>CM053274.1:43403091-44773897 GCA_028583415.1 Protea cynaroides | reverse complement strand
GAAAAGTAGAGACATGGAAGAAGTTACATGGGAAGAAGAAAATGCTATGCGGAAGCAATACCCTCACTTATTTGATTCAGAAGGTACGTCCAATTTCGAGGATGAAATTTTTATAACTTGGGGGGAGTTGTAAGACCCGTGTCAAACTAACCCGGTCTTACCACCTTGAACTAGGTTCACCCATCATGGTCGAGGCAAATGGACCAAGGTCGTGAAGGAGAGCGGGATCCCAGGTATCAAATCGACCCAAAAACACTTAAAATAGAGGAAGGGTCGCATACCCAGCTAAACAGGGTCGACCCTCCCAAAACAGAAACTCAGACCCTTAAAATTTGGGAGAGGGTTGGACAGTGTCAGACCACAGGGTCGACGGGATCATCGACCCTCTCATCGACCCTCACTTGCCGCCGAAACTGAAATTAGAGAATTTCTTAATTTTCGATTGGGATTCTTTCCAAATCTCAATGGGACTATTATAGGACATTCCTACTCTATTTAAAGGACGTCCCTAAGCCACTTTCACTCCTTTCACAATCCTAATTGAATTGAGAGAAAGAGAGAAGAAGGAAAAGAGGAAGAAAAGAGGCAAGGAAGAAGACTTAGCCAAAAAGGAGAAGAATTTCCAGAAAAAAGTAATCTTCTCAGGTATGGAAACTAATTCCACAAGTTTCTACAGACTTTAGGTTAGATATGGTTGAGTATAGGATTTCGGAGAAACCCAAACCATCCATCCATGGTTAGGTGTTCATGGAAAACCTAGGAGAATGCATGAAAGCTATTTAAGAGGATGAATCATGGTTTCAGACCATGGAATGAATGTTTAATGGAATGTGGAAGCAAGCCATAGGACCCCAAACACGAAGAATGAATTAAAAAGTGGAAATTGGACCAGAGTGCACCGAGGGTCGCACACAGGGTCGATAGACCCATCGAACCTAGGCACCTTGACCATCGACCCTCAGCATTCGGGAAGTTCAGACAGAGGGTAGGGTCGATAGACCCATCGACCCTATGTATCCTGAGCATCGACCCTTTGATCGACCCTCAGTTAACAGCATGGTTTTTAAATTCGGAATTAATTCTAATTAAATTCTATCGACTTTGTTAGGTTTGCTAGCGTTATAATAACACTGTAGAGGTGGTTTTAAAGCTTGGAAAAGTATCTTATAGCAAACTAAGGTGAGAAACCTTAACTCCAAACTAAATCGGTTAATAATAAACTATTTTTTAATTCTTGAGTCCTATGCCATGTTTGATTCTATGCAAATATGTTTGTAATGTGCATACAACATGCCATCCAATATTTATGTTACTTGTTCATGCATATTTACTTTATTGTTTATAACATGATGATGATGATGATGATAGGAATAAACATGTGCTTGTATGTGTGTGGTTGATGTACTTGATGCGAGCGAGTATCAGGGGAGGTGTGATGAGAACGTCAATAAACGTTAACCTTTGGCGGGTCTCAGCACTTTAGTTCTATCTCTAACTCAAGTCTTGTGCATTGACATCGTCGTATTGCCATTACCTTAGCAGAACTATTGTGTTGTAGGGTATCAGGGGAGGTGGTCTCGGTCCTTGTAGTCTCTGACTCTACCGGGGGGCCTTAGCTCTATCTCTATGGGCATTCTGAGGGATGCTGGGGTGAGGCCTTGGAAACACTGTTTGGCATTAGGATTGGTTAGTAGTGAGCCCAGTTTGCAAGCCCTCGCTAACAGGGGCTTACGTGTTGGTATAGCATTATATAGCAATAAACGTTAACCTTTGTTGTATAATGTTATGGTAGGGTGGATGGGGACGACGATAAACGTTAACCTTCGGGCGGACTTCCACACCCTGTGTATAGAGGCGGTGTCAATAAACGTTAATCTTTGACCACCCAACCTTTCTATTGCGCATTGCAAACTATAAACCAGACCAAAGAGATAAATGAATGTGCATGCATATGTAATGTTGCATTGTTTTGGCTACTCACTGAGCCGTGTTGTGTGCTCACCCCTCGACGTCGAATATTTTTAGTTGATGATGCAGGTTACATAGTTGAAGACTATATGAATGCTTCTACGTACGGGACGGTAGCAGCAATGGAAGCTGGAGCTGAAGATGATACACACGACTCCTCTTGCGAGTGCAACTCGTGTGTATTTGACTAGATATTTTTATAGGTTTCTTTATTGGATTTATAAGACATGTATTTGGTACTTAAATATTTATGTCTCAGTTAAACACAAAATAATTTGCTATTATTTATGGATATCATTTTAGTTCTCAGTTCATTTATTTATAAGACTTCCGCTATTGTGTATTTACTCTGATTATGATGGTGAGTGTATGAAGGTTCAGGTAATGGGGGGATAGCCTATTTGAGATCCTGGTTGAACCGTTGGTTATTTAGCGGTTCATCACACCATTCTGAAATATGCGGAATTGGGGTGTGACATCAGAAGTTTCTTAGGTTTAGCTGGTTACTATCGACGATTCATGGAAGATTACTATAGAATCACCGTACCACTCACCAGTCTGACAAAGAAAGAAGAAAAGTTTGTTTGGACCTATAAATGTGAAGAGTGTTTTCAAATATTTAAGGGTAGATTGATATCAGCTCCCATCTTGATTATTCTGATCCCAAGACAACCATTTACCTTGTACACTGATGCATCTGGGTTAGGTTTAGGAAGTGTGCTTATGTAAGGAAAACAAGTAATTGTACATGCCTCAAGACAACTAAAGACACATGAGAAGAACTATCCCACTCAAGACATGGAATTAACAGCAGTAGTACATGCTGTTAAGATATGGAGACATTATTTGTATGGAGAGAAATTTTAGATTAAATCAGATCATAAGAGTCTCACTCATCTTTTTAATCAGAAGAAGTTGAACTTGAGACAAAGAAAATGGATAGAATTATTGAAGCATTATGATTGCGATATCCTGTCACACCCCAATTCTGTACTATATAAATTGCTAATAAACCAACAGTTCAACCAGGATCTCAAATAGGCTATGTTCGTTTGCTTAAACCATACACATCCACAACCATAATCAAAGTAAATAAACAATAGCGGAGGACTTTATGCTAATGAACTGAGAGTCTAACAATTATAACATAAATAAATTATGCATTTATTCTCCATTGACTAAGACATAAAATAAAATAATCAATTACATTTTCTTAATAATAAAAATCTAATCGAAAACGCAAGAGTTGCACTCGCACGACGAATCATGCGACTCCATCATGACTTCTGCATCCATCGCCGCCGCATGTCCATACACCGGAGCATTCATATGGTCTTCTACAGTGGTACCTGCATCATCAACTAAAAATATTTGACATCGAAAGGATGAGCACACATCACGACTCAGTGAGCAAACAAAACAATGCAATAAACATAAGCATATCTTTAGTCTGTAAATTTGCAATGTATTATAGAAAGGTTGGTGGCCGCCGCATCTCTATACACAGGGTGTGTAAGCCTACCCAACGGATCAAACACCATTGTCGTCCATATCCACCCCACCATGGAAAGAGATAGAGCTTAAGTGCTCGGATCAAACATCGCATGACACTTCCCCTGATGCCCTACCCATACCAACACGTAAGCCCCTGTTGGTGAGGGCTTACAAACTAGGCTCGCAACTAACCAATCCTAATGTCAAACAATGTATCCAAGACCTCACCCCAGCATCCCTTAATACGTCCATAGAGATAGAGCTAAGGCCCCTCGGCAGAGTCAGATACTACACGGTCCGAGACCACCTCCCCTGATGCCCTACGATGTAATAGTTCTGCTAAAGTAATAACGATACGACGATGTTAGTGGACAAGACTTGAGTAGAGATAGAGCTAGAGTCTGGTGACCAAGATAAACCACAGTGTCACATCCTCCCCCTGATGCCCCACTCGCATCGAGTACACTAACCACACACATACAATCACATGCATATTCCTAGCATCATCATCATCATCGTATTATAAATAAATAAAAATTAAATATGCATGAACAATAATAATAGGAATATTTGATGACATGTGATATGCACATTACAATCATACAAGCATAGAATCTTTCATGGTATTGGATTCAATAAACAAAAAGAGTTTATTATTAGCCAATTAGTTTAGGTCTTGTTCCCATACCTTTGGTAGAGCGTAGATCCTTGTTCAAGCTTTATGAATCACTTTTAAATTACTAAAAAAACCTAACAAGTCGATAGATTTTTATTAGAATTAATTCCAATAAATTTAAAAATAACTGAAATCGTAGGGTCACAGGTAGGGTAGCACCTAGGGTAGCAGTTTCTGCCACCCTAGGGTGTAGGGTCGGATATGGGGTCTGATACCATTCAACCCTATGTGCGACCACACCCTCCCTGGGACTTCTCGAGGGCATGTGGTCAATCCTATGGTCTCGTAGGGTCGGATATCATTCGACCCTATGTGTGACCACAGGTATTCTGAGTCGACCTTTCATTCTAAAGTCCATTCATTCATGTTTTGATCCTTTCGCTTACTTTCATGGTCCATTCTACGATTGTTCTGTGGCTCAAAACTCCAAGTTATACATTATTCATTGTCCATAACAATTTCCTCCATGGAATCTCTTGGAACTTGTCCATGGATGGATGATTTGGGTTTCTCCTAATCCTATGTTCTTCATAACTATTCTAGGATCTCTTATTCAGGTAAGGAATTAGGTTCATACCTTTATTCAGAGGTTTCTCTGAAGTTTCCTTCTCTTCCTTAGTCTTCTTCTTCAAGTTTCCTTCTCTTCTTCTCTTCCTTCTCTTTTTCTTTCTCTCACTTTCAATGAGGGTTGTAAAGGAGTGAAAGAAGCTAAGGGACATCCTATTTATAGAAGAAAACCCTTCATAATATATCCCAATGAGTTTAGGAAAGATCTCCTTGGAATTAGGAAAGTTTCCTAATTTTTGATTTTTGTCTGTCATCGTAGGGTCGGACGTAGGGTCGCAGGATCCATCGACCCTACACCATCTTAGTCATCCGACCCTACGACTAAAAAGTCATGGGTTGGACTTCTGTTGAGGTGGGGTCAACCATACCTGTTTAGGCATGCGACCCTACCCTCACATTTACTGTTTTTGGGTAGACTCATACCTGGTCTTGTAATTTCTTCACGTACTTAGTCTACTTGGCTCGACCATGATAGGTAGACCTGGTACAATGTGGTAAGACCGGTTAGTTCGATACGGGTCTTACAACTTCTTCCCTCTTATTAAAAATTTCATCCTCAAAATTTGTACATACCTTTCCAGTCGAAAAGGTGAGGATATTGCTTTCACATAGCGTTTTCTTATTCCCATGTGATCTCTTCTATATCTCGGCTCCTCCAGGTGACTTTAACATAGTATATGTCACGGTTGCGTATACGTTGAACCTTTCGACTAGTGATTTTAGTTGGTGCTACTTCGAATGCCAAATCATCAGTTAGATCTGGTGAATTCGCTATCAAAACGTGCGTTGGATATCTGACGTACTTCTTTAATAATGAGATATGAAATACATCATACACACTTGACATATATGGTGATAGTACTAACTGATAAGCCACTTTCCCACGTTTAGCAAGAATCTCATATGGCCCGACATATCTCGGACTTAGCTTACCTTTTTGTCCAAATCATTTTAAACCTCGCATAGGTAATACTTTCAAGAATACCTTATCACCTACGATAAATTCAAGGTCTCTGCGTCGAGTATCTGCATACAGTTTCTGACAATTCTGAGTTGTTCTAACTCTTTCCTTGATAATGTCGACTACTCGACAAGTCTCTTCAACAAATTCTAGTCCAACGTTGCTACGTTCTCCAACTTTATTCCAGAATAGAGGAGTTCGACACTTCCTCCCATACAATGGTTCATAAGGTGACATCTGTATAGTAGCCTGATAGCTGTTGTTATAGGCGAACTCGATCAAGGGTAGTTTCTTGTCCCATGAGCCTTTAAAATCATTAACACTGGCTCAAAGCATGTCTTCTAAAATCTGAATGGTACGCTCTGACTGTCCGTCTGTCTGAGGATGGAATGCAGTACTGAACTTCAACGTTGTACCCATAGCCTTCTGCAATCCTTCTCAAAACTTTGAAGTAAAGCGTGGGTCTCTATCGGACACAATGCTTTCAGGTACACCATGTAGTCTAACAATGTTATCCACATATAGCTTGGCTAACCTCTCCAGGGTATACTGTGGTCGTATAGCTATAAAGCGAGCTGTCTTAGTCAGACGATCTACAATCACCCAGACCGCGTCAACTACTGGAGGAATCAATGGTAACCTGGTGACGAAGTCCATAGTAATGCAGTCCCATTTCCATGCTGGTTCTGGCAGCGGCTGCAACAGTCCTGCATGTCTTTGTCGTTCAGCCTTCACCCTCTGACAATTGAGGTATTGAGACACGAATTTAGCTACATCTGCTTTCATTCCTCTCCACCAATATAATTTCTTTAAATCATGATACATCTTTGTACTTCCAGGATGTACCGAATAGGCGGTGGTGTGAGCTTCCTTCATTAGTCAGTGTCTAATGTCCAAATTTTCTATTTCAAGAACACATACTCTTCCTTTGTACTTCAGTACCTTTTCATCATTTAAGGTGAACTCAGGAATAGTCCTACCTTTTTCGATGTCTTCTTGTACCATTCTCAGATAAGGGTCTGATTTAATAGCTACTTTCACTTCATCAATTATATCAGGTACAATCTTCAACGTTGCGAACATATTTGAAAACCGATGAATAAATCCTTGGTTGGTTGCTTCACCCGGTGCATCTATTACGAACTGCTCATTACTGCAGTTGAACACTTTTCCTGTAATACACATTGCTGCAATCGTGTTAACCACTCCTTGAGATTTTATCATTGCTTTTCTACTTAGCGCATCAGCAACTACATTAGCCTTTCCTGGATGATACTGGATATCGTAAACATAGTCTTTCAATAATTCCAGCCATCTTTTCTGTCTCATGTACAACTCCTTCTGATTAAAAAGATAAGTGAGACTCTTATGATCTGATTTAATCTGAAATTTCTCTCCGTACAAGTAATGTCTCCATATCTTGACAGCATGTACTACTGCCGCTAATTCCAAGTCATGAGTGGGATAGTTCTTCTCATGTGCCTTCAGTTGTCTGGAGGCATACGCAATTACTTGTTCACCTTGCATAAGTACACATCCTAAACCCAATCCAGTGCATCAGTGTATGAGATAAATGGTTGTCTTGGAATAGAAATAGTCAAGATCAGAGCAGGATCCACTTTAATTTTGGCGAGGGCTTGCAAACTGGGATCCACTTCCCCTGATACTCTACCCATACCAACACGTAAGCCCCTGCTGGCGAGGGCTTGCAAACTGGGCTCACAACTAACCAATCCTAATGTCAAATAGTGTACCCAAGGCCTCACCCCAGCATCCCTCAATATGTCCATAGAGATAGATCTAAGGCCCCCTGGCAGAGTCGAAAGTTACAGGGTCCGAGACCACATCCCCTGATACCCTATGACGTAATAGGTTAGCTAAGGTAATGGCGATAGGACGATGTCAGTGGACAAGACTTGAGTAGAGATAGAGCTAGAGTTTGGTGACCAGAACACACCACAACATCACGTCCTTCCCCTGATGCTCCACTCGCATTAAGCACACTAACCATACACATACATTCACATGCCTATTCCTAGCATCATCATCACCATGTTATAAATAAATAGAACTAAATAAACATGAACATTAATAGCAGGAATATTGGATGACATGTTGTGTAAGACCCGTGTCAATATAACCCGGTCTTACCACCTTGAACCAGGTTTACCCATCATGGTTGAGTCAAATGGACCAAGGGTGTGAAAGAGATCGAGATCCTAGGTATAAAATCGATCCAAAAACACTTAATTTGAAGGGAGGGTCGCATACCCAGCTAAGCAGGGTCGGCCCTCCCAAAGCAGAAAGTCAGACCCTCAATTTTGAAGGGAGGGTCGGACATCTTAAACCCTAAGGTCGACGGGATCATCGACCCTCCCACCGACCCTCGGTTACCGTAGGAAATAGAATTAGGAAATTTCCTAATTTTCGATTGGGATTTTTTCCTAATTTCAAAGGGACTTATTTTAGGACGTTCCTACTCTATTTAAAGGATGTCCCTAAGCCTCTTTCACTCCTTTTACAATCCTAATTGAATTGAGAGAAAGAGAAGAGAAGGAGAAGAGGAAGAAGAGAAACAAGGAAGAGAATTTAGCCAAAAGAGAAGATTTGCAGAGAAGGAGTATTCTTCTCAGGTATGGATACTAATTCCATGAGTTTCTATAGACCACCTACCTGCCCGTTCCTAGCTATGCTACCCCTTTCGTTCCGCCTTAGGTTAGCTATTGATGAGAGAGTAATCTCGGAGAAACCCAAACCATCAACCCATGGTTAGGTTTTCATGGGAAACCATAGGAGAATGCATGAAAGCTAACTAGGTGGGTTATACATGGTTTCAGACCATGGAATGAATGTAGAATGGAAAGTAGGAGCAAGACATAGGATCCCAAGCACAAAGAATGGATTAAAAGAGGGAATTGGACAAAAGTACACCGAGGGTCGCACCGAGGGTTGATGACCATCCGACCCTAGGTGATACTGACCATCGACCCTCAGTGTTCGGGAAGTTCAAAGTTTGGGGAGGGTCGCACCCAGGGTCGATCATGACTCCGACCCTACCTCCGACCCTCAGTTGACAGAATGATTTTTAAATTCAGAATTAATTCTAATTAAATTCTATCGACTTTGTTAGGTCTTCTAGCAATATAATAACAATATAAAAGTGATTCTAAAGCTTGAAAAAGTATCTATTAGCAAGCTAAGGTGAGGAAACAGAACTCTAAACTAATTGGTTAATAATAAACTGTTTTCTATTTCTTGAGTCCAATGCCATGCTTGATTCTATGCGAATATGTTTGTAATGTGCATACAACATGTCATCCAATATTTATATTATTTGTTCATGAATATTTACTTTATTGTTTATAACATGATGATGATGATGATGATAGGAATAGGCATGTGATTGTATGTGTGTGGTTGGTGTACTTGATGCGAGCGAGTATCAGGGGAGGTGTGATGAGAACGTCAATAAATGTTAACCTTTGGCGGGTCTCAGCACTTTAGCTCTATCTCTAACTCAAGTCTTGTGCATTAGCATCGTCGTATTGCCATTACTTTAGCAGAACTATTATGTCGTAGAGTATCAGGGGAGGTGGTCTCGGTCCTTGTAGTCTTTGACTCTACCGGGGGGCCTTAGTTCTATCTCTAAGGACATTCTGAGGGATGCTGGGGTGAGGCCTTGGATACACTGTTTGGCATTAGGATTGGTTAGTTGCGAGCCTAGTTTGCAAGCCCTCGCTAATAGGGGCTTACGTGTTGGTATGGTATTATAAAGCAATAAACATTAACCTTTGTTGTATAATGTCATGATTAGGGTGGATGGGGACGACGATAAACGTTAACCTTTGGGCGGACTTCCACACCCTGTGTATAGAGGCGGGGTTAATAAACGTTAACCTTTGACCACCCAACCTTTCTATTGCGCATTGCAAAATTTAAACCAGACCAAAGATATGAATTGATTTGCTTGCATATGTACTGTTGCATTGTTTTGTCTACTCACTGAGCCATGATGTGTGCTCACCCCCTCGACGTCAAATATTTTTAGTTGATGATGCAGGTTATACAGTTGAAGAATACATGAATGCTCCAGCGTACGGGAACGTGGCGGCGATGGAAGCTGAAGCTGAAGTAGATACACATGACTCCTCTTGCGAGTGCAACTCATGTGTATTCGATTAGATTTTCTTAGGTTTCTTTATTTGAATTTAATAAAGACATGTATTTGATAATTAATTATGTCTCAGTTGATACAGAATAATTTTGCTATTTAATATTACTATCACAGTAGATCCTCAGTTCATTTTATTATAAAATTTCCGCTATTGTGTATTTACTCTGATTATGATTACGGATGTGTGTAAGTTTAGATAACGCGGGGATAGCCTACTTGAGATCCTGGCTGAACCGTTGGTTTGCTAGCGGTTCATCACACCATTCTGAACAGTGCGGAATTGGGGTGTGACATGTTGAATGCACATTACAAGCATACACGCAAAGAATCAGTCATAGCATTGGACTCAAGAAATAAAAATAGTTTATTATTAGCCAATTTGTTTAGGTCTTGTTCCCTCACCTTTGCTTGAGTGTAAATCCTCTTTCAAGCTCTATGAATCCCCTTTATATCAATAGGAAAACCTAACAAGTCGATAGATTTTAAGTAGAATTCATTTCGATAATTTTAAGCTTGTTGTAAAGCTAGGGCCGTAGGATGGGTCGCAGGTAAGGTCGTAGGTTAATGTGACCCCAGGGTATAGGGTCGATGCTAGGGTCGGTTGTTCCATTGACCCTAGGTGCGACCGTAGCTTCCCTGGACTTCCCGAGAGCTAGGGGTCGATCCTGTGGTCTGGTAGGGTCGATTCCCAATCGACCCTACGTGCGACCGCACGTGGTTTGAGTCGACCTTTTCATTCTACAGTCTAATCTTTCAAGTTTGGGTCCTATGGCTTACTTCCACAGTCCATTCTATGCTTGTTTTATGGCTTAAAACTCCAGGTTACTTCCTTACTTTGTCTACTATGATTCCCTCCATGGATTTCATTAAAATCTTCCCATGGATGGATGATTTGGGTTTCTCCTAGATCATACATTCTTCATGAACTATTCTAAGGTCTTAAATCACTCATGGAAAGCATATCCATACCTGAGGTTTGTTGAGATTCAGAGGTTTCTCTGAATTTCTTCTCTTAGTCTTCTTCTCCAACTTTCCTTCTCTTCTCCTTCTCTTCTCTTTCAATTAGGGTTTAAAAAGGAGTGAAAGAGGCTAAGGGACGTCCTATTTATAGAGAAAAACCTCTCAAAATAAGTCCCATTGAGATTAGGAAAGAATCCCCTTGAAATTTGGAAAGTTTCCTATTTACGGTTTCTGTTGGTGATCCTAGGGTCGATGAGGGGGTCGGAGATCCCGTCGACCTTAGGGTTTCAGTTGTCCGACCCTAGGACTAAATATTAGGGATCTGACTTCCTAATGTGGTGGGATCGACCCTGTCTATTTAGGTATGCGACCCTACCCCCTATTCTACTATTTTTGGGTCAGTTTAATACATGGTCTTGCTATTTCCATCACGTACTTGGTCCATTTGGCTCGACCATGATAGGGAGACCTGGTACAAGGTGGTAAGACCGGTTAGTTCGATACGGGTCTTACAACTCCCCCCTGCTTATAAAAATTTCATCCTCGAAATTTGTATATCCCTTCCGAGTCGAATAGTTGAGGGTATTGCTTTTGCATAGCATTCTCTTCTTCCCATGTGATTTCTTCTATATCTCTGCTTCTCTAGGTGACCTTAACATAATAGATGTCACAGTTGTGTAGTCGTTGAACCTTTCAGCTGGTGATTTCAGTTGGTGCTACTTCAAATGTCAAATCATCAGTCAAATCAGGTAGATCTATTGTCAAAACGTGCGTTGGATCTCTGACATACTTCTTCAATAAGGAGATATGAAATACATCATGCACACTTGACATAGATGGTGGTAGTGCTAATTGGTAAGCCACTTTTCCACGTTTAGCTAGAATCTCATATGGTCCGACATATCTCAGACTTAATTTCCCTCTCATCCGAACTGTTTCAAACCGCACATAGGTGACACTTTGAGGAATACCTTATCACCTACAGCAAATTCAAGGTCTCGGCGTCTAGTATCTGCATAATGCTTCTGACGATTCTAAGCCATTCTTACTCTTTCCTTGACAATGTCGACTACTCGACATGTCTCTTCAACAAATTCTGGTCCAACAATACTATGTTCTCCAACTTCATTCCAAAACAAAGGAGTTCGACACTTTCTACCATACAACGCTTCATAGGGTGACATCTGTATAGTAGCCTGATAGCTATTGTTATAAGTGAACTCAATCAGTGGTAACTTCTCATCCCATGATCCTTTAAAATCAATTACACAGGCTCGGAGCATGTCTTCTAGAATCTGAATGGTATGCTCCGATTGTCTATCTGTTTGAGAATAGAATGCAATACTGAACTTCAATGTTGTACCCATAGTCTTTTGCAATCCTTCCCAAAAATTTGAAGTAAATCGTGGATCTTTATCTGACACATGCTTTCAGGTACACCGTGTAATCTAACAATATTATCCACATACAACTTAGCTAACCTCTCCAGTGTATACTGAGGTCGTATAGCTATAAATCGAGCCGTTTTAGTCAGCGGTCTACAATCACCCAAACTGCATCAACTACTCGGGGAGTCAATGGTAACCTGGTGACGAAGTCCATAGTGATGCAGTCACATTTCCATGCTGGTTCCGGTAAGGGATGTAACAATCCTACAGGTCTTTGTCATTCAACCTTCACCTTCTGACAGTTTAAGCATTGAGACACGAACCTAGCTACATTTGCTTTCATTCCTCTCCACCAATATAATTTCTTTAGATCATGATACATTTTTGTACTTTCAGGATGTATCGAATAGGCGATGGTATGGGCTTCCTTCATTAGTCGATGTCTAATGTCCAAACTTTCTGTTTCAGGTACACATATTCTTCCTTTGTACTTCAGTACCATTTCATCATCTAAGGTGAACTCAGGAATAGTCCTACCTTATACGATGTCTTCTTATACCGTTCTCAGATAAGGGTCTGATTTTATAGCTGTTTTCACTTCATCAAGTATATCAGGTACAATCTTCAATGTGGCAAACATATTTAAAAACCGATGAATAAACCCTTGGTTGGTTGATTCATCCGGTGCATCTATCACGAACTTCTCATTACCGTAATTGAATACTTTTCTGGTAGTACACAGTACGGCAGTTGTGCTAACCTCCCCTTGACATTTTATCATTGTCTTTCTACTCAGCGCATCAACCACCACATTAGCTATCACACACCAATTCTGCACCATTCAGAACAGTGTGATGAACCGCTAATAAACCAATGGTTCAACCAGGATCTCTAATAGGCTATGTCCATTAAAAATAAAACCATGCACATCCACAACCATAATCAGAATAAATACACAATAGCGAAAGTCTTATAGTAAATGAACTGAGGAATCTAATTGTAATAATCATAAATAAAATATCAAATTATGTTGTATCAACTGAGACATAAGTAAATAAAATATCATTTATATTTCCATAATAAATTCAAAAGAAAAATCTAATCGAATACGCATGAGTTGCACTCGCATGAGGAGTCATGCGTATTCACTATGTCTTTGGCTTCCATTGCAACAACACGCACGTACACCGGTACTCATATAATCTTCAACAGTGGTACCTACATCATCAACTAAAAATATTCGACGTTGAAAGGGTGAGCACACATCATGGCTTAATGAGCAAACAAAACAATGCAACAAACATATGCATGCATTCAATTCATATCTTTGGTCTGGTAAATAAGTTTGCAATGTGCTATAGAAAGGATAGGTGGCCGCCGCACCTCTATACACAAGTGTGTGAAGCCGCCCAAAGGTAATGTTTATTGTCATCCCACATGCGCCCACCATGGACAATGTACACACAAAGGTAACGTTTATTGTTGTACCAGCTGCCCATACCAACACATAAGCCCCTGCTGGCGAGGGCTCGCAAACAGGGCTCGCAACTAACCAATCTTAATGCCAATCAGTGTATCCAAGGTCTCATCCCAGCATCCCTCAATACGTCCATAGAGATAGGGCTAAGGCCCCCGGCAGAGTCAGAGACTATACGGTCCGAGACCACCTCCCCTCATACCCTACGACGTAATAGTTCTTCTAAGGTAATGGCGATATGACGATGTCAGTGGACAAGACTTGAGTTAGAGATAGAGCTAGAGTGCTGAGGCCTCGCCTATCAAACCTCCCCTGATACTCGCTCGCATCATAGACAACAACCACACACATAAATTCACATGCCTATTCCTATCATCATCATCATCATCATGTTATAAACAATAATTTAATTATGCATGAACAATAATAATAGAAATATTGGATGACATGTTAAATGCACATAAAAAGCATACACGCATAGAATCAATCATGGCATTGGACTCAAGAATAAAACAGTTTATTATTAACCAATTAGTTTAGGTCTTGTTCCCTCACCTTTGCTTGATCGTAGGTCCTCTTTCAAGCTTTAAGAATCACCTAAATATCAATATTATATCACTAGAAGACCTAATCAAGTCGATAGAATTTAATTAGAATTAATTCTAATTTTAAAAAGCATGCTGTTAACTGGGGGTCGATGCCAGGGTCGGAGGTTTCATCGACCCTGGGTGCTACCACCCAGATTCTGGACTTCTCCAACACTGGGGGTCGATTGTTAGGGTCTGGTAGGGTCGATTGGCCATCGACCCCCGTGCGACCCCCTGTGGGTATAGTCAAAATTCTCATCCTACAGTCCATTCTTCGTGTTTGGGGTCCTATGGCTTGCTTCTACAATCCATTCCACACATGTTTTATGGTCTAGAATCGTAGTTCAATCACCTTTATGGCTTTTATGATTTCTCCCATGGTTTTCCATAAAAACCTAACCATGGGTGGATGATTTGGGTTTCTCCTAGATCACATCCTCTCCATTATATATTCTAAGGTCTATAGAATTACATGGAGATAATATCCTTACCTGAGAATTAGGCTTGGTTCTTTGAAGCCTTCTCTTTGATCTTCTTCTCCACTTTCCTTCTCTTCTCTTCCTCTTCCTCTTCTCTTTCTCTTTCTCTTCTCTTTCTCTCAATCCAATTAGGGTTCTAAAAGGAGTGAAAGAGGCTTAGGACGTCCTATTTATAGAGTAGAAACTCCCAAAATAAGTCCCATTGAGATTAGGAAAGAATCCTATTGAAATTTGGAAAGTTCCTAATTTACGATTTCTGAAGACAGACTGGGGGTCGATGAGAGGGTCGGAGATCCCGTCGACCCCTGGTTCTAAAATGTCCGACCCCTGGTTAAAAACTCAGGGTCTGACTTTTTGTCTTGAGGGGTCCGACCCTGCCTTGCTGGGTATGCGACCCTCCCCCTTATTTTGTATTTTTGGGTCAATTTAATACCTGGGATCGCGATCTCCCTCACATACTTGATCCATTTGGCTCGACCATGACGGGTAGACCTGGTTCAAGGTGGTAAGACCGGATTAGTTTAGTACGGGTCTTATAACTCCCCCCTACTTATAAAAATTTCATCCTCGAAACTGTACATACCTTCTGAGTCAAATAAATGAGGGTATTGCTTTCGCATAGCATTCATTTCTTCCCATGTAATTTCTTCCATATCTCTACTTCTCCAGATGACCTTAACATAATAGATATCACGGTTGCGTAGTCGTTGAACCTTTCGGCTGGTGATTTCAGTTGATGTTACCTCAAATGTCAAATCATCAGTCAAATCAAGTAGATCTACTGTCAGAACGTGCGTTGGATCCTTGACATACTTCTTCAACAAGGAAATATGAAATACGTTATGCACACTTGGCATAGATGGTGGTAGTGCTAACTGGTACGCCATTTTTCCACACTTAGCTAGAATCTCGTATGGCCCGACATATCTTGGACTTAGTTTCCCTTTTTGTCAGAACCGTTTCAATCCTCGCATAGGCGATACTTTTAAGAATACTTTATCACCCACGATGAATTCAAGGTCTCGGCGTCGGGTATCTGCATATTGCTTTTGAAGATTTTGAACTGTTCTCACTCTTTCCTTGATAATGTCGACCACTCGACAAGTCTCTTCAACAAATTCTGGTCCAACAATACTACGTTCCCCAACTTCATTCCAAAACAAAGGAGTTCGACACTTTCGGCCCTACAGTGCTTCATAGGGTGACATCTGTATAGTAGCATGATAGCTTATAAGCGAACTCAATCAATGGTAACTTTTCATCCCATGATAATTTAAAATCAATCACACATGCTCGAAGCATATCTTCTAGAATCTGGATTGTACGCTCTGACTATCCGTCTGTCTGTGGATGGAATGCGGTACTAAACTTTAATGTTGTACCCATAGCCTTTTGCAATCCTTCCCAAAACTTTGAAGTAAATCGTGGATCTCTATCGGACACAATGCTTTCAGGTATACCGTGTAATCACACAATGTTATCCACATACATCTTAGCTAACCTCTCCAGTGTATACTGAGGTCGTATCGGTATAAAGCGAGCTGTTTTAGTCAGGCAGTCTACAATCACCCAAACTGCATCAACTACTCGAGCAGTCAAAGGTAATCCTGTGACAAAGTCCATAGTGATGCAGTCCCATTTCCATGTTGGTTCTGGTAACGGCTGTAACAATCCTGCCGGTCTTTGTTGTTCAGCCTTTACTTTCGGACAATTTAGGCATTGAGACACGAACTTAGCTACATCTGGTTTCATTCCTCTCCACCAATATAATTTCTTTAGATCATGATAAATTTTTGTACTTCCAGGATGTATCGAATAAATGGTGGTATGGGCTTCTTTCATCAATCGGTGTCTAATGTCCAAGTTTTCTGTTTTGGGTACACATATTCTTCCTTTGTACTTCAGTACCTTTTCTTCATCCAAGGTGAACTCAGGGTTAGTCCTACCTTTTTCGATGTCCTCTTGTACCGTTCTTAGGTAAGGGTCTGATTTGATAGCTGTCTTTACTTCATCAAATATATCCGGTATAATCTTCAATGCGGCGAACATATTTGAAAACCGATGAATAAACCCTTGGTTGGATGATCCATCTGGTGCATCTATCACAAACTGTTCGTTACTGTGTTTGAATACCTTTCTAGTAGTACACATTGCGGCGGTTGTGCTAACCTCTCCCTGAGATTTTATCATTGCCTTTCTACTCAACGCATCGGCTACTACATTAGCTTTCCCCGGATGATATTGGATATCACAATCATAGTCTTTCAATAGTTCCAGCCATCTTCTTGGTCTCATATTCAGCTCCTTTTGATTAAATAGATAAGTAAGACTTTTATGGTCTGATTTAACTCTAAAATTTCTCTCCATACAGAAAATGTCTCCATATTTTGACAGCATGTACTACTGCCGCTAATTCCAAATCATGAGTCGGATAGTTCTTCTCATGTGTCTTCAGTTGTCTTGAGGCATAAGAAATTACTTATTCTCCTTGCATAAGTACACATCCTAATCCCAGTCCTGACGCATCGGTGTAGAAGATAAATGGTTGTCCTGGAATTGGGATGGTCAAGATTGGAGCTGATATCAATCTAGCCTTCAAGGTTTGGAAACTCTTCTCACATTTGTCCTTCCAAACAAACTTCTCGCCCTTCTTAGTCAAACTGGTAAGAGGTACGGCAATTCGGGAATAGTCTTCCAAAAATCGTCGATAATATCCAGCTAGACCCAGAAAACTTCTAGTTTCTGCAACGCTCTTCGGTGCTTCCCACTTTACAATAGCCTCGATCTTGCTGGGATCTACTTTAATTCCTTCAGTGGATACTACATGGCCTAGAAATGCGACTTCTTTTAGCCAAAACTCACACTTTGAAAATTTGGCGTAGAGCTTCTCCTTCCGTAGTCATTGCAGAGCGGCGTTTAGATTCTTAACATGAGTTTCATCATATTTGGAGTAGACTAATATATCATCAATGAATACAATAACCGACGTATCCAACATGTCGTGGAAAACCAGGTTCATAAGTTCCATAAAGGTTGCTGGTGCATTTATCAATCCAAAAGACATGACCAAAAATTCATAATGTCCATATCTGGTCCTGAATGCTATCTTGGGAATATCACCGTCCTTAATCTTCAGCTGATGGTAGCCTGACCGAAGATCGATCTTGGAAAACACTTTGGCACCTTGCAACTGATCGAATAGGTCATCGATCCGAGGCAATGGATACCGATTCTTGATTGTCAGTTTATTCAGTTCTCGATAGTCTATACACAATCGGACGCTACCGTCCTTCTTTACGAATAATACTGGCGCTCCCCATGGTGATATGCTAAGGCGAATGTAACCCTTGTCTAGCAATTCTTGTAGTTGTACTTTCAATTCCTTTAGTTTAGTAGGAGCCATTCTATAAGGTGCTTTTGATACTGGTACGGCTCCAGGTATAAGATCTATAACAAACTCTGTAGCTCGGTCGGGTGGTAATCCTGGTAATTTTTCAAGAAATACATCTGGATAGTCCCACACGACTTCAATATCTTTCATTCGTGGTGCTTCCTTGGTAAGGTCGACCACAGATACTAAATACCCGACTGCTCCTTTCTCAAGGCACTTGTTAGCCTTTAGCGCCGAGAGTATGAGCTTTCATTTACGGGGAAGTTTGGTTCCCAAAAAACTGAACTCTGCTCCTTCCTTTTCCTTAAAGGTTAGTTTCTTTTCGGCACACAATAGGTTTGCAGAATGCCGAACTAACCAGTCCATTCCCAAGATGACGTCAAAGTCTGCCATCTCAATTTGGATCAAGGTTGCATCCAAGGTCTTTTCATCAATAAGAACTGGACATGGTCCATAACCATTTTCTAACTCCACTTCTAATCCCATAGGTGATCGTACAAGTAGTTTGTAGTCTAAGGATTTAAGGGGTAGATTTAACTTCTTTCCAAACGTCACAGATATAAAGGAATGAGTAGCTCCTGAATCAAAGAGTACTCTGACGGGAATGCCATTAATTAATCTGATAGTGGGATTGCCTGAAAGTCATTGAACACGTGAGACAATCGTCAAATACTTCATTCTCATATTTTAAAACCACTAACAAATGCAAATTTAAATTTTTTCAGATCATTCTGTCGAAAATACTATATTTTCACTGTAGGGTCGATGGTGGAGGTCGATGGGTGTCTGACCCTCAGTCTGTGACCCTGGAAAATCACCCATTCTTCCCGAGAGCTGGGGGTCGATGGGGGGGGTCGGAGGATGTCTGACCCAGGGTGCGACCCCTGGTTCTCCGTCAGATTCCCGAGAGCCGAGGGTCGATGCGGGGGTCGATGGGTGGGTCGATTGTTTTAATCGAATTTTTCGACCCCTGGACTAAAAATCTAATTTTTAAGTTCCGATTCAAAGTCCATTTCCCATTCTTTCTTCTCCGCTTCGACTCAACTCGTCCCTCTGAGTTGCTACAGTAACAACTCCGATCCGTTGGTGGTTTGCACTCCTTGTTTCGCCGTCTACACCTCTGCTACAGGTATGTCTTCTACCCTTTCATGTTTTTAGGTTTCTTTACCTAGGTTTTTGCTCGTATATCTAGTATTTTTCAAATTAAACTTTTTCCAATCGTAAAAATTTGATTTTTATTGGGGGCTTTTGTTGTTGGTGACTCAAGGAACGAAAGTCCTCAAAAATATTTGAGTTTCATCGGTTGGTTATCGAGAAACTCAAAATTTACTCTTTTTGCCCTAATTTTGTCGAGATTTTGAATTTCTTGAAATTTCTTGCAATTTCTTGCAATTCAATCTAATTTGTTGAAATTTTTGACTGTATGAGTCTCACATAATAGTTTAGGATCTATGTAAGTCCTCCTGCCCATGTGTATGGGTGAAAAGTGAGGCTTTTGACCAATTTACGTCGTTATTATGTCGAAATTTTGGATTTTTACTCTCTACTATTCCATTATTTGTTTTTCTTTCTTATTTGCAGATACTATGGCTCGTACCAAGGTACCCAGAGTTCGCGACCATCTTCGCTTCCGTTCCAATGAAGCCGAGGCACAGTATGCCCACTATGCTCGCAAGAAGGTAGAGGGCGGCCGCAAAGTGGACTTGGCTAGCTTAGCGTTGTTCAATGTGGAGGGGGCCTTTGGTGATATGGCATGGCTCCCCGTCATCACCTATGACGCGTGTACCCATCCTGACTTGGTACGCCAGTTCTACTGTAATCTCCAGGTGGTGGGAGATTACAATGATGTTGAGAGGGGTGGTGAACTTCGGATCACTAGTTACGTCAAGGGGGTTGATGTTTCCTTTGATTATTGGAAGATGGCCGACTTGTTGGGCATTTCCTATGCTGGCCCCTTGGCGTTCTGTGCTCAAGGAGAGCCCCAGTTATTTTCATTACAGATGAGGCCTGAGATCGATCGTCAGCTCATCAGACCTGATTGCTGGGAGATGAAAGCGAGTTATCTGCGTTCAGATCCACGGGTATACTGCAAGATCATTCAGCATAATCTGATACCGCAGAGTGGAAACTACGAGAGGGTCTCCCAGTTGACCCAGTACCTGCTTACTGCATATGCACTAGGCAGCCCGTCTGCCTTCCTTACATCATCATGCGGACGATGATCAGTGCCACATTGCCCAGTCACACTGGCAACCTTCCTTATGGACGCATGATCACTACCTTGCTTACCCGCCTGGGGGTTGATTTATTGGATGGGAAGATTCAGAAGAAATCCTTCTCATCGCCTCTGCATTGGGAGGCTATTTGCAAGATGGGCATGCGGGATGCCCAAGTCAGCGATGAGGAGAGGAACGCGATGGTGCGCCCTCGCACTAGAGTGAAGATGGCTGACGCTGAGGTAGCAACAACAGTAGCCGCTGGAGCAGGGGTTCATGGGGATGATGATGATCGGCTATACATGGATGTAGATGCCATACCTCCTCCATCACCTACTCATGCTACTGGAGCTGGTCCGTCTTCTTCAGTTGGTCCTTCGCATGCAGCTGGTCCTTCGTATTCTCCATCTGATGACATGATGAGGATATTGCAAGAGATACGAGAGGCTCAGCGTATGTCTGACCTGAGGATGGGAGAGCTTCTAGAGGCTCAGTGATTGTCCGATCAGCGGGTGGGAGAGCTTCTGGTTTCTCAACGCATGTCGGATCACCTGATGGGAGAGCTTCTAGCTGCTCAGCATATGTCGGATCAGCGGATGGGAGAGCTTAGGAATGTTCAGCGTGTGACTGACCAGCGGGTGGCTGATCTCACAGCTAGTCTCCAGACGACCCAAACGCAGATAGCTTGGTTGACGAGAGTCTATGCTGAGGAATATGATAGAGACAGTGAGGCACCGCCTCCCCCATCACCTCCAGCTTCTTGATGTACTTCTTTTATTTTTCTTTTTGTATTTCAGAGTAACTGTCCGGACTGTGGACTGTACTCTGCTTTAATCATATATATATAAACATTTGTTCTTCCTTTTGGTTGCATATAAATTTATTTCTCATTTAATAGATGCATTATTTTCTTTCAGTTTAGTCTCAAACAACACTGATGCTTATGGTGTGTTATTATTATATCTTTTAAAATTTTATCCTATCTCAGTTCACGACCTTTTGTAGAAGTATACGGTTTTACAGACAAGGCCTGAGATGCTCTGATACCAAGTTGTCACACCCTAATTCTCCACCATTCAGAACAGTGTGATGAACCGCTAATAAACCAACGGTTCAACCAGGATCTCTAATAGGCTATGTCCATTAAAAATAAAACCAAGCACATCCACAACCATAATCAGAATAAATACACAATAGCGGAAGTCTTATAGTAAATGAACTAAGGAATCTAATTGTAATAATCATAAATAAAGTATCAAATTATGTTGTATCAACTGAGACATAAGTAAATAAAATATCAATTACATTTCCTTAATAAATTCAAATGAAAAATCTAATCGAATACGCATGAGTTGCACTCGCATGAGGAGTCATGCGTATTCACTAAGTCTTTGGCTTCCATTGCAGTAATATGCACATACATCGGAGCACTCATATAATCTTCAACAGTGGTACCTGCATCATCAACTAAAAATATTCGATGTCAAGAGGGTGAGCACACATCATGGCTCAGTGAGCAAACAAAATAATACAACAAATATATGCATGCATTCAATTCATATCTTTGGTCTGGTAAATAAGTTTACAATGTGCTATAGAAAGGGCAGGTGGCCACCGCACCTCTATACACGAGTGTGTGAAGCCGCCCAAAGGTAACGTTTATTGTCGTCCAACATGCACCCACCATGGACAATGTACACACAAAGGTCACGTTTATTGTTGTACCAGTTGCCCATACCAACACATAAGCCCCTGTTGGCGAGGGCTCTCAAGCTGGGCTCGCAACTAACCAATCCTAATGCCAATCAGTGTATCCAAGGCCTCACCCCAACATCCCTCAATACGTCCATAGAGATAGGGCTAAGGCCCCCCGGTAGAGTCAGAGACTACACGGTCCGAGACCACCTCCCCTCATATCCAACGACGTAATAGTTCTGCTAAGGTAATGGCGATACGACGATGTCAGTGGACAAGACTTGAGTTAGAGATAGAGCTAGAGTGCTGAGGCCCCGCCTATGACACCTCCCCCTGATACTCGCTCGCATCACGCACACCAACCACACACATACATTAACATGCCTATTCCTATCATCATTATCATCATCATCATCATCATGTTATAAATAATAATTTAAATATGCATGAACAGTAATAATAGAAATATTGGATGACATATTGAATGCACATAACAAGCATACACGCATGGAATCAATCATGGCATTGGACTCAAGAATAAAATATTTTATTATTAACCAATTAGTTTAGGTCTTGTTCCCTCACCTTTGCTTGATCGTAGGTCCTCTTTCAAGCTTTAAGAATCAACTAAATATCAATATTATATCACTAGAAGACCTAATCAAGTCGATAGAATTTAATTAAAATTAATTCTGATTTTAAAAAGCATGTTGTTAACTGGGGGTCAATGCTAGGGTCGGAGGTTTCATCGACCCTGGGTGCTACCACCCAGATTCTGGACTTCCCAAACACTGGGGGTCGATTGTTAGGGTCTGGTAGTGTCGATTGGCCATCGACCCCCCGTGCGACCCCCTATGGGTTTAGTCAAAATTCTCATCCTAGAGTCTATTCTTCGTGTTTGGGGTCCTATGGCTTGCTTCTACAATCCATTCCACATATGTTCTATGATCTAGAACCGTAGTTCATTCACCTTTATGGCTTTTATGTTTTTCCCCATGGTTTTCCATAAAAACCTAACCATGGGTGGATGATTTGGGTTTCTCCTAGATCATATCCTCTTCACTATCTATTCTAAGGCCTGTAGAATTACATGGGGATAGTATCCATACCTGAGAATTAAGCTTGGTTCTTTGAAGTTTTCTCTTTGATCTTCTTCTCCACTTTCCTTCTCTTCTCTTTCTCTTCTCTTTCTCTCAATCCAATTAGGGTTCTAAAAGGAGTGAAAGAGGCTTAGGGACGTCCTATTTATCGAGTAGAAACTCCCAAAATAAGTCCCATTGAGATTAGGAAAGAATCCCATTGAAATTTGGAAAGTTCCTAATTCACGATTTCTGATGGCAGACTGGGGGTCGATGAGGGGGTCGGAGATCCCGTCGACCCCTGGTTCTAAAATGTCTGACCCCTGGTTAAAAACTCAGGGTCTGACTTTTTGTCTTGGGGGGTCCGACCCTGCCTTGCTGGGTATGCGACCCTCCCCCTTATTTTTATGTTTTTGGGTCAATTTAATACCTGGGATCGCAATCTCCCTCACATACTTGATACATTTGGCTCGACCATGATGGGTAGACCTGGTTCAAGGTGGTAAGACCGGGTTAGTTTGATACGGGTCTTACATTAGCTTTTTCCAGATGATATTGGATATCACAGTCATAGTTTTTCAATACTTTCAGCCATTTTCTTTGTCTCATATTCAACTCCTTCTGATTAAAAAAATAAGTAAGACTCTTATGATATGATTTAATCTGAAATTTCTCTCCGTACAAGTAATGTCTCCATATCTTGACAGCATGTACTACTGTCGCTAATTCCAAATCATGAGTGGAGTAGTTATTCTCATGTGTCTTCAATTGTCTTGAGGCATAAGCAATTACTTGTTCCCCTTGCATAAGTACACATCCTAATACCAATCCTGACACATCAGTGTACAAAATAAATGGCTATCCTGGAATCGAAATGGTCAAAATTAGAGCAGATATCAATCTAGCCTTCAATGTTTGGAAACTCTTCTCACATTTCTCAGTCCAAACAAACTTTTCACCCTTCTTAGTCAAACTGGTGAGAGGTACGGCAATTCGGGAATAGTCTTCCACAAATCGTTGATAATAACCAGCTAGACCTAAGAAACATCTAATTTCTGCAACGCTCTTCGGTGCTTCCCACTTCACAATAGCTTCGATCTTGCTTGGATCCACTTTAATTCCTTCAGCGGATACAACATGGCCAAGAAAAGCGACTTCCCTTAGCCAAAACTCACACTTTGTAAATTTGGCGTAAAGCTTCTCTTTCCGTAATCAATGCAGAGCGGCGTTTAGATTCTTAATATGAGTTTCCTTGTCCTTGGAGTAGACCAATATATCATTGATGAATACAATAACTGACGTATCCAACATATCATGGAATAGCCGGTTCATAAGTTCCATAAAGGTTGCTGGTGTGTTTGTCAATCCAAAAGACATGACCAAAAATTCACAATGTCCGTATCTGATCCTGAATGCTGTCTTGGGAATATCATCATCTTTGATCTTCAACTGATGGTAGCCTTTCCGAAGATCGATTTTGGAGAACACCTTGGCACCTTGCAACTGATCGAACAAGTCATCGATCCGAGGCAATGGATATCGGTTCTTGATTGTTAGTTTATTCAGTTCCCGGTAGTCTATACACAATCGAACACTACTGTCCCTCTTCTTTACGAATAATACTGGCGCTCCCAATGGTAATATGCTAGGTCGGATGTAACCCTTGTCCAACAGTTCTTGTAGTTGTACTTTTAATTCCTTCAGTTTAGTAGGAGCCATTCGATAAGGTGCTTTAGATACTAGTGTGGCTCCGGGTATCAGATCTATAACAAACTCTATAGCTCGGTCGGGTGGTAGTCCTCGTAGTTCTTTAGGAAATACATCTGGAAAGTCACGCACGACATCAATATCCTCCATTCATGGTGTTTCCCTGGTAAGATCGACCACAGATACTAGATACCCAACTGCTCCTTTCTCAAGGCACTTCCTAGCCATTAATGCAGAGAGTATGAGCTTTCGTTTATGGGGAGGTTTGGTTCCCACAAAACTGAACTCTGCTCCTTCCTTGTCTTTAAATGTCAGTTTCTTTTCAGCACATAATAGGTTTACAGAATGCCGAGCTAACCAGTCCATTCCCAAGATGACATCAAAGTCTTCCATCTCAAGTTGAATCGAGGTTGCATCCAAAGTCTTTTCGTCAATAAGAACTGGACATGGTCCATAACTTTTTTCTAATTTCACTTCTAATCCCATAGGTGATCGTACAAGGAGTTTATAGTCTAAGGATTTGAGGGGTAGATTTAGCTTCTTTCCAAATGACAGAGATATAAAAGAATGAGTAGCTCCTGAATCAAAGAGTACTCTGGCGGGAATGCCATTAATAGGTACGATACCTGTGATTTGTTTTGATTTAGTCTACATGCTCACACAATGTAACACAAAATGACAAGATTCAGGTCATACCTATGACCACATCAGGCGATGCAGCAGCATCCTCAGATGTAACCACGTAAACTCTGCCTTGTTGTAGTTGCTTCTTGGGCTTAGGACACTCCCTTGCCATATGTCCCAATTGATTGTAGTTAAAGCATTTTACCCCTTCATTATTTGGCTTTTGTTGCTATTGAGCTGCTGATGTAGTCTTGGCTGTAGCATTGAATCCTTGAGTATGGAAGGGTTTGAATGTCTTGGTGTTCCCTCCGTTTTAAGAATTCCCATTAGGCCTTTTGATTCCTTTATTTTGAGCAAAGTAGCTCTCTTTCTGGCTCGACTCTATCACTCGAGCAATTTGTACAGCTTCATTGTAGATTTTCTTTTCAAGTCCCAGAACATGTTCACGTATGCTTCCCCTAAGTCCTATGACAAACCTTTGGGTCTTTGTATCTTCCGCTTGCATACTGACTGGTGCAAAGAAGAACAGCTCCTCATAACGCTGTTGATATGTATCGACAGTCATCTGTCCCTGATACAAACTCAGGAACTCCTTCTCCATAGAATCTCTAAAACTCCTAGGAAAATACTTCTCAAAGAATGCCTCTTTATATATATCCCAGGTCAGTTGGGTGTGCTTTGTCAATAGATAGGTCCGTGTGAACTTCTACTAGTGGTGTGCATCACCTTTCAGCATAAACGTTGCACACAACACTTTCTCTTCTTCGTTCACTGTCATCATCGTGAAATTTCTCTCCATCTCATCGATCTAGTGTGTTGGCCACAACGGATCAGCGGGCTTACCACTATACTCCTTGGGCTTCATCTTTAGAAAACGCTCAACTAGTCTGGAATGGTCTATTTGATGAGGAACATAAGCCCCATACATATGTGGTTGGTATTGATATCCACCTGGAGCTACTTCAGGGTTTTGTACTTGAGCCTGCATGATGGGAGTCTGAGGTGCGTGGGGTACTATGTTACTTCCCCCTAGTACTGTGCTTACCTATCCTGCTGGCATCGGTGTTGTCGGTGCAGCTGGAAAAGCCATGCCTATGGCAGCTTGCATAGTAGCTTGTACCTGTTGTATTTGCTGCAGCTGTTGTGCCAAATTCATTACGGCTGTAGCCAGGTCTGTAGGTGGAGCTGGCAGATTTGTAGGATTTGTCTGCCCATTAACTACGGACGGTGCCATGTTTGGATTCTCCTGTGTTTCAGGATGTATATGGCTGTCTTCCTCCACAGGTGGTGGTGGTGATAGAGTTACGTCTTTGTCTGGTCACTCTGCGTCCAACCATTATCTGTTCTGGTAGTGGTAATGCCTGAAAATCATATAATACGTGAGGTAATCATCATATACATCATTCTCATATTTAAATCCACTAGTCAATGATATTTTCAAATTTTTTTCAGATCATTCTGTCAAAAATACTGTATTTTCCATCGTAGGGTCTATGGATGTCCGACCCTAGGGTATGCGACCCTTAGAATCATTGTTACTTACCGAGAGCCTAGGGTCGATGAGGGAGTCGGTGGGTGTCCGACCATAGGATCGACCCCTAATTCTCTGTCAGATCACTGGAAGGCTAGGGTCGATGAGGGGGTCGGAGGTAGGGTCGATTGTTTTGGTCGAATTATCCGACCCTAGGACTGAAAATCAAGTTTTTAATCCTAATTTTTGAATCCGTTTCTCATTCTTTCTCCTCCTTTCCGACTCGGCTCGTTCCTCTAAGTTGCTATAGTGACAACTCCGACCCATTGGTGATTTTTTTTTCTCCTTTCGACGTCTACTTCTTCTATACAGGTATGTTCTCTACGGTTTCATGCTTTTAGGGTTTCTTAACTAGGTTTTTGCTTGTTTATATCATTTTCTTCAAATTAAACTTTTTCCAATCGTAAAAATTTGATTTTTATTGGGGGCTTTTGTTGTTGGTGACTGAATGGACGAAAGCCTTCAAAAATATTTGATTTTCATCGATTGGTTATCGAGAAACTTGAAATTTTCCCTTTTTGCCCTAATTTGT
Organism: Protea cynaroides; assembly: GCA_028583415.1. NCBI lineage: Eukaryota > Viridiplantae > Streptophyta > Magnoliopsida > Proteales > Proteaceae > Protea > Protea cynaroides. The sequence continues at coordinate 44,746,391 of CM053274.1, read as the reverse complement.
CGAGATTTTTGAATTTCATGAAATTTCTTCAAATTCAATCTCCTTCGATAAAATTTCCAACTGTATGAGTCTTACAGGATAGTTTAGAATCTATATAAGTCCTCCTACCCACGTGTATGGGTGAAGAGTGAGGCTTTTGACCAATTTATGTCGTTATAATCCGAAATTTTTGTGTTTTTCACCTTTACTAAGCTATTATTTGTTTTTCCTTTATTTTTGCAGATAATATGGCTCGTACCAAAATACCTAGGGTTCATGACCAAGTCCGCTTCCGTTCTAACGAGGCCGAGGCTCAGTATGTCCGCTACGCTCGTAAGAAGGTAGAGGGAGGTTATCGTGTGGACTTGGCTAGTCTGGCTTTGTTTGATGTAGGGAGAGCTTTTGGTGACATGGGCTGGCTTCCTGTGATCACCTACAACACCTGTACCCGTCCAGATTTAATGAGACAGTTTTATTATAATCTCCAGGTGGTGGGAGATCACAATGATACTGAGAGGGGTAGAGAGCTCAGGATCACGAGCTACATCAAGGGAGTAGAGGTTTCCTTTGACTATCGGCAGTTAGCGGACCTCTTGGGCATTTCATACGATGGCCCCTTGGTGTACTGTGCTCCCGGAGAGCCCCAGTTCTTTTCCTTGGAGATGAGGGCTGAGATAGACCGTCAGCTTATCAGAGAGGATCGATGGGAGATGAAAGCGATCTACCTACGTCCAGAGCCTCAGGTGTACTGTAAGATCATTCAGCACAACCTGATACCTCAGAGTGGGCACTAAGAGAGGATCTCCCAGTTGACCCAGTTCTTACTATACTGTATCTGCACAAGGCAGCCTGTCTGCCTCCCTTATATTATTATGCGGACGATGATCAGTGCCACACTGCCCGATCAAGTTGGCAACCAGCCTTATGGACGCCTGACCACTACACTGCTTACCCGCCTAGGTGTCGATTTGGTGGATGAGAGGATTCAGGAGAAATCCTTCTCATCACCTCTGGATTGGGAGGCCATCTGTAAGATGGGCATGTGGGATGCTCAGGTCAGCGATGATGAGAGGAATGCTCTGGTGCGTCCTCGTACTCGGGTGGAGATGGCAGACGCTGAGGCAACAGCAGCAACCACTGGAGCAGGGGTTCATGGGGGTGATGCTGGGGATGATGATCGTTTGTACATTGATGTGGACTCCATACCTCCTCCATCACCTACACATACTACAGGAGCTGGTGGTTCACATGCAGCTGTTCCTTCACATGCAGCTGGTCTTTCACACCCACCTTCTGATGACATGATGGGGATACTGCGTGAGATTAGAGAGGCTCAGTGCATGTCTGATCTGAGGGTGGGAGAGCTTCTAGATGCTCAGCGCGTGACTGATCGACGGGTGGCTGATCTCACAACTAGTCTTCAGACGACCCAAACTTAGATAGCCTGGTTGACTAGAGTCTATGCTGAGGATTATGACAGAGACTGCGAGGCACCGCCTCCCCCATCACCTCCAACTTCCTGATGTATTTTTCTTTTATTTTTCTTTTGTACTACGGAGTAACTGTCCGGATTGTGGATTGTACTCCTTTAGATAAGTGTATATACGTTTGTTCTTCCTTCGAGTGTATATGAAGTTGTTTCTCATTTATTAGATGCATTATTCTCTTTCAAATTTTGTCTCAAACAACACAGGTGCTTATAATGTGTTATTATTACAGCTTTTAAATTTTTATCCTATTTCAGTTAACAACTTTTGTGGTAGTATTCTGGTTTAAGAGACAAGGCCTGAGAGCTCTGATACCAAGTTATCACACCCCAATTCTGTACCATTCAGAACGGTGAGATGAACAGCTAATAAACCAACGGTTCAACCAGGATCTCTAATAGGCTATGTCCTCTAACTTAAACCATACACATCCACAACCATAATTAGAATAAATACACAATAGCGGAAGTCTTAATATTGAATGAACTGAGAATCTAATTGTGATAATCATAAATAAAATATCAAATTATGTTGTATCAACCGAGACATAAGTAAATAAAATATCAAATTAAATTTCCTTAATAGTTTAAATAAAAATCTAATAAAAAATGCACGAGTTGCACTTGCATGAGGAGTCATGCGTCTCCACTATATCTTGAGCCTCCATCGTAGCCATGTGCCCGCACATAGAAGCATTCATATATTCTTCCACAGTGGTACCTGCATCATCAACTAAAAATATTCAAATTTCAAAAGGATGAGCACACATTATGGCTCAGTGAGCAAACAAAATAATGCAACAAACATATGCATGCATTAAATTCATATCTGTGGTCTGGTATATAAGTTTACATGTGCTATAGAAAGGTTCGGTGGCCACCTCACCTCTATACACGAGTGTGTGAAGCCACCCAATGAAAATGTTATTGCCGTCTCACATGCACCGCCATGGAATAGAGATAGAGCTAAAGTGCTTAGGACCACACCGCATCACACTTCCCCTAATACTCTACCCATACAAACACTTAAGCCCCTGCTGGCGAGGGCTTGCAAACTAGGCTTGCAACTAACTAATCCTAACGTCAAATAGTGTACCCAAGGCCTCACCCCAGCATCCCTCAATACGTCCATAGAGATAGAGCTAAAGCCCCCCGACAGAGTCAAGACTACACGGTCCGAAACCACCTCCTCTGATACCCTACGACGTAATAGTTTTGCTAAGGTAATGGCGATACGACAATGTCAGTGGACAAGACTTGAGTAGAGATAGAGCTAGAGTCTGGTGACCAGGACACACCATAATATCATGTCCTCCCCCTGATGCTCCACTCGCATCAAGCACACTAACCACACACATACATTCACATGCCTATTCCTAGCATCATCATCATCATGTTATAAATGAATAGAACTAAATATACATGAACATTAATAGCAGGAATATTGGATGACATGTTGAATGCACATTACAAGCATACACGCATAGAATCAGTCATAGCATTGGATTCAAGAAATAAAAATAGTTTATTATTAGCCAATTAGTTTAGGTCTTGTTCCCTCACCTTTGCTTGAGTGTAAATCCTCTTTCAAGCTCTAACAATCACCTTTATAACAATAGGAAAACCTAACAAGTCGATAGATTTTAATTAGAATTCATTCCGATAATTTTAAGCTTGCTGTATAGCTAGAGTCGCAGGTTGGGTCGCAGGTAGGGTCGCAGGTTTATGCGATCCCAGGGTATAGGGTTGATGCTAGGGTCGGTTTTCCATCGATCCTAGGTGCGATCGTAGCTTCCCTGGACTTCCCGAGGGCTAGGGGTCGATCCTGTGGTCTGGTAGGGTCGATTCCCAATCGACCCTACGTGGTTTGAGTCGACCTTTTCATTCTGCAGTTTAATCTTTCAAGTTTGGGTCCTATGGCTTACTTCCACAGTCCATTCTATGCTTATTCTATGGCTTAAAACTCCAGGTTACTTCCTTACTTTGTCTACCATAATTCCCTCCGTGGATTTCATTAAAATCTTCCCATGGATGGATGATTTGGGTTTCTCCTCGATCATAACTTCTTCATGAACTACTCTAAGGTCTTAAATCACTCATGGAAAGCATATCCATACCTGAGGTTTGCTGAGATTCAGAGGTTTCTTTGAATTTCTTTTCTTAGTCTTATTCTCCAACTTTCCTTCTCTTCTCCTTCTCTTCTCTTTCAATTAGGGTTTCAAAAGGAGTAAAAGAGGCTAAGGGACGTCCTATTTATAGAGAAAAACCTCCCAAAATAAGTCCCATTGAGATTAGGAAAGAATCCCCTTGAAATTTGGAAAGTTTCCTATTCACGGTTTCCGTCGGTGATCTTAGGGTCGATGAGGGGGTCGGAGATGATCCCGTCGACCCTAGGGTCTCAGTTGTCCGACCTTAGGACTAAAAATCAGGGGTCTGACTTCCTAATGAGGTGGGATTGGCCCTGCCTATTTAGGTATGCGACCCTACCCCCTATTCTACTATTTTTGGGTCAGTTTAATACCTGGTCTTGCTATTTCCATCACGCACTTGGTCCATTTGGCTCAACCATGATAAGTAGACCTGGTACAAGGTGCTAAGACCAGTTAGTTCAATACGGGTCTTACAGGCGGTGCCATATTCAGATTCTCCTGTGCTTCATGATTTACATGGTTGTCTTCCTCCACTGGTGGTGGTGGTGGAATTGTGTTACGGCCTCGTCTGGTCAACCTTCGCCCAGCCATTTCCTGTTCTGGTGGTGGTAGTGTCTGAAAACAAACGTAGCACATGTGAGGCAATCGATATAAGTTATTCTTAAGTCAAAAATCCAACTAATCAATATAAATTCCAATTTTTCATATCATTCTGACAGAATACTGTATTTTCCATCGTAGGGTCGATGGTAGGGTCGGTCCTTATGCGACCCAAATAAACCCTGTCAGCTTACCGAGAGCCTAGGGTCGATCGTAGGGTCGGTATATGTCCGACCCTAGGTCCGACCCATGGTTCTCTGTCAGATCACCGAGAGCCTAGGGTCGATGGTAGGGTCTGACATAGGGTTGCACATTTTGGTCAAATTTTGCAACCCTACGATACAAAATTAGGTTTTTAAGCCCAATTTTGGATTCATTTCCCATTCCTTCTCTTTTCTTCCAAATCAACTCATTTCCCTGAGTTGCTACAGTATCGACTCCTAGTGTTTGGTGATCATTTCTTCCGTTCATGACTTCTACTCCTTCTCTTCAGGTATGCTCTCTACTGTTTCACATTTTTAAACTTTCCAAACTAGGTTTTTCGCCCATTACATTGTTTTCTTCAAATTAAACTTTTTTTAACCGTAAAAATTTAGTTTTTATTGGGGGCTTTTGCTATTGGTCACCCAATGGACGAAATCCCTCAAAAATATTTAAGTTTCATCGATTGGTTATCGAGAAACATAAATTTTTTTCATTTTGACCTAATTTTTGAGATTTTTTGATTTTATTGAAATTTCTTCAAATTCGATCTTTCTAGTTTTTCCAACTGTATGAGCTTTGCAGGATAATTTGGAACCTATGCAAGTCCTCCTCCCCAGTTGTTTGGGTGAAAAGTGAGGCTTTTGACCAAATCATGCGTTATAATGCTGAAATTTTGAGTTTTTCACTATTACTAATATCTTATTTGTTTTTCTGTGTCTTGACAGATAGTGTGGTTCATACCAAGGTACCTAGGGCTCATGAACCAGTTCATTTACGCTCCAACGAGGCCGAAGCTCAGTATGCTCACTATGAGCGTAAGAAAGTAGAAGGGGGTCACTGTGTGAACTTGGCTAGTCTGGCCTTGTTCAACGTGGAGGGTGCTTTTGGTGACATGGGCTGGCTCCCTCTGATCACCTATGAGGCTTGTGTAAGACCCGTATCAATCTAACCCGGTCTTACCACCTTGAACCAGGTCTACCCATCTTGGTTGAGCCAAATGGACCAAGTGCGTGAAGGAGATCACGATCCCAGGTATTAAACTGACCCAAAAACACTTAAATAAGGGGAGGGTCGCATACTCAGCAAGGGAGGGTCGGATCCCCCAGTATAGAAGTCAGACCCCCGATTTTATATGGGGGTTGGACATTTTAAGGACCAGGGGTCGACGGGATCTCCGACCCCCCTATCGACCCCCGGTACTCGGTAAAAAATAAAATTAGGAAACTTTCCTAATTCTAATGGGATTCCTTCCTAATCTCAATGGGACTTATTTTAGAAGTTTCTACTCTATAAATAGGATGTACCTAAGCCTCTTTCACTCCTTTTAGAACCCTAATTGAATTGAGAGAAAGAGAAGAGAAGGAAGAGAAGAAGAAGAGAAGGAAAGAAGAGAAGAAAGCAAAAGGAGAAGAGTTGCAGAGAAGGAGTAATCTTCTCAGGTATGGATACTATTTCCATGAGTTTCTAAAAACCTTAGAGTAGATAATGAAGAGGGAATGATCTCGGAAAAACCCAAACCATCAACCCATGATTAGGTTTTCATGGAAAACCATGGGGGAAATCATGAAAGCCATATAGGTGAATGAATCATGGTTCTAGGCCATAGAACATGTGTGGAATGGACTGTAGGAGTAAGTCATAGGACCCCAAACATGAAGAATGGGCTGAAGGAAGAAAAATTGACAAAATCCATAGGGGGTCGCATGGGGGGTCGATGACCAATCGACCTGTGAGGACAAAGATGGAAAATCTTTAGAAGTCGCCACCTAGATTTAGGTCTAGGACCTTAGAAATGTGAAATCTCACCCCAAGGTAAGACTTTGATTGACTCATGACCCTTAGATTGGATTTCTGGTCCATTAGAGATTGGGTAAGTGTCAGGTTACGATTATGGGAAGGGGTTAGGCACCCAAACCGCCCGATCGAAATCGGTCTCCTATACCTTTCCTATGCTAGACTCTATTTGCTAAGCCAAACCAAACCAAGGGGTTTGATATCATTGAACCAAATCTGTATCCATCAGATTGCCTACGTATTACGGAATTATTCCGAAAATCAGGTTCACCATCGTAGTTCAGGTGTGATTAAAGTTTATGGATGTGATTTATGCTTGTGCATGATTAAGTTCTTTGTTCAAGTTGAAATTTATGCTTGAAAGGTTGAGAAAATCCTATGGGTTAGGATCTGGATAGTCCAAGTGGACTGATAGATAGTCCTAGTGGATCTAAGGATAACCCTATTTGGGTTGGAATGTGGATAATATCCTAGTGGATCTATGGATAGTCCAAGTGGACTAAAAATGTGGATAACCCTATTTGGGTTAAAATATGGGGGATATCCTAGTGGATCTATGGATAGTCCAAGTGGACTAAAGTTTGGATAAATATCCTAGTGGATCTATGGATAGTCCAAGTGGACTAAGGTGTGGATCCGAATTTGGGATTCTCCCAAATAGCCTACGTATCCTAAGGTTTGCCCTAGGAATCACGTAGTTCGGGTTAGATAAATATATCCTAGTGGATCTATGGATAGTCCGAGTGGACTAAGGTGTGGATAACCCTTTTTGGGTTGGAATATGGATAGATATCCTAGTGGATCTATGGATAGTCCGAGTGGACTAAGGTGTGAATAAATATATCCTAGTGGATCTATGGATAGTCCGAGTGGACTAAATTGTGGATCCGAATTTGGGTTTCTCCCAAATAGCCTACGTATCCTAGGGTTTGCCCTAGGAATCAAAATCCGCGTAGTTCGGGAATGGATTGTAATGGTTGGGTATCCTAGTTCGGGACTGGATAACCTGTTCTAGGTTAATGATTGAGAATCTATTCTAGGTTTAGGGTTTAGAACCTATTCTAGGTTTAGGGTTCTGTCCCAGGAGGGGCAAATCATCCTAAATTACCCTTTTCATTCTGAATTCTAATTTTGGAAGGTTTGGCAAAGAATTCTCTTTCTTTATTAAGGTTTTATTATTCCCATTATGCCCTTCCCAAGAATGTGGGTGTCTAAATGCACGTCCCCATGCCTAGATTGTCTTCTAGAAGTGTGCAGATATGGCAGTTTGACTAGGGTGTTGCATAAAATAAATTATTGCCAAAAAAATAGAATATTCTATCTAAATATGGCACATAAAACATTTATGACAAGAAATTCACATACAGTAAGATTGTTTAAAAATCTTTCAAATATGTCATGTATTGCAAATAAGGCAAGAGCCTTACATGGCATGATCTAGTATGCTATTTTCTACCCTAATTGTTATTTTCTTTCCATTTTAGGGTTTTCTACCCTAATTATTATTTTATTTCCATTTTTAGGGTTTTCTACCCTAATGTTACATTCTTTCCATTTTAGGGTTTTCTACCCTAATTATTATTTTATTTCCATTTTTTAGGGTTTTCTACCCTAATTATTATTTTATTTCCATTTTTTAGGGTTTTCTACCCTAATTGTTACTTTTTTTCCATTTTAGGGTTTTCTACCCTAATTATTATTTTATTTCCATTTTTAGGGTTTTCTACCCTAATTGTTACATTCTTTCCATTTTAGGGTTTTCTACCCTACTTGTTATTTTATTTCTATTTTTTAGGGTTTTCTACCCTAATTGTTACATTCTTTCCATTTTAGGGTTTTCTACCCTAATTATTATTTTCTTTCCATCTTAGGGTTTTCTACCCTAAATGTTACTTTCTTTCCATTTTAGGGTTTTCTCCTGTAATTATTTTTTTCCATTTTTTAGGGTTTTCTACCCTAAATGTTACTTTCTTTCCATTTTAGGGTTTTCTACCCTAATTATTATTTTCTTTGCATCTTAGGGTTTTCTACCCTAAATGTTACTTTCTTTCCATTTTAGGGTTTTCTACCCTAATTATTATTTTATTTTCATCTTAGGGTTTTCTACCCTAAATGTTACTTTCTTTCCATTTTAGGGTTTTCTACCTTAATTATTATTTTCTTTCCATCTTAGGGTTTTCTACCCTAAATGTTACTTTCTTTCCATTTTAGGGTTTTCTACCCTAATTATGACAATAAGCATCCAATATAGCATGTGAGTATGATCATTCCAATCATGACAGTGTGATTATTCCAATTGTGGCAGTGTGTGCATATAAGCATCCAAATATAGCATGTGAACAATATAGCATCAAAATATGGCATGTGATAAACAACTAAGGCATGTGAGTCAATCAATCAAAACGTATTTTCAGATCTACGGTCTAGATTCAATGCATCGATTATCAACAATGTGACCGAAATCACATTTGATTGATGATTGAAAGTAATACAAGATCTTAAAACAGTTCAAATCATATACCCTCAATTAATAAGACTTTAATGGCTCAAATTAATTCATTAAATCATCATCAGATTAAAATCAATGTTTCAAATTAATTAACCATCCGTTCACATGATTGGATCTTAAAAGATCAACGATTCGGATTAAATTCACATCAATTAATCAAGTTCATTCATTCAAATATCAATGGACAAATTTTTATCACATGATCAAAACAAATTTCACATTCAATGGATCAGATTTTGAATGGACATCATATTAACACGATAAAGAATCAAAATTCAGATTTTTTTTATTCAAGCATATCATGATCATAGATTCAATCAATGGCCCATATTTAATGAAAAGATCAAGGGTAAGATGAGGAAGGTAACATAGCTAGGTTCAAGTAAGTGGTGTGGGGTGTTGGTTGGTTCAGTAGGAGATGGAAGTGAGTGGGATTACGGGTAGGTGGTAGCACAAGGCTGATGATTGGAGTATGAGATGAAATCGGTTAGAGTGCTGATTGTATAGGGATTGAAATCAAGTGTAGGCTAGATTGATGATGGAAATTGGTTAATGGTGAGGTAGAGTGGCTCATGAGATGGAGATTTGTAGTTAAGAAAAACAATAGAAGAAAAATAAAAGTAAAAGCAGCTTACCTAGATGCTTGTAGGTTCTGCTTGCTCTTCCCTACTTCTTCTTCTTTCTCCTTTTTTTTTTTTCAAACCGAGAGCCCAAACTCTATCAAACTCCCTCTTCACGTTTTTCCCTTCTCTTTTTTCTGGTTTTTTTTTTCTTCCTCTTTTTTCTCTCTTTTTCCCTTTTTTTTCTACCAAAAACGTGAGCCACAAAGGCCTTTCACGTTTTTTTTCTTTCCCCCTTTTTTTCCTCTCTTTTTCCCTTACTTTTCTCCCAAAAACGTGAGCCACAAAGCCCTTTCACGTTTTTTTTCTTTCCCCTTTTTTTTTTCTCTCTTCTTCCCTTACTTTTCTCCCAAAACTTAGCTCAAAAGCCTTTCCACGTTTTTCTTTCTCTTTTCCCTTTTTTTCTCTTTTTATTTTTTCTTTTATTTCTCTCTCTTTCCTTTTTTCTTCTCAAGATCTTTTGGATTATCTCAAAACCCTAAATCCCCTTCTCTTTCACGTTTTTTCTCTCCCCTTTTTCCTTTTCTTCTCAAAATCTTTTTGGATTATCTCAAAACCCTAAATCCCCTTCTCTTTCACGTTTTTTCCTCCCTCCCTCCCTCTTTCCTCCTTTTCTTCTCAAAATCTTTTGGATTATCCCAAAACCCTAAATCCGTTTCTCTTCCACGTTTTTTCTCTCCCCCTTTCCCTTTTTTTTCTCAAAAATCTTTTGGATTATCTCCAAAACCAAAATCCCCCTTCACTTTCACGTTTTTTCTCTCCCCTCTTCCTTTTTCTTCTCAAAATCTTTTGGATTATCTCAAAACCCTAAATCCCTTTCTCTTCCACGTTTTTTCTCTCCCCTCTTTCCTTTTTTTTCTCAAAAATCTTTTGGATTATCTCCAAAACCAAAATCCCCCTTCACTTTCACGTTTCTCTCTCCCCTCTTTCCTTTTTCTTCTCAAAATCTTTTGGATTATCATTTACATATAATAATATATATTATATACATATATACACATATATTTAATAACATACATACATATACATATATATATATATATATATATATATATATATATATATATATATATATATATATATATATATAATATAAATATTGTGCACATAGATGAACCGATTCGAAATGGGTTGAGACCGACTTAGGTTGACAACCGATATGAGTTGAGCTAGGTTGGACCAAAACCTGGTTTGAACCGAGTTGACTGGACTTGATTGGAATTAACCGGGTTTTTCTCCTTGTCATTTCACGGGTCATTCCCTACTGTTATCCCGCATGGAATTTTTCGATGGCCTCTATTCCAAATTTTTTGCGTTTATTTTGTAGAACATTTAAAATGAGGAATATAGGAACTTGAATCACCTCATTTGGAAGTAAAATGGTCAACTTATGAATTTTTGAAGTTTAAGCGGACCAATTATCGATAATTTGGCTGACCATTCTGCATGAGATCCTTCGGAGGCTTCTATCGGAAATATTTTACGTCCACTTTGTAGAGCACTAAAATGGAACATAATGAGACTGGAATTATCTGAATCCGATGTAGAACGGGAAATATATAAAGCTTTGAAGTTCTGACGATCATTTTGCATGCAAGTTTGCGTGGGACCCACTGGTGACTTCTACCCGAGATTTTTTACGTCCACTTTGTAGAACATCATGAATGAAGAATAATGGTCTTGGAATCATCTGAATCCGATGTAGAACGGGAAAGATATGAAGCTTTGAAGTTCTAACGATCATTTTGCATGCAAGTTTGCATGGGACCCACTGGTGACTTCTACCCGGGATTTTTTACGTCCACTTTGTAGAACATCATGAATGAAGAATAATGGTCTTGGAATCATCTGAATCTGATGTCGGATGATCAAGATATGATGATTTGAAATTCAAACAATCCAACTTACGATAATTTGCATGAAAGCCCCTGGGATTATTTAAGATAATTTCAGAAACCTCCCTTATATGTATCATCCGACTAAAATGGTCGTATCTTCCTCATTTGATACCGGAATTGAGCAATTCTAGTCTCGTTTCGAAGATAATTCTATAACCTATGCATCTATACAGATAATAGCCAATGACCCTGCTGGGGGGATTAGTGGAGAATCACAAATCTTTGGGTTAAAAGGTCAGAAACCTACCATATTGGTTCACTTATGCGGAGGGTGGCAAAAATGGGGTGCTTACAGATGCCCCTCTTTAGCCGAGATTGTTATAAGTTGAAGGCTAAAGATAAAAGAACCACATTTTTGGGGTATGAGTGATATTGTTTATTGGGCTGCACTTAGGGTAATTCTTCCTAAATTGCCTACGTATTCTAAGGGTGTCCCGGAAATCAAGCCCAGAACGTAGTTCGACTGGCAAGAAGGTTTGCTCTTCTTGGAAGATTGGTGAGTGCTCTTCTTGTATGAAGCTAGGCTGTGAATACAAGGCTGATTGCATGAGCTTGGGCTCGGATTTGATTTGGATGGAAAACTTGATGTCTACTCTTTGATTGAACTGAGGCTCTTTTGATTGAGATTCTGAGATTGTTTTTTCTGAATAAGCTAGGGCTCTGCATTTGATTCACTTATATGCTGAGATTGAATTGATCTTTGAATGAGCTAGGGCTCTGGATTCACTTATAGGCTGAGATTGACTTGATCTTTGAATGAGCTAGGGCTCTACATTTGATTTACTTATAGACTGAAATTGATTTGAAATTTGGATGAGCTAGGGCTCTGCATTTGATTCACCAATAATCTGAGATTGATTTGATCTTTGGATGAGCTAGGGCTCTACATTTGATTCATTTATAGACTGAGGTTGATTTGAACTTTGGATGAGCTAGGGCTCCACATTTGATTCTGAAATGAGCAAGGACTTAGAAAGTCACTTATAGGGTGAGGAATTTGCTATTGATTCTGAAATGAGCAAGAACTCAGAAGGTCACTTATAGGGTGATACTGAATGACTCATCTTGGCAGTTCCTACCAGCTTTGGACCTTCGGGATTAAAAATAGGAATATCCTTCTTGGAAGCTCTATGGCTATGAACCTTTAGGATGCTTGAAAGTGACCCATACATAAAGGCTTTGTTAATTTTGAACCTTTAGGGTTGAAGTCTGACCCATCTTGGAAGTCTATTGACTTTGAACCTATAGAGTGCTGGACATATTTGAAATGATGGTGAATTCCTTGGCAGTTTTCCGAGTTTTTTGCTCCTGCTTTATTGGTGAAGGCACAAAACATGACATCGATGGAAATGGTGTCATGGACTTCGCTGGCATGATACCTAGATTTGAAATTTTCCATTTATGATCTGGTACTGAAAGTTTGACTCAATTTCAGCATGGTAGGGATGACTTGGTTACTCCCTTTGAAGGGTTCCATGTAATTTGAAGGTGATGATTTTCTTCAGCCAACATTGGTGTTGTTGGATTTTGGATTGAAAGAAACTCTAGCGAGGATTTTGGACAAGAATGAGGGGAGCTTGACAGTCACTAACCAAAGTGATTTTATTGATTGACCTTGGTGTTAGACTGTCGAGGGACATCTGATCAACTAAGTTCTTTGATTGTGCACTATGGTAGACCAAATTGGTAGAACAGCCAAGTGGCGATGAAATGTGACATGGGTTTGGCCCTTGATCTAGGCTCATGAAAAGCTCAGGGCATTGCAACATTGTGCCAATTTTGAAAGATGAATGAACCATGGCCCCAAAGTAGGCACGAGGAGCAAAGGATTCGAAGTGTTCCTTCAGAGAATTTGGTGACCAAATCCTAACAGGTGATCGACCACATTGGATTTTCTTCATCAACAGGATTGGGAGAACTGAGAAATTGGTAAAAACCAACTTGGATGGACCTACTTCTGTTGACTATGAAAGTAGTGACTTCAGAGTAGACAATGGATCCTTGATGTAATGCTCATGATCAAGTTCGATTCCTCTACATAGGGTATATCTATGCCCCAATGTCTGCATGTTGTGACAGACCGCTACTGTAGAAGGAAATGGGAAATTTAACAGAGTTAGAACAAGGTTGAATCTGGATTGCATTTAGAATTTGACCATGCTTCTGAGGTCAAGGGAAGATTGACAGATTGATTATAGAAAATGATTTCTTAGATAAACCCTTGTTGAATCTTGAAAATGAGGGAGCTGATGATTTGATGAATTTGGCTACATCCGTAACCAGGCCATGAGAATTTGCTCTCTCCCTAACATGACCAAAGGATTTGAAGATAGAATTCTGTTGAAAGGCAATGCTATGGATCCCAACAGATGATGGTTTGTTCAACTCCTCCGAGTATGATTCACTAGAGAGCAAGAGGGGTTCCTTTCCTTATGGAGGGTAGACTGGTATGACACTTGTCTACATGAACCACTGAATTTTTCTATGAATGGCCAATGAGGGCAATGCTTTAGGGTTGCATCATGTCGCCTATCCCCACTGAGGTATTATGGGTTGCCCATTGAGGTTTCTTGGGTTGCCTTTCCCTGCTGAGGTTTCTTTTCTTCCCTTTATTATTTTTTTCATTTTATTCTTTTTGCAAACCCCATCTTGGGTTGAATAAAGAGTCCTGATATGGTGAGGATATTGCCAAAATTATGGTCCTATCCAATGGTTTGAAACCCTTAGGGGAAATCTGAATGGCATGACCATCTTGACAAATGGGTAGTCTTGCCCCACTGTTTAAGTTGACACCTACACATATTGATAGGCGGGCAGCTATTTGAATCATCACTAAAAGTGGTCTTAGGGAAATGCAGTCCCATACCAAGATTGAAAATGGTGCCAAATTATGTTTTCCTTTCTTGGAGATGTTCAGATGGAACACGTGTCCCAATAAGCTATATCGAGATTCTGAATCAGTCACGATCATATCTGGGCCTGAAACCTTTAGGTTTGTTGACAAGTATTGATGTTGAAGGTCCAAGAGGACTGATGTGAAACTGTCCACATGGGTCTACCATTGGGAGAGTGTTTGGTTATTTATGTAGAATGAGTTTATCTTACCGAGAAGATCCCATTTTATTGGCTTGAGAAATGAAGGGCTTATAGGAATCTTGGGAAGCCGTCGGATGTAATGAACGACAGATGAGAGTTCCAGCCAGATTCATGAATTTGTACATAAAATGATGACATGATCATGAGATACAATGCCATAAAAATTGATAATCAAAAGAAGGGCTTGTGATAGAGACTCCTTGGAAAGCCGTCAGATTGATAGACGGGAGAGAGAGTCTAATGCCGATGAGAAATGTTTCTCTGATGATGAAGAAGTGATGAGGTCGTCTCCTGTAAAGGCGGGATGTAATTGGCCTAAATCAAAAGTCCGGTCCAACATGTTGTAAATCTCGAAGAACGATCGCACTTGCTTTCAGGCTTTAGTTGGAACTACCATCTTCTTGAAGTGAGAGGGACAATTGGCTTACTGTCGAGCTCCAATGCCATTCAACATCTTGCTATTTTCTTTTCTTCTCTTTTTTTTTTCTTTTTCTCTTTTTTTCTTTTTCTCTTTTTTTTTTTTTGGATGTGAAGGCCACATAATGCAGTGCCTTGCTTGATCGCAAATTGAATCCTGACTTTCAATATTGGATTTGAATCTTCTTCTTCCAAACATTTCCAATCAAATAGAACGTCTATGCCCCAACTAGCACTCTGATCTTCTGTAAACTTTATGAGCATTTATGACTGCTCATATAGTATATGATTTTATCTGAACGGTGAATCCGTATGCTGTCCTCTAGAAGTTACTCATCACCTTCTGTCTGATGTGACTACCTCCCATTATTGATGTAGATAAAATATAGGCTTGAATTTTTTTTTTTGGGTATCCCAATGACCTCATTCTTTGATTTTGAGATTGATCATTCATCATGTATCTCTTGCTTGCAGATGATGTGCTTTGTAAGAACTTTGGTATTTCTATCTTTTTGGTGGCATATCTGTCCTCCACTCATTTGTATTGATTGGCGGACCTGTTGATATATTATGTAATGCTTTCCTTGGAATCTTTTCACAGATAGAATAAATGGCAGCTTCTCCAATACATTCTTCTTGAGACTACTCTTGTGTCTCCCGATTGATCATTTAAAGCTTTCCCAGACGGGTTGGACCTTTCTTTCTCAAGAGGCCAGGTGGCGTAGAAGTTCAAGAGACGGCTCATCATTTCAATCATCTTCAGAGTCAGAATTGACTGCGCACGTAGAACAGGAAGGTGTATAAAACTGGGAGGAAATGTATGGAAGAGACAAGGCACAGAGATTGAAATCCCAAACGGGGTGATTTTCTTTGACTTGCACGGCAGATTGGAATAGACTTGTGAACAAGCATATTGATCTTGGACCCAGACATGGATGACCTATCAAATACCGATAATAGAAAGTTGAAACAACTAGTTCGTCCAAGCGGCTCCAGTTGGGCATAACGCCTTCGACGACCACCTTCAGTCGTTGCGGGAATAAGTCTTCCTTCAGATCTCTAATAGCAGGACTCATCATGCCCCTCTATCAATAAGTGCAAGATACCTACCTTTTCCATCTTTTTTTTTTCAGTTTGGGATCCATTCAAAACCGGACTATCGCTTTTTAAGCTCAAGGTTACTCTGGTTCATGCCTCAGTTTGGGGTTTCATGGATTCATCAATGGACCACTTCTAGTTGAGTTCAAAATCATTATAGCTTATGCCCCAACTTATGGAGCAAGGGGTATCGCCATTGCACTACACCATTTTGAATCCAAGATTGGATTAATTTATGCCTTGGCTTGGGGGGTTTAATGGATTTCTTTGTTAGACCACTCTCAATTTGGGTCTAAGTTCAATTTGGTCCATGCCCCAGTTTAGGGCATAATGGCTTTCCTCATTAGACCGCATTCAATTTGGGTTCAAGGTCAATCTGGTTCATGCCCCAGTTTATGGATTAAGGGTTTCATCATTGGACCATTCCCTAGCTATGATTCTGGTTCCTATCCTAACCTGGGACATATCGGATCTCATCTTTGGTCAACCCTACTGCTCGGGAAAATTCCATTCCCTCTCTTTGAACAATTAGAAAAATGAGGGCAACTCTTTGGATTCTGGCATTTCCTTGGCCAATGGGGCAAAAATGCCCATGATGGAATAGCATTACTATAGCTGAAGGTTCATGGTTTCCTGATGATTCTAGAATCTGGAATTGATCTTTACTGACAAGCAATGAGGAATGCTTCTCATTCACCATTCTTGATGAGCGATCCTAACTTGTAGCACTGGGCTATGATGGACATGGATCGGGCTCTAATTGATAGAGCCAGAGATTGATTTTGAATCCGTCTCCGATTGATAGAGACAAGATTGACTTTGAATTGATCTCTGATTGATAGAGATCAAGATTGATTTTGAATTGGTCTCTGATTGATAGAGATCAAGATTGACTTTGAATTGGTCTCTGATTGATAGAGATCAAGATTGATTTTGAATTGGTCTCTGATTGATAGAGATCAATATTGACTTTGAATTGATCTCTGATTGATAGTGATCAAGATTGACAGTCAGGGACTGGGCTCTAGTTGCTAGAGGCAAGGATTGCTTGAGTTGGGCTCCGATTGATAGAGGCCAATGATGACAATAATGGATTTGACTCTAATTTCTAGAGATGATGGAATGACTGAAATTCTCTTTGATTCCTTTATGAAGTGGAACATGGACCAAAGGTAATGATTGAATAGGCCTAGAGGCTCACTCATGCTCACATTGAGTTCATATGAATGGAACATTTCTTAGTTCCGACATGAATCAAAACCTGAACTGGAGTTGACGGTTGGACAAGCCTAGGGGCTAATTAAATTCAAATGAATGGAACTCTTCTTAGTTCCAACATGAATCAGAATTTGAACCACAGTTGATGGTTGGATAAGCCTAGTGGCTAAATGAATTCAGATGAATGAGACTCTTCTTAATTCTAACATGAATCAGAACCTGAACCAAAGTTGATGGTTGGACAAGCTTAGGGGCTAAATAAATTCAGATGAATGGAACTTTTCCTAGTTTTGACATGAACTAGAACCCTAACCAAAGTTGATGGTTGGATAAGCCTAGTGGCTAATTGAATTTAGATGAATGGAATTTTTCCTAGTTCCGACATGAATCAGAACCTAAACAGGAGGTGAAGGGTGAAAAAGCCTAGGGGCCGAATGCCTTCTTCATTTTAGCATGATCTGGGAGTGATGATTGAACCTGCCTAAAGGTTAAACCCTTCTTTAATTCTGAGATGAACCATAAATGGTGGTTGAATTTGGGGCTGAATATTTCTTTGATTCTGAGATGAACTGGATGTGATTGAATCTGCCTAGAGGCTGAATCTTTCCTTAATTCTGGATGAACCGAAATGATGATTGGACCTGCCTAGGGGCTGAATCTTTCCATCAGTTCTGAGATGAACCAGAAATGGTGGTTGGACCTGCCTAGGGGCTGAATATTTTTTTTTTGTTTCTGAGATGAACTGGATGTAATTGAATCTGCCTAGGGGCTGAATCTTTCCTTAATTCTGGATGAATCAAAATGATGATTGAACCTGCCTAGGGGCTGAACCTTTTTTCAGTTCTGAGATGAACCAGAAATGGTGATTGAATCTGGGGCTGAATATTTCTTTGATACTGAGATGAACTGAATGTGATTGAATCTGCCTAGGGTCTGAATCTTTCCTTAATTCTGGATGAACCGAAATGATGATTGGACCGGCCTAGGGGCTGAATATTTTTTTGATTCTGAGATGAACTGGAATGATGATTGGACCTGCCTAGCTGAAATCTTTCCTTAATTCAAAGGTGAATAGGGAATATTGATTGGATTTGCCTAGGGGCTGAATCTTTCCTTAATGCATAGATGAATCGTGAAATATGATTGGATTTGCCTAGGGGCTGAATCTTTTCTTAATTCTGAGGTACATTGAGAACGGTGTTTGGATTTGCCTAGGGGCTGAATCTTTCCTTAATGATTGGATTTGCCTAGGGGCTGAATCTTTCCTTAATTCTGGGGTGAATGGAGAATGATGATTTGATTTGCCTAGGGGCTGAATCTTTCCTTAATTCAGAGATGAATTGAGAACTTTGATTGGATTTGCCTAGGGGCTAGATCTTTCCTTAATTTAGAGATGAATCGAGAACTATAATTGGATTTGCCTAGGGGCTGATCTTTCCTTAATTCAGAGATGAATCGAGAACGGTGATTGGATTTGCCTAGGGGCTGAATCTTTCCTTAATTCAGAGATGAATTGAGAACGGTGATTGGATTTGCCTAGGGGCTGAATCTTTCCTTAATTCAAAGGTGAATCGAGAACTATGATTGGATTTGCCTAGGGGCTGAATCTTTCCTTCTTTCTTACAAAATTTGATGTTCAATCAAGATCTAGATTCATGACTTCCATTGATTCATTTAGAAAGATAATATGGATGGATCTCAAGGTGGGAGATCAAGACAATTCCCTAATTGTAGGGGCTTCTCACCCTAAAAGGGTGGATATGGTTGTAGTTTGATTTTCTTTTCCAAAGGCATTGAAATCCAATGGGGAAATATTGAGATTCTAGATATCTAGAGGAGTGGAAGAAGTCACATGCACAATCAAGGATGACTCAACCAAACAAGAGTTAGATCCCTCATAAGGGCGATTGGGTAAACATTATCCAAGTCAATTCAATTGAATTTGATTAAGCCATGTGTTCAGTCTTGGGACCTCATGATTCCAAAATGGATAATCAGTGGTCCCAAGGTCTGGCCAATTGGATTACCGAATTCGATGAAATTGAAATGGATATATTAATCCGTCGTCCTTATTAGGGATGGTTAGCAAAAGCGGTTCATAGATGAACAAACTAGTAAATTTCTTCTTGACCATGGTATCTATGTCTTGACAGGGATTTTCTGTTTGTTTTTTGAAATCGACGTGTTAACAATGAGAGATTCGACACATCGAGCTTACTTAATGGAGGGTGTATAGTGACCGTCTACTATGATGTAGAACAGGTGTATACATACCTCATACTCCCAATGGGTGAGAGTTCAAGATGCTCATCGTGTAGATTCTAACATGTTGACCAATCGAGGACAAAAATGGGCAGAACTTCGACGTCTCGAACATGGATGTCATGGTTAAGCCAATTTTACCGGGTCGGTTCAGGGATGAACCAAAAAATAACAAACATTGGGCTACAATCTGGGTTAGGACAGAAAAGGCCACCTTGACGAGGATGGGGTAACCTATCACCAAATGCTCGATGAATAATGGGCCTCCAATCCCTTTATATACTATGTTGCAAGGATCCAAGCGACGTGGAGTAGCATAACGCATTCTCAGGCGGACCCAAGAAACGCTCGTTAGAGGCTGCTCGCCGATCGTGGTCTCACAAAGTACAGGCCAAGGCTGTGTGTTTCGCATAGCGGGCTACCCCATATGCATGGGACCCGGTTCGACTACTCGCACGAATGTGTGACTGAACCCATTCCCCCCAAAGCAATAATATACAAGCATAAATATAGTATCCTAAAATCTAGCATCCAATTCACACAAGGAAAGTTTTCATTTAGAAGTTTGACATTTATATCCCCAGTGGAGTCGCCACTGTGAGGACAAAGATGGAAAATCTTTAGAAGTCGCCACCTAGATTTAGGTCTAGGACCTTAGAAATGTGAAATCTCACCCCAAGGTAAGATTTCGATTGACTCATGACCCTTAGATTGGATTTCTGGTCCATTAGAGATTGGGTAAGTGTCAGGTTACGGTTATGGGAAGGGGTTAGGCACCCAAACCGCCCGATCGAAATCGGTCTCCTATACCTTTCCTATGCTAGACTCTATTTGCTAAGCCAAACCAAACCAAGGGGTTTGATATCATTGAACCGAATCTGTATCCATCAGATTGCCTACGTATTACGGAATTATTCCGAAAATCAGGTTCACCATCGTAGTTCAGGTGTGATTAAAGTTTATGGATGTGATTTATGCTTGTGCATGATTAAGTTCTTTGTTCAAGTTGAAATTTATGCTTGAAAGGTTGAGAAAATCCTATGGGTTAGGATCTGGATAGTCCAAGTGGACTGATAGATAGTCCTAGTGGATCTAAGGATAACCCTATTTGGGTTGGAATGTGGATAATATCCTAGTGGATCTATGGATAGTCCAAGTGGACTAAAAGTGTGGATAATCCTATTTGGGTTAAAATATGGGGGATATCCTAGTGGATCTATGGATAGTCCAAGTGGACTAAAGTTTGGATAAATATCCTAGTGGATCTATGGATAGTCCAATTGGACTAAGGTGTGGATCCGAATTTGGGATTCTCCCAAATAGCCTACGTATCCTAAGGTTTGCCCTAGGAATCAGAATCCGCGTAGTTCGGGTTGGATAAATATATCCTAGTGGATCTATGGATAGTCCGAGTGGACTAAGGTGTGGATAAACCTTTTTGGGTTGGAATATGGATATATATCCTAGTGGATCTATGGATAGTTCGAGTGGACTAAGATGTGAATAAATATATCCTAGTGGATCTATGGATAGTCCGAGTGGACTAAATTGTGGATCCGAATTTGGGTTTCTCCCAAATAGCCTACGTATCCTAGGGTTTGCCCTAGGAATCAAAATCCGCGTAGTTCGGGAATGGATTGTAATGGTTGGGTATCCTAGTTCGGGACTGGATAACCTGTTCTAGGTTAATGATTGAGAATCTATTCTAGGTTTAGGGTTTAGAACCTATTCTAGGTTTAGGGTTTGACCGAGGGGCAAATCATCCTAAATTACCCTTTTCATTCTGAATTCTAATTTTGGAAGGTTTGGCAAAGAATTCTCTTTCTTTATTAAGGTTTTATTATTCCCATTATGCCCTTCCCAAGAATGTGGGTGTCTAAATGCACGTCCCACGCCTAGATTGTCTTCTAGATGTGTGCAGATATGGCAGTTTGACTAGGGTGTTGCATAAAATAAATTATTGCCAAAAAAATAGAATATTCTATCTAAATATGGCACATAAAATATTTATGACAAGAAATTCACATACAGTAAGATTGTTTAAAAATCTTTCAAATATGTCATGTATTGCAAATAAGGCAAGAGCCTACATGGCATGATCTAGTATGCTATTTTCTACCCTAATTGTTATTTTCTTTCCATTTTAGGGTTTTCTACCTTAATTATTATTTTATTTCCATTTTTAGGGTTTTCTACCCTAATGTTACATTCTTTCCATTTTAGGGTTTTCTACCCTAATTATTATTTTATTTATATTTTTTAAGATTTTCTACCCTAATTATTATTTTATTTCTATTTTTTAGGGTTTTCTACCCTAACTGTTACTTTCTTTCCATTTTAGGGTTTTCTACCCTAATTATTATTTTATTTCCATTTTTTAGGGTTTTCTACCCTAATTGTTACATTCTTTCCATTTTAGGGTTTTCTACCCTACTTGTAATTTTATTTCTATTTTTTAGGGTTTTCTACCCTAATTGTTACATTCTTTCCATTTTAGGGTTTTCTACCCTAATTATTATTTTCTTTCCATCTTAGGGTTTTCTACCCTAAATGTTACTTTCTTTCCATTTTAGGTTCCCCCTATGTATTTTTTCCATTTTTTAGGTTTTCTACCCTAAATGTTACTTTTTTTAGGGTTTTCTACCCTAATTATTGTTTTTTTGCATCTTAGGGTTTTCTACCCTAAATGTTACTTTCTTTCCATTTTAGGGTTTTCTACCCTAATTATTATTTTATTTTCATCTTAGGGTTTTCTACCCTAAATGTTACTTTCTTTCCATTTTAGGGTTTTCTACCCTAATTATTATTTTCTTTCCATCTTAGGGTTTTCTACCCTAAATGTTACTTTCTTTCCATTTTAGGATTTTCTACCCTAATTATGGCAATAAGCATCCAATATAGCATGTGAGTATGATCATTCCAATCATGACAGTGTGATTATTCCAATTGTGGCAGTGTATGCATATAAGCATCCAAATATAGCATGTGAACAATATAGCATCAAAATATGGCATGTGATAAACAACTAAGGCATGTGAGTCAATCAATCAAAACGTATTTTCAGATCTACGGTCTAAATTCAATGCATCGATTATCAACAATGTGACCGAAATCACATTTGATTTATGATTGAAAGTAATACAAGATCTTAAAACAATTAAGATCATATACCCTCAATTAATAAGACTTTAATGGCTCAAATTAATTCATTAAATCATCATCAGATTAAAATCAATGGTTCAGATTAATTAACCATCCGTTCACATGATTGGATCTTAAAAGATCAACGATTCCGATTAAATTCACATCAATTAATCAAGTTCATTCATTCAAATATAAATGGACAAATTTTTATCACATGATCAAAACAAATTTCACATTCAATGGATCAGATTTTGAATGGACATCATATTAACACGATAAAGAATCAAAATTCAGATTTTTTTTATTCAAGCATATCATGATCATAGATTCAATCAATGGCCCATATTTAATGAAAAGATCAAGGGTAAGATGAGGAAGGTAACATAGCTAGGTTCAAGTAAGTGGTGTGGGGTGTTGGTTGGTTCAGTAGGAGATGGAAGTGAGTGGGATTACGGGTAGGTGGTAGCACAAGGCTGATGATTGGAGTATGAGATGAAATCGGTTAGAGTGCTGATTGTATAGGGATTGAAATCAAGTGTAGGCTAGATTGATGATGGAAATTGGTTAATGGTGAGGTAGAGTGGCTCATGAGATGGAGATTTGTAGTTAAGCAAAACAATAGAAGAAAAATAAAAGTAAAAGCAGCTTACCTAGATGCTCGTAGGTTCTGCTTGCTCCTCCCTTCTTCTTCTTCTTTCTCCTTTTTTTTTTTCAAACCGAGAGCCCAAACTCTATCAAACTCCCTCTTCACGTTTTTCCCTTCTCTTTTTTCTGGTTTTTTTTTTCTTCCTCTTTTTTCTCTCTTTTTCCCTTTTTTTTTCTACCAAAAACGTGAGCCACAAAGGCCTTTCACGTTTTTTTCTTTCCCTTTTTTCCTCTCTTTTTTCCCTTACTTTTCTCCCAAAAGCGTGAGCCACAAAGCCCTTTCACGTTTTTTTTCTTTTCCCCTTTTTTTTCTCTCTTCTTCCCTTACTTTTCTCCCAAAACTTAGCTCAAAAGCCTTTCCACGTTTTTCTTTCTCTTTTCCCTTTTTTTCTCTTTCTATTTTTTCTTTTATTTCTCTCTCTTTCCTTTTTTCTTCTCAAGATCTTTTGGATTATCTCAAAACCCTAAATCCCCTTCTCTTTCACGTTTTCTCTCTCCCCTCTTTCCTTTTTCTTCTCAAAATCTTTTTGGATTATCTCAAAACCCTAAATCCCCTTCTCTTTCACATTTTTTTTCTCTTCCCTTTTTTCTTTTTCTTCTCAAAATCTTTTGGATTATCCCAAAACCCTAAATCCCTTTCTCTTCCACGTTTTTTCTCTCCCCTCTTTCCTTTTTTTTCTCAAAAATCTTTTGGATTATCTCCAAAACCAAAATCCCCCTTCACTTTCACGTTTGTTTCTCTCCCCTCTTTCCTTTTTATTCTCAAAATATATTGGATTATCTCAGAACCCTAAATCCCTTTCTCTTCCACGTTTTTCTCTCCCCTCTTTCCTTTTTTTTTCTCAAAAATCTTTTGGATTATCTCCAAAACCAAAATCCCCCTTCACTTTCACGTTTCTCTCTCCCCTCTTTCCTTTTTCTTCTCAAAATCTTTTGGATTATCATTTACATATAATAATATATATTATATACATATATACACATATATTTAATAACATACATACATATACATACATATATATATATATATATATAATATAATATAAATATTGTGCACATAGATGAACCGATTCGAAATGGGTTGAGACTGACTTAGGTTGACAACTGATATGGGTTGAGCTTGGTTGGACCAAAACTGGTTTGAACTGAGTTGACTGGACTGATTGGAATTAACTGGGTTTTTTCTCTTTGTCATTTCACGGGTCATTCCCGCTGTTATCCCGCATGGAATTTTTCGATGGCCTCTATTCCAAATTTTTTGCATTCATTTTGTAGAATAGTAAAAATGAGGAATATAGGAACTTGAATCACCTCATTTGGAAGTAAAATGGTCAACTTATGAATTTTTGAAGTTTAAGCCGACCAATTATCGATAATTTGGCTGACCATTCTGCATGAGATCCTTTGGAGGCTTCTACCAGAAATATTTTATGTCCACTTTGTAGAGCGCTAAAATGGAACATAATGAGACTGGAATTATCTGAATCCGATGTAGAACGGGAATGATATGAAGCTTTGAAGTTCTGACGATCATTTTACATGCAAGTTTGCGTGGGACCCACTAGTGACTTCTACCCGGGATTTTTTACGTCCACTTTGTAGAACATCATGAATGAAGAATAATGGTCTTGGAATCATCTGAATCCGATGTAGAACGGGAAAGAAATGAAGCTTTGAAGTTCTAACGATCATTTTGCATGCAAGTTTGCATGGGACCCACTGGTGACTTCTACCCGGGATTTTTTACGTCCACTTTGTAGAACATCATGAATGAAGAATAATGGTCTTGGAATCATCTGAATCTGATGTCGGATGATCAAGATATGATGATTTGAAATTCAAACAATCCAACCTACGATAATTTGTATGAAAGCCCCTGGGATTATTTATGATAATTTCAGAAACCTCCCTTATATGTGTCATCCGACTAAAATGGTCGTATCTTCCTCATTTGATACCGGAATTGAGCAATTCTAGTCTCGTTTCGAAGATAATTCTATGACCTATCCATCTATGAAGATAATAGCCCATGACCCTGCTGTGGGGATTAGTGGAGAATAACAAATCTTTGGGTTAAAGGTCAGAAACCTACCATATTGGTTCACTTATGCAGAGGGTGGCAAAAATGGGGTGCTTACACGACCCTACCAGACCCTGAGCATCGACCCCCAGTATTCGGGAAGCCCAGAATAGGGGTGGTCGCACCCAGGGTCGATCATAACTCAGACCCTAGCTCCGACCCCCAGTTAACAGTATGGTTTTTAATTCAGAATTAGTTCTAATTAAATTTTATCGACTTTGTTAAGTCTTCTAGCAATATAATAACAATATAAAAGTTATTTTAAAGCTTGAAAGAGGGTCTATTAGCAAGCTAAGGTGAGGAAACAAGACTCTTAACAAATTGATTAATAATAAACTATTTTAGTTCTTTAGTCCAATGCTATGCTTGATTCTATGCGAACATGCTTGTAATGTGTATTCAACATGTCATCCAATATTTCTATTTATTATTCATGCATATTTACTTTATTGTTTATAACATGATAATGATGATGATGATAGGAATAGGCATGTGAATGTATGTGTGTGGTTGGTGTACTTGATGCGAGCAAGTATCAGGGGGGTGTCATAGGCTGGGCCTCAGCACTTTAGCTCTATCTCTAACTCAAGTCTTGTGCATTAGCATCATCGTATCGCCATTACTTTAGCAGAACTATTACGTCGTAGAGTATCAGGGGAGGTGGTCTCGGTCCTTGTAGTCTCTGACTCTATTGGGGGGCCTTAGCTCTATCTCTATGGATGTTCTGAGGGATGCTGGGGTGAGGCCTTGGATACACTGTTTGGCATTTGGATTGGTTAGTTGCGAGCCCAGTTTGCAAGCCCTCGCTAACAGGGGCTTACGTGTTGGTATGGCACTGTACAACAATAAACGTTAACCTTTGTTGAACAATATTCATGAATTGGGTGCTTGTGAGTCGACGATAAACGTTACCTTCGGGCGGCATCACACACTTGTGTATAGAGGAGGGGTCAATAAACGTTAATCTTTGACCACCCAAACCTTTCTATTGCATATTATAAACTTTAAACCATACCAAAGATATGAATTGATTGCATGCATATCTATTGTTGCATTGTTTTGTTTGCTCACTGAGCCATGATGTGTGCTCACCCCCTCGAAGTTGAATATTTTTAGTTGATGATGCAGGTACTACCGTCGAAGATTATGTCAATGCTCCAGTGTACGGGCACATGGCGGTGATGGAAGTTGAAGATGAAGTGGATACACATGACTCCTCTTGCGACTGCAACTCATGTGTATTCGATTAGATGTTATTTTCATTATTTGGATTTAGTAAAGACATGTATTTTATATTTATTTATGTCTTAGTTGACACAGAATAATTTACTATTTAAATATTAATATCACAGTAGATTCTCAGTTCATTTTTACTATAAGACTTCTGCTATTATGTATTTATTCTGATTATGAATGTGGATGTATGAGGTTTAGATAAAACGAATATCGTCTGTCTGAGATCCTGGTTGAACCGTTGGTTTGCTAACGGTTCATCACACCATTCTGAACAGTACAAAATTAGGATGTGACAACTTGGTATCAGAGCATCTCAGGCCGTGTCCGCTAACCTAGCATTCTTTCACATCGAATTGTGAACTGAGATAGGATAAAAGTAAAAACTGTAATATTAACACACTCTAAGCACAAGTAATGTTTGAGACCAAATTTGAAAAGAGAATACTGCATCTATTAAAGGGGGAATAATATTAAATACAATGAGAGAGAAATAAACGTATATAAATAGCAAAAGCAGAGTACAGTCCACAACCCGGACAGTTACTCTGTGGTACAATGAAAGGAAATAAACACAATCATGAAGCTGGAGGTGAAGGAGGAGGCAATGCCTCACGATCTCTGTCATAATCCTCAGCGTAGACTCTAGTCAACCAGGCTATCTGAGTCTGGGTCGTCTGAAGACTAGCTGTAAGATCAGCTACCTGCTGATCAGTCCCACGCTGTGCGCCCAAAAGCTCCTCCATCTGCATATTTGACCGGCACTGAGCATCTATGAGCTCTCCCATCCTCATGTCTGATATGCGTTGGGCGTCTAGTAGCTCATCCACTCTCACACGCTGAGCGTCTAGTAACTCCCCCATCCTCAGATCAGATCTGCACTGAGCCTCTCTGATCTCATGCAATATCCCCATCATATCAGAAGGTGGGTGTGAAGGACCAGCCGCATGTGAAGGACCAGCCGCATAAGAAGTACTAGCTCCAGCAGCATGTGTAGGTGAAGGAGGTGGTATGGAGTCCACATCCATGTACAGGCGGTCATCATCAACAACAGGCTCCCTATGAACTCCAGCGGCTACTGCTGCTGCCTCAGCGTCAGCTATCTCTACGCGAGTGTGAGGGCGCACCATCGCGTTCCTCTCCTCATCACTGACCTGGGCATCCTGCATGCCCATCTTGCAAATAGCCTCCCAATCTAGAGGCGATGAGAAGGATTTCTCCTGAATCTTCTCATCCACTAAGTCAACCCCCAGGTGGGTAAGCAAGGTAGTGATCATGCGTCCGTAAGGAAGGTTGTCGGTGTGACTGGGCAACGTGGCACTGATCATAGTACGCATAATGATGTATGGAAGGCAGACGGGCTGCCTAGTGCATATACAGTATAGGAGATATTGAGTCAGCTGGGAGACCCTCTTGTAATGACCACTCTGCGGTATCAGGTTATGCTGAATGATCTTGCAGTATACCCGTGGATCAAAACGCAGATAGCACGCTCTCATATGCCAGCGATCAGGTCAGATGAGCTGACTATCGATCTCGGCCCTCATCTGAAGAGAGATGAACTGGGGCTCTCCAGGGGCACAGAAAACCATGGGGCCAGCATAGGAAATGCCCAGTAGGTCGGCCAACTGCCGATAATCGAATGAGATGTCAACCCCTTTGACGTAACTTGTTATGCGCAGCTCATCACCCCTCTCAACATCATTGTAATCCCCACCACCTGGAGGTTACAATAGATCTGGCGTACCAAATCCGGACGGATACACGCGTCGTAAGTGATGACAAGGAGCCATCCCATATCACCAAATGCTCTCTCTACATTGAACAGGGCTAACTCAGCCAAGTTTACCTTACGACCTCCCTCTACTTTCTTTCGAGCGTAGTGGGCATACTGTGCTTTGGCTTTGTTGGAACATAAACGAAGAGGATCGCGAACTCTGGGTACTTTGGTACGAGCCATGGTATCCACAAATAAGAAAGAAAAACAGATAATATGTTAGTAGGGTAGAAAAATCCAAAATTCAGACATTATAACGACGTAGGTTGGCTAAAAACCTCACTTTTCACCCATACACGTGGGCAGGAGGACTTACGTAGGTTCTAACATATCCTGCAACACTCACACAGTGGGAAATCCTAGCTAATGGAATCCAATTTGAAGAAATTGCGAGAAATCAAAAATTTTGACAAATTAGGGCAAAAAGAGAAAAATTCGAGTTTCTTGATAACCAACCGATGAAACCCAAATATTTTTATGGGCTTTCGTTCCTCGAGTCACCAATAACAAAAGCCCCCAATAAAAATAGAATTTTTATGGCTGGAAAAAGTTTAATTTGAAGAAAACGAGATATACGGGTAAAAACCTAGAAAAGAGAACCTAAAAACAGGTAAATGTACGATACATACCTGTAGGGAAGGTGTAGACGTCGAAACAAGGAACCCAAATGACCAATGTAGCAGAGTTGGCACTGTAGCAACTCAGGGAAAAGAGTCGAGTCAAAATGGAGGAGGAAGAATGGAAAATGAACTCAGAATCGGACCTTAAAAATCTAATTTTTGGTCCGGGGGTTGGAGAATTCGACCAGGACCATCGACCCCCATATCGACCCCCATATCGACCCACGGCTCTTGGTAATCTGCCAGAGAACCAGGGGTCGCACCTGGGGGTCGGACACCCATCGACCCCCATATCGACCCCCGGCTCTCGGGAAAAATAAGTGATTTCCCAGGGTCGGACACTGAGGGTCTAACATACCATCGACCCCCACCATCGTCCCTGCATAGAAAAGACTGTATTTTTCACAGAATGATCTGAAAATTTTGAAAATAACATCGGTTAGCGTATCTACATGATGTATAAATGATTGCCTCATGTATTTTAATGATTTTAAGGCTTCACCATTATCAGAAGGAAAACATGGCTGGGTGTAGAGTAACCAGGCAGAGCCAAAACGCAGTTCCACCACCACCACCCGTGGAGGAAGCCAGTCAAGAAAATATATATGCACAGGGTAATCCGCAGGTTGCACCACCAGTAAACCAGGGTTAGGCAAATCCTACAAATTTGCCACCTCCACCACCAGAGCTGACAACCGTGGTTATAAACCTAGCGCAACAGCTACAGCAAATGCAATGAGCACAGGCTCAAATGCAAGCAGTAATGGGAATGATGCTTCAGACAGCACATGTTACACCAATGCAGACTGGACAAACAAGTGCAGCACTGGTGGGTAACCACCCAGCACCTCAAACACCCCAACCACCAGCTGCACAGATTCTAGTACCAGGTCCGGAAGCAGTTCAGGTTAATTACCAGTATCCACAACCTATGTTTGGGGCATACCCTCAAAATCAAATGGAGCACTCCCGACTGGTAGAGTGATTCTTAAAGATGAAGCCCAAGGAGTTTAATGGAAAACCATCTGATCCGCTCTGGCCGGCACACTGGATCGACGAAATGGAGAGAAATTTTCTAATGATGACTATTACAGAAGAAGAGAAGGTATTATGTGCCACCTTCATGATAAAAGGTGATGCACATCATTGGTGGAAATCTACCAAGGCCTACCTATTGACCAAGCACGCCCTATTGACCTGGGCTATATATAAAGAAGCTTTCTTCGAGAAGTACTTTCCCCGAAGGTTTAAAGATTCTATGAAGAAGGAGTTCCTGAGTTTATATCAGGGACAGATGTCCGTGGATGCATATCAACAGCGTTTTGATGAGCTGTTTTTCTTTGCACCACTCAGCATGCAAGAAGAAGACACTAAGACCCGTAGGTTTGTCACGGGACTTAGAGGGAGCATCAGAGAGCATGTTATAGGTTTGGAAAAGAAAATATATAATGAAGTTGTGCAAATTGCTCGAGTTATAGAATCGAGCCAGAAGGAGAGCTATTACAGAGGTATGAAAAGGCCAGCTGGAAATGCTTATCACGGAGGGAATAATAAGACATTCAAATCCTTCCGTGCTCAAGGCTTTACTACTGCACCCAAGACTACCCTAGTAGCCCAACGTCATCTAAAGTCAAATACTGAAGGCCCAAAATATTTTAACTGCAACCAAGCGGGGCATATGGCAAGGGAGTGTCCTAAGCCCAGGAAGCAGCTACATCAAGGACGGGTTTATGCTGTTACATCTGAGGATGCTACCGCATCACCCGATGTGGTCACAGGTATGATTGAAACATTTTAAGTTGTATTACATTGTGTGAGCATGTAGACTAAGTTAAAATAATCACAGGTATCGTACCAATGAATGACATACCTACCAGAGTACTCTTCGACTCAGGAGCTACTCATTCTTTTATATCTGTGTCATTTGGAAAGAAGCTGAATTTATCCATCAAAACATTAGATTACAAACTACTTGTACGGTCACCGATGGGGTTAGAAGTGGAATTAGAAAAAGGTTATGGGCCATGTCCAGTTTTCATTGGCGAGAAAACCTTAGATGCAACCTTGATCCAACTTGGGATGGCAGACTTTGACGTCATCTTGGGAATGGACTGGTTAGCTCGGCATTCTGTGAACCTATTATGCGCCGAAAAAAAGCTAACATTTAAAGACAAAGATGGAGCAGAATTCAGTTTTGCGGGAACCAAACTTTCCCATAAACGCAAGCTCATACTCTCAGCACTAAAGGCTAAGAAGTGCCTTGAGAAGGGAGCAGTCGGATATCTAGTATCAGTGGTCGACCTCACCAAAGAAGCACCACGGATGGAAGATATTGACGTCGTGCAGGACTACCCCGACGTATTTCCTAAGGAACTACCAGGATTATCACCCGACCGAGCCACAGAGTTTGTGATAGATCTTATACCTGGAGCCGCACCAGTATCAAAAGCACCTTATCGAATGGCTCCTACTAAACTAAAGGAATTGAAAGTACAACTACAAGAACTACTGGACAAGGGTTATATTCGACCCAGTATATCACCATGGGGAGCGCTAGTATTATTCGTAAAGAAGAAGGACGGTAGCGTGTGATTATGTATCAACTATCGGGAGCTGAACAAACTGACAATCAAGAATCGATATCCACTACCTCGGATCGATGACTTGTTCGATCAGTTGCAAGGAGAAAAAGTATTTTCTAATATCGATCTTCAGTCAGGCTACCATCAGTTGAAGATTAAAGAAGGTGATATTCCTAAGACAGCTTTCAGGACCAGATATGGACATTATGAATTCTTGGTCATGTCTTTTGGATTAACAAACGCACCAGCAACTTTTATGGAACTTATGAACCGGGTTTTCCACGATATGTTGGATACGTTGGTTATTGTATTTATTGATGATATATTGGTATATTCCAAGGACAAGGAAACCCATATTAAGAATCTAAACGCCACTCTACATCGTTTAAGGAAAGAGAAGCTATATGCCAATTTTACCAAATGTGAGTTTTTGGCTAAGGGAAGTCGCCTTCCTAGGCCATGTAGTATCTGCTGAAGGAATCAAAGTGGATCCTAGCAAGATCAAGGCTATTGTAAAGTGGGAAGGACCAAAGAGCGTTGCAAAAATTAAAAGTTTTCTGGGTCTCGCTGGTTATTATCGGCGATTTGTGGAAGACTATTCCCGGATTGCCGTACCTCTCACCAGTCTGACCAAGAAAGGTGAAAAGTTTGTGCGGATGGATAAATGCGAGAAGAGCTTCCAAACCCAAAAGACCAGATTATTATCCGCTTCGATTTTGACTATTCCTATTCCCGGACAGCCATTTACCCTATACACTGATGCGTCAGGACTGGGATTAGGATGTGTGCTTATGCAAGGAGAACAAGTAATTGCTTATGCCTCAAGACAGTTAAAGACACATGAGAAAAATTATCCCACTCATGATTTGGAGTTAGCGGCCGTAGTACATGCTGTCAAGATATGGAGACATTACCTATACGGAGAGAAGTTCCAGATTAAATCGGACCATAAAAGTCTTATTTATTTAATCAAAAGGAGTTGAATATGAGACAAAGAAGATGGCTGGAACTATTGAAAGACTATGATTGTGATATCCAGTATCATCCGGGGAAAGCTAATGTAGTTGCGGATGCGTTGAGCAGAAAGGCAATGATAAAATCTCAAGGAGAGGTTAGCACAACTGCAACAATGTGTACTACTGGAATGGTATTCAATCATGGCAATGTGCAGTATGTGATAGATACAACGGATGGATCAGCCAACCAAGGGTTCATTCATCGGTTTCCAATATGTTCGCTGCATTGAAGATTATACCGGATATAATTGATGAAGTGAAGACAGCTATCAAATCAGACCCTTACCAGAGAACGGTACAAGACATCGAAAAAGGTAGAACTAACCCTGAGTTCACCTTGGACAAAGAGAAGGTATTGAAGTACAAAGGAAGAATATGTGTACCCGAAATAGAAAGTGTGGACATTAAACTCCGACTGATGAAAGAAGCCCATACCACCATCTATTCGATACACCCGGGTAGTACAAAAATGTATCATGATCTAAAGAAATTATATTGGTGGAGAGGAATGAAAGCAGACGTAGCTAAGTTCGTGTCTCAATACCTAAATTGTCAAAAAGTAAAGGCTGAACGACAAAGACCCGCAGGACTGTTACAGCCGTTACCGAAACCAACATGGAAATGGGACTGCATCACTATGGACTTCGTCACAAGGTTACCATTGACTCCTCGAGTAGTTGATGCAGTTTAGGTGATTGTAGACCGCCTGACCAAAATAGCTCGCTTTATACCAATACGACCTCAGTATACACTAGAAAGGTTAGCAAAGCTGTATGTGGATAATATTGTTCGATTACACGGTGTACCAGAGAGCATTGTGTCCGATAGAGATCCACGATTTACTTCCAAGTTTTGGGAAGGATTGCAAAAGGCTATGGGTACAACATTGAAGTTTAGTACTGCATTCCATCCACAGACAGATGGACAGTCAGAGCGTACAATTCAGATTGTAGAAGATATGCTTCGAGCATGTGTAATTGATTTTAAAGGATCATGGGATGAACAGTTACCACTGATCGAGTTCGCTTATAACAACAGCTATCAGGCTACCATACAGATGTCACCCTATGAAGCACTGTATGGCAGAAAGTGACGAACTCTGTTGTTTTGGAATGAAGTTGGGGAACGTAGTATCGTTGGACCAGAATTTATTGAGGAGACTTGTCAAGTGATCGACATTATCAAGGAAAGAATGAGAACAACCCAGAATCGTCAGAAGCAATATGCAGATACTCGACGCAGAGATCTTGAGTTCGTCGTGGGTGATAAAGTATTCTTGAAGGTATCGCCTATGCGAGGTCTGAAACGGTTCGAACAAAAAGGGAAACTAAGTCTAAGATATGTCGGACCATATGAGATTTTAGCTAAGCGTGAAAAAGTGGCTTACCAGTTAGCACTACCACCATCTATGTCAAGTGTGCATGACGTATTTCATATTTCCTTATTGAAGAAGTATGTCAAGGATCCAACGCACGTTCTGACAGTAGATCTACCTGATTTGACTGAGGATTTGACCTTTGAAGTAACACCAACTAAAATCACCAGCCGAAAGGTTCAACGACTACGCAATTGAGATATCTATTATGTTAAGGTCACTTGGAGAAGTAGAGACATGGAAGAAATTACATGGGAAGAAGAGAATGCTATGCAAAAGCAATACCCTCATTTATTTAACTCTGAGAAGGTATGAACAATTTTGGGGACGAAATTTTTTATAAGTAGGGGGGAGTTGTAAGACCCGTATCAAACTAACCCGGTCTTACCACCTTGAACCAGGTCTACCCATCATGGTTGAGCCAAATGGACCAAGTGCGTGAAGGAGATCACGATCCCATGTATTAAACTGACCCAAAAACACTTAAATAAGGGGAGGGTCGCATACCCAGCAAGGGAGGGTCGGACCCCCCCAGTATAGAAGTTAGACCCCCAGTTTTATATGGGGGGTCATACATTTTAAGGACCAGGGGTCGATGGGATCTCCGACCCCCCTATCGACCCCCGGTACTCGGTAAAAATAGAAATTAGGAAACTTTCCTAATTTCAATGGGATTCCTTCCTAATCTCAATGGAACTTATTTTAAGAGTTTCTACTCTATAAATAGGACGTCCCTAAGCCTCTTTCACTCCTTTCAGAACCCTAATTGAATTGAGAGAAAGAGAAGAGAAGGAAGAGAAGAATAAAAGAAGGAAAGAAGAGAAGAAAGCAAAAGGAGAAGAGTTGCAGAGAAGGAGTAATCTTCTCAGGTATGGATACTATTTCCATGAGTTTCTAAATACCTTAGAGTAGATAATGAAGAGGGAATGATCTCGGAGAAACCCAAACCATCAACCCATGGTTAGGTTTTCATGGAAAACCACGGGGGAAATCATGAAAGCCATATAGGTGAATGAATCATGGTTCTAGGCCATAGAACATGTGTGGAATGGATTGTAGGAGCAAGCCATAGGACCCCAAACATGAAGAATGGGCTGAAGGAAGAAAAATCGACAAAACCCACAGGGGATCGCATGGGGGGTCGATGGCCAATCGACCCTACCAGACCCTGAGCATCGACCCCCAGTGTTCGGGAAGCCCAGAAAAGGGGTGGTCACACTCAGGGTCGATCATAACTCAGACCCTAGCTCCGACCCCCACTTAACAGTATGGTTTTTAAATTCAAAATTAGTTCTAATTAAATTTTATCAACTTTGTTAGGTCTTCTAGCAATATACTAACAATATAAAAGTGATTTTAAAGCTTGAAAGAGGATCTATTAGTAAGCTAAGGTGAGGAAACAAGACTCTTAACTAATTGATTAATAATAAACTGTTTTATTTCTTGAGTCCAATGCTATGCTTGATTCTATGCGAACATGCTTGTAATGTGCATTCAACATGTCATCCGATATTTCTATTTATTGTTCATGCATATTTACTTTATTGTTTATAACATGATAATGATGATGATGATGATAGGAATAGGCATGTGAATGTATGTGTGTGGTTGGTGTACTTGATGCGATCGAGTATCAGAGGGGGTGTCATAGGCTGGGCCTCAGCACTTTAGCTCTATCTCTAACTCAAGTCTTGTGCATTAGCATCGTCGGACGCCATTACTTTAGCGGAACTATTACGTCGAGAGTATCAGGGGAGATGGTCTCGGTCCTTGTAGTCTCTGACTCTACCGGGGGGCCTTAGCTCTATCTCTATGGACGTTCTGAGGGATGCTGGGGTAAGGCCTTGGATACACTGTTTGGCATTAGGAATGGTTAGTTACGAGCCCTGTTTGCAAGCCCTCGCCAACAGGGGCTTACATGTTGGTATGGCACTGTATAGCAATAAACGTTAACCTTTGTTGTACAATGTTCATGAATTGAGTGCTTGTGAGTCGACGATAAACGTTATCTTCGGGCGGCGTCACACACTTGTGTATAGAGGAGGGGTCAATAAACGTTAACCTTTGACCACCCAAACCTTTCTATTGCATATTGCAAACTTTAAACCAGACCGAAGATATGAATTGATTGCATGCATATGTATTGTTGCATTGTTTTGTTTGCTCACTGAGCCATGATGTGTGCTCACCCCCTCGACGTCGAATATTTTTAGTTGATAATGCAGGTACTACCGTCGAAGATTATGTCAATGCTCCAGTGTACGGGCACATGGCGGAGATGGAAGTTGAAGATGAAGTGGATACGCATGACTCCTCTTGCGAGTGCAACTCATGTGTATTCGATTAGATGTTATTTTCATTATTTGGATTTAGTAAAGACATGTATTTGATATTTATTTATGTCTTAGTTGACACAGAATAATTTGCTATTTAAATATTAATATCACAGTAGATTCTCAGTTAATTTTACTATAAGACTTTCGCTATTGTGTATTTATTCTGATTATGAATGTGGATGTATGAGGTTTAGATAAAATGGATATCGTCTGTCTGAGATCCTGGTTGAACTGTTGGTTTGCTAGCGGTTCATCACACCATTCTGAAGAGTACAGAATTGGGGTGTGTCAGCTTGTACCCGTCCTGATCTGGTGAGACAATTCTATTGCAATCACCAGGTAGTGGGGGATCGCAATGACACAGAGAGAGGTAGGGAGCTCAGAATCACGAGCTACGTCAAAGGGGTGGAGGTCTCAATTAATTTCCAACAGTTGGCTGATCTTTTGGGCATATCAAATGATGGCCCTTTGGTTTAATGTGCTCCCAAGGATCCCCAAATCCTATCCTTGGAGATGCTGAGATTGATAGTCAGCTCATCAGAGATGATCGCTGGGAGATGAAAGAGATCAACCTATGTCCAGAGCCTCATGTAAGACCCGCACTCTGAAAACCCGGTCTAACCTTGGTTTTGTATCGTGACAGGTCTTCCGATCATCACCGAGCCAGACGGGGCTAGCGGATAACGAACAGGTACGAAATCGGACCGAGGTCGACCAATTATACCTGATTTTAGGTATACCGGTCGATGGTACCGGATGATGGTACCGGTCGACCGGTATGGCCTGCACAGCTATGTGCGGGAATTTGGAAATTTTTCTCTGCGGGTCCCGCTTTCCGGATTTCGAATCCTAGAAGTTTCCTAATCCTAGTAGGGTTACTAAACCCTATTTCTAGCCTATAAATACACCCTTAAACCCCTCAAATCCTTTCCATTGTCTCTCACAAACCCTAGAGAAGAGAAAGAGCTTGCAAAGGAGAAGGAGCTAGAAAGAAGAAGGAGGTGCCGCCATTACCGTTTGACGAAGCTCACGCTACGCCCTCACATCAACGGTAAGTGTTTGAATCCCTCTTCTTACCCTATGTTAGTTGTGGGGTGGATCAATACCATGCAAAGTAGGTATTGATCTAAAACCCTAAATTGGCCAATAAAACCCTAAGTTACCGCAAACCCTAGATTCGAAGTTTCGAGATGATATTCATCGAAACGAGACTTGAATGAGTTGGGGATAACTCTAACTCAAAGCCTAGACTTAGAATGGATAGGAGAAACCCCGAGAATCTTGTGGAGGATGAGCGACGGCAAATCGAAGAACCCATGTATGGTCTTCCGGAGACATACCGGCCGACTATACCGGTTGCACATAGTGCGACCGGTATGTTGGACCGCTACCTCTCGGGAGGTTATCCGTGGGGGGGACCGGCGACCATACCGGTCGCAGTCTTTCCCACGGAGCCGCGACCGGTACATGCCACCGGCCAGCCCGGAGGGTATTTTGTGACCCTGTTGGTTTCCGACCAACATGAAACCCTAAATAATATATTCTAATGAAACCCTAATATTATGTAGGACGCCGGACTTGTCGTTTGGATCTTGCGACGGGAGCAAGTAATTGAACGAGCGCCGTAAGGGAATCCCGACCTAAACCTAATAATTAATGGACAAGAAATCGTTGTTAATCATTGAATATCTATGATGTGATGTTTGTGCATATTCACATGCCATCTTTTACTTTCAGTTATTATTATTATTGTTCATGCATTCATAGGATGTGATTGTTAGGCATGTGATTGTTTTCGTTGGTGTGTGGAGTGGGGCATGGGCCTGGGATCTCTCTCACACTGGCACCTTTTGTAGTATTCTATCTTAACATGCTTGGTACGGGTGGGGTATCGGGGAAGATCGTGGTATGGTGGTCTCCGATATTGATGTTGTCCCGGCCATTGTTTTGTGGTACCGAGGATTTCGAGTCGACGCCGGGCTTGTCTACGATGCTTTAGCTCTATCTCTATGCCGTAGGGGAGTTATGTTGGGATAGGGTCTACCTGCGTGTTGTTTCTATCCTAGTGGGTTAGTTGCGGATAGGGTATCGGGGGAGGTGAGGTGTGGTGGTCTCCCGACCCGCCGCACGCCTAGCTCTATCTCTATGCCGTAGACGGCCGTGCGGGATAGAGCATACATTGTTGACATATAGGATTGGTTAGTTGCGAGCCCAGTTTGCAGCCCCGCCGTAGGGGCTTAGGTACCGGTATGGGTAGAGTATCGGGAGGTGCGGGTATACCTTAGCTCTATCTCTATTCCATGATGGGTGCATGTGGGTTGGTGGTAGTGTGATTACGTGCGACGCCACACACTCGTGTATAGAGGTGCGGGGGCCACCAAACCTTTCTATAGCACATTGCAAACTTAAAACTAGACCACAGCATAAAATTGGTTGTTACTCATGCATAATCTTGTGAAACTGTCTGATTGTCTTACTGAGCTGTGTTGTGTGCTCACCCTTTGTATATACATTGTTTTAGATGTTGATGCAGGATACACTGTGGACGATTATGTGAACGCTCCGGCGTATGGAGGTGTAGCTGCTTTAGATGTACAAGCAGGGGAGGACGAGCATGATGCTTCATGCGAGTGCCCTTTCTGCGTGTACCTTTGATTTGTTTTATTTATTTATTTTAGTTATTTTTTTTATTGGATTAAAGGGATGTAAAAGATTATTATTCTATGTGTTTTAATTTGAATAATGGGATATTTATTTAAATTATCAATAGATACTCAGTTCATTCTATTTAAAGTCTTCCGCTGTACATTTATATTCTGATTATGGTTATGTGTAATTGGTTTGTATGGGTGAACACGGCCTATTCGAGATCCTGGTGTGAACCGTTGGTTCAATGACGGTTCACTCACACCATTCTGGTTGGATCAGAATTGGGGTGTGACACCTCAGGTGTACTATAAAATTATCCAACACAACCTGATACCCCAGAGTGGACATTATGAGAGGAACTCCCAGTTGACTCAGTATGTCCTCTACTATTTTTGCACCAGGTAGCCTGTCTACCTTCCTTATATTATTATCTGGACGATAATCCACGCTACGCTGCCTGGTCAGTTAGGCAACCTATCCTACGGACGTCTGATCACTATACTGCTCACCCGCCTATACGTTGAATTAGTAGATGAGAGGATTCAGGAGAAGACCTTCTCATCAGATCTTGACTGGGAGGCCATCTGTAAGATGGGTATGCGGGATGCTCAGGTCAGTGATGATGAGAGGAACACTCTGGTGCGTCCTCGTACTCAAGTAGAGGTAGCAGATGCCACGGTGGTAGCAGCAGCAGCAGGAGCAGGGGTCCATGGGGGTGATGCTGAGGATGATGATCGTATGTACATGGATGTAGACTCCATACCTCCTCCATCACCTCTACATTCTATTGGAGCTGGTCCATCTCGGACTCCTTCACACATGGCTGGTCCTTCACGCCCACCCTCTGATGATATGATAGGGCTACTGCGCGAGATTAGAGAGGCTCAGCGCGTGACTGATCTGATAGTGGGAGAGCTTCTAGATGCTCAGCGCGTGATCGATGGGAGAGTAGGCGAGCTTCTAGATGGTCAGCATGCTACTGATGGGAAAGTAGGCGAGCTCCTAGATGCTCAGCGTGCGTCCGATCAGTGGATGGTCGAGTTGACAGCTAGTCTCTAGACGACCCAGACTCAGGTAGCCTGGTTGACTAGAGTGTATGCTGAGGACTATGATAAAGATCGTGAGGCACCTCCTCCTCCAACATCTCCAGCTCCATGATGCACCTTGTCCTTCATTTTTCTTTGTACTACAGAGTAACTGTCCGGATTATGGACCGTACTCTGATTTGGATATATATATATATATATATATATTGCTTTTTACTCGAGTGTATATGAAATTTGTTTCTCCTTTTATATATGCATTATTCTCTTTCATAATTTTTGTCTCAAACAACACAAGTGCTTATGGTGTGTTATTATTACAGTTTTTAAATTTTTCTCCTAACTCAGTTCACGAACATTTGTGGAAGTATATCGATTTAATAGACAGGGCCTGAGAGCTCTGATACCAAGTTGTCACACCCCAATTCCGTACTATTCAGAATGGTGTAATGAACCGCTAATAAACCAACCGTTAAACCAGGATCTCAAATAGGCTGTGTCCGTTTACATAAACCATACACAACCACAACCATAATCAGAGTAAATAAACAATAGCATAAGACTTTATGCTAATGGACTGAGAGTCTAACAATTATAACATAAATAAATTATCCATTTATTCTCCATTGACTAAGACATAAAATAAAATAAAATAATCAATTACATTTTCTTAATAATAAAAATCTAATCGAAAACACAAGAGTTGCACTCGCATGACGAATCATGCGACTCCATCATGACATCTGCATCCATCGTCGCTGCATGTCCATAAACCAGAGCATTCATATAGTCTTCTACGGTCGTACTTGCATCATCAACTAAAAATATTCGACGTCGAAAGGGTGAGCACACATCATGGCCTAGTGAGCAAACAAAACAATGCAACAAACATATGCATGCATTTAATTCATATCTTTGGTCTGGTTCATAAATTTGCAATATTCTATAGAAAGGTTTGGTGGCCGCCGCACCTCTATACACAAGTGTGTAAGCCCACCCAACGGATCAAACACCATTGTCGTCCACATCTACCCCACCATGGAATAGAGATAGAGCTAAAGTGCTCGGATCAAACATCGCATGACACTTCCCCTGATGCCCTACCCATACCAACACGTAAGCCTTTGTTGGTGAGGGCTTGCAAACTAGGCTCACAACTAACCAATCCTAATGTCAAACAGTGTATCCAAGGCCTCACCCCAGCATCCCTCAATACGTCCATAGAGATAGAGATAAGGCCCCCCCGGTAGAGTCAGAGACTACACGGTCTGAGACCACCTCCCCTGATGCCCTACGACGTAATAGTTCTGCTAAAGTAATGGCGATACGACGATGTTAGTGGACAATACTTGAGTAGAGATGGAGCTAGAGTGTGGTGACCAGGATGAACCACAGTGTTACGTCCTCCCCCTGATGCCCCACTCGCATCGAGTACACTAACCATACACATACAATCACATGCCTATTCCTAGCATCATCATCAAATTATAAATAAATAAAAATTAAATATGCATGAACAATAATAACAGGAATATTGGATGACATGTGAAATGTACATTACAATCATACAAGCATAGAATCATTCATGGTATTAGACTCAATAAACAAAAATAGTTTATTATTAGCCAATTAGTTTCGGTCTTGTTCCCTCACCTTTGGTTGAGCGTAGATCCTCGTTCAAGCTTTATGAATCACTTTTAAATTACTAGAAAGACCTAACAAGTTGATAGATTTTTATTAGAATTGATTCCAATAAATTTAAAATAATTGACATCGTAGGGTCGCAGGTAGGGTAGCACCTAGGATAGCAGTTTCTGTGACTCTAGGGTGTAGGGTCGGACGTGAGGTCGGATACCATTCGACCCACGTGCGACCACACCCTCCCTGGGACTTCCCAAGGGCATGTGGTTGATCCTGTGGTCTCGTAGGGTTGGATATCATTCGAGCCTACGTGCGACCACACGTATTCTGAGTCGACCTTTCATTCTAAAGTCCATTCTTTCATGTTTTGATCCTTTGGCTTACTTTCATGGTCCATTCTACGATTGTTCTATGGGTCAAAACTCCAAGTTATACACTATTCATTGTCCATAACAATTTCCTCCTTGGAATCTCTTGGAACTTGTCCATAGATAGATGATTTGGGTTTCTCCTAATCCTATGTTTTTCATAACTATTCTAGGATCTCTTATTCAGGTAAGGAATTAGGTTCATACCTTTATTCAGAGGTTTCTCTGAAGTTTCCTTCTCTTCCTTAGTCTTCTTCTTCAAGTTTCCTTCTCTTCTTCTCTTCCTTCTCTTTCTCTTTCTCTTTCTCTCACTTTCAATTAGGGTTGTAAAGGAGTGAAAGAGGCTAAGGGATATCCTATTTATAGAAGAAAATCCTCCATAATAAGTCCCAATGAGTTTAGGAAAGATCTCCTTGGAATTGGGAATGTTTTCTAATTTCTGATTTCTGTCTGTCATTATAGGGTCGGATGTAGGGTCGCAGGATTCGTCGACCCTACACCTTCTTAGTCATCTAACCCTACGACTAAAAGGTCATGGTTAGACTTTTGTTGAGGTGGGGTCGACCCTACCTGTTTAGGCATGCGACCCTAACCTCACATTTACTATTTTTGGGTTAGACACATACCTGGTCTTGTGATTTCTTCACGCACTTGGTCCACTTGGCTCGACCATGATAGGTAAACCTGGTACAAGGTGGTAAGACCGGTTAGTTTGATACGGGTCTTACATATCCTGTATCATCTAGGAAAAGCTAATGGAGTTGCTGACGCACTAAGCAAGAAAGCAATGACAGAATACCAAGAAGAAGTTAGTGCAAATGTTGTAGCATATGTCACAGGGAGAGTATTTAATTACATTAAAGAGCAGTTCGTGGTTGTTATTCCAGATGAATCAACTTTCCAAGGGTTTATTCATCTATTCTCAAACATGTTGCAACGTTGAAGTTTGTGCCTGATTTATTAGATGAAGTGAAAGCAGCTATTAAATTATACCCTTATCTGAAAACAGGGCAAGAAGACCTCGAAAAAGGTAGGACTACTCCTAAGTTCACCTTGGACATTGAAAAGGTACTAAGATACAAAGGAAGGGTATGTGTTCCTAAAATTGAAGACTTGGATGTTAGACACAGACTAATGAAGGAAGCTCAGACACGCTTATTCGGT
Organism: Protea cynaroides; assembly: GCA_028583415.1. Lineage (NCBI taxonomy): Eukaryota > Viridiplantae > Streptophyta > Magnoliopsida > Proteales > Proteaceae > Protea > Protea cynaroides. The sequence continues at coordinate 44,703,387 of CM053274.1, read as the reverse complement.
ACATCCTGGAAGTACAAAGATGTATCATGATCTAAAGAAACTATATTGGTAGAGAGGAATGAAAGCGGATGTAGCTAAATTTTGTCTCAATGCTTGAATTGTCAGTAGGTAAAGGCTGAAAGGCGAAGACCTGCAGGATTGTTGCAGCCACTACAACAACCAGCATGGAAATGGGACTGCATCACTATGGACTTTGTCACCAGGTTACCATTGACTCCCCGAGTAGTTGACGCGGTATGGGTGATTGTGGATCGTTTGACCAAGATAGCTCGTTTCATAGCTATACGACCTTAGTATACCCTAGAGAGGTTATCTAAGCTTTATGTAGATAATATTATCAGATTACATGGTGTACCTGAAAGCATTGTATCCAACAGAGACCCACGCTTTACCTCAAAGTTTTGAAAAGGAATACAGAAGGCTATGGGTACAACTTTGAAGTTTAGTACTGCATTCCATCCTCAGACAGACGGACAGTCGGAGCGTACTATCCAAATTTTAAAAGACATGCTTCAAGCTTGTGTCATTGATTTCAAAGGATCATGGGATGAGAAATTACCATTGATTGAGTTCACTTATAACAACAGCTATCAAGCAAGTATACAGATGTCACCCTATGAAGCACTTTATGGTAGAAAATGTCAAACTCCTTTATTTTGGAATGAAGTTGGAGAACGGAGTATTGTTAGACCAGAGTTTGTTGAAGAGACTTGTCGAGTAGTCAACATTATCAAAAAAAGAGTCCGAATAGCTCAAAACCGTCAGAAGCAATATGCAAATAATCGACGCAGAGATCTCGAATTCACCATAGGTGATAAGGTATTTATGAAAATATCTGCTATGCATGGTTTGAAAAATTTTGGACATAAAGGAAAGCTGTGTCCCAAATATATTGGACCTTATAATGTTCTAGATAGACGTGGAAAAGTAGCATATCAGTTAACACTACCATTGTTCATGTCAAGTGTGCATGATGTATTTCATATCTCATTACTGAAGAAGTACGTCAGAGATCCAACACACGTGTTAACAACGGATCCACCGGATTTGACAGAAGACTTGACATTCGAAGTAGTACCTTTTGAGATCACTAGCCGGAAGGTGCAATGTCTACGCAACCACGACATTTACTACGTTAAGGTTACTTGGAGAAGCAAAAATGTAGAAGAAGTTACATGGGAAGAAGAGAACGCTCTGCAGAAGCAATATCCTCACCTATTCGACTCGAAAGGTATGTGTAAATTTCGAGGACGAAATTTATATAAGTAGGGGGGAGTTATAAGACCCGCACTCCACTAACTTGGTCTAACTGTGTCGTGCCAGGTCTTCCCATCATTCTTGTGGACCGAGCGTGTGATGATAGATCACAAACCAGGTATGAGAATCGAGTTAAAAATACTAAAAACGTACCTAAGGTCACATGCCTGCGTAGGTATGGTCGAAGGGAACCAAAAATATCAAATCCAAAACCCCACGGTCGATGATTTCAACCCTACGATCGACGGTTTATGCGACCGTATGATCGATCGTGAGGACCCAGATCAGACTCCGAGTTTTGGAAACTTTCCTAAACTAAGGGATTGCTTTCCTAATTGAAAGAGGACTTTATGTGGAGAGTTTTTCTCTATATAAAGGACATCCCTCAGCCCTTTTTCCTCTTTTAGAACATTAGTAAACCCTAGAGAAAGAGCAGGAAGAGAAGGAAGAGAAGGAGAAAAAGAAAAAGCTAAGGAGAAGAATTTGCTGAGAAGAGATTGACTTTCTATTATAGGCAAAGGTATGAAACAAATCTCTGGAGATGTAAACTCTAAGGAATAAGATTTCTATGAAAGATAGGCAATATCAACCTATTATGATCTATTTGATTTCCTTGAGAATATCCCAAGGAGAACCATGAGGAATGAATTTGATGATTAAGGTTGATAAGAAATGACTAATGATGGCCATAGGATGACCTTAGAATAAACCCCATTAAAGAACAGAAGAATTGACCCAGGAAGAGCTCAAATTGCATGTAGATTGTGACCAGAAATCTCAAGGTTGCAGCTACGGTCGACCATAGCATGATCAGTTTGACTAGAGGATCGACCATAGGCATTTGGAAAGATTTCAAAAATCATATGGTCGCAGCTTATGGTGCGACCGTAAGGTATCAACCGTAGACAGTAAGGTCGATACAGCATGAGACCATAGGACCAATCAGACATCTATCAGTGCTCTGTTTTGATTTTCGACTACTGTAACATGTCACATATGAACCCTAACTTAAATTCATATAACTTTTAGGTTGTTAAATCAATTCAAATAGAATTTCAAAGCTTGGAAGGACATCGAGTATTCCTAACAGGTAAGGGAACATGACCTAGACTAATTGGTTAGTAACAAACTGTTTATTTTTATTGAGTCTAATGCCATGATTGATTCTATGTTTGTATGCTTGCAATGTGCATCTCACATGTCATCCAATATTCCTACTATTACTGTTCATGCATATTTAATTCCGTTTATGTATAACATGACGATGATGATAATGCTAGAAATAGGCATGTGAATGTATGTGTGTAGTTGATGTGTTGGATGCGAGTAGAGCATCAGGGGGAGAACGTGGCATGGTGGTTTTCGACCTCATCACCAGACTCTAGCTCTATCTCTACTCAAGTCTTGCCCATTAACATCGTCGTATCGCCATTACCTTAACAGAACTATTACGTCGTAGGGCATCAGGGGAGGTGGTCTTGGACCGTGTGGTCTTTGACTCTGTTGGGAGGCCTTAGCTCTATCTCTATGGACGTATTGAGGGATGCTGGGGTGAGGTCTTGGATACACTGTTTGGCATTAGGATTGGTTAATTGTAAGCCCAGTTTGCAAGCCCTCGCCAATAATGGCTTACGTGTTGGTATGGGTAGGGCATCAGGGGAAGTGTTGGTGGTGTTTGATCCGGACACTTTAGCTCTATCTCTATTCCATGGTCGGTACATGAGGGACGGCAATGGTGTTTGATCCATTGAGTGGATTCACGCACTCGTGTATAGAGGTGCGGCGGCCACCAAACCTTTCTATAGCATATTGTAAACTTATAAACCAGACCATGTATTAAATGCATGCATATGTTTGTTGCATTATTTTGTTTGCTCACTGAGCCGTGATGTGTGCTCACTCTTTCGACGTCGAATATTTTTAGTTGATGATGCAGGTCCTACCGTTGAAGAATATATGAATGCGTTGACGTATGGACACGTTGCTGCGATGGATGTAGAAGCTGAAGAAGATGCGCATGATTCATCATGCGAGTGCAACCAATGTGTTTTTGCTTAAGTTTAGTTATAATTTGAACATCAGATATGTAATTGATTATTTATATTTATGTCTTGTAGTTTGGAGATAAGGAGTAAATACTTATTTATCACTGTTAGACTCAGTTCATTATTTGTAAGACTTCCGCTTATTTGTTTTTTACCTCTGTTATTAATGTGGAATGTGTGTTTGGTTTGATATGGTAGGTACAATCTATACGAGATCCTGGGTGAACCGTTGGTTTATTGGAGGTTCATCACACCATTCTGGTTACACCAAAATTAGGGTGTGACAGTGAGTTTCTAGGCTTGAGCGAGGTTTCATCCAGTTCCAGGATACGCTAGATGCTATTAGACACGATGTCACTCACACCTGGACTGCGCTGGTTACTGAGGGTCTCATTGCACCTATGCCTAACAATGTGGCTATAATGGCATCAGCCAGACGTGTGAGCATTGGTCATCGTCGGCTTCAGTCAGTGGCGAGAGTTGGAGCCACCTATTCTGTAGACAGTCCTGGTCATTAGGACGATCATGGTTCTCAGCAGTCAGATGCCTAGTCATATCGTCTTTATCTCTGTTATCACACCGGATATTTTATATGTAATACCCCAATCCAGTGTCTTTAAGTTACTCTAGAAGCCTTGATAGGTGGAAGGGCATTTTGGTAATTTACCAACATTAGGTGAGAATGTAACCCTAGTGATTGTATATCCTGTGTATTTTACGAATGTATTTGTTTATTAGATTTTAGTTTTGCCAGTTTTTGGCATGAGTTGAATCTTGGTATAATATTTTATATTGTACTGTTAAATCTAATATTGAGTTTTATTATATATCAATAGAAGTAATTTACATATATACGTTACTTATTACATTTTTATGTTACTGGAAATCAGTTTATGATTGTATTGTAATTATCTTATGTTGCTTAAAGTTATCATTAAATAATTTGTCTATTAATGATCTAATGTATGGGTTTGGGAATGGACCCCACAAGAAGAGAGAACGAGGTTTTTTAAATTAAGGAAAAAAAAACAAAGAATGATGGGGACCAACTCAGGTTTGGTCTGGCCGGCCCAAGGGCCAGCCAGCAAACCAGACTGGTCCACCCATAGATGGTGGTTGCAGCATGCATGAAGACAGCTCAGTAGATGAGCTGTCGTTTGTTTGTGCATTGAACCTCCACCTGTAGGAACAGGTGGGGGGATTTATTGTGTATAAATTAAAGGCAAGGGGCCTTAAGATGAATAGGAAAAGTTGAGAGATGTTGCTATAAATATGTGTTAGGGATAACAAGAAATTTAGAAGTACTAAAGTAAGTTTAGCTTGGTTTAATTAGGGGTACTATAGTCTTTTCACTACTCTATAATCTTTTGTTAATCTTATATATATCTCTATATGTGAGATGGGAAGTTCATTGCACCACTGGCTTCCTACGGTTATAATGAGCTGCGTCAGTGAAGAGTGTTTAAGAAAAAAAACAGCAAGCAAGGAAGAAAAATGGATGAGCAGCAAGGATTTTAGAGAAAGGATAGCAAGAAGAATAGAGGAAGTTAGGGAGAGAGGGAGCCTACGACTAAGGAGTAGCAGCAGAGCTGCTGTGGAAAGTTAAGGTAAAAAAAACATCAAAGAAGGGTGTCTTTTCGAATTTCAGTCGAAGGTGATGGAGAAGCAGCAGGAGCTGCTGGGGTTTTGATCGACACAATGGGGAAGAGCTGAGGTTGGACTTGATTGTACAATGAAAGAGAGAAGCCAGAAAAAAGAAGGGATTAGCAAGGGAAATGACGAACAGAAAATAGAGAACAGCAATATGAATAAGAGAGAAACAGTAGCAGGAACTACTGCTGGGTACAAAGTATGAAATCAGTTCTTTGTTGTGGTTGCTGTGTTTCTTTTTCTTAAAAAAAAAAAAAAAAAAAAAAAAAAAGAAAGAAAAAAAAAAAGAAAGAAAGAAGAAGAGGTGATACTCTAGTTGAAGAAGGAGAGGAAAAGATCAATTTTACAGCCCATCAAGTAAGTAATATATAAACATTACCTTCTATTTTGGGAAGGAACTGAGTTTCAGAATTTACCAAACCCAAGAATAGGAGACAATAATGGTAAATAAGCTCAATGCTAGCTTGGTATGCTGGCCGAAACATTCTCTTAGTAGCGAATGGAATCAATTTAAGATGAGTTTATTTCATGACGAATTTAAATGAAACTACAAGTAGAACTTGTTAGTGAACCAGAATTTAGCAAGAAGTGTTACGGAATTTAAGGAAAAGAGTATCTATATGATTATGATCCATTTAATAATGATCTGTTCTATGGTTTTAAATGAATCATTATGTTAGATAAGGATGCTCATGAGATGGGAGGTGTGGAAGGAAAGAAAACAGAGGAAAATGACCAGTATATGTACTGAGTTTAAATCACTCAAATGAACCTAAGCACTGGATGGACTATAGTTAGATCTTGAATGAAGTGTTTAATTGATGGACCAGTATCATGGTCTGAACAGTAAAGGGGAACCATGTACTCAAGTGAAGGTTCTATGCAGAGTTTCAAAAATTAATAGGACATGAAAGAGATAATTAAAGTTCAGTAACGGGGACTAGCATAAGTGAAGTATTTTAATGACTTATATGAATCTCTACCTAAGTAAAGGGCTGTTGGACTGCATACCTAGCATAGCCTATGACCTGAAAATGAAAGACCAATGACCTATGTAATGGATGGACAACAAACAATATATCTTTGGTCTATAAAAGTTCTGATGTTTAAAAATGAAGAAAGCTACTCCTGTATAGGACAGCAGGTTGAATTTTAAAATCCTTTGAATGAGTAGTGGTGCGTGACAAGTCAGAATAATATATTCCGAGGTGTTCGAGTTGTCAAAACTCAGGTAGGCAGTCGGCATATATATGAAAGTTTGAATGTTAAAAAGAGGAGAAAAGAAGAAAAAAAAAAAAAGAGAAACAAAAATAAGGCTTTTGGACCCAAGAGGCTCGGCCTCAGCAGTCTGGGCAGGACAGGCCACGTGGACTGACCGGCCATGCAGCCTGCCCAGCTCGACAACAAAGCCAAACCCTTTGGGGCCTGTAACAATGAAATGACCCTTTCCCCCAAGTTATGAGTTAATGTTTTAAGTAGATGTTAAAAGACCATTTTACCCCTAGCTTTTATGGGGGCATTTTGGTATTATATTTTGACAGAAATTAGAAAGGGGAGTATTTTGGTTGAATGTCCATTTTGCCCCCAGGATGTAATATAATGCTTTGACAGAGATAGGAAAGGAGAACTTTTAGAAAATGACTAAATTACCCTTGGCTCTTGCTAGGGCATTAAAGTAGTGTATTCTAGTAGATTGAGAAGGGATTTTTAGTCCCTTTTTCAGAGTCAGTAAGATTAGTATTTTCCTAACAGTTAAGAGAGGTTCTAAGAGAATTCCTATGTTATGTTAAATAGACAAAACAAGAAGAAGCCGAGGTCAGAAATCTAAGAATGGAATTATTCGAACTTCTTCATATAGTAGAGGGGAAAGAGATTGTCAGTCCCATCAGGTGAGGTGACTTACCATTTATGATTGAATGTGCTGTTATGAGAATGATTGATGTCTTGAGATATTTAGAAATCATCAGTTATGTATGAGAGTGTATGGTTATGTTTTTATTACATCACCTATCAACTTATGCAAAGATCTAGATTAAGTTAAGGATGAGCCAGCTTATGTAGTGATCTTACTTAATTTAATAATGAGAGTTGATGATATGAAACCAACAATAGCTCTTGAAACCATGTAATCCTATTGAAGAAATAAGTGATGTAATATGAGGTGATTGAGGCAAGAAACGGATGATCCGTTGAGCCAAAGAAGACGACAAGAAACGGTAAATCCGTTGAGTCCATTGAAGGACAAGAAATGGAAAATCCGTTGAGTCAAAGTGAAGGACAAGAAACAATTAATCCATTGAGCCAATGTGATAGGAAAGAAATGGTCGATCCGTTGAGTCAAAGGGATATAAAAGATAAAAAAAATGAGAAGAAAGAAAAAGAAAGAAACATTAGTAAGTATTAAGTATAAGGACAGTCTATACTTAAGAAAGAAACATTAGCAAGTATTAAGTATGAGGATAGTTTATACATCATTATGAATATGTATGTGTTACTTCTGTATGCCATCACATGCTACCCCAACTTATGCCATCACATGTTGCCAGTGTAAGATATATAATGAAATTCTAATCCATGTCATCACATGTTGCTTGTGTATGATATTTTATAATGTTTTAATTTATGTTTATGAATATCACATGCTCAATCTTTTTCCTCTTGTTGTTTTCATATGATTGTTTCCATTTTATATGTTGTTATTGATAAACGTATGTGTAAGCTTAGATGGGTGTGATTCCTTCACTGAGCTGTGAGCTTACACCTTCATCTTTGATGAAATAGAGACAGAGGAGATTATGTCAAAAACTCCTACTGAGCTGGAGTAGTCACTGCCAGAGGAGGGCAAAGTAAGAGTCCTAGGACTCCTAGAGTAATGAGAGAAGAGTAACTGTAAAACCTGCACGCTACGAACCCGGTCTAACCTTACGTTCTCTTGTCATGACCGGTCTTCCCATCATAATCAGTTCAAGTGAACCAATTTTATGAAGAAACCACAAGATGAGGTAAGCAACAAGTCAAATTTAGTTGGTGTGGTTAACTGTTTAAGTTTGTACGGAAGCAACCAGTCAAAAACTAAAAACCAATAAATTTTGAACGTATGGTCGTATTTTTGGAGGGGTACGATTGACTGTATGGTTGACTAGGTTGAGACCGCACAATGTGTGGTTGCATGTTTTGGTTTGTATGGTCGATAGATTATGCGACCACACCATCAACCGTACAAACCTGAACCGACTCCGTGATTTGAAAACTTTCCAAATCAAAGGGGATCTCTTTCCTTTTTGTAGAAAGACTCTACATGGAAGTTTTTCCTCTATATAAAGGACGTCCCTTCACTCTATTTTACTCTTTTGGATAAATCTCAAGCCTAAGAGAGAAAGAGAGAGGAGGAGAAGGAGAAGAAGAGAAGGGGAGGAAAGCTTATAGAAGGGTTTTGCAGAGAAGAGTTTTATCTCTCTACAACAAGCTTAAGGTATGGACTTGACTCTGGAGGGTAAAACAGATAGAATAGGTTCTTTTCAAGTTAATATGTGGAACCTAATACAACGATTTTGGTTATAGGTTTTCTATGAGAAACCATAGAGAATATATTAGGGATAATGGATGAGGGAAAAACTATGATTTAATGACATAGACTAATCGTAGGAGGAACCTTATTGTTGAGCCCAGAGGAGGAACTCGTATCTGAAGTAAAATTCAGACCAAACTTGTACACCCCAATTCTGTACCAACTAGAATGGTGTGAACAACCATCAACAAACCAACGGTTCAACCAGGATCTCGAATAGGTTGTGTCTGTTTGCTTAAACCATACACATCCATAACTAAAATTAGAATAAATACACGATAGTGGAAGTCTTTAATATTAAATGAACTGAGAGTCTAAAGATGATAACATAAATAAATTATCCAATTATCTTCAAAAAGACTAAGACATAAAGTAAAATAAAATAATCATTTATATTTTCTTAATAATTCAAATAAAAATCTAATCGAAGACGCATGAGTTGCACTCGCAGGACGAATCATGTGATTCCATCATAACATCTGCATCCATCGCCGCCGCATGTCCATACATCAGAGAATTCATATAATCTTCTATAGTGGTACCCACATCATCAACTAAAATATTTGACGTCGAAAGTGTGAGCACACATCACGGCTCAGTGAGAAAACAAAACAATGCAACAAATATATGCATGCATTCAATTCATATCTTTGGTCTGGTTCATAAGTTTACAATGTGCAATAAAAAGGATAGGTGGCCGCCGCACCACTATAGACGAGTGTGTGAAACCGCCCAATGGATCAAACACCATTGTCGCCCCCACATGCACCCACCATGGAATAGGGATAGAGCTAAAGTGCTTAGGACTGCACTGCATCACACTTCCCCTGATGCCTTATCCATACCAACACGTAAGCCCCTACTGGCAAGGGCTTGCAAACTGGGCTCGCAACTAACCAATCCTAATGTGAAATAGTGTATCCAAGGCCTCACCCCAGCATCCCTCAATACGTCCATAGAGTTAGAGCTCAGGCCCCCCGGCAGAGTCAGAGACTACATGGTCCGAGACCACCTCCCCTGATGCCCTATGATGTAATAGTTCTGCTAAGGTAATGGCGATATGACGATATCAGTGGACAAGACTTGAGTAGAGATAGAGCTAGAGTCTGGTGACCAGGATGAACCATAGCGTCATGTCCTCCCCTTGATGCTCCACTCGCATCAAGTACACTAACCACACACATACATTCACATGCCTATTCCTAGCATCATCATCATCATGTTATAAATAAACGGAATTAAATATGCATGAACAGTAATAACAGGAATAGATGATGACATGTGATATGCACATTACAATCATACAAACATAGAATCATTCATGGTGTTTGATTCAATAAACAAAACAGTTTATTATTAGCCAATTAGTTTAGATTTTGTTCCCTCACCTTTGATTGCTAGTAGATCCTCGTTCGAGCTTTATAATTCACTTTTAAACACTGGAAAGACCTAACAAGTCGATAGATTTTAATTAGAATTAATTCCAATATGTTTAAACTATCTAAAACTGTAGGGTCGTAGGTGGGGTAGCACTTGGGGTAACAGTTTCTACGACCACAGGGGTAGGGTCGCAGGGTAGGGTAACACCTAGGGTAGCAGTTTCTGTGACCCTAGGGTGTTGGGTCGCAGGGTAGGGTAGCACCTAGGGTAGCAGTTTCTATGACCCTAGGGTATAGGGTCGCAGGTGGGGTCGGATACCATTCGACCCTACGTGCGACCACACCCTCCCTGGGACTTCCCGAGGGCATGTGGTCGTTCATGTGGTCTCGTAGAGTCGGATATCATTCGACCCTACGTACGACCACACGTGTTCTGAGTGGACCTTTCATTCTAAAGTTCATTCTTTCATGTTTGAATCCTTTGGCTTACTATCATGGTCCATCCTATGCTTGTTCTATGGCTTATATCTACAATTTATACACCATTCATTGTCCATAACAATCTCTTCCATGGAATCTCTTGGAATTTATCAATGGATGGATAATTTGGGTTTCTCCTAATCCTTTGTTCTTCATAAACTATTTTAGGCTCCCAATTCATGTAGGGATTTAGGTTCATACCTTGGATTTGTTGAGATTCAGATGTTTCTCTGAACTTCTTCTTCTTTAGTCTTCTTCTTCAAGTTTCCTTCTCTTCCTTCTCTTCTCTTTCTCTCACTTTCAATTAGGGTTCTAAAGGAGTGAAAGAGGCTAAGGGACATTCTATTTATAGAGAAAAACCCTCCATAAAAAGTCCCAATGAGTTTAAGAAAGACCCCCTTTGAATTAGGAAGGTTTCCTAATTTTTGGATTCTGTCTGTTATCGTAGGGTCGCATGTAGGGTCGCAGAATCCATCGACCCTACGTTTTTTAGTCATGCGATCCCACGACTACAAAGTCATGGGTTGGACTCTTTTGAGGTGGGGTCGGTCACACCTATTAAGGCATGCGACCCTACCCTCATATTTGACTATTTTTGAGTTAGACTTCATACCTAGTCTTGTGGTTTCTTCACGCACTTAGTCCACTTGGCTCGACCATGATAGGTAGACTTGGTACAAGGTGGTAAAACTGGTTAGTTCGATACGGGTCTTACAACTGAATTTTTAGTCGTGGGGTCGCATGACTAAAAAACGTAGGGTCGATGGATTCTGCGATCCTACATGCGACCCTACCCTCATATTTGATTGTTTTTTAGTTAAACTTCATACCTGGTCTTGTGGTTTCTTCATGCACTTGGTCCACTTGGCTCGACCATGATAGGTAGACCTGATACAAGGTGGTAAAATCAGTTAGTTCGATACGGGTCTTACAAAACTTGTATGGTCACAGCTGTAAGATCCGTATTGTAATAACCAGTCTTACCACCTTTTATCAGGTCTTCCTATCATGGTTGGGCCAAGTGGACCAAGTGCATGAAGAAACCAAAAGGCTAGGTATGACATTGAACCCAAAATCATCTAATTAGGAGTGTGTGGTTGCATACCTAAACAGGTGTAGTTGACCACACCTTAGAATAATGCGACCACTGGAGTCTAGGACCTGTGGTCGCAGTTTTTGGATGTGTGGTCGACGGGTTCTGCGACCCCACGTGCAACCACACGAATTCAAACTGACTTCGTGATTAGGAAGCCTTCCTAATCCGAAGGGGGTTCTTTTCTAATCTAAGTAGGACTCTATATAGAGGGTTTTTCTCTATATATAGGACGTCCCTTAGCCTCTTTCATCCTTTTAGAACTCAAATTGAAAGAGAGAGAAAGAGAGGAAGAGGAAGAGAAGAAGAAGAAGAGAAGAAAAATTGAAGAGGAAGACTAAGAGAAGGAAATTCAGAGAGAACTCTGATTCTTCAACAAGTTTAAGGTATGGAAACATTCCCCATACTAGTTGAATGCCTAGAATAGATCATGAAGGAGATAGTGATTCAAAGTGAGACCTCAATCATACAACCATGGACAAATTCTCAGAGATCCATGGAGGGAATCTATTAGGATAATGGATTATGTAAAAATATGAATTTTAAGCCATAAAACAATCATAGGAAGGATCATGATGGTAAGCCAAGGAATCAAAACATGAAGGAATTGAGTTGAGAGTAGAAAGTCGACCATTACTTGTGTGGTCGCAGTTCGATCGACCACACAAGGCACATATGATCGACCACACGTCCTCGGGAAAGTTCCAGGGAGGGTGTGGTCGCATAATATGCGACCACACGAGACACATATGATCGACCACATGCCCTCGGGAAAGTTCCAGGGAAGGTGTGGTCGCATGTGTGGTCGCATGATATGCGACCACACATATCGACCACATACCATTGGGAAAGTTCCAGGGAGGGTGTGCGAACACACATATCGACCACATGCCCTTGGAAAAGTTTCAAGGAGGGTGTGGTCGCATGTATGGTTGCATGATATGTGACCACACATAGCGACCACACACCATGTGGTCGTAGAAACTGAAACCACAGGTGCATCTGCACCTGCGACCACTCAGCTTATGAAAGTCTGAATTGATGGAAATAAATTCTAATTTAAAATCTATAAATTTATTAGGTTTTCAAGTGGTCTAAAAATTATTTACAAAGCTTGGACGAGGAACAATCATCAACCAAAGGTGAGGGAACAAGACCTAAATTAATTGGCTAATAATAAACTATTTTACTTATTGAGTCTAATGCCATGAATGATTCTATGCTTATATATTTGTAATGTGCATTTTACATGTCATCTAATATTCCTGCTATTACTGCTCATGCATATTTAATTCTGTTTATTTATAATATGATGATGATGATGATGATGTTAGGAATAGATATGTAAATGTATGTGTGTGGTTAGGGTGCTTGATGCGAGTGGAGCATCAGGGGGAGGACGTGATACTGTGGTTCATCCTAGTCACCAGACTCTAGCGCTATCTCTACTCAAATCTTTTCCACTAACATCGTCGTATCGCCATTACCTAAGCAGAACTATTACGTCGTAGGGCATCAGGGGAGATAGTCTCGAACCGTCTAGTCTCTGACTCTGTCGGGGGGCCTTAGCTCTATCTCTATGGACGTATTGAGGGATGCTGGGGTGAGGCCTTGGATATACTGTTTGGCATTAGGATTGGTTAGTTGCGAGCCCAGTTTACAAGCCCTCGCCAATAGGGGCTTACGTATTGGTATGGGTAGGGCATCCTGGGAAGTGTTATGCGGTGTTTGATCCAGACACTTTAGCTCTATCTTTATTCCATGATGGGTGCATGTGGGACGACAATGGTGTTTGATTCATTGGACGGATTCACACACTCGTGTATAAAGGTGCGGCAGCCACCAAACCTTTCTATAGCACATTGTAAATTTATAAACCAAACCAAAGATATAAATTAAATGCATGCATATGTTTGTTGTATTATTTTGTTTGCTCACTGAGCCATGATGTGGGCTCACTCTTTCGACGTCGAATATTTTTAGTTGATGATGTAGGTCCTACCGTAGAAGATATGAATGCACCAATGTACGAACATGTTGCTGCGATGGATGTGGAAGCTATGGTGGAGTCGCATGATTTGTCGTGCGAGTGCAACTCATGTATTTTCGATTAGATTTAGTTGTTGGATTATCAGAACATGTAATTGATTATTTTATTTTGTTTTATGTCTTGAGTCATTTGGAGATAATTGGATAATTAATTTTGTTATCACTGTTAGATACTCAGTTCATTAATATTAAAGACTTTCGATATTGTTTATTTACTCTGATTATGGTTGTGGTTGTATTTGGTTTAACCAAATGGGCACAGCCTATACGAGATCCTGGTTGAACCGTTGGTTCATAGATGGTTCATTACACCATTTCGGTTGGTTCAGAATTGGGGTGTGACAACTTGGTTTCAGAACTCTCAGGCTCTGTCTATCAAACATGTATACTTCCACAAGAGTTCGTGAACTGAGTTAGGATAAACTTAAAAGCTTTAATAAGAACACACCATAAGCACCTGTGTTGTATGAGACAATAAACTAAGAAAGAGAAGAATGCACATATGTAAATAAGAAACAAGTTCTTTGTATTTATCAGACGAGAATAAAACTAACATATATCCAAATCAGAGTACGGTCCATAATCCGGACAGTTACTCTGTAGTATAAAGTAAAAAGAAATAAAGACATCATGGAGCTGGGGGTGCTAGAGAAGGAGGTGTCTCACGATCTCAATCATAATCCTCAGCATATACTCTCGTAAGCCAGGCTATCTGAGTCTGGGTCACCTGGAGACTAGCTACCAGATCCGCCACCTGTTGATCAGTAGCACGCTGGGCCTCCCGAATCTCACGCAGCAGCCCCATCACATCATTTGGTGGTGGATGCGAAGGACCATTTGAGTGGGAAGGAGCCCGAGAAGGGCTAGCTCCAGTGGAATGTTGTGGTGATGGAGGAGGTATGGCATCCAAGTCCATGAACATCCTATCATCATCCTCCTCATCGTCGCTCTGGTGGACCTCTGCTGCTGTTACTGCTGCCGCCTCCCCGTCTGCTAACTCTACTTGAGTACGGGGACGCACCATAGCGTTTCTCTCATCGTCACTGATCTGCACATCTTGCATCCCCATCCTGTAGATGGCCTTTTAGTCAAGGTCAGTCAAAAAAGTTTTCTCGTGAATCCTCTCATCGACCAAGTTTACCTACAGGCGAGTGAGCAGAGTAGTGATCAAACGCCCATAGAGTAGGTTACCCACTAAACCAAGCATCGTGGAACGGAGCATGGTCCTGATAATGATATAAGGAAGGCAGACAGGTTGCCAAGTGCAGATGCAGTACAGATGGTACTGGGTCAACTGTAAAACCTTCTCATAGTGTCCACTCTGGGGAATCAGGTTGTGCTGGATGATCTTGCAATACACTTAGGGTTCTAGCCATAGGTTGATTGCCTTCATCTGCCATCGGTCGTCCTTAAGAATCTGGTGGTCAATCTCTGCACGCATTCTCACTGACAGGAACTGGGGTTCCTTGGGTGCACAGTATACCAAGGGACCATCATTTGAGATACCTAGAAAATTAGCCAACTCCTGACAGTTAAAGGAGATCTCCACCCCATTAACTAAACAGGCGATCCTGAGCTCTCTACCCATATTTATGTCCTCTGGGTTACCCTCCACCTGTAAGTTACAGTAAAACTATTTCACCAACTCCGGACAGGTGCAACCCTCATATAGAATCACAGGGAGCCAGCCCATATCACCGAATTCTCCCTCCACATCAAATAGGGCTAGGTTGGCCAAGTTGACACAACATGTAAGACCCGTATCGAACTAACCGGTCTTACCACCTTGTACTAGGTCTACCTATCATGGTCGAGCCAAGTGGACCAAATACGTGAAGAAACCACAAAACCAGGTATGAAGTCTAACCCAAAAACAGTTAAATATGAGGGTAGGGTCGCATGCCTAAACAGGTGTGATCGACCCCACCTCAAAAGAGTCCAACCCATGACTTTTTAGTCATGGGGTCGCATGACTAGAAAAACGTAGGGTCGACGGATTCTGCGACCCTACATGCGACCCTACGATAGCAGACATAATCCAAAAATTAGGAAACCTTCCTAATTCAAAGGGGGTCTTTCCTAAACTCATTGGGACTTATTATGGAGGGTTTTTCTCTATAAATTGGACGTCCCTTAGCCTCTTTCACTCTTTTAGAACCCTAATTTAAAGTGAGAGAAAGAGAAAGAAAAGGAAGAGAAGAAAAGAAGGAAACTTGAAGAAGAAGACTAAGGAAGAGGAGGAAGTTCAGAGAAACCTCTGAATCAAGGTATGAACCTAATTCCTTACCTGAATAAGAAAGACTAGAATAGTTTATGAAGAACATAGGATTAGGAGAAACCCAAATCATCCATCCATGGATAGATTCCAAGAGATTCCATGGAGGAAATCATTATGGACAATGAATGGAGTATAAATTATAGTTTTGAGCCATTGAACAATCATAGAATGGACCATGATAGTATGCCAAAGGATCCAAGCATGAAGGAATGTACTGTAGAGTGTAAAGTCGACAGAGAATACGTGTAGTTGTACGTAGGGTCGAATGATATCCGACCCTATGAGACCATATGATCGATCACATGCCCTCGGGAAGTCCTAGGGAGGGTGTGGTCACATGTAGGGTCGAATGGTATCTGACCCCACCTGCGACCCTACAGCCTGGGGTCGCAAAAACTGCTACCCTAGCTGCTACCCTACCTGCGACCCTACTGGTTCTATTAGTTTAAACATGTTCGAACTAATTCTAATTAAAATTTATCAACTTGTTAGGTCCTTCCAGTAGTTTAAAAGTGAATTATAAAGCTTGAGCGAGGATCTTCTAGCAATTAAAGGTGAGGGAACAAAACCTAAACTAATTGGCTAATAATAAACTATTTTCGTTTATTGAGTCCAATACCATGAATGATTCTATGCTTATATGATTGTAATGTGCATATCACATGTCATCCACTATTCCTATTATTACTGTTCATGCATATTTAATTTCGTTTATTATAACATGATGATGATGATGCTAGGAATAGGCATGTGAATGTATGTGTGTGGTTAGTGTACTTGATGCTAGTGGAGCATCAGAGGGAGGACGTGACACTGTGGTTCATCCTGGTCACCAGACTCTAGCTCTAGCTCTACTCAAGTCTTGTCCACTAACATTGTCGTATCGCCGTTACCTTAGCAGAACTATTACGTCGTAGGGCATCAGGAGAGGTGGTCTCGGACCATATAGTCTCTGACTCTGCCCGGGGGCCTTAGCTCTATATCTATGGACGTATTGAGGGATGCTGGGGTGAGGCCTTGGATACACTATTTGACATTAGGATTGGTTAGTTGCGAGCCTAGTTTGTAAGCCCTCGCCAACAGGGGCTTACATGTTGGTATGGGTAGAGCATCAGGGGAAGTGTGATGCGGTGCGGTCTTAAGCACTTTAGCTCTATCTCTATTCCATGGTGGGTGCATGTGGGGGCAGAAATGGTGTTTGATCCATTGGACGGTTCCACACATTCGTGTATAGAGGTGCGGCGGCCACCTATCCTTTCTATTGCACATTGCAAACTTATGAACCAGACCAAAAATATGAATTGAATGCATGCATATGTTTGTTGCATTGTTTTGTTTGCTCACTGAGCCGTGATGTGTGCTCACCCTTTTTGAATTCAAATATTTTTAGTTGATGATGCAGGTACGACAGTGGAAGATTATATGAGTGCTCCAATATACGGGCATGCGACGACAATGGAGGGAGAAGTGATGATGGAGTCGCATGATTCATCATGCGAGTGCAACTCCTATGTTTTTTATTAGATTTTGTTTAAGTTATACAGACAATGTAGTTGATTTAATTATTTTAATTTATGTCTTAGTCCTTTTGGGAGATAATTGGATAATTTATTTACCTTATCACAGTTAGACTCTCAGTTCATTTAATATTAAAGACTTCCGCTATCATATATTTATTCTGATTGTTGGTTGTGGATGTGTATGGTTTAAGAAAATGGACATAGTCTATTTGAGATCTTGGTTGAACCATTGGTTTATTAACGGTTCACACACCATTCTGAATAGTGCGAAATTGGGGTGTGATTACTTGGTATCAGTGCTCTCAGGTCCTGTCTATTAAATTAGTATACTTTCACAAAAGTTCGTGAACTGAGTTAGGATAAAAATTTAAAAACTGCAATAAGAACACACTATAAGCACCTGTGTTGTATGAGAGAAAATTAAGAAAGAGAATAATGCACTATTAAAAAGGAGAAATAAGCTTTATATACATCAAATAAAAAGCAATGTTTATACATATCCAAATAAGAGTATAGTCCACAATCGGACAGTTACTCTGTAATACAAGGAAAAATAAAAGAAAAGGTACATCATGGAGCTGGAGGTGCTGGAGGAGGAGGTGCCTCGCGATCTCTATCGTAGTCCTCAGCATACACTCTAGTCAATCAGGCTACCTGAGTTTGGGTCGTCTAGAGACTAGCTGTCAACTCGGCCATCCGCTGATCGGACACATGCTGAGCATCTAGAAGCTCGCCTACTCTCCCATCAGTCGCGCGCTGAGCATCTAGAAGCTCTCCTACTCTCAAATCAGTCAAGAGCTGAGCCTCTCTAATCTCACGCAGTAGCCCCATCATATTATCTGATGGTGGGTGTAAAGGACCAGCAGTGTGTGAAGGAGCCCGAGATGGACCAGCTCCAGTAGAATGTAGAGGTGATGGAGGAGGTATGGCGTTTACATCCATGAACATACGATCCTCATCCTCAGCATCACCCCCATGGACCCCTGCTCCTACTGCTGCTACTGCCACCTCAGCGTCTGCTATCTCTACTCGAGAACGAGGACGCACCAGAGGTTTCCTCTCATCATCACTGACATGAGCATCCCGCATACCCATCCTACAGATGGCCTCCCAGTCAAGGTCTAATGAGAAGGTCTTCTCCTGAATCCTCTCATCCAATAAATCAATGTGTAGGGTGTGAGTAGTGTAGTAATCAGACGTCCGTAGGGCTGGTTGCCTAACTGACCAGGCAGCGTAGCGTGGATCATCGTCCGGATGATAATATAAGGAAGGCAGATAGGTTTCCTAGTGCAAATGCAGTAGAGGACATACTGAGTCAACTAAGAAATCCTATCATAGTGTCCACTCTGGGGAATCAGGTTGTGCTGGATGATCTTGCAGTACACCCGATGCTCTGGCCAAAGGTTGATCGCTTTCATTTCCCACCGATCATATCTAAGGAGTTGACTATCAATCTTAGCACGCATCGCCAAGCATAGGAACTGGGGTTCCTTAGGAGCATAGTACACCAAAGGGCCGTCATTTGATATGCCCAAAAGATCAGCCAACTGCTGGTAGTTAAATGAAACCTCCACCCCTTTTATGTAGCTAGTGATCCTGAGCTCCTTACCCCTCTCTGTGTCATTGTGATCCCCCACTACCTGGAGATTGCAATAGACCAAAGCAGGACAAGTACAAGCATCATAGGTGATCACAGGAAGCCAGCCCTTGTCACCAAAAGCACCCTCCACGTTAAACAAGGCTAGACTAGCCAAGTTTACACAGCGACCCCCCTCTACTTTCTTACGCTCATAGCGAGTATATCGAGCTTCTGCCTCGTTGGAGAAGAAACGAATGGGGTCATGAGCCCTAGGAACCTTGGTACGAGCCATACTATCTGCCAAGACACAGGAAAATAAATAATGATTAGTAATGGTGAAAACTCAAAAATTTCGGCATTATAACGACATAATTTGGCTAAAAGCCTCACTTTTCACCCAAACAATTGGGCAGGAGGACTTACATAGGTTCCAAACCATCATGCAAAGCTCATACAGTTGAAAATTTAATCTAGGAAGATTGAATTTAAAGAAATTCCAATAAATTAGAAAAATCATGAAAATTAGGTCAAAAATGGAAAATTTTAAGTTTCTCGATAACCAACCAATGAAACTCAAATATTTTTGAGGGCTTTTGTCCATTGGGTGACCAATAGCAAAAGCCCCCAATAAAAATTAAATTTTTACGGTTAGAAAAATTTTAATTTGAAGAAAACGATGCAATGGACGAAAAACCTAGTTTAGAGAGCTTAAAATGGAAAATAGTAGAGAGCATACCTGAAGAAAAGGAGCGGGAGTCATGAACGGAAGAAGCGGGAGTCATGAACGGAAGAAACAATCACCAAACCCTAGGGGTCGATACTGTAGCAACTCAGGGAAAGCGAGTTGAGTTGGAAGAAAAGAGAAAGAATAGGAAATGAATCTAAAATTAGGTTTAAAAACCTGATTTTGGATCGTAGGGTCGCAGAATTTGACAAAATGTGCAACCCTACGACCGACCCTACCATCGACCCTAGGCTCTCGTTGATCTGACAGACACCATGGGTCGGACCTAGGATCGAACATATACGACTCTACGATCGACCTTAGGCTCTCGGTGAGCTGACAGTGTTCTTAGGGACGCATACCCTAGGGTCGAATACAGTGCGACCCTACCATCGACCCTACGATGGAAAATTCAATAGTTTTACTACATGACTTGAAAAATTGGAAATTTATATTGATTAGTGGGATTTTGACTTGGGAACAACTTATATTGATTGTCTCATATGTTCTTTGACTATTTTTCAAACACTACCACCACCAGAATAGGAAATGGCTAGGCGAAGAGTGACTAGACAAGGCCGTAACCCAATTCCACCACCACCACCTGTGGAGGAAGACAGCCATGTAAATCCTAAAGCACAAGAGAATCTAAATATGGCACCACCAGTAGCTAGTGGCTAGGCAAATCCTATAAACTTGCCAATCCCACTTACAGATTTGGCCACAGCAGTAATGAACTTGGCACAACAACTGCAGCAAATACAGCAGGTGCAAGCCAATATGCAAGCTGCTATAGGAATGGCTTTTCCAACTGCCCATACAACACCTATGCAGGCAGGGCAAGCTAGCACAGTACCAGGGGGAATCAACACGGTACCCCATGCACCTCAAACGCCAATTATACAGGCTCCAGTGTAGAATCCTGAGGTAGCTCAAGGTAGTTACCAGTACCAACCACCTATGTATGGGCCTATGCTCCGTATTAGCTGGACCACTCTCGACTGATCGAGCATTTTCTGAAGACGAAGTCTAAAGAATATAATGGTAAATCAGCTGATCCTTTGTGGCTAGCACATTGGATCGACGAAATAGAGAGGAATTTTATGATGATGACAGTAAATGAGGAGGAGAAAGTACTATATGCAACATTCATGACAAAAGGCGATGCACACCATTGGTGGAAGTCCACATGGACTTATCTGTTAGCCAAGCACGCCCAATTGACCTGGGCTATCTATAAAGAGGCGTTCTTTGAGAAGTACTTCCCCAGAAGTTTCAGAGATTCTATGGAGAAAGAGTTCCTGAGTTTATATCAGGGCCAGATGACTGTGGATGCATACCAACAACGTTATGAAGATCTATTTTTCTTTGCACCTGCCAGCATACAAGAGGAAAACACTAAGACCCGTAGGTTCATTATGGGACTCAGGGGAAGCATCCGTGAACATGTTCTGGGTTTGGAAAAGAAAGTTTAGAATGAAGCAGTACAGATTGCTCGAATAATTGAGTCAAGCTAGAAAGAGAGCTACTTTGCTCAAAATAGGGGTATTAAAAGGCCAAACAAAAATTTATACAACGGAGGGAATACAAGGACATTCAAACCCTTTCGTACCCAAGGCTTCAATGCTGCAGCCAAGACTACTCCAGTAGTGCAACCACAACAAAAGCAAAATAATAAAGGAGTAAAATGCTTTAACTGCAATCAAATAGGACATTATTCAAGGGAGTGTCCTAAGCCCAGAAAGCAGCTACAGCAAGGAAAGGCTTATGCTGTTACATCTGAGGATGCTGCCGCATCGCTTGATGTGGTCACAGGTATGACTTGAACCTTTCATTTTATATTACATTGTGTGAGCATGTAGACTAAATTAAAACAAATCACAGGTATCGTACCTATTAATGACATACCCACTAGAGTACTCTTTGATTCTGGAGCTACTCATTCTTTTAAATCTGTGTCATTTGGGAAGAAGCTAAATCTACCCCTCAGATCTTTAGACTACAAATTACTTGTACGATCACCTATGAGATTAGAAGTGGAATTAGAAAAAGGTTATGGACCATGTCCAGTTCTTATCGGCGAGAAGACTTTGGATGCAACCTTGATTCAACTTGAGATGGCAAACTTTGACGCTATCTTGGGTATGGATTGGTTAGCTCGGCATTCTGCAAACATATTGTGTGTAGAAAAGAAGCTGACATTTAAAGACAAGGAAGGAGCAGAGTTTAGTTTGCAGGAACCAAACTTTCCCGTAATGAAAACTCATCCTCTCTGCATTAAAGGCTAGAAAATGCCTCGAGAAAGGAGGAGTTGGGTATCTAGTATCAGTGGTTGACCTCACCAAGGAAGCACCACGAACGGAGAATATTGATGTTATGTGTGACTTTCTGGATGTATTTCCTGAGGAACTACCAAGACTACCACCCGACCGAGCGACAAAGTTCGTTATAGATTTGATACCGGAGCCGCACCAGTATCTAAAGCACCTTATCGCATGGCTCCTACTGAATTGAAGGAATTAAAGGTACAGTTAGAGGAATTACTGGACAAGGGTTACATCAAACCTAGCATATCACCATGGGGAGCGCTAGTATTGTTTGTAAAGAAGAAGGATGATAGCGTTCGATAGTGTATAGACTACCGAGAATTGAATAAGCTGACAATCAAGAATTGGTACCCATTGCCTCGGATTGATGACTTGTTCGATCAGTTGCAAGGTACCAAGGTGTTCTCCAAGATCGATCTTCGATCAAGATACAATCAGTTGAAGATTAAGGATGGAGATATTCCAAAGACAGCATTCAGAACAAGGTATGGACATTATGAATTTTTAGTCATGTCTTTTGGATTGACTAACGCACCCGCAACTTTTATGGAACTCATGAATAGGATATTCCATGATATGTGGGATACGTCGGTCATTGTGTTTATTGATGATATATTGGTCTACTCCAAGGACAAGGAAACTCATGTCATGAATCTAAGAGCTGCTCTGCAGCGATTAAGGAAAGAGAAGCTTTATGCCAAATTGACAAAGTGTGAGTTTTGGCTAAATGAGGTCACTTTCTTAGGACATGTTGTAAGAACCATGTTCTAAAACCCTAGTCTAACCCATGGTTTTATATGGTGACAGGTATTCCAATCATAATTGGATCGAAAGGTGAAGCCGGGTGACAAACCACTCAATTTTCAGGTATGAGAACCTGGGAAAACTGTAAAAATTACATAACGGTCCGACTATATCGGTTTGAGTCAGTCAGACCGGTATGTGTAACCGGTATGTGTATACCGGTCTGACTATACCGGTCTGAGTCAGTTAGACCGGTATGTGCCACCTGTATGTGTATTTTCGGCTAGAGACGGACTCCAGCGGGTCCTTCACTCCGAATCAAAATTTGGAAAGTTTCCAACCGTGGGAAACCTTCCTAAGAATGGTTTCCCACAATTAATAGAGGCTTGGACACTCCTTTGATCCTTCTGAAAACCCTAGCCGTCTGAAGAGGTCTGAGAAGGAGCAAGGAAGGAGGAGGCCGCTCAAGAAAGGGGTTTCTGTTGTAGGAGCACATCGCCAACCGACGAACACCGCCGATAAGTGCTCAATCCTCCTAGTCATGATAGGATTTCGGATCGGAGCCGTGAAGCGGCGTAGCGATCCAAAATCCTAGGACTTTGATTTAAAGCCTAGTTTATCTTTTAGATCTGATCTGGTTTGATATGGCGTTCTAGTCAAAATCAGAAGGCCATTAAAATACTTGGACCTTAGAATGGGTTAGGAGAAACCCTAGAAACCAAGCCGAAGACCGACGAGGAAGGAAGATCCGAGATCGGGTTCTCGGATCCAAACCGTGGGACATACCGGTTGGACACAAGGTCCTGTGGTATGGGCCTGCGGTATACACCGCAGGCACATACCGGTCACAGTGAGACCGTTATGTACTGCAACCGGTATATACCGGTGGCACCATACCAGTCTCACTCTACTAAGACCGGTATGCCTTCTGAGCCTTGTGTTGCTTGACCAAACATGGTTCTGACCAGCTGTGACCTTCATAAATGAATTCTAACTTTAATAAATGAATTTTAACTTATAGGTATGACTATGTAGGACTTGTAGACAGCGTGAGTAGATCCTGTGATGTTGTACCAAATTGTTATCACGTGACAGGTAAGGGACAAGACCCCAAACTCTAATTAATTAAATAACAGTAAACCTTTGTGAATAAATCTATGTATAAATTGAATTGCTTGGTGTTTGTGCCTATTCACATGCCAAGTAGTTGTTTCTTTTGCTATTATCTAATCATGCATTTCATATGCTAGGATATTGGATGTTAGGCATGTGTATGTTTTTAGTTAGTGTATGGAATGTGAAGGGAAGTGAGCCTTGGATATATCCACAACTAACACTTTTCTCGTATCGCCTTCTACCTTAGCAAACTCGGTGCGAATAGGGTACTAGGGGGATGACGTGGGATTGTGGTTCATCCTGCCCACTAGACTCGAGCTCTATCCCTATGTCGTAGGGAGTTGTGCTGGGGTTGGGTAATATCACTGTTTACCTTAGCGGACTTGGTGCGAATAAGGTATCAGGGGGAGGACGTGGGATTGTGGTTCATCCTGCCCACCAGACTCGAGTCCTATCTCTATGTCATAGGGAGCCGTGCTGGGGTAAGGCCATAGATATTGTATTGACATTTAGGACTGGGTAGAAACAGAATCCACTTGCAAACCCTTGCCAATAGGGGTTTAGGTACTGGTACGATATAGGGTATCAGGGGGAGGACGCGGTAGTGTGGATTGTTGCCTGACCGCCAGACTCTAGCTCTATCTCTATATCGGAGTGAGTGATGTGGGGCAACAACAGTAGTGTGGATTGTTGCCTGACTGTTGGGTGTGCTCACACTCTCGTGCATGGAGGTGCGATGGCCGCCAAACCTTACCATAGCATTTTGCAAGTTTTACCTGACCCAAATTGTAATGTTATCTCATTCATTTGTGTGTTGCATTGGTCTTATACTTACTGAGCTAAGTTGTGAGCTCACCCGAATATATTCTATTTTTTTTTCATATCTTGTTGCAGGGTATACTATGGAAGACTTTATGACTGCCCCAGCTTACAATACAGTGGCTGCCCTGGATACACAAACTGTAGAGGACGAGCATGATGCATCATGCGAGTGCTCATTCTGTGTTTTCCTCCAGTGATGATTTATTTTCTTTTAATACAATGTAATAATTATTATTTAAATTTTGTGAATGATGGAATAATTTGAATATTTATTTTAATTACAACATTGTACTCAGTTCATTTATCTTTTATTCCGCTGCTATGTATTATTCTCTGATTAAGTTAGACTGCTTGGAAATGATTGGTTGACACGGTCTATTGAGATCCTGGTGTGAACCGTGGTTTAGAGCCGGTTCACTCACACTTCTGGTTCAGTCAGAATTGGGGTGTGACAACTTGGTATCAGAGCCCTAGGCTCTTTCCAGCTAATCATTCTGCATCTAACTGTGTCCAATGAGCTAAGTTAAGAAATTAAAGATTTTAATAAGAACAAACCATAAGCTTGTTTGATGCCTGAGACTAAGAAAGATGCATAATATACTAACAATGAAAGAGAAATTATAAGCACTGATGACTAGGGAGAAAAAAAAATCAAATAAACATGTAATAACATGAACAAAAAGGAAAAACATAAAGTGTGCGACAGGGTAAAGTCCACAGGTCGGATAGTTACGTTGTTATCAAAATAAACTGTATATAAGATAAGGAGATAATGTTTGGGCCTGCACCCATAAAGTTGTTACAAAAAAAACCACAGAAAATGTGAACATCGTATCAATGGATGGTAATACAACTACCGAGGGACAGCCACAACAAGCAACGCAACATACAACTTCCCCACACAGTTACAGGGACACCCACCCATAACCAGGATCAGGGAGGATACCAGGGTCCATATCAGGGTGCATTTTGTGGTGGAAATCAAGGAGTAAATCAGAGTGGCTACTCTTATCAGCCACAATGGTATGGTCAGACAGCGTATGGACAGACACCATATGGACAGGTCCCATATGCACAGAGTAGTCTTTCCAGAGCGGTGGATGGATTCTTAAAGCTCAAGCCACCAACTTTTACAGGAAAGCCAGGAAAAACACTGTGGCCAGCGCAGTGGATAGTTGAAATGGAGAAGAACTTCCGCCTACTAGAGTGTCTTGATGGGGAAAAAGTATTATATGCTACCCACATGCTGAAGGAAGAGGCCAATGGATGGTGGAACTCAATCAGGGAGTATCTGTAGACAAAGCACTAGATAATCACTTGGTCCATATTCAAGGAGGCCTTCTTGAAAAATATTTTCCCAGGAGTTTTCGCGATCAGATGAAGAGGGAGTTCCTTAACTTGCAGCAATCCCAAATGACCGTAGAAGCATACCAACAGAGGTATGAGGAGTTATTCTTCTTCGCTCCAACCAGTATGCAGAAGGAAGAAACAAAGACTCATCGTTTCACTATGGGTCTTCGGGTTGTTATAAGAGAGCTTGTGTTGAGGCGAGGATTGAAGATATATAATGAAGCTGTACAGGTGGCTCGAGTCATCGAAGCAAGCCAGAGAGATAGCTTCTTTGCACAAAATAGGGGTCTGAAGAGGCCTAACACTGAGGTCCAAGGCGGAAGAACCAACAGACGATACCGTCCATTCAGGCCACCAACTAGCACAGTGCCTCCCAGACCTGCTCTTGCAGTGACACCATAGGCAGCGGGGCAGAACACTAGTGTAAAATGTTTTAATTGCCAACAGGTGGGACATTATGCCAGAACCTGCCCACAACCAAAGAGGGAGCAGCTGTTACTACAGAGGAGGCAGCTACATCACCAGATGTGGTTACAGGTATGAGTTTATACTTACTCCTTAACTGCTGCATTAATTGTTTGTGCATTTGAAACTAAGGGAAAAATTTGATAACCTCAGGTATAGTAAATATAGCAGGATTACCCGCCAGAGTCCTGTTTGACTCGGGGGCCACCCATTCCTTTGTGTCTGTGTCATTCAGAAAAGGGCTAGATCAACCCATCAAGACTTTGGAATCAAGTCTGTTAGTTCGGTCCCCCATGGGAATGGAGGTGGTATTAGAAGAATATTATGGGCCTTGCCCAGTGCATATTGAAGGACGAGAGTTGGAAGCCAATCTAGTCCAGCTGGAGATGTCAGATTTCGATGTCATTCGGGGCATGGACTGGTTATCTAAACATTCAGCGAACCTGTTATGTGCTGAGAAGAAGTTGGTGTTCAAGGATAGTAAAGGGACGGAGTTCAACTTTAAAGGGGCTAAGCTTCCTATAAAGAGAAAGCTTATACTCTCAGCCCTAAAAGCAAGGAAGTTCTTAGAGAAAGGAGGAGTAGGATACCTCGTATCAGTGGTAGACGTTACCGCTAACTTGCCAATAATGGAAAATATCGAAGTAGTACGAGAATTTCCTGACCTGTTTCCAGAAGACCTACCTGGATTACCACCTGACAGGGCTACTGAGTTTGTGATAGACCTCCTATCAGGGGTGGCACCTGTGTCTAAAGAACCTTACTGGATGGCTCCTACCTAGTTGAAGGAGTTGAAAACTCAGCTGCAAGAACTGTTAGACAAGGGATTTATAAGGCCAAGTATCTCACCTTGGGGAGCACCTGTGTTTTTTGTCAAGAAGAAGGATTGTAGTGTACGTCTTTGTATGGACTATCGAGAGTTAAACAAGCTCACCATCAAGAACAGATACCCACTACCAAGAATAGATGATTTGTTTGATCAACTGCAAGGGTTGAGTGTATTCTCAAAGATTGATCTGAGGTCAAGGTATCATCAACTCAAAATAAAGGAGGCAGACATTCCCAAAACATCTTTCAAGATGAGATATGGACACTATGAGTTCCTTGTGATGTCCTTTGGGTTGACTAATGCACCTGCATCGTTTATGGAGTTTATGGAGCTAATGAACCAAGTATTCCATGACATGTTGGATATGTCGGTTATCGTATTCATAGACGATATTCTAGATACTCCAAGAACAAAGAGACACATGCAGTGCATTTAAAAACAACATTATGTGAGAAGAGAGAAACTCTATGCAAAATTCAAGAAATGTGAATTTTGATTAGATAAAGTGGCCTTCCTAGGTCACATGGTGTCTGCTGAAGGAATTAAGGTAGATCCCAGCAAAATTTCAGCCATAGTAGGATGGGAGGTACCGAAGACAGTTGCTGAAATACGTAGCTTCATGGGCTTAGCTGGATACTACAGAAGGTTTGTGGAGGATTATTCCAAGATTGCTGTTCCACTCACCAGGTTGACCAAAAAGGGGGAGAAGTTCATATGGACTGAAGAATGTGAGAAATGCTTCCAGACACTGAAGTCAAGACTAGTATCAGCGCCTATATTGACTATTCCAGCTCCAGGCCTTCCATTCACACTATACACAGATGTTTCTGGTTTGGGACTGGGTTGTGTGCTGATGCAAGGAGAACAGGTGATAGCCTACGCCTCAAGACAACTGAAGGAGCATGAGAAGAACTACCCTACACATGACCTAGAGTTGGCAGTGGTCATTCATGCTATCAAGACTTGGAGGCATTACTTGTATGGTGAGAAATTCCAGATTAAGTCTGACCACAAAAGCCTGACGTACCTTTTCACCAAAAAGACCTGAACATGAGGCAGAGGAGGTGGTTAGAATTTCTTAAGGACTACGACTATGACATTCAGTATCATTCTGGTAAAGCAAATATTGTAGCCGATGCTCTGAGTAGGAAATGGGCATCGAATCCCAAAGCAGGGCCAAGTACAAATGCAGCATTGTGTGCTGTTGTTTCTGGCTCATCAGAGGATGAAGAACAACTCTTAATAAAGTCAGCAGATGATCCTATTGAGCAAGGGTTGTTACACCAGTTTGCCCTTATGTTTGCAGCACTAAAGATTTTTCCTGACTTGAAGGAAGAAATAAAAGCAACAGTCCTACAGGACCCATACCTCAGGACAGTTCAAGAAGATTTGGAAAAGGGTCGAGCCAACCCTGATTTCACCTTGGATGAAGACAAGGTACTCAGATATCATGGGCATTTATGCATACCTGAGAATGAAGATCTGGAAGTCAGAAACCAAATCATGTTGGAAGCTCACTCCACTCCATATTCAGTACATCCTGGGAGCACTAAGATGTACCATGACCTAAAGAGATTGTACTGGTGGAGGGGTATGAAAGTAGATGTGGCCCGATATGTGTTTCAATGTTTAAACTGCTAGCAAGTCAAAGCAGAAAGACAGAGGCCCACAGGATTATTGCAACCGTTACCTGAGCCGGCATGGAAATGGGATTGTATTACCATGGATTTTGTCACTGGTCTACCTATGACTCCGAGGTCAGTGAATGTTGTTTGGGTAGTTGTAGATTGCCTTACCAATACCGCAAGATTTATCTCTGTCAGACCACAATACACCATGGACAAGTTGGCAAAATTATATGTGGACAATATAGTCAGACTGCACGGTGTCCCAGAGAGTATAGTATCTAATAGAGATCCACGCTTCACATCAAAGTTTTGGGAGGGACTACAGAAGGCCATGGGAACGAAACTAAAGTTCAATACAACCTTCCACCCTCAAACGGATGGTCAGTCAGAGAGAACCATCCAGATCCTAGAAGATATGCTTCGTGCATGTGCTATCGACTTCAAGGGGGCTTGGGATGAGAAGCTTTCACTCATCGAGTTTGCCTACAACAATAGCTACCAGGCTACGATCCAAATGGCCCCATATGAGGCCTTGTATGGTAAGAAATGTTGAACACAATTATTATGGGACAAAGTTAAAGAAAGACGAATCGTAGTGCTAGAATTTGTGGAAGAAACTTACAAGGCAGTGGATCAGATTAAGAACCGAGTAAAGACAGCTCAGGTGCATCAAAAGCACTATGCTGATAACAGGAGACAAGACCTTGAATTTACTGTTGGTGATAAAGTGTCTTGAAGGTGTCACCAGTAAGAGGCCTAAAGCGGTTCGAAAGAAAAGGAAAATTGTGTCCTAGATATGTGGGACCATATGAAATTCTATCCCGATGCGGCAAAGTGGCCTATCAACTTACATTGCCACCAACGATGTCTAGTGACCACAACGTCTTCCACGTATCCTTACTAAAGAAGTACGTGAGAGACCCTTCACACATTCTTGTTGCAGACCCCCCAGATTTGACAGAAGACTTAACCTTCGAGGTGGTACCAATCCAGCTAATTAGTAAAAAGGTACAACAGCTTTAAAGGCAAGCTATCCACTATGTCAAGGTAGTTTGGAAAAGTCAGGACGTAGAAGAAATTACTTGGGAGGAGGAGGATGCCATGCGATAAGAATACCCTCATCTTTTCGACTCTAAAGGTACATACAATTTCGAGGACGAAATTTCTTCTAAGGGTGGGCGAATTGTGAGACCTACATACAAATTTCGGGGGCAGAAGTTCTTTTAAGGGTGGTAGAGTTGTAAGAACCGTGTTCTAAAAACCTATTCTAACCCATGGTTTTATATGGTGACAGGTATTCCAATCATAACCGAATCGAAAGGCAAAGCCGGGTAACGAACCACTCAATTTTCAAGTGTGAGAACCTGGGAAAAACTGTAAAAAATTACATAGCGGTCTGACTATACCGGTCTGAGTTTGTCAGACCGGTATGTGCAACTGGTATGTGTATACCGGTCTGACTATACCGGTCTGAGTCAGTCAGACCGATATGTGCGACCGGTATGTGTATTTTCGGCTGGAGACGGACTCGAGCAGGTCCCTTACTCCGAATCAAAATTTAGAAAATTTTCAACCATGGGAAACCTTCCTAAGAATGGTCTCCCACTATTAATAGAGGCTTAGACACTTCTTTGATCCTTCTCAAAACCCTAGCCGTCTGAAGAGATCTGAGAAGGAGCAAGGAAGGAGGAGGCCGCTCAAGAAAGGGGTTTCTGTCGTAGGAGCACGCCACCAACCGACGAACACTGCCAGTAAGTGCTCAATCCTCTTAGTCATGATAAGATTTTGGATCGGAGCCGTGCAGCGGCGCAGCGATCCAAAATCCTAGGACTTTGATTTAAAGCTTAGTTTTTCTTTTAGATCTGATATGGTTTGATACGGCGTTCTAGTCAAAACCAGAAGGCTATTAGAATACTTAGACCTTAAAATGGGTTAGGAGAAACCCTAGAAACCAAGCCGAAGCTGACGAGGAAGGGAGATCCGAGATCGGGTTCTCGGATCAAAACCGCGGGACATACCGGTTGGACACAAGGTCCTGTGGTATGGGCCTGCGGTATATACTACAGGCACATACCGGTCTCACTGAGTGAGACCTATGTACCAGAAGCGGTATATACCGGTGGCACCATACCGGTCTCACTCTATTGAGACCGGTATACTGAGACCGGTATGCTTTCCGAGCCTTGTTTCCTTGACCAAACATGGTTCTGACCAGCTGTGACCTTCATAAATGAATTTTAATTTTAATAAATGAATTCTAACTTATAGGTATGACTATATAGGACTTGTAGAGAGCGTGAGTAGATCCTGTGACGCTGTACAAAATTGTTTTCACATGACAGATAAGGGACAAGACCCCAAACTCTAATTAATTAAATAACAGTAAACCTTTGTGATTAAATCTATGTGTAAATTGAATTGCTTGGTGTTTATGCATATTCACATGCCATGTAGTTGTTTCTTTTTCTATTATCTAATCAAGCATTTCTTATGCTATGATGTTGGATGTTAGGCATGTGTATGTTTTTAGTTAGTGTGTGGAATGTGAAGGGGAGTGAGCCCTAGATATATCCATAACTAACACTTTTCTCGTATCGCCTTCTACCTTAGCAAACTCGGTGCGAATAGGGTATTAGGGGGAGGACGTGGGATTGTAGTTCATCCTGCCCACCAGACTCGAGCCCTATCCGTATGTCGTAGGGAGTTGTGCTGGGGTAGGGTAATATCACCGTTTACCTTAGCGGACTTGGTACGAATGCGGTATCAACGGGAGGACGTGAGATTGTGGTTCATCCTACCCACCAGACTCGAGTCCTATCTCTTTGTCGTAGGGAGTCGTGCTGGGGTAGGGCCATAGATATTGTATTGACATTTAGGACTGGTTAGAAACGGAACCCACTTGTAAGCCCTTGCCAATAGGGGTTTAGATATTGGTACAGTGTAGGGTATCAGGGAGAGGACGCGGTAGTGTGGATTATTGTTTGACCGCCAGACTCTAGCTCTATCTCTATACCGGAGTGATGTGGGGCAACAGCAGTAGTGTGGATTGTTGCCTGACTGTTGGTGTGCTCACACTCTCGTGAATGGAGGTACGGTGGCTGCCAAACCTTACCATAGCATTTTGTAAGTTTTACCTGACCCAAATTGTAATGTTATCTCATTCATTTGTGTGTTGCATTGGTCTTGTACTTACTGAGCTAAGTTGTAAGCTCACCCGAATATATTCTATTTTTTTTTTCAGATCTTGATGCAGGGTATACTGTGGAAGACTTTATGACTGCCCTAGCTTATAGTATGGTGGCTGCCCTAGATATACAGACTGTAGAGGATGAGCATGATGCATCATGCGAGTGCACATTCTGTGTTTTCCTCCAGTGATGATTTATTTTCTTTTAATACAATGTAATAATTATTATTTAAATTTTGTGAATGATGGAATAATTTGAATATTTACTTTAATTACAACATAGTACTCAGTTCTTTATCTTTTATTCCATTGCTATGTATTATTCTCTGATTAAGTTAAACTGCTTGGGAATGATTGGTTGACACGGTCTATTGAGATCCTGGTGTGAACTGTGGTTTAGAGCCAGTTCATTAACACTTCTGGTTCAGTCGGAATTGGAATGTGACACATGTTGTATCCGCTGAAGGAATTAAAGTGGATCCCAGCAAGATTGATGCCATTGTAAAGTGGAAAGCATCGAAGAGCATTCCAGAAATTAGAAGTTTCCTAGGTCTAGCTGGGTATTATCGACGATTCGTGGAAGACTATTCCAGAATTGACGTACCACTCACCAGTTTGACTAAGAAAGGAGAAAAGTTTGTTTGGACTGATAAATGTGAGAAAAGTTTCCAAGCATTGAAGGCTAGATTGATATCTGCTCTGATCTTGACTATTTCTTTTCCAGGATAGCCATTTACCTTGTACACCGATGTGTCTGGATTGGGTTTAGGATGTGTACTTATGCAAGGAGAACAAGTAGTTGCGTATGCTTCAACACAACTGAAAACACATGAGAAGAATTACCCTACTCATGACTTGGAATTAGCAGCAGTAGTACATGCTGTCAAGATATGGAGACATTATTTCTATGGAGAAATTTCATATTAAATCAGATCATAAGAGTCTCACTTATCTTTTTAATCAGAAGGAGTTGAACATGAGACAAAGAAGATGGCTGGAATTATTGAAGGATTATGATTGTGATATCCAGTATCATCCAGGAAAGGCTAATGTAGTTGCTGATGCGCAAAGCAGAAAAACAATGATAACATCTCAAGGAGAGGTTAACACGACTGCAGCAATGTGTGTTATTGGAAAAGTTTTCAATTATGGTAATGAGTAGTTTGTGATAGATGCATCGGGTGGATCAACCAACCAAGGGTTTATTCAGTGGTTTTCAAATATGTTCACAACATTGAAGATTGTACCTGATATAATTGATGAAGTGAAAGCCGCTATTAAATCAGACCCTTATCTGAGAACGGTACAAGAAGACATCGAAAAAGGTAGGACTATTCCAGAGTTCACCTTGGACAATGAAAAGGTACTGAAGTACAAAGGAAGAGTATGTGTTCTTGAAACATAAAATTTGGACAATAGACACTGACTAATGAAGGAAGCTCACACCACCACCTATTTGGTACATCCTGGAAGTACAAAGATGTATCATGATTTGAAGAAATTATATTGGTGGAGAGGAATGAAAGCAGATGTAGCTAAATTCGTGTCTCAATGCCTAAATTGTTAGAGGGTGAAGGCTGAACGACAAAAACCTACAAGATTGTTGTAGCCGCTACCAGAATCAGCATGGAAGTAGGGCTGCATCACTATGGACTTCGTCACCGGGTTTCCATTGACTCCTCGAGTAGTTGACGCGGTCTGGGTGATTATGGATCGTCTGACTAAGACAGCTCGCTTTATAGCTATACGTCCACAGTATACCGAGGAGAGGTTAGCCAAGCTATATGTGGATAACATTGTCAGATTACATGGTGTACCTGAAAGCATTGTGTCCGATAGAGACCCAAGCTCTACTTCAAAGTTTTGGGAAGGATTGCAAAAGGCTATGGGTACAACGTTGAAGTTCAGTACTGCATTCTATCCTCAGATAGACGGATAGTCGGAGCTTACCATTCAGATTTTAGAAGACATGCTTTGAGCCTGTGTATTGACTTTAAAGGATCATGGGACGAGAAACTACCATTGATCGAGTTTGCTTATAACAACAGCTATCAGGATACTATACAGATGTCACCCTATGAAGCATTGTATGGTAGGAAGTGTCAAACTCCTTTGTTTTGGAATGAAGTTGGAGAACGTAGCATCGTTGGACCAGAGTTTGTTGAAGAGACTTGTCGAGTAGTCGACATCATCAAGGAAAGAGTTAGAACGGCTCAGAATCGTCAGAAATAGTATGCAGATACTCGACGTCGAGACCTTGAATTTGTCGTAGGTGATAAGGAATTCTTGAAAGTATCACCTATGCGGGGTTTAAAACGATTCAGACAAAAAGAGAAGCTATGTCCGAGATATGTCGAGCCATATGTGTAAGACCCGTATCAAACTAACCCGGTCTTACCACCTTGAACTAGGTCTACCCATCATGGTTGAGCCAAATGGACCAAGTGTGTGAAGGAGATCACGATCCCAGGTATTAAACTGACCCAAAAACACTTAAATAAGGGAAGGGTCGCATACCCAGCAAGGGAAGGTCGGACCCCCCAGTATAGAAGTCAGACCCCTAGTTTTATATGGGGGGTCGGACATTTTAAGGACCAGGGGTCGATGGGATCTCCGACCCCCCTATCGACCCCCGGTACTCGGTAAAAACAGAAATTAGGAAACTTTCCTAATTTCAATGGGATTCCTTCCTAATCTCAATGGGACTTATTTTAGGAGTTTCTACTCTATAAATAGGACGTCCCTAAGCCTCTTTTACTCCTTTTAGAACCCTAATTGAATTGAGAGAAAGAGAAGAGAAGGAAGAGAAGAAGAAGAGAAGGAAAAAAGAGAAGAAAGCAAAAGGAGAAGAGTTGCAGAGAAGGAGTAATCTTCTCAGGTATGGATACTATTTTCATGAGTTTCTAAAGACCTTAGAGTAGATAATGAAGAGGGTATGATCTCGAAGAAACCCAAACCATCAACCCATGATTAGGTTTTCATGGAAAACTATGGGGAAAATCATGAAAGCCATATAGGTGAATGAATCATGGTTATAGGCCATAGAACATGTGTGGAATGGAATGGACTGTAGAAGCAAGCAATAGGACCCCAAACACGAAGAATGGGCTGAAGGAAGAAAAATCGACAAAACCCACAGGGGGTCGCATGGGGGGTCGATGGCCAATCGACCCTACCAGACCTTGAGCATCGACCCCTAGTGTTCGGGAAGCCCAAAATAGGGGTGGTCCCACCCAAGGTCAATCATAACTCAGACCCTAGCTCCGACCCCCAGTTAACAGTATGGTTTTTAAATTCAGAATTAATTCTAATTAAATTTTATCAACTTTGTTAGGTCTTCCAGCAATATAATAACAATATAAAAGTGATTTTAAAGATTGAAAGAGGATCTATTAGCAAGCTAAGGTAAGGAAACAAGACTCTTAACTAATTGGTTAATAATAATCTGTTTTATTTCTTGAGTCCAATGCTATGCTTGATTCTATGCAAACATACTTGTAATGTGCATTCAACATGTCATCCGATATTTCTATTTATTGTTCATGCATATTTACTTTATTGTTTATAACATGATAATGATGATGATGATAGGAATAGGCATGTGATTGTATGTGTGTGGTTAGTGTACTTGATGTGAGCGAGTATCAGGGGGGGTGTCATAGGCTGGGCCTCAACACTTTAGCTCTATCTCTAACTCAAGTCTTGTGCATTTGCATCATCGTATCGCCATTACTTTAGCATAACTATTATGTCGTAGAGTATCAGGGGAGGTGGTCTCGGTCCTTGTAGTCTCTGACTCTACCGGGGGGCCTTAGCTCTATCTCTATGGACGTTCTGAGGGATGCTGGGGTGAGGCCTTGGATACACTGTTTGGCATTATGATTGGTTAGTTGCGAGCCCAATTTGCAAGCCCTTGCCAACAGGGGCTTACATGTTGGTATGGCACTGTACAACAATAAACATTAACCTTTGTTGTACAATGTTCATGAATTTGGTGCTTGTGAGTCGATGATAAACGTTTCCTTCGGGCAGCGTCACACACTTGTGTATAGAGGAGGGGTCAGTAAACGTTAACCTTTGACCACCCAAACCTTTCTATTGCATATTGCAAACTTTAAACCAGACCAAAGATATGAATTGATTGCATGCATATGTATTATTGCATTGTTTTGTTTGCTCACTAAGCCATGATGTGTGCTCACCCCCTCGACGTCGAATATTTTTAGTTGATGATGCAAGTAATACCATCGAAGATTATGTCAATGCTCCAGTGTACGGGCACATGGCGGCGATGAAAGTTGAAGATGAAGTGGATACGCATGACTCCTCTTGCGAGTACAACTCATGTGTATTCGATTAGATTTTATTTTCATTATTTGGATTTAGTAAAGACATGTATTTGATATTTATTTATGTCTTAGTTGACACCGAATAATTTTCTATTTAAATATTAATATCACAGTAGATTCTCAGTTCATTTTACTATAAGACTTCCGCTATTGTGTATTTATTCTGATTATGAATGTGGATGTATAAGGTTTAGATAAAACGGATATCGTCAGTCCGAGATCCTAGTTGAACCGTTGGTTTGCTAGCAGTTCATCACACCATTCTGAAGAGTGCGGAATTGGGGTGTGACAATATGAGATTCTAGATAAACGTGGAAAAGTGGCTTATCAGTTAGCACTAACACAATCTATGTCAAGTGTGCATGATGTATTTCATATCTCATTGCTGATGAAGTACGTCAGAGACCCAACACACGTTTTGACAGTGGATCAACCAAATCTAACCGATGATTTGACATTTGAAGTAGGTTTAGGGTTTGCCAAGGGGCAAAATCATCCTAAATCACCCTTTTTATCCTGAATTCTAATTTTGGAAAGTTTGGCAAGGCATTCTCTTTCCTTATTAAGATTTTATCATTCCCATTATGCCCTTCCCAAGAATGTGAGTGCCTAAATGCACGTCCCCACACCTATATTGTCTTCTAGAAGTCTGCATATATGGCAGTTCAACTAGGGTGTTGCATAAAATAAGTTATTGCCAAAAAATAGAATATTCTATCTAAATATGGCACATAAAACATTTATGGCAAGAAATTCACATACAGTAAGATTGTTTAAAAAATCTTTCAAATATGGCATGTATTGCAAATAAGGCAAAGGTCTATATGGCATGATCAAGTAAGCTATCTTCTAAGGATGGCAAGACCCTAATTGCTATTTTCTTTCCATATTTAGGGTTTTCTACCCTAATTGCTATTTTCTTTCCATTTAGGGTTTTCTACCCTAATTGCCGCATTCTTTTCATTTTTTAAGGTTTTCTACCCTAATTGTTATTTTCTTTCCATTTTAGGGTTTTCTACCCTAATTGTTATTTTATTTTCATTTATTAGGGTTTTCTACCCTAATTGTTACTTTCTTTCCATTTTAGGGTTTTCTACCCTAATTATGACAATAAGCATTTAATATAGCATGTGAGTATGATCATTCCAATCATGGCAGTGTGATTATTCCAATTGTGGCAGTGTGTGCATTAAACATCCAAATATAGCATGTGAACAATATAGCATCAAAATATGGCATGTGATAAACAACCAAGGCATGTGAGTCAATCAATCAAACGTATTTTCAGATCTACAGTCTAGATTCAATGCATCGATTATCAACAATGTGACCGAAATCACATTTGATTGATGATTGAAAGTAATTCAAGATCTTAAATCAACAGTTCAGATCATATAACATCAGTTAATCAGACTTTAATGGCTCAAATTAATTCATCATTAAATCATCATCAGAATAAAATCAATGGTTCAGATTAATTAACCATCCATTCACATGATTGGATCTTAAAGATTAATGATTCAGATTAAATTCACATCAATTAGTCAAATTTATTCATTCAAATATCAATGGACAAATTTTCATCACATGATCAAACAAATTTCACATTCAATGGATCAGATTTTGAATGGGCATCATATGAACACGATAAAGAATCAAAATTTAGATTTTTATTCAAGCATATCATGATCATAGATTCAATTAATGGCCCATATTTAATGGAAAGATCAAGGGTAAGATGAGGAATGTTGATCCAATGGTTGGATGAGGGGAATTGGTCTAGGACTTGATGGACAGGTTCGGGTATTGTAACATGGCTAGGTTCAGGTAAGTGGTGTGGGGTGTTGGTTGGTTCAGTAGGAGATGGAAGTGAGTGGGGTTATGGGTAGGTGGTAGCACAAGGTAGGTCGGTGATCAGATGAAGTGATGAGGGTAAATGGGATGGTTGCAGCATGAGGTGTTGATAGATTAACAAGAAAAATATAGTAGGAGGGACGCGATCTACAAGAAGTGTATTGGTGTTGACAAGTGGATGTAGGAAGTGCTGGCTATGGTGAATGGCAGCTTAAGTTGCTACAAATTGTAGTTCTCTCAGCCAGGGTTTTTGGTTTCAAATAATGGTGGCTGGGTCTTGGATTGGTGAGGATTGCCTTGATGGTGGAAATATGGAGGACAGGTGTGGGTTTATGCAAGCAGGTTGTGCATGGCTGTGCAGCAGCTTTGTGGAGGTGGCGTTAAAGGAACAACATATAAAAATAAAAAAACCAAAACAGAAACGGCTTACCTGAGTTGCAGGGAGCCTTCCCTGCTCCTTCTTCTTCATCTTCATCTTCTGCTTCCTTCTCGCCTTTCTTCTCCAGCTCCTGCT
Source organism: Protea cynaroides (assembly GCA_028583415.1). Taxonomy (NCBI): domain Eukaryota; kingdom Viridiplantae; phylum Streptophyta; class Magnoliopsida; order Proteales; family Proteaceae; genus Protea; species Protea cynaroides. The sequence continues at coordinate 44,664,580 of CM053274.1, read as the reverse complement.
TCCTCCTCTCCCTTTTAGCCTGCCTTTTTTTCTTTTGTTTTTTTCCTCACTCTTTCTCCTCATCGCCTTCCTCTCCTTCTCGATCCTCCCCTTCTGATTTTTTTGTTTTTTTTCTCCCTTTTTCTTTTAGGCCTCGCCTCTCCTTATCTTCTCCACCGACTCCTCTTTTTGTTTTTGTTTTTCTCTTCATCGGTTCTCCCCCTCTCTTCTCCTCTTATCGATCCTCCTTTTCTGATTTTTTTTGTCCTTTTTCTTCTCCTCTCCACCTCCTCCTTCTTCTCGGTCTTCCCCCCTTCCTTTCTATTTTTTTTATTCTTTCTCTCACCGCCCTCCTCCTTCTCCTCTTCTCGATTCTGATTTTTTTTCTTCCAAAACCACCGCCCTCCTCTCTTTCTCCTTATCTTCTCGACTTTTTCTCTCTCTCTCTCTCTCTCTCTCCTCTCTCTCTCGATCCTTTTTGTTCTCCTCCATCTCCCTTTTTTTCTGATTTTTCTTTTTGTCTTTTCTCATCTTTCGGCCTCCTTCTTTCCCTCCGATTTTATTCTTTTACGGCTCCTCCTCCTTCTCTTCGGGATCTTCTCCTTTTTATTATTTTTTTCCTTTCTTATTTTCTCCTCGATTTTCTCTCGATCTTCCTCAATCTTCACCGCCCTCTCTCTTTTTATTCTCGGATTCTCACTGCTCTCTCTCTCTCCGATCTTCTCCTCTTTGATTGATTTTTTTTATTTTTTCATTTTTCTCCACCGCCCTCCTCTCTTTTTCCTTTCTCATCTTGGTTCCGATTCTCTCTTTTAGATCCTCCCTCTCGAGTTTCCTTTCCAGTTGAACCGAATCTTCCATTCATATACATATATATTACCTTGATATAATATATGCAATATCATAAAATTCTTGCACATGGGTTAAACGAACTTGGTCCAAACTGGTCTGACTTGAGTTGACTGGGCTGGACTGACTTAAACTGAGCTGGGTTGGACTAAGAATGACTTGAATTAACTGGGTTGGGCCAAGACTGGTTGGGTTGAGCTGAGTTAACTGGATTGACTGGAATTCACTGGGTTCTCTCTCTCTATCATTTCACGGGTCATTTTCGCTGTTATCCCGCATGGAATTTTTTGATGGCCTCTATTCCAAATTTTTTTGCGTTCATTTTGTAGAACATTAAAAATGAGGAATATAGGAACTTGAATCACCTCATTTGGAAGTAAAACGGTCAACTTATGAATTCTTAAAATTTAAGCGGACCAATTATTGATAATTTGGCTGACCATTCTGCATGAGATCCTTCGGAGGATTCTACCGGAAATATTTTACGTCCACTTTGTCGAACATCATGAATGAAGAATAATGGTCTTGGAATCATCAGAATCCGATGTAGAACGGAAAAGATATGAAGCTTTGAAGTTCTGACGATAATTTTGCATGCAAGGTTGCATGGGACCCACTGGTGACTTCTACCTGGGATTTTTTACCTCCACTTTGTAGAACATCATGAATGAAGAATAATAGTCTTGGAATCATCTGAATCCGATGTGGAACGGAAAAGATATGAAGCTTTGAAGTTCTAACGATAATTTTGCATGCAAGCTTGCATGGGACCCACTGGTGACTTCTACCCGGGATTTTTTACGTCCACTTTGTAGAACATCATGAATGAAGAATAATGGTCTTGGAATCATCTGAATCCGATGTCGGATGATCAAGATATGATGATTTGAAATTCAAATAATCCGAATTAGGATAATTTGCATGAAGGCCCCTGGGATTATTATTTAAAATAATTTCAGAAATCTCCCTTATATGTATCATCCGACAAAAATGGTAATATCTTCCTCATTTGATATCGGAATTGAGCGATTCTGGTCTCGTTCCGAAGATAATTCTATGACCTATGCATCTATGCAGATAATAGCCCATGACCCTGCTGTGGGGATCAGTGGAGAATCACAAATCTTTGGATTAAAGGTCAGAAACCTGCCATATTGGTTCACTTATGCCGAGGGTGGCAAAAATGGGGTGCTTACAGATGCCCCTCTTTAGCCGAGATTATTATCAGTTGAAGGCTAAAGATAAAAGAACCACATTTTTGGGGTATGAGTGATATTGTTTATTGGGCTGCACTTAGGGTAATTCTTCCTAAACTACCTACGTATTCTAAGGGTGTCCTAGAAATCAAGCCCAGAACGTAGTTCGACTGGCAAGAAGGTTTGATCTTCTTGAAAGATTGATGATTGTTCTTCTTGTTTGAAGCTAGGCTGCAAATACAAGGCTCATTTGTAGGCTGGGAACCTCTTCTTGCTGAGGTGGAACTCATGATGCAAGGTACGTGCGGGTTTGGACCCGGCTTGATCCATTTGTAGGATGATAAACCTCTTCTTGTATGAAGTTAGGCTGTGAATACAAGGCGCATTTGTAGGCTGGGAACCTCTTCTTGCTGAGGTGGAACTCAATGCAAGGTATGTGCGGGCTTGGACCCGGCTTGATCCATTTGTAGGCTGATAAACCTCTTCTTGTATGAAGCTAGGCTGTGAATACAAGGCAGATTGTATGAGCTTGGGCTCGGCTTTGATGTCTTTCCTTTTATTGAGATGAGGCTCTTTTGATTGAGATTTTGAGATTGATTTTTCTGAATAAGCTAGGGCTCTGCATTTGATTCACTTATAGGCTGAGATTGATTTGAACTTTGGATGAGTTAGGGATCTGCATTTGATTCCCATATAGGCTGAGATTGACTTGATCTTTGAATGAGCTAGGGCTCAACATTTGATTCACTAACAGGCTGAGATTGATTTGAACTTTGGATGAGCTAGGGCTCTGCATTTGATTCCCTTGTGGGCTGAGATTGACTTGATCTTTGAATGAGCTAGGGCTCTACATTTGATTATGAAATGAGTAAGAACTCGGAATATCACTTTTAGGGTGAGAAATTTGCTATTGATTCTGAAATGAACAGGTACTCAGAAGATCTATAGGGTGATACTGAATGACTCTTCTTTGAAGTTCCTACCAACTTTGGACCTTTGGGGTTGAAAATTGGAATATCTTTCTAGGAAGCTCTATGGCTATGAAACTTTAGGATGCTTGAAAGTGAACCATACAGGAAGGCTTTGTTGATTTTGAACCTTTAGGGTTGAAATCTGACCCATCTTGGAAGTCTCTTGACTTTCAACCTATAGAGTGTTGGATATATTAGAAATGATGATGAATTCCTTGGAAATTTTCCAAGGTTTTTTGCCCCTGCTTTGTTGGTAAAGGCATAAAACATGACATCAATGGAAATGGTGTCATGGACTTCGCTGGCATGATACCTAGATTTGAAATTTGCCATTTATGACCTGGTATTGAAAGTTTGACTCAATTTCAGCACGGTAGGGATGACTTGGTTGCTCCCTTGGAAAGGTTCCATGTAATTTCTTCAGCCAACATTGATGTTGTTGGATTTTGGATTGAAAGAAACTCTAGTGAGGATTTTGGACAAGAATGAGGGGACCTTGACAGTCTTTAACCAAAGTGACTTTATTGATTGACCATGGTGTTAAACTGTCAAGGGACATCTGGTCAACTAAGTTCTTTGACTGTGCATTATGGTAGAACAAATTGGTAGAATAGCCAAGCGGCGATGAAATGTGACATGGGTTTGGCCCTCAATCTAGGCTCAAGAAAAGCTCAGGGCATTGCAACATTGTTGTGCCAATTTTGAAAATTGAATGAACCATGGCCCCAAAGTAGGCACGAGGAGCAAAGGATTCGAAGTTTTCCTTCAGAGAATTTGGTGACCAAATCCTAACAGGTGATTGACCACATTGGATTTTCTTCATCAACAAGATTGGGAGAACTGAGAAATTGGCAAAAACAAACTTGGATGGACCTACTTCTGTTGACTATGATAGTAGTGACTTCAGACTAGACAATGGATCCTTGATGTAATGCTCATGATCAAGTTCGATTGCTCTACATAGGGTATATCTATGCCCCAATGTCTGCATGTTGTGACTGACCGCTACTATAGAAGGAAATGGGAAATCTAACAGAGTTAGAACAAGGTTGAATCTGGATTGCATTTAGAATTTGACCATGCTTCTGAGGTCAAGGGAAGATTGAAAGATTGATTGCAGAAAATGATTTCTTAGATAAACCCTTCTTGAATCTTTGAAAATGAGGGAGCTGATGATTTGATGAATTTGGCTACATTCGTAACCAGGCCATGAGAATTTGCTCTCTCCCTAACATGACCAAAGGATTTGAAGATAGAATTCTGTTGAAAGGCAATGCTTTGGAGCCCAAAAGGTGATGGTTTGTTCAACTCCTCCGAGTATGATTCACTGGAGAGCAAGAGGGGTTCCTTTCCTTATGGAGGGTAGATTGGTATGACACTTGCTACATGAACCATTGAATTTTTATATGAATGACCAATGAGGGCAATCCTTTAGGGTTGCATCAGGTCACCTATCCCCACTGAGGTATTATGGGTTGTCCATTGAGGTTTCTCGGGTTACCTTTACCTTGTTGAGGTTTCTTTTCTTCCCTTTATTTTTTAATTTTTTTATTTTTGCAAAACCCATCTTGGGTTGAATAAAGAGTCCTGATATGGTGAGGATATTTCCAAAACTGTGGTCTTATCCAATGGTCTGAAACCCATAGGGGAAATCCGAATGGCATGACTTTCATGACAAATGGGTAGCCTTGTCCCACTGTTTAAGTTGACACCTACATGCATTGATAGGCGGGCAGCTATTTGAATCATCACTAAAACGATCTTAGGGAAATGCAGTCCCACACCAAAATTAAAAATGGTGCCGAATTATATTTTCCTTTCTTGGAGATGTTTAGATGGAACACGTGTCTCAACAAGCTACATCAAGATGTCGAATTAGTCGCGATCATATCTGGGCCTCAAACCTTTAAGTTTGTTGACAAGTATTGATGTTGAAGGTCCAAGAGGACTGATGTGAAACTGTCCACATGGGTCTACCATTGGGAGAGTGTTTGGTTTTTTTATGTAGAATGGGCTTATCTTACCGAGAAGAACCCATTTTATTGGCTAGAGAAATGAAGGGCTTATAGGAATCTTGGGACGCCGTCGGATGTAATGAATGACAGATGAGAGTTCCAGCCAGATTCATGAATTTGTACATAAAATGATGAAATGATCACGAGATACAATGCCATAAAAATTGATAATCAAAAGAAGGGCTTGTGATAGAGACTCCTTGGAAAGCCATCAGATTGATAGACGGGAGAGAGAGTCTAATGCCGATGAGAAATCTTTCTCTGATGATGAAGAAGTGATGAGATCGTCTCCTGTAAAGGCGAGATGTAATTGGCCAAAATCAAAAGTCCGGTCCAACATGCTGTAAATCTCGACGAATGATCGAACTTGCTATCAGGCTTTGGTTGGAACTATCATCCTCTCGAAGTGAGAGGGACAATTGGCTTACTGTCGAGCTCCAATGTCATTCAACATCTTACTATTGTCTTTTCTTCTCTTTTTTTTTTTTTTTTTGATGTGAAGGCCACATAATGCAGTGCTTCGCTTGATCGCAAAATTGAACCATGAATTTCAATATTGGATTTGAATCTTCTTCTTCCAAACGTTTCCAATCAGATAGAACATCTTTACCCCATTTAGTACTCTGATCTTCTGTAAACTTTATGAGCATTTTGTGACCGCTCATCTAGTATCTGATTTTATTTGAACGGTGAATCCGTATGGTGTCCTCTAGAAGTTACTCATCACCTTCTATCTGATGTGACTGCCTCCCATTGTTGATGAAGGTAAAACATAGGCTTGGAATTTTTTATTTTTTTTTAGGTATCCCAATGACCTCATTCTTTGATTTTGAGATTGATCATTCATCATGTATCTCTTGCTTGCAGATGAAGTACTTTGTATGAACTTTGGTATTTCCATCTTTTTGGTAGCACATCTGTCCTCCACTCATTTGTACTGATTGGCTGACCTGTTGATATGATCTGTTATTTTGTTTTCTTAGAATCTTTCACAGATAGAACAAATGGCAGCTTCTCTAATACATGTTTCTTGAGACTACTCTTGTGTCTCCTAATTGATCATTTAAAGCTTTCCCAGATGGGTTGGACCTTTCTTTCTCAAGAGGCCGGGTGGCGTAGAAGTTCTGGAGATGGCTCATCGTTTCAATCATCTTCAGAGTCAGAATTGACTGTGCACGTAGAATAGGAGGATGTATGAAACTGGAAGGAAATGTATGGAAGAAACAAAGCACAGAGATTGAAATCCCAAATGGGATGATTTTCTTTTTCTGGCAGGACAGATTAGACTAGACTTGACAACAAGCATATTGATCTTGGACCCAGACATGGATGACCTATCAAATACCGATAATAGAAAGTTAAAACAACTAGTTCGTCCAAGCGGCTCCAGTTGGGGATAACGCCTTCGACGACCACCTTCAGTCGTTGCAGGAATAAGTCTTCCTTCAGATCTCTAATAGCAGGACTCATCATGCCTCTCTCTCAATAGGTGCAAGATACCTACCTTTTCCATATAATTCTCCCTCTCTTTTTTTTCATTTTGGGATCCATTCAAAATCGGACTATTGCTTTTTAAGCTCAAGGTTCCTCTGGTTCATGCCCCAGTTTGGGGTTTGATGGTTTCATCAATGGACCACTTCTAGTTGAGTTCAAAATCATTCTAGCTCATGCCCAAGCTTATGGAGCAAGGGGTATCGCCATTGCACTACACCATTTTGAATCCCAGATTGGACTAATTTTTGCCTTGGCTTGGGGGGTTCAATGGATTTCTTTGTTAGACCACTCTTAATTTGGTTCATGCCCCAGTTTAGGGCATAATGGCTTTCCTCATTAGACCGCATTCAATTTGGGTCTAAGGTCAATCTGGTTCATGCCCCAGTTTATGGATTAAGGCTTTCCTCATTGGACCACACTCAATTTGGGTCCAAGGTCAATCTGGTTCATGACCAGCTTAGGGCTCATGACTTTCCTCATTGAACCATACCCAATTCGGGCCCAAAGTCAAATTTGATTCATGCCCAACTTAGGGCTTAAGGGCTTTCTTCATTGAACCGCACTCAATTTGGATCCAAGGTCAATCCGGTTCATGCCCTAGTTCAGGGCTCAATGGCTTTCCTCATTAGACCACACTCAATTTGGGTCCAAGGTCAATCTGGTTTATGACCAGTTTATGGGTTAAAGGTTTCATCATTGGACCATTCGGGTTATTATCCTAGCTTGGGGCACCTTGGATCTCATCTTTGGTCTACCCTACTGCTTGGGAAAATTTCATTCCTCTCTTTGAATAATAAGAAATATGAGGGCAACTCTTTGGATTCTAGCATTTTCCTGGCCAATGGGACAGAAATGCCCGAGATGGGATAGCACTATCATAGCTGAAGGTTCATGATTTCTGATGTCTCCAAAATCTGAAACTGATCTTTATTGACAAGCAATGAGGAATGCTTATCATTCGTCATTCTCGACGAGCGATTCTAACTTGTAGCACTGGGCTATGATGGACATGGATCGGGCTCTAATTGATAGAGCCAGAGATTGATTTTGAATCGATCTCCGATTGATATGGACAAGATTAACTTTGAATTGGTCTCTGATTGATAGAGATCAAGATTGACTTTGAATTGATCTCCGATTGATAGAGATCAAGATTGACTTTGAATTGGTCTTCGATTGATAGAGATCAAGATTGACTTTGAATTGGTCTCTGATTGATAGAGATCAAGATTGATTTTGAATTGGTCTCTGATTGATAGAGATCAAGATTGATTTTGAATTGGTCTCTGATTGATAGAGATCAAGATTGATTTTGAATTGGTCTCTGATTGATAGAGATCAAGATTGATTTTGAATTGGTCTCTGATTGATAGAGATCAAAATTGACTTTGAATTGATCTCGGATTGATAGAGATCAAGATTGACAGTCATGGACTGGGCTCTAGTTGCTAGAGGCAAGGATTGCTTGAGTTGGGCTCCGATTGATAGAGGCCAAGGATGATAATCATGGATTGGACTCTAATTGCTAGAGATGATGGATTGACTGAAATTCTCTTTGGCTCCTTTATGAAGTGGAACATGGACCAAAGGTAATGATTGAACAGGCCTAGAGGCTAACTCATGCTCACATTGAGTTCATATGAATTTAACCTTTCTTAATTTCGACATGAATTATAACCTGAACTGGAGTTGACGGTTGGACAAGCCTAGGGGCTAATAAAATTCAAATGAATGGAACTCTACTTAGTTGCAACATGAATCAGAACTTGAACCATAGTTGATGGTTGGATAAGCCTAGTGGCTAATTGAATTCAGATGAATGGAACTTTTCCTAGTTCGACATGAATCAGAACCCTAACTGAAGTTGATGGTTGGTTAATGGAACTTTTCTTAGTTCCAACATGAATCAGAACCCTAAACAAAGTTGATGATTGGATAAGCCTAGTAGCTAATTGAATTCAGATGAGTGGAACTTTTTTTTAGTTCCGACATGAACCGGAACCCTAACCAAAATTGATGGTTGGATAAGCCTAGTGGCTAATTGAATTAAGATGAATGGAACTTTTCTTAATTCCTGACATGAATCAGAACCCTAACCAAAGATGATGGTTGGATAAGCCTAGTGGCTAATTGAATTCAGATGAATGGTACTTTTCCTAGTTTCGACATGAACTGGAACCCTAATCAAAGTTGATGGTTGGATAAGCCTAGTGGCAAATTGAATTCAAATGAATGAAAATTTTCCTAGTTCCAACATGAATCAGAACCTAAACCGGAGGTGAAGGGTGAAAAAGCCTAGGGGCCGAATGCCTTCTTCATTTTAGCATGATCTGGGAGTGATGATTGAACCTGCCTAAAGGTTAAACCATTCTTTAATTCTGAGATGAACCAGAAATGGTGATTGAATCTAGGGCTGAATATTTCTTTGATTCTGAGATAAACTGGATGTGATTGAATCCGCCTAGGGGCTGAATCATTCTTTAATTTTGGATGAACCAAAATGATGATTGGACCTGCCTAGGGGCTGAACCTTTCTTCAATTCTGAGATGAACCAGAAATGGTGGTTGGACCTGCCTAGGGGCTGAATATTTTTTTGATTCTGAGATGAGCTGGATGTGATTGAATCTGCCTAGGGGCTCAATCTTTCTTTAATTCTGGATGAACCAAAATGATGATTGGACCTGCCTAGGGGCTGAAATCTTTCCTTAATTCAAAGGTGAATAGGGAATATTGATTGGATTTTCCTAGGGGCTGAATCTTTCCTTAATGCAGAGATGAATCGTGAAATATGATTGGATTTGCCTAGGGGCTGAATCTTTCCTTAATTCTGAGGTACATTGAGAACGATGATTGGATTTGCCTAGGGGCTGAATCTTTCCTTAATTCAGAGATAAATCGGGGAACTATGATTGAATCTGCCTAGGGGCTAAATCTTTCCTTGATTCAGGGGTGAATCGAGAACTATGATTGGACTTGCCTAGGGGCTGAATCTTTCCTTAATTCTAAGGTACATTGAGAAAGTGATTGGATTGGCCTAGGGGCTGATCTTTCCTTAATTCAGAGATGAATCGAGAACATTGATTGGATTTGCCTAGGGGCTGAATCTTTCCTTAATTTTGTGGTGAATCGAGAACTATGATTGGATTTTCCTAGGGGCTGAATCTTTCCTTAATTCAGAGATGAATCGAGAACTATGATTGGATTTTCCTAGGGCCTAAATCTTTCCTTCTTTCTTTCAAAATTTGATGTTCAATCAAGATCTAGATTCATGACTTTCATTGATTCATTTAGAAAGATAATATGGATGGATCTCAAAGTGGGAGATCAAGACAATTCCCTAATTGTAGGGGCCACTCACCCTAAAAAGGTGGATATAGTTGCAGTTTGATTCTCTTTTCCAAAGGCATTGAAATCCAATGAAGGAATTTTGAGATTCTAGACATCTAGAGGAGTAGAAGTCACATGCATAATCAAGGATGACTCAACCAAACAAGAGTTAGATCCCTCATAAGGGTGATTGGGTAAACATTATCCAAATCAATTTAATTGAATTTGATTAAGCCATGTGTTCAGTCTTGGGACCTCATGATTCTAAAATGGATAATCAGTGGTACCAAGGTCTGGCCAATTGGATTACCAAATTCGATGAAATTGAAATGGATATATTAATCCGTCGTCCTTATTAGGGATGGTTAGCAAAAATGGTTCATAGATGAAAAAACCGGTAAATTTCTACTTGATCATAGTATCTATGCCATGACAAAGATTTTCTAATCATTTTTAAGATTGATGTATCAATATTGAACGGTCAACACAATGAGCTTTGTACGATAGAGGGCGTGTATAGACCGCCCACACTAATGTGTATGCGGGTATACGTAACCCTCACGCTCCCAATAAGTGAGAGACAAGAATACTCAAGTGTGGATCCAAACATGTTGACAAGTCAAGGACAAAAACGGGCAGAGCTTCAACGTCTCGGATGTAAATATTATGATCGAGTGGATTTTACCATGTTGGTTCAAAAATTGACCAAAAATAACATACATGTGGCTCAAACTGGGTTAGGACAGAAAAGGCCACCTTGACGAGGATGGGGTAACCTATCACCGAATGCTCGATGAATAATGGGCCCCCAATCCCTTTATATACTATGTTGCAAGGATCCAAGCGACTTGGAGTAGCATAACGCATTCCCAGGCGGACCCAAGAAATACTCGTTAGAGGCTGCTCGCCGGTCGTGGTCTCACAAAGTACAGGCCAAGGCTGTGTGTTTCGCCTAGCGGGCTGCCCCATATGCTTGGGACCCGGTTCGTCTACTCACACGAATGTGTGACTAAACCCATTCCCCCCAAAGCAATAATATACAAGCATAAATATAGTATCCTAAAATCTAGCATCCAATTCACACAAGGAAAGTTTTCATTTAGGAGTTTAAGATTTATATCCCCAGTGAAGTCGCCACTGTGAGGACAAAGATGGAAATCTTTAGAAGTCGCCACCTAGATTTAGGTCTAGGACCTTGGAAAATATGAAATCTCACCCCCAAGGTAAGACTTCGATTGACTCATGACCCTTAGATTGGATTTCTGGTCCATCAGAGATTGGGTAAGCGTCAGGTTACGGTTATGGGAAGGGGTTAGGCACCCAAACCGTCCGATCGAAATCGGTCTCCTATGTCTTTCCTATGCTAGACTCTATCTGTTAAACTAAACCAAACCAAGTGGTTTGATATCATTGAACCGAATCTGTATCCATCAGATTGCCTACGTATCACGAAATTATTCCGAAAATCAGGTTCACCATCGTAGTTCAGATGTGATTGAAGTTTATGCTTGTGCATGATTATGTTCATTGTTCAAGTTGAAGTTTATGCTTGAAAGGTTGAGAAATCCTATGGATTAGGATCTAGATACTCCATGTGGACTGATAGATAGTCCTAGTGGATCTAAGAATAACCCTATTTGGGTTGAAATATCGATAACCCATTCTGGGTTGGAATGTGGATAACCCTATGTGGGTCAAAATGTGGATAAATATCCTAGTGGATCTATGGATAGTCCAAGTGGACTAAGGTTTGGATAAATATATCCTAGTGGATCTATGGATAGTCCGAGTGGACTAAATTGTGGATCCGAATTTGAGTTTCTCCCAAATGGCCTACGTATCCTTGGGTTTGACCTAGGAATCAGAATCCACGTAGTTCGGGATGGATAACCCTATTTGGGTCAAAATGTGGGTAAGTATCCTAGTGGATCTATGGATAGTCCGAGTGGACTAAGGTTTGGATAACCCCTTTTGGGTTGGTATATGGATAGATATCCTAGTGGATCTATGGATAGTCCGAGTGGACTAAATTGTGGATCCGAATTTGGGTTTCTTCCAAATGACCTACGTATCCTAGGCTTTGAACTAGGAATCAGAATCCGCGTAGTTCGGGATGGATAACCCTATTTGGGTCAAAATGTGGGTAAGTATCCTAGTGGATCTATGCATAGTCCGAGTGGATTAAGGATTAGATAACCCCTTTTGTGTTGGAATATGGATAGATATCCTAGTGGATCTATGGATAGTCCGAGTGGACTAAATTGTGGATCCGAATTTGGGTTTCTCCCAAATGGCCTTCGTATCCTAGGGTTTTACCTAGGAATCAGAATCCACGTAGTTCGGGATGGATAACCTATTCTAGGTTTGGGATTGAGAACCTATTCTAGGTTTGGGATTGAAAACCTATTCTAGGTTTAGGGTTTAGAACCTATTCTAGGTTTAGGGTTTGCCAAGGGGAAAAATCATCCTAAATCACCCTTTTTATCCTGAATTCTAATTTTGAAAAGTTTGGCAAGGCCTTCTCTTTCTTTATTAAGATTTTATCATTCCCATTATGCCCTTCCCAAGAATGTGGGTGCCTAAATGCACGTCCCCACACCTATATTGTCTTCTAGAAGTGTGCATATATGACAGTTCGACTAGGGTGTTGCATAAAATAAGTTATTGCCAAAAAATAAAATATTCTATCTAAATATGGCACATAAAATATTTATGGCAAGAAATTCACAAACGGTAAGATTGTTTAAAAAATCTTTCAAATATGGCATGTATTGCAAATAAGGCAAAGGCCTATATGGCATGATCTAGTAAGCTATCTTCTAAGCATGGCAAGACCCTAATTGCTATTTTCTTTCCATATTTAGGGTTTTCTACCCTAATTGCTATTTTCTTTCTATTTTTTTTTAGGGTTTTCTACCCTAATTGCTATTTTCTTTCCATTTAGGGTTTTCTACCCTAATTGCCACATTCTTTTCATTTTTTAAGGTTTTCTATCCTAATTGTTATTTTCTTTCCATTTTAGGATTTTCTACCCTAATTGTTATTTTATTTTCATTTATTAGGGTTTTTTACCCTAATTGTTACTTTCTTTCCATTTTAGGGTTTTCTACCCTAATTATGACAATAAGCATTTAATATAGCATGTGAGTATGATCATTCCAATCATGGCAGTGTGATTATTCCAATTGTGGCAGTGTGTGCATATAAGCATCCAAATATAGCATGTGAACAATATAGCATCAAAATATGGCATGTGATAAACAACCAAGGCATGTGAGTCAATCAATCAAACGTATTTTCAGATCTACGGTCTAGATTCAATGCATCGATTATCAACAATGTGACCGAAATCACATTTGATTGATGATTGAAAGTAATTCAAGATCTTAAATCAACAGTTCAGATCATATAACATCAGTTTATCAGACTTTAATGGCTCAAATTAATTCATCATTAAATCATCATCAGATTAAAATCAATGGTTCAGATTAATTAACCATCCATTCACATGATTGGATCTTAAAGATTAACGATTCAGATTAAATTCACATCAATTAGTCAAATTTATTCATTCAAATATCAATGGATAAATTTTCATCACATGATCAAACAAATTTCACATTCAATGGATCAGATTTTGAATGGGCATCATATGAACACGATAAAGAATCAAAATTTAGATTTTTATTCAAGCATATCATGATCATAGATTCAATCAATGGCCCATATTTAATGGAAATATCAAGGGTAAGATGAGGAATGTTGATCCAATGGTTGGATGAGGGGAATTGGTCTAGGACTTGATGGACAGGTTCGGGTATTGTAACATGGCTAGGTTCAGGTAAGTGGTGTGGGGTGTTGGTTGGTTCAGTAGGAGATGGAAGTGAGTGGGGTTATGGGTAGGTGGTAGCACAAGGTAGGTCGGTGATCAGATGATGTGATGAGGGTAAATGGGATGGTTGCAGCATGAGGTGTTGATAGATTAACAAGGAAAATACAGTAGGAGGGATGCGATCTACAAGAAGTGTATTGTGTTGACAAGTGGATGTAGGTAGTGCTGGCTATGGTGAATGGCAGCTTAAGTTGCTGCAAATTGTAGTTCTCTCAGCCACGGTTTTTGGTTTCAAATAAGGGTGGCTGGGTCTTGGATTGGTGAGGATTGGTTTGATGGTGGAAATATGGAGGACAGGTGTGGGTTTATGCAAGCAGGTTGTGCATGGCTGTGCAGCAGCTTTGTGGAGGTGGCGTTAAAGGAAAAGCATATAAAAATAAAAAAACCAAAACAGGATTGGCTTACCTGAGTTGCAGGGAGCCTTCCCTGCTCCTTCTTCTTCATCTTCATCTTCTGCTTCCTTCTCGCCTTTCTTGTCCAGCTCCTGCTTCCTCTTCTCCCTTTCGGCCTGCCTTTTTTTCTTTTGTTTTTTTCCTCACTCTTTCTCCTCATCGCCTTCCTCTCCTTCTCGATCCTGCCCTTCTGATTTTTTTGTTTTTTTTCTCCCTTTTTCTTTTAGGTCTCGCCTCTCCTTATCTTCTCCACCGACTCCTCTTTTTGTTTTTGTTTTTCTCTTCATCGGTTCTCCCCCTCTCTTCTCCTCTTTTCGATCCTCCTTTTCTGATTTTTTTTTGTCCTTTTTCTTCTCCTCTCCACCTCCTCCTTCTTCTCGGTCTTCCCCCCTTCCTTTCTGTTTTTTTTCTTTTTTTTATTCTTTCTCTCACCGCCCTCCTCCTTCTCCTCTTCTCGATTCTGATTTTTTTTTCTTCCAAAACCACCGCCCTCCTCTCTTTCTCCTTTTCTTCTCGACTTTCTCTCTCTCTCTCTCTCTCTCTCTCTCTCTCTCTCTCTCCTTCTTTTTGGATTCTCCTCGATCTCCCTTTTTTTTGATTTTTCTTTTTGTCTTTTCTCATCTTTCGGCCTCCTTCTCTCCCTCCAATTTTATTCTTTTATGGCTCCTCCTCCTTCTCTTCGGGATCTTCTCCTTTTTATTATTTTTTTCCTTTCTTATCTTCTCCTCGATTTTCTCTCGATCTTCCTCAATCTTCACCGCCCTCTCTTTTTTATTCTCGGATTCTCACCGCTCTCTCTCTCCAATCTTCTCCTCTTTGATTGATTTTTTTTATTTTTTTCCTTTTTCTCCACCGCCCTCCTCTCTTTTTCCTTTCTCATCTTGGTTCCGATTCTCTCTTTTAGATCCTCCCTCTCAAGTTTCCTTTCCAATTGAACCGAATCTTCCATTCATATATATATATATATATATATATATATATATATATATATATATATATATATATATATATATATATATATATATATATATATATATATATATATATATAACCTTGATATAATATATGCAATATCATAAAATTCTTGCACATGGGTTAAACGAACTTGGTCCAAACTGGTCTGACTTGAGTTGACTGGGCTGCACTGACTTAAATTGAGTTGGGTTGGACTAAGAATGACTTGAATTAACTGGGTTGGGCCAAGACTGGCTTGGGTTGAGCTGAGTTGACTAGATTGACTAGAATTCACCGGGTTTTCTCTCTCTATCATTTCACGGGTCATTTCCACTGTTATCCCGCATGAAATTTTCCGATGGCCTCTATTCCAAATTTTTTGCGTTTTTTTGTAGAACATTAAAAATGAGGAATATAGGAACTTGAATCACCTCATTTGAAAGTAAAATGGTCAACTTATGAATTTTTGAAGTTTAAGCGGACCAATTATCGATAATTTGGCTGACCATTCTGCATGAGATCCTTCGGAGGATTCTACCAGAAATATTTTACGTCCACTTTGTAGAACATCATGAATGAAGAATAATGGTCTTGGAATCATCTGAATCCAATGTAGAACGGAAAAGATATGAAGCTTTGAAGTTCTGACGATAATTTTGCATGCAAGCTTGCATGGGACCCACTGGTGACTTCTACCCGGGATTTTTTACGTCCACTTTGTAGAACATCATGAATGAAGAGTAATGGTCTTGGAATCATCTGAATCCGATGTAGAACGGAAAAGATATGAAGCTTTGAAGTTCTAACGATAATTTTGCATGTAAGCTTGCATGGGACCCACTGGTGACTTCTACCCAGGATTTTTTATGTCCACTTTGTAGAACATCATGAATGAAGAATAATGGTCTTGGAATCATCTGAATCTGATGTCGGATGATCAAGATATGATGATTTGAAATTCAAACAATCCGACTTAGGATAATTTGCATGAAGGCCCCTGGGATTATTATTTATAATAATTTCAGAAACCTCCCTTATAAATATCATCCGACAAAAACGGTCTTATCTTCCTCATTTGATATCGAAATTGAGCGATTCTGGTCTCGTTTCGAAGATAATTCTATGACCTATGCATCTATGCAGATAATAGCCCATGACCCTGCTGTGGGGATCAATGGAGAATCACAAATCTTTGTATTAAAGGTCAGAAACCTGCCATATTGGTTCGCTTATGCCGAGGGTGGCAAAAATGGGGTGCTTACAGATGCCCCTCTTTAGCCGAGATTATTATCAGTTGAAGGCTAAAGATAAAAGAACCACATTTTTGGGGTATCAGTGATATTGTTTATTGGGCTGCACTTAGGGTAATTCTTCCTAAACTACCTACGTATTCTAAGGGTGTCCTAGAAATCAAGCCCAGAACGTAGTTCGACTGGCAAGAAGGTTTGATCTTCTTGAAAGATTGATGATTGTTCTTCTTGTATGAAGTTAGGCTGTAAATACAAGGCTCATTTGTAGGCTGGGAACCTCTTCTTGCTGAGGTAGAACTCATGATGCAAGGTACGTGCGGGTTTGGACCCGGCTTGATCCATTTGTAGGATGATAAACCTCTTCTTGTATGAAGTTAGGCTATGAATACAAGGCGCATTTGTAGGTTGGGAACCTCTTCTTGCTGAGGTGGAACTCAATGCAAGGTATGTGCGGGCTTGGACCCGGCTTGATCCATTTGTAGGCTGATAAACCTCTTCTTGTATGAAGCTAGGCTGTGAATACAAGGCTGATTGTATGAGCTTGGGCTCGGCTTTGATGTCTTTCCTTTGATTGAGATGAGGCTCTTTTGATTGAGATTTTGAGATTGATTTTCTGAATAAGCTAGGGCTCTGCATTTGATTCACTTATAGGCTGAGATTGATTTGAACTTTGGTTGAGTTAGGGATCTGCATTTGATTCCCATATAGGCTGAGATTGACTTGATCTTTGAATGAGCTAGGGCTCTACATTTGATTCACGAATAGGCTGAGATTGATTTGAACTTTGGATGAGCTAGGGCTCTGCATTTGATTCCCTTGTGGGCTGAGATTGACTTGATCTTTGAATGAGCTAGGGCTCTACATTTGATTATGAAATGAGCAAGAACTCGGAATATCACTTTTAGGGTGAGGAATTTGCTATTGATTCTGAAATGAACAGGAACTCAGAAGATCTATAGGGTGATACTGAATGACTCTTCTTTGAAGTTCCTACCAACTTTGGACCTTTGGGGTGGAAAATTGGAATATCCTTCTTGGAAGCTCTATGGCTATGAACCTTTAGGATGCTTGAAAGTGAACCATACAGGAAGGCTTTGTTGATTTTGAACCTTTAGGGTTGAAATCTGACCCATCTTGGAAGTCTCTTGACTTTCAACCTATAGAGTGCTGGATATATTTGAAATGATGATGAATTCCTTGGCAGTTTTCCAAGGTTTTTTGCCCCTGCTTTGTTGGTGAAGGCATAAAACATGACATCAATGGAAATGGTATCATGGACTTCGCTGGCATGATACCTAGATTTGAAATTTGCCATTTATGACCTGGTATTGAAATTTTGACTCAATTTCAGCACAATAGGGATGACTTGGTTGCTCCCTTAGAAAGGTTCCATGTAATTTCTTCAGCCAACATTGATGTTGTTGGATTTTGGATTGAAAGAAACTCTAGTGAGGATTTTGGACAAGAATGAGGGGACCTTGATAGTCTTTAACCAAAGTGACTTTATTGATTGACCATGGTGTTAAACTATCAAGGGACAACTGGTCAACTAAGTTCTTTGACTGTGCATTATGGTAGAACAAATTGGTAGAATAGCCAAGCGGCGATGAAATGTGACATGGGTTGGGCCCTCAATCTAGGCTCATGAAAAGCTCAAGGAATTGCAACATTGTTGTGCCAATTTTGAAAGATGAATGAACCATGGCCCCAGAGTAGGCACGAGAAGCAAAGGATTCGAAGTGTTCCTTCAGAGAATTTGGTGACCAAATCCTAACAGGTGATTGACCACATTGGATTTTCTTCATCAACAAGATTGGGAGAACTGAGAAATTGGCAAAAACCAACTTGGATGGACCTACTTCTATTGACTATGAAAGTAGTGACTTCAAACTAGACAATGGATCCTTGATGTAATGCTCATGATCAAGTTCGATTCCTCTACATAGGGTATATCTATGCCCCAATGTCTGCATGTTGTGACAGACCGCTACTCTAGAAGGAAATGGGAAATCTAACAGAGTTAGAACAAGGTTGAATCTGGATTGCATTTAGAATTTGACCATGCTTCTGAGGTCAAGGGAAGATTGACAGATTGATTGTAGAAAATGATTTCTAAGATAAACCCTTCTTGAATCTCAGAAAATGACGGAGCTGATGATTTGATGAATTTGGCTACATTCGTAACCAGGCCATGAGAATTTGCTCTCTCCCTAACATGACCAAAGGATTTGAAGATAGAATTCTGTTGAAAGGCAATGCTTTGGATCCCAAAAGGTGATGGTTTGTTCAACTCCTCTGAGTATGATTCACTGGAGAGCAAGAGGGGTTCCTTTCCTTATGGAGGGTAGATTGATATGACACTTGCTACATGAACCACTAAATTTTTCTATGAATGGCCAATGAGGGCAATCCTTTAGGGTTGCATCAGGTCGCCTATCCCCACTGAGGTATTATGGGTTGCCCATTGAGGTTTCTCGGGTTGCCTTTCCCTTGTTGAGGTTTCTTTTCTCCCCTTTATTTTTTTATTTTTTTCTTTTTGCAAAACCCATCTTGGGTTGAATAAAGAGTCCTGATATGGTGAGGATATTGCCAAAACTGTGGTCTTATCCAATGGTCTGAAACCCTTAGGGGAAATCCGAATGGCATGACTTTCATGATAAATGGGTAGCTTTGTCCCACTGTTTAAATTGACACCTACATGCATTGATAGGCGGCCAGCTATTTGAATCATCACTAAAAGCGATCTTAGGGAAATGCAGTCCCACACCAAAATTAAAAATGATGCCGAATTATATTTTCCTTTCTTGGAGATGTTTAAATGGAACACGTATCTCAACAAGCTACATCAAGATGTCGAATCAGTCGCGATCATATCTGGGCCTGAAACCTTTAAGTTTGTTGACAAGTATTGATGTTGAAGGTCCAAGAGGACTGATGTGAAACTATCCACATGGGTCTACCATTGGGAGAGTGTTTGGTTTTTTTATGTAGAATGGGCTTATCTTACCGAGAAGATCCCATTTTATTGGCTTGAGAAATGAAGGGCTTATAGGAATCTTGGGACGCCGTCGGATGTAATGAACGACAGATGAGAGTTCCAGCCAGATTCATGAATTTTTACAAAAAATGATGACATGATCACGTGATACAATGCCATAAAAATTGATAATCAAAAGAAGGGCTTGTGATAGAGACTCCTTGGAAAGCCATCGGATTGATAGACGGGAGAGAGAGTCTAATGCCGATGAGAAATCTTTCTCTGATGATGAAGAAGTGATGAGATCGTCTCCTGTAAAGGCGAGATGTAATTGGCCAAAATCAAAAGTCCGGTCCAACATGCTGTAAATCTCGACGAATGATCGAACTTGCTATCAGGCTTTGGTTGGAACTATCATCCTCTCGAAGTGAGAGGGACAATTGGCTTACTTTCGAGCTCCAATGTCATTCAACATCTTACTATTGTCTTTTCTTCTCTTTTTTTCTTTTTTCTTTTTTTTTTTTTTTTTTTTGATGTGAAGGCCTCATAATGCAGTGCTTCGCTTGATCGCAAAATTGAACCATGACTTTTAATATTGGATTTGAATCTTCTTCTTCCAAACGTTTCCAATCAGATAGAACATCTTTGCCCCAGTTAGTACTCTGATCTTCTGTAAACTTTAAGAGCATTTTGTGACTGCTCATCTAGTATCTGATTTTATCTGAACGGTGAATCCGTATGGTGTCCTCTAGAAGTTACTCATCACCTTCTATCTGATGTGACTACCTCCCATTGTTGATGAAGGTAAAACATAGGCTTGAAATTTTTTTTTTTTTAGGTATCCCAATGACCTCATTCTTTGATTTTGAGATTGATCATTCATCATGCATCTCTTGCTTGTAGATGATGTACTTTGTATGAACTTTGGTATTTCCATCTTTTTGGTAGCACATCTGTCCTCCACTCATTTGTACTGATTGACTGACCTGTTGATATGATCTGTTATTATGTTTCCTTGGAATCTTTCACAGATAGAACAAATGGCAGCTTCTCCAATACATGTTTCTTGAGACTACTCTTGTGTCTCCTAATTGTTCATTTAAATCTTTCCCAGATGGTTGGACCTTTCTTTCTCAAGAGGCCGGATGGCGTAGAAGTTCAGGAGACGGCTCATCGTTTCAATCATCTTCAGAGTCAGAATTGACTGCGCACGTAGAATAGGAGGATGTATGAAACTGGAAGGAAATGTATGGAAGAGACAAAGCACAGAGATTGAAATCCCAAATGGGATGATTTTCTTTTTCTTGCAGGACAGATTAGACTATACATGTCAACAAGCATATTGATCTTGGACCCAGACATGGATGACCTATCAAATACCGATAATAGAATGTTAAGACAACTAGTTCATCCAAGCGGCTCCAGTTGGGCATAACGCCTTCGACGACCCCCTTCAGTCGTTGCAGGAATAAGTCTTCCTTCAGATCTCTAATAGCAGGACTCATCATGCCCCTCTATCAATAGGTGCAAGATACCTACCTTTTCCATATAATTCTCCCTCTTTTTTTTTTTCATTTTGGGATCCATTCAAAATCGGACTATTGCTTTTTAAGCTCAAGGTTCCTCTGGTTCATGCCCCAGTTTGGGGTTTGATGGATTCATCAATGGACCACTTCTAGTTGAGTTCAAAATCATTCTAGCTCATGCCCCAGCTTATGGAGCAAGGGGTATCACCATTGCACTACACCATTTTGAATCCCAGATTGGACTAATTTTTGCCTTGGCTTTGGGAGTTCAATGGATTTCTTTGTTAGACCACTCTTAATTTGGGTTTAAGGTCAATTTGGTTCATGCCCCAGTTTAGGGCATAATGGCTTTCCTCATTAGATCGCATTCAATTTGGGTCCAAGGTCAATCTGGTTCATGCCCCAGTTTATGGATTAAGGCTTTCCTCATTGGACCACACTCAATTTGGGTCCAAGGTCAGTCTGGTTCATGACCAGCTTAGGGCTCATGACTTTCCTCATTGAACCATACCCAATTCAGGCCCAAAGTCAAATTTGATTCATGCCCAACTTAGGGCTTAAGGGCTTTCTTCATTGAACCGCACTCAATTTGGATCCAATGTCAATCCGGTTCATGCCCCAGTTTAGGGGTCAATGGCTTTCCTCATTGGACCACACTCAATTTGGGTCCAAGGTCGATCTGGTTTATGACCAGCTTATGGGTTAAAGGTTTCATCATTGGAGCATTCTGGTTCTTATCCTAGCTTGGGGCACCTTGGATCTCATCTTTGGTCTACCCTACTGCTTGGGAAAATTTCATTCCTCTCTTTGAATAATAAGAAATATGAGGGCAACTCTTTGGATTCTAGCATTTCCCTGGCCAATGGGACAGAAATGCCCGAGATGGGATAGCACTATCATAGCTGAAGGTTCATGAATTCTGATGTCTCCAGAATATGAAACTGATCTTTATTGACAAGCAATGAGGAATGCCTATCATTCGTCATTCCCGACGAGCGATCCTAACTTGTAGCTCTGGGCTATGATGGACATGGATCGGGCTCTAATTGATAGAGCCAGAGATTGATTTTGAATCGGTCTCCGATTGATAGAGAGAAGATTGACTTTGAATTGGCCTCTGATTGATAGGGATCAAGATTGACTTTGAATTGATCTCCGATTGATAGAGATCAAGATTGACTTTGAATTGGTCTCCGTTTGATAGAGATCAAGATTGACTTTGAATTGGTCTCTGATTGATAGAGATCAAGATTGATTTTAAATTGGTCTCTGATTGATAGAGATCAAGATTGATTTTGAATTGGTCTCTGATTGATAGAGATCAAGATTGATTTTGAATTGGTCTCTGATTGATAGAGATCAAGATTGATTTTGAATTGGTCTCTGATTGATAGAGATCAAAATTGACTTTGAATTTATCTCTGATTGATAGAGATCAAGATTGACAGTCATGGACTGGGCTCTAGTTGCTAGAGGCAAGGATTGCTTGAGTTGGGCTCCGATTGATAGAGGCCAAGGATGATAATCATGGATTGGAATCTAATTGCTAGAGATGATGGATTGACTGAAATTCTCTTTGGATCCTTTATGAAGTGGAACATGGACCAAAGGTAATGATTGAACAGGCCTTGAAGCTAACTCATGCTCACATTGAGTTCATATGAATGGAACCTTTCTTAGTTTCGACATGAATTAGAACCTCAACTGGAGTTGACGGTTGGACAAGCCTAGGGGCTAATTAAATTCAAATGAATGGAACTCTTCTTAGTTGCAACATGAATCAGAACTTGAACCATAGTTGATGGTTAGATAAGCCTAGTGGCTAATGGAATTCAGATGAATGGAACTTTTCATAGTTCGACATGGATCAGAACCCTAACTGAAGTTGATGGTTGGTTAATGGAACTTTTCTTAGTTCCAACATGAATCAGAACCCTAAACAAAGTTGATGATTGGATAAGCCTAGTGGCTAATTGAATTCAGATGAATGGAACTTTTTTTAGTTCCGACATGAACCGGAACCCTAACCAAAATTGATGGTTGGATAAGCCTAGTGGCTAATTGAATTAAGATGAATGGAACTTTTCTTAATTCCTGACATGAATTAGAACCCTAACCAAAGATGATGGTTGGATAAGCCTAGTGGCTAATTGAATTCAGATGAATGGTACTTTTCCTAGTTTCGACATGAACTGGAACCCTATCCAAAGTTGATGGTTGGATAAGCCTTGTGGCTAATTGAATTCAAATGAATGGAATTTTTCCTAGTTCCAACATGAATCAGAACCTAAACAGGAGGTGAAGGGTGAAAAATCCTAGGGGCCGAATGCCTTCTTCATTTTAGCGATCTGGGAGTGATGATTGAACCTGCCTAAAGGTTAAACCCTTCTTTAATTCTGAGATGAACCAGAAATGGGGGTTGAATCTAGGGATGAATATTTCTTTGATTCTGAGATAAACTGGATGTGATTGAATCTGCCTAGGGGCTGAATCTTTCTTTAATTCTGGATGAACCAAAATGATGATTGGACCTGCCTAGGGGCTGAACGTTTCTTCAATTTTGAGATGAACCAGAAATGGTGGTTGGACCGGCCTAGGGGCTGAATATTTTTTGATTCTGAGATGAACTGGATGTGATTGAATCTGCCTAGGGGCTGAATCTTTCTTTAATTCTGGATGAACCAAAATGATGATTGGACCTGCCTAGGGGCTGAAATCTTTCCTTAATTCAAAGGTGAATAGGGAATATTGATTGGAATTGCCTAGGGGCTGAATCTTTCCTTAATGCAGAGATGAATCGTGAAATATGATTGGATTTGCCTAGGGGCTGAATCTTTCCTTAATTCTGAGGTACATTGAGAATGGTGATTGAATTTGCCTAGGGGCTAAATCTTTCCTTAATGATTGGATTTTCCTAGGGGTTGAATCTTTCCTTAATTCTGGGTGAATGAAGAATGATGATTTGATTTGTCTAGGGATTAAATATTTCCTTAATTCAAAGGTGAATAGGGAATATTGATTGGATTTGCCTAGGGGCTGAATCTTTCCATAATTCAAAGGTGAATAGGGAACATTGATTGGACTTGCCTAGGGGCTGAATCTTTCCTTAATTCAGAGATGAATCGAGAATAGATTGGATTTGCCTAGGGGCTGGATCTCTCCTTAATTCTGAGATAAATTGAGAGTTATGATTGAATTTGCCTAGGGGCTGAATCTTTCCTTAATTCAAAGATAAATCGGGGAACTATGATTGAATCTGCCTAGGGGCTAAATCTTTCCTTGATTCAGGGGTGAATCGAGAACTATGATTGGACTTGCCTAGGGGCTGAATCTTTCCTTAATTCTAAGGTACATTGAGAAAGTGATTGGATTGGCCTAGGGGCTGATCTTTCCTTAATTCAGAGATAAATCGAGAACAATGATTGGATTTGCCTAGGGGCTGAATCTTTCCATAATTTTGTGGTGAATCGAGAACTATGATTGGATTTGCCTAGGGGCTGAATCTTTCCTTAATTCAAAGATGAATCGAGAACTATGATTGGATTTGCCTAGGGCCTAAATCTTTCCTTCTTTCTTACAAAATTTGATGTTCAATCAAGATCTAGATTCATGACTTCCATTGATTCATTTAGAAAGATAATATGGATGGATCTCAAAGTGGGAGATCAAGACAATTTCCTAATTGTAGGGGCCTCTCACCCTAAAAAGGTGGATATAGTTGCAGTTTGATTCTCTTTTCCAAAGGCATTAAAATCCAATAGAGGAATATTGAGATTCTAGACATCTAGAGGATTAGAAGTCACATGCATAATCAAGGATGACTCAACCAATCAAGAGTTAGATCCCTCATAAGGGCGATTGGGTAAACATTATCCAAGTCAATTTAATTGAATTTGATTAAGCCATGTGTTCAGTCTTGGGACCTCATGATTCTAAAATGGATAATCAGTGGTACCAAGGTCTGGCCAATTGGATTACCGAATTCGATGAAATTGAAATGGATATATTAATCCTTCGTCCTTATTAGGGATGGTTAGCAAAAATGGTTCATAGATGAAAAAACCGGTAAATTACTACTTGATCATAGTATCTATGCCGTGATGAAGATTTTCTAATCGTTTTTGAGATTGATGTATCAATATTGAACGGTCAACACAATGAGCTTTGTACGATGGAGGGCGTGTACAGACCGCCCACACTAATGTGTATGCGGGTATACATAACCCTCATGCTCCCAACAAGTGAGAGATAAGAATACTCAAGTGTGGATCAAAACATGTTGACAAGTCAAGGACAAAAATGGGTAGAGCTTCGACGTCTCGGATGTAAATATTATGATCGAGTGGATTTTACCATGTTGGTTCAAAAATGGACCAAAAATAACATACATGTGGCTCAAACTGGGTTAGGACAGAAAAGGCCACCTTGACGAGGATGGGGTAACCTATTACCGAATGCTCGATGAATAATGGGCCCCCAATCCCTTTATATACTATGTTGCAAGGATCCAAGCGACGTGGAGTAGCATAACGCATTCCCAGACGGACCCAAGAAATACTCGTTAGAGGCTGCTCGTCGGTCGTGGTCTCACAAAGTACAGGCCAAGGCTGTGTGTTTCGCCTAGCGGGCTGCCCCATATGCATGGGACCCGGTTCGGCTACTCGCACGAATGTGTGACTAAACCCATTCCCCCCAAAGCAATAATATACAAGCATAAATATAGTATACTAAAATCTAGCATCCAATTCATACAAGAAAAGTTTTCATTTAGGAGTTTGACATTTATATCCCCAGTGAAGTCGCCACTGTAAGGACAAAGATGGAAATCTTTAGAAGTCACCACCTAGATTTAGGTCTAGGACCTTGGAAAATGTGAAATCTCACCCCCAAGGTAAGACTTCGATTGACTCATGACCCTTAGATTAGATTTCTGGTCCATCAGAGATTGGGTAAGCGTCAGGTTACGGTTATGGGAAGGGGTTAGGGACCCAAACCGCCCGATCGAAATCGGTCTCCTATGCCTTTCCTATGCTAGACTCTATCTGTTAAACTAAACCAAACCAAGTGGTTTGATATCATTGAACCAAATTTGTATCCATCAGAGTGCCTACGTATCATGGAATTATTCCAAAAATCAGGTTCACCATCGTAGTTCAGGTGTGATTAAAGTTTATGCTTGTGCATGATTATGTTCATTGTTCAAGTTGAAGTTTATGCTTGAAAGGTTGAGAAATCCTATGGGTTAGGATCTAGATGCTCCATGTGGACTGATAGATAGTCCTAGTGGATCTAAGAATAACCCTATTTGGGTTGAAATATCGATAACCCATTCTGGGTTGGAATGTGGATAACCCTATGTGGGTCAAAATATGGATAAATATCCTAGTGGATCTATGGATAGTCCAAGTGGACTAAATTGCGGATCCAAATTTGGGTTTCTCCCAAATGGCCTACGTATCCTAGGGTTTGACCTAGGAATCAGAATCCACGTAGTTCGGGATGGATAACCCTATTTGGGTCAAATGTGGGTAAGTATCCTAGTGGATCTATGGATAGTCCGAGTGGACTAAGGTTTGGATAACCCCTTTTGGATTAGAATATGGATAGATATCCTAGTGGATCTATGGATAGTCCGAGTGGACTAAATTGTGGATCCGAATTTGGGTTTCTCCCAAATGGCCTACATATCCTAGGGTTTGACCTAGGAATCAGAATCCGCGTAGTTCGGGATGGATAACCCTATTTGGGTCAAAATGTGGGTAAGTATCCTAGTAGGTCTATGGATAGTCCGAGTAGACTAAATTGTGGATCCGAATTTGGGTTTCTCCTAAATGGCCTACGTATCCTAGGGTTTGACCTAGGAATCAGAATCTACGTAGTTCGGGATGGATAACCCTATTTGGGTCAAAATGTGGGTAAGTATCCTAGTGGATCTATGGATAGTCCGAGTGGACTAAGGTTTGGATAACCCCTTTTGGGTTGGAATATGGATAGATATCCTAGTGGATCTATGGATAGTCCAAGTGGACTAAATTGTGGATCCAAATTTGGGTTTCTCCCAAATGGCCTACGTATCCTAGGGTTTGACCTAGGAATCAGAATCCGTGTAGTTCGGGATGGATAACCCTATTTGGGTCAAAATGTGGGTAAGTATCCTAGTGGATCTATGGATAGTCCGAGTGGACTAAGGTTTGGATAACCCCTTTTGGGTTGGAATATGGATAGATCCTAGTGGATCTATGGATAGTCCGAGTGGACTAAATTGTGGATCCGAATTTGGGTTTCTCCCAAATGGCCTACGTATCCTAGGGTTTGACCTAGGAATCAGAATCCGCGTAGTTCGGGATGGATAACCTTTTCTAGGTTAATGATTGAGAACCTATTCTAGGTTTGGGATTGAGAACCTATTCTAGGTTTGAGATTGAGAACCTATTCTAGGTTTAGGGTTTAGAACCTATTCTAGGTTTAGGGTTTGCCAAGGGGCAAAATCGTCCTAAATCATCCTTTTTATCCTGAATTCTAATTTTAGAAAGTTTGGCAACGCATTTTCTTTCTTTATTAAGATTTTATCATTCCCATTATGCCCTTCCCAAGAATATGGGTCCCTAAATGCACGTCCCCACACCTATATTGTCTTCTAGAAGTGTGCATATATGGAAGTTCGACTAGGGTGTTGCATAAAATAAGTTATTGCCAAAAAATAGAATATTCTATCTAAATATGGCACATAAAACATTTATGGCAAAAAATTCACATACAGTAAGATTGTTTAAAAAATCTTTCAAATATGACATGTATTGCAAATAAGGCAAAGGTCTATATGGCATGATCTAGTAAGCTATCTTCTAAGCATGGCAAGACCCTAATTGCTATTTTCTTTCCATATTTAGGGTTTTCTACCCTAATTGCTATTTTCTTTCTATTTTTTTTAGGGTTTTCTACCCTAATTGCTATTTTCTTTCCATTTAGGTTTTCTACCCTAATTGCCGCATTCTTTTTATTTTTTAAGGTTTTCTACCCTAATTATTATTTTCTTTCCATTTTAGGGTTTTCTACCCTAATTGTTATTTTATTTCCATTTATTAGGGTTTTCTACCCTAATTGTTACTTTCTTTCCATTTTAGGGTTCTCTACCCTAATTATGACAATAAGCATTTAATATAGCTTGTGAGTATGATCATTCCAATCATGGCAGTGTGATTATTCCAATTGTGGCAGTGTGTGCATATAAGCATCCAAATATAGCATGTGAACAATATCGCATCAAAATATGGCATGTGATAAACAACCAAGGCATGTGAGTCAATCAATCAAACGTATTTTTAGATCTACGGTCTTGATTCAATGCATCGATTATCAATAATGTGACCGAAATCACATTTGATTGATGATTGAAAGTAATTCAAGATCTTAAATCAACAGTTCAGATCATATAACATCAGTTAATCAGACTTTAATGGCTCAAATTAATTCATCATTAAATCATCATCAGATTAAAATCAATGGTTCAGATTAATTAACCATACATTCACATTATTGGATCTTAAAGATCAACGATTCAGATTAAATTCACATCAATTAGTCAAATTCATTCATTCAAATATCAATGGACAAATTTTCATCACATGATCAAACAAATTTCACATTCAATGGATCAGATTTTGAATGGGCATCATATGAACACGATAAAGAATCAAAATTTAGATTTTTATTCAAGCATATCATGATCATATATTCAATCAATGGCCCATATTTAATGGAAAGATCAAGGGTAAGATGAGGAATGTTGATCCAATGGTTGGATGAGGGGAATTGGTCTAGGACTTGATGAACAGGTTCGGATATTGTAACATGGCTAGGTTCAGGTAAGTGGTATGGGGTATTGGTTGGTTCAGTAGGAGATGGAAGTGAGTGGGGTTACGGGTAGGTGGTAGCACAAGGTAGTTCGGAGATCAGATGAAGTAATGAGGGTAAATGGGATGGTTGCAGCAAGAGGTGTTGACAGATTAACAAGGAAAATACAGTAGGAGGGATGCGATCTACAAGAAGTGTATTGGTGTTGACAAGTGGATGTAGGTAGTGCTGGCTGTGGTGAATGGCAGCTTAAGTTGCTGCAAATTGTAGTTCTCTCAGCCACGGTTTTTGGTTTCAAATAATGGTGGCTGGGTCTTGGATAGGTGAGGATTGGCTTGATGGTGGAAATATGGAGGACAGGTGTGGGTTTATGCAAGCAGGTTGTGCATGGCTGTGCAGCAGCTTTGTGGAGGTGGCGTTAAAGGAACAGCATATAAAAATAAAAAAACCAAAACAAAAACGGCTTACCTGAGTTGCAGGGAGCCTTCCCTGCTCCTTCTTCTTCATCTTCATCTTCTGCTTCTTTCTCGCCTTTCTTCTCCAGCTCTTGCTTCCTCCTCTCCCTTTCGTCCTGCCTTTTTTTCTTTTGTTTTTTTCCTCACTCTTTCTCCTCATCGCCTTCCTCTCCTTCTCGATCCTCCCCTTCTGATTTTTTTGTTTTTTTTCTCCCTTTTTCTTTTAGGTCTCGCCTCTCCTTATCTTTTCCACCGACTCCTCTTTTTGTTTTTGTTTTTTTCTTCATCGGTTCTCCCCCTCTCTTCTCCTCTTATCGATCCTCCTTTTCTGATTTTTTTGTCCTTTTTCTTCTCCTCTCCACCTCCTCCTTCTTCTCGGTCTTCCCCCCTTCCTTTCTGTTTTTTTTTCTCACCGCCCTCCTCCTTCTCCTCTTCTCGATTCTGATTTTTTTTCTTCCAAAACCACCGCCCTCCTCTCTTTCTCCTTATTCTCGACTTTCTCTCTCTCTCTCTCTCTCTCTCCTTCTTTTTGAATTCTCCTCCATCTCCCTTTTTTTTTTTGATTTTTCTATTTTTCTTTTCTCATCTTTCGGCCTCCTTCTCTCCCTCCGATTTTTTTCTTTTACGGCTCCTCCTCCTTCTCTTCGGGATCTTCTCCTTTTTATTATTTTTTTTCCTTTCTTATCTTCTCCTCGATTCTCTCTCGATCTTCCTCAATCTTCACCGCCCTCTCTCTTTTTATTCTCGGATTCTCACCGCTCTCTCTCTCTCTCCGATCTTCTCCTCTTTGATTGATTTTCTTTTATTTTTTTCCTTTTCTCCACCGCCCTCCTCTCTTTTTCCTTTCTCATCTTGGTTTCGATTCTCTCTTTTAGATCCTCCCTCTTGAGTTTCCTTTCCAGTTGAACCGAATCTTCCATTCATATATATATAACCTTGATATAATATATGCAATATCATAAAATTCTTGCACATGGGTTAAACGAACTTGGTCCAAACTGGGCTGAGTTGAGTTGAGCCTGGGCCCGACTTAAAACCGAGCCGGGTTGGACTAAGAATGACTTGAATTAACTGGGTTGGGCCAAGACTGGCTTGGGTTGAGTTGAGTTGACTGGATTGACTGGAATTCACTGGGTTCTCTCTCTCTATCATTTCACGGGTCATTTCCGCTATTATCCCGCATGGAATTTTCCGATGGCCCCTATTCCAAATTTTTTGCGTTCATTTTGTAGAACATTATAAATGAGAAATATAGAAACTTGAATCACCTCATTTGGAAGTAAAAAATGGTCAACTTATGAATTTTTGAAGTTTAAGCGGATCAATTATCGATAATTTGACTGACCATTCTGCATGAGATCCTTCGGAGGATTCTACCGGAAATATTTTACGTCCACTTTGTAGAACATCATGAATGGAGAATAATGGACTTGGAATCATCTGAATCCGATGTAGAACGGAAAAGATATGAAGCTTTGAAGTTCTAACGATAATTTTGCATGCAAGCTTGCATGGGACCCACTGGTGACTTCTACCCGAGATTTTTTACGTCCATTTTGTAGAACATCATAAATGAAGAATAATGGTCTTGGAATCATCTGAATCCGATGTAGAACGGAAAAGATATGAAGCTTTGAAGTTCTAACGATAATTTTGCATGCAAGCTTGCATGGGACCCACTGGTGACTTCTACCCGGGATTTTTTACCTCAACTTTGTAGAACATCATGAATGAAGAATAATGGTCTTGGAATCATCTGAATCCGATGTCGGATGATCAAGATATGATGATTTGAATTCAAACAATCCGACTTAGGATAATTTGCATGAAGACCCCTGGGATTATTATTTATAATAATTTCAGAAACCTCTCTTATATTTATCATCCGACAAAAATGGTCATATCTTCCTCATTTGATATCGGAATTGAGCGATTCTGGTCTCGTTTCGAAGATAATTCTATGACCTATGCATCTATGCAGATAATAGCCCATGACCTTGCTGTGGGGATCAGTGGAGAATCACAAATCTTTGGATTAAAGGTCAGAAACCTACCATATTGGTTCACTTATGCCGAGGGTGGCAAAAATGGGGTGCTTACAGTAACTCGTGATGCACAGCTCATCACCCCTCTCAACATTATTGTAATCCCCCACCACCTGGAGGTTACAATAGAACTGGCGTACCAAATCCGGATGGGTACACGCGTTGTAAGTGATGACAGGGAGCCATCCCATATCACCAAATGCTCTCTCCACATTGAACAAGGCTAACTCAGCCAAGTTCACCTTACGACCTCCCTTTACTTTCTTGCGAGCGTAATGGGCATACTGTGCCTCGGCTTCATTGGAGCGGAAACGAAGAGGATCGCGAACTCTGGGAACTTTGGTACGAGCCATGGTATCTACAAATAAGAAAGAAAAATAGATAATATGTTAGTAGGGTAGAAAAATCCAGAATTTGGACATTATAACGACGTAAGTTGGCCCAAAGCTTCACTTTTCAACCATACACGTGGGCAGGAGGACTTATGTAGGTTCTAACCTATCCTGCAACACTCACACAGTAGGAAATCCTAGCTAGTGGAATCCAATTTTAAGAAATTGTGAGAAATCGAAAATTTTGACAAATTAGGGTAAAAAGAGCAAAATTTGAGTTTCTCGATAACCAACCGATGAAACCCAAATATTTTTGAGGGCTTTCGTTCCTCGAGTCACCAATAACAAAAGCCCCCAATAAAAATCGAATTTTTACGGCTGAAAAAAGTTTAATTTGAAGAAAACGAGATATACGGGTAAAAACCTAGAAAAGAGAACCTAAAAACAGGTAAAGGTACGATACATACCTGTAGGAAGGTGTAGACGTCGAAGCAAGGAACCCAAATGACCAATGGAGCAGAGTTCGACCATGACCATCGACCCCCATATCGACCCACGGCTCTCGGTAATCTACCAGAGAACCAGGGGTCGCACCTGGGGGTCGGACACCCATCGACCTCCATATCGACCCCCGGCTCTCGAGAAAAATAAGTGATTTCCCAGGGTCAGACACTGAGGGTCGAACATACCATCGACCCCCACCATTGACCCTGCATAGAAAAGACTGTATTTTTCACAGAATGATCTGAAAATTTTGAAAATAACATCGGTTAGCATATCTACATGAAGTATAAATGATTGCCTCACGTATTTTAATGATTTTCAGGCTTCACCATTATCAGAAGGAAAACATGGCTGGGCGTAGAGTAACCAGGCAGAGCCAAAACGCAGTTCCACCACCACCACCCGTGGAGGAAGCCAGTAAAGAAAATATATATGCACAGGGTAATCCGCAGGTTGCACCACCAGTAAACCAGGGTCAGGAAAATCCTACAAATTTGCCACCTCCACCACTGGAGCTGACAACCGTGGTTATGAACCTAGCGCAACAGCTGCAGCAAATACAACGAGCACAGGCTCAAATGCAAGCAACAATGGGAATTATGTTTCAGGCAGCACATGCTACACCAATGCCAACTGGATAAACAAGTGCAGCACCAGTGGGTAACCACCCAGCACCTCAAATACCTCAACCACCAGCTACACAGATTCCAGTACCAGGTCCTGAAGCAGTTCAGGTTAATTACCAGTATCCACAACCTATGTTTGGGGCATACCCTCAGAATCAAATGGACCACTCCCGACTGGTGGAGCGATTCTTAAAGATGAAGCCCGAGGAGTTTAACGAAAAACCGTCTGATCCGCTTTGGCCGGCACACTGGATCGATGAAATGGAGAGAAATTTTTTGATGATGACTATTACAGAAGAAGAGAAGGTATTATGTGCCACCTTCATGCTAAAAGGTGATGCACATATTTGGTGGAAATCTACCAGAGCCTACCTATTGACCAAGCACGCCCTATTGACCTGGGCTATATATAAAGAAGCTTTCTTCGAGAAGTACTTTCCCCGAAGCTTCAAAGATTCTATGGAGAAGGAGTTCCTGAGTTTATATCAGGGACAGATGTCCGTGGATACATATCAACAGCGTTTTGAGGAGCTGTTTTTCTTTGCACCACTCAGCATGCAAGAAGAAGACACTAAGACCTGTAGGTTTATCACGGGACTTAGAGGGAGCATCAGAGAGCATGTTCTAGGTTTAGAAAAGAAAATATATAATGAAGCTGTGCAAATTTCTCGAGTTATAGAATCGAGCCAGAAAGAGAGCTATTTTATGCAGAACAGAGGTATGAAAATGCCAGCTGGAAATGCTTATAACAGAGGGAATAATAAGACATTCAAACCCTTCCGTGCTCAAGGCTTTACTATTGCACCCAAGACTACCCCAGTAGCCCAACATCAGCCAAAGCCAAATACTGAAGGCCCAAAATGTTTTAACTGCAACCAAGCGGGGCATATGGCAAAGGAGTGTCCCAAGCCCAGGAAGCAGCTACATTAAGGACGAGTTTATGTTGTTACATCTGAGGATGCTGCCGCATCACCCGATGTGGTCACAGGTATGACTGAAACCTTTTAAGTTGTATTACATTGTGTGAGCATGTAGACTAAGTTAAAATAAATCACAGGTATCGTACCTGTAAATGGCATACCCACCAGAATACTCTTCAACTCAGGAGCTACTCATTCTTTTATATCTGTGTCATTTGGAAAGAAGCTGAATTTACCCATCAAAACATTAGACTACAAACTACTTGTACGGTCACCGATGGGGTTAGAAGTGGAATTAGAAAAAGGTTATGGGCCGTGTCTAGTTCTCATTGGCGAGAAAACCTTAGATGCAACCTTGATCCAACTTGGGATGGCAGACTTTGACGTCATCTTGGGAATGGACTGGTTAGCTCGGCATTCTGCGAACCTATTATGCTCCGAAAAGAAGCTAACATTTAAAGACAAAAAAGGAGCAGAATTCAGTTTTACGGGAACCAAACTTCCCTGTAAACGCAAGCTCATACTCTCAGCACTAAAGGCTAAGAAGTGCCTTGAGAAGGGAGCAGTCGGATATCTAGTATCAGTGGTCGACCTCACCAAAGAAGCACCATGGATGGAAGATATTGATGTCGTGCGGGACTACCCCGACGCATTTCCTGAGGAACTACCAGGATTATCACCCGATCAAGCCACAGAGTTTGTGATAGATCTTAAACCTGGAGCCGCACCAGTATCAAAAGCACCTTATCGAATGGCTCCTACTGAACTAAAGGAATTGAAAGTAAAACTACAAGAACTACTGGACAAGGGTTATATTCGACCCAGTATATCACATGGGGAGCGCCAGTATTATTCATAAAGAAGAAGGACGGTAGCGTGTGATTATGTATCGACTATCAGGAGCTGAACAAACTGACAATCAAGAATCGATATCCACTACCTCGGATCGATGACTTGTTCGATCAGTTGTAAGGAGCAAAAATATTTTCTAAGATCGATCTTCGGTCAGGCTATCATCAGTTGAAGATTAAAGAAGGTGATATTCCTAAGACAACTTTCAGGACCAGATATGGACATTATGAATTCTTGGTCATGTCTTTTGGATTAACAAACGCACCAACAACTTTCATGGAACTTATGAACCGGGTTTTCCACGATATATTGGATACGTCAGTTATTGTATTTATTGATGATATATTGGTATATTCCAAGGACAAGGAAACCCATATTAAGAATCTAAATGCCACTCTACAACGTCTAAGAAAAGAGAAACTATATGCCAAATTTACCAAATGTGAGTTTTGGCTAAGTAAAGTCGCCTTCCTAGGCCATGTAGTATCCGCTGAAGGAATCAAGTGGACCCCAGCAAGATCGAGGCTATTGTAAAGTGGGAAGCACCAAAGAGCATTGCAAAAATTAGAAGTTTTATGGGTCTCGCTGGTTATTATCGGCGATTTGTGGAAGACTATTACCGGATTGCCGTACCTCTCACCAGTATGACTAAGAAAGGTGAAAAGTTTATGTGGACGGATTAATGCGAGAAGAGCTTCCAAACCTTAAAAACCAGATTGATATCCGCTTCGATTTTGACTGTTCCTGCTCCCGGACAGCCATTTACCCTATACATTAATGCGTCAGGACTGGGATTAGGATGTGTGCTTATGCAAGGAGAACAAGTAATTGCTTATGCCTCAAGACAATTAAAGACACATGAAAAAAATTATCCCACTCATGATTTGGAGTTAGCGACAGTAGTACATGCTGTCAAGATATGGAGACATTACCTATACGGAGAGAAGTTCCAGATTAAATCGGACCATAAAAGTTTTACTTACTTATTTAATCAAAAGGAGTTGAATATGAGACAAAGAAGATGGCTGGAACTATTGAAAGACTATGATTGTGATATCCAGTATCATCCGGGGAAAGCTAATGTAGTAGCGGATGCATTGAGCAGAAAGGCAATGATAAAATCTCAAGGAGAGGTTAGCACAACTGCAGCAATGTGTACTACTAGAACGATATTCAATCACGGCAATGAGCAGTAAGTGATAGATACAACGGATGGATCAGCCAACCAAGGGTTCATTCATCGGTTTTCTAATATGTTCACTGCATTGAAGATTATACCAGATATAATTGATGAAGTGAAGACAGCTATCAAATCAGACCCTTACCTGAGAATGGTACAAGCAGACATCGAAAAAGGTAGAACTAACCCTGAGTTCACCTTGGACGAAGAGAAGGTATTGAAGTACAAAGGAAGAATATGTATACCCGAAACAGAAAGTGTGGACATTAGATACCGACTGATGAAAGAAGCCCATACCACCATCTATTCGATACACCCAGGAAGTACAAAAATGTATCATGATCTAAAGAAATTATATTGGTGGAGAGGAATGAAAGCAGACGTAGCTAAGTTCGTGTCTCAATGCCTAAATTGTCAGAAAGTAAAGGATGAACGACAAAGACCCACAGGACTGTTACAGTCGTTACCGGAACCAGCATGGAAATGGGACTGCATCACTATGGACTTTGTCACAGGGTTACCATTGACTCCTCGAGTAGTTGATGCATTTTGGGTGATTGTAGACCGCCTGACCAAAACAGCTCGCTTTATACCAATACGACCTCAGTATACACTAGAAAGGTTAGCAAAGCTGTATATGGATAATATTGTTCGATTACACGGTGTACCAGAGAGCATTATGTCCGATAGAGATCCACGATTTACTTCCAAGTTTTGGGAAGGATTGCAAAAGGCTATGGGTACAACATTGAAGTTTAGTACTGCATTCCATCCACAGACAGATGGACAATCAGAGCGTACAATTCAGATTCTAGAAGATATGCTATGAGCATGTGTAATTGATTTTAAAGGATCATGGGATGAAAAGTTACTACTGATCGAGTTTGCTTATAACAACAGCTATCAGGCTACCATACAGATGTCACCCTATGAAGCAATGTATGGCAGAAAGTGTCGAACTCTGTTGTTTTGGAATGAAGTTGGGGAACGTAGTATCATTGGAACAAAATTTATTGAGGAGACTTGTCGAGTGGTCGACATTATCAAGGAAAGAGTGAGAACAGCCCAAAATCGTCAGAAGCAATATGCAGATACTCGACGCAGAGATCTTGAGTTCGTCGTGGGTGATAAAGTATTCTTGAAGGTATCGCCTATGCGAGGTCTGAAACGGTTCAGACAAAAAGGGAAACTAAGTCCAAGATATGTCGGATCATATGAGATTTTAGCTAAGCGTGGGAAAGTGGATTACCAGTTAGCACTACCACCATCTATGTTAAGTGTGCATGACGTATTTCATATTTCCTTATTGAAGAAGTATGTCAAGGATCCAACGCACGTTCTGACAGTAGATCTACCTGATTTGACTGATGATTTGACCTTTGAAGTAACACCAATTGAAATCACCAGCTGAAAGGTTCAACGAATACGCAATCGAGATATCTATTATGTTAAGGTCACTTGGAGAAGTAGAGACATGGAAGAAATTACATGGGAAGAAGAGAATGTTATGCGAAAGCAATACCCTCATTTATTTGACTCTGAAGGTATGAAAAATTTTGGGGATGAAATTTTTTATAAGTAGGGGGGAGTTGTAAGACCCGTATCAAACTAACCCAGTCTTACCACCTTGAACCAGGTCTACCCATCATGGTTGAGCCAAATGGACCAAGTGCGTGAAGGAGATCACGATCTCAGGTATTAAACTGACACAAAAACACTTAAATAAGGGGAGGGTCGCATACCCAGCAAGGGATGGTCGGATCCCCCCAATATAGAAGTCAGACCCCCAGTTTTATATGGGGGGTCGGACATTTTAAGGACCAGGGGTCGACGGGATATCCGACCCCCCTATCGACCCCCGGTACTCGATAAAAACATAAATTAGGAAACTTCCTAATTTCAATGGGATTCCTTTCTAATCTCAATGGGACTTATTTTAGGAGTTTCTACTCTATAAATAGGACATCCCTAAGCCTCTTTCACTCCTTTTAGAACCCTAATTGAATTGAGAGAAAGAGAAGAGAAGGAAGAGAAGAAGAAGAGAAGGAAAAAAGAGAAGAAAGCAAAAGGAGAAGAGTTGCAGAGAAGGAGTAATCTTCTCAGGTATGGATACTATTTTCATGAGTTTCTAAAGACCTTAGAGTAGATAATGAAGAAGGTATGATCTCGGAGAAACCCAAACCATCAACCCATGGTTAGGTTTTCATGGAAAACCATGGGGGAAATCATGAAAGCCATATAGGTGAATGAATCATGGTTCTAGGTCATAGAACATGTGTGGAATGGACTGTAGGAGCAAGCCATAGGACCCCAAACACGAAGAATGGGCTGAAGGAAGAAAAATTGACAAAACCCACAAGGGGTCGCATGGGGGGTCGATGGCCAATCGACCCTACCAGACCCTGAGCATCGACCCCCAGTGTTCGGGAAGCCCAGAATAGGGGTGGTTGCACCCTGGGTCGATCATAACTCAGACCCTAGCTCCGACCCCCAGTTAACAGTATGGTTTTTAAATTCAGAATTAGTTCTAATTAAATTTTATTGACTTTGTTAGGTCTTCTAGTAATATAATAACAATATAAAAGTGATTTTAAAGCTTGAAAGAGGATCTATTATCAAGCTAAGGTGAGGAAACAAGACTCTTAACTAATTAGTTAATAATAAACTGTTTTATTTCTTAAGTCCAATGCTATGCTTAATTCTATGCGAACATGCTTGTAATGTGCATTCAACATGTCATCCGATATTTCTATTTATTGTTCATGCATATTTACTTTATTGTTTATAACATGATAATGATGATGATGATAGGAATAGGCATGTGAATGTATGTGTGTGGTTGGTGTACTTGATACGAGCGAGTATCAGGGGGGTGTCATAGGCTGGGCCTCAGCACTTTAGCTCTATCTCTAACTCAAGTCTTGTGTATTAGCATCGTCGTATCGCCATTACTTTAGCAGAACTATTACGTCGTAGAGTATCAGGGGAGGTGGTCTCGGTCCTTGTAGTCCCTGACTCTACCGGGGGGCCTTAGCTTTATCTCTATGGACGTTCTGAGGGATGCTGGGGTAAGGCCTTGGATACACTGTTTGACATTAATATTGGTTAGTTGCGAGCCCAGTTTACAAGTCCTCGCCAACAGGGGCTTACGTGTTGGTATGGCACTGTACAACAATAAATGTTAACCTTTGTTGTACAATGTTCATGAATTGGGTGCTTGTGAGTCGACGATAAACGTTACCTTCGGGTGGCGTCACACACTTGTGTATAGAGGAGGGGTCAATAAACGTTAACCTTTGACCACCCAAACCTTTCTATTGCATATTGTAAACTTTAAACCAGGCCAAAGATATGAATTAATTGCATGCATATGTATTGTTGCATTGTTTTGTTTGCTCACTGAGCCATGATGTGTGCTCACCCCCTCGACGTCGAATATTTTTAGTTGATGATGCAGGTAATACCATCGAATATTATGTCAATGCTCCAGTCTACGGGCACATGGTGGCGATGGAAGTTGAAGATGAAGTGGATACGCATGACTCATCTTGCGAGTGCAACTCATGTGTATTCGATTAGATTTTATTTTCATTATTTGGATTTAGTAAAGACATGTATTTGATATTTATTTATGTCTTAGTTGACACAGAATAATTTTTTATTTAAATATTAATATCACAGTAGATTCTCAGTTCATTTTACTATAAGACTTCCGCTATTGTGTATTTATTCTGATTATGAATGTGGATGTATGAGGTTTAGATAAAACAGATATCGTTAGTCCGAGATCCTGGTTGAACCGTTGGTTTGCTAGCAGTTCATCACACCATTCTGAAGAGTGCAGAATTGGGGTGTGACAATATGAGATTCTAGTTAAACGTGAAAAAGTGGCTTATCAGTTAGCACTAACACCATCTATGTCAAGTGTGCATGATGTATTTCATATCTCATTGCTGAAGAAGTACGTCAGAGACCCAACACACGTTTTGACAGTGGATCCACCAAATCTAACCGATGATTTGACATTCGAAGTAGCACCAATTGAAATCACCAGCTGAAAGGTTCAAAGATTACGCAACCGTGACATATACTATGTTAAGGTCACCTGAGGAGCCAAGATATAGAAGATATCACATGGGAAGAAAAGAATGCTATGAGAAAGCAATATCCTCACCTTTTTTACCCAGAAGGTATGTACAAATTTCGAGGATAAAATTTTTAATAAGAGGGGGGGAGTTGTAACACCCGTATCGAACTAATCTTTCTTACCACCTTGTACCAGGTCTACTTATCATGGTCGAGCCAAGTGGACCAAGTATGTGAAGAAACCACAAGACCAAGTATGAAGTCTAACACAAAAACAGTCAAATATGAGGGTAGGGTTGCATGCCTAAACAGGTATGATCGTCCCCACCTCAAAAGAGTCCAACCCATGACTTTTTAGTCGTGGGGTCGCATGACTAGAAAAACGTAGGTCAATGGATTCTGCGACCCTACATGCGATCCTATAATAGCAGACAGAATCCAAAAATTAGGAAACCTTCCTAATTCAAAGGGGGTCTTTCCTAAACTCATTGGGACTTATTATGGAGGGTTTTTCTCTATAAATAGGATGTCCCTTAGCCTCTTTCACTCATTTAAAACCCTAATTGAAAGTGAGAGAAAGAAAAAGAGAAGGAAGAAAAGAAGAAAGAAAACTTGAAGAAGAAGACTAAGGAAGAGGAGGAAGTTCAGAGAAACCTCTAAAATTAAGTTATGAACCTAATTCCCTACTTGAATTAGAGAGACTAGAATAGTTTATGAAGAACATAGAATTAGGAGAAACCCAAATCATCCATCCATGGATAGATTCCAAGAGATTCCATGGAGAAAATCATTATGGACAATGAATGGAGTATAAATTATAGTTTTGAGCTTTAGAACAATCATAGAATGGACCATGATAGTAAGCCAAAGGATCCAAACATGAAGGAATGGACTGTAGAGTGTAAGGTCGATATAGAATACATGTGGTCACAAGTAGGGTCGAATGATATCTGACCCTATGAGACCATATGATCGATCACATGCCCTCAGAAAGCCTTAGGGAGGGTGTGGTCGCTCGTAGGGTCGAATGGTTTTCGACCCCACCTGCGACCATACACCCTGGGGTCGTAGAAACTACTACCCTAGGTGCTACCCTACCTGCGACCCTACAGGTTCTGTTAGTTTAAATATGTTGGAACTAATTCTAATTAAAATCTATCGACTTTTTAGGTCCTTCCACTGGTTTAAAAGTGAATTATAAAGCTTGAACGAGGATCTACTAGCAATCAAAGGTGAGGGAACAAGACTTAAACTAAATGGCTAATAATAAACTATTTTCGTTTATTGAGTCCAATACCATGAATGATTCTATGCTTGTATGATTATCATGTCCGTATCACATGTCATCCACTATTCCTATTGTTACTGTTCATGCATATTTAATTTCGTTTATTATAACATGATGATGATGATGCTAGGAATAGGCATGTGAATGTATGTGTGTGGTAAGTGTACTTAATGCGAGTGGAGCATCAGGAGGAGGACGTGACACTGTGGTTCATCCTGGTCACCAGACTCTAGCTCTATCTCTACTCAAGTCTTTTCCACTAACATCGTTGTATCGTCATTACCTTAGCAGAACTATTACGCTGTAGGGCATCAGGGGAGGTGGTCTCGGACCGTGTAGTCTCTGATTCTGTCGGGGGGCCTTAGCTCTATCTCTATGGACGTATTGAGGGATGCTGGGGTGAGGCCTTGGATACACTGTTTGACATTAGGATTGGTTAGTTGCGAGCCCAGTTTGCAAGCCCTCGCCAACAGGGGCTTACGTGTTGATATGGGTAGAACATCAGGGGGAAGTGTGATGTGGTGCGGTCCTAAGCACTTTAGCTCTATCTCTATTCCATGGTGGGTGCATGTGGGGGTGGCAATGGTGTTTGATCCATTGGGCGGTTCCACATATTCGTGTATAGAGGTGCGGCGGTCACCTATCCTTTTCTATTGCACATTGGAAACTTATGAACCAGACCAAAGATATGAATTGAATGCATGCATATGTTTGTTGCATTGTTTTGTTTGCTCACTGAGCCGTGATGTGTGCTCACTCTTTTCGAATTCAAATATTTTTAGTTGATGATGCAGGTACGAAAGTGGAAGATTATATGAATGCTCCAACATACGGGCATGCGGCGGCAATGAAGGCAGAAGTGATGATGGAGTCACATGATTCATCATGTGAGTGCAACTCCTGTGTTTTTTATTAGATTTTTTTAAGTTATACAGACAATGTAATTGATTTAATTATTTTAATTTATGTCTTAGTCCTTTTGGGAGATAATTGGATAATTTATTTACCTTATCACAGTTAGACTCTCAGTTCATTTAATATTAAAGACTTTTGTTATCGTGTATTTATTTTGATTGTTGGTTGTGGATGTGTATGGTTTAAGAAAAAGAACACTACCTATTCGAGATCTTGGTTCAACCGTTGGTTTATTTGCGGTTCATCACTCCATTCTGAAAAGTGCAGAATTGGGGTGTGACACAACAACCCCCTTCCACCTTCTTACGCTCGTACCAAGCATACTGTGCTTCTGTTTCAATAGATCAGAAGCGATGGGATCATGAACTCTGGGGACTTTAATACGAGCCATGTTGTCTACAAGAGTATAGACCAACAAGCAATATATCAGATATAGTTAAAATTCAAAATTTTGGCATTATGACGGCATGATTTGGCCAAAA
Organism: Protea cynaroides; assembly: GCA_028583415.1. Lineage (NCBI taxonomy): Eukaryota > Viridiplantae > Streptophyta > Magnoliopsida > Proteales > Proteaceae > Protea > Protea cynaroides. The sequence goes on along the minus strand of CM053274.1, from coordinate 44,622,218 downwards.
GCCTCACTTTTCACCCAAACATTTGGGTTATAGGACTTACATAGGTCCCAAACCATCCTGCAAGGCTCATATAATTAGAAATTTAAACTAGCTGTATAAGAACCGTACTCTGAAAAATCTGGTTTAACTCATGGTTTACATTGCGACAGGTCTTCCAATCATAACCAGACCAAAAAGCGAGGACGGGTGACGAACCATGATATCCAGGTATGAGAAACGATGTGTAAAAAAGTAATTTTTACATACCGATCTCAGTATCGGTCTCACTCAGAGTGATACCGGTATGTGCGACCAGTATGTATTTCTCGAATGGAGACGAACTCCAGCTGGTCCCATACTCCGAATCGAGTTTAGGAAACCTTTTAGACGTAGGAGACCTTCCTAGAATGGTCTCCCACTATATATATGCAAATCATTCCTTCTCCTTAGATCCTTCCAAACATTCTCAATACCTAGACCGTCTGAAAGAGATCTGAGAAGGAGCAAGGAGGAAGGAGACTGTGCAAGAAGGGGGATCTTTCCATTGGAGGAGAACACCGCCATTCAACAAACACCGGTAAGTTCTCAACCTCTATATTGATGTTAGGATTTTGGATCGAAGCCGTGAAACGGCGTAACGATCCAAAATCCTAGAACCCCAAAACCCTAGTTCTCATTGAGATCCAATCTGAAAAGGATGCGACGAAATAGTCGAAACCTAGATGACTAAATAAGTATTTGGACCACAGAATAGTTTAGGAAAAACCCTAAAAATCAAGCAGATGATCGACGGGAGAGGAGGTCCGACATTGGGCTCTCGGACCCATACCGCCAGGCATACCGGCTGGACAATAAGTCCTGCGGTATGGCCCTGCGGTATATACTGTAGGCACATACCAGCTGCAGTGTACTGAAATCGGTACTGAGACCGGTACTGAGACCGGTACCGAGACCGATACTGAGACTGGTATCGAGACCGATATATATCGCAGCAGAAACTGGTCTCACTATACTATGACTGGTACTGAGACCGGTATGCTTACCGAAGCCTGTTTGCTTGGCCAAACTTGGTTTTGACAAATTTAGCAACCAAATCCTAATTTATAAATATGATCTTGTAGGACCTATAGACGGCGTGAGTGGACTCTGTGACGTAGAGCGGATTTGCAATCATGCGTCAGGTAAGGGACAAGACCCCTAACCCTAAGTGACTAAAAATAGTAAGCCATTGTAATCATATCTGTATCTGTGTTTATTGTTTGTTGTTTGTGCATTTTACATGTCATCTAGTTATTTAAATTCTTATTACCTATTCATGCATATTCGTATGCTAGGATGCTGTTTGTTTAGGCATGTGAATGTTTTTTGTTAATGTGTGGAATGTGAAAGGGAGTGGAGCCCTGGATATATCCTCACATTAATACCTTTTCGTATCTCCGTCTACCTTAGCGGGCTTGGTGCGAATAGGGTATCAGGGGGAGGACGTGGGATTGTGGCTCCGCTTGCCCACCAAACTCTAGCTCTATTTATATGTCGTAGGGTGCTATGCTGGGGTAGGGCCATTGATACTGTGATGACATATAGGACTGGTTAGAAACAGAACCCACTTGCAAGCCCTAGGGGTAAAGGTATTGGTATGGTGTAGAGTATCAAGGGGAGGACGCGGTAGTGTGGATTATAGCCTGACCGCTTGACTCTAGCTCTATCTCTATATCAGAGTGAGTGATGTGGGGCAACAACAGTAGTGTGGATTGGTGCCTGACTATTGGGTGTGCTCACACTCTAGTGCATGGAGGTGCGGTGGCCGCCAAACCTTACCATAGCATTTTGCAAGTTATACCTAATCCAATTGTAATGTTATCTCATGCATTTTGTATGTTGCATTGGTCTTGTGCTTTACTGAGCTAAGTTGTGAGCTCACCCGAATATATATATTCTCTTTTTCAGATCTTGATATGGGTTATATGGTTGAAGACTTTATGGCTGCCCCAGCATACGGGACAGTAGCAGCTATTGACAAATAGGTAGTAGAGGACGAGCATGATGCCTCATGCGAGTGCTCTTTTTGTGTGTTTTTTTAGGGATTATTTATTTAATTCTTTTCTTTCTTTTAATTGGATATAGATAATGTAATAAATTATTATTTATGATTGTGGATGATGGCGTAACTGGATAATTATTTAATTATAAATAGGAAACTCAGTTCATTTATTTATTTAAATTCGCTGTTATTTATTATTTTCTGATTATGGTTGGTTTGCTTGGAATGGTTTGTTGACATGGTCTATTGAGATCCTAGTGTGAGCTGTGGTTTAGAGACGGTTCAATTACACTTCTGGTTCAGCCGGAATTGGGGTGTGACAATTTGGTATCAGAGCACTTAGGCTCTGTTTAGCTAACCATTCTGCATCTAACTGTGTCCAATGAACTGAAATAGGAAATTAAAAAATTTAATAAAAATACACATAAGCTTGTTTGATGCCTGAGACTTAAGAGAATATGCATAACATACTATTTAATGAAAGAGAAATTTATAAGCACTAATGTCTAGGGAGAAAACTAAATAACCATGTAATAACATGAACATAAAGGAAATATAAAGTGTATACAAAGTACAGTCCACAAGTTGGACAGTTACTCTATTAACAAAATAAACCTTATATATATATGTGAATGAAACAAGATCAGGCTATGGTGGAGTTGGAGGCGTGGGTGGAATCGGATCAGTGATATCATAATCACGCTCGTAAGCCTCTCTAAGCCAATGAACCTGGTCATGTGTGACCCGTAGGCTGTGAGCTAGATGCCCCAAGTCATGACTCATCTCTCGCTGAGCATCTTGAATCTCCATGAACATGCTCATCACTATATTTGGAGGAGGCTGAGATGGTCCTGCTACTAGAGTATACTGGGGTGCAGGTGAAGAGATGTCCTCCATGTGCGCATCCTCACCACCTCCTACCTTTGCTGCTGCTACTGCGGCTGCCGCCTGGTTCTTAGGTGGAAGAAGACGAGCCTATAGCTCGTCGTCGCTAAGCTCCAGTCTATCCATCTGCATCTTGTAGATAGCCTCTACATCTATGTCTATGTCAGAGGTCATGGTGACCTCATAAGATGTCTCACCTCGCATGTCCACCCCTAAGCGGTGCAATAACTCTGTAATCAACCTACCATAGGGAAGATTGCCTATTACATTGGGCCTTGCAGCATGGATTATTATGCGGATAATCAAGTAAGGAAGGCAGACTCGGTGCCTGGTAGTAACACAGTAAGTAATGTACTGGGTCAATTGGGACACCTCTCCATAATGACCACTCTGGGGGACGATATGATGCTGTATGATACAGTAGTATAAGCGAGGCACTGGACGAAGGTTCACTGCTAGCATGATCCTACCTGGTAATAGAATCTGATCAGCGATCGCTACTCTCATGTCCTCATTGAGATACCCTTTTGTTTTGGGTAGACAGTAGACGAGCTCCCCGTCATCTGGGATCCTGAGAAGTGTTGCCAACTCAGTTGTGTTGAAAGAGATCATCACCCCTTTCACAAAGCTGGTAATCTGAAGATCCCTAGCAGGTTCCCAATCATTTGGATCTCCTTCTACCTCTAGATTTGCAAAGAACTATTTTACCAAATTGGGACGTGTGGTTTCTTCATATTGAATAATGGGCAACCACCCCATCGCCCCAAAAGCGGCCTCAACATCAAATTGGTGTAGGTGCTCTAAGTTCACAAAGCGGCCAGATTCAATGCTTTTGCCTTGAAACCATGGAAAGCGTGACTCTGCAGCCTCGGACAGGAAAAATCTCCCATCATTGAGGCGGGGAGGAGGGTGTGGCCTATGCATACCTGGCGCATAAGATTGTTTACCCACACCACGACGCCCAAACATGTTGTAAACTGTTAAGCAAAGGAAAATATGAGAAATGTTAGGGAAAATTCTTGAAATTTCAACAGCATAACGGCAGAAAATGGAACAAAAGCCTCAAACTCACCCAAATATTGGTAGGAGGACTTACGTAGTGACACAATGTCATTACATTATCAAACAATTTTACATAAGACAAGGAAAATAGATGCATATCAACAAATTTTCAAAAATTTCGAAAACCTAGAAACCTAAGTTAAAAAGTTGAAATTTGAAATTTTGGGATTTCTCCCAAACCAACCAATGGAACTTCGAATAGGTTGAGGGGTTTTGCTCATTGAGACCTCAAGAACCCTTTTCAAACAAAGAAAGAAGTTTTTTATGGTTGAAAATTTTTGAATCAAGAAACATTAAGTTTTGGGCATGAAAGACAATGAGATTTTTCTCAAATGGAGGAAGAAAAGGAGAAGCTTACCTTGGAATCGAGTTTGGTACTCTTGGTCGAGAGGAATCACTCCTAGAAACACCGGTTGGACTGTAGAGACTCAGCAACTCGGAGAAGAATCGCCACCGGATTGAAAACCAAAAGAGAAATGTAAGAAATAAAAACCAAAATCGTGATTTTAAGTTTTTTTGGTCATACCGGTCTCACTCATGGCCTGGGAGTCAGACCGGTATCTCCTGCGATACCGAGACCGGTATGTACCGCAGAGCATACCGGTCTCACTCAAGGTAAGCCCGGTATCATGATCGGTACCTCTTGAGAAGCTGGAAATTTTATACTGCTTCCCATACTGGCTGAGCCATTCCTATAGCTCCCCAAACCGGTATGGTACAATTGGAATCAGCAATTTTGCCTAGAAAATTTAAAATTTTGTTTCCATTCTTTTCTATTGATGAATAATTTTCTATTGTGCATATATTGAGGCTGAATAATATTGTTTTGAATAATTATTTCATTTGTCTCATATGTGTTCAATGCATTCAGATATCGTAAAAAAATTTCAGTAGACTGCAATGGTGAGAGGAAATGGTCGTAGAATTCCTCACAGATGCCGTCACTCAAGAGCACCTCCAATTGAAAGGGATCTAAGAATAGAAAACTCTGAAGAAAATGAAGAGAGGGAAAATGGGGAAGAGCACAACCCTCTCAATGGAAGTGGAAATCAGGTGAGAAGCAATGAAGAAGCTCCACAGTCGGGTCAAACACACACAAACTCTGAGACCATAGTGGCAAACTTGGTCACCCACATGGAGGCATAGCAAAAGAAGTTCTTTGACGAAATGTTGAAGAAAATGCAAACATGGTACCAGTGGGGGTTAGTACAGCTACTGAGGGACAACAACAGCAACCAAACCAACACAACACGTTTCCCCAGTCGGTTACAGGGACACCTACCCCTAACCAGGATCAGGGTGCATATCATGGTGGATATCAGGGAGTAAATCAGAGTGGTTACTCATATCAGTCGCAATTGTATGGTCAGGCACTGTATGGACAAGCACCATATGGGCAGAGTAGTCTTTCTAGAGTGGTGGATGGATTTATAAAGTTAAAGCCACCAACTTTTACAGGAAATCCAGGAAAACCACTATGGCCAGCACAGTGGATAGCTGAGACGGAAAAGAACTTTCGTTTGCTAGAGTGTTCTGATGAGGAGAAGGTATTATATGCCACCCATATGCTGAAGGAAGAAGCCAATGGATGGTGGAACTCGACCAGAGCATATTTGGAAACAAAGCACCATATAATCACTTGGGCCATATTCAAAGAGGCCTTCTTTGAAAAATACTTTCCAAGGAGTTTTCGTGGCCAGATGGAGAAGGAGTTCCTCAATCTACAGCAGTCTCAGATGACCGTAAAGGCATACCAACAGAAGTATGAGGAATTTTTTTTCTTCGCTCCAACCAGTATGCAAGAGGAAGAAACTAAGACCCGTCGCTTCACAATGGGTCTTAGAGGTGTCATACGAGAACATGTGTTGGGGCAAGGACTGAAGATCTATAATGAAGTAGTATAGGTGGCTCGAGTCATTGAAGCAAGCCAGAGAGATAGTTTCTTTGCACAGAATAGGGGTCTGAAGAGGCCTAACCCTGAGGCCCAAGACGGAAGAAGCAACAGACCATATCATCCATTCGGGCCACCAACTAGCACTGTGCCACCCAGATTGGTTCCTGCAGTGACACAGCAGGCAACGGGACAGAACACCAGTGTGAAGTGCTTCAATTGTCAATAGGTGGGCCACTATGCCAGAAGATGCCCACTACCAAAGATGAAACCGCAGCAAGGCAAAGTGTATGTCGTTACCACAGAGGAAGCAGCCGCATCACCTGATGTAGTTACTGGTATGATTCTATATTTACTCCTTTAGTTACCACATTAATTGTATGAGCATGTAGAACTAAAGGAAAAAATTAAAAACCTCAGGTACAGTAAACATAGTAGGGGTACCCGCCAGAATCCTGTTTGACTCAGGGGCCACCCATTCCTTTGTGTCAGTATCATTTGAAAAAGGACTATATCAACCCATCAAGACTTTGGAACCAAGTCTGTTAGTTCGATCCCCCATGGGAATGGAAGTAGTATTAGAAAAGTATTATGGGCCTTGCCCAGTACATATTGAAGGACGAGATTTGGAAGCCAATCTAGTCCAGCTTGAGATGTCAGATTTGGATGTCATTCTGGGAATGGACTGGTTATCTCAACATTCAACAAGCCTGTTATGTGCTGAGAAGTAGTTAGCTTTCAAGGACAGTGAAGGAATGGAGTTCAACTATAAAGGGACTAAGTTGCCTAGGAAGAGAAAGCTTATACTCTCAGCCCTAAAAGCAAGGAAGTGCTTAGAGAAGGGGGGAGTAGGATACCTCGTATCAGTTGTGGATGTGACCACTGACTTGCCAAAAATAGAGGATATCAAGGTAGTACGGGAATTTCCTGATGTGTTCCCAGAAGACCTACCCGGATTACCACCAGACAGGGCGACTGAGTTTGTGATAGATCTCCTACCAGGGGTAGCACCTGTGTCTAAAGCACCCTATAGGATGGCTCCTACAGAGTTGAAGGAGTTAAAAATCCAACTGCAAGAATTATTAGACAAGGGATACATAAGGCCGAGTATCTCACCTTGGGGAGCATCTATGCTATTTGTCAAGAAGAACGATGGTAGCATGTCTTTGTATGGACTATCGAGAGTTAAACAAGCTCACCATCAAAAATAGGTACCCACTACCTAGAGTAGATGACTTGTTTGATCAACTACAAGGTTCAAGTGTATTCTCAAAGATTGATCTAAGGTCAGAGGTCAGGGTATCATCAACTCAAGATCAAGGAGGCAGACATTCCCAAGACAGCTTTCAGAACAAGATATGGACACTATGAGTTCCTTGTGATGTCCTTTGGGTTCACCAATGCACCTACATCGTTTGTGGAACTGATGAATCGAGTATTCCATGACATGTTTAACACGTCGGTTATAGTATTCATAGATGATATTTTAGTATACTCCAAGGACAAGGAGACGCATGCAGTGCACTTAAGAGTGACAATACAAAGACTAAGAAGAGAGAAGCTCTATGCAAAGTTCAAGAAGTGTGAATTTTAGCTAGACGAAGTAGCCTTCTTGGGTCACGTGGTATCTGCTGAAGCAATTAAGGTGGATCCCAGTGAAATTGCAGCCATAGTAGGATGGGAGGCGCTGAAGACAGTTGCTGAAATTCATAGCTTCCTGGGCTTAGCTGGATATTACAGAAGGTTTGTGGAAGATTATTCCAAGATTGTCGTTCCACTCACCAGGTTGACCAAGAAGGGGGAAAAGTTCGTATGGACCGAAGAATGTGAGAAATGCATCTAGACAGTGAAGTCAAGACTGGTTTCAACACCTATATTGACTATTCCTGCTCCAGACCTTCCCTTCACATTGTATACAAATGCTTCAGATTTGGGACTGGGATGTGTGCTGATGCAAGGAGAACAGGTGATCGCCTATGCCTCAAGACAACTGAAGGAGCATGGGAAGAACTACCCTACTCATGACCTAAAATTGGCAGCAGTCATTTACGCTATCAAAACTTGGAGGCACTACCTGTATGGTGAGAAATTTCAGATTAAGTCTGACCACAAAAGCCTGACATATCTTTTCACCCAAAAAGACCTAAACATGAGGCAAAGGAGGTGGATAGAATTACTCAAGGACTACGACTGTAACATTCTGTACCATCCTAGTAAAGCAAATATTGTAGCTGATGCTCTGAGTAGGAAATGGGCATCGAACCCCGAAGCAGGGCCGAGTACAAATGCTGCTTTGTGTGCTGCAGTTTCTGGCTCATCAGAGAATGAAGAACAGCTCTTATTAAAGTCAGCAGATGATCCAATGGAGCAAGGATTGATACACAAGTTTACCCATATGTTTGCAGCACTGAATGTCACACCCCAATTCTGCACTGTTCAGAATGGTGTGATGAACCGCTAGCAAACCAACGGTTCAACCAGGATCTCAAATAGGCTATCCCCGCGTTATCTAAACTTACACACATCCGTAATCATAATCAGAGTAAATACACAATAGCGGAAGTTTTATAATAACATGAACTGAGAAACTAAGAAGATATCATTAATTTAATAGCAAATTATTCTGTTTTCAACTGAGACATAAATATTTAAATAACAAATACATGTCTTAATAAATCCAATAAAGAAACCTATAAAATATCTAATCAAATACACAAGAGTTGCACTCGCAAGAGGAGTTGTGTGTATCCTCTTCAGCTTCAGCTTCCATCGCTGCCATGTTCCCGTACGTAGACGCATTCACATAGTCTTCAATGGTATAAACTGCATCATCAACTAAAAATATTCGACGTTGAGGGGTGAGCACACATCACGGCTCAGTGAGTAGCCAAAACAAAGCAACAATACATATGCATGCAAAATCAATTTATATCTTTGGTCTGATATATAAGTTTGCAGTATGCAATAGAAAGGTTTAGGTAGCCAAAGGTCGCGTTTATTAACCCCGCATCTATACACGAGTGTGTGACGTTACCCGAAGATCACGTTTATCGTCAACCCACATGCACCCAATCATGAACATTATATAACAAAGGTTACGTTTATTGCTATATAGTGCCATACCAACACGTAAGCCCCTGTTGGCGAAGGTTGCAAACTGGGCTCGCAACTAACCAATCCTAATGCCAAACAATGTATCCAAGGCCTCACCCCAGCATCCCTCAAAATGTCCATAGAGATAGAGCTAAGGCCTCCCGGTAGAGTCAGAGACTACAAGGACTGAGACCGCCTCCCCTGATACTCTACGACATAATAGTTCTGCTAAAGTAATGGCGATACGACGATGCTAATGCACAAGACTTGAGTTAGAGATAGAGCTAAAGTGCTGAGACCCGCCAAAGGTTAACGTTTATTGACGTTCTCATCACACCTCCCCTGATACTCGCTCGCATCAAATACACCAACCACACACATACAAGCACATGCCTATTCCTATCATCATCATCATCATTATGTTATAAACAATAAAGTAAATATGCATGAACAAGTATTAGAAATATTGGATGGCATGCTGTATGCACATTACAAATATATTCGCATAGAATCAAGCATGGCATAGGACTCAAGAAAATAGAAAATAGTTTGTTATTAACCAATTTAGTTTAGAGTTCTGATTCCTCACCTTAGCTTACTATAAGATACTTTTCCAAGCTTTAGAATCACCTTTACAGTGTTATTATATTGCTAGAAGCCCTAACAAAGTCGATAGAATTTAATTAGAATTTATTCAGAATTTAAAAACTACTCTGTTAACTGAGGGTCAGAGGTAGGGTCGGAGTCAGGATCGACCCTGGGTGCGACCCTCCCTTAAATCTGAACTTCCCGAACACTGAGGGTCGATGGTCAGGAACACCTAGGGTCGGATGGTCATCGACCCTCGGTGCGACCCTCGGTGCACTTTGGTCCAATTCCCTCTTTTAATCCATTCTTCATGTTTGGAATCCTATGACTTGCTCCTACATTCCATTCTACATGCATTCCATGGTTTGAAACCATGTATAACCCACCTAGATAGCTTTCATGCACTTTTCTATGGTTTTCCATTAAAACCTAACCATAGATTTATGGTTTGGGTTTCTCCGAGATCACACTCTCAACATTAACTAACCTAAGGTCTGTAGAAACTCATGGAATTAGTATCCATACCTGAGAAGATTACTTTTTCTCTGAAATTCTTCTCCTTTTTGTTAAGTTCTCTTCCTTGCCTTTCTTCTTCCTCTTTTCCTTCTCCTCTCTTTCTCTCAATTCGATTAGGGTTGTGAAAGGAGTGAAAGTGGCTTAGGGACATCCTTTAAATAGAGAAGGAACATCCTAAAATAAGTCCCTCTGAGATTAGGAAAGAATCCCAATCGAAAATTAGGAAATTTCCTAATTTCTATTTCGACAGAATCTGAGGGTCGATGGGAGGGTCGATGATCCCGTCGACCCTAGGGCTTAAGATGTCCGACCCTCCCTTTAAAATTGAGGGTCTGACTTTCTGCTTTGGGAGGTCCGACCCTGCTTAGCTGGGTATGTGACCCTTCCCCTATTTTAATTGTTTTTGGGTCGATTTGATACCTGGGATCTCGATCTCCTTCACGCCCTTGGTCCATTTGGCTCGACCATGACGGGTAAACCTGGTTCAAGGTGGTAAGACCGCGTTAGATTGACACGGGTCTTACAACTCCCCCCAACTTATAAAAATTTCATCCTCGAAATTGTACGTACCTTCTGATCCAAATAAATGAGGGTATTGCTTTCGTATAGCATTCTCTTCTTCCCATGTAACCTCTTCCATGTCTCTACTTTTCCATGTGACCTTAACATAGTAGATATCTCTGTTGCGTAGACATTGAACCTTTCGACTAGTGATTTCTGTTGGTGTTACTTCAAACGTCAAATCATCAGTCAATTCCAGCAAATCCACTGTCAACACATGCGTTGGGTCTTTAACATACTTCTTCAATAGGGAAATGTGAAATACGTCATGCACACTTGACATAGATGGTGGTAGTGCTAACTGATAAGCCACTTGTCCACGCTTAGCTAGAATTTCATATGGCCAGACATATCTTGGACTTAGTTTCCCTTTCTATCCGAACCTCTTCAATCCTCGCATAGGCGATACCTTCAAAAATACTTTATCACCTACGGCGAACTCCAAATCTCTGCATCGAGTATCTGCATATTGCTTCTGATGGTTCTGAGCCGTTCTCACTCTTTCCTTGATAATATCGACCACTCGACAAGTCTCTTCAACAAATTCCGGTCCAACAATACTACGTTCTCCAACTTCATTCGAAAACAAGGGAGTTTGACACTTCCTGCCTACAGTGCTTCATAAGGTGGTAGTCTGATAGCTATTGTTATAAGCGAACTCGATCAATGGTAACTTCTCGTCCCATGACCCTTTAAAATCAATTACACATGCTCGTAGCATATCTTCTAGAATCTGGATTGTACGCTCCGACTGTCCATCTGTCTATGGGTGGAATGCAGTATTGAACTTCAATGTTGTACACATAGCCTTTTGCAATCCCTCCCAAAACTTGGAAGTAAATCGTGGATCTCTATCCGACACAATGCTTTCTAGAACACCATGTAATCGAACAATATTATCCACATACAGCTTCGCTAACCTTTCCAGTGTATACTGAGGTCGTATAGGTATGAAGCGAGCTGTTTTAGTCAGACGGTCCACAATCACCCAAACTGCGTCAACTACCCGAGGAGTTAATGGTAGCCCTGTGACGAAGTCCATAGTGATGCAGTCCCATTTCCATGCTGGTTTTGGTAATGGCTGTAACAGTCCTGCGGGTCTTTGTCGTTCAGCCTTTACTTTCTGACAATTTAGGCATTGAGACACGAACTTGACTACATCTGCTTTCATTCCCCTCCACCAATATAGTTTCTTCAGATCATGATACATTTTTGTACTTCCAGGATGTATCGAATAGATGGGGGTATGGGCTTCTTTCATCAGTCGGTGTCTAATGTCCATACTTTCTGTTTCAGGTACACATATTCTTCCTTTGTATTTTAGTACTTTCTCGTCATCCAAGGTGAACTCAGGGTTAGTCCTACCTTTCTCAATATCTTCTTGTACTGTTCTCAGATAAGGATCTGCTTTGATAGCTGTCTTCACTTTGTCCACTATATCTGGTATAATCTTTAATGCCACGAACATATTCGAAAACCGATGAATAAACCCTTGGTTGGCTGATTCATCCGTTGTATCTATCACATACTGCTCGTTGCCGTGATTGAATACCATTCCGGTGGTACACAGTGCTGCGGTCATGCTAACTTCTCCTTGAGATTTTATCATTGCTTTTCTGCTTAATGCATCCGCTACTACGTTCGCTTTTCCCGGATGATACTGGATATCACAATCATAGTCTTTCAATAGTTCCAGCCATCTTCGTTGTCTCATATTCAACTCCTTCTGATTAAATAAATAAGTAAGACTTTTATGGTCTGACTTAATATGAAATTTCTCTCCGTATAGGTAATGTCTCCATATCTTGACAGCATGTACTACTGCCGCTAGCTCTAGATTATGAGTGGGATAATTTTTCTCATGTACCTTTAATTATCTTGAAGCATAAGCAATCACTTGCTCTCCTTGCATAAGCACACATCCTAATCCCAATCCCGACGCATCAGTGTATAAGGTAAACGTCTGTCCTGGAATAAGAATAGTCAAAATCGGGGTAGATATCAATCTGGTCTTCAGTGTTTGGAAGCTCTTCTCACATTTATCGGTCCATACAAACTTTTCACCTTTCTTAGTCAAACTGGTGAGAGGTACGGCAATCCGAGAATAGTCTTCTACGAATCTCCGATAATAACCAGCTAGACCCAGAAAACATCTGATTTTTGAAACGCTCTTTGGTGCCTCCCACTTTACAATAGCCTCGATCTTGCTGGGGTCCACTTTGATTCCTTCAGCGGATACTACAAGGCCTAGGAATGCAACTTCACTTAGCCAAAACTCGCACTTGAAAAATTTGGCATATATCTTCTCTTTCCTTAAACGCTGTAGGGCTGCGTTTAGGTTCTTGATATGGGTTTCCTTGTCCTTGGAGTATACCAATATATCATCAATGAATACTATAACCGGCGTATCCAACATATCGTGGAAAACTCGATTCATATGTTCCATGAACGTTGTCGGTGCATTAGTTAATCCGAAAGACATAACCAAAAATTCATAATGTCCGTATCTGGTCCTGAAAGCTGTCTTCGGAATATCACCTTCTTTAATCATCAACTGATGATAGCCCGATCGAAGATCGATCTTAGAAAATACTTTCTCTCCTTGTAACTGATCGAACAAGTCATCGATCCGAGGTAGTGGATATCGATTCTTGATTGTCAGTTTATTCAACTCCCGATAGTCGATGCATAATCGAACGTTACCATCCTTCTTCTTTACCAACAACACCGGTGCCCCCCATGGAGATATACTGTGTCGAATATAACCCTTGTCCAGTAGTTCTTGTAGTTGCACCTTTAGTTCCTTCAGTTCCGTGGGAGCCATTCTATATGGTGCTTTTGATACGGGTGCGGCTCCAGGTATAAGGTCTATCACAAACTCCGTGGCTCGGTCGGGTGGTAATTTGGGTAGTTCCTCTAGAAATACGTCAGGATAGTCCCGTACGACATCAATATCTTCCATTTGTGGTGCTTCCTTGGTTAAGTCGACCACGGATACTAGATACCCGATTGCCCCCTTCTCAAGGCACTTCTTAGCCTTTAGTGCTGAAAGTATGAGCTTGCGTCTCCGGGGAAGTTTGGTTCCCGAGAAACTTAATTATGCTCCTTCTTTGTCTTTGAACGTTAGCTTCTTTTCGGCGCATAATAGATTTGTAGAATGCCGAGCTAACCAGTCCATTCCCAAGATGACATCAAAGTCTGCCATCTCAAGTTGTATCAAGGTTGCATCTAAAGTCTTCTCTCCAATGAGAACTGGACATGGTCCATAACCTTTCTCTAATTCCACTTCTAACCCCATCGGTAACCGTACAAGTAATTTGTAGTTTAATGTTATGATGGGTAAGTTTATCTTCTTTCCGAATGACACAGATATAAAGGAATGAGTAGCTCCTGAATCAAAGAGTACTCTGGCGGGTACGCCATTTATAGGTACAATATTTGTGATTTATCTTTACTTAGTCTACATGCTCATTCAATGAAATTTTAACTTTAAAAGTTTCAGTCATACCTGTGACCACATCGGGTGATGCGGCCGCATCCTCGGACATAACAGCATATACACGTCCCTGATGGAATTGCTTCTTGGGCTTAGGGCACTCCCTTGCCATATGTCCCGGCTGGTTGTAGTTAAAACACTTCGGGACTTCAGGGTTTGGCTTTGGCTGTGGTTGAGCTGCTGGAGTAGTCTTGGTTGCAGCAGTAAAATTCTGAGGACGGAAAGGCTTATATGTCTTGTTATTGCCTCCGTTGTAAGAATTTCCAGCTGGCCTTTTGATGCCTCTGTTTTGAGTAAAATAACTCTCCTTCTGGATCGATTCTATAATTCGAGCAATCTGGACAACTTCATTATAAATTCTCTTTTCTAAGCCCAGAACATGTTCTCTGATGTTTCCTCTCAGTCCCGTGACAAACCTACGGGTTTTGGTTTCTTCTTCTTGCATACTCAGTGGTGCGAAGAAAAACAGCTCTTCATAACGTTGTTGGTACGCATCCACTGACATTTGTCCCTCATAAAGACTCAAGAACTCCTTCTCCATCGAATCTCTGAAGCTCTGTGGAAAATATTTCTCAAAGAAGGCTTCTTTATATATAGCCCATGTCAGTAGGGCGTGCTTGGTCAGTAAATATGCCTTCATGGATTTCCACCAATAATGTGCGTCGCCCTTGAGCATGAAGGTGGCGCATAGTACTTTCTCTTCCTCTGTGATAGTCATCATGAGAAAATTTCTCTCCATCTCGTCTATCCAGTGGGCTGGCCACAACGGATCAGACGGTTTTCCGTTGAATTCCTTGGGTTTCATCTTCAAAAATCTCTCCACTAGTCGGGAGTGGTCCAGCTGATTTTGGGGGTTTTCCCCCAAACATATGGGGTGGATACTGGTAATTCCCTTGAGCTGCTTCTGGAACCTGCACTGGAATCTGTGCAGCCGGTTGTTGAGGTGTCTGAGGAGCTGGGTGGTTACCCACCGGTGCCGTACTGGCTTGTCCTCTGTGCATGGGTGCAGCCTGAGTGGCTTGAAACATTATTCCCATGGCAACCTGCATCTGAGCCTGCGCGTGTTGCATCTACTGCAGCTGTTGTGCCAGATTCATCACCACAGTTGTTAGCTCTGGTCGTGGAGGTGGCAAATTTGTAGGGTTTGCCGGTTCTGGGTTACCCGATGCATAATTATTCTCTTGACTAGTCTCCTCCATGGGTGGTGGTGGTGGGACTGCATTTCGGGTATGTCGGGTTACTCTACGTCCAGACATGATTCCTTTCGGTGATTGGTGGTGCTTGAAAATTGTCAAAATAGGTGAGAAGTCATTCATATTTCATGTAGGCACGCTAACCGATAATCAATTCCAATTCTAGCTCATTTTATAAAAAAAATACTGTCTTTTCTATGCAGGGTCGATGGTGAGGGTCGATGGTATGTCTGACCCTTGGTCCATTTCTCCTCCGTTTCGACTCGTCTCTCCTCTCTGAGTTGCTACAGTGCTACTCTACCATTTTTGATCGGTCTGACTCCGGGTTTCGACGTCCACGTCATCACTACAGGTATGTCTTCCCATTTTTACCTGTTTTTAGGTTTTCTTTTCTAGGTTTTCGTCCATTTAACTCGTATTTTCCAAATTAAACTTTTTCCAACCGTAAAAATTCGATTTTTATTGGGGGCTTTTGTTATTGGTGTCTCGAGGAACGAAAGCCCTCAAAAATTTTTGAGTTTCATCGGTTGGTTATCGAGAAACTTGAAATTTTCTCTTTTTGCCCAAATTTGTCGATATTTTTTATTTTTCTTGAATTTCTTAAAATTAGACATCGTCAGTTAAAATTTCCTACTGTATGTGGATTGTAGGATGTATTTTAACCTACGTAAGTTCTCATGCCCACTTGTATGGTGAGAATTGGGGCTTTATGGTCAACTTACGTCGTTATTAAATCAAGTTTCAGATTTTTATCCTATTAACTCCTTGTTTTCCTTTTCTTTCTTATTTTGTAGATACCATGGCTCGTACCAAGGTACCCAGAGTTCGTGATCCCCTTCGCTTCTGTTCCAATGAAGCCGAGGCACGGTATGCTGACTATGCCCGTAAGAAGGTTGAGGGTGGTCGTATGGTGAACTTGGCTGAGTTAGCCGTGTTCAACGTAGAGGGAGCCTTTGGTGACATGGGGTGGCTTCCTGTCATTACATACGATGCATGCACATGTCCGGATTTGGTGCGCCAGTTCTATTGTAATCTCCAGGTGATGGGGAATTACAATGACGTTGAGCATGGTCAGGAGTTGCACATCACCCGCTATGTCAAAGGGGTAGATATCTCTTTTGACTATCGACAGCTGGCCGACTTGTTGGGCATTCCTTATGATGGCCCCATGGTGTACTGTTCGCCTGGAGAGCCATAGTTTGTTGAGATGGAGATGAGGGTAGAGATCGACAATCAGTTGCTCCGTCCTGATCGGTGGAAGATGAGAGCTTGTTACTTGCGTCCAGCTCCACGGGTCTTCTGCAAGATTATCCAGCATAATCTGATTCCGTAGAGTGGGCACTATGAGAGGGTTTCTCAGCTGACCCAGTTTTTAATATATAGTATATGCACACGCCAGCCCGTCTGCCTTCCATACATCATCATGCGGACTATGATTAGTGCTACATTGTCCGGTCATAGGGGTAATCTACCCTATGGACGCATGATTACAGTCCTACTGACCCGTCTGGGGGTTGACCTGGTAGATGAGAAGATCCAGGAGAAGACCTTCTCGTCACCTCTAGATTGGGAGGCAATCTGCAAGATGGGTATGCGGGATGCCCAGGTAAGTGATGAGGAGAGGAACGCGATGGTGCGTCCTCACACTCGTATCGAGATGGCTGATGCTGAGGCTGCTGCTGCCGCTGCTAGAGCTCGGGTGGATCCTGTCGACGATGATGACCGTATGTATATGGATGTCGACTCGATACCACCGCCTTCACCTACACATGCGGCTGGTGTTGGCACTTCTTCTATGGCGGACTCTGTACCTGAGGCTGGTCCTTCACTCCCACCTTCTGACATGATGGAGATGCTACAGGAGATCAGGGAGGCTCAGCATAGATCTGATCTGAGGATGGAGGAGTTGCTAGACGCTCAGCGTATGAGGGTGGATGAGCTGTTATCGGTCCAGCAGGCGACTAATAGAAGAGTAGCCGATCTTGCAGCTAGTCTCCGGACGACCCAGACCCAGGTGGCCTGGTTGACTAGGGTCTATGCTGAGGACTATGACCGAGATCGCGAGGCCCCGCCTCCTCCTTCACCTCCAGCTTCATGATTGTATTTATTTTCTTGTACTACAGAGTAACTGTCCGGGTTGTGGGCTGTACTCTGCTTTAGTTATGTATATACGTTTTGTTTTCCTCACTCATTATATGTAACTTGTTTTCCCTTTAATAGATGCATTATTCTCTTTTTAAAGTTGGTCTCAATCATCACTTGTGCTTACAGTGTGTTTGTATTAAAGCTTTTAATTTATCCTATCTCAGTTCACAATTGTCTCGAATGTATGTTAGTTCAGCGGACAAGGCCTGAGATGCTCTGATACCAAGTTGTCACACCCCAATTCCGCACTGTTCAGAATGGTGTGATGAACCGCTAGCAAACCAACGGTTCAACCAGGATCTCAAATAGGCTATCCCCGCGTTATCTAAACTTACACACATCTGTAATCATAATCAGAGTAAATACACAATAGCGGAAGTCTTATAATAACATGAACTGAGAAACTAAGATGATATAATTAATTTAATAGCAAATTATTCTGTTTTCAACTGAGACATAAATATTTAAATACCAAATACATGTCTTAATAAATCCAATAAAGAAACCTATAAAATATCTAATCAAATACACACGAGTTGCACTCGCAAGAGGAGTCATGTGTATCCTCTTCAGGTTCAGCTTCCATCGTTGCCACGTTCCCGTACGCAGACGCATTTACATAGTCTTCAACAGTATAACCTGTATCATCAACTAAAAATATTCAACGTCGAGGGGTGAGCACACATCAAGGCTCAGTGAGTAGCCAAAACAATGCAACAATACATATGCATGCAAAATCAATTTATATCTTTGGTCTGGTATATAAGTTTGCAGTATGCAATAGAAATGTTTAGGTAGCCAAAGGTCACGTTTATTGACCCCGCCTCTATACACGAGTGTGTGAAGTTACCCGAAGATCACGTTTATCGTCAACTTACATGCACCCAATCATGAACATTATATAACAAAGGTTACGTTTATTGCTATATAGTGCCATACCAACACATAAGCCCCTATTGGCGAGGGCTGCAAACTGGGCTCGCAACTAACCAATCCTAATGCCAAACAGTGTATCCAAGGCCTCACCCCAGCATCCCTTCATCATCATCATCATCTTGTTATAAACAATAAAGTAAATATGCATGAACAAGTATTAGAAATATTGGATGGCATGCTATATGCACATTACAAACATATTCGCATAGAATCAAGCATGGCATAAGACTCAAGAAAATAGAAAACAGTTTGTTATTAACCAATTTAGTTTGGAGTTCTGATTCCTCACCTTAGCTTGCTATAAGATACTTTTCCAAACTTTAAAATCACCTTTATAGTGTTATTATATTGCTAGAAGCCCTAACAAAGTCGATAGAATTTAATTAGAATTTATTCAGAATTTAAAAACTACTCTGTTAACTGAGGGTTGGAGGTAGGGTCGGAGTCAGGATCGACCCTGGGTGCGACCCTCCCTTAACTCTGAACTTCCCGAACACTGAGGATCGATGGTCAGGAACACCTAGGGTCGGATGGTCATCGACCCTCGGTGCGACCCTCGGTGCACTTTGGTCCAATTCCCTCTTTTAATCCATTCTTCGTGTTTGGAATCCTATGACTTGCTCCTACATTCCATTCTACATGCATTCTATGGTCTGAAACCATGTATAACCCACCTAGATAGTTTTCATGCACTTTTCTATGGTTTTCCATGAAAACCTAACCATAGATTTATGGTTTGGGTTTCTCCGAGATCACACTCTCAACATTAACTAACCTAAGGTCTATAGAAACTCATGGAATTAGTATCCATACCTGAGAAGATTACTTTTTCTCTGAAATTCTTCTCCTTTTTGCTAAGTTCTCTTCCTTGCCTTTTTTCTTCCTCTCTTCATTCTCCTCTATTTCTCTCAATTCGATTAGGGTTGTGAAAGGAGTGAAAGTGGCTTAGGGACATCCTTTAAATAGAATAGGAACATCCTAAAATAAGTCCCTCTGAGATTAAGAAAGAATCCCAATCGAAAATTAGGAAATTTCCTAATTTTTATTTCGGCAGAATCTGAGGGTCGATGGGAGGGTCGATGATCCCGTCGACCCTAGGGCTTAAGATGTCCGACCCTCCCTTCAAAATTGAGGGTCTGACTTTTTGCTTTGGGAGGTCCGACCCTGCTTAGCTGGGTATGCGACCCTTCCCCTATTTTAAGTGTTTTTGGGTCGATTTGATACCTGGGATCTCGATCTCCTTCACGCCCTTGGTCCATTTAGCTCGACCATGACGGATAAACCTGGTTCAAGGTGGTAAGATCGGGTTAGATTGACACGGGTCTTACACTGAAGATTTTGCCTGACCTGAAAGAGGAGGTAAAATCAGCAGTCCTACAGGACCCATACCTCAGGACAGTGCAAGAAAATTTGGAAAAGGGTCGAGCCAATCCTGAATTCACCTTGGATGCAGACAAGGTACTCAGGTATCATGGACGGTTATGCATACCTGAGAATGAGGATCTGAAAATCAGAAATCGAATCATGTTGGAAGGTCACTCCACTCCATATTTAGTACATCCTAGAAGCACTAAGATGTACCATGACCTAAAGAGGTTGTACTGGTGGAGGGGTATGAAAGCAGATGTTGCAAGATATGTCTTTCAATGTCTAAACTGCCAGTAAGTTAAAGTGGAAAGACAGAGGCCCGCTGGGTTATTGCAACCATTACCTGAGCCAGCATGGAAATGGGATTGTATTACCAGGGATTTCGTCACTGGCCTACCTATGACTCCAAGGTTAGTGAATGCAGTTTGGATTATTGTAGATCGCCTCATTAAGACTGCAAGATTTATCCCTATCAGACCGCAATACACCATGGACAGGTTAGCAAAATTATATGTGGACAATATAGTCAGACTCCATGGTGTCCCAGAGTGTATAGTATCTGACAGAAATCCACGCTTCACATCAAAGTTCTGGGAGGGACTACAGAATGCCATGGGGACAAAACTAAAGTTCAGCATAGCCTTTCACCCTCAAACAGATGGTCAGTCAGAGAGGACCATCCAGATCCTAAAAGACATGCTTCGAGCATGTGCTATTGACTTTAAGGGGGCTTGGGATGGGAAGATTTCAATCATCAAGTTTGCCTACAACAGTAGCTACCAAGCTGCGATCCAGATGGCTCCATATGAGGCTTGTATGGTAAGAAATGTCGGACACCATTGTTATGGGACGAGGTTGGAGAAAGACGGATCTTAGGACCAGAATTTTGTGCAAGAAACTTGCAAAGTAGTGAATCATATCAAGAACAAAAAGAAGTCAACTCAAGTGCGTCAAAAGCACTATGCTGATAACAGGCGTCGAGACCTCGAATTCACCGTTGGTGATAAAGTATTTTTGAAGGTATCACTAGTAAGAGGCCTCAAGCGGTTCAAAAAAAAAGGAAAATTGTGTCCTAGATATGTGGGACCATATAAGATTTTGTCCCGATGTAGCAACGTGGCCTATCAACTTGCATTGCCACCAGTGATATTTAGTGTCCACAATGTCTTCCACGTGTCCTTACTAAAGAAGTACATGAGAGACCCTTCGCATATTCTTGTTGTAAACCCCCCAGATTTAACAGAAGACTTAACCTTCGAGGTAGTACCAATCAAGCTAATCAGTCGAAAGATACAGCAGCTTTGAAGGCGTGCTATACACTACGTCAAGGTAGTTTGGAAGAGCCAGGATGTAGAAGAAATCACCTGGGAGGAGGAGGATGCCATGCGACAAGAATACCCTCATCTTTTTTACTTTGAAGGCACATACAATTTTGAGGATGAAATTTCCTTAAGGGTGGGGGAATTGTAAGACCAACATGCAAATTTTGGGGACGAAATTTCTTTTAAGGGTGGTAGAGTTGTAAGAACCATACTCTGAAAAACCCGGTTTAACTCATGGTTTACATTGTGATAGGTCTCCCAATCATAACCGGACCAGAAGGCGAGGCCGGGTGACAAACCACGATATCCAGGTATGAGAAACGATGTGTAAAAATATAATTTTTACATACCGGTCTCAATATAGGTCTCACTCTCACTCAGAGTGAAACTGGTATGTGCGTCCGATATGTATTTTTCCAATGGAGAGGGACTCCAGTGGGTCCAGCACTCCGAATCGAGTTTAGGAAACCTTTTAGACGTAAGAGACTTTCCTAGAATGGTCTCCCACTATATATATGCACATCATTCCTTCTCCTTAGATCCTTCTAAACATTCTCAAACCCTAGACCGTATGGAAGAGATCTGAGAAGGAATAAGGAGGAAGGAGACTGTGCAAGAAGGGAGATCTTTCCGTTGGAGGAGAACACCGCCATTCAATAAACACCGGTAAGTGCTCAACCTCTATATTGATGTTAGGATTTCAGATCGAAGTCGTGAAATGCCGTAACGCTTCAAAATCCTAGAACCCCAAAACCCTAGTTCTCATTGAGATCCAATCTGAGAAGGATGTGATGAAATAGTCGAATCCTAGATGACTAAACAAGTATTTGGACCTTAGAATGGTTTAGGAAAAACCCTAAAACCAAGCCGATGATCGATGGGAGAGGAGGTCCGAGATTGGGCTCTTGGACCCATACCGCCGGGCATACCAGCTGGACAATAAGTCTTGCGGTATATACCGCAGCCACATACCGGCTGGAGTGTACTGAGACTGGTACTGAGACCGGTACCAAGACCGGTACCAAGACCGGTACTGAGACCGGTATCGAGACTGGTATATATCGCAGCACATACCTATCTCACTATACTGAGACCGATACTAAGACCGGTATGCTTATCGAAGTCTGTTTGCTTGGCCAAACTTGGTTCTGACCAATTGGAACCCTAGCAACCAAATCCGAATCTATAAATATGATCTTGTAGGACCTGTAGACGGCGTGAGTGGACTCTGTGACGTAGAGTGGACTTGCAATTACGTGTCAGGTAAGGGAGAAGACCCCAAACCCTAAGTGACTAAATAATAGTAAGACATTGTGATCATATCTGTATCTGTGTTTATTGTTTGTTGTTTGTACATTTTACATGCCATCTAGTTATTTAAATTCTTATTACCTGTTCATGCATATTCGTATGCTAGGATGCTGTTTGTTTAGGCATGTGAATGTTTTTCGATTGTATGTGGAATCTGATAAGAAGTGGAGCCCTGGATATATCCTCACACTAACACCTTTTCGTATCGCCGTCTACCTTAGCGGGCTTGGTGCGAATAGGGTATCAGGCGGAGGATGTGGGATTGTTGCTCCACCTGCCCACCAGACTCTAGCTCTATCTCTATGTCGTAGGGAGCTATGTTGGGATTGGCTCATAGATACTGTGATGACATAGAGGACTAGTTAGAAACGGAACCCACTTACAAGCCCTTGCCAATAGGAGTGTAGGTATTGGTACGGTGTAGAGTATCAGAGGGAGGACGCGATAGTGTGGATTATAGCCAGACCACCAGACTCTAGCTCTATCTCTATACCAGAGTGAGTGGTATGGGGCAACAGCAGTAGTGTGGATCGGTGCTTGACTATTGGGTGTGCTCACACTCTCGTGCATGGAGTGCGGTGGCCGCCAAACCTTACCATAGCATTTTGCAAGTTATACCTGACCCAATTGTAATGTTATCTCATGCATTTTGTATGTTGCCTTGGTCTTGTGCTTTACTGAGCTAAGTTGTGAGCTCACCCGAATATATATGTTCTCTTTTTCAGATCTTGATGCAGGTTATAGGGTTGAAGACTTTATGGCTGCCCCAGCGTACGGGACAATAGCTGCTATTGACACATAGGAAGTAGGGGAGGAGCATGACGCCTCATGCGAGTGCTCTTTCTGTGTGTTCCTTTAGGGATTATTTATTTAATTCTTTTTTTTCTTTTAGTTGGATATAGACAATGTAAATAATTATTATTTATGATTGTGGATGATGGCATAACTGGATAATTATTTAATTACAAATAGGAAACTCAGTTTATTTATTTATTTAAGTTCGTTGCTTTTTATTATTCTCTGATTATGGTTGGTTTACTTGGAATGGTTTGTTGACACGGTCTATTGAGATCCTGGTGTGAGTCGTGATTTGGAGATGGTTCAGTCACAGTTCTGGTTCAGTCGGAATTGGGGTGTGACAAGCTGGGTTGAATTTGAAGAAATTTTGACAATTGAAAAAAACCCTAAAATTTGGGTCAAAAATGAGAATTTTTAAGTTTTTATTAAACTAACCGATGAAACTCGAATTTTCTTGAGGGCTTTCATCCATTGGGTGGCCAATAGCAATAACCCCAATAACAATCAAATTTTTATAGTTAGAAAATATTAAAAATTAATATTGGGGAACATACCTGGAAGAACGGAACGCAGGTCGTAGATTGATGAAAGAATCACCAAATTTGTACAGTCGACACTGTAGCAACTCAGTGGTGGCAATTTGAGTTGAAGACAAAAGACAAATATAGAGAATGGCTCAAAAATCAGGTTTAAAAACCTGATTTGGGATCACGTGGTCGCATAATTCGACCAAAAAAATACGACCCCACGATTTACCCCACGATCGATCCCAAGATCAACCACATGCTCTCAGTGAGCTGATAGGGTTTGTGTGGACGCAACCCTGCGGTCTCATATAGTGCGACCACATGATCGACCACAGGCTCTCGGTGAGCTAACAGGGTTTGTGTGGTCGCAACCCTGTGGTCGTCTATACTGTGACCCCACCATCGACCCCACGATGAAAAATGCCCTGCTTTGACTGAATGACTTTAAAGATTGAAATTTTGCCTTATTTATTTGGATTTTGACATGAGAATGATGTATATTATGATTGCATCATATATTCCTTGACTTTCAGACAATACCACCACTGAAAACAGGAAATGGCTGATGAAGAATAACCAGGAGAGGATGTAAACTAATTCCACCTCCACCACCACCTGTGAAGGAAAATAGCCATGAAAACCCTAAGGAACAGGAGAACCAAAATGTGATACTGCCAGGAGTCAACGACCAAGCCAACCCCATAAACTTGCCAGCCCCACCTACAGATTTGGCTACTACAGTAATGAATCTAGCACAACAGTTGCAGCAAATACAGCAAGTGTAAGCCAACATGCAAGCTGCTATGGGAATGGCTTTCCCAACTGCAAACACTATACCTTTACCAGTGGGACAAGCTAGTACCGTACTAGGGGTAGCAACACCGTGCCCCAAGCATCGACTATGAACAACACAGTACCTCAAGCACCTCAAACGCCATTTGTACAAGGTCAAATACAAAACCCTGAAGTAGCTCAAGGCATATACAACCAAGGCAATTACCAGTATCAACCGCCTATAAACAGAGCATATGCTCAGTATCAGTTGGACCATTCTCGACTGATCAAGCATTTCCTGAAGATGAAGCCTAAGGAATTTAATGGCAATCCATCGGATCCTTTGTGGCTAGCTCACTGGATCAACGAGATGGAAAGGAACTTCATGATGATGATTGTAAATAAAGAGGAAAAAGTATTATGTGCCACATTTATGCTGAAGGGCGATGCACACCATTGGTGGAAGTCTACTCGAAGTTATCTATTAATGAAGCACGCCCAATTGACCTGGGCTATCTATAAAGAAGCATTCTTCGAGAAGTATTTTCTCAGAATTTTCAGAGATGCGATGGAAAAAGAGTTTCTGAGTCTGTATCAGGGACAGATGACGATGGATGCATATCAGCAGCGTTACGAAGAGCTATTTTTCTTTACTCCCTCTAGCATGGAGGAGGAAAATACCAAAACCAAAAGGTTCGTTATGGGACATAGGGGAAAAATCCATGAGCATGTATTGGGGCTGAAAAAGAAGATTTATAATGAAGCTGTACAGATTGCTTGAGTACTGGAATCGAGTCAAAGGGAAAGTTATTTTGCTTAGAATAGAGGTATTAAAAGGCCTACTGAAAATTCATATAACGGAGGGAACACAAAGACATTTAAACCCTTTCGTACTCAAGGTTTCAAAGCTACAGCCAAGGCTACTCCAACAGCCCAACCTTAATAGAAGCAAAGTAGTGAAGGAGTAAAATGCTTTAACTATAACCAAATAAGACATTATTCAAGGGAGTGTCCTAAGCCAAGGAAGCAGCTACAACAAGGAAAGGTTTATGCAGTTACATATGATAATGTTGTCGCATCGCCTGATGTAGTCACAGGTACGACCTGAACCTTTCATTTTGTACTACCTTGTGTGAGCATGTAGACTAAATTAAATCAAATCATAGGTATTGTACCTATTAACGACATACCCGCCAGAGTACTCTTTGATTCTGGAGCTACTCATTCTTTATATCTGTGTCATTTGGAAAAATGCTAAATCTACCCCTCAGACCTTTAGACTACAAATTGCTTGTACGTTCACCTATGAGATTAGAAGTGGAACTAGAAAAAGGTTATGGACCATGTCCAATTCTTATCGGCTAGAAGATTTTGGATGCAACCTTAATTCAACTCGAGATGGTAGACTTTGACGTTATCTTGGGAATGGATTGGTTAGCTCGGCACTCTGCAAACCTATTATGTGTAGAAAATAAATTGACATTTAAAATCAAGGAAAGAGTAGAGTTTAGTTTTGTGGGAACCAAACTTTTCCGTAAACAAAAACTCATTCTCTCTGCATTAAAGGCTAGAAAAATGCCTCGAGAAAGGAAAAATTGGGTATCTAGTATCCGTGGTCGATCTCACCAAAGAAGCACCACGAATGGAGGATATTGATGTTGTGCGTGACTTTCTGGATGTATTTCCTGAAGAACTATTAGGACTACCACCCGATCGAGCGACAGAGTTCGTTATAAATCTTATACCTGGAACCACACCAGTATCTAAAGCACCTTATCGAATGGCTCCTATTGAACTGAAGAAACTGAAGGTACAATTACAGGATTTACTGGACAAGGGTTATACCAGACCTAACATAACACCATGGGGAGCGCCAGTATTGTTTGTGAAAAAGAAGGACGGTAATGTTCGACTGTGTATAGACTATCGAGAATTGAATAAGCTTGCAATTAAGAATCGATACCCATTGCCTCGGATCAATGACTTGTTCGATCAGTTGCAAGGTGCCGAAGTGTTCTCTAAAATTGATCTTCGGTTAACATACCATCAGTTGAAGATTAAGGGAGGTGATATGTCGAAGACAACATTTAGAACAAGATATGGACATTATGAATTTTTAGTCATGTCTTTTGGATTGACTAACGCACCCGTAATTTTTATGGAACTCAGGAATCGGATATTCCATGATATGTTGGATACGTCAGTCATTGTATTTATTGATGACATACTAGTTTACTCCAAGGACAACGAAACTCATGTCACAAATCTAAGAGTCGCTCTGCAGCGACTAAGAAAAGGGAAGCTTTACGCCAAATTTACAAAGTATGAGTTCTGGCTAAATGTAAGTCACTTTCTTAGGCCATGTGGTATCCATTGAAGCAATTAAAGTGGATCATAGAAAGATTGAAGCCATTGTGAAATGGGAAGCACCTAAGAATGTTACAGAAATTAAAAGTTTCTTAGGTTTAGCAGGGTATTATCGACGATTTGTGGAAGATTACTCTAGTTAATCGTCGTACCTCTCACCAGTTTGACTAAGAAAGGAGAAAAGTTTGTTTGGACCAAAAAATATAAGGAGGGTTTCCAAACATTGAAAGCTAGATTGATATCCACTCCCATCTTGACTATTCCTATCCCAGGACAACCATTTACCTTGTACACTGATGCGTCTGGGTAGGGTTTAGGATGTGTGCTTATGCAAGGAGAATAAGTAGTTGTATATGCCTCAAGACAATAGAAGACGCATGAGAAGAACTATCCCACTCATGACTTGGATTTAGCAGCAGTAGTACATGCTGTCAAGATATGGAGACATTATTTGTATGGTGAGAAATTTCAAATTAAATCAGATCATAAGAGTCTTACTTATCTGTTCAATCAAAAGGAATTGAACATGCGACAGAGGAGATGGCTGGAGTTACTAAAAGATTATGAATGCAATATCCTGTGTCATCCAAGGAAGGCTAATGTAGTTGCTGATTCGCTAAGCAAAAAAATAATTGATAAAATCCCAAGGAGAAGTTAACATGACTGCGGCAATGTGCGTTATAGGAGAAGTATTCAATTATGGTAATGAGCATTTGGTGATAGATACACTGGATGGATCAACCAACCAAGGGTTTATTCAACAGTTTTCAAATATGTTTGCCACATTGAAGATTGTACCTGATCTAATAGACGAAGTAAAAATAGCTATTAAATCAGACCCTTATCTGAGAACAGTGCAAGAAGATCTCAAAAAAGGTAGGACTACTCCTGAGTTCACCTTGGATGTTGAAAAGGTGTTAAAATACAAAGAAAGAGTATGTGTTCCTAAAACTGAAAACTTGGATATTAGACACAGACTAATGAAGGAAGCCCACATCACCGCTTATTCGATACATCCTGGAAGTACAAAGATGTATCATGATTTGAAGAAACTATATTGGTGGAGAGGAATGAAAGTGGATGTAGTTAAATTTGTGTCTCAATGCCTAAATTGTCAGAGAGTAAAGGCTAAAAGGCAAAGACCTGCAGGATTATTGCAGCCACTGCCAAAACTAGCATGGAAATGGGACTGCATCAATATGGACTTTGTCACCAGGTTACCATTTAACTCCCCGAGTAGTTGACGCGGTCTGGGTGATTGTGGATCGCTTGACTAAGACAACTTGTTTCATAGCTATACGACCTCAGTATACCCTAGAGAGGTTAGCCAAGCTATATGTGGATAATATTGTCAGATTGCATGATGTACCTGAAAGCATTGTGTCAGACAGAGACCCACACTTTACCTCAAAGTTTTGGGAAGGATTACAGAAGGCTATGGGTACAATGTTGAAGTTCAGTACTGCATTCCATCCTCAGACAGACAGACAGTTGGAGCGTACCATTCTGATTTTTGAAGACATGCTTCGAGCTTGTGTCATCGATTAGAAAGTATCATGGGATGAAAAACTACCATTGATCGAGTTCGCCTATAACAACAACTATCAGGCTACTATACAGATGTAACCCTATGAAGCACTGTATGGTAGGAAGTGTCGAACTCCTTCTTACCCAAAAAAAAAAAGTGTCGAACTCCTTTGTTTTGGAATGAAATTGGAGAATGGAGTATTATTGGACCAGAGTTTGTTGAAGAGATTTGTCGAGTGGTCGACATTATCAAGGAAAGAGTTAGAATAGCTCAAAATCGTCAGAAATAGTATGCAGATAATCGACGCAGAGATCTCGAATTCACCATAGGTGAAAAAGTATTTCAGAAAATATCTCCTATGCGTGGTTTGAAAAGGTTTGGACAAAAAGGGAAGCTAAGTCCGAGTTATGTTGGGCCATATGAGATTCTAGCTAAACGTGGGAAAGTGGCGTATTAGTTAGCACTACCCCCATCTACGTCAAGTGTGTATGATGTTTTTCATATCTCATTATTGAAGAAGTACGTCAGAGATTCAACACATGTGATAATAGTGGATCCACCCGGTTTAACTGATGATTTGACATTCGAAGTAGCACGAACCAAAATTACCAGCGGGAAGGTTCAACGTCTACGCAACTGTGACATTTATTATGTTAAGTTTACTTGGAGGAGCCAAGATGTAGAAGAGATCACATGGAAAGAAGAAAATGCTATGCGAAAGTAATATCCTCACCTTTTTTACTCGGAAGGTATGTGTAAATTTGGAGGACAAAATTTATAATAAGAGGAGGGAGTTGTAAGACCCGTATCATACTAACCGGTCTTACCACCTTGTATTAGGTCTTCCTATCATGGCCGGGCCAAGAGGACTAAGTGCGTGAAGAAACCACAAGGCTAGGTATGAAATTGAACCCAAAATCATCTAATTAGGAGTGTGTGGTCGCATACCTAAACAGGTGTAGTCGACCACACCTCAGAATAATGTGACCACTGGAGTTTGGGATGTGTGGTCACAGTTTTTGGATGTGTGGTCGATGGATTCTGTGACCCCACGTGCGACCACACGAAGTCTAACTGACTCCGTGATTAGGAAACCATCCTAACCTGAAGGTGGTTCTTTCCTAATCTATGTAGGACTCTATATGGAGGTTTTTCTCTATATATAGAACGTCCCTTAGCCTCTTTCATCCTTTTTGAACTCAAACTAAAAGAGAGAGAAAGAGAAGAGGAGGAAGAGAAAAAAAATTGAAGAGGAGGACTAAGAGAAGGAAATTCAGAGAGAACTCGGATTCTTCAACAAGTTTAAGGTATGAAAACATTCTCTATATCAGTTGAATGCCTAGAATAGATCATGAAGGAGATAGTGATTCAAAGTGAGACCCCAATCATACAACATGGACAAATTCTCAGAGATCCATGGAGGGAATCTATTAGGATGATGGATTATGTAAAAATATAAATTTTAAGCCATAGAACAATCATAGGAAGGATCATGATGGTAAGCTAAGGAATCAAAACATGAAGAAATTAAGTTGAGAGTGGAAAAGTTGACCATCACTCGTGTGGTCGCAGTTTGATCGACCACATGAGGCACATATGAACGACCACACGCCCTCAGGAAAGTTCCAAGGAGGTTGTGGTCGCATGTGTGGTCGCATGATATGCGACCACACGACAAACATATGATCGGCCATACGCCCTCAGGAAAGTTCCAGGGAGGGTGTGGTCGATATGCATGGTCGCATATCAAGGAGGGTGTGGTCGCATGTATGGTCGCATGATATGCGACCACACATATCGACCACACGCCCTTGGAAAAGTTCCAGGAAAGGTGTGATCGCATGTATGGTCGCATGGTATCGACCACGCATATCGACCATACGCCCTTGGGAAAGTTTCAGGAGGGTGTGATTGCCTATATGGTCGCATGATATGCGACCTCACATAGCTACCACACACCCTGTGGTCGCAAAAACTGAGACCACAGATGCAGTCGCACCTGCGACCACTCAGCTTCTGGAAGTCTGAATTGATGGAAATAAACTCTAATTTAAAATCTTTAAATTTGTTAGATTTTTAAGCGGTCTAAAAGTGATTTACAAAGCTTGGACAATGAATAATCATCAACCAAAGGTGAGGGAACAAGACCTAAATTAATTGGCTAATAACAAGCTGTTTTACATATTGAGTCCAATACCATGAATGATTCTATACTTGTATGTTTGTAATGTACATTTCACATGTCATCCAATATTCCTGCTATTACTGCTCATGCATATTTAATTCTGTTTACTTATAACATGATGATGATGATGTTAGGATTAGGCATGTGAATAGATGTGTGTGGTTAGTGTGCTTGATGCGAGTGGAGCATCAGGGGGAGGACGTGACACTGTGGTTTATCCTGGTCACCAGACTCTAGCTCTATCTCTACTCAAGTGTTTCCCACTAACATCGTCGTATCTCCATTACCTTAGCAGAACTATTACGTCGTAGGACATCAGGGGAGGTGGTCTCAGACCGTGTAGTCTCTGACTCTGTCGGGGGGCCTTAGCTCTATGTCTATCGACGTATTGAGGGATATTGGGGTAAGGCCTTGGATACACTGTTTGGCATTAGGATTGGTTAGTTGCGAGCCCAGTTTGCAAGCCCTCGCCAATAGGGGTTTACGTGTTGGTATGGGTAGGGCATCAGGGGAAGTGTTATGCGGTGTTTGATCCGAGCACTTTAGCTTTATCTCTATTCCATAATGGGTGTATGCGGGATGGCAATGGTGTTTGATCCATTAGGTGGATTCACACTCGTGTATAGAGGTGCGGTGGCCACCAAACATTTCTATAGCACATTGCAAACTTATAAATCAGACCAAAGATATGAATGAATGCATGCATATGTTTGTTGCATTGTTTTGTTTGCTCAATGAGCCATGATGTGTGCTCACCCTTTCGATGTTTTTAGTTGATGATGTTGGTCCTACCATGGAAGATTATATGATTGCACCAATGTACAGACATGTTGCTGCGATGGATGTGGAAACTATGGTGGAGTCGCATGATTCATCGTGCGAGTGTAACTCTTGTGTTTTCGATTATATTTTGTTGTTGGATTATCAGAACATGTAATTGATTACTTTATTTTATTTTATGTCTTGAGTCATTTGGAGATATTTGGATAATTAATTATGTTAACACTGTTAGATACTCAGTTCATTAATATTAAAGACTTTCGCTATTGTTTATTTACTCTGATTATGATTGTGATTGTATCTAGTTTAACCAAATGGGCACAGCCTATATGAGATCCTGGTTGAACCGTTGGTTCATAGACAGTTCATCACACCATTCTGGTTGGTTCAGAATTGGGGTGTGACAACAACTATGGTTGACTATAAGGTGACCAGTGAGTCGACCATAGCTATTCGGGAAATTCTCAGAAATAGTGTGGTCGCATGTGCGGTTGCATGTAGTGCGACCGTAGGATCGATCGTACGTCGTGTGGTCACATATATTGAGACTATAGGGTCGATTACAGGTTCGACCATAGGGATCGACCATACGATAATAGCAAGTACATTTTGAGACCAAACAAGGTTTTCAACTACTGTAACTTGGTACAATCGAACCCTAACTTAAATACATTAATTGTTTAGGTTCTCAATAAATTCCAAGTGACTTCAAAGCTTGGGAGAGGAACAAACATCAATCAAAGGTAAGGGAACAAGACCTAAACTAATTGGATAATAGCAAACTGTCTTACTTTATTTTCCAATGAAATGAATGTTTCTATGCTATATGCTTGTAATGTGAATAATATTACCAGATTGAGTGGTATGCCTAAGTGCATAGTGTCAGGTAGAGGCTCACACTTTACCTCAAAGTTTTGGGAGAGACCACAAAAAGTGATGGAAATGAAGTTGGAGTTTTGCACTGCATTTCTCCCTCAAATTGACAGACAGTCGGAGCAGACTATATAGATCCTAAGAGTTATTCTCCAAGCCTGAAAAACTATTTTTAAAGGAGCTTGAGATGAGAAGTTACCACTGATCGACGTTGCTACCATGTTACCATATAGATGTCACCTATGAAGCATGGTACGGTAGAAATGTCAAACTCCTCTGTTTTGGAATGAAGTCAAAAAATGAGGAATTGTAAGACCTAAGTCTACTGAAGAAACTTGTCGTGTGGCAAACAATATCAAAGAAAGGGCCGACAACTCAAGATTGTCAGAAGAGACGCCAAGACCTCGAGTTCGCCATAAGTGACAAAGTGTTCTTAAAGATATCACTTATGCGTGGTTTGAAACGGTTCGGCAATAAGGGAAAGTTGTGTCCTATATATGTTTTGGACCTTATAAAATTTTGGAGAGACGTAGAAGAATAGTATATCAACTAGTGTTATCGCCATCTATTTCTAGTGTGCACGACATATTTCACGTGTCTCTATTGAAGAAGTACGTTGGAGATCCATCACGGATATTGACAATCCATCACGGATATTGACCGTAGATCCACTGGATTTGATAGAAGACTTGACTTTTGAAGTGGTACCAGAGTAAATCACTAGTTGAAAGGGACAACATCTCTAGAGTCGGGATATTTATTATCTAAAAGTAACCTGGCAAAGACAAGACGTGGAAGAGGTTGCATGGGAAGAGGAAAATGCGATGCGGAAACAGTATTCCCACCTATTAGAGTTGGAAGGTATATCTAAATTCGAGGATGAAATTTCTTTTAGGGGTGGAGGAGTTGTAAGATCCGTACATAAAAATTTCACAAAAAAATTTCTGTTAAGGGTGGTGGAGTTATAAAACTTGCACGCCACCAACCCAGTTTAACCTTATGTTTTCGTGTCTTAACCGGTCTTCCCATCATAATCGGCTTAAGTGAAGCAATTGTATGAAGAAATCACAAGATAAGGTAAGCAACAAGTTAAATTTAGTTGATGTGGTTGACTGTTTAAGTTAGTGTAGAAGCAAATAGTCAAAAACTAAAAACCAATAAATTTTAGGCATATCATCGCATTTTTGAGGGGTATGGTCGACAGTATGGTCGACTTGGTTGAGACTGCACAACATGTGATCACATGTTTTGGTTTGTGTGGTCAACGGATTATGCGACCACACCATCGACCGTAAGATACCATAATAGACTCCGTGATTTGGAAACTTTCCAAATCAAAGGGGATCTCTTTCCTTATTGTAGAGGGGATATGGAAGTTTTTCCTCTATATAAAGGACGTCCCTTCACTCTATTTTACTCTTTTCGATCAATCTTGAACCCTAAGCCTAAGGGAGAAAGAGAGAGGAGGAGAAAAAAAGAAGGGGAGGAAAGCTAGAGAAGGGTTTCGTAGAGAAGAGTTCTATCTCTCTACAACAAGCTTAAGGTATGGACTTGACTTTGTAGGGTAAATCAGATAAAATAGGTTCTTTTCAAGTTGATATGTGGAACCATATACAACGATTTCGGTTATAGGTTTTCTATGGGAAACCATAGAGAATAGGTTAGAGATAATGGATGAGGGAAAAACTATGATTTAATGACATAGACTAATCGTAGGAGGAACCTTATTGTTGAGCCCAGAGGAGGAACACGTATTGAAAGTAAAAATCAGACCAAACTTGTGTGGTCGTGGCTATGGTCGACCATAGGGTGACCAGTGAGTCAACCATAGCTATTCGGGAAGTTCTCAAAAATAGTGTGGTCGCACGTGTGGTCGCATGTAGTGCTACCATAGGATCAATCGTACTTCGTATGGTCACATATATTGAGACCATAGGGTCGACCATAGGGATCGACCATACGATAGCAGCAAGTATATTTGGAGACAAGACAAGGTTTTCGACTACGGTAACTTGGTACAATCGAATGCTAACTTAAATACATTAATTGTTTAGGTTCTCAATAAATTCAAAGTGACTTTCAAAGGTTGGGATAGGAACAAACATCATTCAAAGGTGAGGGAACAAGACCTAAACTAATTGGATAATAATAAACTGTCTTACTTTATTTGTCCAATGAAATGAATGTTTTGTGTTGTATGCTTGTAATGTGTATCTCACATGTCATCCAATATTACTGCTATTTCTGTTCATGCATGTTTATTTCTATCTATTTATAACATGATGATGATGATACTAGGAATAGGCATGTGATTGTGTGTGTGGTTAGTGTGTTGGATGCGAATGAAGCATCAGGGGGAGGACATGGCATTGTGGTTCAGCTTGGTCACCAGACTCTAGCTCTATCTGTAATCAAGTCTTTCCCGCTAATATCATCGTATCGCCATTACCTTAGCAGAACTATTACGTCGTAGGGCATCAGGGGAGGTAGTCTCAGACTATGTGGTCTTTAACTCTATTAGGGGCCTTAGCTCTATCTCTATGGACATATTGAAAGATGCTGGGGTGAGGCCTTGGATACATTAGATGGCATTAGGATTGGTTAGTTGCGAGCCCAATTTGCAAGCCCTCACCAGCAGAGGCTTACGTGTTGGTATGGGTAGGGCATCAGGGGAAGTTTTGGCTGTGTGTGATCCGGGCACTTTAGCTCTATCTCTATTCCATGGTGGGTGCATGTGGGACACAATGGTGTTTGATCCGTTAGACGGATTCACACACTTGTGTATAGAGGTGCGGTGGCCTCCAATCCTTTCTATAGCACATTGCAAACTTAAAACCAGACCAAAGATATGAATTGAATGCATGCATATGTTTATTGCGTTGTTTTGTTCACTCACTAAGCTCAAGTCAGAGAGCTGACCCTCGCACGAGTAATTCTTTTTAGTTACTTGAAGAATAATTGGATTATATAATTATTTATCATGTAGACCTCAGTTCATTATTAATAAGACTTCCGTTATTTAATTATTATCTCTGATTATTACTATGGATTGTGTTTTGATTTAACATGGTTGGTACGGTTTTTATGAGATCCTAGTTGAACCGTTGGTTCTTATGACTGTTCATCACACTACTGGTTAGTCCAAAATTGGGGTGTGACAACTTGGTATCAGATCTCTCAGGCTCTGCACATTAAACCTGAATACTTCCACAAGAGTCATGAACTGAGTTAGGTTAAATTTAAAAGCTTTAATATAAACACACCATAAGCACCTGTGTTTGAGATAAAACTTAAATAAGATAATAATATACATATAAAAGGTGAAACCATATATATATGCAGACAGAAAAAAAAATCTAAACGTGTTCTGATAAACAAATAACATATGGTACGGTATACAAGTCAGATAGTTGCCTAACTATACAAAGGATATAATACAGTAGCAAGAAGGGGGCATCTGTAAAGCAGGAAATTAAAATACCGAGTTGGTACTCACAAGATGTGGAACTCAATGTATGACAGAGGAAGAAGGAAAATAGCTAGTAATGCCTAAGTCCCTGCAGAGATAAAGGGAAAGATCTCAGACCAAATCCAACAGAGATAGGAAAACAATGGTCATACACCAAAAGTAAGAGTAACTATAAAAAAAAGATAAAGCTATACTCTTGGGTAACGTAGAGACTCGGAGTGAGATTCACCACATGCTAATCCAACCCCCACTGAGCATTAAGAAGAGGCCGCAATCCAACCCCACCACCATCTGGGTCAAAAACGGGTAATGAGAACCCATCTGAGCAGATATCAAATAATGATAATCAGATTGGAGCAAGTCAAAGGGGTGAACAACCAGGCCACTCTAGTAAATCTACTTTGACCATGAAATGCCTTGGCGATGATTGTAACAAATTTATTCTAGCAAAATGCAAGTACAACAACAGATGATACCGGTTATGCAAGTTACCATGGGAATCGCTACCTAAGTTGCCAACGCTACACCAATACCTCTGGGTCAGACCGAGTATAGAACCTGTTGGTAGCAACATTATACCTCTAGCACCCATTGACCATAAAATAGTGTCTACCATACAACAAGTCCCAGTAATGCATATCACAGTATAGAATCATGATACACAACAAGCAGTGCATCAAGGTGGTTATCCTTATTAGCTACCAATGTATGGGATAGCTACCCCATGGCATAATGATCTGAGAAGGATTGAGGAATGTTTTCTGAAGATAAAGCTCGGATGTTTTTATCAAGGGATTAAATCTATTGTGGCCATATAACTAGACAGGTGTATATAGGATGCGATGCATCGTCGACTTACCTTATGATTATAGAAGATGCATATACCTGATTCTAAATTATTGTGCCTTGATGAGATACCTTTTCGATTCAACCTGTCAAATGGAGTTATTGGATGTTATTTTCTTAGAATTAGTCCTGATTATACCAATCTAAGCAACTCTCATGATCGACAACATGAATGGAGATATAAACTGAATGAACAATTAAAGGTTTAATCATATTGAGCGTACATCTTTTCGATTAATACCTGAGTTATTGATGTACCAAAAAAATTTTCTAGACTTACTCTTGTAGTACCTTGACCAATGGCATTATATACTCAATAGAACCTGCAACCATGAGGCTAAGAGTTGTAAAACCTCTATTTTCATGTATTTGGACCACTTTGCAACCTAACGGTCCTTGGTTATTGATTCGGTTACCATAGATTTACTCTTGATCATTTAAACCTAGGTTCACTAGATAAAACAAATGATCGTCATCGTATCGAATTTGAAAGAAAGAAGTGAATCACTTTTTGGATAAACATTGTAATTCTTACATTCTTAATCTTCATTGATAAAGATGTTTAGTTAATAAGGGAAATATTGGAGGAAAGATGATTGAATAGCCAAGAAACCTCAAATGAAGTAATGGAGAATCTGTTTTGAGATTACTAGATGAATGGATTAAGTCATGGTCTGTAAAAGAGCGCATGAGTAAGAAGTGAAAACTATTAAGAGCAATTACTATAGTAGATAGTGCTCGAACAGAGTTAAAGATGGCTATATCGGTATGAATTTTGACAAGTAGAAGATTTTCAAAAGCATATTTAAGAGTGGATATAAAGAAGAAATAAAAAATGATGGCATTGATAATACTAGGTTTAATACAATTATTATTGAGTTATTCTCAATGTCGAGTGAAATGACTAAAGGCCAAGAGAGTTTGGCAGAATTAATGAAATTATAAGCATATACCCTAATGATTATAAGTAGACTTGGGATATGTAGTGAGTAAACAATCAAAAGATGCTTTTCAGGATATACGAGAGAGAGATCAGGGTAGAACAACAGTGATAAAAGAAATGTAAGCTAATGAGTGTAATATGAAATTACTGGCGATAAACCACGAGAGGTAAAGGGGTTAGACATGCTCTTAAGACCTTTAGACCAGAGTTTGATAGTTTAAGCTCTTTTTGGACTAGATATTGTATTAGACGAGAGTTATGCACAATGTTTGAATCGTATGGATGGACGGAATTTGGATGCAACCTAATTCAACTTGAGATGGCAGACTTCAACGTCATCTTCGGGATAGACTGGTTGTCTCAACACTCTACGAAGCTGTTATGTGCATAGAAGAGGTTGTCATTCAAGAATAAAGACTACACATAATTTGATTTTACTGGAAGCATATTGCCTAGGAAGCGAA
Organism: Protea cynaroides; assembly: GCA_028583415.1. Taxonomy (NCBI): domain Eukaryota; kingdom Viridiplantae; phylum Streptophyta; class Magnoliopsida; order Proteales; family Proteaceae; genus Protea; species Protea cynaroides. The sequence continues at coordinate 44,584,277 of CM053274.1, read as the reverse complement.
AGCTCATCCTCTCTGCACTAAAGGCGAAGAGATGCTTTGAAAAGAAAGGAGTTGGATATATGATATATGTGGTAGATGTTACTAAATAAGTACCGCAGATGGAAGAAATTGATGTGATATGAAAATTCCCTGATGTGTTTCCAGAAGACTTACTCGGGTTGCCACCTGATCGTGCGACTGAGATCATTATCGAATTATTACCAGGGATGGCACCTGTGTCTAAGGCATCCTATCACACCCCAATTCCAGACTAACCAGAATAGTATGATGAACCATCAATAAACCAATGGTTCAACCAGGATCTTGTATAGGTCATACCTACCATATTAAACCACACACACATTCCACGGTAATAATCAGAGATAATAAGAAAAAAGCAGAAGTCTTTATAAATAATGAACTAAGTATCTAACAGTGATAAATAAATATTTAATCCAGTTATCTCCAAGTAACTTAAGACATAAAATAAAATAATCAATTACAAGTCCGTAAACCAAAATATAACTAAACTAATCAAAGACGCATTGATTGCACTCGCATGAAGGATCATGTGCATCTTCAATAACTTCTACGTCCATAGTCACCATGTGTCCATATGTCGATGCATTCACGTACTCTTCTACAGTAAAACGTGCATCATCAACTAAAAAATATTCGACGTCGAAAGGGTGAGCACACATCACGGCTCAGTGAGCAAAACAAAACAATGCAACAAACATCTGGATGCATTCAATTCATATATTTGGTCTCGTTTTTAAGTTTGCAATATGCTATAGAAAGGATTGGCGGCCACCGCACCTCCGTACATGAGTGTGTAAATCCGCCTAATGGATCAAACACCATTGTCGTCCCACATGCACCCACCATGGAATAAAGATAGAGCTAAAGTGTTCGGATCAAACACTGCCAACACTTCCCCTGATGTCCTACCCATTCCAACACGTAAGCCCTTATTGGCGAGGGCTTGTAAACTGGGCTCACAACTAACCAATCCTAATGCCATCCAGTGTATCCAAGGCCTCACCCCAGCATCCCTTAATACTTCCATAGAGATAAAGCTAAGGCCCCCCGGCAGAATCAAAGACCACACGGTCTGAGACCACCTCCCCTGATGCCCTACGATGTAATAGTTCTGCTAAGGTAATGGCGATACAATGATGTCAGTGGGCAAGATATGAGTAGAGATAGAGCTAATGTCTGGTGACCAGGTCAAAGACCACAATGCCACCTCCTTCCCTTGTTGCTCCAACACATCAACCACACACACACAATCACATGCATATTCCTAGCATCATCAACCAACATGGTAGCAAATGGACAGAAGTAAATATGCATGAGCAATAATAACAGTAATATTGGATGACATGTGAGATGCACATTACAAGTATATAAGCATAGAATCAATCATGGCATTGAACGCAATAAAATAAACAGCTTGTTATTAGCCAATTAATTTAGGTCTTGTTCCCTCACCTTTGATCGGTGTTTGTTCCTCTCTCAAGCTTTGGAAATCAGTTTGAACCCATTGGGAACCTAAGCAATTAATGTATTTAAGTTAGGACTCAAGTTCACCAAGTTACAGTTTTCAGAAGTCTCATCTGGAATCAAACAGATCGAGTGGTCTCAGGTGTGGCTGCACCTGTGGTCTCAGTTTTTGCGACCACAGGGTGTGGGTGATACGTGTGGTGACATATCATGTGACCACACATGCGACCATACCCTCTCTGGAACCTTCCTGAGAGCATGTGGTCGATTTTATGTGCCTCGTGTGGTCGACCCTAGCTGTAACCACATGAGTTTTTGGTCGACTTTCACTCTCAGTCTCATCCCTTCATGTTTTGATTCCTGGGCTTATAATTAGGGTCCTTCCTATGATTGATCTACGACCATCAATTCATATTTTACATAATCATTCACCCTAATCTACTCTTCATAGTTCCCTCTTGAGTTTTGTTAATGGATCTCATGGTTGAGATCCTACCTCGACTCAACATCTCAATTATGACCTATTCTAGACATCTTACTGGTATAGAGAATGGTTCCATACCTTAAGCTTGCTGGAGAATCAGAGCTTTCTCTACAATGCCTCCTCCTAGCCTTTCCCTCCCAAATCTACTTCTCTTCCTACTTCTCTCTTTCCCTCTCCCTTTCAATCTGGGTTCTAAAAGAGTGAAAGAGGCTAAAGGATGTCCTTTGTATAGAGGGAAACCTCCATATAGAGTCCCACTTTAATTAGGAAAGAAATCCCAAGGTTTTGGAAAGTTTCCAAAACTCAAAGTCGATCATGACTTCCTGGGGTTGCACGTGTGGTTGCAGAATCCGTCTACCACACGTCCCAAATATGTGACCACACATCCCAGAATGGAGTGGTCTCATTTTTCTAAGGTGTGGTTGACCATACCTACTTAGGTATACGACCACACGCCCATAATTACTAATTTTTGGTTCAATTTACGTACCTAACCTTGTGGTTCCTTCACACACTTGATCCGCTTGATCTAACTATGATAGGAAGACCTGATACGACATGGTAAGACCGGTTTAGTGAAGCGCGGGTCTTACAATCTTACAACTCCCCCCCCTCTCTTATATAAATTTTGTCCTTGAAATTTACACATACCTTCCGAGTCGAATAGGTGAGGATATTGCCTTCGCATAATGTTTTCTTCTTCCCATGTGATTTCTTCCACATCTTGACTTCTTCAAGTAACTTTAACATAATAGATGTTGCGGTTACGTAGTCATTGAACCTTCCAACCAGTAATTTCAAAAGGTACGACTTCGAATGTCAAATCTTCAGTTTGACCAGGTGGATCCGCTGTTAGGACGTGTGTTGGCTCTCGGATGTACTTCTTTAGAACCGAAATATGAAACACATCATGCACACCTGACATAGATGGGGGTAATGCTAACTGATACGCCACCTTCCCACACTTAGTTAAAATCTCATATGGTCCGATGTACCTTGGACTTAGCTTTCCTTTCTGTCCGAACCGTTTTAAGCCTAGCCTAGGTAATATTTTTAGGAATACTTTGTCACCCACAATGAACTCAAGGTCTTGGTGTTGACTATCCACATACTATTTATGACGATTCTGAGCTGTCCTAACTCTTTCCTTGATTACGTCTACCTCTTTGCATGTTTCTTCAACAAACTCAAGGCTTAAAATTCTTCGCTCTCCGACTTCATTCCAAAACAAAGGAGTTCAACACTTCCTACCATATAGTGTTTCATAGGGTGACATCTGTATAGTAGCTTAATAACTGTTCTTATATGCAAACTCAATCAATGGTAGCTTCTCATCCCATGATCCCTTGAAATCAATAACACAAGCTCGGAGCATGTCTTCTAAAATATGAATGGTACACTCCAACTGTTCATCGGTCTAAGGGTGAAATGTAGTACTAAACTTTAATGTGGTTCCCATAGCCTTCTATAATCCTTTCTAAAATTTTGAGGTAAAGCGTGGGTCTCTGTCAGACACGATGCTTTCAGGTACTCCATGTAATCTAACGATATTATCTAGATACACCTTAGCTAACCTCTCCAAGGTATACTGGGGTCGTATAGCTATGAAATGAGCTGTCTTAGTTAATCGATCTACAATCACCCAGACTGGGTCAACTAGTCTGGGAGTCAACGGTAACCCTGTGACGAAGTCCATGGTAATGCAGTATCATTTCCAAGATGGTTCAGGTAATGGTTGTAACAAACCTACAGGCCTTTGCCTTTCAGCCTTTATCTGCTGATAATTTAAGCATTGAGATACATATCTCGCTACATCAGCTTTCATTCCCCTCCACCAATATATTTTCTTCAGATCATGATACATCTTTGTACTCTTGGGATGTACCGAATAAGCAGTAGTGTAAGCTTCCTTCATTAATCTGTGTCTAATATTTAAGTCTTCACTTTCAGGAACACATACTCTCCCTTTGTATTGTAGTACCCTTTCAAGGTAGGTCCAAGGTGAAGTCAAGAGTAGTATTACCTTTTTCAAGGTTTTCTTGCACTGTTCTCAGATAGGGGTCTTATTGAATAGCTAATTACACTTCGTCTATCAGATCAGGTACAATCTTCAATGTAGCAGACATGTTTGAAAATCGATGAATAAACCCTAGGTTGGTCGATTCATGCGGTTTATCAATCACGAGCTGCTCACTACAGCAATTATACATTTCCTATGACACACATTGCAGCATTTGTGCTAGCTTCTTCCTGTAATTTTGTCATCGTTTTTCTACTTAGTGCAACAGCAACTACATTGGCCTTCCCTAGATGATATTGGATATCGCAATCATAATCCTTCAGCAACTCCAGCCATCTTCTCTGTCTCATGTTTAACTCCTTCTGATTGAAAAGATGAGTAAGACTCCTATGATCTGATTTAATCTAGAATTTCTCTCCGTACAAATAATGTCTCTATATCTTGACAGCATGTACCACCGCTGCTAATTCTAAGTCATGAGTGGGGTAATTCTTCTCGTGTGTCTTTAATTTTCTAAAAGCATACGCAATTACTTGCTCTCCTTGCATGAGCATACATCCCAAACCTAACCCAGACGCAATGGTGTACAAGATAAATGGTTCTCCTGGTACCGGTATAGTCAAGATGGTAACTGATATCAATCCTGCCTTCAGTGTTTAGAAACACTCCTCAAATTTATCGGTCCAAATAAACTTTTCCCTTTTCTTGGTCAGACTGGTGAGAGGTACGATGATCTTGGAGTAATCTTTCACGAATCGTCGATAATACCCAACTAAACCTAAGAAACTTCTAATTTCTGCAATATTCTTAGGTGCTTCCCATTTCACAATAGCTTCAATCTTGCTAGGATCCACTTTAATTCCTTCAGCTAATACAACGCGGCCTAAGAAAGCAACTTCACTTAGCTAGAACTCACATTTAGTAAATTTAGCGTAAAGGTTTTCTATTCTTAGTCGTTGTAGAGCAGTTCTATGATTTATGTTATGAGTTTCTTTGTCCTTGGAGTAGACTAGAATGTCGTCTATAAATACAATGACCGATGTATCCAACATATCATGAAATACCCGATTCATGAGTTCCATAAACGTTGCGGGTGCGTTAGTCAATCCAAACGACATAATCAGAAATTTGTAATGTCTATATCTGGTTCTGAATGTTGTCTTCGGAATATCACCTTCCTTGATCTTCAATTGATGGTATCCTGACTAGAGATCAATCTTGGAGAACACTTTGGCACCTTGAAACTGATCGAATAAGTCATCGATCCAAGGCAATGGATATCGATTCTTAATTGTGAGTTTGTTCAGTTCTCAGTAATCTATATAAAGTCGAACAATACCGTCTTTCTTTTTAACGAACAATACTAGCGCTCCCCATGGTGATATACTGGGTTAAATATAACCCTTGTCCAGTAACTCTTGTAATTGTACCTTCAATTCAGTAGGAGCCATTTGATAAGGTGCCTTAGATACTGGTTCAGCTCCTGGTATAAGATCTATAATGAACTCTATCGCTCGATCAGATGGTAATCCTAGTAATTCATCAGGAAATACATCCAAAAATTCATGCACAACTTCAATATCTTCCATTCGTGGTGCTTCCTTGGTGAGATCGACCACGGATACTAGGTGTCCAACTCCTCCCTTCTCCAGACACTTCTTAGCCTTTAACGCAGAGAGGATGAGCTTTCATTTACGAGGAAGTTTGGTTCCCATAAAACTGAACTTTGCTCCTTTCTTGTCCTTAAATGATATATTCTTCGTAGCACACAACAAACTCGTGGAATGCTAGTGTGAGGACAAAGATGGAATTTTTGGAAGTCACCACCTAGATTAAGGTCTAGGACCTTAAAAATGTAAAATCTCACCCTAAAGTAAAACTTCGATTGACTCTTGACCCTTATATTGGATTTCTGGTCCATCAGAGATTGGGTAAGCGTCAGGTTACGGTAATGGGAAGGGGTTAGGCACCCAAACCGCCCGATCAAAATCGGTTTCCTATGTCTTTTCTATGCTAGACTCTATCTATTAAACTGAGCCAAACCAAGTGGTTTGACATCATTGAACTGAATCTGTATCCATCAGATTGCCTACGTATTACGGAATTATTCCAAAAATCAGGTTTACCATCGTAGTTCAGGTGTGGTAAAATTCTATGGCTGTGATTTATGCCTGTGCTTGATTAAGTTCATTATTCAAGTTGAAGTTAATGTTTGAAAGGATGAGAAATCCTATGGGTTAGGATCTGGATAATCCATACGAACTGATAGATAGTCCTAGTGGATCTATGGATAACTCTTTCTGGGTCAAAATATGGATAACCTTATTTGGGTCAAAATATGGATAACCCTTTCTCGGTCAAAATATGGATAACCCATTCTGGGTCAAAATATGGATAACCCATTCTGATTTAAAATATGGATGGATATCCTAGTGGATCTATCGATAGTCCGAGTGAACTAAGGTGTGGATCTAAATTTGGGATTCTCCCAAATAGCCTACGTATCCTAGGGTTTGCCTTAGAAACTAAAATTTACGTAGTTTAAAATTGGGTCGGAATGTGGATAAATATCCTAATGGATCTATGGATAGTCCGAGTGGACTAAGGTGTGGATCCGAATTTGGGTTTCTCCCAAATAGCCTATGTATCCTAGGGTTTGCCCAAGGAATCAGAATCCACGTAGTTCGGACTGGATAACCCATTCTTGGTCGAAATGGGGGTAAATATCCTAGTGGATCTATGGATAGTCTGAGTGGACTAAGGTGTGGATCCGAATTTGGGATTCTCCTAAATGGCCTACATATACTGGGGTTTGCCCTAGGAATCAGAATCTGTTAGTTCGGGCCTGGGTTGAAATAACCTGTTCTAGGTTAATGATTGAGAACCTATTCTAGGTTTAGGATTGAGAACCTATTCTAGGTTAAGGATTGAGAACCTATTCTATGTTTAGAATTGAGAACCTATTCTAGGTTTAGGATTGAGAACCTATTCTAGGTTTAGGGTTAAGAACCTATTCTAGGTTTAAGACATGTTGAGGGGCAAAATGGTCCTGAATTATCCTTTTCAACTTGAGTTCTAATTTTGGAAGGTTTGGCAAAGCATTCTTTTTTTTATTAAGATTTTTAATATTTTTCATTATGCATTTCCCAAGAATATGGGTGCCTAAATGCACGTCCCCACGCCTAGATTGTCTTCTAGAAGTGTGCATATATGGCAGTTCAACTAGGGTGTTGCATAAATTAAATTATTGTCAAAAATAAATTATTCATCTAAATATGGCATATAACACATTTATGGCAAGAAATACACATATAACAAGATTGTTAGGAATCTCTCAAATATGGCATGCATTGCAAATAAGGCAAGAGCCTATATGGCAAGATCTAATATGCTAATCTAAGCATGGCAAGACCTGATATGGCAAGAAATCAATATATGCATCTATATATCAATATGGCAAGTACCAAACATAGAATGTAAAATATGGCATAATCATCCAAAACAGGTAAGATCTTATATGCTATTTTCTAAGCATGGTAAGACTTTAAAATGGTAATTATCAAGATTTTTGCTAAATATGTAAAAATCATTTTAATCTACCAAATATTGCAACACATGAAATATGACAAACATGGTTGTGCACAATCCAAACAAAGCATATAAATGCTCTAAATATAGTCATTTATCTAAATATGACATGTGAACAATCCAATACAACATTTGAGAGCATGTGTAGCAGACAGATATAGCAATAAGCATGTGTAGCAGACAGATATAGCAATGAACATTCTAAATATTCCAGCATGTGGTGGAAGATCAATGGTGGGTCATCAGACGATGTAGATGATGATCAGAGAGTGTGGGTGATGATCGGATGGTGAAAATGATGATTGGATGGACGATCAGATGGTTATGATGATGGGGATGCTATTCGGATGGCTAGGATTGCATGGGGGCTAATCGGATGGCCAGGATTGCATGGGGTTTGATAATGGGTGATCTAATGGTTGGGATCGAATTATTGATGTTTGATCAGTGGGTGCATGGTGATCAGATTAATGGTCAAGATCAAACAATAAAATTATCATGATCAATGATTAAGATCAATACATTAAAATTATCATGATTGATGGTCAAGATTAAAATTAAAATCATCATGGTCAATGTTCTAAGATTTAATCATGTCAATAGCCACATAACATAATCAAATAAATGTACAAACTATGGCTCATAATGATTAAATCATTTATTAACATACAAAACAAATATGATGAAATTATTGGAATCAGAATCAAGGGCTCATGATTGAAATAGCAGATCATAGAATAGGGATCAAGTGGTTGCGGGTAAGAGTGTTGAGGTTTGTTCAATGGTGGCTCTCGGTAGGTATTGGTGCAACAAGGTATTGGGCTTGGGGAGTTAGGTTGATCAGATAGTAGGATAGTTGTAAGATTGGCTGCAGATTTTGAGTGATGATGAACAGCTGGTCGGTGAGTGAGCTGGGTTTAGGTTGGGGCAGCTAGAGGTTTAGCCAGGTGTTAGATGGTGCTACAAGGGAGATGAAATAACAGGTTCTATTGGGTTTACAGAAAATTTGGAATTGCAGCATGTGGGGATGAGGATGACAGGTGGAGCATGCAGTTGTAGGTGTGTTACGGCAAGTGGCTGTAAGACCCGTATCAAACTAACCCGGTCTTACCACCTTGAACCAGGTCTACCCATCATGGTCGAGCCAAATGGATCAAGTGCGTGAGGGAGATCGCGATCCCAGGTATTAAACTGACCCAAAAATACTAAAATAAGGGGTAGGGTCGCATACCCAGTAAGGCAGGGTCAAACCCCCCAGTATAAAAGTCCAACCCAGAGTTTTTAACCAGGGGTCGAACATTTTAGAACCAGGGGCCGACGGGATCTTCGACCCCCTCATCGACCCCCAGTCTGCCGACAGAAACCGTGAATTAGGAACTTTCCAAATTTCAATGGGATTCTTTCCTAATCTCAATGGGACTTATTTTGGGAGTTTCTACTCTATAAATAGGACGTCCCTAAGCCTTTTTTACTCCTTTTAGAACCCTAATTGGATTGAGAGAAAGAGAAGAGAAGGAGAAGAGAAAGAGAAGGAAAGTAGAGAAGAGGATCAAAGAGAAGGCTTCAGAGAAACCAGCCTAATTCTCAGGTATGGATACTATCTCCATGTAATTCTACAGACCTTAGAATAGATAGTGAAGATGGGAGAAACCCAAATCATCCATCCATGGTTAGGTTTTCATGGAAAATCATGGGGAAGACCATAAAAACCATATAGGTGAATGAACTACGGTTCTAGACCATAGAACATGTGTGGAATGGATTGTAGAAGCAAGCCATAGGACCCCAAACACGAAGGAATGCACTGTAGGATGAAAATTTAACTAAACCCACAGGGGGTCGCACGGGGGTCGATGGCCAATCGACCCTACCAGACCCTAACAATTGACCCCCAGTGTTCGGGAAGTCCAGAATCTGGGTGGTAGCACCCAGGGTCGATGGAACCTCCGACCCTTGCATCGACCCGCAGTTGACAGCATGCTTTTTAAAATCAAAATTAATTCTAATTAGATTCTATCGACTTGATTAGGTCTTCTAGTGATATAATATTGATATTTAGTTGATTCTTAAAGCTTGAAAGAGGCTCTACGATCAAGCAAAGGTGAGGGAACAAGACCTAAACTAATTGGTTAATAATAAACTATTTTATTCTTGAGTCCAATGCCATGATTGATTCTATGTATGTATGCTTGTATGTGCATTCAACATGTCATCCAATATTTCTATTATTACTGTTCATGCATATTTAAATTATTGTTTATAACATGATGATGATGATGATGATGATGATGATAGGAATAGGCATGTGAATGTATGTGTGTGGTTGGTGTACTTGATGCGAGCGAGTATCAGGGGGGGTGTCATAGGCCGGGCCTCAGCACTCTAGCTCTATCTCTAACTCAAGTCTTGTCCACTGAAATCGTCGTATCGCCATTACCTTAGCAGAACTATTATGTCGTAGTGTATGAGGGGAGGTGGTCTCGAACCGTGTAGTTTCTGACTCTGTCGGGGGGCCTTAGCCCTATCTCTATGGACGTATTGAGGGATGGTGGGGTGAGGCCTTGGATACACTGATTGGCATTAGGATTGGTTAGTTGCGAGCCCAGTTTGCAAGCCCTCGCCAGTAGGGGCTTATGTGTTAGTATGGGTAGAGTATCAAGGGAAGTGTCATAGGCCAGGCCTCAGCACTTCAACTCTATCTCTTTTTAATGATGGGTGCATGTGGGATGACGAGTAACCGGGTTATTTGGGCGGCTTCACACACTCGTGTATCGATGTGCGGCGGCCATCTATCCTTTCTATAGCACATTGCAAACTTATTTACTAGACCAAAGATATGAATTGAATGCATGCATATGTTTGTTGCATTGTTTTGTTTGCTCACTGAGCCATGATGTGTGCTCACCCTCTCGATGTCGAATAGTTTTAGTTGATGATGCAGGTACCATTGTTGAAGATTATATGAGTGCTCCGGTGTACGTGCGTGTTGCTGTAATGGAAGTCGAAGACTTAGTGGATACGCATGACTCCTCATGCGAGTGCAACTCATGTGTATTCGATTAGATTTTTCATTTAAATTTATTAAGAAAATGTAATTGATATTTTATTTACTTATGTCTCAGTTGATACAACATAATTTAATACTTTATTTATGATTATTACAATTAAATTCCTCAGTTCATTTACTATAAGACTTCCGCTATTGTGTATTTATTCTGATTATGGTTGTGGATATGCATGGTTTTATTTTTAATGGATATAGCCTATTAGAGATCCTGGTTGAACCGTTGGTTTATTAGCGGTTCATCACACCGTTCTGAATGGTGCAGAATTGGGGTGTGACAACTTGGTATCAGAGCATCTCAGGCCTTGTCTGTGAAACCCGTATACTTCCACAAAAGGTCATGAACTGAGATAGGATAAAAAAATTTAAAAGTTGTAATAAGAATACACCATAAGCATCTGTGTTGTTTGAGACCAAACTGAAAGAGAATAATGCATCTATTAAATGAGAAACAAATTTTTATATACAACCAAAGGAAGAACAAACATTTATATATATATATATGTGATTAAAGCAGAGTACAGTCCATAGTCTGGACAATTACTCTGAACTACAAAAAGAAAGAGAAAAGAAATACAACAAGAAGCTGGAGGTGATGGGGTAGGCGGTGCCTCACGGTCTCTATCATAGTCCTCTGGGTAGACTCTAGTCAACCAAGCTATCAGAGTTTGGGTAGTCTGGAGACTAGCTGTGAGATCAGCCACCCGCTGGTCAGTCACACGCTGAGCAACCCTAAGCTCTCCCACCCGTTGATACCATAAGTGCTGAGCAGCTAGAAGCTCTCCCACCCGCTGGTCTGACACGCGCTGAGCAACCAGAAGCTCTCCCACCCGCTGATTGGACAAGTGCTGAGCCTCTAGAAGCTCTCCCATCCTCAAGTCAGACGTACGCTGAGCCTCTCGTATCTCATGCAAGATCCCCATCAGGTCATCAGAAGGAGCATACGAAGGACCAGCTGCATGCGAAGGACCAGCTAAAGAAGACGGACCAGCCCCAGTAGCATGAGTAGGTGATGGAGGAGGTATGGCATCTACATCCATGTACAGCCGATCATCATCATCCCCATGAACCCCTGCTCTAGCGACGGCTGCTGCTGCTGCCTCAGCGTCAGCCATCTCCACTCGAGTGCGAGGGCGCACCATCGTGTTCCTCTCCTCATCGCTGACCTGGGCATCCCGCATGCCCATCTTGCAAATAGCCTCCCAATCCAGAAGCGATGAGAAGGATTTCTCCTAAATCTTTTCATCCAACAAATCAACCCCCAGGCGGGTAAGCAAGGTAGTGATCATGCGTCCATAAGGAAGGTTGCCAGCGTGACTGGGCAACGTGGCACTGATCACCGTCCGCATGATGATGTAGGGAAGGCAGACGGGCTGCCTAGTGCATATGCAGTACAACAGATACTGGGTCAACTGGGAGACCCTCTCGTAATGACCACTCTAAGGTATTAGGTTATGCTGAATGATCTTGTAGTATACCCATGGATCTGAACGCAGGTAACTTGCTTTCATCTCCCAGCGATCAGGTCTGATGAGCTGACGATCTATCTTAGTCTTCATCTATAATGAAAAGAACTGGGGCTCTCCAGGGGCACAGAATACCAAGGGGCCATCATATAAAATGCCCAACAAGTCGGCCAGCTGCCGATAATCGAATGAAACATCAACCCCCTTGACGTAGCTGGTGATCCAAAGCTCACCACCTCTCTCAACATCATTGTAATCTCCCACCACCTAGAGATTACAGTAGAACTGGCGTACCAAGTCTGGACAGGTACAGGCATCATAGGTGATGACAGGGAACCATCCCATATCGCCAAAGGCCCCCTCCACATTGAACAAGGCCAGGCTAGCCAAGTCCACTTTGTGGCCTCCCTCTACTTTCTTGCAAGCGTAGTGGGCATACTGTGTCTCGGCTTCATTGGAACGGAAGCGAAGACTGTCGCGAACCCTAGGCAATCCCACTATCAGATTAAGTAATGGCGGGAAGTAGAGTAACCAGACAGAGCCGTAACTCTATTCCACCACCACCACCAGTGGGGGAGAATAGCCAGACACACCTGGAAACACAGGGGAACACGAACACGGCACCATCCGTCATAAATGGGTAGACCACTCCTACAAATCTTCCATCTCCACCTACAGACTTGGCCACAGTCGTAATGAACTTGGCCCAACAGCTGCAGCAAATGCAACCGGCATAAGCCACTATACAAGCTGCCATAGGCATAACTCCTCCAGCTGCACAGACACCTCCAATGCCAGCAGGACAGGCAAGCACAGCACCAGGGGGGAGTAACACAGTACCCTACGCACCTCAGACTCCTATCATGCAGGCTCAAGTACAAAATCCTGAGATAGCTCAAGGTGGATATCAATACCAACCACCTATGTATGGAGCGTATGTCCCGCAGCCACTAGACCACTCCAGACTGGTGGAGCATTTTCTGAAACTGAAGCCCAGAGAATTTAATGGCAAGCCAGCAGAGCCTTTATGGCCGACACACTGGGTTGACGAAATGGAAAGAAACTTTATGATGATGACATTAAATGAAGAAGAAAAAGTGTTGTGTGCCACCTTTATGCTGAAAGGAGATGCACACCATTGGTGGAGGTCTACCAGGACTTATTTATTAACAAAGCACGCCCAACTGACTTGGGATATCTATAAGGAGGCGTTCTTTGAAAAGTACTTTCCAAGAAGTTTCAGAGATTCTATGGAAAGAGAGTTCCTGAGTTTATATCAGGGGCAGATGACCGTGGATGCGTTTCAACAGTGTTATGAAGAGCTGTTCTTCTTTGCACTCACCAGTATGCAAGAGGAAAACACCAAGTCCCGAAGGTTCGTTATGGGACTTAGGGGAAGCATTCGTGAGCATGTTCTGGGACATGAAAAGAAAATCTATAACGAAGCGGCACAAATTGCTCGAGTTATAGAATCGAGCCAAAAGGAGAGTTATTTCATGCAAAATAGAGGTATAAAAAGGCCAGCTGAAAATTCTTATAACGGAGGGAATAACAAGATATTCAAACCCTTCCGTGCTCAAGGCTTTACCACGGCAACCATGACTAGTCCAGTAGCTCATCAGCAACAAAAGCCGAGTACTGAAGGGATAAAATGTTTTAACAGCAACCAAGTGGGACATATAGCAAGGGAATGTCCGAAGCCCAAGAAACAGCTACATCAAGGATGAGTTTACGCGGTTACATTTGAGGATGTTGCCGCATCGCCTAATGTGGTCACAGGTATGACTTAAATTTTTAGTTAGTTGTATTACATTGTATGAGCATGTAGACTAAACCAAAACAAATCACAGGTATCGTACCTATTAATGGCATTTCCGCCAGAGTACTCTTTGATTCAGGAGCTACTCATTCCTTTATATCTGTGACATTTGGAAAGAAGTTAAATCTACCCCTTAAACCCTTAGACTGCAAACTACTTGTATGATCACCTATGGGATTAGAAGTGGAGTTAAAAAAAGGTTATGGACCATGTCCAGTTCTTATTGATGAAAAGACCTTGGATGCAACCTTGATCCAACTTGAGATGGCAGACTTTGATGTCATCTTGGGAATGGACTGGTTAGTTCGGCATTCTGCAAACCTATTGTGTGCCGAAAAGAAGCTGACATTTAAAGACAAGGAAGGAGCAGAGTTCAATTTTTTGGGAACCAAACTTCCCCGGAAACAAAAGCTCATACTCTCTGCACTAAAGGCTAAGAAGTGCCTTGAGAAAGGAGCAGTCGGATATTTAGTATCTGTGGTCGACCTTACCAAGGAAGCACCACGAATGAAAGATATTGATGCCGTGCTTGACTTTCCAAACGTATTTCGTGAAGAACTACCAGGATTACCATCCGACCGAGCTACAGAGTTTGTTATAGATCTTATACCTGGAGCTGCACCAGTATCGAAAGCACCTTATCGAATGGCTCCTACCGAACCGAAGGAATTAAAAGTACAACTACAAGAACTGCTAGACAAGAGTTACATTCGCCCTAGTATATCACCATGGGGAGCGCCAGTATTATTCGTAAATAAAAAGGATGGTAGCGTTCGCTTATGTATAGACTACCGAGAACAAAATAAACTGACAAGCAAGAATCGATATCCATTGCCTCGGATCGATGACCTATTCGATCAGTTGCAAGGTGCCAAAGTGTTCTCCAAGATCGATCTTTGGTCAGGCTACCATCAGCTAAAGATTAAGGACGGTGATATTCCCAACACAGCATTCAGGACCAGATATGGACATTATGAATTCTTGGTTATGTCTTTTGGATTGACAAACGCACTAGCAACTTTTATGGTACTAATGAACCAGGTTTTCCATGACATGTTGGATACATCGGTTATTGTATTCATTGATGATATATTGGTCTACTCCAAAGACGAGGAAACTCATATTAAGAATCTAAACACCGCTCTGCAACGACTACGGAAGGAGAAGCTCTACGCCAAATTTTCAAAGTGTGAGTTTTAACTAAAGGAAGTGCATTTCTAGGCCATGTAGTATCCGCTGAAGGAATTAAAGTGGATCCCAGTAAAATTAAGGCTATTGTAAAGTGGGAAGCACCGAAGAGCGTTGGAGAAATTAGAAGTTTCTTGGGTCTAGCTGGGTATTATCGATAATTTGTGGAAGACTATTCCCGAATTGCCGTACCTCTTACCAGTTTAACTAAGAAGGGCGAGAAGTTTGTTTGGACGGACAAATGCGAGAAGAGTTTCCAAACCTTGAAGGCTAGATTGATATCAGCTCCAATCTTGACCATCTCGATTCCAGGCCACCATTTATCTTGTATACCGATGCGTCAGGACTGGGATTAGGATGTGTACTAATGCAAGGAGAACAAGTAATTGCTTATGCCTCAAGACAACTGAAGACACATGAGAAGAACTATCCGACTCATGATTTGGAACTAGCGGCAGTAGTACATGCTGTCAAAATATGGAGACATTATCTGTATGGAGAAAAGTTTCAGATTAAATCAGACCATAAAAGTCTTACTTATCTATTTAATCAGAAGGAGCTGAATATGAGACAAAGAAGATGGCTGGAACTATTGAAAGACTATGATTGTGATATCCAGTATCATCCGAGGAAAGCTAATGTAGTAGCCGATGCATTGAGTAGAAAGGCAATGATAAAATCTCAGGGGGAGGTTAGCACAACTGCCGCAATGTGTACTACCAGAAAGGTATTCAAGCACGGTAATTAGTAGTTTGTGATAGATAAACCAGATGGATCAGCCAACCAAGGATTTATTCGGTTTTCAAATATGTTCGCCGCATTGAAGATTATACCGGATATAGTTGATGAAGTAAAGACAGCTATCAAATCAGACCCTTACCTAAGAACGGTACAAGAGGACATCGAAAAAGGTAGGACTAACCCTGAGTTCAGCTTGGACGAAGAAAAGGTACTGAAGTACAAAGGAAGGATTGCAAAAGGCTATGGGTACAACATTGAAGTTTAGTACCGCATTCCATCCGCAGACAGACGGACAGTCAGAGCGTACAATTCAGATTCTAGAAGATATGCTTCGAGCATGTGTAATTGATTTTAAAGGATCATGGAATGAAAAGTTACCACTGATTGAGTTCGCTTATAACAATAGCTATCAGACTACTATACAGATCACCCTATGAAGCACTGTATGGCCGAAAGTGTCGAACTCCTTTGTTTTGGAATGAAGTTGGGGAACGTAGTATTGTTGGACCAGAATTTATTGAAGAGACTTGTTGAGTGGTCGATATTTTCAAGGAAAGAGTGAGAACAACTTAGAATCGTCAGAAGCAATATGCAGATACCCGACACCGAGACCCTGAATTCGTCGTGGGTGATAAAGTATTCTTAAAAGTATCGCCTATGCGAGGATTAAAACGGTTCAGACAGAAAGGGAAATTAAGTCCAAGATATGTCGGGCCATATGAGATTCTAACTAAGCGTGGGAAAGTGGCGTACCAGTTAGCACTACCACCATCTATATCAAGTGTGCATGACGTATTTCATATTTCCTTATTGAAGAAGTATGTCAAGGATCCAACGCACGTTCTGACAGTAGATTTACCTGATTTGACTGATGATTTGACATTTGAAGTAACACCAACTGAAATCACCAGCCGAAAGGTTCAACGACTATGCAACCGTGATATCTATTATGTTAAGATCACCTGGAGAAGTAGAGATACGAAAGAAATTACATGGGAAGAAGAGAATGCTATGGGAAGGCAATATCCTCATTTATTTGACTCAGAAGGTATGTACAATTTCGAGGACGAAATTTTTATAAGTAGGGGGGAGTTGTAAGACCCGTATCAAACAAACCCGGTTTTACCACCTTGAACTAGGTCTACCCATCATGGTCGAGCCTAATGGATCAAGTGCGTGAGGGAGATCGTGATCCCAGGTATTAAACTGACCCAAAAATACTAAAATAAGGGGTCGGGTTGCATACCCAGCAAGGCAGGGTCGGACCCCCCAGTATAAAAGTCAGACTCTAAGTTTTTAACCGGGGGTTGGACATTTTAGAACCAGGGGTCGACGGGATCTCCAACCCCCTCATCGACCCCCAGTCTGCCAATAGAAACCGTGAATTAGGAACTTTCCAAATTTCAATGGGATTTTTTCCTAATCTCAATGGGACTTATTTTGGGAGTTTCTACTCTACAAATAGGACATCCCTAAGCCTCTTTCACTCCTTTTAGAACCCTAATTGGATTGAGAGAAAGAGAAGAGAAGGAGAAGAGAAAGAGAAGAGAAGGAGAAGAGAAAGAGAAGAGAAGGAAAGTAGAGAAGAGGATCAAAGAGAAGGCTTCAGAGAAACCAGCCTAATTCACAGGTATGGATACTATCTCCATGTAATTCTACAGACCTTAAAATAGATAGTGAAGATGGGAGAAACCCAAATCATCCATCCATGGTTAGGTTCTCATGGAAAACCATGGGGAAGACCATAAAAACCATAATGGTGAATGAACTATGGTTCTAGACCATAGAACATGTGTGGAATGGATTGTAGAAGCAAGCCATAGGACCCCAAACACGAAGGAATGCACTGTAGGATGAAAATTTGACTAAACCCACAGGGGGTCACACGGGGGGTCAATGGCTAATCGACCCTACCAGACCGTAACAATCGACCCCCAATGTTCGGGAAGTCCAGAATCTGGGTGGTAGCACCCAGGGTCGATGGAACCTCTGACCCTGGCATCGACCCCCAGTTGACAGCTTGCTTTTCAAAATCAGAATTAATTCTAATTATATTCTATCGACTTGATAGGTCTTCTAGTGATATAATATTGATATTTAGTTGATTCTTAAAGCTTGAAAGAGGATCTACGATCATGCAAAGGTGAGGGAACAAGACCTAAACTAATTGGTTAATAATAAATTATTTTATTCTTGAGTCTAATGCCATGATTGATTTTATGTGTGTATGCTTGTATGTGCATTCAACATGTCATCCAATATTTCTATTATTACTGTTCATGCATATTTAAATTATTGTTTATAACATGATGATGATGATGATGATGATGATGATAAGAATAGGCATGTGAATGTATGTGAGTGGTTGGTGTGCTTGATGCGAGCGAGTATCAGGGGGGTCATAGGCCGGGCCTCAACACTCTAGCTCTATCTCTAACTCAAGTCTTGTCCACTGACATCATCGTATCGCCATTACCTTAGCAGAACTATTACGTCGTAATGTATGAGGGGAGGTGGTCTCGGACCGTGTAGTCTCTGACTCTGCTGGGGGGCGTTAGCCCTATCTCTATGGACGTATTGAGGGATGCTGGGTGAGGCCTTGGATACACTGATTGGCATTAGGATTGGTTAGTTGCGAGCCCCGGTTGCAAGCCCTCGCCATCAGGGGCTTACATGTTGCTATGGGAAGAGTATCAAGGGAAGTGTCATAGGCTGGGCCTCAGCACTTTATCTCTATCTCTTTTCCATGATGGGTGCATGTGGGACGACGAGTAATCGGGTCATTTGGGCGGCTTCACACACTCGTGTATAGAGGTGCGGCGGCTACCTATCCTTTCTATTGCACATTGCAAACTAATTACCAGACCAAAGATATGAATTGAATGCATGCATATGTTTGTTGCATTGTTTTGTTTGCTCACTAAGCCATGATGTGTGCCCACCCTCTCGATGTCGAATATTTTTAGTTGATGATGCAGGTACCACTGTTGAAGATTATATGAGTGCTCTGGTGTACGTGCGTATTGCTGCAATAGAAGCTGAAAACTTAGTGGATACGCATGACTCCTCATGCAAGTGCAACTCATGCGTATTCGATTAAATTTTTCATTTAAATTTATTAAGGAAATGTAATTGATATTTTATTTACTTATGTCTCAGTTGATACAACATAATTTGATACTTTATTTATGATTATTACAATTAGATTCCTCAGTTCATTTACTATAAGACTTCCGCTATTGTGTATTTATTCTGAATATGGTTGTGGATATGCATGGTTCTATTTTTAATGGATATAGCCTATTAGAGATCCTGGTTGAACCGTTGATTTATTAGCGGTTCATCACACCGTTCTGAATGGTGCCGAATTGGGGTGTGACAGTGGAAATGGATTGCAGTAGAGATGTAGGTGGTCGGTTGTGGTAAGGAATCGGTGACCAGGTGTTGTTGTGGAGGGATGAGGAAGATGTGGTGTGCTAGGTGGATTGTGGTGGTAGGGAATCGATGTAGTGTTCGGTTTATGTAGCAGGCTGGAGTAGTTTCAACAAGGATTTTGGAAAAAGGGATGGTGTTCGGTTTAGGTGACCAGGTGGGGATATGGTGCTTGGCTGTTAGATGATGAGCAGCATGTGGTGGCACATGATGGTGGCAGTTTCAAGGATTGATGATGGTGGTTTTGGCTGGGCATGTAAGTGGGATTAGGTAAGTGGATTGACGAACAGGTGTTGCGGTCTATGGGATTACAGGGATTATAGTAGGTGTTTGGTGGTTTATGTTGTGATGGAGACTAATGGAATTGCTTAGGTGTCGATGGGTTCAATATATGTCGGTGGGAATCAGGTATTAGTCACATAGGTGGCGGATCTGGGTATAAGCAGATGGTAAAAACTTGGCTAGATGTTAAGGATAAATGAGTTGGGTTCTCGGTGGATATGATATGAGGAGGCAGTAGGTGTAGATAGCTGGGGATTGTGATAGTTTGCTGGCCTGGTTTGATTATTGGTGATGGAGAGATGGCCAGGGGTGTTTGGGTGTGGTTCAGGTAAGATGAATGAGGGCAGATTGTTGGGGTTTCGATGGGGATTACAGGATAGGCGGTGATGATGGTGTTTAGCGGTGCACCAGCGTATGCAAGGAGGTTTGGAGGAGTTGCAGGTCATGGAAGAAAAAACTAAAAAAACCAGAAGGGGGAAGGATTGACTTACCCGTGTCTTTCTTCTCCCTCTTCTTCTTCCTGATTCTGCTACTGCTCCTTTCTTCTCTGGCTCCCTTTCTTCCCGTCTCCTTCTCCGGTTCTCTTTTTGTTCTCGTTTCTCTTTTTCAATCTTTTTCTCTCCCTCCCTCTTTTTTAATGCCTCTCTCTTCTCCTCCTTTTATATTTTAAGAAAGAAGTCAGATCTCTCCTTGTGTCTCCCTCTCTATCCGATATCTCTTGATTCTCTCCGATATCTCTCCCTCTTTATTTTTTGGCCAGTCATGAAGAAGATCCCCACCTTCTTCTTTTTTTTCAGATTTCTCAATATGTTTCTCTTTTTTCTCTTATCTTTCCTTCTTGGTGGAACACATGTCGCCATCTATCCACCTTCTTTCCTTTTTCGATTTCTTTCTCCTTTTCTCTTCCTTCTCTAATCCCTCCCACGAATCTTTATTCAATCTTTCTCGGATCTCTTTCCTAGCGTAACCGAACCATAGCCAGCTACCACCTCCAATAAATATATATACATATATTCAACCCATAAAAATATAATTTAATACCTAATGCAATACATAATCTAATAATATGTATAATATACATAATATGCATGCACATGGGTCCAATAGATTTGGTTTGGATTGGTCTGTGCTGGGCCAAGCTGAGTTGGACTAAGTATCTCTCTCTGTCATTTCATAGGCTATTTTTGTTGCCATTCCGCATGGAATTTTCCGATAGCCTTTATTTTAAATTTTCTACGTTCACTTTGTAGAACACTAAAAATGAGGAATATTGAAACTTGAATCATTACATTTGAAAATAAAATGGTAAAGTTATGAATTTCTAAAGTTTAAGCAGGCCAATTATCAATAATTTGGCTGACCATTCTGCATGGGATCCTGCAGAGACTTCTACCGAAAATTCTTTACGTCCACTTTGTAGAGTACTGAAAATGGAACATAATAAAACTGAAATT
Organism: Protea cynaroides; assembly: GCA_028583415.1. Taxonomy (NCBI): domain Eukaryota; kingdom Viridiplantae; phylum Streptophyta; class Magnoliopsida; order Proteales; family Proteaceae; genus Protea; species Protea cynaroides. The sequence continues at coordinate 44,563,254 of CM053274.1, read as the reverse complement.
ACATGATTTGGATATGGGGTGACCAAAATATGAATTTCTAAAGAATAAATGACCATTTCCATGTGTAATTTTGCATGGGACCCTTCGAAGACTTCTACCTGAGATTTTCCACGTCCACTTTGTAGAACATTACAAATGAAGAATAATGGCCTTGGAATCATCTGAATCCGACGTAGAACGGCAAAGATATAAAGCTTTGAATTTTTAATGATAATTTTACATGAAAGCTTGCATGGGGCCTACCAGTGACTTCTACCCAGGATTTTTCACGTCCACTTTGAAGAATACTGAAAATAAGAAATATTGGCCTTTGGATCATCTGATTCTGATATCAGATGACCAAGATAAATTGACTTGAAGTTTATGCATGCATCTTACAATAATTACGTAAATGCCCTTGCACTTTCAACTGTGATATCTTCCTTGTTTGACATCAAAATTTGATGATTCCAGTCTCATTTCGAAGATAATTTCATGACCTGCACATCCAAGTAGGAAATAGCCCATGACCCTTCTGTGGGGTTCATTAGAGAATCACAAACCCTTGGGTTAAAAGCCAGAAACCTGCCATATTGGTTCACTTATGCTGAGGGTGGAAAAAATGAGGTGCTTACAGATGTCCCTCTTTAGCCGAGATTGTTACCAATTTAAGGCTAAAGATAAAAAGAACCCCATTTTGGGATATGATTGAGATTGCTTATTAGGCTGCACTTAGGGTAATTTGTCCTAAACTGTCTACGTATTCTAAGGGTGTCCTAGAAATCAAGCCCAGAACGTAGTTCGACTAGCAAGAAGGTTTGATCTTCTTGGAAAATTGATGACTGTTCTTCTTGTATGAAGCTAGGTTGTGAATACAAAGTTGATTTTCATGAGCTTGGGCTCGGCATTGATTTGTCTGGATGGAAGACTTGATGTCTTTTCTTTGATTGAACTGAGGCTCTTTTGATTTAGATTCTGAGATTGATTTTCTGAATAAACTAGGGCTCTGTATTTGATTCACTTATAGGTTGAGATTGACTTGATCTTTGAATGAGATAGGGCTCTACATTTGATTCACTAATAGGCTAAGATTGATTTGAACTTTGGATGAGCGAGGGCTCTACATTTGATTCATTAATAGGCTGAGATTGATTTGAACTTTGGATGAGCTAGGGCTCTACATTTGATTCACTTATAGACTGAGATTGATTTGATCTTTAGATGAGCTTGGGCTTTGGATTTGATTCACTAATAGGCTGAGATTGATTTGAACTTTGGATGAGCTAGGGCTTTGCATTTGATTATGAAATGAGCAAGAACTCAGAAGGTCACTTATATGGTGATAGTGAATGACTCATCTTTGAAGTTCCTACTAGCTTTGGACCTTCGGGATTGAAAATTGGAATATCCTTCTTGGAAGCTCCATGGCTATGAACCTTAGGGAATGGAAACTAGAATATTCTCTTAAGTAGCTTTGTTGCTATGAACCTTTAGGGTGCTCGAAAGTGACCCATACAGGAAGTCTTTGTTGACTTTGAACCTTTAGGGTTGAAATCTGACCCATCTTGGAAGTCTCTTGACTTTGAACCTATAGAGTGCTGGACATATTTGAAATGATGGTAAATTCCTTGGCAGTTTTCCAAGGTTTTTTCCCCTGCTTTATTGGTGAGGCATAAAAACATGGCATCAATGGAAATGATGTCATGGACTTTGCTGGCATGATACCTACATTTGAAATTTACCATTTATGACATGGTATTGCAAATTTGACTCAATTTTAGCATGGTAGTGATGACTTGGTTGCTCCCTTGGAAGGGTTCCATGTAATTTGAAAGTGATGATTTTCTTCAGCCAACATTGATGTTGTTGGATTTTAGATTGAAAAAAACTCTAGCAAGGATTTTGGACAAGAATGAGGAGGAGCTTGACAGTCTCTAACCAAAGTGATTTTATTGATTAACCTTGGTGTTAAACTGTCGAGGGGCATCTGGTCAACTAAGTTCTTTGACTGTACACTATGGTAGACCAAATTAGTAGAATAGCCAAGCGGCGATGAAATGTGACATGGGTTTGGCCCTTGATCTAGGCTTATGAAAAGCTCAGGGCTTTGCAACATTGTTGTGCTAATTTTGAAAGATGAATGAACCATGGCCCCAAAGTAGGCATGAGGAGCAAAGGATTCGAATTGTTCCTTCAGAGAATTTGGTGACCAAATCCTAACACGTCAGCGACCACATTGGATTTTCTTCATCAATAAGATTGGGAGAATTGAGAAATTGGCAAAAAACCAACTTGGACGGACCTACTTCTGTTGACTAGGAAAGCCAGTAACTTCAGACTAGACAATGGATTCTAGATGTAATGCTCATGGTCAAGTTCAATTCCTCTACATGGGGTATATCTATGCCCCAGTGTCTACATGTTGTGACAGACCGCTACTGTAGTGTGCTAGGGAAAGATAGAAGGAAACAGGCAATCTAATAGAGTCAGAACTAGGTTGAATCTGGCCTGACAGATTGATTGCAGAAAGTGACTTCTTAGATAAACTCTTCTTGAATCTTGAAAAATGAGAGAGCTGATGATTTGATGAATTTGGCTACATCCGTAACCAGGCCATGAGAATTTGCTCTCTCCCTAACATGACAAAAGGATTTAAAGATAGAATTCTGTTGAAAGGCAATACTATGGACCCTAAAAGGCAAATAGACGATGGTTTGTTCAACTCCTCTGAGTATGATTAACTGGAGAGAAAGAGGGGTTCCTTTCCTTATGGAGGATAGACTGGGTATGAGAATTGTCTACATGAACCATTGAATTTTTCTATGAAGGGTCAATGAGGGCAATGCTTTTGTCACACCCCAATTCTACACTATTCAGAATGATGTGATGAACCGCTAATAAACCAACGATTCAACCAGGATCTCAAATAGGCTATCCCCGCGTTATTTAAACTTACACACATCCGTAATCATAATCAGAGTAAATACACAATAGCGGAAGTCATATAATAACATGAACTAAGAAACTAAGATGATATCATTTAATTTAATAGAAAATTATTCTGTTTTCAACTGAGACATAAATATTTAAATACCAAATACAGGTCTTAATAAATCCAAATAAGAAACCTATAAAAATATCTAATCAAATACACACGAGTTGCACTCGCAAGAGGAGTCGTGTGTATCCACTTCAGCTTCAGCTTCCATCACTGCCACGTTCCTGTACGCAGACGCATTCACATAGTCTTCAACGATATAACCTGCATCATCAACTAAAAATATTCAACGTCGAGGGGTGAGCACACATCACGGCTCAGTGAGTAGCCAAAACAATGCAACAATACATATGCATGCAAAAATCAATTTATATCTTTGGTCTGGTATATAAGTTTGCAGTATGCAATAGAAAGGTTTAGGTAGCCAAAGATCGCGTTTATTGACCCCGCCTCTATACACGAATGTGTGACGTTACCCGAAGATCACGTTTATCGTCAACTCACATGCACCCAATCATGAACATTATATAACAAAGGTTACGTTTATTGCTATATAGTGCCATACCAACACGTAAGCCCCTGTTAGTGAGGGCTGCAAACCGGGCTCGCAACTAACCAATCCTAATGCCAAAAAGTGTATCCAAGGCCTCACCCCAGCATCCCTCAGAATGTCCATAGAGATAGAGCTAAGGTCCCCCGGTAGAGTCCGAGACTACAAGGACCGAGACCACCTCCCCTGATACCCTACGACATAATAGTTCTGCTAAAGTAATGGCGATACGACGATGCTAATGCACAAGACTTGTGTTAGAGATAGAGCTAAAGTGTTGAGACCCACCAAAGGTTAACATTTATTGACGTTCTCATCACACCTCCCCTGATACCCGCTCGCATCAAATACATCAAACACACACATACAAGCACATGCTTATTCCTATCATCATCATCATCATCATGTTATAAACAATAAAGTAAATATGCATGAACAAGTAATAGAAATATTGGATGGCATGTTGTATGCACATTACAAACATATTCGCATAGAATCAAGCATGGCATAGGACTCAAGAAAATAGAAAACAGTTTGTTATTAACCAATTTAGTTTGGGGTTCTGGTTCCTCACCTTAGCTTGTTAATAGATCCTGTTCCAAGCTTTAGAATCACCTTTATAATGTTATTATATTGCTAGAAGACCTAACAAAGTCGATAGAATTTAATTAGAATTAATTCTGAATTTAAAACCATCCTCTTAACGGAGGGTCGGAGGTAGGGTCGGAGTCATGATCGACCCTGGGTGCGACCCTCCCCCTAATCTGAACTTCCCGAACACTGAGGGTCGATGCTAGGGTCGGATCTGCCATCGACCCTAGGTGCGACCCTCCATGGTTTGAGTCAAAAATATCAGATTTCGTTCTCTCTTTCATGGTTGGGTCCTATGGCTTACTTCCACAATCCATTCTATACATGTTCTATGGTTTAGAACTATACTTTATTCACCTACATGATTTTAATGATCTCCTCCATGGTTTTCCATGAAAACCTAACCATGGATGGATGATTTGGGTTTCTTCTAAGTCATATCCTCTTCATAAATCATTCTAAAGTCTTAAATAAATCATGGGGAATGTATTCATACCTTAGTTTTGCTGAGATTCAGAGTTCCTCTGAATTTCCTCTTCTTCCTTAGCCTTTTCTTCAAGTTTTCCTTCTCTTATTCTCTTCCTTCTCTTCTCTTTCTCTCAATCCAATTAGGGTTGTAAAAGGAGTGAAAGAGGCTTAGGGACGTCCTATTTATAGGGCAAAACCTCCCAAAATAAGTCCCATTGAGTTTAGGAAAGGTTCCAATCGAAATTAGGAAGGTACCTAATTTTCAGTTCGTGCTGTTTTTCCCGAGTACCGAGGGTCGATGGTGAGGGTCGATGGGAGGGTCGGACAACTCATAGACCCTGCGACCCCTGATTGAGGGTCGATAGTGAGGGTCGATGGGAGGGTTGGACCTGTCTGTTAAGACATGCGACCCTACCCTCATTTTGACTATTTTTTAGCAAATTTTCATACTGGGTCATGGGTTTCTTCACATACTTGGTCCACTTGGCTCGACCATTATATGTAGACGGGTCACGACATGAAATGTAAGGTTAGACCGGGTTCGTGGCGTGCGGGTCTTACAGCTTTAGGGTTGCATCAGGTCGCCTATCCCCACTGAGGTATTATGGGTTGCCCATTGAGGTTTCTTGGTTTGCTTTTCCTTGCTGAGGTTTCTTTTCTTCCCTTCATTTTTTCATTTTTTCTTTGAATTTTCTTCTTCTTTTTTTTTATTTTTATTTATTTATTTATTTTTTTGGCAAACCCCATCTTGGGTTGAATAAAGAGTCCTAATATGGTGAGGATATTGCCAAAATTATGGTCCTATCCAATGGTCTGAAACCCTTAGGGGAAATCCGAACGGCATGACTTTCATGACAAATGGTTAGCCTTGCCCCACTGTTTTAGTTGACACCTACATGCATTGATAGACGGGCAGCTATTTGAATCATCACTAAAAGCGACCTTAGGGAAATGCAGTCCCACACCAAAATTAAATGGTGCTGAATTATGTTTTCCTTTCTTGGAAATGTTCAGATGGAACACGTGTCTCAACAAGCTACATCGAGATGCCGAATCAGTCGCGATCATCTCTGGGCCTGAAACCTTTAAATTTGTTGACAAGTATTGATGTTGAAGGTCCAGGAGGACTAATGTGAAACTGTCCACATAGGTCTACCATTGGGAGAGTGTTTGGTTGTTTATGTAGAATGCGTTTATCTTACTGAGAAGATCCCATTTTATTAACTTGAGAAATGAAGGGCTTATAGGAACCTTGGGAAGTCGGCGGATGTAATGAACGACAGATGAGAGTTCCAGCTAGATTCATAAATTTGTAAATAACATGATGACATGATCATGACATATAATGCCATAAAATCTGATAATCAAAAGAAGGGCTTATGATGGAGACTCTTTGGAAGGCCGTTGGATTGAATGACGGGAGAGAGAGTCTAATGCCGATGAAAAATCTTTCTCTGATGATGAAGAAGTGATGAGATCGTATCTTGTATAGGCAGTATGTAATTGGCCAATATCAAAAGTCCGGTCCAACATGCGGTGAATCTCGACGAACGATCAAACTTGCTATCAGGCTTTGATTGGAACTACCATCCTCTTGAAGTGAAAGGAACAATTGGCTTACTGTCGAGCTCCAATGCCATTCAACATCTTACTATTTTTTTTTTTTTTTTTTGGATATGGAGGCCACATAATGTAGTGCTTCGCTTGATTGCAAAGTTGAATCATGACTTTCACTATTGGATTGGAATCTTCTTCTTCCAAACATTTCCAATCAGATAGAACATCTTTGCCCTAGTTAGTACTCTGATCTTCTGTAAACTTTATGAACATTTGTGACTGCTCATCTAGTATCTGATTTTATCTGAATGGTGAATCTGTATGCTGTCCTCTGGAAGTTAATCATCACTTTTTGTCTGATGTGACTACCGCCCATTATTGATGTAGATAAAACATAGGCTTAAATTTTCTTCTTTTTTTTTCCTTGCATATTCCAATGACCTCATTTTTTATTTTGAGATTGATCATTCATCATGTATCTCTTGCTTGCAGATGATGTACTTTGTAGGAACTTTGAAATTTTCATCTTTTGGGTGGCACATCTGTCCTCCACTCATTTGTACTGATTGGCTGACCTGCTGATATGATCTGTTACTATCTAATGCTTTCCTTGGACTCTTTTCATAGGTAGAACAAATGGCAGCTTCTCCAATACATGTTAAGAGTACTCTTGTGTCTCCCGATTGATCATTTAAAGCTTTTCCAGACGGGTTGGACCTTTCTTTCTTAAGAGGCCAGGTGGCATAGAAGTTCAAGAGACGGCTCATCGTTTCAATCATCTTCAAAGTCAGAATTGACTGCGCACGTAGAATAGGAGGATGTATGAAATTGGGAGGAAATGTATGGAAGAGACAAAACACAGAGTTTGAAATCCCAAACGGGGTGATTTTTTTTTACTTACAAGATAGATTGGACTGGACTTGTCAACAAGCATATCAATCTTGGACCCAGATATGGATGACCTATCGAATACCGATAATAGAAAGTTCAAACAACCAGTTCGTCCAAGCGGCTCCAGTTGAGCATAACACCTTCGACGACCACCTTCAGTCATTGTGGGAATAAATCTTCCTTCAGACCTCTAACAACAGGACTCATCATGCCCCTCTATCAATAGGTGCAAGATGCCTACCTTCTAGGGTTCCATACAATTCTTACCTTTTTTTTCTTTTTTTTTTTCAGCTTGGGATCGATTCATAACCTAACTATTGCTTTTTAAGCTCAAGGTTATTCTGGTTCATGCCCCAGTTTGGGGTTCAATGGATTCATTAATGGACCGCTTCTAGCTGAGTACATAATCATTCTAGCCTATGCCCTAACTTGGGGAGCAAGGGGTATCGCTATTGCACTGCACCATTTTGAGTCCAAGATTAGACTAGTTTATGCCTCGGCTTGTGGGTTCAATGGATTTCTTCATTAGACCACTATCAGATTGGGCCCAAGGTCAATTTGGTTTATGCCCTAGTTTAGGGCATAATGGCTTTCCTCATTAGACTACACTCAATTTGGGTTCAAGGTCAATTTGGTTCATGACCAGCTTAGGGCTTAATGGCTTTCCTCATTGGACTGGATTCAATTCGAGTCCAAGTTCAATCTGGTTCATGCCCAACTTAGGGCTCAAGGTCTTTCCTCCTTGAACCATACCCAATTCAGGCCCAAGGTCAATCCGGTTCAAGCCCAAACTTAGGGCTCAAGGGCTTTCCTCATTGGATCACACTCAATTTGGGTCCAAGTTCAATTTGGTTCATGCCCAACTTAGGGCTCAAGGGCTTTCCTTATTAAACCATACCCAATTCAGGTCCAAGGTCAATCCGGTTCATGCCCCAGTTTAGGGGTCATTGGCTTTCCTCATTGGACAATACTCAATTTGGATCCAAGTTCAATTTGGTTCATGCCCCAGTTTATGGGTTAAGGGTTTCATCATTGGACCATTCCCTAGCCGTGATTCTAGTTCCTATCCTAGCCTAGGGTACATTGGATCTCTTCTTTGGTCTAACCCACTGCTCGAAAAAATTCCATTCCTTCTCTTTGAATAATGAGAAATATGAGGGCAACTCTTTGGATTCTATCATTTCCTTGGCCAATGGGGCAGAAATGCCCGTGATGGGATAGCACTATCATAGCTGAAGTTTCATGGTCTCCTGATGACTCCAGAATTTGGAATTGATCTTTACTAACAGACAATGAGGAATGCTTCTCATTCGCCATTCCTGACGAGCGATCCTAACATGTAGCACTGGGCTATGATGGACATGGATCGGGCTCTAATTGATAGAGCCAGAGGTTGATTTTGAATCGGTCTCCGATTGATAGAGACAAGGTTCACTTTAAACTGGCCTCTAATTGATAGAGATCAAGATTGACTTTGAATTGGTCTGGGCTCCAATTGCTAAAGCAATGATTGCTTGAGTTGGGCTCAGATTGATAGAGGCCAAAGATGACAATCATGGATTGGACTCTAATTGCAAGAGATGGTGGATTGATTGAGTTGAAATGATTAAAACTCTCTTTGATTCCTTTATGAAGTAGAACGTGGACCAAAGGTAATGGTTGAATAGGCCTAGAGGCTGACTTATGCTCACATTGAGTTCATATGAATGGAACCTTTCTTAGTTCTAACATGAATTAGAACCTGAACAGGAGTTGACGGTTGGACAAGCCTAGGGGCTAATTAAATTCAAATGAATGAAACTCTTCTTAGCCCCAACATGAATCAGAATCTGAACCAAAGTTGATGGTTGGATAAGTCTAATAGCTAATTGAATTCAGATGAATGGAACTTTTCACAATTCCAACATGAATCAGAACCTGAACCAAAGTTGATGGTTGGATAAGCCTAGTGGTTAAATGAATTCAGATGAATGGAACTTTTCTTAGTTCCAACATGAATCAGAAACCTAACAAAAGTTGATGGTTGGCCAATGGAACTCTTCTTAGTTCCAACATGAATCAGAACCCTAACCAAAGTTGATGGTTGGCCAATGGAACTCATCTTAGTTCCAACATGAATCAAAACCCTAACCAAAGTTGATAGTTGGATAAGCCTACTGGCTGAATGGAACTTTTCCTAGTTTCGACATGAATCAGAACCCTAACTAAATTTGATGGTTGGATAAGCCTAGTGGCTAATTGAATTCAGATGAATGGAACTTTTCCTAGTTTCGACTTGAACCGGAACCTAAACAGGAGGTAAAGGGTGAAAAAACCTAGGGGCCGAATGTCTCCTCCACTCTAACATGATCTGGGAGGTGATGATTGAACCTACTTAAGGGTTAAACCTTTCTTCAGTTTTGAGATGAACCAGAAATGGGGTTGAATCTGGGGTTGAATATTTCTTTGATTCTGAGATGAATTGGATGTGATTGAATCTGCCTAGGGTCTGAATCATTCATTAATTTTGGATGAACCGAAATGATGATTGGACCTGCCTAGGGGCTAAATCTTTCCTTAATTCAAAGGTGAATCAAGAAGGGTGATTGGACTTACCTAGGGGGTAAATCTCTCCTTAAGTCAGAGGTGAATCGAGAACGGTGATTGGATTTGCCAAGGGATTGAAACTCTCTTTAATTTAGAGGTGAATAGAGAATGATGATTTGATTTGCATAGGTACTGAATCTCTCCTTAATTCTGAGATGAATTGAAAACAGTGATTGGATTTGCCTAAGGGCTGAATCTTTCCTTAATTCTGAGGTACATTGAGAACTGTGATTGGATTTTCTTAGGGAATGAATCTCTCCTTAAGTCAGAGGTGAATCGAGAACGGTGATTGGATATGCCAAGGGATTGAAACTTTTCTTAATTCAGAGGTGAATGGAGAATGGTGATTTGATTTGCCTAGGGACTAAATCTCTCCTTAATTCTGAGATGAATTGAGAACAGTGATTGGATTTGCCTAGGAACTGGATCTTTCCTTAATTCTGAGGTACATTGAGAACAGTGATTGAATTTGCCTAGGGGCTGAGTCTCTCCTTAAGTCAGAGGTGAATCAAGAACGGTAATTGGATTTGCCAAGGGATTGAAACTTTCCTTAGTTCTGAGGTGAATGGAGAATGGTGATTGGATTTGCCTAGGGGCTAAAACTCTCCTTGATTCTAAGATGAACTATATGATATTTGAGTAAGCCCAAGGACTAACTGTACAGGAATATTGTAAACTTTTTCAGGTATAGGTGCTTGTCGCTGCCTAAACTGAATGCTCTATTAGACCAGATTGGTTGAGTTACTAATTGTGTTCCCAAATCTGGTTGCCTCCTTTCTTACAAAATTTGATGTTCAATCAATATCTAGATTCGTGGCTTCCATTGATTCATTTAGAAAGATAACATGGATGGTTCTCAAGGTGGGAGATCAAGACAATTCCCTAGTTGTAGGAGCTTCTAACCCTAAAAGGGTGGATATGGTTGCAGATTGATTCTCTTTTCCAAAGGCATTGAAACTCAACGGAGAAATATCAAGATTCTAGACATCTAGAGGAATGGAAGAAGTCACATGCACAATCAAAGATGACTTAACCAAACAAAGTTAGCTCCCTCATAAGGGCGATTGGATAAACATTATCTGAGTCAATTTAGTTGAATTTGGTTAAGCCATGTGTTCGGTCTTGGGACCTCGTGATTCCAAAAATGGATAATCAGTGGTACCAAGGTCTGGCCACTTCGGTTACCGAATTCAGTGAAATTGAAATGGATATATTAATATGTTGTCCATATAAGGGATGGTTAGCAAAAGTGGTTTATGGAGGAACAAACTAGTAAATTTTTTCTTGACCATGGTATCTATGTCTTGACAGGGATTTTCTGTTCATTTTTTGAAATCAACGTGTTAACAATGAGAGATTCAACACATCGAGCTTACTTAATGGAGGGTGTATAGTGACCGTCTACTATAATGTATAACAGGTGTATACATACCTCATACTCCCAATGGGTGAGAGTTCATGATGCTCATCGTGTAGATTCTAATATGTTGACCAATCAAGGACAAGAATGGGTAGAATTTTGACGTCTCGAACAGGGATGTCATGGTTAAGCAGATTTTACTGGGTCAATTCAGAGATGAACCAAAAATAACAATCATTGGGCTACAATCTGGGTTAGGATAAAAAAGGCCACCTTGACAAAGACGGGATAACCTATCACCGAATGCACGATGAATAATGGGTCTCCAATCCCTTTATATACTATGTTGCAAGAATCAAGCGATGTGGAGTAGCAAACGCATTCCCAGGCGGACCCAAGAAAACTCGTTAGAGGCTGCTCGCTGGTCGTGATCTCACAAAAGCAGGTGGGCCCATATGCATAGGACCCGGTTCGGCTACTCACACGAATGTGTAACTGAACCCATTCCACCCAAAATAATATTATACAAGCATAAATATAGTATCCTAAGAGCTAGCATCCAATTCACATGAGAAAAGTTTTCATTTAAGAGTTTGATGTTTATATCCCCAACGGAGTCACCACTGTGAGGACAAAGATGGAATTTTTAGAAGTCACCACCTAGATTAAGGTCTAGGACCTTAGAAATGTGAAATCTCACCCTAAGGTAAAACATCGATTGACTCATGACCCTTAGATTGGATTTCTGGTCCATCAAAGATTGGGTAAGCGTCATGTTACGGTTATGGGAAGGGGTTAGGCACCCAAACTGCCCGATCGAAATCGATCTCCTATGTCTTTCCTATGCTAGACTCTATTTATTAAACCGAGCCAAACCAAGTGGTTTGATATCATTGAACCAAATCTGTATCCATCAGATTGCCTACGTATTACGAAATTATTCCGAAAATCAGGTTCACCATCGTAGTTCAGGTGTGATTAAAGTTTATGGCTGTGATTTATGCATGTGCTTGATTAAGTTCATTGTTCAAGTTAAAGTTTATGCTTGAAAGGATGAGAAATCCTATGGGTTAGGATTTGGATAGTCCATACGAACTGATAGATAGTCCTAGTAGATCTATAGATAACCCTTTCTGGGTTAAAATATGGATAACTCTATTTGGGTCATAATGTAGATAACGTTTTCTGGGTCAAAATATGGATAACCCACTCTAGGTCAAAATATGGATAACCCATTCTGAGTTAAAATATGGATGGATATCCTAGTGGATCTATGGATAGTCCGAGTGGACTTAGGTGTGGATCTGAATTTGAGATTCTCCCAAATAGCCTACGTATCCTAGGGTTTTCCCTAGAAATCAGAATCTGTGTAGTTTAAAATTGGGTCAGAATGTGGATAAATATCCTAGTGGATCTATGGATAGTCCGAGTGGACTAAGGTGTGGATCCGAATTTAGGTTTCTCCCAAATAGCCTACATATCCTAGGGTTTGCGCGAGGAATCAGAATACACGTAGTTCGGGCTAGATAACCCATTCTGGGTCAAAATAGGGTAAATATCCTAGTGGATTTATGGATAGTCCGAGTGGAATAAGGTGTGGATCCAAATTTAAGATTCTTTCAAATGGCCTACGTATCCTAGAATTTGCCCTAGGAATCAAAATCCACGTAGTTCGGGCCTGGGTTGAAATAACTTGTTTTAGGTTAATGATTGAGAACATATTCTAGGTTTAGGATTGGAAACCTATTCTAGGTTAAGGATTGAGAACCTATTCTAGGTTTAGGATTGAGAACCTATTCTAGGTTTATGGTGGATAACCTATTCTTGGTTTAGGATATGCTGAGGGGCAAAATCATCCTGAATTACCCTTTTCATCCTGATTTCTAATTTTGGAAGGTTTGGCAAAGCATTCTCTTCCTTTATTGAGATTTTTATTATTTTCCATTATACCCTTCCCAATAGTATGGGAGCCTAAATACACATCCACACACCTAGATTGTCTTCTAGAAGTGTGCATATATGGCAGTTCAACTGGGTGTTGCATAAATTAAATTATTGCCAAAAATAAATTATTCATCTAAATATGGCATATAACACATTTATGGCAAGAAATACACATATAACAAGATTGTTAGAAATCTCTCAAATATGGCATGCATTGCAAATAAGGCAAGAGCATATATGGCAAGATCTAATATACTAATCTAAGCATGGCAAGACCTAATATGGCAAGAAATCAATATATGCATCTATATATAAATATGGCAAGTACTAAACATAGAATGTAAAATATGGCATAAATCATCCAAAAAGGGTAAGATCTTATATGCTATTTTCTAAGCATGGTAAGACTTAAAAATGGTAATTATCAAGATTTTTGCTAAATATGATAAAAATCTATTTATTCTACCAAATATAGCAACGCATAGAATATGGCAAATATGGTTGTGCACAATACAAACAAAGCATATGAATGCTCTAAATATAGTCATTTATCCAAATATGGCATGTGAATAATCCAATACAATATTTAAGAGCATGTGTAGCAGACAAATATAGCAATAAGCATGTGTAGTAGACAGATATAGCAATAAGCATGTGTAGCAAACAGATATAGCAATGAACATTCCAAATATTTCAGCATGTGGTGGAAGATCAATGGTGGGTGATCAGATGATGTAGATGATGTTCAGAGAGTGTGGGTGATGATCGGATGGTGAAAATGATGATTCGATGGACGATCAGATGGTTATGATGATGGGGATGCTATTCGGATGGCTAGGATTACATGGGGGCTAATCGGATGGCCAGGATTGCATGGGGTTTGATAATGGGTGATCTGATGGTTGGGATTGAATTATTGATGTTTGATCAGTGGGTGCATGGTGATCAGATTAATGGTCAAGATCAAACAATAAAATTATCATGATCAATGATTAAGATCAACACATTAAAATATCATGATTGATGGTCAAGATTAAAATTAAAATCATCATGGTCAATGTTCCAAGATTTAATCATCTCAATAGCCACATAACATAATCAAATAAATGTACAAACTATGGCTCATATTGATTAAATCATTGATTAACATACAAAACAAATATGATGAAATTATTGGAATCAAAATCAAGGGCTCATGATTGGAATAGAAGATCATAGAATAGGGAGCAAGTGGTTGCGGGTAAGAGTGTTGAGGTTTGTTCAATGGTGGCTCTCAGTAGGTATTGGTGCAACAAGGTATTGGGCTTGGGGAGTTAGGTTGATCAAATAGTAGGACAGGTGTAAGATTGGCTGCAGATTTTGAGTGATGATGAACAGCTGGTCGGTGAGTGAGCTGGGTTTAGGTTGGGGCTGCTGGAGGTTTAGCCAGGTGTTAGATGGTGCTGCAAGGGAGATGAAATAACAGGTTCTATTGGGTTTATAGAAAAGTCAGAATTGGAACATGTGGGGATGAGGATGACAGGTGGAGCATGCAGTTGTTGGTGTGTTACGGCAAGTGGCAGTGGATTGCAGCAGAGATATAGGTGGTCGGTTGTGGTAAGGAATCAGTGACCAGGTGTTGTTGTGGAGGGTTGAGGAAGATGTGGTGTGATAGGTGGATTGTTTGTCACACCCCAATTCCGATCCAACCAGAATGGTGTGAGTGAACCGCCATTGAACCAATGGTTCACACCAGGATCTCGAATAGGCCGTGTCCGTTTACACAAACCATTACACATAACCACAATCAGAATATAAATATACAGCGTAAGACTTTAAATAGAATGAACTGAGTATCTATTGATAATTTAAATAAATATCCAATTATCCAAATACAAACACATAAAATAATATCCGTACATCCATTTAATCCAACCGAAAATAAATAAAAGAAATAAATAAAATGCGATCAAAGGTACACGCAGAAAGGGCACTCGCATGAAGCGTCATGCTCGTCCTCTCCTGCTTGCACATCCAGAGCAGCAACACCTCCATACGTCGGAGCGTTCACGTAGTCATCAACAGTATAACCTGCATCAACATCTAAAAACAATGTGTACACAAAGGGTGAGCTCACAACACAGCTCAGTAAGACAATCAGACAGTTTCACAATATTATGCATGAGTAACAATCAGTTTTATGCTGTGGTCTGGTTTTAAGTTTGCAATGTGCTATAGAAAGGTTTGGTGGCCCCCGCACCTCTATACACGAGTGTGTGGCACCTCATGGTTCACACCCCCATTGGCCCACATGCACCAATCATTGAATAGAGATAGAGCTAAGATATCCACGTACCTCCCCTGATACTCTACCCATACCAGTACCTAAGCCCCTACTGGCCAAGGCTCGCAAACTGGGCTCACAACTAACCAATCCTATATGTCATCAATGTATGCCCTATCCCAGCACAGCCGTCTACGGCATAGAGATAGAGCTAAGGCATTCCCACACCTCCCCTGATGCCCTATCCGCAACTAACTCACTAGGATAGAAACACAACGCAGGTAGACCCTATCCCAACCTAACTCCCTACGGCATAGAGATAGAGCTAAAGCATCGTGGACAAGCTAGCGTCGACTCGGAGACCACAGTGCCACATAACAATGGCCAGGCCAACATCAATATCGGAGACCACCATACCACGACCTTCCCCTGATACCCCACCCGTACCAAGCATGTTAGGACAGAATACTACAAAAGGTGCTAATGTGAAGAGCGATCCCAGGCCCATGCCCCACTCCACACACTAACGAAAACAATCACAAGCATAACAATCACATCCTATCAATGCATGAACAATAATAATAACTGAAAGTAAAGGATGGCATGTGAATATGCACAAATATCACATCATACATAATTAATGATTAACAATGATTTACTGTCCATTAATTATTAGGTTTAGGTCAGATTCCCTTACCTGACGCTCGTTCGAAAACTTGCTCCACGTCGCAAGATCCAAACGATATGTCACAAAGTCCTACAATATTATTAGGGTCTCATTAAAATATATTGTTTAGGGTTTCACGTCGGTCGGAACCAACAAAGATTACAAAATACCCTCACAGAGCTGATCGGAGGCATGTACCGGTCGCAGCTCTGTGGGGAAGACTGGCGACCGGTATGGTCAGCCGGTCCCCACAGACCAGCCTCCCGAGGGATACCGGTGGCAACATACTGGTCGCACCATGTGCAACCGGTATAGTCGACTGGTATGTCTCTGAAAGACCGTACTTGGGTTTTTCGACTGCCGTCGATCATCCTCCAGGGATTACCATGGTTTCTCCTATCCATTCTAAGTTTAAACTTGGAGTTAGAGTTATCCCCAACTCATTCGAGTCTCATTTCGATGAATATCATCTCGAAACTCAAATCTAGGGTTTGACGGCAACTTAGGGTTTATTGGCCAATTTAGGGTTTTAGATCAATACCTACTTGCATGGTATTTATCCACCCACACAACTAACATAGGATAAGAAGAATAGTTAAAACACTTACCGTTGACTGGCGTAGCGTGAGCTTCGTCGAACGGTAATGGCGGCACCTTCTTCTTCTTCCTAACTCCTTCTCCTTTCCCACCTCTTTCTCTTCTCTAGGGTTTGTGAGAGATAATGGAAAGGATTTGAGGAGGTTTATGGGTGTATTTATAGGCTAGATTTAGGGTTTAGTAACCCTACTAGGATTAGGAAACTTCTAGGATTTGAAATCAGGAAAGTGGGACCCTCAGAAGTCAATTTCTGGATTTCCACACTTAGCTGCGCAGACCATACCGGTCGACCGGTACCAAGACCGGTACCATCGACCGGTCAACCTGAAATCAGGTTTAATTGGTCGTCTTTGGTCTGATTTCGTACCTGATTGTCATCCGCTCGTCCCGTCTGGCCCGGTGATGATTGGAAGACCTGTCACAACACAAAACCAAGGTTTAGACCGGGTTTACGGAGTGCGGGTCTTACAACTCCCCCACCCTTAAAAGAAATTTTGTCCCCGAAATTTGCATGTAGGTTTCACAACTCCCCCACCCTTAAAATAAATTTCAGCCTTGAAATTTGAACGTACCTTGATCATTGAAAAGGTTAGCGTACTCCTTCCTCATCGCGCTCTCTTCTTCCCAAGTAATTTCCTCCACATTTTGGCTTCTCCAATGCACCTTCACATAATGGATATCCTTGGTTCGAAGTTGCTGGACTTTTTGACTTGAGAGCATTACAGGCACCACTTCGAAAGTTAAGTCTTCAGTCAAGTCTGGGGGATCAGCGGTCAAGATGTGCGATGGATCTCTAACATACTTCTTCAGTAATGATACATGGAACACATTATGAACACTGGACATAGATGGTGGTAGAGCCAGTTGATATGCTACATTACCACGTCGGGTCAATATCTCATATGGTCCCACATACCTGGGGCAAAGCTTTCCCTTCTTACCAAACCGTTTCAGACCTCGCACCGGTGACACCTTCAAGAATACTTTGTCACCCACTGCAAACTCCAGATCTCGACGTCAATTATCCGCATAGTGCTTCTGTCGGACTTGAGCCGTCTTTACTCTCTCCTTGATCTGATCAATCACTCGGCAAGTTTCTTCAACAAACTCCGGTCCTATAATTCTTCTTTCCCCCACTTCGTTCCATAACAGAGGTGTACGACACTTCTTCCCATAGAGCGCTTCGTATGGGGCCATCTGGATTGTAGCCTGATAACTGTTGTTGTAAGCGAACTCGATAAGTGATAGCTTCTCATCCCAAGCTCCCTTGAAGTCTAATGCACAAGCTCGGAGCATATCTTCTAAAATTTGAATAGTTCGCTCTGACTGTCCGTCCGTCTGAGGGTGGAAAGCTGTACTGAACTTCAACTTTGTTCCCATAGCTTTCTGTAATCTTCCCAGAACTTTGATGTAAAACGGGGATCTCCGTCGGATACTATACTCTACCGGAATGCCATGAAGTCTGACTATATTATCCACATATAACTTGGCCAGTTTCTCCATGGTATACTGAGGTCTGACCGCAATAAATCGAGCTGTCTTGGTGAGTCGATCCACTATAACCCAAACTGCATCCACTGACCTTGGTGTCAAAGGTAAGCCAGTGACAAAATCCATATTAATACAATCCCACTTCCACGCAGGTTCTGGTAATGGCTGTAGTAAACCTGCGGGTCTCTACCTTTCCGCTTTAACTTGTTGACAATTCAGACACTGAAACACGAAACGAGCTATATCAACCTTCATACCCCTCCACCAATATAGTCTTCTTAGATCATGGTACATTTTGGTACTTCCTGGATGTACCGAATATGGAGTGTAATGAGCTTCAGTCATAACTCGGTCTCTGATATTGCAGTCTTCTCTCTCAGGTATACATAACCGTCCACGATACCTAAGTACCTTGTCTAAATCCAAGGTAAAGTCAGGATTGCTTGTACCTTTCTCTAAGTCTTCTTGCACTGTCTTGAGATGAGGATCCTGTAGAATTGCTACCTTGACTTCATCAACTAGATCCGGCGAGATCTTCAAAGCTGCGAACATCATAGTGAACTTATGAATTAAGCCTTGCTCAACTGGATCTTCTGCAGTCTCAATTATATACTCTTCATCACCTTCGATTGAACTTGAAGCTGCGGCACATAATGCAGCATTTGTACTTGGTCCAGCCTCAAGTTTCGATGCCCACTTTCTACTTAAGGCGTCAGCCACAACATTTGCCTTACCTGGATGGTACTGGATGTCACAATCATAATCTTTTAATAACTCCAGCCATCTCCTCTGTCTCATATTCAGATCCTTCTGAGTGAAAAGATAAGTTAAGCTCTTGTGATCTGACTTGATCTGGAACTTCTCACCGTACAAGTAGTGTCTCCAAGTCTTGATTGCGTGAATAACCGCTGCTAGCTCCAAGTCATGCGTAGGATAGTTCTTCTCATGCTCCTTTAACTGTCTTGATGCATAAGCAATCACCTGTTCTCCTCTAGGCGCATCCTGGCCTGATGACGCTTCCGACCCCTACGACCGTTTTCGCTTGCCATCTCAGACTATTTTATTTGGATTTGAAAAGAAGACATAACACGTGAGAACCACAATAATAGTAGTGTTAGTCATGAATAATACAAGGGAAATAGTCAAGAAGTAAAATTTCAATTTACATAAATTTTAAAAAATTTTAGAAAATTTTTCTAACTTTTCTGGTGCATACCGGTCGCAACATACCGGTCGCACCTCTGTATACAGGGTTGCGACTGGTATAGTCGGCCGGTCAGAATTAAAATTCTGACCGAGACATAGCGGTCGCATGTCTGGGAAGATACCGGTCGACCGGTATAGGCAAAACCATCGACCGGTATGCCCAAAACTGGCTTTAAATCACGAAAAGTGAGAAAAATTCTCACTTTTCTTTCTTCTCTTTTCTCCGGTGGCGATTCTTCTCTGCCAAACCGAGTTGCTACAGCCCGACCTGTGCCTTTAGAAGCCGATTTCTTTCGTTCCAAGCGTAGAACATCGTCTCCAAGTAGGTCTCTTCCTTCTCTTTCAAGTTTTTAGATATTTTCCATATCGTCTATATGTAGAAATTTAGGTTTTTCTTTGTTCAAGATGTTTCAACCGTAGGAACTCTTCTCCTTTGGCTAGGAAAGGGTTTAGGGACCCCCAAGAGCAAAAGCCCTCAACTAATTTGGGGTTTCACCGAACGGTTTGCTAGAAAATCGAATTTTTCACTTTTTGACCTAGGTTTTCCTAGAATTTTTGAATTTCTGATTTTTCTCAGATTTCTTGAAATTTCTCGTTGTAAATGCTTGTGATTGGTTTGTTGAAGAGTGTGGGGTTACGTAAGTCCTCCTCCCCATCTTTCTGGGTGAGTTCGAGGCTTTTTCTCAAATTACTGTCGTTATGCTGCCGAAATTTCGATAATTTCTAACTTTTTATCTTGTTTTCTTTTGGTTTTGCAGATTGAAATGGCTCCTCGACGTGCCCTCGGGGAACGTCCTCACGGCTCAAGCTCACGTGCTCCCCAGCCACCAGTCCCCTAGCTTGACGAGCACTGGTTTCGTTCCGTAGAGGCACATGCTCGATTCTCGTGGTTCGATAATAAGAGCATAGAATCCGGGCGTCGGGTTAACTTGGAGCAGTTAGACCGGTTCGACGTGCGAGCGGCATTCGACAGGCTTAGTTGGTTGCCCATCATTTCATACACCTACACCACCCGTCCTAACCTGGTTAAGCATTTCTTTGCTAACCTGGAGCTGCACGGAGATGTAAACGATCCCAACCAAGGTAGGGATTTACGTATCTCCAGTTATGTCCGGGGTGTTCCCATTTCCTTTAACACCCATCAGCTGGCCGACCTTCTAGGGGTTCTAAATGATGGAGACCTAGTATATTGCCCTCCCAAAGCGAAGGGCTATCTGACTGAGGATCTGTGCCGAGAGATAGGAGATCAGATACTCAACCCTGGGGCTTCTATGAAGGCGGCTAGCCTGAGACCTATACCCCGGGTCTACAGTCGCATCATACAACACAACATCGTTCCCCAGAGCGGTCATTATAGTGAGTTATCCCAGCTCACTCAGTACATCTCTTACTGCGTCTGCACTGGGGAGCGGGTCTCTCTCCCATACCTCATCATTAAGACCATGCATCAGGCGACCCTGGCCGATCAGGCCAGTAACCTTCCATATGGTCATCTCATCACCTCCATGTTACGTCGTCTGGGCGTGAGCATGAGAGGCGAGGTGACCATTGAGGATACTGTGACGTCCGATATAGACTGGGATGCCATTCAGAGGATGCAGATGGTTGATCTGCCAGTTCGCGATGACGAGTTGGAGGCTCGCCCTCGCCCTCTTGGGAGGGTAGCAGCCGCAGCGGCAGCAGCAGCAGCAGCCAATGCGGCCTATGCAGCCGAGCTCGAGCGGGATGATGACGAGGACAGGGCCGAGGGTGTACCAGTGCCAGCTCCACAGCCTACACCAGCAGCACCACCATCTACCTCTACCGCTGGACCATCTCAGCCTCCCTCCGACACCATGATGGGTATGATGATGGAGATCAGGGATACACAGCGCGAGATGAGCCACGACTTGGCGCAGTTGGCTCGCAGTCTCAGGGTCACACAGGATCAGGTGCACTGGCTCAGGGTTGCTTACGAGCGAGACTATGATATAGCAGACCCTATTCCTCCCAGGCCCCCTACCCCATGATTGTCCCATTTATTTCTTTCACTTACGACTGTTTATAATACAGGGTAACTGTCCGGTTTGTGGACTGTACCCTGTAGCACTATATCATTTGCTAAAATTTTCTTATTTAATGGAAATTTTCATGGTTTTTTCCTAACTAGTGCATGTGTAAATGTTAAGTTTCATATTTAGAGTAGTACATTATTCTCTTTCTTAATCAGTCTCAGATATCAAACAATGCTTAGGGTGTGTTTGTATTAAAATTTTTAATATTTTCTAACTCAGTTCATCGACTTAGTTAAGTGCAATATGGTTTTTTGGACAGAGCCAGAGTGCTCTGATACCAAGTTGTCACACCCCAATTCCGATCCAACCAGACTGGTGTGAGTGAACCGCCACTGAACCAACGGTTCACACCAGGATCTCGAATAGGCCATGTCCGTTCATACAAACCATTACACATAACCACAATCAGAATATAAATATACAGCGGAAGACTTTAAATAGAATGAACTGAGTATCTATTGATAATTTAAATAAATATCCAATTATCCAAATTCAAACACATAAATTAATATCCGTACATCCATTTAATCCAACCAAAAACAAATAAAAAAATAAATAAAATCCGATCAAAGGTACACGTAGAAAGGGCACTCGCATGAAGCGTCATGCTCGTCCTCTCCTGCTTGCACATCCAGAGCAGCAACACCTCCATACGCCAGAGCATTCACGTAGTCATCAACAGTATAACCTGCATCAACATCTAAAAATAATGTGTACACAAAGGGTGAGCTCACAACACAGCTCAGTAAGACAATCAGACAGTTTAACAATATTATGCATGAGTAACAATCAATTTTATGTTGTGGTTTGGTTTTAAGTTTACAATGTGCTATAAAAAGGTTTGGTGGCCCCCGCACCTCTATACACGAGTGTGTGGCACCTCATGGTTCACACCCCATTGGCCCACATGCACCCATCATGGAATAGAGATAGAGCTAAGATACCCACGTACCTCCCCTGATACTCCACCCATACGAGTACCTAAGCCCCTACTGGCCAGGGCTCGCAAACTGGGCTCGCAACTAACCAATCCTATATGTCATCAATGTATGCTCTATCCCAGCACAGCCGTCTACGGCATAGAGATAGAGCTAAGGCATTCCCACACCTCCCCTGATGCCCTATCCGCAACTAACTCACTAGAATAGAAACACAACGCAGGTAGACCCTATCCCAACCTAACTCCCTACAGCATAGAGATAGAGCTAAAGCATCGTGGACAAGCTAGCGTCGACTCGGAGACCACAGTGCCACATAACAATGGCCAGGCCAACATCAATATCGGAGACCACCGTACCACGACCTTCCCCTGATACCCCACCCGTACCAAGCATGTTAAGACAGAATATTACAAAATGTGCTAATGTGAAGAGCGATCCCAAGCCCATGCCCCACTCCACACACTAACAAAAACAATCACATGCATAACAATCACATCCTATCAATGCATGAACAATAATAATAACTGAAAGTAAAGGATGGCATGTGAATATGCACAAACATCACATCATACATAATTAATGATTAACAATGATTTACTGTCCATTAATTATTAGGTTTAGGTCAGATTCCCTTACCTGATGCTCCTTCGATAACTTGCTCCACGTCGCAAGATCCAAACGATATGTCACAAAGTCCTACAATATTATTAGGGTCTCATTAGAATATATTGTTTAGGGTTTCACGTCGGTCGGAACCAACAAAGATTACAAAATACCCTCACAGAGCTGACCGGAGGCATGTACCAGTCGCAGCTCTGTGGGGAAGACTGGCGACCGGTATGGTCAGCCGGTCCCCACAGACCAGCCTTCCGAGGGATACCGGTGGCAACATACCGGTCGCACCATGTGCAACCGGTATAGTCGACCGGTATGTCTCCGGAAGACCATACTTGGGTTTTTCGACTGTCGTCGATCATCTTCCATGGATTTCCAAGGTTTCTCTTATCCATTCTAAGTTTAAACTTGGAGTTAGAGTTATCCCCAACTCATTTGAGTCTCGTTTCAATGAATATCATCTCGAAACTCAAATCTAGGGTTTGACGGCAACTTAGGGTTTATTGGCCAATTTAGGGTTTTAGATCAATACCTACTTGCATGGTATTGATCCACCCACACAACTAACATAGGATAAGAAGAATAGTTAAAACACTTACCGTTGACTGGCGTAGCGTGAGCTTCGTCGAACGGTAATGGCGGCACCTTCTTCTTCTTCTTAACTCCTTCTCCTTTCCCACCTCTTTCTCTTTTCTAGGGTTTGTGAGAGATAATGGAAAGGATTTGAGGAGGTTGATGGGTGTATTTATTGGCTAGATTTAGGGTTTAGTAACCCTACTAGGATTAGGAAACTTCTAGGATTCGAAATCAGGAAAGTGGGACCCTCAAAAGTCAATTTCCGGATTTCCAAACTTAGCTGCGCAGACCATACCGGTCGACCGGTACCAAAACCAGTACCATCGACCGATCAACCTGAAATCAGGTTTAATTGGTCGTCTTTGGTCCGATTTCGTACCTGATTGTCATCCGCTCGTCCCGTCTGGCCCGGTGATGATCGGAAGACCTGTTACGACACAAAACCAAGGTTTAGACCGGGTTTACGGAGTGCGGGTCTTAGATTGTTGGTAAGGAATCGATGTAGTGTTCGGTTTGTGTAGCAGGCTAGAGTAGTTTCAGCAAGGATTTTGGGAAAAGAGATGTTGTTCGGTTTAGATGACCAGGTGGGGATATGGTGCTCGGCTGTTAGGTGAAGTGCAGCATGAGGTGGCACATGATGGTGGCGGTTTCAAGGATTGATGATGGTGGTTTTGGCTGGGCAGGTAAGTGGGCTTAGGTAAGTGGATTGATGAACAGGTGTTGCGGTCTATGGGATTACAGGGATTATAGTAGGTGTTTGGTGGTGTTTTGATGGAGACTAATGGAATTGCTTAGGTGTCGAAGGGGTTTTGCAGGTGGTAAGGTGGCAGAAAAGTTGAGGGTTCAATATATGTCGGTGGGGAATCAGGTATTAGTCACATAGGTGGCGGATCTGGGTACAAGCAGATGGTAAAAACGTGGCTGGATGTTAAGGATAAATGAGTTGGGTTCTCGATGGATATGATATGAGGAGGCAGTAGGTGTAGATAGCTGGGGATTGTGATAGTTTGCTGGCCTGGTTTGATTATTGGTGATGGAGAGATGGCCAGGGGTGTTTGGGTGTGGTTCAGGTAAGATGAATGAGGGCAGATTGTTGGGGTTTCGATGGGGATTACAGGATAGGCGGTGATGATGGTGTTTAGCGGTGCACCAGCGTATGCAAGGAGGTTTGGAGGAGTTGCAGGTCTTGGAAGAAAAAACTAAAAATACCAGAAGGGGGAAGGATTGACTTACCCGTGTCTTTCTTCTCCCTCTTCTTCTTCCTGATTCTGCTACTGCTCCTTTCTTCTCTGGCTCCCTCTCTGCCCGTCTCCTTCTCCGGTTCTCTTTTTGTTCTCATCTCTCTTTTTCAGTCTTTTTCTCTCCCTCCCTCTTTTTTAATGCCTCTCTCTTCTCCTCCTTTTATTTTTTAAGAAAGAAGTCAGATCTCTCCTTGTGTCTCCCTCTCTCTCTTCCTTTTCTGATTTCTTTCTCCTTTTCTCTTCCTTCTCTAATCCCACCCATAGATCTTTATTCAATCTTTCTCGGATCTCTTTCCTAGCCTAACCGAACCATTAGCCAGCTACCTCCTCCAATAAATATATATACATATATTCAACCCATGAAAATATAATTTAATACCTAATGCAATACATAATATAATAATATGTATAATATACATAATATCCGTGCACATGGGTCAAATAGATTTGGTCTGGATTGGTCTGAGCTGGGCCGAGCTAAGTTGGGCTAAGTTTCTCTCTGTCATTTCATGGGCTATTTCCGTTGCCATTCCGCATGAAATTTTCCAATAGCCTTTATTCCAAATTTTCTACGTTCACTTTGTAGAATACTAAAATGAGGAATATTGGAACTTGAATCATCACATTTGGAAATAAAATGGTTAACTTATGAATTTCTAAAATTTAAGTAGGCCAATTATCGATAATTTGGCTGACCATTCTGCATGGGATCCTTCGGAGACTTTTACCAGAATTTCTTTACATCCACTTTGTAGAGTACTAAAAATGGAACATAATGAAACTGAAATTACCTGATTTGGATATGGGGTGACCAAAATATGAATTTTCAAATATTAAATGGTCATTTTCATGTGTAATTTTGCATGGGACCCTTCGGAGACTTCTAACCAAGATTTTCCACGTCCACTTTATAGAACATTACAAATGAAGAGTAATGGCCTTGGAATCATCTAAATCCGACGTAGAACGGCAAAGATATAAAGCTTTGAAGTTCTAACGATAATTTTGTATTAAAGCTTGCATGGGGCCCACCAGTGACTTCTACCTGGGATTTTTCACATCCACTTTAAAGAAGACTGAAAATAAAGAATATTGCCCTTTGAATCATCTGATTCCGATATCAGATGACCAAGATATGATGACTTGAAGTTTAAATGATAATGCATGCATCTTACAATAATTACGTAAATGCCCTTGCACTTTCAAACTGTGATATCATCCTTGTTTGATGTCAAAATTTGATGATTCCGATCTCATTTTGAAGATAATTTCACGACCTGTACATCCAAGTAGGTAATAGCCCATGACCCTGGTGTGGGGTTCATTAGAGAATCACAAACCCTTGGGTTAAAAGCTAGAAACCTGCCATATGGTTCACTTATGCTGAGGGTGGCAAAAATGGGGTGCTTACAGCTGGGATAGCCAGTCCATCCCTAGGATGACGTCGAAGTCTGCCTTCTCGAGTTGCACCAGATTGGCATCCAAACTTCGTCCACTTATAAGAACTGGACATGGTCCATAACCTTCATCTAATTCTGCTTCTAATCCCATAGGTGACCGTACTAGTAGCTTGTAGTCCAAGGGTCTGAGGGGTTTATCTAGCTTCTTCCCAAATGAAATAGATATAAAAGAATGAGTGGCCCCAGAGTCAAAGAGTACTCTGGCGGATATACCATCAATAGGTATGATACATGTGATTTGATTTAATTTAGTCTACATGATCACACAAGATATTTCAAACAAAAGATTGAATCATACATGTGACCACATCAGGCGATGCGACAACATCTTCAGAAGTAACAGCATAAACATTTTCTTGTTGTAGCTGCTTCCTTGGCTTAGGGCAATCTCTTGAATAATGCCTTATTTGATCGTAATTAAAGCATTTGACTCTAGCATTAGCCTGCTTCAGTTGCGGTTGAGCTTTTGGAGTAGTCTTAGATGCAGCATTGAAGCCTTGAGAACGGAAGGATTTAAATGTCTTGGAGTTGCCTCTATTGAATGAGTTTCCATTAGACCTCTTGATACCCCTATTTTGAGCAATGTAGCTCTCTCTTGACTAGACTCAAAAACTCGTGCTATCTGCATAGCTTCATTGTATATTTTCTTTTCCAGCCCCAAAACATGCTCTCGAATGCTTCCCCTAAGTCCCATAATGAACCTTTGGGTTTTGGTATCTTCTTCCTGCATGCTAGAGGGAGCAAAGAAGAATAGCTCTTCATAATGCTGCTGATAAGCTTTGAAAGTCATTTGTCCCTGATATAGGCTCAGAAATTCTTTTTCCATCTGATCCCTCCCTAAAACTCCTAGGAAAATATTTCTCGAAGAATGCTTCTTTGAAGATAGCCCATGTCAATTGGGTGTGCTTTGTCAATAGATAATTCTGAGTATATTTCCACTAATGATTGCATTGCCTTTTAGCATAAAAGTGGCACATAACACCTTCTCCACTTCATTAATAGTCATCATCATAAAGTTTCTTTCCATTTCGTTGATCCAGTGGGCTGGCTAGAGAGGATCCGACGGTTTACCAATGAATTCCCTCCATTTTATTTTTAGAAAACGCTCGATCAGTCTAGAATGGTCCAGCTAATAATGTGCATTTGCTCCATACATAGGCGGTTGGTATTGGTAGTTACTTTGGATATATCCGCCTTGCAGTACTTCAGGGTTCTACACTTGAACTTATGCAACTGGCGTTTGAGGTGCTTGGGTTATCGTGTTGTTCATTGTAGATGCTTAGGGCACAATATTGCTACCCCCGGGTAAGGTACTAGCTTGCCCCGTCGGTATAGGTGTTGTGTTTGCAGCTGGGGGAGCAATTCCCATAGCAGCTTGCATATTTGCTTGTGCTATAATTGTTGCACCTATTGTGCCAAATTCATAACAACAGTAGCCAAATCCATAGGTGGGGCTAGTAAATTTATTGGGTTGGTCAGATTGTTGACTCCTGGGGGTGCCACCTCCAGGTTTTTCTCCTGTTCCCCTAGGTTTCCATTGGCGTTTACCTCCACAGGTGGTGGTGGAGGTGGACTTGGGTTGCGTCTTCGTCGGGTTATTCTACGCCCAGCCATTTCCTACTTCCAACTGTGGTAGTGTCTGAAAAGTCAACAAAACATGTGAGACAAGTACAACATACGATGATCTCATGTTAGTCTTACAACAAACGAGGCAAAAATTCAAATTTTCAGGGTTATTCAAACAAAACAGTGCATTTTCATCCCGTGGTCGATAGGTGTAATCGCACTATATGCGACCACAGGGTTGCGACCACACGAACCCTGGCAACTTACTGAGAGCCTGTGGTCGATCGTGGGGTCGATCTTGTGGTCGCATTTTTGCTCGAATTCTGTGACCACACGACCCCAAATTAGGTTTTTAAAGCCAATTTTTGAGTCATTTTCTCCGTTCGTTTTTTGTCTTCTACTGTTCACAACTCAACTCGCCTCCACTGAGTTGCTATAGTAGCAACTACTCACCTTGAGTGAAATTTCTTCGATCAACCACCGGATTCCACATCTCTATGGTACGTTCTACGTTCTCATTGTTCTCTTTGTCGGTTCATTCTAAGTTTTCATTGCCTATTTAATTTTTTCCAAAATATGCTACCACAGGTCCCAGAATAGAGTGGTCTCATTTTTCTGAGATGTGATCGACCATACCTACTTAGGAATGCAACCACACGCCCCTAATTACTGATTTTTGGTTTGATTTATGAACCTAACCTTTTGGTCCCTTCATGTACTTGATCCGCTTGATCCGACCATGATAAGAAAACCTGATACGACACGGTAAGACCGGGTTAGTGAAGTATGGATCTTACACACCCTATAGAATAGCTCCTACAGAGTTAAAGGATTAAAGACTCAACTACAGAAGTTATTAAACAAAGGTTCTAATCAGCCAAGTATTTCATCATGGTGAGCACTAGTGCCATTCGTGAAGAAGAAGAACAATAGTGTTCGGCTACGTATAGACTACCAGGAATTGAATAAGCTCATGATCAAGAATCAATATCCATTACTTTAGATCGATGACTTATTTAATCTGTTGCAAGGAGGAAAGGAATTTTCTAAGATAAATCTTCGGTCAGAGTATCATCAGTTAAAGATCAAGAATAGTGACATGCTGAGGACGACTTTCAGAACCAAGTACGCGCACTATGAGTTCCGGGGTATATCCTTGGGATTAACCAATGCCCTACATCTTTTATGGAGCTAATGAATCAGGTGTTCTATGACATGTTAGACATGTCGATCATAGTTTTTGAAGATGATATATTGGTCTATTTCAAAGATGAAGAAAGTCCTGTAATGAACCTTAGAGCTGTCTTACAACGGCTAAGAAGGAATAAGCTTTATGCCAAGTTCAAGAAATATGCATTTTGGCTAAA
The DNA here is from genome assembly GCA_028583415.1 of Protea cynaroides. Lineage (NCBI taxonomy): Eukaryota > Viridiplantae > Streptophyta > Magnoliopsida > Proteales > Proteaceae > Protea > Protea cynaroides. The sequence goes on along the minus strand of CM053274.1, from coordinate 44,534,286 downwards.
CCAGGTGTAGTTCTTAGGTCATGTGGTGTCATAAGAAGGAATAAAGGTGGACCCCAGCTAGATAGAAGCTATTGTGGGGTAAGAATCTCCTAAGAACATTGTAGAGATCAGAAGTTTCTTTGATTTAGCTGGTTATTACAGACGATTCATGAAGGACTACTCTAGGATCGCAATACCTCTTACCAAGCTAACTAGGAAGGGAGAAAAGTTTATTTGGACTGACAAGTGTGAAGAATGTTTCCAAACTCTAAGAGCAAAGGTGATATCAGCTCCCATCTTGATCGTTTTGGCACCAGGGGAACCTTTTACCCCATACATCGATGCTTACGGATTGGGTATAGGATGCGTGCTGATGCAAGGTAAACAAGCGATTGCATATGCTTCAAGACAACTAAAAGAGCATGAAAAGAATTACCCTACTCATGACTTGGAGTTAGCGGTGATGATTCATGCAATCAAGACTTGGAGACACGATCTTATAGAAAATAATTTCAGATTAAATCAGATTACAAGAGTTTCATTTATCGCTTCACCCAGAAAGAATTGAACGTAAGGCAGAGAAGATGGTTGGAACTCCTGAAGGATTAAGAGTGCGATATTCAGTGTCGCTCAAGCAAGGCTAATGTGGTAGCTGAAGCTTTGAGCAAAATAGGGAATAATGAAGCCAGAAGGAGAACCTGATATAAATGTCGTCTTGTGTTCCGCAGCAACATATTCAGATTTAGAAGAAGAGAAACATATAATAGAAGCTCGTGATGATCCAATTGAACGAGAACTTTTAGATGAACTTATGGAGCAATAGTTTCTCGCTTGCGTTCGCAGCATTAAAGATCATCTCTGATTTAATAGACGAAGTAAAGGTAGCAATTCTATTAAATCTATATCTAAGAACGGTGTAAAAATATTTAAAGAAAGAAAAAAACGTAACCCTGACTTACTTTGGATTCAAATAAGATACATAGATATAGAGGATGATTGTACATACCTGAAGGTGAAAAATGTGAATCTTAGATACAAAATAATGTGAGAAGCCCATTGGACTCTATATTCAAGACATCCTGGAGTACCAATATGTATCATGACCTGAAGAGATTATACTGGTAAAGAGGAATGATAACAGATGTGGCTTAGTGCGCGTTCCAGTGTCTGAATTACCGGCAAGTAAAGGCTAAAAGACAAAGACTAGCAGGCTTGCTAAAACCACTATTGGAGCTAGTTTGGAAGTGAAATTGCATTACAATGGACTATATCACCGGTTTATTGCTGACTCCCAGATCCGTTGATGTAGTCCAAGTGATAGTTAATTTCCTTATAAAGACGGCTCGTTTCATTGCTATATAACCTCGGTGTACTTTGGAGAAGCTAGCTGAGCTATATGTAGATAATATTACTAGATTGAGTGGTATGCCTGAGAGCATAGTGTCAGATAGAGGCTCACATTTTACCTCAAAGTTTTGGGAGAGACCACAGAAAGCGATGGAAATGAAGTTGGGGTTTTGCACCGCATTTCACCCTCAAACCGATAGACAGTCGGAGCGGACTATATAGATCCCAGGAGGTATTCTCCAAAATTGTGAAAATATTTTTAAAAGAGCTTGAGATGAAAAGTTCCGCTGATCGACGTTGCTACCATGCTACCATATAGATGTCACCTATGAGGCATGGTACGGTAGAAATGTCAAACTCCTCTATTTTGGAATGAAGTCGGAGAATGAGGAATTATAAGACCTGAGTCTACTAAAGAAACTTGTCGAGTGGCAAACAAGATCAAAGAAAGGGCCAAGACAGCTCAGGATTGTCAGAAGAGACGCCAAGACCTCGAGTTTGACATAAGTGACAAAGTGTTCTTAAAGATATCACTTATGCATGGTTTGAAACAGTTCAGCAATAAGGGAAAGTTGTGCCCTATATATGTTTTGGACCGTATTAAATTTTAGAGAGACGTGGAAGAATAGTATATCAACTAGGGTTATCGCCATCTATTTCTACTGTGCACGACATATTTCATGTGTCTCTATTGAAGAAGTACATTGGAGATCCATCACGGGTATTGACCGTAGATCCATCGGATTTAATAGAAGACTTGACTTTTGAAGTGGTACCAGCCTAAATCACCAGTTGGAAGGTACAACATCTCTAGAGTCAGGATATTTACTATCTAAAAGTAACCTGGCAAAGACAAGACGTGGAAGAGGTTGCATGGGAAGAGAAAAATGCGATGCGAAAATAGTATTTCCACCTATTAGACTTAGAAGGTACATCTAAATTTCGAGGATGAAATTTCTTTTAAGGGTGTGGGAGTTGTAAGATCCGTACATAAAAATTTCTATTGAGGGTGGTGGAGTTATAAGACCCGCACGCCACGAATCCGGTTTAACCTTACGTTTTAGTGTCTTGACCGGTCTTCCCATCATAATCAGCTTAAGTAAACCAATTGAATGAAGAAATCACAAGATGAGGTATGCAACAAGTCAAATTTAGTTGATGTGGTTGACTGTTTAAGTTTGTGTAGAAGCAAACAGTCAAAACTAAAAACCAGTAAATTTTAGGCATATGGTCGCATTTTTGAGGGGTGTGGTTGATAGTATAGTCGACTAGGTTGAAACTGCACAACGTGTGATCGCATGTTTTGGTTTGTGTGGTCAATGGATTATGCGACCACACCATCGACCGTAAGATACCAGAACCGACTTCATGATTTGGAAACTTTCCAAATCAAAGGGGATCTCTTTCCTTATTGTAGAGGGACTCTATATGGAAGTTTTTCCTCTATATAATGGATGTCCCTTCACTCTATTTTACTCTTTTATATCATTCATGGATCCTAAGCCTAAGGGAGAAAGAGGGAGGAGGAGAAGGAGAAGAAAAGAAGGGGAGGAAAGCTTAGAGAAGGGTTTTGCAGAGAAGAGTTCTATCTCTCTACAGCAATCTTAAGGTATGGACTTGACTCGGTAGGATAAATCCGATAGAATAGGTTCTTTTTAAGTTGATATGTGGAACCTAATACAACGATTTCGTGTCACACCCCAATTCTGCATCATTCAGAATGGTGTGATGAACCGCTAATAAATCAACGGTTCAACCAGGATCTCTAATAGATTGTGTCCGTTGAAAATAAAACCATACACATCCACAACCACAATCAGAATAAATACACAATAGCGGAAGTCTTAATAATAAATGAACTGAGGAATCTAGCTATGATAATCATAAATAAAGTATCAAATTATGTTATATCAACTGAGACATAAGTAAATAAAATATCAATTACATTTCTTTAATAATTCAAATCAAAATCTAATCGAAAATGCATGCGTTGCACTCGCATGAAGAGTCATGTGTTTTCACTAAGTCTTCAGCTTCCATCGCAGCGATGTGCCCGTACGTAGAATCATTCATATAGTCTTCCACCATGGTACCTGCATCATCAACTAAAAATATTCGACATCGAAAGGGTAAGCACACTTCACGGCTCAGTGAGCAAACAAAACAATGCAACAAACATATGCATGCATTCAATTCATATCTATGGTCTGATTTATAAGTTTGCAATGTGTTATAGAAAGGTTCGGTGGCCGCCTCACCTTTATACACGAGTGTGTGAATCCGCCCAATGAGTATCGGCACTGTCGTCCCACATGCACCCACCATGGACAATATACACCCCATGAAAATGGCATGGCTGTACCGGTTGCCCATACCAACACGTAAGCCCCTACTGGCGAGGGCTTGCAAACTGGGCTCGCAACTAACCAATCCTAATGTCAAACAGTGTATCCAAGGCCTCACCCCAGCATCCCTCAATACATCCATAGAGATAGAGCTAAGGCCCCCCCGACAGCGTTAGACTACAAGGTCCGAGACCACCTCCCCTGATACCCTACGACGTAATAGTTCTCCTAAGGTAATGACGATACGATGATGTCAGTAGAGATGACTTGAGTAGAACCATGGCACAATATACACCCCATGAAAACGGCATGGCTGTATCGGTTGATACCATCCCCTACCCGCACCATGTACACTAACCACACACATATATTCACATGCCTATTCCTAGCATCATCATCATCATCATGTTATAAATAAATAGAATTAAATATGTATGAACAATAATAGTAGGAATATTGGATGACATATTGAATGCACATACAAGCATACACGCATAGAATCAGTCATGGCATTGGACTCAAGAAATAAAAATAGTTTATTATTAGCCAATTAGTTTAGGTCTTGTTCCCTCAGCTTTGCTTGAGTGTTGATCCTCTTTCAAGTTTTAAAACCACTTTTATATCAATAGGAAAATCTAATAAGTCAATAGATTTTGGTTAGAAGTCATTCCGGCATCATTAGGCTTGTTTTTAAGTATGGGTTGTAGGGTGGGTCGCAGGTAGGGTAGCAGTCTACATCGACCCCCAGGGTAGGGTCAATGCCAGGGTCGGATGTTCCATCGACCCTAGGTGCGACCACCCCTATTTTGGACTTCCCGAATACTGGGGTCGATCCTGTGGTCTGGTAGGGTCGATTCCCAATCGACCCCACATGCGACCCCCCGTGGGTTGAGTTAAGGTTTTTATTCTACAGTCCATTCTTTCACGTTTGGGTCCTATGGCTTACTTCCACAATCCATTCTAGGCTTGTTCTATGGCTTAGAACACTAGGTTTCTTCCTTACCTTGTCTACCATGATTTCTCCATGGATTTCATCGAAATCTTCCCATGGGTGTATGATTTGGGTTTCTCATAGACCATACTCTCTTCATGAACAATTCTAAGGTCTTAGATTATCAAATAGAAAGCTTGCCCATACCTTAGGTTTGCTAAGATTCAGAGATTTCTCTGAATTCTTTAATTCGGTCCTCTTCTCCAACTTTCCTTCTCTTCTTCTTCTCTTCTCTTTCTCTCACTCTCGATTAGGGTTTCAAAAGGAGTAAAAGAGGCATAGGGATGTCCTATTTATAGAGTAGAATCTCTAAAAATAAGTCCCATTGAGATTAGGAAGGAATCCCATTGAAATTTGGAAAATTCCTATTTGCGGTTTCTGTCAACAAACAGGGGATAGATGAGGGGGTCGGAGATCCCGTCAACCCTCAGTTCCTAAGTTGTCTGACCCCCAGTGAAAAATCAAGGGTCTGACTTCTATGTGAGGGGGGTCGACCCTGCCTACCTAGGTATGCGACCCTGCCCTCCAATTCATTGTTTTTGGGTTAGTTTAGTACCTGGTTTCGCCATTTCCTTCACGCACTTGGTCCATTTGGCTCGACCATGATGGGTAGACCTGGTACAAGGTGGTAAGACCAGTTAGTTCAATACGGGTCTTACAACTCCCCCCTACTTATAATTTCATCCTTGAAATTGTTCATACCTTCCGAGTCGAATAGATGAGGGTATTGCTTTCGCATAGCATTCTCTTCTTCCCATGTGATTTCTTCTATATCCCTGCTTCTCCAAGTGACCTTAACATAATAAATGTCTTGATTGCGTAGTCATTGCACCTTTCGGCTAGTGATTTCAGTTGGTGCTACTTCAAACGTTAAATCCTCAGTCAAATCAGGTAGATCTACTGTCAATACGTGCGTTGGGTCTCTGACATACTGCTTCAATAAGGAGATATGAAATATGTCATGCACACTTGACATAGATGGTGGTAGTGCTAACTGGTAAGCCACTTTTCCATGCTTAGCTAGAATCTCATATGGTCCGACATATCTCGGACTTAATTTCCCTTTCTGTCCGAATCGTTTCAAACCTCGCATAGGTGACACTTTGAGGAATACCTTATCACCTATGACGGATTCAAGGTCTCGGCGTCTAGTGTCTGCATATTGCTTCTGACGATTATGAGCCGTTCTTACTCTTTCCTTGATAATGTCAACTACTCGACAAGTCTCTTCAACAAATTCTGGTCCAACAATACTACGTTCTCCAACTTCATTCCAAAACAAAGGAGTTCGACACTTCCTGCCATACAGTGCTTCATAGGGTGACATCTATATAGTAGCCTGATAGCTATTGTTGTAAGAGAACTCAATCAGTGGTAACTTTTCATCCCATGATCCTTTGAAATCAATTACACAAGCTCGGAGCATGTCCTCTAGAATCTGAATGGTGCGCTCCGACTGTCCGTCTGTCTGAGGATGAAATGTAGTACTGAACTTCAATGTTGTACCTATAGCTTTCTATAATTCTTCCCAAAACTTTGAAGTGAATCGTGGATCTCTGTCGGACACAATTCTTTCAGGTACGCCATATAATCTGACAATGTTGTCCACATACAATTTAGCTAACCTCTCTAGTGTATACTGAGGCCGTATAGCTATAAATTGAGCAGTTTTAGTCAGTCTGTCTACAATCACCTAAACTGCGTCAACTACTCGGGGAGTCAATGGTAACCCTGTGACAAAGTCCATAGTGATGCAGTCCCATTTTCATGCTGGTTCTGGTAACGGCTATAGCAGTCCTGTTGGTCTTTGTCGTTCAGCTTTCACCTTCTGACAATTTAGGCAGTGAGACACGAACTTGGCTATATCTGCTTTCATTCCCCTCTACCAATATAATTTCTTTAGGTCATGATACATTTTTGTACTTCCAGGGTATATCGAATAGGTGGTGGTATGGGCTTCCTTCATTTGTCGGTGTCTAATGTCCAAACTTTCTGTTTCAGGTACACATATTCTTCCTTTGTACTTCAGTACCCTTTCATCATCTAAGGAGAACTCAGGACTAGTCCTACCTTTTTCGATGTCTTCTCGTATTGTTCTTAGATAAGGGTTTGATTTAATCGCTGTTTTCACTTCATCAAGTATATCGGGTACAATCTTCAATGTGGCGAACATATTTGCAAACCAATGGATAAACCCTTGGTTGGTTGATTCACCCGGTGCATCTATCACAAACTGTTCATTACCATAACTGAATACTTTTTCGATAGTACACAGTGCAGCAGTGGTGCTAACCTCTTCTTGAGATTTCATCATTGCCTTTCTACTCAGTGCGTCCTTAACCACATTAGCCTTTCCCAGGTGATACTCGATATCACAATCATAGTCTTTCAATAGTTCCAGCCATCTTCTTTGTCTCATATTCAACTCCTTCTGATTAAAGAGGTAAGTAAGACTCTTATGATCTGATTTAATCAGAAATTTCTCTCCATACAGATAATGTCTCCATATTTTGACAGCATGTACTACTGCCGCTAATTCCAAATCATGAGTGGGATAGTTCTTCTCATGTGTCTTCAATTGTCTTGAGGCATAAGCAATTACTTGTTCTCCTTGCATAATAAGTACACATCCTAATCCCAATCCTGATGCATCAGTGTACAAAATAAATGGCTGTCTTGGAATCGAAATGGTCAAGATTGGAGTTGATATCAATCTAGCTTTCAATGTTTGGAAACTCTTCTCGCATTTATCAGTCCACACAAACCTTTCGCCCTTCTTAGTCAAACGGGTAAGAGGTACGGTAATTTGGAAATAGTCTTCCACAAATCATCGATAATACCCAGCTAGACCTAAGGAAATTCTAATTTCTGTAACGCTCTTCGGTGCTTCCCACTTCACAATAGCTTCGATCTTGCTAGGGTCCACTTTAATTCCTTCAGCGATACAACATGGCCTAGAAAAGTGACTTCCTTTACCCAAAACTCACACTTTGTAAATTTGGCGTAGAGCTTCTCCTTCCGTAATCACTGCAGAGTGGCGTTTAGTTTCTTAATATGAGTTTCCTCATTTTTGGAGTAGACCAATATATCATCGATGAATACAATAACCGACGTATCCAACATATCATGGACTACCCGATTCATAAGTTCCATAAAGGTTGCTAGTGCGTTCGTCAATTTGAAAGACATGACCAAAAATTCATAATGTCCATATCTGATCCTGAATGTTGTCTTGGGGATATCACCATCCTTAATCTTCAACTGATGGTAGCCTGACCGAAGATCGATCTTGGAGAACACTTTGGCACCTTGCAACTGATCGAATAAGTCATCGATCCGAGGCAATGGATACCGACTCTTGATTGTCAGTTTATTCAGTTCTCGGTAGTCTATACACAATTGAACGCTACCGTCCTTCTTCTTCACAAATAATACTGGCGCTCCCCATGGTGATATGCTAGGTCGGATGTAACCCTTGTCCAGCAGTTCTTGTAGTTGTACTTTTAATTCCTTCAATTCAATAGGAGCCATTCGATAAGGTGCTTTAGATATTGGTGCAGCTCCGGGTATCAGATCTATAACAAACTCTGTAGCGCGGTCAGGTGGTAATCCTGGTAGTTCTTCAGGAAATACATCTGGATAGTCACGCATGACAACAATATCCTCCATTCATGGTGCTTCTTTGGTAAGATCGACCACAGATACTAGATACCCAACTGCTCCTTTCTCAAGGCACTTCCTAGCCTTTAATGCAGAGAGTATGAGCTTTCGTTTACTGGGAAGTTTGGTTCCTGAAAAACTGAACTCAGCTCCTTCTTTGTCTTTAAATGTCAGCTTCTTTTCGGCACACAATAGGTTTGCAGAATGCCGAGCTAACCAGTCCATTCCCAAGATGATGTCAAAGTTTGCCATCTCAAGTTGGATCAAGGTTGCATCCAGAGTCTTTTCGTCAATAAGAACTGGACATGGTCCGTAACCTTTTTCTAATTCCACTTTTAATCCCATAGGCGATCGTACAAGCAGTTTGTAGTCTAAGGATTTAAGGGGTAGATTTAGCTTCTTTCCAAATGACACAGATATAAAAGAATGAGTAGCTCCTGAATCAAAGAGTACTCTGGCGGGAATCCCATTCATAGGTACAATACCTGTGATTTGTTTTGGTTTAGTCTACATGCTCACATAATGTAACACAAAATGATAAGATTCAGGTCATACCTATGACCACATCAGGCGATGCGGCCGCATCCTCGGATGTAACCACGTAAACTCTGCCTTTTTGTAGTTGCTTCTTGGGCTTAGTACACTCCCTTGCAATATGCCCTACTTGATTGCAGTTAAAACATCCTTCGGGTCTTGGTGTTTTCCTCTTGCATACTGGCGGGTGCAAAGAAGAACAGCTCCTCATAATGTTGTTGATATGCATCCACGGTCATCTGCCCCTGATATAAACTCAGGAACTCTCTTTCCATAAAATCTCTGAAACTTCCAGGAAAGTACTTCTCAAAGAATGCCTCCTTATAAATATCCCAAGTTAGTTGGGCGTGCTTTGTTAATAAATATGTCCTGGTAGACCTCCACCAATGGTGTGCATCTCCTTTCAGCATAAAGGTGGCACACCATACTTTCTCTTCTTCATTAACTGTCATCATTATAAAATTTCTTTCTATTTCGTCAACCCAGTGTGTCGGCCATAAGAATCTGCTGGCTTGCCATTAAATTCTTTGGGCTTCATTTTCAGAAAACGCTCCATCAGTCTGGAGTGGTCTATTTGTTGCGGGATATATGCCCCATACATAGGTGGTTGGTATTGATATCCATCTTGAGCTACCTCAGGATTCTGCACTTGAGCCTGCATGATGGGAGTCTGAGGTGCGTGGGGTACTGTGTTGCTTCCCCCTGGTACCATGCTTGCCTGTCCTGCTGGCATTGGTGGTGTCTGTGTAGCTGGAAAAGTCATGCCTATGGGAGCTTGCATAGTAGCTTGTGCCTGATGTATTTACGGCAGTTGTTGGGCCAAATTCATTACTACTGTAGCCAGGTATGTAGGTGGAGCTGGCAGATTTGAAGGATTTGTCTGCCCATTAATTACGGACGGTGTCGTGTTCGTATTTCCTTGTGTTTTTGGGTGTGTCTGACTATCTTCCCCCACAGGTGGTGGTGGTGGGATAGAGTTACGACTTTGTCTGGTTACTCTGCGTCCAGCCATTATCTGTTTTGATAGTGGGAATGCCTGAAAATCATAGAACACGTGAGGCAATCATTATATACTTCATTCTCATATTTTAGAACCACTAACAAATGTAAATTTCAAATTTTTCAGATCATTCTATCAAAAATGCTGTATTTTCACTGTAGGGTCGATGGTGGGGGTCGATGGATGTCCGACCCTCAGTATGCAACCCTGAGAAATCATTGATTCTTACCGAGAGTCGGGGGTCGATGGATGTCTGACCCAGGGTTCGACCCCTGGTTTCTCTGTCAGATTACCGAGAGCTGAGGGTCGATGAGGGGGTCGGAGGGGGGGGGGGTCGGATGTCTTGGCCGAAATCTCCGACCCTCGGACTAAAAATCAGGTTTTTATTTCTAATTTTGAATCCATTTCTCATTCTTCCTCCTCCTTTCCGACTCGGCTCGTCCCTCTGAGATGCTACAGTGCCAACTCGGACTCATTGGTGCTATTTTCTTCTTATTTCGACGTCTACACCTCGTCTACAGGTATGTTCTCAAGATTTTCGTGTTTTTAGGTTTTCTTAGCTATGTTTTTGCTCCTTTAACTTGTTTTCTTCAAATTAAACTTTTTCCAACCGTAAAAATTTGATTTTTATTGGGGGATTTTGTTGTTGGTGACTCAAGGAATGAAAGCCTTCAAAAATATTTGAGTTTCGTCGGTTGGTTATCAAGAAACTTGAATTTTCCCATTTTTGCCTTAATTTGTCGAGATTTTTGAATTTCTTGTAATTTCTTCAAATTCGATCTCTTTAAATGAAATTTCCAACTGTATGAGTCTTGCAGGATTGTTCAAAACCTTAATAAGTCCTCTTGCCCACGTGTATGGGTGAAAAGTGAGGCTTTTGATCAATTTATGTCGTTATACTGTCGAAATTTTTAGGTTTTTCATCTTTACTAACCCAATATCTGTTTCTCTTTGTTTTTGCTAGATACTATGGCTCGTACCAATGTACCCAGGGTTCATGACCCAGTCCGCTTCCGTTCTAACAAGGCGGAGACATAGTATGCCCGCTATTCTCATAAGAAGGTAGAGGGAGGTCACCGGGTAGACTTGGCTAGCCTGGCATTGTTCAATGTGGAGAGGGCTTTTGGTGACATGGGTTGGCTTCTTGTGATCACCTATGATGCCTGCACTCGACCGGATTTGGTGAGACAGTTTTACTGTAATCTCCAGGTGGTGGGAGATTACAACGATAACGAGAGGGGTAGAGAGCTTCGGATCACCAGCTACGTCAAGGGGGTCGAGATTTCATTCGATTATCGGTAGCCAGCCGACTTGTTGGGCATTTTATACGACGGCCCCTTGGTGTTCTGTGCTCCTGGAGAGTCCCAGTTCTTTTCATTGGATATGAGAGCTGAGATTGACTGTCAGATCATTAAAGAGGATCACTGGGAGATGAAAGCAATCTATCTTCATCCAGGGCCTCGGGTGTACTACAAGATTATCCAACACAACCTGATACCTTAGAGTGGGAACTACGAGAGGATCTCCTAGTTGACCCAGTATCTGTTGTACTATATCTGTACTAGGCAGCCCGTCTGCCTTCCTTACATCATCATGCGGACGATGATCAGCGCTACGTTGCCCAGTCATACTGGCAACCTGCCATATGGACGCATGATCTCTATGCTACTGACCCGCCTAGGTGTTGACATGACGGATGAGAGGATTCAGGAGAAATCCTTCTCGTCACCTTTGGATTGAGAGGCCATCTACAAGATGGGCATGCAAGATGCCCAGGTCAACGCCGAGGAGAGGAACGCTCTGGTGCGTCCACGTACTCGAGTGAAGATGGCTGACGCTGAGGCAGTAGCAGCAGCCGCTGGAGCAGGGGTTAATGGGGGTGATGATGAGGATCGCATGTATATGGATGTGGATGCTATACCTCCTCCATCACCTCCACATTCTACTAAAGCTGGTCCATCTCGGGCTTCTTCACACATGGCTGGTCCTTCACGCTCACCTTCTGATGATATTATGGGGCTGTTGCGTGAGATTAGGGAGGCCCAGCGCGCATCGGATCAGCGGATGGCCGAGCTGGTTGCTAGTCTCCAGGTGACCCAGACTTAGGTGGCCTGGTTGACTAGGGTGTATGCTGAGGACTATGATAGAGATCGCGAAGCACCTCCTCCTCCAGCACCTTCAGCTCCATGATGTATTTTTGTTTACCTTTCTTTTTGAATTTCAGAGTAACTGTCCAGGTTGTGGACTGTACTCTGCTTTAGTCATGTATATATATGTTTGTTCTTCTTTTGGTTGTATATAAATTTATTTCTCATTTAATAGATGCATTATTCTCTTTCAATTTTGTCTCAAACAACACAGATGCTTATGGTGTGTTATTAATACGTCTTTTAAATTTTTATCCTATCTCAGTTCACAAACTTTTGTGAAAGTATATTGATTTCACAGACAGGGCCCGGGAGCTCTGATACCAAGTTATCACACCCCAATTCTGTACCATTCAGAACGGTGTGATGAACCGCTAATAAACCAATGGTTCAACCAGGATCTCTAATAGGTTGTGTCCGTTGAAAATAAAACCATACACATCCATAACCATAATCAGAATAAATACACAATAACGGAAGTCTTAATAATAAATGAACTGAGGAATCTAGCTATGATAATCATAAATAAAGTATCAAATCATGTTATATCAACTGAGACATAAGTAAATAAAATATCAATTACATTTCCTTAATAATTCAAATCAAAATCTAATCGAAAACGCATACATTGCACTAGCATGAAGGGTCATGCGTTTCCACTAAGTCTTCAGCTTCCATCGCAGCGATGTGCCCGTACACAGAAACATTCATAAAGTCTTCCACCATGGTACCTGCATCATCAACTAAAAATATTCGACGTCGAAAGGGTGAGCACACATCACGGCTCAGTGAGCAAACAAAACAATGCAACAAACATATGCATGCATTCAATTCATATCTGTGGTTTGGTTTATAAGTTTGCAATGTGCTATAGAAAGGTTCGGTGGCCGCCTCACCTCTATACATGAGTGTGTGAATCCGCCCAATGAGTATCGGCACTATCGTCCCACATGCACCCACCATGGACAATATACACCCCAAGAAAATGGCATGGCTGTACCGGTTGCCCATACCAACACGTAAGCCCCTGCTGGCGAGGGCTTGCAAACTGGGCTCACAACTAACCAATCCTAATGTCAAACAGTGTATCCAAGGCCTCACCCCAGCATCCCTCAATACATCGATAGAGATAGAGCTAAGGTCCCCCGGCAGAGTTGAAGACTACAAGGTCCGAGGCCACCTCCCCTGATACCCTACGACGTAATAATTTTCCTAAGGTAATGGCGATACAACGATGTCAGTGAACATGACTTGAGTAGAACCATGGCACAATATACACCCCATGAAAATGGCATGGCTGTACTGGTTGATACCATCCCCTACCCGCACCATGTACACTAACCACACACATACATTCACATGCCTATTCCTAGCATCATCATCATTATTTTGTTACAAATAAACAGAATTAAATATGCATGAACAGTAACAGTAGGAATATTGGATGACATATTGAATGCACATACAAGCATACACGCATAAAATCAGTCATGGCATTGGACTCAAGAAATAAAAATAGTTTATTATTAGCCAATTAGTTTAGGTCTTGTTCCATCACCTTTGCTTGAGTGTTGATCCTCTTTCAAGCTTTAAAAGCACTTTTATATCAATAGGAAACCCTAACAAGTCGATATATTTTGGTTAGAAGTCATTCCAACATCATTAGGCTTGTTTTTAAGTACGAGTCGCAGGGTGGGTCGCAGGTAGGGTAGCAGTCTACATCAACCCCCAGGGTAGGGTTGATGCCATGGTCGGATGTTCCATCGACCCTAGGTGCGATCACCCCTGTTCTAGACTTCCCGAATACTGGGGGTCGATCATGTGGTCAGGTAGGGTCGATTCCCAATCGATCCCACGTGCGACCCCCCATGGGTTGAGTCAAAATTTTCATTCTACAGTCCAATCTTTCAAGTTTGGGTCCTATGGCTTACTTCCACAATCCATTCTAAGCTTGTTCTATGGCTTAGAACACTAGGTTTCTTCCTTACCTTGTCTACCATGATTTCTCCATGGATTTCATTGAAATCTTCCCATGGGTGTATGATTTGGGTTTCTCATAGACCATACTCTCTTCATGAACTATTCTAAGGTCTTAGATTATCAAATAGAAAGCTTGCCCATACCTTAGGTTTGTTGAGATTCAGAGATTTCCCTAAATTCTTCAATTCAATCCTCTTCTTCAACTTTCCTTCTCTTCTTCTTCTCTTCTCTTTCTCTCACTCTCAATTAGGGTTTCAAAAGTAGTGAAAGAGGCTTAGGGACGTCCTATTTATAGAGTAGAATCTCTAAAAATAAGTCCCATTGAGATTAGGAAGGAATCCCATTAAAATTTGGAAAGTTTTCTATTTGCGATTTCTGTTGGCAAACAGGGGGTCGATGAGGGGGTCGGAGATCCCGTCGACCCTTAGTTTCTAAGTTGTCCGACCCCTAGTGAAAAATCAGGGGTCTGACTTCTATGTGAGGGGGGGTCGACCCTGCCTACCTAGGTAGGCGACCCTACCCTCAAATTTACTATTTTTGGGTCAGTTTAGTACCTGGTTTCGCCATTTCCTTCACGCACTTGGTCCATTTGGCTGGACCATAATGGGTAGACCTGGTACATGGTGGTAAGACCGGTTAGTTCAATACGGATCTTACATTTCGATTATAGGTTTTCTATGGGAAACCATAGAGAATAGGTTAAGGATAATGGATGAGGGAAAAACAGATATTTAATGACATAGACTGAACGTAGGAGGAACTTTATTGTTGAGGCCAAAAGAGGAACTCGTATTGAAAGTAAAAATCCGACCCAACTTGTATGGTCGCAGCTATGGTCGACCATAGGGTGACCAGTGAGTCGACCACTGCTATTCGGGAAGTTCTCAAAAATTGTGTGGTCACACGTGCGGTGTAATGCGACCATAGGATCGACTGTACTTCGTATGGTTGCATATATTGAGACCATAGGGTCGACCATAGGGATCGGCCATACAATAGCAGCAAGTATATTTAGAGACCAGACAAGGTTTTCGACTATGGTAACTTGGTACAATAGAGAGCTAACTTAAATAAATTAATAGTTTAGGTTCTCAATAAATTCAAAGTGACTTTCAAAGCTTGGGAAAGGAACAAACATCAATCAAAGATGAGGAAACAATACCTAAACTAATTGGATAATAATAAACTGTCTTACTTTATTTGTCTAATAAAATGAATGTTTTTATGTTGTTTGCTTGTAATGTGCATCTCACATGTCATCCAATATTACTGCTATTTCTGTTCATGCATATTTATTTTTATCTATTTATAACATGATGATGATGATACTAGGAATAGGCATGTGATTGTGTGTGTGGTTAGTATGTTGGATGTGAGTAGAGCATCAGGGGTAGGACATGGCATTGTGGTTCAGCCTGGTCACCAGACTCTAGCTCTATCTTTACTCAAGTCTTACCCACTGACATCGTCGTATCGCCATTACCTTAGCGGAACTATTACATCGTAGGGTATCAGGGGAGGTGGTCTTGGACTGTGTGATCTTTAACTCTATCGGGGGGCCTTAGCTCTATCTCTATGGATGTATTGGGAGATGCTGGGGTGAGGCCTTGGATACATTGGATGGCATTAGGATTGGTTAGTTGCGAGCCCAATTTATAAGCCCTCGCCAGTAGGGGCTTACGTTTTGGTATGGGTAGGGCATCAGGGGAAATTTTGGCCGTGTGTGATCCGAACACTTTAGCTCTATCTCTATTCCATGGTAGGTGCATGTGAGATGACAATGATGTTTGATCCATTAAGCGGATTCACACACTCGTGTATAGAGGTGTGGTGGCCACAATCCTTTCTATAGCACATTTCAAACTTAAAACCAGACCAAAAATATGAATTGAATGCATGCATATGTTTGTTGCATTGTTTTGTTCACTCACTGAGCTTAAGTTGGAGAGCTGACCCTCGCGCACGTAATTCTTTTTAGTTTCTAATGTTGCAGGTGTTACTGTAGAAGATTATATCGATGCACCAACATATGGACATGTAGCGGCTATAGATGAGTATGTTGTGGAGGACGAATATGACTCGTCAAGCGAGTGTTTCAACTATGGTTACACTTAGTATTTAACTTCCATATTTTGATACTTGTAATATGTATTAATTATGTTTTGGTTACTTGGAGAATAACTGGATTTTTTAATTATTTATCATGTAAACATCAGTTCATTATTAATAAGACTTTCACTATTTAATTATTATCTCTGATTATTACTTTAGATTGTGTTTTTGTTTAACATGGTTGGCACGGTCTTTACGAGATCCTGGTTGAACCGTTGGTTCTTATGACGGTTCATCACACTACTGGTTAGTCTAGAATTGGGGTGTGATAGTAACATTTTGAGAAATGTAATAATTTTTAAGATCAGTAAATGTTCCCCTTAAATAGTTGAATGAGTTATATCATTTTACACAAATGTATTAACTCTTAAAGAAGAATAGTAAAAAGTTAAAACGGATATTTATATGTTTCTGTATCAGATGTATGATACAAAGAGTGCCTTATGAGGTATTTTTCTCTTGATAATAGAAAGTAGCATCCACTATACTTTGCTATTATTAGATTGTATATAATATGATGAGTGTTTAAATTTAAACACATAAGGGTGTTATGTTTTAGCTGAGACTCGGTTATAGTTTATGGGAAGGAAAAAAAATTCAAGACTAGTTTTCAGCAATATTCATCAAACCTGTCGATCCTGGTATCTAGTGGCACTCCACCCTTGGGCTTGGGGCGTTACATTATACATTTTATTTTGATATTGATTTCACTTGGTATTGATATTGATGGGTGAGGATCCGATTTGTGGATGACGACCTATCATTAGTACATTATTCACTTTATGTTGGTCTGCTAGATGTTTTTATCTCTAGTTTTATGTATATGGATGTCTTACACTTTCACTTATTATTTTTCTTATAGCTTATTCATAGTTCTTATCCCCCATATTCTAATATAGTTTATACTTCCTATTTCAGCTTTAGTAGTTTGTGGTGTATATATATGCTATATTTTAATAGTAGGTGTTGCACATCTGTGCTCTGATACCAACTTCTGTCACATCCCATTCCCGACATATCGGTACTGTGGAATGGACAAGAACTCCACATCCTAATTTAGGGCATCAAAAAATCCCTTCCAAGATCACGGGATATGAAACATCAACTAGTAAAAATAACATCACATAGGAATTAGTAATAAATTACACCACCAGAATTATAAAGGATTTCTACAAGAGTATAGCGGAAGTTTTACAAATACTAAACATTTATTCACTGAAATATTCAAATGATATAATAATAATAATATCCCCAAACCATTGTAAGCATAGGTAAATACATAATTAAATCCTTACAAATGTAAATTATTCAAATGGGCAACATGCCCCCAAATTCAAATAAAACCAACTAAATTCAAATAGTTATCAAATGTTCGAGTGTCTATCCATAGACATAGTCATTACACTAGCACGTCTCATCATGGACATCATCATCACTAACGTCCATAGCATCGCAATCCATCATACCTGTATCTAAAAGAATTTGTGTACACAAGGGTAAGCTCAACAAACTGAGCTTAGTAAGAGAATTAAGTGTGCAAAAACAAGATGTATGAATTAACAATACGGTCTGGTATATAACTGTAAGTATCAGCTCAAGACAAGCCATACACTTAGTCTTTGACTGCACGGGTCACTCCCAAGGAACGAATACTGTCCCACACATAGAGTACAGCAACATCCCCCAAGTATGGGTCCATCGTTGTGATGCAAGTCTGTTTTACGCCAACTGCCTGCACCCAACTCATCCCAAGTCCATGACACATCGACACTTGAGAAGATGGTAATCCTACTAGTCGACTCGCCAGCCCATCCACACTATGTCGAGTATGGGGAGCATCGCAACTATGTTCATACCACCCTTTATTGAACTCATGCCATTACATAACCCCCAATGGTTAGGGGTACAGTTACTAAGGTGATTTTAAATTCAACTAACCAAGTTCTTCTATTAGTCAGATTATTGGACCGTAAAATCGTCAAGCTTTTGACTCCGTCTGGTCCCCACTTAAGACATCATGATTTGGCTAGGTTACACATGGTCAATGCAAAGCAGTGTTGGTAAAATATGGTACAAGCATTCCATTTCCACCCACCTTCCTCCTTACCAAATTAACCAAACATCAAATACACCAAGACCAGCTTTACCTTTCATGGAGAGGTCACTAGGCATCCCATTCCACCCCACTTCCAACCATTACGGGTTTCACTGATCACATACAATAAGAATGCATATGCATGAGTAAACAATACAGTTTATTGGATGGCATGTTATCAAACACAAGGCATATTATCACCCGCATGACATCATCCAGTCAAGATAAATAAAAACTAATTTACCAAACAAAGGTTCAATTCCCTTACTTGAGATAGAAACAGCAAAATAGAGAATATGGATCCCAAAATGGTTTCCCTTAAAGTTCTACTATACCTTAGATAGCAATAAGAACGATAACATTTGTTTATTAGTGTATTATTTGTCTCTAGCATAGCCTAATAGGTTATTCATATCTTCTAGAGGTTTGTCTACCATAATTAAACACCTTACGCTTGCTGCCTAGAGTTTTAAGTACATAAAACACCCTAAACAGCAAGTATATAAAGCATAAGCATTTGTTTTTAATCGAAACTATGGAGCATACCTATGCAGACATACAGTTCCAGGTATATGAATACACAAACAGGTTCATAAAATTTTTAGAGAGGTGGTGATCAGAAATGGCCCTCATCTGGGGTTGATTTACTGTGTGATACGTGACCGACAGCACAGTCACTGGCCATAAGTGTGCGGAACGTAATCGACCACAAGTCAAAACACTGCCAAGACTCATTGATTTTCCTCCAGTGGTTTTCTAAAATTTTATTAAGCTTAGGCAGTGAGTTTGGGATTGAAAATCCCATTCTAACACATGTTAATGGTTTCAATTCCATTATACACCATACCAATATTGGTGGATCTGATTTCTATTCTCTAGATCCTTTTCCACCAATACCAGTAATGTTTTCCTTGGATTTGGATCCATGATAATCCATTTAGATTTTTCATTCAAGTTTGGAAAACTTGGGTCCTATCAATAGTCCATTAAAATTCCATCTTCTAATATTTTAAGAATCTCAATTCATCTGTGATTCAGATCCATACTCTGGTTGGATCCTTGAATGGGTTTCAATACTCATTACAGTGGATAATGATCTGAAAAACATGTTCAGAAATCCTTTGGGTTCCTACAGATTTAATTTAACTCCAATAGAAACAAAGAGATGGGGAAAATCGATACCAGTTATGGATCTCTAGTGTCGGTGCTCTCCAGTGGTGGTTTCCCTTGGTGGCGAAGGCTCTTTCCTCTTTTGTCCTTTCTCTTTTCTTATCCAGGCATGGTAGAGCTTTTCTTTCTTTTCTCTTTTTGGTTTGCATAGAATGAAGAAGAGGGATGGAGTATGGCCAAATCCCATACTCCATTCACGTTGGAGTGGATTGGAGGATTCCCTCCTCTCTACCCAATTTGAAATGGAGAATGCACCTGGACATTTGTCACAATAGGTCCAAATCGAAACCAGGTTGGCCAGGAGTTCAAATGAGTTGGTTCTCTAAATCGATCCCGCTACATGACGTGGGCACTAGGGTGCAGCACGTGACAGACCACATCTAGGTGCGACGTGTCGAACCCCTAGTTTAGGTCCTAATTATTCTAGTTAAGGGCCAGGTTCAGCTAGATTACCTTTATTGTGTTTTCATTGGTCTGGTCCACCTTGGTTTAAGTCGTTTGTAATGGTAAGATCTATTGAAAAGTCAAAATTTCAAATTAGGTCTGAAATTTTGGTTACGGGTCTTACAGTTGGGATGTGAGGAGCTTACCCTCATATCAGTATGTACTTTTAGATTCTTCTGCTGGTGACTATTCAGTTGCTGATTTCATGGAGCCCCCTTTGGCGAGCGTGGTTGCCAGAGTTGATGATGTTGGTGGAGAGCACAACAAGGGCTGCACTTACAGCGACTGCATCTACGCATAACATAGCCCTCCCTTACTCTTTTCCTGCTTTAGTATATCCTGATTCCTTTTTTTTTTATAGATGAAGATATCTATCAAAACCTATTTATTCCTTTTGATTTGGCTAAGTGTATATTGGATATATAAGTATTTTGTGGAGAACAATGGTTTGTAATTAATAACTAATACATATTATGGGTTATGATATCACAGTAGTTGCATCTATCAGTATTAAATGCTTCCGCTCATATTATTATTATTTCTTGATTATTTATGGTTATTGCATGTGTAGACTGTGGGATTTATTTATAAATATTATGATTATCATTCTTGGATGTATTCGGGTTGCCACTAGGGTTGACCTGGATATCACATCCGATTCTCCAGAATGAGCTGTGACATGATCAACCACCTCCATCGACCAACAGCAAGCTTGTTTTGATTGATTTGTCAACTAGAGACTTTGAGACTTAGCCAATTGACCCTAGGACATGTTCCTATGACTAATGAGGATACCCTAGACCTATTAAAAGCATGACTAAACAATCATAAGTAATAATCATATGCTAATTGCAATAGGTAAGTTGACGTAAGAAAACAAGGGAAGGGACTCTATCTGATACAGAGTGAGGATTAGTTCACTAATTATAGGTCAGGGATTAGCCTTGTTTTATTTCTTCTTTTCTGTGTGCATGTGTTTGCTACTTGTTTGGATTATTGTGTGATAACATGCCATCCAATAACTGTGATAACTATTCATGCATTTTGCATATTATAAACTTTATATTGGATTGGTAGATTATGGATTGTTTGATAATATGTGGATGTTTGATAACATAATTTTTTGTCATTCGCTTGTGTCCTAGTGGATCTGGATAGCTGGAATGAGATAGTTTATCTTGGTCCATTAAGCTAGGATACGGGTACCTGCATTAGTAATGATCTTGGTTTAGGTTTCAGTGACAAGCAACATGTTTAGGTATTGGCATAGGCTTATTTGTGGACCAATCATGGGTCGGACTCTTTCGTAGATGGAGCAAGATTCCAAACATGGGGTAGGCACCAGCTTCTAGTGTCTCAGGTGAGAGCTAGGGATGAGTCCCGTTTAAGTGCTCGTACGATGGACTGGGAGCACACCCAAAGAAGTAATGTGACGCTTACTACTATGATGCCAGGAGGAAGCCTAAGATGGGGGAATGCTAGTAGATGCCAGGTCAATGTACTTGGGTCATATCTTCATCCTTTGAGTAATGTTTCACATGAGGCGCGACCAAGTGTGTTTCATTCACCTCACCCATGCTTGAGTATTCATTACCAGGATTTAGGTGTGACACGACTTGCGCATGCTAGTTCATAGACCATTTAACCATATAATTTACTCATGCATTGTGTGCTTGTGTGTGATAATTTCTCACTGAGCATGTGGTTTTGCTTACCTTTATAAGTACAAAATTTTTAGATTGTTTTGCAAATAGTAATAATGTTGTTGACATTGATGTAATTGAAGAAAACTATTCTAAAGATGTTGTCCACTAGCATATCCTCTAGTTTAATACTTGTTACAACAAGGGACTTTCTGGAAGTGATGCAAAGGCTATGCTGGATGGTACATCCGGTAGCATATCTTTCGATTTAATACTTGTTAAACCAAAGGACATTCTAGAAGTTAGGCGGAAGTTAGTGCCAGATGGCATACCTCTAACTTTGTCTCCGGTTTATCACCAACTATTCACAGGTAACCTAACAGAGAGTGAGGCGGAGGCTCTGCCGGATGGTATATCCGACGACTTTGCCTCCGGCTCAACTCAGCCAACTAGGGTTAAGTACGGGCATAGCGGAGGATGGGGCCTTGTTGGCCCCTTAGCTAGCTAGATCATATAGGTCAAGGCAAGGTTAACCAGAGGCAGAGGCAATGCCCTAGCCTTCGGCACGGGTCCTCTGGTTGAGTCCGGAAAACCAGACTCAAGCGGGGGATGAAGGCCAAACTTGGGAAGCTTTGACTCCCCATCAATCCTATACCTATTTAAGCTGGTGGAAATCACATTCCCACCCAAGGCATACACAATCGGAGTCATTTAGACTCCAAAGCAACCACCATTCATGGTGGGGGAAAAACATTTAACCACTAGGGTCTGGTCTGGTCTCCATTAATGGTAGAGAAATATCCCACCAACAGCCAATCAAAGCTCCCAACCATAACAAGGAAGGAGAGAGATGCACTAACCTTACAAGAAGGGGATCAAGGCTTACTTGAGTGAGCTTGAGATCCACTAACAACCTCTAACCTCCATCTCACCAACCAGACTTTCCAAAAAGAGAAAGAGAGCCTATGGCTATCCTTTTACAGAAGCCCAAGGTGAGAGAAATCCCATCTCAGATCAAGCTGGCGGATCCAAGATGGGCATTTCTATCTAACTAGCC
The DNA here is from genome assembly GCA_028583415.1 of Protea cynaroides. NCBI lineage: Eukaryota > Viridiplantae > Streptophyta > Magnoliopsida > Proteales > Proteaceae > Protea > Protea cynaroides. Next base: position 44,511,782 of record CM053274.1, on the reverse strand, counting down.
ACATGCTTTGGGTCGCATGTAGGGCCCATCTAGGACTCACCAAGGTTACTCTATAATACCTGGTATAGGTTGGGAAACTTACCTAAGATTCAGATACTTCCATTGGGTCTGCATCGGTGACGTTAGTTGTCTAAGCGTGAAGACCTAACACAGGGGAAATCCGGGTTAGTAGGGGATTTACAGTGCAGGTCTTACAATCCCCCCAACTTATAAGAATTTCATCCTCAAAATTAAAGCATATCTGGGCCCTCGAATAAATGTGGGTACTTCTCTCGCATTTCATTTTCGCCCTCCCGTGTGGCTTCCTCAATGGCATAGCAGCACCAATGTACTTTAACATATGGAATGGAGCTGTGGCAAAAAAAGTTGGACCTTTCTGTCTAAGATGGCTACTGGACCCACCGTAGAAGATAAGCCCTGATCTATCTATGGAACTTCTACATTTAGTATATGTGAAGGGTCATTGACAAACTTCTTGAGGAGCAAAATGTGGAAGACGTCATGAACCTCAGACAGTGCTGGGGGCAAGGCCAACTAGTAGGTCACCTTCCCACTATGCTTCAGAATTTTGTAAGGACCAACGTACTTGGAACTAATCATCCCTTTCTTGCCAAAATGGTGAATGCTCCTATGGGGCGACACCATCAGGAACACCTTGTCTGTCACACCCCAATTCTGCACCAACCAGAACGGTGTGAAGAACCGTCTATGATCCAACGGTTCAACCAGGATCTCAAATAGGCTGTGTCCTTTTGCTTAAACCATACACATCCACAGCCATAATCAGAGTAAATAAACAATAGCGGAAGTTTTTAATACAAATGAACTAAGTATCTAACAGTGATAACATAAGTAAAGTATCTAATTATCTCAAAAAAAAACTAAGACATAAAATAAAATAAATTAATCAATTACATCTTCTGAATAATCCAACTAATAAATCTAATCAAAGACGCAAGAGTTGCACTCGCACGACGAATCATGCGACTCCATCATAGCTTCTGCATCCATCGTGCAACATGCCCGTACATTGGAGCATTCATGTAATCTTTTACAGTAGGACATGCATCATCAACTAAAAATATTCAACGTCGAAAGGATGAACACACATCATGGCTCAGTAAGCAAAGAAAACAATGCAACAAACATATGCATGCATTCAATTCATATCTTTGGTCTGGTTCATAAGTTTACAATGTGTAATAGAAAGGATTGGTGGCCGCCGCACCTCTATACACGAGTGTGTGAAGCCATCCAATCGATCAAACACCATTGCAATCACACATGCACCAATCATGGAATATAGATAGAGCTAAAGTGCCCGGATCAAACACCGCATGACACTTCCCCTGATGCCCTACCCATACCAACATGTAAGCCCCTATTGGAAAGGGCTTACAAACTGGGCTCGCAACTAACCAGTCCTATTGTCAAACAGTGTATCCAAGGCCTCACCCCAGCATCCCTCAATACGTCCATAGAGATAGAGCTAAGGCCCCCCGGCAGAGTTAAAGACTACACGGTCCGAGACCACCTCCCCTAATGCCCTACGACGTAATAGTTCTGCTAAGGTAATGGCGATACAACGATGTCAGTGGACAAGACTTGAGTAGAGATAGAGCTAGAGTCTGGTGATCAGGATGAACCACAATGTCATGTCCTCACCCTGATGTCCCACTCGCATCAAGCACACTAACCACACACATACATTCACATGTCTATTCCTAGCATCATAATCATCATCATGTTATAAATAAAATGAATTAAATATGCATGAACAGTAATAACAGAAATATTAGATGACTTGTGATATGCATAATACACGCATACAAACATAGAATCATTCATGGCATTAGACTCAATAAATAAAAATAGTTTATTATTAGCCAATTAGTTTAAGTCTTGTTCTCTCACCTTTGATTGATAGTAGATCATTGTTCAAGCTTTGTAATTCACTTTTAAACCACTTGAAAACCTATCAAATTTATAGATTTTAAATTAAAATTATTTTCCATGAGTTTAGACTAACAGAAACTGAGGGGTCGTAGGTGTGGCAGTACCTGTGGTTTCAGTTTCTGCGACCACAGGGTGTGGGGTCACAGAATGTGGTTGAACATACTCCGACCACACGTGTGACCACACCCTCCTTGAAAACTTCCTGAGGGCATGTGGTCGGATATGTGTGTCTCATGTGGTTGCACATCATGCGACCACACGTGCGACCACACATGTGTTAGTCGACCTTTCACTCTCAATTCCAATCATCCATGTTTGGTTTCCTTTGGCTTATCATCATGGTCCTTCCTACAATTGTTCTATGGCTCAAAACTATTATTTTATACACCATCCATTGTCCACATAATTTCCTCCATGGATTCTCATGGAATTTGTCCATGGATGGATGGTTTAGGTTTCTCCTAAATCCTATCTTCTTCATAAACTATTTTAGGCTCTCAATTTATCATGAGAAATATGTTCATACCTTAGGCTTGTTGATGATTCAGAGTTTTCTCTAAATTTTCTTCCTCCTTAGTCTTCCTCTTCAATTTTCCTTCTCTTCCTTCTCTTCTCTTTCTCTCACTTTCAATTAGAGTTCTAAAGGAGTGAAAGAGGCTAAGGGACATCCTATTTATAGAGAAAAACCCCCTATAATATGCCCTAATGAGTTTAGGAAAGACCCCCTTCAGATTAGAAAGGTTTCCTAATTTTGGTTTCAATCTGGGTTCCGTGAGGTTGGAGGTGGGGTCGTAGAATCCATCGACCACACCTTCTAAAATGTCCGACCACACGACCTAAATTCATGTGGTTGGACTCTTTTGAGGTGTGATCGGTCACACCTGTTTAGGTATGCGACCACACGCTCATAATTGACTATTTTTGGGTTGATTTCATACCTGGTCTTGTGGTTTCTTTACCCACTTGGTCCACTTGGCTCGACCATGATAGGTAGACCTGATACAAGGTCGTAAGACCGGTTAGTTCGATACGGGTCTTACAACTCCCCCCCCCCCCTCTTATTTAAAATTTCATCCTCGAAATTTACACATACCTTCCGAGTCGAAAAGATATGGATATTGCTTTCGCAGAGCATTATCTTCTTCCCATGTGATCTCTTCTATATCTTGGCTTCTCCAAGTGACCTTAACATAATAAATATCATGGTTGCGTAGACGTTGAACCTTTTGGCTGGTGATTTCAGTTGGTGCTACTTCGAATGTCAAATCATCAGTTAGACCTGGTGGATCAGCTGTTAAAACGTGTGTTGGATCTCTGACATACTTCTTCAGTAATGAGATATGAAATACATCATGTACACTTGACATAGATGGGGATAGTACTAACTGATACGCTACTTTTTCACGTTTAGCTAGAATCTCATATGGCCCGACATATCTCAGACTTAACTTCCCTTTCTGTCCGAATCGTTTTAAACCTCGCATAGGTGATACTTTCAAGAATACCTTATCACCTACAATGAACTCAAGGTCTCGACGTCGAGTATCTGCGTACTGTTTCTGACGACTCTGAGTTGTTCTAACTCTTTCCTTGATAATGTCGACTACTCGGCAAGTCTCTTCAATAAATTCTGGTCCAACGATACTCCGTTCACCAACTTCATTCCAAAACAAAGGAGTTCGACACTTCCTACCATACAGTGCTTCATAGGGTGACATCTGTATAGTAGCCAGATAGCTGTTGTTATAGGCGAACTCGATCAATGGTAGTTTCTCATCCCATGATCCTTTGAAATCAATGACATAAGCTTGAAGCATGTCTTCTAAAATCTGAATAGTACACTCTGACTGTCCATCTGTCTGAGGATGGAATGCAATACTGAACTTCAACGTTGTACCCAAGCCTTTTGTAATCCTTCCCAAAACTTTGAGGTAAAGCGTGGGTCTCTTTCGGACACAATGCTTTCAGGTACACCATGTAATCTAACAATATTATCCACATATAGCTTGGCTAACCTCTCCAGGGTATACTGTGGTCGTATAGCTATAAAACGTGCTGTTTTAGTCAGACGATCTACAATCACCTAGACCGCGTCAACTACTCGGGGAGTCAATGGTAACCCGATGACGAAGTCCATAGTGATGCAGTCCCATTTTCATGCTGGTTCTGGCAGTGGCTGTAACAATCCTACAGGTCTTTGCCTTTTAGCCTTTACCCTCTAACAATTTAGGCATTGAGACACAAATTTAGCTACATCTGCTTTCATCCCTCTCCACCAATATAATTTCTTCAAATCATGATACATCTTTGTACTTCCAGGATGTACCGAATAAGCGGTGGTGTGAGCTTCCTTCATTAGTCTGTGTCTAATGTCTAAGTTTTCCATTACAGGAACACATACTCTTCCTTTGTACTTCAGTACCTTTTCAACGTCCAAGGTGAACTCAGGAATAGTCCTACCTTTTTCGATGTCTTCTTGTACCATTCTCAGATAAGGGTCTGATCTAAGAGCGGCTTTCACTTCATCTATTATATCAGGTACAATCTTTAATGTTGCGAACATATTTGAAAATCGATGAATAAACCCTTAGTTGGTTGATCCGCCCGATGCATCTATAACGAACTGCTCATTACCATGATGGAATACTTTTCCTGTAACACACATTGTCGCAGTCGTGTTAACCTCTCCTTGGGATTTTATCATTGCTTCTCTGCTTAGCGAATCAGCAACTACATTAGCTTTCCCTGAATGATACTGAATATCGCAATCATAATCCTTCAATAATTCCAGCCATCTTCTTTCTCTCATGTTCAACTCCTTTTGATTAAAAAGATAAGTGAGACTCTTGTGATCTGACTTAATCTGAAATTTCTCTCCATACAAATAATGTCTCCATACCTTGACAGCATATACTGCTGCTGCTAATTCCAAGCCATGAGTGGGATAGTTCTTCTCATGTGTCTTCAGTTGTCTTGAGGCATACGCAACTACTTGTTCTCCTTGCATAAGTACACATCCTAAACCCAACCTAGACGCATCAGTATACAAGGTAAACGATTGTCCTGGAATAGGAATAGTCAAAATGATAGCAAATATCAATCTAGCTTTCAATGTTTGAAAACCTTCTTCACATTTATCGATCCAAACAAACTTTCCTCCTTTCTTAGTCAAACTGGTGAGAGGTACGGCAATTCTAGAGTAGTCTTCCACGAATCGTCAGTAATACCCAGCTAGTCGTAGGAAACTTCTGATTTCTACAACACTCTTAGGTGCTTCCCATTTCACAATGGCTTTAGTCTTTCTAGGATCCACTTTAATTCCTTCAGCGGATACAACATGGCCTAAGAAAGCGACCTCATTTAGCCAAAACTCACACCTTGTAAATTTGGCGTAAAGCTTCTCTTTTCTTAGTTGCTACAGAGCGGCTCTTAGATTCATGACATGAGTTTCCTTGTCCTTGGAGTAGACCAATATATCATCAATAAACACAATGACTGACGTATCCAACATATCATGGAATACCCGATTCATGAGTTCCATAAAAGTTGTGGGTGCGTTAGTTAATCCAAAAGACATGACTAAAAATTCATAATGTCCATATCTTGTTCTGAATGCTGTCTTTGGAATATCACCTTCCTTAATCTTCAACTGATGGTATCCTGACCAAAGATCAATCTTGGAGAACACCTTGGCACCTTGCAACTTATCAAACAAGTCATCGATCCAAGGCAACGGGTACCGATTCTTGATTGTAAGCTTACTCAATTCCTGGTAGTCTATACACAGTCGAACGCTATCATCCTTCTTTTTTACAAATAATACTAGCGCTCCCCATGGTGATATGCTTGGTCTGATATAACCCTTGTCCAGTAATTCCTGTAACTGTACCTTTAGTTCCTTCAGTTCAGTAGGAGCCACTCAATAGGGTGCTTTAGATACTGGTGTGGCTCTGGGTATAAGATCTATAACGAACTCTGTCGCTCAGTCGGGTGGTAGTCCTAGTAGTTCCGCAGGAAATACATTTGGAAAGTCACGCACAACATCAATATCCTCAATTCGTGGTACTTCCTTGGTGAGGTCGACCACGGATACTAGATACCCAACTCCTCCTTTTTCGAGGCATTTTCTAGCCTTTAATGCAGAGAAGATGAGTTTTTGTTTACGGGGTAGTCTGGTTCCTGCAAAACTAAACTCTGCTCCTTCCTTGTCTTTAAATGTCAGTTTCTTTTCTACACATAATAGGTTTGCAGAATGTCGAGCTAACCAATCCATTCCCAAGATAACGTCAAAGTCTGCCATCTCGAGTTAAATCAAGGTTGCATCCAAAATCTTCTTTTCGATAAGAACTGGACATTGTCCATAACCTTTTTCTAATTCCACTTCTAATCTCATAGGTGATCGTACAAGCAATTTGTATTTTAAAGGCCTGAGGGGTAGATTTAGCTTCTTTCCAAATGCCACAGATATAAAAGAATGAGTAGCTCCATAATCAAAGAGTACTCTGGCGGGTATGCCATTAATAGGTACGATACCTGTGATTTGTTTTAATTAAGTCTACATGCTCACACAAAGTAATACAAAATAAAAGGTTCAGGTCATACCTGTGACCACATCAGGCGATGCGACGGCATCCTCAGATGTAATTGCAAAAACCTTTCCTTGTTGTAGCTGCTTCCTAGGCTTAGGACACTCCCTTGAATAATGTCCCATTTGATTGGAGTTATAGCATTTTAGTCCTTCATTATTTTGCTTTTGTTGAGGTTGGACTGTTGGAGTAGTCTTGGCTGCAGCATTAAAGCCTTGAGTACGGAAGGGTTCAAATGTCTTTGTGTTCCCTCCGTTATATGAATTTCCATTTGGCCATTTTATACCTCTATTCTGAGCAAAGTAGCTCTCCCTCTGGCTCGATTCTAGTACTCAAGCAATCTGTACGGATTCGTTATAAACTTTCTTTTCTAGCCCCAAAACATGCTCCCGAATGCTTCCCCTAAGTCCCATGACGAACCTTCGGGTTTTGGAATTTTCTTCCTGCATGCTAGAGGGAGCAAAGAAAAATAGCTCTTCATAATACTATTGATATGCATCCATAATCATCTGTCCTTGATACAAACTCAGGAACTCTCTTTCCATAGTGTCTCTGAAACTTCTGGGAAAATATTTCTTGAAAAATGCCTCTTTATAGATAGCCCAGGTCAATTGGGCGTGCTTTGTTAACAGATAACTCTGAGTACACTTCCACCAGTGGTGTGCATCACCTTTCAACATAAATGTTGCACACAGTACTTTTTCCTCCTCATTAATCGTCATCATCATAAAATTTCTTTCCATTTCATCAATCCAGTGAGCTGGCCACAAAGGATCTGCTGGCTTGCCATTATATTCCTTAGGCTTCATTTTCAGAAAGCGCTCGATTAGTCGAGAATGGTCCAACTGATACTGAGCATAGGCCCCATACATAGGTGGTTGATACTGATAACTGCCCTCGGCTACCTCAGGGTTCTGTACTGGAACTTGTGTAACTGGCATTTGAGGTGCTTGGGGTACTCTGTTGCTATCCCTTGGTACTGTGCTAGCTTGTCTGGCTGGCATTGGTGTAGTATGTACAGTTGGAAAAACCATTCCCATAGCAGCTTGCATATTGGCTTGTACTTGCTGTATTTACTGCAGCTGTTGTGCTAGGTTCATAACTATTGTAGCCAAATCTGTAGGAGTGGCTGGCAAGTTTGTAGGATTTGCCTGGCCAATAGCAAAAGCCCCCAATAAAAATCAAATATTTACGGTTAAAAAAATTTTAATTTGAAGAAAACGCTATAAATGGAGAAAAACCTAGTTTTGAAAGCTTAGAAATGAGGACCAGTAGAGAACATACCTAAAGGAATGGAGCGGAGGTTGTGAATGGAAGAAAGAATCACCAAGCATGAGTGGTCGACACTGTAGCAACTCAGTGAAAGCGAGTTGAGTTGAGAGAAAAAGGGAAAGTGGGAAATGACTCCAAAAATCAGGTTTAAAAACCTGATTTGGAGTCGTGTGGTCACAAAATTCGACCAAAATGGAGAGGTGACACAAAACCTTATTTGTACTTTTTTACATTCCAGATCCTTACGCCGCACATCATCATAGCTCTTTTGTCTGCTCTGAGGCACTTTAATTCATTCCCTAATCAGATCCACCATATCGTAGGTTTCCTATATGATATCTGGTCCTAGTATTCTATGCTCTCCCACTTCATTCCGGTACAAGGGAGTCCTGCATCACATACAATACCTCGTATGGAGAAGCTCCTAATGTAGCTAGGAGGTTGTTGTTGTACGTGAATTCCATTAGGGATAGGTACTTGTGCCTTTAAAATCCAAGGCACTGGCTCGAAGCATATCTTTTAATATTTACATGGTACATTTCAATTGCCAATCTGTCTCTGAGTGGAACGTAGTGCTGAACTTTAGTTGGGTTCTCATCACCTTTTGTAAGCTATCCCTTAGCTTGGATGTAAATCTTGGGTCCCTGTTCGACACAATACTCGCCGGTACCCCATGTAGTCTCACTATGTTGTCCACGTACAGCTTGGCTAGCTTGTCCATGGTGTACTGGGGACGAATGGCTATGAAACAGGCCACCTTGGTAATGTGCTCCACTATCACCCATACTGCATCCACCAAATTTGGGGTCAATGGCAACCCTATCAAAAAATCCATGGATATGTGGTCCCATTTCCACTCTGGAACCGATAGTGGTTAAAGTAAGCCAGGGGCCTCTAACGGTCTACCTTTACTTGCTGGCAAGTAAGGCATTTGTAGACAAACTGTGCCACATCGCCTTTCATGCCCCTCCACCAAAATTCTTTCTTTCAGTTCCGATACATCTTGGCACTACCAGGGTGTATGGTGTAAGGGGAAGAGTGGGCCTCCATCATGATCACCTTTTTCAAGGATTGTGTAGTCTTTGGTATGCATGCTCTTTCCCGACATCTTATGATTCCTGAGCCATCAACTGAAAAATCTAGATCCGGCTTCCCTTTTTCGAACTCTTGCTTAAGGGTTCTTAAGTGTGGGTCACCATCCAAAGCCGTGTTAACCTCATCTTTCAGGGTGGGTTGTATAGTCATGGCACCCAACAAACCTACCACCATCTCGACCATTTTCGAAAACAGGATATTTGCAGTGGATTCCTCAATGTCTAGGGGAGGGGTAGTGACCAAGGTATGGGCCATATTGCACCCCTCCTTACACTCTATTGACTCAAGGCTCTCCCCTTCTACTGAGACTAGTGCCTTTCGACTTAAGGCATCCGCCACCACATTGGTCTTGCTAGTGTGAAATTTGATATTACAGTTGTAAGACCCATCCCCAAATCCCGTTACATTATGACCATTATGGGCATGTGTCGGGTATTCCTGTGTGCAAACGTCTAGGACAAACACTGTCATTGCCAATGACGTATGCGAGAGGTGACACAAAACACTATTGTGAACCACCCATGTCCTTAGAATGTAAAAAAAGTACAATATATGGAACCTCGGACCTAGAACAAACAACTCCCAAGAGTCTGACATGTGTAAACCTAAGCTAGCTAGCCAAACTAGAGGTCCGGCTCTTGACCAAGGAGGTGTAGTCTCACACATGCCGCACGCACGGTCCAACTGCACTCCTTGAGCGCGAACCTAAATGGAAACTGACTAGCAACGAGACCCACTATTTGAATTCAAACTCCTCTTCCCTGTATGGGAAGCTTATCACCCATGGTTTATACATAGTAGGCAGCCTTGATTGATCCAAGAATGGAAGGAGAGGAGAAAATCATCTCCTTTTCATCAATAGATATCTCTGCTTACCGATTTGGGAAGAGGTGGATTTCCATCCTCTCAACTCTCTCATCCAACCTATCAAACCCAAAGAATTTGTGGGAGAAAAATCTCTAATGCACGAACTGAGAGGGAAGAGAGAAAGGAGAAGAAAAGAAGAAGAGAAGAGAGGGAGAACTCTCTTTCATTACCGCCCAGTAAGAGATGTAGCAGAGATGAAAGAAAGAAAAGAAAGAGGAAGAGAGAGGAAGCACGTACCCCTGAACCATTGCTAGAATGCTTAGAGATCGAGGGAATGAACCTTGTAAGTATTCTCTCAATCTGAAAAGCATAAATCATTAATGGAACGATTTAATTAATGGTTGTAGAGTAAGTGAATGTTGAAAGAGTTTGGAGACCATCGGACCACGTTCTGACGTGTAGTCGATAGGACGAGCCGCACGACCCTGTAGTCTTGACATGTGGTCAAACACCAACCGCACGCCATTCCGATGGCGGATCTCAACCAAACTTGGCCGATGACTTTCTGTAATTTATTTAGAATTTATGAAGGCCTTAGAACATAGTTTTAACCATTCCATGATGCAAAATCCAATGCGCATCATGTTTACCTGAAGTAAGTTTTGGTTTACCCTATGAAACGACCAACTGTGCCTCACCTCTCTTTTGTGAGACCTTAAACCCGGCTTATAGGAGCTTGGCAACCTTTCTAGGTGCCACCACTATCAAATGACTATGTTTCGACATGCGATCGATGACACGTGCCCCATGCCTGGTAGAGCAGACCATGCGGTTGCCACGTGACGCACGTGATTTCAGTTCAAGATGCTGACCATCCTTGGTCAGTAGCTTACTGGAATTTTTGTAAGCCTGCCTATGGGTTTAGATCTCTGAAATCGAATGTCTATTGGTTGAGCTAATTACCCTATATCTGTTTGGATAGCTTGTTGCTTACTCTTTTTATGACAAGAAACCCTTGGATAGCAAGTATTGAACCTTAGGGATTAAGAACTAGAACCCCTGTATGATGCTAGAATCCCTGACTTCGTTGTAAGAAGTCCTTAATTTTAAGGCTCCTAAAAGGAACTCTGGCTAGCGAGTGTATTGTCTTATGGAGAATTAGTGCTCTTTTCACCTATCTCCTATGGACAGCAGGCTTGCTACAAAGTTTAGGCTTACTCTAAGATTATGAACGATAATGAATGAAAGGAATAATGAACCCCTTGATGCTATGTCATGATAAACAAACAGTGAATAATAGGCATAAGTTATCAGATAAGCTATGATCGCTATAAGCACCAGAATAATGAACTTAAAGAGAAACCTGATTAATTCTATTAAATAACACGTTAATGAATGTTATTGTTTATGATCGTGATCCTTAGCTATGAGGGCTCCAGTAGGCAACTACCTGATCGATTTGTCGAGGATTTACTCTCTAACTGTCTGTAAGAAAACTAAACCTATATGGGATTATGTTGTGTGATGGATGCCATTGATAACATGCTCTTGTGTGAAAACATGCCATCCAATAAATTATTCTGTGTGATCATGCATATGCATACTTGTGTTTGGGATCAGCAGTGCCGGTAAGGATTAGAGGGTGGGTGGTATGGGACACCTGCTACCTTTCCACAAAAGTGACTGATCCATGTTTGATTCATGATGTCTGGTTAAGTTGGTAAGGAGGAATGTGGGTGGTATGAGACACTTGCACCACTTTATACTAACGCTCTTTTGAATTGACCATATGTAACCTAGCCAAGTCACCTCCTAGGTGGGAGGAGGGATGATGTCACACCCCAATTCTGATCCAACCAGAATGGTGTGAGTGAACCGCCATTCAAACAACGGTTCACACCAGGATCTTGAATAGGCCGTGTCCGTTCACACAAACCATTACACATAACTACAATCAGAATATAAATAGTACAGCGGAAGACTTTAAATAGAATGAACTGAGTATCTATTGATAATTAAATAAATAGTCAATTATCAAAATTCAAACACATAAAAATAATATCCGTACATCCATTTAATCCAACCAAAAATAAATAAAAGAAACACATAAAATCCGATCAAAGGTACACGCAGAAAGGGCACTCGCATGAAGCGTCATGCTCGTCCTCTCCTGCTTGCACATCCAGAGCAGCAACACCTCCACACGCCGGAGCGTTCACGTAGTCATCAACAGTATAACCTGCATCAACATCTAAACAATGTGTACACAAAGGGTGAGCTCACAACACAGCTCAGTAAGACAATCAGACAGTTTTACAATATTATGCATGAGTAACAATCAATTTTATGTTGTGGTCTGGTTTTAAGTTTGCAATGTGCTATAGAAAGGTTTGGTGGCCCCCGCACCTTTATACACGAGTGTGTGGCACCTCATGGATCACACCCCCATTGGCCCACATGCACCCATCATGGAATAGGGATAGAGCTAAGATACCCCCGTACCTCCCTTGATACTCTACCCATACCAGTACCTAAGCCCCTATTGGCCAGGGCTCGCAAACTGGGCTCGCAACTAACCAATCCTATATGTCATCAATGTATGCTCTATCCCAAAGACAGCCGTCACGGCATAGAGATAGAGCTAAGGCATTCCCACACCTCCCCGATGCCCTATCCATAACTAACCCACTAGGAGAGATACATAACGCAGGTAGACCCTATCCCAACATAACTCCCTACGGCACAGAGATAGAGCTAAAGCATCGTGGACAAGCCAGCGTCGACTCGGAGACCACAGTGCCACATAACCATGGCCAGGCCAACATCAATATCGGAGACCACCGTACCACGACCTTCCCCTGATGCCCCACCCGTACCAAGCATGTTAAGACAAAATACTACAAAAGGTGCTAATGTGAAGAGCGATCCCAGGCCCATGCCCCACTCCACACACTAACGAAAACAATCACATGCATAACAATCACATCCTATCAATGCATGAACAGTAATAATAACTGAAAGTAAAGGATGGCATGTGAATATGCACAAAAAACACATCTCATATAATCAGGTGATTAACAACAATTTATTGTCCATTAATTATTAGGTTTAGGTCGATTCCCTTACGGCCTTCGTTTGTTAGCTTGCTCCACGTCACAAGATCCAAACGATAAGTCACAAAGTCCTACAATATTATTTGGGTTTCATTAGAATATTTTCTTAAGGTTTCATGTTGGTCGGAAACCAACCAAAATCCAAAACCAGTCTTTCAGAGCTGACCGGTCTCACCATACCGGTCGCAACCCTATGAACAGACTATCAACCGGTATGGTCGACCGGTATGTCTCTAGAAGACCATACACTTGATTTGTCGACTTTCGTCGATCAATCTCCAAGGATTTTTAGGGTTTCTCCCATCCATTCTAAGTCTAAACTTGGAGTTAGAGTTATCCCCAACTCATTCGAGTCTCGTTTCGATGAATATCATCTCGAAACTCAAATCTAGGGTTTGACGGCAACTTAGGGTTTATTGGCCCAGATATGGTTTTAGATCAATACCAACTTTGCATGGTATTGATCCACCCACACAACTAACTTAGGATAAGAAGAATAGTTAAAACACTTACCGTTGACTGGCGTAGCGTGAGCTTCGTCGAACGGTAATGGCGGCACCTTCTTCTTCTTCCTAGCTCCTTCTCCTTTCCCACCTCTTTCTCTTCTCTAGGGTTTGTGAGAGATAATGGAAAGGATTTGAGGAGGTTTATGGATGTATTTATAGGCTAAAAATAGGGTTTAGTAACCCTACTAGGATTAGAAAACTTCTAGGATTCGAAATCAGGAAAGTGGGACCCTCAGAAGTCAATTTCTGGCTTTCCACACTTAGCTGCACAGACCATACCGGTCGACCGGTACCATGACCGGTACCATCGACCGGTCAACCTGAAATCAGGTTTAATTGGTCGTCTTTGGTCCGATTTCGTACCTGATTGTCATCCGCTCGTCCCGTCTGGCCCGGTGATGATCGGAAGACCTGTCACGACACAAAACCAAGGTTTAGACCGAGTTTACGAAGTGCGGGTCTTACAACTCCCCCACCTTTAAAAGAAATTTTGGCCTCGAAATTTGAACGTACCTTGATCGTCGAAAAGGATAGGGTACTCCTTCCTCATCGCGCTCTCTTCTTCCCAAGTAATTTCCTCCACATTTTGGCGTCTCCAATGCACCTTCACATAATGGATATCCTTGGTTCGAAGTTGCTGAACTTTTCAACTTGAGAGCATTACAGGCACCACTTCGAAAGTTAAGTCTTCAGTCAAGTCTGGGGGATCAGCGGTTAAGATGTGCGATGGATTTCTGACATACTTCTTCAGTAATGATACATGGAACACATTATGAACACTGGACATAGATGGTGGTAGAGCCAATTGATATGCTACATTACCACGTCGGGTCAATATCTCATACGGTCCCACATACCTGGGGCATAGCTTCCCCTTCTTACCAAACCGTTTCAGACCTCACACCGGTGATACCTTCAAGAATACCTTGTCACCCACTGCAAACTCCAGATCTGGACGTCGATTATCCGCATAGTGCTTCAGTCGAACTTGAGCTGTCTTTACTCTCTCTTTGATCTGATCAATCACTCGGCAAGTTTCTTCAACAAACTCCGGTCCTACAATTCTTCTTTCTCCCACCTTGTTCCATAATAGAGGTGTACGACACTTCTTCCCATAAAGTGCTTCATATGGGGTCATCTGAATTGTAGCCTGATAGCTGTTGTTGTAAGCAAACTCGATAAGTGATAGCTTCTCATCCCAAGGTCCCTTGAAATCTAATGCACAAGCTCGGAGCATATCTTCTAAAATTTGAATAGTTCGCTTTGACTGTCCGTCTGTCTGAGGGTGAAAAGCTGTACTGAACTTTAACTTTGTTCCCATAGCTTTCTGCAATCCTTCCCAGAACTTTAATGTAAAACGGGGATCTCTATCTGATACTATACTCTTCGGAACGCCATGAAGTCTGACTATATTATCGACATATAGCTTGGCCAGCTTCTCCATGGTATACTGAGGTCTGACCGCAATAAATCGAGCTGTCTTGGTGAGGCGATCTACTATAACCCAAACTGCATCCACTGACCTTGGTGTCAAAGGTAGGCCAGTAACAAAATCCATGGTGATGCAATCCCACTTCCATGCAGGTTCCGATAATGTCTGTAGTAAACCTACGGCTCTCTGCCTTTCCGCTTTAACTTGTTGGCAATTCAAACACTGGAACACGAAGCGAGCTATATCAGCTTTCATACCCCTCCACCAATATAATCTTCTCAAGTCATGGTACATTTTCGTACTTTCTGGATGTACCGAATAAGGAGTGTAATGAGCTTCAGTCATAACTCGATCTCTGATATCGCAGTCTTCACTCTCCGATATACATAAACGTCCACGATACCTGAGTACCCTGTCTGAATCCAAGGTAAAGTCAGGATTGCTCGTACCCTTCTCTAAGTCTTCCTGCACTGTCTTGAGATGTGGATCATGTAGGATTGCTACTTTGACTTCATCAAATAGATCCGGTGAGATCTTCAATGCGGCGAACATCATAGTGAACTTATGAATCAAGCCTTGCTCAACTGGATCTTTTGCAGTTTCAATTATATGCTCTTCATCACCTTCGATTGAACTAGAGGCTGCGGCACACAATGCAGCATTTGTACTTGGTCCTGCCTCAGGTTTCGATGCCCACTTTCTGCTTAGGGCGTCAGCCACGACATTTGCTTTACCCGGATGGTACTGGATGTCACAATCATAATCTTTTAACAATTTCATCCATCTCCTCTGTCTCATATTCAGATCCTTCTGAGTGAAAAGATAAGTTAAGCTCTTGTGATCTGACTTGATCTGAAACTTCTCATCGTACAAGTAGTGTCTCCAAGTCTTGATTGCATGTATAACCGATGCTAACTCCAAATCATGCGTAGGATAGTTCTTCTCATGCTCCTTTAACTGTCTTGATGCATAAGCAATCACATGTTCTCCTTGCATCAATACACACCCAATACCCAACCCTAAAGCATCCGTGTATAAAGTAAACGGTACGCTTGGTTCTGGGATGGTCAAGATAGGTGCAGAGACTAGTCTTGACTTCAAAGTCTGAAAGCACTTCTCGCACTCATCTGTCCATATGAATTTCTCTCCCTTCTTAGTCAATCGGGTGAGTGGAACAGCGATCCTGGAGTAATCTTCCACGAATCTTCTATAATAACCAGCCAACCCAAGGAAACTACGAATCTCCGCAACAGATTTTGGTGCTTCCCATCCTACTATAGCAGCTATCTTACTTGGATCAACCTTGATACCGTCTTCAGATACTACATGGCCCAAGAAAGCCACTTCCTTCAGCCAAAACTCGCATTTCTTGAATTTTGCATAAAGCTTCTCCTGTCTCAGCCGTTGTAGGGCTGCCCTCAAATATGTTGTATGAGTCTCCATGTCCTTAGAGTAGATCAATATGTCATCGATGAATACGATGACCGAAGTGTCCAACATATCATGGAACACTCGGTTCATCAGTTCCATGAACGACGCTGGAGCATTGGTCAACCCGAAAGACATAACTAGAAACTCATAATGCCCATACCTCGTTCTGAAGGTAGTCTTCGGAATATCTCCGGCCTTGATCTTCAGTTGGTGATACCCCGATCGGAGATCAATCTTCGAGAAAACCTTTGCACCCTGTAACTGATCAAACAAATCATCGATTCTAGGCAAAGGATACCGATTCTTGATCGTCAACTTGTTCAGTTCACGGTAGTCAATACATAGCCGTACACTTCCATCCTTCTTCTTTACAAATAAGACCGGTGCTCCCCACAGTGATATACTAGGTCGTATGAAGCCCTTATCCAGCAATTCTTGTAACTGGGTCTTCAACTCCTTTAACTCGGTCGGGGCCATTCTGTATGGTGCTTTAGACACCGGCGCCGAACCTGGCATAAGGTCTATCGCAAATTCTGTAGCCCTGTCTGGTGGTAAACCTGGGAGATCTTCTGGAAATACATCTGGGAACTCTCGTACCACCTCTAGATCTTCCATCTTTGGCACCTCCGTAGTGGTGTCGACTACAGATACTAGGTAACCCACTCCCCCTTTCTCTAAGCATCTTTTAGCTTTTAGGGCGGAGAGAATCAGCTTCCGCTTCCTAGATAGCTTGATCCCAGCGAAGCTATACTCCCTTCCCTCTTTGTCAGTAAGCACAAGCTTCCTTTCACCACATAATAGGATGGCTGAATGATGGCCTAGCCAATCCATTCCCAGGATGACATCAAAGTCTGCCATCTCAAGTGTTACTAGGCTTGCTTTTAAGTCTCGGCCCTCAATACATACAGTACATGGTCCATAATATTCGGTCAAAGCCACTTCGACTCCTAGTGGAGAGCGAACTATCAAGCTTGGGTTCAAATGCTTGATTGGTAACTCCATTCGCTTCCCAAAAAAAATAGAAACAAAGGAGTGCGTGGCCACAGAGTCAAATAGTACTCTGGCAGGTATACCAGCTACATTTACAATTCTTGGAATTTTTATTATCCCTTAGTTCTATATGCGCATACACACAATGAAAGATAGTAAGCCAAATAGTAAGGGATAGAGTCGTACCAGTGACCACATCAGGTGATGCAGCTGCCTCTTCAGTGGTGACCGCATAAACTTTTCCTTGCTGGGGCGGTTGCTTCTTAGGTAGAGTGCAGGTCCTTGCAATATGACCCACTTGCTGGCAGTTGAAACACTTTATATTCGGGTTGTATCCAGCATTCTGTGGCACAGGTGGTGCCGCATTGTTCCTTGCAGGCACTGCAGTGGTCGGAGCCCTGTATGGGCGGAATGGTCTAGTATTACCGCCACCCGAACTCTCACTAGCAGGTCTCTTCACTCCCCTGTTCTGAGCAAAGAAGCTGTCCCTCTGACTGGACTCTATTACCCTCGCAACCTGCACAGTCTCATTGTAAATCTTCTTGTCCAAACCCAATATGTGCTCTCTAATGCTTCCACGTAGTCCCATAGTGAACCTACGTGTCTTGGTCTCTTCCTCTTGCATACTTACCGGTGCGAAGAAGAATAACTCTTCGTACCTCTGCTGATAAGCATCCACGGTCGACTGAGATTGCTGTAGGTTGAGGAACTCCTTCTCCATTTGATCTCTGAAACTCTTCGGAAAATATTTATCGAAGAAGGCGGTTTTAAACACTTCCCAATCCACCAGTGTATACTTATTCTCCGGGTATGCTCGTGTAGAATTCCACCAAGCATTTGCATCTTCTTTCAGCATGTGAGTGGCAAATAAAACCTTTTCCTCCTCTATACATGTCATCAGACGGAAATTCTTCTCCATCTCTGCAACCCACTATGCTGGCCACAATGGTTTCCCATTTCTACCAGTAAATGATGAAGGCTTCAACTTCAGGAATCTGTCCACCGCTCTGCTCAGATCATGCTGTCCCTGAGTATTCATTCCGTACCATTGTGGTGGATACGGGTAGGCTCTCGGGTACGCAGAAGGTGACAGAAACTGATGCGGTGGTGGTACCTTATGTGCTTGGCCCATCTGTCTTGGGCTACCCTGCATCGATTGTGAAGAAGTTTTCTCTCCAGATTTAGGCGTATCTCCAGTGGGAACAGAACCCGATGGTCTAAGCATCTTCAGTACCTCGCTCAGGAACTCCTTCTGTTGAGCTTGCATCTGATAGAACAGGTTTGTAACAATGGTCTCTGAATTCCTGTGGGGTGGACCAGGTAAATTTGTCTGTACTTCTGGAACCTGTTCCTCCTCCACTTCCGGACTTGGCTCTCTAACATGGTCTTGTTCAACCTGTTCTTCCTCTAGGCGCATCCTGGCCTGATGACGCTTCCGACCCCTACGACCGTTTCCGCCTGCCATCTCAGACTATTTTATTTGGATCTGAGAAGAAGACGTAACACGTGTCAATCCACAATAATAGTAGTGTTAGTCTTGAATAATACAAGGGGAAATAGTCGAGAAGTAAAATTTTAATTTACACAAATTTTAAAAAATTTTAGAGAATTTTTTTAACTTTTCTGGTGCATACCGGTCGCAACATACCGGTCGCACCTCTGTATATAGGGTTGCGACCGGTATAGTCGACCGGTCAGAACCAAAATTCTGACCGAGACATAGCGGTCGCACCTCTGGGAGATACCGGTCGACCGGTATAGGCAAAAACCGTCGACCGGTATGCCCAGATTGGCTTTAAAAATCGCAAAAAAGTGAGAATTTCTCACTTTTTCTTTTCTTCTTTCTATCCGGTGGCGATTCTCCTCTGGGTTCCGAGTTGCTACAGTCCGACCGGTACTATTTGAAGCCGATTCCTTCCATTCAAGATCTATCACATCGTCTCCAGGTAGGTCTCTTCCCTCTCTCTCATGTTTTTAGATATTTTCCATATCGTCTATATGTAGAAATTTAGGTTTTTCTTTGTTCGAGATGTTTCAGCCGTAGGAACTCTTTTCCTTCGGCTTGGAAAGGGTTTAGGGACCCCCAAGAGCAAAAGCCCTCAACCAATTTGGGGTTTCACCAAACGGTTTTC
Source organism: Protea cynaroides (assembly GCA_028583415.1). Taxonomy (NCBI): domain Eukaryota; kingdom Viridiplantae; phylum Streptophyta; class Magnoliopsida; order Proteales; family Proteaceae; genus Protea; species Protea cynaroides. Next base: position 44,492,462 of record CM053274.1, on the reverse strand, counting down.
ATAAAAATCGAATTTTTACAACTTTTGACCTAGGTTTTCATAAAAATTTGAAATTTTTGATTTTTCTTAATTTCTTGAAATTTCTTATTGTAATTGCCTGTGATTGGTTTGTTGAAGAGTGTGGGGGTTACGTAAGTCCTCCTCCCCATGATTTTGGGTGAGTTCGAGGCTTTTTCCCAATTTACAGTCGTTATGCTGTCAAAATTTCGATAATTTTCGACAATTTCTAACTTTTATCTTGTTTTTCTTTTGTTTTGCAGTTTAATATGGCTCCTCGACGTGCTCTCGGGAAACGTCCTCACGGCTCGAGCTCGCGTGCTCCCAAGCCACCAGTCCCCCATCTTGACTAGCACTGGTTTCGATCTGTTGAGGCACAAGCTCGATTCCTGTGGTTCGATAATAAAAGCATAGAATCCGGGCGTCGTGTTAACTTGGAGCAGTTAGACCGGTTCGACGTGCGAGCGGCGTTCGACAGGCTTGGTTGGTTGCCCGTCATTTCATACACCTACACCACCCGTCCTGACCTGGTTAAGCATTTCTTTGCTAACCTAGAGCTGCACGGAGATGTGAACGATCCCAACCAAGGTAGGGATTTACGTATCTCCAGTTATGTCCGGGGTGTTCCCATTTCCTTTAACACCCATCAGCTGGCCGACCTTCTAGGGGTTCCAAATAATGGAGACCTAGTATATTGCCCTCCCAAAGCGAAGGGCTATCTGACTGAGGATCTGCGCCGAGAGATAGCAGATCAGATACTCAACCCTGGGGCTCCTATGAAGGCGGCCAGCCTGAGACCTATACCCCGGGTCTACAGTCGCATCATCCAGCACAACATCGTCCCCCAGAGTGGTCATTATAGTGAGTTATCCCAGCTTACTCAGTACATCACTTACTGCGTCTGCACTGGGGAGCGGGTCTCTCTCCCATACCTCATCATTAGGACCATGCATCAGGCAACCCTGGCCGATCAGGCCAGTAACCTTCCTTATGGTCGTCTCATTACCTCCCTGCTACGTCGTCTGGGCGTGAGCATGAGAGGCGAGGTGACCGTGGAGGATACTATGACGTCCGATATAGACTGGGACGCCATTCAGAGGATGTAGATGGTTGATCTGCCAGTTAGCGATGACGAGTTGGAGGGTCGCCCTCGCCCTCTTGGGAGGGTAGCAGCCGCGGCAGCAGCAGCAGCAGCAGTCAATGCGGCCTATGCAGTCGAGCTCGAGCGGGATGATGACGAGGATAGGGCCGAGGGTGTACCGGTGCCAGCTCCACAGCCTACACTAGCAGCACCACCATCTACCTCTACCGCTGAACCATCTCAGCCTCCCTCCGACACCATGATGGGTATGATGATGGAGATCAGGGACACACAGCGCGAGATGAGTCGCGACTTGGCGCAGTTGGCTCGCAGTCTCAGGGTCACACAGGATCAGGTGCACTGGCTCAAGGTTGCTTACGAGCGAGACTATGATATAGCAAACCCTATTCCTCCCAGGCCCCCTACCCCATGATTTTCCCCCTTATTTCATTCACTTATGACTGTTTAAAATACAGGGTAACTGTCCGATTTGTAGACTATACCCTGTAGCACTATATCATTTGCTATAATTTTCTTATTTAATGGAAATTTTCATGGTTTTTCCTAACTAGTGCATGTGTAAATGTTATGTTCCACATTTAATATAGTACATTATTCTCTTTCTTAATCAGTCTCAGGTATCAAACAATGCTTAGGGTGTGTTTGTATTAAAATTTTTAGTATTTCCTAACTCAGTTCACCGACCCAGTTAAGTGTAATATGGTCTGTAGACAGAGCCCGAGAGCTCTGATACCAAGTTGTCACACCCCAATTCTAATCCAACCAGAATGGGGTGAGTGAACCGCCATTGAACCAACGGTTCACACCAGGATCTCGAATAGGCCGTGTTCGTTCACACAAACCATTACACATAACCACAATCAGAATATAAATAGTACCACGGAAAACTTTAAATAGAACTAACTGAGTATCTATTGATAATTAAATAAATATTCAATTATCCAAATTCAAACACATAAAAATAATATCCGTACATCCATTTAATCCAACCAAAAATAAATAAAAGAAACACATAAAATCCGATCAAAGGTACACGCAGAAAGGGCACTCGCATGAAGCGTCATGTTCATCCTCTCCTGCTTGCACATCCATAGCAGCAACACCTCCACACGCCGGAGCATTCACGTAGTCATCAACAGTATAACCTGCATCAACATCTAAAAACAATGTGTACACAAAGGGTGAGCTCACAACACAGCTTAGTAAGACAATCAGACAGTTTCACAATATTATGCATGAGTAACAATCAATTTTATGTTGTGGTCTGGTTTTAAGTTTGCAATGTGCTATAGAAAGGTTTGGTGGCCCCCGCACCTCTATACACGAGTGTGTGGCACCTCATGGATCACACCCCCATTGGCCCACATGCACCCATCATGGAATAGAGATAGAGCTAAGATACCCCCATACCTCCCCTGATACTCTACCCATACCAGTACCTAAGCCCCTACTGGCCAGGGCTCAGAAACTGGGCTCGCAACTAACCAATCCTATATGTCATCAATGTATGCTCTATCCCAGCACAGCCGTCACGGCATAGAGATAGAGCTAAGGCATTCCCACACCTCCCCTGATGCCCTATCCGCAACTAACCCACTAGGATAGATACATAACGCAGGTAGACCCTATCCCAACATAACTCACTACGGCACAGAGATAGAGCTAAAGCATCGTGGACAAGCCAGCGTCGACTCGGAGACCACAGTGCCACATAACCATGACCAGGCCAACATCAATATCGGAGACCACCGTACCACGACCTTCCCCTGATGCCCCACCCGTACCAAGCATGTTAAGACAGAATACTACAAAAGGTGCTAATGTGAAGAGCGATCCCAGACCCATGCCCCACTCCACACACTAACGAAAACAATCACATGCATAACAATCACATCCTATCAATGCATGAACAGTAATAATAACTGAAAGTAAAGGATGGCATGTGAATATGCACAAAAAACACATCTCATATAATCAGGTGATTAACAACAATTTATTGTCCATTAATTATTAGGTTTAGGTCAGATTCCCTTACCTGACGCTCGTTTGTTAGCTTGCTCCACGTCACAAGATCCAAACGATAAGTCACAAAGTCCTACAATATTATTTGGGTTTCATTAGAATATTTTCTTAAGGTTTCATGTTGGTTGGAAACCAACCAAAATCCAAAACCAGTCTTTCAGAGCTGACCGGTCTCACCATACCGGTCGCAACCCTATGAACAGACTATCAACCGGTATGGTCGACCGGTATGTCTCTAGAAGACCATACACTTGATTTGTCAACTTTCGTCGATCAATCTCCAAGGATTTTCAGGGTTTCTCCTATCCATTCTAAGTCTAAACTTGGAGTTAGAGTTATCCCCAACTCATTCAAGTCTTGTTTCGATGAATATCATCTCGAAACTCAAATCTAGGGTTTGACGGCAACTTAGGGTTTATTGGCCCAGATATGGTTTTAGATCAATACCAACTTTGCATGGTATTGATCCACCCACACAACTAACTTAGGATAAGAAGAATAGTTAAAACACTTACCGTTGACTGGCGTAGCGTGAGCTTCGTCGAACGATAATGGCGGCACCTTCTTCTTCTTCCTAGCTCCTTCTCCTTTCCCACCTCTTTCTCTTCTCTAGGGTTTGTGAGAGATAATGGAAAGGATTTGAGGAGGTTTATGGATGTATTTATAGGCTAAAAATAGGGTTTAGTAACCCTACTAGGATTAGGAAACTTCTAGGATTCAAAATTAGGAAAGTGGGACCCTCAGAAGTCAATTTTTGGCTTTCCGCACTTAGCTGCGCAGACCATACCGGTCCACCGGTACCAAGACCGGTACCATCGACCGGTCAACCTGAAATCAGGTTTAATTGGTCGTCTTTGGTCCGATTTCGTACCTGATTGTCATCCGCTCGTCCCGTCTGGCCCGGTGATGATCGGAAGACCTGTCACGACACAAAACCAAGGTTTAGACCGGGGTTTACGGAGTGCGGGTCTTACAGACGAGGTCGGAAGCTTGACGACGTTACGATCTAGTAAAATGACTAATTTGGTAGACATGACTAGTTGAACATATTTATCCTTATAGTTGTACCCCTAGACATTAAGGGGTTATATAATGGCATGGGTGCAATAAAAATTTGGTATGAACATAACTGCGATGTTCCCCATACCTGACATAGTATAAATGGGCGGGCGAGTCGACTAGTAGGATTACCATCTCCTCAAGTGCCCAATGTAGTGTGGACATGGGATGAGTTATAGGCAAGTGGTCGACAAAATACAGCTTGTTCTATAATGACGTACCCATACTTGGAGGTGATATTGTACGCTGAGTTAGGTGGTATCATCTGATGGGAGGAGACCTGTGCAGACTAGAGACTCCGTGTATAGGTTATCCTGAGCTAACACTTATAGTTATTTACCAGACCGTAGTTGACAGTTGCATGCATTTTGCTTTTGCACATTTAGTTTTCTTGCTAAGCTCAGTGGTTGAGCTAACTTTGTGCGCATAAATTATTTTAGATGTTTCAGGTTCTTCGTGTAACGCTCAGGGTTATAATTCGTTTGGTGTGGAGGATGAGGACTACGAATCTGGGGAGGATATCTCAGATTTTTGATGCAATGTGTAGTGCTATGCATGGGCTTAGGCTGTGCCCATGTTTCTTCTCTTTAGTGAGATTTATCTATTTTATTTTGGGTTTACGTTGGAAATAAATTTTGAACAATATTTTATCTTGCTTTGGATAATGAACTCATTTTGGATAATGAACTTATATATATAAAACTACCTGACAATAAAACTTTCCTAAACTTAGAGTTAGTTTCTAGGCTTGACCGGTTGACTGTCCGGTCTCCCAATCCGCAAACCATATATATATATATATATATATATATATATATATATATATATATATATATATATATATATATATATATATATATATATATATATTTGTCAGCTCTTGATAATTGGATCTAAGTTTTAAGTCTTCTGCTAATTTGCATTGTTTAGTACAAAGGATTGTTAGAGATAAGATTGTGAATTTTTACTCTAATAATTCTTATTTCTAGATTAACTTGTGGAATAATATGATGTGCAACCCTAGAAGGGCATTTCTTATGCCTTGATAGGATGGAAAGATCTCATTGCATTCCATAGTATCGATATGTCAAGAATGGGGTGTGATAGCTTTGGTATCAGAGCATATCATGCTATGCCACGATCAACCCGTACACTATAAAACATAAATGCTGACATTAAGTGAAACAAGTGATATACGAACAAGAATAAGTTGTAGGCAGAGACCAATGAACAACTACAAAACCCAAAGAGCATAATGTATAGAAACTTAATATTACAGCTTATCTCATCTGTAACAAGTAACACAATATTTAATCGGGAAGGGTAGATAGTCTTGAGTTTGAAAACTCTACTCTCAGACAATATGACGCAAGTGAACAAAGACTTAACTATGAGTTTGATAACCAACTTAACAAGTCAAACTCAACCTACATATAAGCAAATCGAGTAGAGTTCGCAAGCAAAGGAAGGATACTATCGCTGATTCCTTCTTTTGATTCAACCACGTACTGAACGTCAGTCACGGATCAAAATTCTACGTTGAACTCTTTTGGGCTTCACAAGAGTCTTCGCCTATACATCAACAAGAGATGGTGAGATAAGACCTGTCGAAATCAATGCGTTCTGTAAAGAGGACACTTCCTTTCTTGTAATTCTTGAGCATCGATTAACTACAATGCCGCATCCTCAGTCACTATCATACGCCACTCCACACCTAAAATGCCTTGTAGCACGTGCTACTCGAAAGATGACAATGCTATCTATGACTTTTGATGGTATTCACATAACTCAAACACTAGAGCGTGAGCCTCTACCAACACACCTTATAGCTTCGCATCATCGAGCACCGCAATCTAAGGAACCATCACATGCGATACAACATCGCAAACCTCTCGCCGTTGTGGTGTATTTCCTTGTTCAATTGCTAGCAATGCCGTATCATCTGAGCTTTGAATAAGAGAAGAATCTATAGGGATGTATGTCGGATCACTCCTATCATTTGTTGAAGCCAACTCAATCCTTGATGAAGACGGACATACCCCTACATTGAATCTGCTTAACCGATCGTTGCCCAGATCGTCGTTTTGGACGAGGAACTGCCTCTAACTCATAGTCACTAAGGACTATGTCGTGAAGGCCGAGCATGTATAATGAATTCTAACCAAAGTCAAAGTGGACGGACCGCTCCACATGATCATCTAGAGGGAGGTCTATCCCTAGCTGAATGAATAAGTGAGTGAGTAACCTCCCATAAGGAAGACTGCCAGGCCAAGAATAAAGCGTCGTAATAATCAGTGTTCTCAGAATCAAGTATGGCAGGTAGAGTTGTCGCCTCACTGTAACGCAATAAGTGATAAACTTGCAGAAATGCACAATAGCATCCCTATGACCACTTCTGGGAACAATGTTGTGCTAGATAATGCGACTGTATACTTTGCGAACTGGTCGACAATTACTTTCTCTTAATTCGGGACCCAACATCATCTGCTCCTGTATTAGTGCAAGCTCCCACTCAGCTACAACTGGAATCTTTGGCTCCACATACATAAGTTCTCCATTTGTAGAGACATCTAAGAGATGGGCAAGACTATGAATGTCCATTCTTTCACCCCAGTACCTAACTGGATATCCGTAAGGACGAATCATCTGCGCCGTTCTCCATACCTTGTTCCACCTAAAGGTTACAATAAAACTACCTAACAAGGTTAGAACGTATAGGTATCTGGTGCTAAAGAACCGGTAACCAACCCATATCGGTGAATGCTTGACGAACCGTAAACCTTTTTAATTCATCGCATCTCACAAAGCGACTTGATTCAACTGGTCTATGCTCAAATAGGTGCCAACTCCCGGCTACCTCTGTTGACTGAAATTGTCACTGGTCATACCCTGGTGATCGAGACAATGCATGTCTTGTTACCCCTACAACAGATGATTCCTTCCCAAAATAAACCGAAATGTCTGGAGAAGTCATTGCAACCGGGCTAACCCAACGCGATGGAAATCTGTTAAGATACAGAAAAGCCGAGTGTTAGAATACAAAATAAATGGGAACACCTATATACAATGGTGAATGGGAGAGATTATGTATAGTATAGATAATGGTTCTGATCAAAGTGAGATATTAATGAAATTGATCGAGATTGACTAAACTTAAGACCGATTAAGCGCGAACCTAAATGGAGACCGACTGGCTGCGGGACCCACTATATGAATTCGAACTCCTCTTCCCAATCCTTAAGAGCCCAATATGCTATGTCTCCACCCATGGATATACCCAACATTCCAGCTAGTTGCCTGGTATCAAAAGAAATGTCTCTACCTAACCCCCAACCGGATATGCAAAGTTTTGCAGCATCATCATCATCATCATTCATACCACCTATCACACATAAGTTGTAGTAGAAAATTCGTACCAAGCTAGGCCTCGTGGTGATGTCAATTTCTAACAAAGGAGACCACCCCATAGCATCGAAAGTAGCTGTGACATCGAACTACTCCAACTCGTCAATAGCATGCATCGACCTGATTCGACTAGTTTCTTTTCAAACTTAAGGAATGCTTGCTAAGCCTCTAAGGAAACAAACCACATCTCATCAAATGCCGGCGGGTCACTATGCCGTGGCTAGCTTACAGTAGTTTTCGTTAGATGAGAAAGCCTACATTATCAGTAAACAACCATAATATAGCTTAGAGCAGACATTGTTCTAAGTGTACACTTAACAAAGCTAAATATAAGTGATAAAACCTGGTGTTTTGATGTATTTTATTAATTTTGAGTTACTTATAAGAATAGAGTAATGAAGACTCCAAGAATGAGCTCAAAGAAAAACATAACACCATTTTCCAAAACCTTAGGAGCTAAAATTCCAAGTGAAGGGGCGAAAAATCATACCTTGAATCCATGACAATGGAAGTTGGTGAAGAATTTATTGATGGAAGAAGTACCTGGAGGCGAGAACAAGGTTTCTGGAGGTTAGAATAGAGCTCCCTGTAACTTAGGACAAGAGTTACAAGGAGAAATGAAAGAAAGATTCACGTTTTGATTTATAGTTGAGTGAAAATTCTCCAATCGGTAGGAAAACCCAAGGGAAGTAAAGTCCGACGTAACGACCGGTTCAGCATCCTATTGAAAGGTTGACATTGTGGGAGAATCCGGATGGATGGTCGGATGCAGGCATGTAACGATCGACGCATCGACACAGGTTCTAGAAATCTCAGTAAAGCCCTCGGACGCTATCTCTGTCAGAACCAGTCGACCTCGGATATACAAATCGAACAAATTATAAATGACCCATATGATTTTAAGATTGTGATTCTTCTTGAATGTGTTTAGTGTCATTTTTGTGCATGTTCTATTTCCTTCACTTGTATCGTTAGCTGTAAGACATGTTACTAACCATACTAATGCCCGTTTCAAGGAGTTGAATAGGTTGAAATGGCTCCACATAGACACAATACCCCGCGTGATAGCGATGATGAAAATCCACCACCTGGAGATGGATTGGGCAACACGCCTAATCTAGATGAAACTCAGCCACCCACCACTCATGTAGGAGAGTCCTCTCAACTAGAAAGTATTCCCCCACCACCTGAAGTTACCCCTAACAACCTCCCTGCCATAATCAGAAAGGTGGCCCTAACATTGAGTCAGGAGCAACAAAGGGCTGTCGAAGCTAGCCAGTAGAAATTTCTCGATGATCTGAGAACCCTTCTAACCCCAGTGCTCACAATACAGATAGCTGGACAGCAAGGGAACAGAAACAATAATGTGCCACCAATTGGAGTAAACTCCACAAACCAAGCTGGGTCATCTACAAGATTGAACAGAATAGTCAATTAGCCTAATAGGAATCAAGTGGCAAATCAAAATCCGCCACCAATTCCTCTAGTGCCACATTATGACCAGTCTCGAACCATAGAGAGGTTCATGAAGATGAAACCTCTGATGTTTACTAGAGTTGGGAAAAATTCATTGCATCCTACCATATGGATCAAGTCCATAGAAAAGATACTCCGAATGATGATATGTTCTGAAGATGAAAAGATCCTATGTGCAACCTATATGCTGGAAGGAGAATCCAACACTTGGTGGGAGTCCACTATGCCACTATTAACTGTAAAGCACCCCTAGATCACCTAGGAAATCTTTAAGGAAGCTTTCTTTGACAGATATTTTCCCAGAAGTTCTAATGACAAAATGGAGGTAGAGTACCTCAATGTTTCGCAGGGACAGCAAACAGTGGACGAATACCAGCACAGTTTGAAGATTTTTTTTTGTTTCCCCACTGAGCATGAAGGAAGAGCCTGCTAAAGCTCGAAGGTTTACCAAGGGCTTGAGGGGTAACATACAAGCTATGGTGGATTCTCTTGGGAAGGAGATATACTCAGAGGCTGTCCAAACAGCCAAGGTCATTGAAGCTAGTTTGAGAGATAGTTACTTCGCTAAGAAGGGAGGTAACAAGAGGATAGCTAACTTCACTGGTGGTAGAGCGGTAAACAAGACTTCCAAAACTAATCAAACTGCAACCAAGCTAGCTACAATCAAGGCCGCACTTGCAGATAACCACATGGTAGTTTTAGCAGCTACAAATGTGAAGTGCTATAACTGTAGACAATGGGACACTATGCTAGGACCTGTCCATCCCCGCCTAAAGCAATTCAGCCTAGGAAGGTCTATGCAGTATCCGCAAAAGAAGCTAAAGCATCACCAGATGTGGTGATAGGTACGCTTTTATGATTGATTACTTTTGAATGTGTGAGAAACATGGTATTATTATTAGGTACTATTAGTGTAGCGGGCATACCAGCTAGGGTACTTTTTGATTCAGGAGCTACCCACTCCTTTGTATCTCCATCTTTTGGGGAGAAGATAGGAGGTGATACCAAGACCTTAGAGATACTATTGATCATGAGATCACCACTCGGTGTTGAGGTAGTACTTAATGAATACCATAGACCATGTCCAATTCTGGTTAAAGGTAGAAGCCTAAAAGCAAACCTGATCCATCAAGAGATGTTAGACTTCAATGTGATATTAGGAATGGACTGGTTGTCACAACATAATGCCAGTCTCCAGTCTACAGAAAAGAATTTGAAATTCAAAGATGAAAGCAGGGAATTATTTGAGTTCAAAGGAGAAAAGAGGACAAAGAAAAGGAAATTGTTTCTTTCAACACTCAAGGCAATCAAATGTCTTCAGAATTGGTGTCAGTCCTAGATGTTACAGCCGAGCGACCCCATCTAGAAGATTTGGAGGTGGTGGAGGAATTTTCAGATGAGTTTCCAGAAGATTTTTCTGGATTGCCACTAAAATGCGTAACTGAATTTGTGATAGACTTGTTACCTGGTGCAACACCAGTGTCGAAAGCTCCATATTAAATGGTGCCTACCGAACTCAAAGAGTTGAAAGTGCAACTATTAGAACTATTGGATAAAGGTTTTATAAGGCTTAGTATGGCGCGCCAGTACTATTCGTGAAGAAGAAGGATGGTAGCATACGCCTCTGCATTGATCACAGAGAATTGAACAAGCTTACCATCAAGAACTGGTATCCATTGCCGCACATAGACGACTTGTTCGATCAACTTCAAGGCGTTGCGGTGTTTTTCAAGATTGATCTCTGATTGGGATACCACCAATTAAGGATAAAGGAGAGTGACATACCTAAGATGGCCTTTCGGACTAGGTATGGACACTATGAATTTTTGGTTTTGTCCTTCGGGTTGACTAATGCTCCTACCTCCTTCATGAAGCTTATGAACTGGGAATTTCACGATATCTTGGATACTTCAGTTATAGTGTTCATCAATGAGATACTAATCTATTCGAAGGATGCGTAAGATCTCAAGACACACTTACATCAAGCATTGCAAAGGCTACGGGAAAAGATGCTCTATGCCAAATTCAAAAAGTGTAATTTCTAATTGAACGAAGTGGTATTCTTAGGTCACGTAGTGTCAGTAGAAGAGATTAAGGTAGATCCCAATAAAATTGAAGCCATTATCAACTGGGAAACACCTAGAACGGTCACTGAGATCCAATGTTTCTTAGGTTTAGCAGGGTTCTACCGCAAATTTATAGAAGATTACTCCAAGATAGCAGTACCATTAACTAAATTAACCAAGAAGGGGGAAAGATTCATTTGGTCAGAACTGTGTGAAAGAAGTTTTTAAACTTTGAAGGAGAGATTAGTCTCAGCTTCTATATTGATAATTCTAAGACCAAGAGAACCTTTCACTCCGTATACTGATGCCTCTAAGCTAGGCTTAGGATGTGTACTCATGCAAGGAGATTAAGGTGTAGCTTATGCCTCGAAACAACTAAAAAAACATGAGGAAAATTAGCTGACACATGACTTGGAACTAGCAGTAGTAGTCTTCGCCCTCAAAGCATGGAGACACTATTTGTATGGAAAAAAGTTTCAGATTAAGTCTGACCACAAAAGCTTTACCTACTTGTTTACTCAAAAGGACTTAAATATGAGACAACGAAGATGGGTAGAATTGCTAAAAGATTATGATTGCAAAATTTCATACCACCCCGAGAAGGCCAACGAGGTAGCCGATGCCTTAAGCAGAAAGAGTCTAGCAAAGCCTAAAGAAAGAATTGAACTGGGTTCGGTTCTGTCGGCAAGAAGAAAAGCTCAAGATGCATTTGACTTATCTGTAGAATCCTTAGGGAATCATGTTATTTGTGAACTTGCAAGCTTATTCGCAAACCTGCAGATAAAAGCTGACTTGATTACAGAGATAATAAAGTAGCTACCAATAGACCTCTACCTTCGAACTCTAAGGGAAGACCTACAAAGAAGAAAGTTAGATCCTGACTTCGCTCTTTCACCAGACGGTTTACTCAGATTTCGAGGAGACTTTGTATTCCTTCAACGGCCACAAATATCAAGGAAAGGATATTGAAGGAAGCCCATAGTGCTCCCTATTCAGCCCATCAAAGTAGTACAAAGATGTGTCATGACCTGAAGAAGTCAATTTGGTAGAGAGGGATGAAGGCAGATGTAGCAAATTTTGTATATAGATGATTAACATGCCAGCAAGTGAAAGCGATTCGTCAGAAACCATCTGGGTTACTTAAGCTATTATTGGTACCCGAATGGAAATGGACTGCTTCACAATGGATTTCATTACAGGTTTACCCTTGACACCCAGAAATGTGGATGTTGTTTGGAAAATCATCAATAGACTCATAAAGACAGCAATATTTATAGCAATTCAACCTCAATATACATTCGATAGACTGGCTAGACTATACGTAAATCAAGTAGTTCGCCTACATGGTGTACCTCAAAGCATTGTGTCTGACAGAGATCCTCGATTCACATCAGATTTTGGAAAAATTTGCAACATGCAATGGGCACCGAACTGCGATTTAGTATAGCTTTTCATCTGCAAACAGACGATCAATCAAAAAGGACAATTCAGATCCTAAAAGATATGCTCAGTGCTTGTGCGATAGACTTCAAGGGGGCATATGATGAGAAACTACCTTTGATGGAGCTCACCTATAACAACAGCTACCAAGCCAGTATTACTATGGCTCTATATGAAGCTCTTTGATTCACCGAACCCTGACCCAGTGTCACACGTTCTCCAGGTCCGAAGGGATATGGGCAAAAATGCAGAACCCACTCTATTGGAAAGAAGTTGGCTAGAGAAGAATAGTTGAACCAGATTTTGTCCAAGAAACTTACCAAGAAGTGGACATAATAAGGGCAAGGATCAAAGCAACCCAAACATGGCAGAAAAGTTACTCTGATATCAGAAGGAAGGATATTGAATTTGCTATAGGAGACAAGGTTTTCATGAAAATTTCACCTTTTAATGGACTAAAATGCTTCGGTAAGAAAAGGAAGTTGAGCCCTAGATATGTGGGACCTTATGAAATCCTAAAGAATTGTGGAAATGTAGCATACTAATTAGCGCTACCATCATCATTGTCCAATGTGTAAGACGTGTTCCACGTATCAATGTTGAAGAAGTATGTGCAAGACCCATGCCATGTTCTAGAAGTGGATCCTCCCCAGCTGTGAGAAGAATTGACATTGGAACTTAAACCTCAAATGATCTTGGATAGGAAGGTTCAACACCTAAGAAATCGGGACGTTCACTATGTCAAAGTCATGTGGAAGAACCAGCACATGGAAGACCTGCTTGGGAAGAAGAGGAATCTATGAAGAGGAAATATCTTCATTTTTTTGAGGCAATGGGTGAGTCAAAATTTCGGAGACAAAATTCTTTTAATGGGGGAGTTGTAAAACCCACACCTAGAAAACCCGGTCTAACTTGGTTTTTCTTTCATGTCAGGGTTTTCACCGTTGATCGACCTGATTCAATAACCCATTGACGACTAACACAACAAGCAACCTTAAAACCTCGAACTTTTCTTGCCATGGGTTTAATGTGCAATTTAAAGGAGGGCTGGTTGCAACTGCTGGTCAGTAAACCCAATGGGTAGTGACCGGGACCATCGACCGGCCAGGCCAAAACAAACCTATCCACGGGATTTGATAAATTGAATTCATTTTGGAAGCTATTTAGGATGTTCCCTGGACCCATGGATGAATCTAAAGGGGCCCATACCTATCTTAACCACCTTTGGAGTTGAGGAATGAAGGGACTCCCTTCCTAACCCAAACTCTTGTCACTTGGCAACTCCCTAAGAGTTTCTTATTCAAATTAGCAGTTCTACTCTAAGAAGGATACCTCAATTGATTAGAAACCCTACCTTTTCACTTTCCTCTGAGTACGTATCCACCTTAGAAGTTCTGACGTGTTCTCAGAGAAAGGGAGAAAGTTGAAGGAAGAGGGAGAAGCTTGGCAGCACCTGCACTTCGAGAATTATGGACGACGAACACCACTGATCAACATTGGTCAAATGATCATCGGTAAGGCTCTAAACCCTTTCTGTAAATGTTAACAAAAGATCTATACTCTATCAAATATTACATTAAGTTGATGGATGATCACTCCCCATTAATAGTAGAACCATTATGCTTCGTGATCTCGAGAAGACATATTCTCGATGAGTGATTAAGATAAACCTGGAATCCATCCTTGTTACATTAATGCTTAGTCCTAGGAGGTACCCCATTATTAGAACACACTATGTTAACAAAGTATGGACGAGTCTCACATATTGAGGACTATCGACGAACACAATTGAAGAGTTTCGAAGTGTGTTCTAGGAGAGGTCGGACGATACCCCAAACGATGGATTCGAAGATCCGGCCTTACGACCAACAATTCCAGAAGGCTACTGGAAGTGGTCAAACATTGTGGTGGTAATTGCTACTGTACCGACCTACGCCGCGGCCAACCCTTGGCAGAAGGTTCTGACCTCTGTCAGAAGTTACGATGGTTGCGATAGGCCCAACCGAGGCACCGACCGGCCAACCCCAGAGGACTATTAGTTAGCTTACTGAGAATACAATCAAGAGATTAACTTTAGTTTACTCAATCTCGGTGTCACTTGTGTGGATATCATCAACTCACGTAGTACAAGTAGTGGAAATTTCAAGAACCTAGGTAAGGAAAACAACCCTTAATCGACTTTGGAGTGTTTATAATATATGATTGTTGTGCCACATGATTGTTGTGATAACATGTCATCCAATAACTACTTTATGCATGCATTTGCATTTATAATATATGATTGTAGTGTAAATGGGTGTGACTGAGGTCTAGTAGGCAGTGGTAAAACTATCGAGGACCGCTAGATCTGACCTGCTAGGTAATTCTTGACGAGTATGTCACTTACCCCTAGTGGGATGATAGCATCTTGGGGGACAAAATGGATGGTCTAGGATTCCTACTGGAATTGGTGAGAGGGATATTCAAATGACATGTAGGATTTGGTTAGTAGCACTATCCCTGTATGCAACCTTGGCCAGTAGGGGGTCGGGTACTTGTAGAGTGGAGTGATGAGGGGGAAGGATCGGTAGTGTTCGTTGGAGCTTTACTAGCCGGACTTGTTGCCCGATCACCATTCTGATTGGGATGTCGCATGGCTTTACTAGGGCTATTGGAGTACACTGGTAAGTGTCCAAACACTCCCATGCATGGAGGTTATAATTAGCTTTTAGGAAGTGTGGTTAGGTCTTACCATAGCATACATGATACCATACTCTTGCATTGTTGTGTGTAATAAACTGATCATGCATTTTGCTTACGTGTCTGTTTATTTCTCATTGAGCTCATGTTGGAGAGCTGACCCTTGCGTATGCCATTATTTTGAGATAATATTGCAGGTACCACTATTGCTGATTATTTGAATGTGCTTGTAATCTCTCACTTAGCTCAGTTAGAAGGAATGTCGTATGAAGATGAAGCACATGATGCAGATTGTGAATGCAACGCATGTGTTTTTGATGGATAGACATCCTTGATGGAGAGTTTCCGAAGCATGGAACAATTTATTTGTTTTCTTTTATTTAAATTTCATTTAGTTAGCCCGTAGTTATAGGGCAGTAATACTTTTATTTAGTTGATTGGTAAATATTGGTAAATATTGGTGAACAGATGTTGAAAAGGATATAAGACCATTGTATTATTATTGGTATTTATAAATAGAGAGCTCATGGTTATTTAGTTATCTTTTGCTATTTATTACTCTAGATTGTGTATGTGGCATTGTATTGGTATGTAGTTGGTATGTGAGTACACCCGCTTATGAGGTCCTGGGGGGATCACATCCAAACTACAGTGTTGATCCAATCGTATCCCAAAAAATTTTCGTACCGGTATTTTGGGGTGTGACAAGGTAGTACTAGTGGCACACCCCTACCCAAGGCCTACCCTTGAGCGAGATGTATTGGGGGTACTCCTCCAGCAACTATGGGCACTGGTCCTCCTCGTAGGGCTGCCATTAAGCCGAAAAAGGCTGCAGCTGTGGTTTACTATTGTTCCTCCAAGTTTCTTACTAGCCCTCCCATTAATGTCGTCATGTCGGCTACAATTAGCACTTGAGGTGCTTGCGGGAGATCCGGGTGTGAGGGCGGTGGCGGTGGAGGTGGTGGTGGTGGGGTGGTGGGTTAGAGCCCCCATGTCCCACACTTGCTTCATCCTCCACGGGTGGTAAGGGTAAGTTTCCGTGGTGCCCCATTGGTTTACATCTTGGAGGCATTGCTCATCAAGGTTGATTAAGGGTAAGATCTATAAATGCCCAAGGGTTAGTGTTAAACACAGTAATTGATCAATATAAGCAAGTTAAATTGATCATATGATGAGAGAGGATACATTTGTAATAGTGTAATTGAAATTTCCAATCCCCCCTTCAAATTTCTCTAAGGTTCCATTTTTAAGGCGGAGGCAGGAACCGGGGGCAAGAACCTCCAGCTAGGGTCCTCCGGTTATGCCCCCTCAACTTATAAGGGAGCTGGGCAGTGGGAACCAGATACAAGACCAACCGGCATAGCCTCTGGCGTTCCCAACACTTAGATATTCTTTGGATAGCTCTTTAGGCTAACCGGAGGCACGAGGCGGAGGGTTGATCCCCCGGTTGCCATAAGCCTCTGGTCATTTGGGTGCCAAATCCGAAAGGGTGTGACCCTTGGCTTATCCAGAGGAATCGATTCGGAGGCAGGTTCAAGTGGACTAGACCTCTGGTTCTGTGGAAACCTAAGTCTATAAAAAGGGCTCGTGGGTCCTCATTTTGGACCCACACTTTCTCATAACCGAAGGAAACAAGGGTGAAAAGTCCCTAGGTGCCGGCAACACCTTTCTCGCGTGTTCCCCCCCCCCCTCCCTGCGCGCTATCCGGAGTTATCTCCCCCGTTTTGTCTCTCAACTCTCACCTGGTAAGCTACCATGCTTAACACCTCATTTTCATTTCGTTTAAACCGACTAGGGTTATTGTTCCATCCCTCGTTAGGAAATGGAACACCCCATGGGGTCTCCCTTATTTTTTCCCCATGATTTAACGAACCGTCCTACGTTAAAAGGTCACTCCCATGGATAGAGTTGGCAAACCTAATGGCTCCGTCAGTTTAGAACGTCCACATTCTCTTTTGGTATGGGACTAACCGTTGTTGCCACAGCCTATTCTGGGAATCGAACGTGATCTCCGGGTTGACCCTTAAGGCAATCCGAACCCAACCAGTGACTGATAACTATAGTGATCTACCATACAAATCTCACAGTTTACACAAGCAATATCCACAATGGCAATATAAGAATAACAGTAGTAACAGTGGAAGCATAATAATAAGGAAAGAATGCAATCTAATAATACCATAGCATAAGTACCTCTCTTTACTTAAGATCTGATTCGGTTAATGATTATGAGAGACGACGTCTCTCGTATCGTAAATAAACCAAGAGAAAATGGTTAAGGATCCACCCACCATGGCGGAGCCATGATCGTGTAAACCCTCGCTCACAGTTCTGATTAGTGGGCAGTGGTGTACATAACACAACAAAAGGGTGGAATTGAATCACTGGAATATAAATCGCTAATGAGATGATTTAGTCAAGGACTGTAGAGTAAAGCCTGGATCATGACTGTGATCTGTAATGGATTGAAGAGATTAAATCTCGATTCATGATCATATGATTAAATCACCATCCATGGCAAAGCCATGAACCTGAAGGCCATCGTTCACAGATGAACTGTGGACAGTAGCATGCAGGGCATGTTAAAATGGTGAGATCAGATCAGAGAAAAATGTAAATAAATGATCTGTGGATTTTGGAAAAATCGTAGAATGACCCCTAGAGATCTGGGTTGACCCTTGCAGACTCAGATCATGAATAAATAATGGATTCCAAATGCTGGAAGGTCGGATCTGAAGTTTAAAACCAGATCTGAAATCTTGACTGTACGAACAATCAAAACGGTACCCCAAAACCTAGGGTAGAAATTTAATTTGGAGCTCAAACTCCAAGATTATACTAAAAAAAATCAAAGAAAATTCAGGAAGAAGTTCAGCCACCATCGGACCCCGTTTCAACGTGTGGTCGATGGCACGAGCCGCACTACGTAGATGTCGAGACTTGCGGTCAATGGCATCAGCCGAATGCCTTTTCGACATCGGATCTCGGCTAAAATTGGCCGGTGACCTCCTGGAATTTTATTTGATTTAATTGAAGGCTTGGATCTTAGTTTTGGTTTTCCTTTAATGCAAAACCCATGGTACACCGTTTATACAGAGGCAAGTTCGGTTTAACCTGTGAAACGACCAAACATGCCTTGCCTCTGTAATGAGAGATCCTAAACCAACCCTATAGGATCTAGGCAACCTTTTTGGGTGATGGCACAATCAAAAGACCATGTTTTGACATGCAGTCGATGACACGAGCCGCACGCCTAGTGGTCAAAGACCATGCGGTCGGTCACGTGCCGCATGAGGTTTTGACCCCTGTTGTTGACCATTTTCGGTCAGTGATCTTCTGAAAATTTTAGAAAAGTTTTTGCAGGGTTAGATCCTTGAAAACCCTATTGGTTAGTGTATGGTATCCGTCAATTCAAATAATAACGTAATGACCTATTTAGGTAGCTTGTTGTTCATTACCTCAAGTAACAAGAAAACCTTGGATGGCAAGTATGGAACCTTAGAAGCTAGTAACCTGACCCTGTGCGTGGTGTTAGGACACCCTTGACTTCGTTAGAAGAAGTCCTTCATAGTATTAAGACCATTAGAGGGAAATTTCTAACCTTGGGTGTGCTGTCTTGTGGGAACCACTCACTCTTTACCTACCTTGTTTGGGCAGCATACTCTTATGTGTTAGAGGTCATCCTTTGTCTGTAAATTGTAATGAGTAGGACTTAATAATGGACCTCTAGATGTTAGGTCATGACAAGCAGACAGTAGATATTTGGCTTAACGGTTATCAGGCAAGTAAATAATGATGAAAGCACTAGAATAATGAAAATAGAGAATGATAAAGAGAAACCTGAATAATGCTATTGAATAATGCGTTAATAAAATTACGTTGGTTATGATTTTGTTAGAGATACGAGGATGCTAGTAGAAGGCTACCTAATCGGATTACCGAGGATCTTACTCCCTATCTTTCTGTAAGAAAACTAAACCTTTGTTTGGTAGATTTAGTTATATTTGAACTTGTTGTGTGATGGATGTGATTGATAACATGTTCTTGTTTGATAACATACCATCCAATAAACTGTCTTGTGTGATCATGCATATGCATCCTTGAGTTTGGGGTTAGCAGTGCCGGCAAGGATTGGAGGGAGGGTGGCATGGGACACCTGCTACCTTTCCACAAAAGTGACTGACCCATGCTTGATTCATGATGTCTGGTTAAGTCGGTAAGGAAGAAGGTGGGTGGAATGGAACGCTTGCATCACTTCTTATTGACGCTACTTTGCATTGACCATATGTAACCGAGCCAAGTCATGACGTCCTAGGTGGGAGGACGGACGGGGTTGAAATATTGGCAACGTTACGGTCTAGTAAATTGGTTAATTAGGTAGACATGGCTAGTTGCACATAATATATCCCGAATAATTGTACCCCAAGCCATTATGGGGTTATGTAATGACATGGTTTCAATAAAAAGGGGGTATGAAAATAGCTGCAATGCTCCCCACGGTCGGCATAATACAGGTGGGCGGGTGAGTCGACTAATGGGATTACCATCTCCTCAAGTGGCTAATGTAATACAAGCTTGTGATGAGTTGCGGGCAAGTGGTTGGCATAACACAGGCTTGTACCATAACGATGGACCCATACTGTCACACCCCAATTCTGGACGAACTAGAAGTGTGATGAACTGTCATAAGAACCAACCGTTCAAGCCAGGGTCTCATAAAGACCGTGCCAACAAGCCAAACTAAATACACATTCCACATCAATTAGAGATAACAAAGTAAATAGCAGAAGTCTTATTAATAATGAACTGAAGTCCAACATGATAAATAATTAAATAATCCAGTTATCTCCAAATAACCAAGACATAAATAAATAACTTATTACAAAGTTCTCCATAATTAGAATACGAATAAACTAAGAATAAAGGCATTGGAAACACTTACATGCAGAGTCATGCTTGTCTTCCACAATCTGTGTATGCATCGCCGCCACGTGTCCATATGACGGCGCCTCCATATAGTCTTCCACTGTAAAACCTGCATCATCAATAAAAAATATTCGACGTCGAGGGGTGAGCACACATCACGGCTTAGTGAGTAAATAAAACAATGTGCAAACATATGCATGCAATCATATCATTATCTTTGGTCAGGTTTAAGTTTGCAACTATGCTACAGAAAGGATTGGCGGCCACTGCACCTCTATACACGAGTGTGTGAATCCACCAAATGGATCAAACACCATTGTCATCCCACATGCATCCACCATGGAATAGAGGTAGAGCTAAAGTATCCAGATCACACACTGCCAATACTTCCCCTGATGCCCTACCCATACCTGTAGATATGCCCCTATTGGCGAGGGTTTGCAAATTGGGCTCGTAACTAACCAATCGTAGATGTCATCCATATGTATCTAAGGTCTTACCCCAGCATTCCTCAATACGTCCATAGAGATAGAGATAGGGTTCCTCGGTAGAATCAAAGACCACACAGTCTGCAAACACCCCCTGATGCCCTATAACGTACTAGTTCCACTAAGGTAATAGCGATACGACGATGTCAATGTGATGCATGGTTTAGGGATCGCACACCCCTCCGCACACAGCATACCAACCATAGTTACAAACCCCTCCCCATACAGCACACCAACCACACTCACAAACACATGCCTATTCCTATCATCATCAACAATATAGTAAAACAATAAATTAAATATGCATGAATAGGAATAGCAGTAATAGTGGATGACATGTGAGATGCACATTACAATCATACAAACTTGGTATTAATAATAGCATTGGACAAATAAAAGAAAGACAATAGCTTGTTATTATCCAGTTAGTTTAGGTCTTGTTTTCTCACCTTTGGATCATAGTATCAATCTCTTTCAAGCTTTAGAAGTTAACTTGTACTTGTAGACAACCTAAACAATTGATGAATTTAGATTAGGGTTCGATGGTATTAGGTTACAATAGTCTAAAATCTAGTCTGGCCACAAAATAGGCTTTCTGCAACTGAGTGGTCAATGCAATGGTCGCAGGTATATCAACCATACATTGTGTGGTCGACTGTGTGGTCAATGGGTTGTGCCACCACTGATGCGACCACACAACCCCAGGTAACTTCTCGAGAGCCTGTGGTCGACTTACTAGTCACTCTATGGTCGACCAGTGATGCAACCACATAATTTACTGGTTGTGTTCATGAGTCTTTCTTAGTCTAACCTTTGGTTCATAATTGGAACACCTTTTAAGGTCTTTCTATTGCCTTCATAACTTCTTGATTTCAACTTACAAGTATCCCTAAGCTATTTCCATGATTTCCTTTGATTTAGTTGGAAGATCTCATGATATTAGCCCCAATTTTGAGTTCCATTCACCAACATGATGATGGTGAGTCTAATTCAACTATTCCTATCATCTACAGAGGTGAGTCTCTTATCTTTAGTTCCTTGCTGTAAAGGAATGGAACCGATCGACAAGCACTTCTGCAAATCCACTCCAATCTTTTTCCCCAAGTCTCCTTCTCCTTCTCCTTCTCCTTCTCTCTTAAATTTTGGGTTTAGAATTGATCCCAAAAGAGTGAGAGAGGCTAAGGGACGTCCTCTATATAGAGGAAAAACCTCCATATAGAGTCCTATCTCAACTAGGAATGATATCCCCTTATTTTTCGGAGTTGGTTCTGGGTTTGTGTGGTCGACTGTGTGGTCGCAAAATCAGTCGACCACACAATCCAAAGGTGTCGACCACCCAAAGTGAAACTGACTGGCCTCACTTCAAAACTGGTCGACCAATTTGCCTGGTCGACCACACAAGTTCAGGTGGTCGACCACACAAGTTCAGTTATTCGACCACACAATTAAAATTCACTATTTTGCATGGTTTCACTTACCTAGCATTGTCGTTCCTTCATACGGTCGATCTGGTTGGTTCACCCGATCCGGTAACGATAGGAAGACCTGGCACGATACGATTAAACCCGGTTAGTAGAATGCGGGTCTTACACATACTTTGGGGGTGATATTGTACGCCAAGTAAGGTGGTATCATCTGATGGGAAAAGATCCGTGCAGACTGGAGACTCCATGCATAGGTTGTCCTGAGCTAGTATTTACAGTTATATACCTGATCATAGTTGATAGTTGCATGCATATTGTTTGAGCATGTCTGGTTTTCTTGTTAAGCTCGGTGGTTGAGCTTACCTTGTGCGTACAAACTCTTTTTAGATGTTGCAAGTTCTTCTCATGATGCTTCCGGTTGTAATCCTTTGTGTGTAGAGGATGAGGACTATGAACCTGAGGAAGACGTCTCTGATCCATCAAGCGATGCATAGATTTGCTACTAGGCCTTGACTGAGCCTTTTTCATTTTGGGTAGTTTATTAAGTTTACGATTGAATAAGCTTTAAAACAATGGTTATGATTTATGCTGGAATTATTTACTTGGGATTAATTCTGAACATTTAAGTAATGGTTTTATTTATCTTTGGGATAATGGATTTATATTTAAACTGGGAATTTTATTGGAACTTAAATATTAATTTGGTTTAGTAATTTGTGAGCTCTTTAATAATTGGTTTAAGTTTTAAGTCTTTCGTTTGATTTACTTTTTTTTGTTTGGAATAATTGTTTAAAATAAGATGGTAAATTTTACTCTAATAATTTCTTTTTCTGGATTGACTTGTGGAGTACCGTGATGTGAGATCCTGAAGGGGACTTCTTATGCCCTGATAGGATGGAAAGATCCCGTTACAGTCCATGGTACCGATACGTCAGGAAATGGGGTGTGATAAAGCTTCTCTCCAAGTACCGCCCAGCACAAAGAAAACGAGAGAAAGAGAAGAGGAAGAAAGAGAAGAACATACCGCTGGATCGTCAACTCCATTGCTAGAGAACTCGAGGGAGACAAATCTCTTAAGTATTCCTCAACTTAAGCCATAAATCGACTATGGGGACTTACCAAGGGATGGTTTGATTAGTTATGATTGAGGATAATACCTCTCATGATAATGATGAATATGAGTTGTCTCCATGACCAAGTAAAAGAATAAATTTTGATCCATTATCCATGGCGAAGCCATGAGTGTGTAGACCATCATTTAGAGATCTGAATACTAGACGATGGTATACACTGCATAATTACAAGGTGAGACCCAATTACTAGGAATGTAAATAAATGATCTATGGACTATGGAGACTGTACGAAGACTGTAGAGGACCCATTATACCTAGAATGAAGTTGGATTAAATGATGGAAATCAGATCTAGAGGAAATAAACCAGATCTATTATCTCGGTTAAATGGACAATCGAAACAATATCCAAAACCTTGTGTAGAAACCGAGTTTGGAGCTCAAATTCCTTATTTAGACCATGAAAAATATGATAAGCATGTCAAAATATTTTGGAAACCATTGGACCACGTTTCTACATGCGACCAATGGGATGAGCAGCACAACCCAGTCATTGTGACATGCGGTCGATGGCATTAGTTGCACGTCATTCCGACGTCGAAATCTAGCTAAACTTGGCCAGTGACTCTATAATTTATTTGGAATTTATTAAGGCCTTAAAACCAAGTTTTGACAATCCTATGATGTGAAACCCCGTGTGCATCATGTATGGCAAAGGTGGGTTTCGGTTTACGCTATGAAATGACCAAACATGCATTGCCTCTGTGTTGTGGGACCACAAACCCAACCTACAAGAGCTTGGCAACCCCTTCTGGGGTGCCAGCACTGTCAAACGACCACATTTCGATGTGCGGTTGAGGACACATGCTGCATGCCTGGTGGTCAGACCATGTGGTCGGTGCCAGGTGCCGCACGTGATTTTGACCCCTGTTGTTGACCACTTTTATTCAGTGATTTTTTAGAATTTTTATAAGTCTGCTTATGGGTTTAGATCTCCCAAATCAAATGTTATGAACATTCCTTGTGTTTTTCTAACTAAATACCCTATAACTTATTTTGGTAGCTTGTTGTTCGTTATTTTAAATGACAGAAACCCTTGGACAACAAATGTGGAACTTTAGGGACTAGTAACATGACTCCTGTACGATGCTAAAACCCTTGGCTTCGATAGAAGCTTTTTTAATATTAAGGCCAATAGAAGGGGACTTCTGACTAATGATTGTGCCGTCTCATGGTGTGTAGCCACACTATACCAACCTTGCATGGACAGCATGGTTATTATATGTTAGAAGTTATCCTTAGTCTAAGACAGTAAAGAATGAAATTTATAATGAACCCCTCGGTGCTATGACATGATAACCGGATAGTAAATGGTAGGCATGGACTATCAATTAAGTAAAGGATGTTGTAAGCACCAGGATAATAAGCTGAAAGAGAAACTAAAATAAACTAGTGGATAATACATTGATGAAATTATATTGGTAATGATTTTGATAGAGATACGAGGACTCTAGTAGGAGGCTACCCAATCAGATTACCTTAGTTACTCTCTACTTTTGGTAAGGAAACTAGACCTCTTGGGTGCATATGTTTCGTTTATTTTATTATGTTGTGTGATGGATGCGATTGATAACATGCTCTTGTGTGATAACATGCCATCCAATAAACTGTTGTGTGATCATGCATATGCATCCTTGTGTTTGGGATAAGCAATGTCGGTAAGGATTGGAGGGTAGGTGGTATGGGACACCTGCTATGTAAGACCCATATCGTATTAACCGGTCTTACCACCCTGTATCAGGTCTTCCTATCATGGTCGGGCCAAGCGGACCAAGTGCGTGAAGAAACCACAAGGCTAGGTATGAAATTGAACCCAAAATCAATTAATTAGGAGTGTGTGGTCGCATACCTAAACAGGTGTGGTCGACCACACCTCAGATTAAAGCGACCACAGAAATCTGGGATGTGTGGTCATAGTTTTTTACTGTGTAGTCGATGGGTTTGTGACCACACCTGCGACCACACGAACTCAGACAAACTCCGTGATTAGGAAACCTTCCTAATCCGAAGGGGGTTCTTTCCTAATCTAAGTAGGACTCTATATGGAAGATTTTTCTCTATATATAGGACGTCCCTTAGCCTCTTTCATCCTTTTATAACTCAAACTGAAAGAGAGAGAAAGAGAAGAGGAGGAAGAGAAGGAGAACGAAAGAGGAAGACTAGGAAAAGGAAATTCAGAGAGAACTTTGAATCTTCAACAAGTATAAGGTATGAAACCATGAATACCTATAATTGATCATGGAGGAGATAGTGATTTAAAGTGAGACCCCAATCATCGAACCATGGACAAATTCTAAGAGATCCATAGAGGGAATCTATTAGGATGATGGATTGTATAAAATTATAAATTCTAAACCATAGAACAATCATAGGAAGGATCATGATGATAAGAGAAGTAATCAAAACATGAAGGAATTGAGTTGGGAGTGAAAAATTCGACCATCACATGTGTGGTCGCATGATACACACGAGACACACATGGTCGACCACATGCCCTCGGGAAGTCCAGGGAGGGTGTGGTCGCATGTGTGGTCGCACGATATGCGACCACACGAGAGACACATGATCGACCACAAGCCCTCAGGAAGTTCCAAGGAGGGTGCAGTCGCATTTGTGGTTGCATGGTATGCGACCACACCTTGCGACCATAGGGTGACCACACCTTGCGACCACACACCCTGTGGTCGCAGAAACTGAGACCACAGGTGCAACCACACCTGCGACCACTCAGTTTCTGGAAGTCTAAATTGCTGGAAATAAACTCTAACTTAAAATCTATAAATTTGTTAGGTTTTCAAGTGATCTAAAAGTGATTTGCAAAGCTTGAACGAGGAACTACCATCGGCCAAAGGTGAGGGAACAAGACCTAAATTAATTGGCTAATAATAAACTGTTTTACTTATTGAGTCCAATGCCATGAATGATTCTATGCTTGTATGCTTGTAATGTGTATTTCACATGTCATCCAATATTTCTGTTATTACTCCTCATGCATATTTAATTCCATTTATTTATAACATGATGTTGATGTTAATGCTAGAAATAGGCATGTGAATGTATGTGTGTGGTTGGTGTACTTAATACGAGTGGGACATCAGGGGGAGGACGTGACACTGTGGTTTATCTTGGTCACCAGACTCTAGCTCTATCTCTACTCAAGTCTTGTCTACTAACATCGTCGTATCGCCATTTCCTTAGCAGAACCATTACGTCGTAGGACATCAGGGGAGGTGGTCTCGGACCGTGTAGTCTTTGACTCTGTCGGGGGGCCTTAGCTCTATCTCTATGGATGTATTGAGGGATGTTGGGGTGAGGCCTTAGATACACTATTTGACATTAGGATTGGTTAGTTGCGAGCCCAGTTTGCAAGCCCTCGCCAATAGGGACTTACGTGTTGGTATGGGTAAGGCATCAAGGGAAGTATCATGCGATGTTTGATCCGGGCACTTTAGCTCTATCTCTATTCCATGATGGGTGCATGTGGGACAACAATGGTGTTTGATCCATTGGGCGGCTTCACACACTAGTGTATAGAGGTGCGGCAGCCACCTATCCTTTCTATTGCACATTGTAAACTTATGAACCAGACCAAAGATATGAATTGAATGCATGCATTTGTTTATTGCATTATTTTGTTTACTCACTGAGCCATGATGTGTGCTCACCCTTTCGACGTTGAATATTTTTAGTTGATGATGCAGGTCCTAATGTGGAAGATTATGTGAATGCACCAATGTACGGGCATGTTGCTGCTATGGTTGTGGAAGCTATGGTGGAGTCGCATGATTCGTCGTGCGAGTGCAACTCATGTGTTTTCGATTAGATTTAATTGTTGGTTTATCAAAACATGTAATTGATTTATTTATTTTATTTTATTTTATGTCTTTAGTCATTTGGAGATAATTGGATAATTAATTATGTTATCACTGTAGATACTCAGTTCATTTATATTAAAGACTTCTGCTATTGTTTATTTACTCTGATTATGGTTGTGGTTGTATCTGGTTTAATCAAATAAACACGGCCTATACGAGATCCTGGTTGAACCGTTGGTTCATAGACAGTTCATCACACCATTCTGGTTGGTTCGGAATTAGGGTGTGACATGCTATGTTTCCACAAAAGCTACTAATCCATGTTTGATTCATGATGTCTGATTAAGTCGGTAAAGAGGAAAGTGGGTGGTATGGGGACTCTTGCACCACTTCTTACTAATGCTGCTTTGCATTGACCATATGTAACTTAGCCAAGTCACGATGTCCTATGAGGAGGCTCAGATGGGGTCAGAAGCTTGACGGCATTACGGTCCAGTAACATGATTAATTAGGTGGATGTGCTAGTTGAATATAATTATCCATATAACTGTATCCCTAGCCATTAAGGGGTTATGTAATGGCATGGGAGCAATAAATAGGTGGTATGAACATAGCTGCGATGTAAGACCCATGTCAATCTAACCCGGTCTTATCATCTTGAACCAGGTTTACCCATCATGGTCGAGTCAAATGGACTAAGGGCATGAAGGAGATTGAGATCCCAAGTATCAAATCGACCCTAAAACACTTAATTTAAGGGGAGGGTCGCATACCCAGCCAAGGAGGGTCGGACCCCCCAAGACAGAAAGTCAGACCCTCAGTTTTGAAGGGAAGGTTGGACAACTTAGAAAACCGAGGGTCGACGGGATCATCGACCCTCAGTTGCCATCGAAATTGAAATTAGGAAATTTCCTAATTTTCGATTTGGATTCTTTCCTAATCTCAAAGAGACTTATTTTAGGATGTTCCTACTCTATTTAAAGGACGTCCCTAAGCCTTTTTTACTCCTTTTACAACCCTAATTGAATTGAGAGAAAGAGAAGATAAGGAAAAGGAGAAGAATAGAAGCGAGGAAGAGAAGGAAGCCAAAACAAGAAGAGTTGTAGAGAAGGAGTAATCTTCTCAGGTATGAATAATAATTCCATGAGTTTCTACAGACCCTAGATTAGATAATGAAGAGAGCGTGATCTCGGCGAAACCCAAACCATCAATCCATGGTTAGGTTTTCATGGAAAACCATGGGAGAATATACGAAAGCTATATAGGTGGATGCTTCATGATTCTACACCATGGGGTGAATGTTGAATGGACTGTAGGAGCAAGCCATAGGACCCCAAACACGAAGAATGGACTAAAAGAGGGAAATTGACCAAAATACATCGAGGGTCGCACAGAGGGTCGATGACCATCCTGTAAGACCCGTGCCAATCTAACCCGGTCTTACCACCTTAAACCAGGTTTACCCATCATGGTCGAGTCAAATGGACCAAGGGTGTGAAGGAGATCGAGATCCCAGGTATCAAATCGACCCAAAAACACTTAAAATAAGGGAAGGGTCGCATACCCAGCTAAGCAGGGTCGGACCTCCCAAAACAGAAAGTCAGACCCTCAGTTTTGAAGGGAGGGTCAGACAGCTTAAGACCTAGGGTCGACGGGATCATCGACCCTCCCATCGACCCTCGAATTCTGCCGAATATAGAAATTAAAAAATTTCCTAATTTTCGATTGAGATTCTTTCCTAATCTCAGAGGGACTTATTTAGGATGTTCCTACTCTATTTAAAGGACGTCCCTAAGCCACTTTCACTCCTTTCACAACCCTAATTGAATTGAGAGAAAGAGAAGAGAAGGAGAAGAGGAAGAAGAGAAACAAGGAAGAGAATTAAGCCAAAAGAGAAGAGTTGCAGAGAAAGATTATCTTCTCAGGTATGGATACTAATTCCATGAGTTTCTACAAACCTTAGGCTAGTTAATGTTGAGAGTGTGATTTCGGAGAAACCCAAACCATCAAGCTATGGTTAGGTTTCCATGGAAAACCATAGAAGAATGCGTGAAAGCTATCTAGGTGGGTTATACATGGTTTCAGACCATGGAATGAATGTAGAATGGAATGTAGGAGCAAGCCATAGGATTCCAAGTACGAAGAATGGATTAAAAGAGGGAATTGGATCAAAGTGCACCGAGGGTCGCACCGAGGGTCAATGACCATCCGACCCTAGGTGTTCCTGACCATCGACCCTCAGTGTTCGGGAAGTTCAGAGTTAAGGGAGGGTCGCACCCAGGGTCGATCCTGACTCCGACCCTACCTCCGACCCTCAGTTAACAGCATGGTTTTTAAATTCTGAATAAATTCTAATTAAATTCTATCGACTTTGTTAGGGCTTCTAGCAATACAATAACACTGTAAAGGTGATTCTAAAGCTTGGAAAAGTATCTATTAGCAAGCTAAGGTGAGGAACCAGAACCCCAAACTAAATTGGTTAATAACAAACTATTTTCTATTTTCCTAAGTCCTATGCCATGCTTGATTTTATGCGAATATGTTTGTAATGTGCATACAGCATGCCATCCAATATTTTTATTACTTGTTCATGCATATTTACTTTATTGTTTATAACATGATGATGATGATGATGATAGGAATAGGCATGTGCTTGTATGTGTGTGGTTGATGTATTTGATGCGAGCAGGTATCAGGGGAGGTGTGATGAGAACGTCAATAAACGTTAACCTTTGGTGGGTCTCAGCACTTTAGCTCTATCTCTAACTCAAGTCTAGTGCATTAGCATCGTCGTATCGCCATTACTTTAGAAGAACTATTATGTCGTAGTGTATCAGGGGAGGTGGTCTCGGTCCATGTAGTCTCTGACTCTACCGGGGGGCCTTAGCTCTATCTCTATGGACATTCTGAGGGATGTTGGGGTGAGGCCTTGGATACACTTTTTGGCATTAGGATTGGTTAGTTGCGAGCCCAATTTACAGCCCTCGCTAACAGGGGCTTACGTGTTGGTATGGCACTATATAGCAATAAACGTAACCTTTGTTATATAATGTTCATGATTGGGTGCATGTGAGTTGACGATAAATGTGATCTTCGGGTAACGTCACACACTCGTGTATAGAGGCGGGGTCAATAAATGCGACCTTTGGCTACCTAAACCTTTCTATTGCATACTGCAAACTTATATACCAGACCAAAGATATA
The DNA here is from genome assembly GCA_028583415.1 of Protea cynaroides. NCBI lineage: Eukaryota > Viridiplantae > Streptophyta > Magnoliopsida > Proteales > Proteaceae > Protea > Protea cynaroides. The sequence goes on along the minus strand of CM053274.1, from coordinate 44,462,228 downwards.
AATTGATTTTTTGCATGCATATGTATTGTTGCATTGTTTTGGCTACTCACTGAGCCGTGATGTGTGCTCACCCCTCAACGTCGAATATTTTTAGTTGATGATGCAAGTTATACCGTTGAAGACTATATGAATGCGTCTGCGTACGAGAACGTGGCAGCGAAGGAAGCTGAAGCTGAAGTGGATACACACGACTCCTCTTGCGAGTGCAACTCGTGTGTATTTGATTAGATATTTTTATAGGTTTCTTATTTGGATTTATTAAGACCTGTATTTGGTATTTAAATATTTATGTCTCAGTTGAAAACAGAATAATTTGCTATTAAATTAAATGATATCATCTTAGTTTCTCAGTTCATGTTATTATAAGACTTCCGCTATTGTGTATTTACTCTGATTATGATTACAGATCTGTGTAAGTTTAGATAACGCGGGGATAGCCTATTTGAGATCCTGGTTGAACCATTGGTTTAATAGCGGTTCATCACATCATTCTGAATAGTGCAGAATTGGGGTGTGACAACTTGGTATCAGAGCATCTCAGGCCTTGTCCGCTGAACTAGCATACATTCAAGACAATAGTGAACTGAGATAGGATAAAATAAAAGCTTTAATATATACACACTGTAAGCACAAGTGATGATTGAGACCAAATTTAAAAATAGAATAATACATCTATGAAAGGGGAAACAAGTTACATACAATGAGAAAGAGAAACAAAACGTATATACATAACTGAAGGAGAAGTACAGTCCACAACCCAAAAAGTTACTCTGTAGTACAAGAAAATAAATACAATCATGAAGCTGGAGGTGAAGGAGGAGGCGGGGCCTCACGATCTCGGTCATAGTCCTCAGCATAGACCCTAGTCAACCAAGCCACCTGGGGCTGGGTCGTCTGGAGACTAGCTGCAAGATCGGCTACCCTCCTATCAGTCGCCCATTGGACCGATAACAGCTCATCCACCCTCTTACGTTGGGCGTCTAGCAACTCCTCCATCCTCAGATCAGATCTGCGCTGAGCCTCCCTGATCTCCTGCAGCATCTCCATCATGTCAGAAGGTGGAAGTGAAGGACCAGCCGCATGCGAAGGACCAGCCTCAGGTACAGGGTCCGCCGCAGAAGAAGTGCCAACACCAGCCACATGTGTAGGTGAAGGCGGTGGTATCGAGTCGACATCCATATACATACGGTCATCATCGTCGACAGGATCCATGCCAGCTCTAGCAGCGGCAGCAGCAGCCTCGGCATCAGCCATCTCGATACAAGTGTAAGGGTGCACCATCGCGTTCCTCTCCTCATCACTAACCTGGGCATCCCGCATACCCATCTTGCAGATTGCCTCCCAATCTAGAGGCGACGAGAAGGTCTTCTCCTAGATCTTCTCATCTAACAGGTTAACCCCCAGACGGGTCAGAAGAACTGTAATCATGCGTCCATAGGGTAGATTACCCCTATGACCGGACAATGTAGCACTAATCATAGTCCGCATGATGATGTATGGAAGATAGACGGGCTGGCGAGTGCAGATGTTATAAATCAAGAATTGGGTCAGCTGAGAAACCCTCTCATAGTGCCCACTCTGCGGAATCAAATTATGCTGGATAATCTTACAGAAGACCCGTGGAGCTAGACGCAAGTAACAAGCTCTCATCTGCCAACGATCAGGACGAAGCAACTGATTATCGATTTCTGCCCTCATCTCCATCTCAACAAACTGTGGCTCTCCAGGCGCACAGTACACCATGGGGCCATCATAAGGAATTCCCAACAAGTCGGCCAGCTGCCGATAATCAAAGGAGATATCTACCCCCTTGACGTAGCTGGTGATGCGCAACTCCTGACCATGCTCAACGTCATTGTAATTCCCCACCACCTAGAGATTACAATAGAACTGACGCACCAAATCCGGGCATGTGCACGCGTCGTATGTAATGACAGGAAACCACCCCATGTCACCAAAGGCTCCCTCTACGTTGAACACGGCTAACTCAGCCAAGTTCACCATACGACCACCCTCAACCTTCTTACGGGCATAGTCAGCATACTGTGCCTCGGCTTCATTGGAACGGAATTGAAGGGGATCATGAACTCGGGGTACCTTGGTACGAGCCATGGTAGCTGCAAAATAGGAAAGAAAAGGAAAACAAGGAGTTAATAGGATAAAAAATCCGAAACTTGATTTAATAATGACGTAAGTTGACATAAAGCCCCGTTTCTCACCATACAAGTGGGCATAAGGACTTACGTAGGTTTAAACATATCCTACAACCCACATGCAGTAGGAAATTTTAACTGACGATGACCAATTTGAAGAAATTCAAGAAAAATCAAAAATGTCGACAAATTAGGGCAAAAAGAGAAAATTTCAAGTTTCTCGATAACCAACCGATGAAACTCAAAAATTGTTAAGGGCTTTCGTTCCTCGAGACACCAATAACAAAAGCCCCCAATAAAAATCGAATTTTTACGATTGGAAAAAGTTTAATTTGGAAAATACAAGTTAAACGTGAGAAAATCTAGAAATGGAAACCTAAAAACAGGTAAAAATGAGAAAACATACCTTTAGGGATGAAGTGGACGTTGAAACCCAGAGTCAAACCGATTAAAAATGGTAGAGTAGCACTGTAGCAACTCAGAGAGGAGAGACGAGTCGAAACGGAGGAGGAATAGTGAGAAATGACCCAAAATCGGACCTTAAAAATCTAATTTTTGGTCCGAGGGTCGGACAATTCGACTAGCACAATCGACCCTCGAATCGACCCTCCCATCGACCCTCGGCTCTCGGGAATCTGACAGAAAATCAAGGGTCGGAACTGAGGGTCGGACACCCATCGACCATCGCATCGACCCTCAGCTCTCAGGAAGAACAGGTTATTCCCAGGGTCGGATACCAAGGGTCGGACATACCATTGACCCTCACCATCGACCCTGCATAGAAAAGACAGTATTTTTTTTATAAAATGAGCTAGAATTAAAATTGATTATCGGTTAGCGTGCCTACATGAAATATGAATGACTTCTCACCTATTTTGATAATTTCCAGGCACCACCAATCACCGAAAGGAATCATGTCTGGACGTAGAGTAACCCGACAGACCCGAAATGCAGTCCCACCACCACCACCCGTGGAGGAGACTAGTCAAGAAAATAACTATTCACCGGGTAATCCAGAACCGGCAAACCCTACAAATTTGCCACCTCCACCACCAGAGCTAACAACGATGGTGATGAACTTGGCACGAGGCATGCGAGATGCAACACGAGGGTGATTACCAGTATCCACACCATATGTTTGGGGCAAACCCCCAAAACCAGCTGGACCACTCCCGACTAGTGGAGAGATTTTTGAAGATGAAACCCAAAGAATTCAACGGCAAACCGTCTGATCCGTTGTGGCCAGCCCACTGGATAGACGAGATGGAGAAAAATTTCCTCATGATGACTATCACAGAGGAAGGGAAAGTACTATGCGCCACCTTCATCCTCAAGGGCGACGCACATCATTGGTGGAAATCCACGAAGGCATATTTACTGACCAAGCACGCCCTACTGACTTGGGCTATATATAAAGAAGCCTTCTTTGAGAAATATTTTCCACGGAGCTTCAAAGATTCGATGGAGAAGGAGTTCCTGAGCCTATATCAGGGACAGATGACTGTGGACTCATATCAACAGCGCTACGAAGAGCTGTTTTTCTTTGCACCGGCTAGCATGCAAGAAGAAGATACCAAAACCCGTAGGTTCGTCACGGGACTGAGAGGAAGCATCAGGGAACATGTTATGGGCTTAGAAAAGAGAATTTATAATGAAGCTGTCCAGATCGCTCGAGTTATAGAATCGAGCCAGAAGGAGAGTTATTTTACTCAAAACAGAGGCATCAAAAGGCCAGCCAGAAATTTCTACAACGGAGGCAATAACAGGACGTATAAGCCTTTCCGTCCTCAGAATTTTACTACTGCAAACAAGACTACTCCAGCAGCTCAAGCTCAGCCAAAGCCAAATTCTGAAGTCCTGAAATGTTTTAACTGCAACCAGCCGGGACATATGGCAAGGGAGTGCCCTAAGCCCAAGAAGCAATTCCACCAGGGACGTGTATATGCTGTTACATCCGAGGATGCGGCCGCATCACCCGATGTACTCACAGGTATGACTGAAACTTTTAAAGTTATAGTTACATTGAATGAGCTTGTAGACTAAGTAAAGATAAATCACAGGTATTGTACCTATAAATGGCGTACCCGCCAGAGTACTCTTCGACTCCGGAGCTACTCATTCATTTATATCTGAGTCATTTGGAAAGAAGACAAAATTACCCATCAAAACATTAGACTACTAATTACTTGTACGATCACCGATGGGGTTAAAAGTGGAACTAGAGAAAGGTTATGGACGATGTCCAGTTCTCATTGGCGAGAAAACCTTAGATGCAACCTTGATACAACTTGAGATGGCAGACTTTGATGTCATCTTGGGAATGGACTGGTTAGCTCGGCATTCTGCAAATCTATTATGCGTCGAAAAGAAGCTAACGTTCAAAGACAAAGAAGGAGTAGAATTAAGTTTCTCGGGAACCAAACTTCCCCGGAGGTGCAAGCTCATACTTTCAGCACTAAAGGCTAAGAAGTGCCTTGAGAAAGGGGCAATTGGGTATCTAGTATCCATGGTCGACCTAACCAAGGAAGCGCCACGAATAGAAGATATTGATGTCGTGCGGGACTATCCTGACGTATTTTCGGAGGAACTACCTGGATTACCACCCGACCAAGCCACGGAGTTTGTGATAGACCTTATACGTGGAGCCGCACCCGTATCAAAAGCACCCTATAGAATGGCTCCTACGGAACTGAAGGAACTGAAGGTGCAACTACAAGAACTACTGGACAATGGTTATATTCGACCCAGTATATCTCCATGGGGTGCACCAGTGTTGTTCGTAAAGAAGAAAGATGGTAGCGTTCGATTATGCATCGACTATCGGGAGTTGAATAAACTGACAATCAAGAATCGATACCCACTACCTCGGATCGTTGACTTGATCGATCAGTTACAAGGAGCGAAAGTATTTTCTAAGATCGATCTTCGATCAGGCTATCATCAGCTAAAAATTAAAGAAGGTGATATTCCGAAGACAGCATTTAGGACCAGATACGGACATTATGAATTTTTGATTATGTCTTTCGGATTAACTAATGCACCTGCAACGTTCATGGAACTTATGAACCGAGTCTTCCACGATATGTTGGATACGTCGGTTATATTGGTATATTCCAAGGACAAGGAAACTCATATCAAGAACCTAAACGCAGCCCTACAGCGTTTAAGGAAAGAGAAGCTATATGCCAAATTTTCAAAGTGCGAGTTTTGGCTAAGTGAAGTCGCCTTCGTAGGCCATGTAGTATCCGTTGAAGGAATCAAAGTGGATCCCAGCAAGATCGAGGCTATTGTAAAGTGGGAAGCACCAAAGAGTGTTTCAAAAATCAGAAGTTTTCTGGGTCTAGCTGGTTATTATCGGAGATTCGTAGAAGACTATTCTCGGATTGTCGTACCTCTCACCAGTTTGACTAAGAAAGGTGAAAAGTTTTTATGGACCGATAAATGCAAGAAGAGTTTCCAAACACTGAAGACCAGATTGATATCTGCCCCAATTTTAACTATTCCTATTCCAGGATAGACATTTACTTTATACACTGATGCGTCGGGACTGGGACTAGGATGTGTGCTTATGCAAGGAGAGCAAGTAATTGCTTATGCTTCAAGACAGATAAAGGTACATGAGAAAAATTATCCCACTCATGATCTGGAGCTAGCGGCAGTAGTACATGCGGTCAAGATATGGAGACATTACTTATACGGAGAGAAATTTGAGATTAAGTCGGACCATAAAAGTCTTACTTATTTATTTAATCAGAAGGAGTTGAATATGAGACAACGAAGATGGCTGAAACTATTGAAAGACTATGATTGTGATATCCAGTATCATCCGGGAAAAGCGAACGTAGTAGCGGATGCATTAAGCAGAAAAGCAATGATAAAATCTCAAGGAGAAGTTAGCACGACCGCAGCAATGTGTACCACCGGAATAATATTCAATCACGGCAACGAGCAGTATGTGATAGATACAACGGATGAATCAGCCAACCAAGGTTTTATTCATCGGTTTTCGAATATGTTCGCGGCATTGAAGATTATACCGGATATAGTAGACGAAGTGAAGACAGCTATCAAAGCAGATCCTTATCTAAGAACAGTACAAGAAGGTATTGAGAAAGGTAGGACTAACCCTGAGTTCACCTTGGATGACGAGAAAGTACTGAAATACAAAGGAAGAATATGTGTACCTGAAACAGAAAGTATGGACATTAGACACCGACTGATGAAAGAAGCTCATACCACCATCTATTCGATACATCCTGGAAGTACAAAAATGTATCATGATCTGAAGAAACTATATTGGTGGAGGGGAATGAAGGCAGATGTAGCCAAGTTCGTGTCTCAATGCCTAAATTGTCAGAAAAATAAAGGCCGAACGATAAAGACCCGCAGGACTGTTACAGCCATTATCGGAACCAGCATGGAAATGGGACTGTATCACTTTGGACTTCGTCACGGGACTACCATTGACTCCTCGAGTAGTTGACACAGTTTGGGTGATTGTGGACCGTCTGACTAAAACAGCTCACTTCATACCTATACGACCTCAGTATACACTGGAAAGGTTAGCGAAGCTGTATGTGGATAATATTGTTCGATTACATGGTATTCCAGAAAGCATTGTGTCGGATAGAAATCCACGATTTACTTCCAAGTTTTGGGAAGGATTGCAAAAGGCTATGGGAACAACGCTAAAGTTTAGTACTACATTCCACCCACAGACAGATGGACAGTCGGAGCGTACAATTCAGATTATAGAAGATATGCTACGAGCATGTGTAATTGATTTCAAGGGATCATGGGATGAAAGATTACCACTGATCGAGTTCGCTTATAACAATAGCTATCAGGCTACTATACAGATGTCACCTTATGAAGCACTGTATGGCAGGAAGTGTCGAAATCCCTTGTTTTGGAATGAAGTTAGAGAACGTAGTATGGTTGGACCGGAATTTGTGGAAGAGACTTGCTGAGTGGTCGACATCATCAAGGAAAGAGTGAGAACAGCTCAGAACCGTCAGAAGCAATATGCCGATACTCGACGAAGAGATCTAGAGTTCGCCATAGGTGATAAAGTATTTTTGAAGGTATCGCCTATGCGAGGATTGAAGAGGTTCGGACAGAAAGGGAAACTAAGTCCAAGATATGTCGGGCCATATGAAATTCTAGCTAAGTGTGGAAAAGTAGCTTATCAGTTAGCACTACCACCATCTATGTCAAGTGTGCATGATGTATTTCACATTTCCTTATTGAAGAAGTATGTCAAGGATCCAACGCATGTTTTGACAGTAGATTTGCCAGAATTGACTGATGATTTGACATTTGAAGTAACACCAACAGAGATCACTAGTCGAAAGGTTCAACGTCTACGCAACAGAGATATCTACTATGTTAAGGTCACATGAAAAAGTAGAGACATGGAAGAGGTTACATGGGAAGAAGAAAATGTTATGCGAAAGTAATACCCACGCTTATTTGATTCAGAAGGTACGTACAATTTTGAGGACGAAATTTTTATAAGTTGGGGGGATTTATAAGACCTGTGCCAATCTAACCCGGTCTTACCACCATGAACCAGGTTTACCCATCATGGTCGAGTCAAATGGACCAAGGGTGTGAAGGAGATTGAGATCTCAGGTATCAAATCGACCCAAAAACACTTAAAATAAGGGAAGGGTCGCATACCGAGCTAAGCAGGGTCGGACCTCCCAAAACAGAAAGTTAGACCCTCAGTTTTGAAGGGAGGGTCGAACAGCTTAAGACCCTAGGGTCGACGGGATCATCGACCCTCCCATCGACCCTCGGATTCTGCCGAATATAGAAATTAGGAAATTTCCTAATTTTTTATTGGGATTCTTTCCTAATCTCAGAGGGACTTATTTAGGATGTTCCTACTCTATTTAAAGGACGTCCCTAAGCCACTTTCACTCCTTTCACAACCCTAATTGAATTGAGAGAAAGAGAAAGAGAAGAGAAGGAGAAGAGGAAGAAGAGAAACAAAGAAGAGAATTAAGCCAAAAGAGAAGAGTTGCAGAGAAAGATTATCTTCTCGTGTATGGATACTAATTCCATGAGTTTCTACAGACCTTAGGCTAGTTAATGTTGAGAGTGTGATTTCGGAGAAACCCAAACCATCAAGCTATGGTTAGGTTTCCATGGAAAACCATAGAAGAATGCATGAAAGCTATCTAGGTGGGTTATACATGGTTTCAGACCATGGAATGATTGTAGAATGGAATGTAGGAGCAAGCCATAGGATTTCAAGTACGAAGAATGGATTAAAAGAGGGAATTGGATCAAAGTGCACCGAGGGTCGATCCGAGGGTCGATGACCATCCGACCCTAGGTGTTCCTGACCATCGACCCTCAGTGTTCGGGAAGTTCAGAGTTAAGGGAGGGTCGCACCCAGGGTCGATCCTGACTCCGACCCTACCTCCAACCCTCAGTTAACAGCATGGTTTTTAAATTTCGAATAAATTCTAATTAAATTTTATCGACTTTGTTAGGGCTTCTAGCAATACAATAACACTGTAAAGGTGATTCTAAAGCTTGGAAAAATATCTATTAGCAAGCTAAGGTAAGGAACCAGAACCCCAAACTAAATTGGTTAATAACAAACTATTTTCTATTTTCCTAAGTCCTATGCCATGCTTGATTCTATGCGAATATGTTTGTAATGTGCATACAGCATGCCATCCAATTTTTTTATTACTTGTTCATGCATATTTACTTTATTGTTTATAACATGATGATGATGATGATGATAGGAATAGGCATGTGCTTGTATGTGTATGGTTGATGTATTTGATGCGAGCGGGTATCAGGGGAGGTGTGATGAGAACGTCAATAAACGTTAACCTTTGGTGGGTCTCAGCACTTTAGCTCTATTTCTAACTCAAGTCTTATGCATTAGCATCGTCGTATCGCCATTACTTTAGAAGAACTATTATGTCGTAGAGTATCAGGGGAGGTGGTCTCGGTCCATGTAGTCTCTGACTCTACCGGGGGGTCTTAGCTCTATCTCTATGGACATTCTGAGGGATGTTGGGGTGAGGCCTTGGATACACTTTTTGACATTAGGATTGGTTAGTTGCGAGCCCAATTTGCAGCCCTCGCTAACAGGGGCTTACGTGTTGGTATGGAACTATATAGCAATAAACGTAACCTTTGTTATATAATGTTCATGATTGGGTGCATGTGAGTTGACGATAAACGTGATCTTCGGGTAACGTCACACACTCGTGTATAGAGGCGGGGTCAATAAATGCGACCTTTGGCTACCTAAACCTTTCTATTGCATACTGCAAACTTATATACCAGACCAAAGATATAAATTGATTTTTTGCATGCATATGTATTGTTGCATTGTTTTGGCTACTCACTGAGCCGTGATGTGTGCTCACCCCTCGACGTCGAATATTTTTAGTTGATGATGCAAGTTATACCGTTGAAGACTATATGAATGCGTCTGCGTACGGGAACGTGGCAGCGATGGAAGTTGAAGCTGAAGTGGATACACACGACTCCTTTTGTGAGTGCAACTCGTATGTATTTGATTAGATATTTTTATAGGTTTCTTATTTGGATTTATTAAGACCTGTATTTGGTATTTAAATATTTATGTCTCAGTTGAAAACAGAATAATTTGCTATTAAATTAAATGATATCATCTTAGTTTCTCAGTTCATGTTATTATAAGACTTCCGCTATTATGTATTTACTCTGACTACGATTACGGATCTGTGTTAGTTTAGATAACGCCGGGATAGCCTATTTGAGATCCTGGTTGAAGCGTTGGTTTATTAGCGGTTCATCACATCATTCTGAATAGTACAGAATTGGGGTGTGACACATCCGACCCTAGGTGATCCTGAGTATTGACCCTCAGTGTTCGGGAAGTCCAGATTGGGGAAGGTCGCACCCAGGGTCGATCAGGACTCCGACCCTACCTCCGACCCTACCTCCGACCCTCAGTTAATACAATGGTTTTAAAAATTAGAATAAATTTTAATTAAATTTTATCGACTTTGTTAGGTCTTCTAGCAATATAATGGTAATATAAAGGTGAATCTAAAGCTTGGAAAAGTATCTATTAGCAAGCTAAGGTGAGGAATCAGAACTCTAAACTAATTGGTTAATAACAAACTGTTTTCTATTTTCTTGAGTCCAATGCCACGCTTGATTCTATGCGACTATGTTTGTAATGTGCATACAACATGTCATCTAATATTTCTATTACTTGTTCATGCATATTTACTTTATGGTTTATAACATGTTGATGATGATGATTGATAGGAATAGGCATGTGACTGTATGTGAGTGGTTGGTGTACTTGATGCGAGCGAGTATCAGGGGAGGTGTGATGAGAACGTCAATAAACGTTAACCTTTGGCGGGTCTAAGCACTTTAGCTCTATCTCTAACTCAAGTCTTGTATATTAGCATCGTCGTATCGCCATTACTTTAGCAGAGCAATTATGTCATAGAGTATCAGGGGAGGTGGTCTCGATCCTTGTAGTCTCTAACTCTACCGGGGGGCCTTAGCTCTATCTCTATGGACATTCTGAGGGATGTTGGGGTGAGGCCTTGGATACACTTTTTGACATTAGGATTGGTTAGTTGCGAGCCCAATTTGCAGCCCTCGCTAACAGGGGCTTACGTGTTGGTATGGAACTATATAGCAATAAACGTAACCTTTGTTATATAATGTTCATGATTGGGTGCATGTGAGTTGACGATAAACGTGATCTTCGGGTAACGTCACACACTCGTGTATAGAGGCGGGGTCAATAAACGCGACCTTTGGCTACCTAAACCTTTTTATTGCATACTGTAAACTTATATACCAGACCAAAGATATAAATTGATTTTTTGCATGCATATGTATTGTTGCATTGTTTTGGCTACTCACTGAGCCGTGATGTGTGCTCACCCCTCGACGTCGAATATTTTTAGTTGATGCTGCAGGTTTCACAGTTGAAGAATATATAAATGCTCCAGCATACGGGAACGTAGCAGCGATGGAGGTTGAAGCTGAAGTGGATACACATGACTCCTCTTGCGAGTGTAACTCATGTGTATTCGATTAGATATTTTTCTAGTTTTCCTTATTTGGATTTATTAAAGACATGTATTTGATATCTATTTATGTCTCAGTTGATACAGAATAATTTGCTATTTAAATATTAATATCACAATAGATTCTCAGTTCATTTTATTATAAGACTTTCGCTACTGTGTATTTACTCTGATTATGATTATGGATGTATGGAGTTTAGATAACGCGGATATAGCCTACTCGAGATCCTGGTTGAACCGTTGGTTTATTAGCTGTTCAATCCACCATTCTGAATAGTGCAGAATTGGGGTGTGACAACTTGGTATCAGAGCATCTCAGGCCTTGTCCGCTGAACTAGCATATATTCAAGAAAATTTTAAACTGAAATAGGATAAAAGTAAAAACAGTAATTTTAAAACACTATAAGCACAAGTGATGGTTGAGACCGAATTTAAAAAAAAAGAATAATGCATCTACTAAAGGGGAAACAAGTTTACATACTATGAGAGAGAAACAAACGTATATAAAAACTAAAGCAGAGTACAGTCTACAACCCGGAAAGTTACTCTGTAGTACAAAGAAAAACAAATACAATCAAGAAGCTAGAGGTGAAGGAGGAGGCGGTGCCTCCCGATCTCTTTCATAGGCCTTAGCATAGACTCTAGTCAACCAGGCTATCTGAGTCTGGGTCGTCTGTAGACTAGCTATGAGATCGGCTACCCTCCGGTCAGTCACACGCTGAACCTTTATGAGCTCTCCCATCCGCGTGTCTGATATGTGTTGGGTGGCTAACAGCTCATCCACTCTCACACGCTGAGCGTCTAGTAACTCCTCCATCCTCAGATCAGATCTGCGCTGAGCCTCCCTGATCTCATGCAACATCTCCATCATATCAGAAGGTGGGTGTGAAGGACCAGCCGCATGAGAAGGACCAGTCTCAGGTGCAGGATACGCCGCAGAAGAAGTACCAACTCCAGCCGCATGCGTAGGTGAAGGCGGTGGTATCGATTCGACATCCATGTACATGCGGTCATCATCATCGACAGGATCCGCATGAGCTCTAGCAGCGGCAGCAGCGGCCTCAGCCTCAGCCATCTCGATGCGAGTGTGAGGGCGCACCATCTCGTTCCTCTCCTCGTCACTAACTTGGGCATCCCGCATGCCCATCTTGCAGATAGCCTCCCAACCTAGAGGCAACGAGAAGGTCTTCTCCTGAATCTTCTCATCCACTAAGTCAACCCCCAGGCGGGTCAGAAGAACAGTAATCATACGTCCATAGGGTAGATTACCCCTATGACCGGACAATGTAGCACTAATCATGGTCCGCATGATGATGTAAGGAAGGCAGACGGGCTGCCTAGTGCAAATGTTGTACAGAAGATTCTGGGTCAGCTGAGAAACCCTCTCATAATGGCCACTCTGCGGAATCAGATTATGCTGGATAATCTTGCAGAAGACCCGTGGAGCCGGACGCATATAACAAGCTCTCATCTGCCAGCGATCAGGTCGTAACAACTGATTGTCGATCTCTGCCCTCATCTCCATAGAAACAAACTGGGGCTCTCCAGGCGCACAGTACACCATGGGGCCATCATAAGGAATGCCCAGTAGGTCGGCCAATTTTCGATAGTCAAATGAGATATTCACCCCTTTGACGTAGCTGGTGATGCGCAACTCGTGACCCCTCTCGACATCATTGTAATTCCCCACCACCTGGAGGTTACAATAAAACTGTCGCACCAAATCCAGGCAGGTGCAAGCGTCATAAGTGATGACAGGGAGCCATCCCATATCACCAAACGCCCTCTCTACATTGAACAGGGCTAGCTCAGCCAAGTTCACCATACGACCACCCTCTACCTTCTTACGGACATAGTGGGCATACTGTGCCTCGGCTTCATTGGAGCGGAAGCGAAGCGGATCACGAACTCGGGGTACCTTGGTACGAGCCATGGTATCTGCAAAGGAAGAAACAGGGAGACAAGGAGTTAATAGGATAAAAATCCAAAATTTGACATTATAACGACGTAAGTTGGCCAAAAGCCTCACTTTTCACCCATACACGTGGGCAGGAGGACTTACGTAGGTTCCAACATATCCTACAACACCCACACAGTAGGAAATTGGAACTAATGAAGTCCAATTTGAAGGAATTTCAAGAAATCGTAAAAATTCGACAAATTAGGGCAAAAAGAGCAAAAATCCAAGTTTCTCGATAACCAACCGATGAAAAAAAATTTTGAGGGCTTTCGTTCCTCGAGACACCAATAACAAAAGCCCCCAATAAAAATCAAATTTTTACGGTTGGAAAAAATTTAATTTGAAAGATACAAGTTAAATGGACAAAAACCTAGAAAAGAAAACCTAAAAACAGGGGAAAATGAGAAAACATACCTGTAGGGATGATGTGGACGTCGAAACCCGGATCCAAATTGTCCAAAATAGTGGAGTGGCACTGTAGCAACTCAGAGGGGAGAGACGAGTCGAAACGGGAGGGAAATAACAAAGAATGAACCAAAAATCGGATCTTAGAAGTCTGATTTTTGGTCTGAGGGTCGGACAATTCGACCAGAACCATCAACCCTCGGATCGACCCTCCCATCGACCCTCGGCTCTCGGGAATTTGACAGAAAACTAAGGGTCGGATACTGAGGGTCGGATACCCATCGACCCTCGGCTCTCGGGAATCTAACAGAAAACTAAGGGTCGGATACTGAGGGTCGGATACCCATCGACCCTCACATCGACCCTCAGCTCTCGGTAAGAACAGGTCATTCCCAGGGTCGAAAACTGAGGGTCGGACATACCATCGACCCCCACCATCGACCCTGCATAGAAAAGACAGTATTTTTCACAGAATGATCTAAAAATTTTGAAATTTTACATCGGTTAACGTGCCTACATGAAGTATAAATGATTGTCTCACCTATTTTGATGATTTTTAGGCACCACCAATCTAAGAAGAAAAACATGTTTGGACGTAGAGTGACCAGGCAGAGTCGGAATGTAGTTCCACCACCACCACCTATAGAGGAGCCCAGTCAGGAAAATATATATGTACCAGGAAATCCAGATTAGGCAAACCCTACCAACTTGCAACCTCCACCACCAGAGTTAGTAACTGTGGTAATGAATTTAGCACAGCAGCTGCAACAGATGCAACATGCACAGGCTCAAATACAAGTTGCAATGGGAATTATATTCCAAGCCGCACATGCTACACCCATGCAGACCGGACAAGCCAGTGCAGCACCGGTGGGTAACCACCCAGCACCTCAAACACCTCAACCACCAGCTGCACAAACTCCAGTACCAGGTCTGGAAGCAGCTCAGGTTAATTATTAGTATCCACAACCTATGTTTGGGGCATACCCCCAAAATCAGATCGATCACTCTCGACTGGTTGAGAGATTTTTGAAGATGAAGCCCAAGGAATTTAATGGTAAACCGTCTGATCCGTTATGGCCAGCACACTGGATCGACGAGATGGAGAGAAACTTTCTTATGATGACTATTACAGAAGAAGAAAAGGTATTATGTGCCACCTTCATGCTCAAAGGCGATGCACATCATTGGTGGAAATCTACCCGGGCCTATCTATTGACCAAGCACGCCCTATTGACTTGGGCTATTTATAAAGAAGCTTTCTTTGAGAAGTATTTTCCACGAAGCTTTAGAGATTCTATGGAGAAGGAGTTCCTGAGTTTATATCAGGGACAGATGTCAGTGGATGCATATCAACAGCGTTACGAAAAGCTGTTTTTCTTTGCACCACTCAGTATGCAAGAAGAAGACACTAAGACCCGTAGGTTTGTCACGGGGTTAAGAGGAAGCATCAGAGAACACGTTCTGGGCTTGGAAAAGAAGGTATATAATGAAGCTGTCCAAATTGCTCGAGTTATAGAATCGAGCCAGAAGGAGAGTTATTTCACACAGAACAGAGGTATAAAAAGGCCAGCTGGAAATGCTTACAACGGAGGCAACAACAAGACATTGAAACCCTTCCGTGCTCAGGGCTTTACTGCTGCACCCAGGACTACTCCAGTAGCTCAACATCAGCCAAAGCCAAATTCTGAAGGCCCAAAGTGTTTTAACTGCAACCAAATGGGACATATAGCAAGGGAGTGCCCTAAGCCCAAGAAGCAGTTACATCAGGGACGAGTATATGCTGTTACATCCGAGGATGCTGCCGCATCACCCGATGTGGTCACAGGTATGACTGAAACCTTTTAAAGTTGTAATTACATTGTATGAGTATATAGATTAAGTAAAATAAATCACAGGTATCGTACCTATAAATGGCGTACCCGCCAGAGTACTCTTTGATTCAGGTGCTACTTATTCCTTTATATCGGTGTCATTCGGAAAGAAACTAAATTTACCAATCAAAACATTAGACTACAATTTACTTGTACGGTCACCGATGGGGTTAGAAGTGGAATTAGAGAAAGGATATAGACCATGTCCAGTTCTCATTGGCGAGAAAACCTTAGATGCAACCTTGATACAACTGGAGATGGCAGACTTAGACGTCATCTTGGGAATGGACTGGTTAGCTCAGCATTCTGCAAACCTATTATGCGCCGAAAAGAAGCTAACATTTAAAGACAAAGAAGGAGCAGAATTCAGTTTTGCGGGAACCAAACTTCCCCGTAGACGCAAGCTCATACTCTCGGCACTGAAGGCTAAGAAGTGCCTTGAGAAGGGGGCAATCGGGTATCTAGTATCAGTGGTCGACCTAACCAAGGAAGCACCATGAATGGAAGACATTGATGTCGTGCGGGACTATCCCGATGTATTTTCGGAGGAACTACCAGGATTACCACCCGACCGAGCCACAGAGTTTGTGATAGATCTTATACCTGGAGCCGCACCAGTATCAAAAGCACCTTATAGAATGGCTCCTACTGAACTGAAGGAACTGAAAGTGCAACTACAGGAACTGCTGGACAAGGATTATATTCGACCCAGTATATCACCATGGGGAGCACCGGTATTATTCGTAAAGAATAAGGACGGTAGCGTTTGATTATGTATCGACTATCGGGAGTTGAATAAACTGTCAATCAAGAATCGATATCCACTACCTCGGATCGATGACTTGTTCGATTAGTTGCAAGGAGCAAAGGTATTTTCTAAGATCGATCTTCGATCAGGCTATCATCAGTTGAAGATTAAAGAAGGTGATATTCCTAAGACAGCTTTCAGGACCAGATACGGACATTATTTCTTGGTCATGTCTTTTGGATTAACAAACGCACCAGCAACTTTCATGGAACTTATGAACCGGGTCTTCCACGATATGTTCGATACGTCGGTAATAGTATTTATTGATGATATATTGGTATACTCCAAAGGACAAGGAAACCCATATCAAGAACGTAAACGCCGCCCTACAGCGTTTAAGGAAAGAGAATTTATATGCCAAATTTTCAAAGTGTGAGTTTTGGCTAAGTGAAGTCGCCTTCCTAGGCCATGTAGTATCCGCTGAAGGAATCAAGGTGGACCCCAGCAAGATCGAGGCTATTGTAAAGTGGGAAGCACCAAAGAGCATTGCAGAAATTAGATGTTTTCTGGGTCTCGTCGGTTATTATCGAAGATTTGTAGAAGACTATTCCCGGATTGCTGTACCTCTCACCAGTCTAACTAAGAAAGGTGAAAAGTTTGTGTAGACAGATAAATGTGAGAAGAGCTTCCAAATATTGAAGACCAGATTGATATCCACTCTGATTTTGACTATTCCTGTTCCAGGACAGACATTTACCTTATACACTGATGCGTCGGGACTGGGATTAGGATGTGTGCTTATGCAAGGAGAGCAAGTAATTGCTTATGCCTCGAGACAGTTGAAGATACATGAGAAAAATTACCCCACTCATGATTTGGAGTTAGTGGCAGTACATCTTTGTCAAGATATGGAGACATTACCTATACGGAGAGAAATTTCAGATTAAGTCGGACCATAAAAGTCTTACTTATTTATTTAATCAGAAGGAGTTGAATATGAGACAAAGAAGATGGCTGGAACTATTGAAAGACTATGATTGTGATATCCAGTATCATCCGGGGAAAGCGAATGTAGTAGCGGATGCGTTGAGCAGAAAGGCAATGATAAAATCACAAGGAGAGGTTAGCACGACTGCAGCAATGTGTACTACCGGAATGGTATTCAATCACGGCAATGAGTAGTATGTGATAGATACAACGGATGGATCAGCCAACCAAGGGTTTATTCATCGGTTTTCAAATATGTTCGCGGCATTGAAGATTATACCGGATACAATGGATGAAGTGAAGACAGCTATCAAATCAGATCCTTATCTGAGAACAGTACAAGAAGATATCGAGAAAGGTAGGACTAATCCTGAGTTCACCTTGGACGAAGAGAAAGTACTGAAATACAAAGGAAGAATATGTGTACCCAAAACAGAAAGTGCAGACATTAGACACCGACTGATGAAAAAGAAGCCCATACCACCATCTATTCGATACATCCTTTGAGTACAAAAATGTATCATGATCTAAAGAAACTATATTGGTGGAGAGGAATGAAAGCAGATGTAGCTAAGTTCGTGTCTCAATGCCTAAATTATCAGAAAGTAAAGGCTGAACGACAAAGACCCGCAGGACTGTTACAGCCATTACCGAAATCAGCATGGAAATGGGACTGCATCACCATGGACTTCGTCACGAGATTACCACTGACTCCTCGAGTAGTTGGCGCAGTTTGGGTGATTGTGGACCATCTAACTAAAACAGCTCACCTCATACCTATACGACCTCAGTATACTCTAGAAAGGTTAGCAAAGCTGTATGTGGATAATATCGTTCGATTACACGGTGTACCAGAGAGCATTGTATCCGATAGAGATCCACGATTTACTTCCAAGTTTTGGAAAGGATTGCGAAAGGCTATGGGTACAACATTGAAGTTCAACACTGCATTCCACCCACAGACAGATGGACAGTCAGAGCATACAATCCAGATTTTAGAAGATATGCTACGAGCATGTGTAATTGACTTTAAAGGATCATGGGATGAAAAGTTACCATTGATCGAGTTCGCTTATAACAATAGCTATCAGGCTACTATACAGATGTCACCTTATGAAGCACTGTATGGCAGGAAGTGTCGAACTCCTTTGTTTTGGAATGAAGTTGGAGACCGTAGTATTATTGGACCAGAATTTATTGAAGAGACTTTCCGGGTGGTCGACATTATCAAGGAAAGAGTGAGAACAGCTCAGAACCGGCAGAAGTAATATGCAGATACTCGACGCAGAGATCTGGAGTTCGCTATAGGTGATAAAGTATTTTTGAAAGTATCGCCTATGCGAGGATTGAAAAGGTTCGGACAGAAAGGGAAACTAAGTCCAAGATATGTCGGGCCATATGAAATTCTAGCTAAGCATGGGAAAGTGGCTTATCAGTTAGCACTACCACCATCTATGTCAAGTGTGCATAACGTATTTCAAATTTCCCTATTGAAGAAGTATGTCAAGGATCCAACGCATGTTTTGACAGTAGATTTATCGGAATTGACTGATGATTTGACATTCGAAGTAACACCAACAGGAATCAGCAGCCGAAAGGTTTAACGTCTACGCAATCGAGATATCTATTATGTTAAGGTCACATGGAAAAGTAGAGACATGGAAGAAGTTACATGGGAAGAAGAAAATGCTATGCGAAAGCAATACCCTTACTTATTTGATTCAGAAGGTACGTACAATTTCGAGGATAAAATTTTTATAAGTAGGGGGGAGTTGTAAGATCCGTGTCAATCTAACCCGGTCTTATCACCTTGAACCAGGTTTACCCATCATGGTCGAGTCAAATGGACCACGGGCGTGAAGGAGATTGAGATCACATGTATCAAATCGACCCTAAAACACTTAATTTAAGGGGAGGGTCGCATACCGAGCCAAGGAGGGTCGGACCCCCCAAGACAGAAAGTCAGACCCTCAGTTTTGAAGGGAGGGTCGGACAACTTAGAAAACCTAGGGTCGACGGGATCATCGACCCTCCCATCGACCCTTAATTGCCGCCGAAACTGAAATTAGGAAATTTCTTAATTTTCGATTTGGATTCTTTCCTAATCTCAAAGAGACTTATTTTAGGATGTTCCTACACTATTTAAAGGATGTCCCTAAGCCTCTTTCACTCCTTTTACAACCCTAATTGAATTGAGAGAAAGAGAAGAGAAGGAAAAGGAGAAGAAGAGAAGCAAGGAAGAGAAGGAAGCCAAAACAAGAAGAGTTGTAGAGAAGGAGTAATCTTCTCAGGTATGAATAATAATTCCATGAGTTTCTACAGACCCTAGATTAGATAATGAAGAGAGCGTGATCTCGGCGAAACCCAAACCATCAATCCATGGTTAGGTTTTCATGGAAAATCATGGGAGAATATACGAAAGCTATATAGGTGGATGCTTCATGATTCTAGACCATGGGGTGAATGTTGAATGGACTGTAGGAGCAAGCCATAGGACCCCAAACACAAAGAATGGACTAAAAGAGGAAAATTGACCAAAATACATCGAGGGTCGCACAGAAGGTCGATGACCATCCGACCCTAGGTGATCCTGAGTATGGACCCTCAGTGTTCGGGAAGTCCAGATTGGGGAGGGTCGCACCCAGGGTCGATCAGGACTCCAACCCTACCTCCGACCCTCAGTTAATAGAATGGTTTTAAAAATTAAAATAAATTTTAATTAAATTTTATCGACTTTGTTAAGTCTTCTAGCAATATAATAGTAATATAAAGGTGAATCTAAAGTTTGGAAAAGTATATATTAGCAAGCTAAGGTGAGAAAACAGAATTCTAAACTAATTGGTTAATAACAAACTATTTTCTATTTTCTTGAGTCCAATGCCATGCTTGATTCTATGCGACTATGTTGTAATGTGCATACAACATGTCATCCAATATTTCTATTACTTGTTCATGCATATTTACTTTATGGTTTATAACATGATGATGATGATGATGATAGGAATAGGCATGTGATTGTATGTGTGTGGTTGGTGTACTTGATGCAAGCGAGTATCAGGGGAGGTGTGATGAGAACATCAATAAACGTTAACCTTTGGCGGGTCTCAGCACTTTAGCTCTATCTCTAACTCAAGTCTTGTGCATTAGTATCGTCGTATCGCCATTACTTTAGCAGAGCTATTATGTCGTAGAGTATCAGGAGAGGTGGTCTCGGTCCTTGTAGTCTCTGACTCTACCGGGGGGGCTTAGCTCTATCTCTATGGACATTCTGAGGGATGTTGGGGTGAGGCCTTGGATACACTTTTTGGCATTAGGATTGGTTAGTTGCGAGCCCAGTTTGCAGCCCATGCCAACAGGGGCTTACGTGTTGGAATGGCACTATATAGCAATAAACGTTAACCTTTGTTATATAATGTTCATGATTGGGTGCTTGTGAGTCGACGATAAACGTTACCTTCAGACGGCGTCTGTAAGCACCCCATTTTTTCCATCCCAGCTAAACAAAGTCCTGCTGGTGTGTGGACAACAAAAGGAAGAAAGGTGATCGAAAGTTTGGATTCTTGACTGTGAATTTGAGGAAGTTTTCAATGGGTCTGTGAATTTGAGGAAGTTTTCAATGGGTCCACAGCAAGGTCATGGGTTATAATTTTGCATGGATGCGTAGGTCATAGAATTATCTTCGAAACGAGACCAGAATTGCTCAATTTTGATATCAAATGAGGAAGATATGACCATTTTAGTCAGATGATACATATGAGGGAGGTTTATGAAATTATTATAAATAATCCTAGGGGCCTTTATGCAAATTATCCTAAGTTGGATTGTTTGAATTTCAAATCATCATATCTTGATCATCCGACATCGGATTCAGGTGATTCCAGTTCCTATATTCCTCATTTTTAATGTTCTACAAAATGAACGCAAAAAATTTGGAATAGAGGCCATCGAAAAATTCCATGCGGGATGACAGCGGAAATAACCCATGAAATGACAAGGAGAGAAAACCCGGTTAATTCCAATTAATCCAATCAACTCGGTTCAAGCCGGTTTTTGGTCCAACCTAGCTCAACCCATATCGGTTTAACTCGGTCCAACCTAAGTCGGTCTCAACCCGTTTCGAACCAGTTCATCCATGTGCATAGTATTTATATATTATATATATTGTATACTATACATATATGTATGTTATTAAATATATGTGTATATAATATATATTATTATATATAAGAGATAAAATCTAAAAGATCTTGGAGAAGAAAAAGGAAAGAGGAGAGAGAGGAGACGTGAAAGAGAAGGAGGCTTTAGGGTTGAGATGAAATCTAAAAGATCTTGGAGAAGAAAAAGGAAAGAGGAGAGAGAGGAGACGTGAAAGAGAAGGAGGCTTTAGGGTTGAGATGAAATCTAAAAGATCTTGGAGAAGAAAAAGGAAAGAGGAGAGAGAGAGACGTGAAAGAGAAGGAGGCTTTAGGGTTGAGATGAAATCTAAAAGATCTTGGAGAAGAAAAAGGAAAGAGGAGAGAGGGAGACGTGAAAGAGAAGGGGTTTTCTAGAAGAAGAATGAGAAAAAGGAAAGAAAGGAAGAAGAAAAAATGTGAGAGAGGAAGAAAAGAAAGGAAAGAAGAAAAAATGGAGAGAAAAAAAGATTTTCTAGAAAAAAGAAGAAAAGGAAAGAAGGATCTTCTAGAAAATGAGTGAAAAATTATAAATAGGAGAGAGGAGGGATCCTTTTCCATACCAGAGAGAGAGGGGAACGTGGGTGAGAGAGAGAAACGTGAGTGAGAGAGAGAAAACGTGAGAGAGGAAGAAAGAAAGAGAGAGAAAAGAGAAAAGAAAGAAAAGAGAAGAAGAAAAGAGAGAAAGAGAAGAGAGAAAGAAGCAGAAGAGAGGAGAAGGAGGATTCACATTCAAAGGGGATTGATACAACCCCCAATCACCCTTCATCAACGGTTTCGCTCGATTTGAGCCCAAGGTTAGTACTCTAAACAAATTTAGAGGTCGTTATAATGCCCGAATGCCAATTTTGCTTGAAAAAGGCTAATTTTCATGAAATCTCAATCATGAATGCTCTATTACATGCTTGTTAATGTTAGGATGCCTATGTCTAACATTTTTCATGAATGATAATTTGTCTAAGCTATTCAATGATGAATTTTTTATTGATATACAATGATGTTTGATGTTTTTTTGTAAATTTCATAAAGTGATTTTCTGATCTGAAAATTCCAGATTTAGGGTTCAAACTTAGGACGTACATCATATGTATTTTTTCTAAGATTTTGAAGCCCAAAATTTTATGGGAGTCTCTCTGATATGATAGAAGACTACCCTAAAAATTTCGTTTCATTTGGAATTGGGGAAATATATCAAAAAATTTGTCTTTGACATTGCTATTTTTCTCGGATGTAATGCAATCCGCCATCGGAAAGTCTCTAGACAAAGACCTTATGGCCATAATCAGAAAATACACTTAACATGAACTTTTTAGACATGAAAGTCTTATAAAAAATGGCACTGGTTTCATATTTTTTTCATTTTTCGTTGAATTGATATCAATTTTTAAGTGCATAGTGCTTTGATTTCAGATCTGTCATGATGTGCTGATTTGCATGATTGAAAAGAGTCATTTTTCACAAAGAAAATATACTGTTTTAACTTGTTTTTCTTAATGAAATTTTAGATCAGACAGTTATCTACATAGACATATGTCTTTATTTAATTTTCATTAAGAATAGAATTTTATTTGGAATTTATGGTGCAACTGGTCAAAAATCTGGAACAGACCTGTCCAGTGTATTTTCCTGTACTTGGGGAATGTTTTTGACCTGCCTATGGTCTCTTTTAGGATTAGCTTCCTTGAGACAAAATGTTGGCCTCTGAGTCTTCTTTCCAGGGATATCTTTTAAGAATTTCTTGAGTAAGTACAGTGCCCTATGTGCCCATTTTGGTCCAGCCTGACAAAGCTGTCATCTTGCTACGTGTTCCATCATGTTTTGATTGATTCTCATATGCTTTGGTTGTTTCTCACATGCCATATTTGATGCTATGCTATGTTCGGATGCTCGTATGCATACACTGCCATAATTGGAATAGTCACACTGCCATAATTGGAATGATCACATTGCCATAATTGGAATAATCACATTGCCATGATTGGAATGCTACACATGCTTATTGCCATATTTGACTACTACAGTTGCTCACATATTACTGCCATGTTTGGATGCACACTTACCATGTTTGTATTGATTCACATGCTCACTTGCCATTTTTGACTGATGTGTTGCTAAATTTAAATATATTTCTAACATGCTATATTTGGATGCTTACACTGTTATATTTAAGCTCACATTGCTATGTTAGATTGTTTACATTGTACAACAACTAGGGCAAGATACATCCTAAGATGGAAAGAATTGAACAATTAGGGTAGTGAAACCCTAAAAATGGAAAGAATAATTAGGGCAAAATAAACCCTAGAATAAAGAGAATAATTAAGGTATGAAACCCTAAAAAATGAAAATCACAATGAAAAGGGATAGGAAACCCTAGAAACCTAAAAATGGAAACAATAAAAATGGTAGGAATTTAGGTCTCATCCCTAGATCCTATTGACAAAAATAGAAAGAATTTGGTACACATCCCAAATAAAAATGGTAGGAATTTAGGTCTCATCCCTAGATCCTATTGACAAAAATAGAAAGAATTTGGTACACATCCCAAATAAAAATGGTAGGAATTTAGGTCTCATCCCTAGATCCTATTGATAAAAATAGAAAGAATTTGGTACACATCCCAAATAAAAATGGTAGGAATTTAGGTCTCATCCCTATATCCTATTGACAAAAATAGAAAGAATTTGGTACACATCCCAAATAAAAATGGTAGGAATTTAGGTCTCATCCCTAGATCCTATTGACAAAAATAGAAAGAATTTGGTACACATCCCAAATAAAAATGGTAGGAATTTAGGTCTCATCCCTAGATCCTATTGATAAAAATGAAAAGAATTTGGTACACATCCCAAATAAAAATGGTAGGAATTTAGGTTTCATCTCTAGATCCTATTAACAAAAATGGAAACAATAAAATGGTAGGAATTTAGGTCTCATCCATAGATCCTATTGACAAAAATGGAAGGATTTTGGTACACATTCCAAATCCGACTCTCACAAATTTCAAACTACGTCGTACCTGATTTCTAGGGCAAACCCTAGAATACGTAGGCAATTTGGGAATCCCAAATACGGTACAAAGCCACCCATCAACCATACATCCAGCATAAACTTCAACTTGAACAAAAAAA
This sequence comes from Protea cynaroides, assembly GCA_028583415.1. Taxonomy (NCBI): domain Eukaryota; kingdom Viridiplantae; phylum Streptophyta; class Magnoliopsida; order Proteales; family Proteaceae; genus Protea; species Protea cynaroides. The sequence continues at coordinate 44,437,724 of CM053274.1, read as the reverse complement.
TCTAATTGAAGCAAATGCATAAATCACTTCCATAATCTTTAATCACACAAACCATTTCGAACTACGTTTTTGGACTTGATTTCCAGGATTGGAATACGTAGGCAGTTTGAGATGTCTTACACATCTCAGATTCAGTCCAAGACCGAACCATCTTTGGTTCGGTTCACTGTATAATATTGTACATTACATTTGCTTGTTTATTTACTTTAAAACATGATTGGCTGAACCCTAGGTTAGAATAACTTAGCAACTTGGTTTAGGACATCTCCCATTGAACCCTAGTCATCCAGTTGACCAAGCACAGTCAAAATTAGAATTTAAGGAAAGTTTAGGAGGCCGATATTGATCGGGCGGTTTGGGTGCCTAACACCTTCCCATAACCGTACCCTGAATACTTACCCGATCTCTTGCAGACCGAAGAACCGATACATTGGGTCACGAGTCAATAGAAGTCTTACCTTAGGGTGAGGCTACATTTTTAGAGGTCCTAGACCTTAATCTAGGTGACGACTCCAATAGAACAAATCGATCTTCATCGATTACAGGATACACATGTCCATCCAGAGGAGGATCACGTCAATTTTCCATTATCCTCACAGCGTCACACACTTGTGTATAGAGGCGGGGTCAATAAACGTTACCTTTGACTACCTAAACCTTTCTATTGCATATTGCAAACTATAAACCAGACCAAAGATATGAATTGATTGCATGCATATATACTATTGCATTGTTTTGTTTGCTCACTGAGCCGTGATGTGTGCTCACCCCTCGACGTTGAATATTTTTAGTTGATGATGCAGGTTTCACAGTTGAAGAATATATAAATGGTCCAGCGTACGGGAACGTAGCAGCGATGGAGGTTGAAGCTGAAGTGGATACACATGACTCCTCTTGCAAGTGCAACTCATGTGTATTCGATTAGATATTTTTTTAGTTTTCTTTATTTGGATTTATTAAAGACATGTATTTGATATCTATTTATGTCTTAGTTGATACAGAATAATTTACTATTTAAATATTAATATCACAGTAGATTCTCAGTTCATTTTATTATAAGACTTCTGCTATTGTGTATTTACTCTGATTATGATTATGGATGTATGAAGTTTAGATAACACGAATATAGCCTATTCGAGATCCTGGTTAAACCGTTGGTTTATTAGCGGTTCATCACGCCATTCTGAATAGTGCAGAATTGGGGTGTGACATGCGATGCTCCCCATACCCGACTTATTGTGGATGGATGGGCGAGTTGACTGGTGGGATTACCATCTCCTCAAGTAGCTGGCATAATACAGGCTTGGGATGAGCTGTGGGCTAGTAGCCCACGTAATACAGACTTGTTCTTTAACGACGTACCCATACTTAGGGGTGATACTGTACGCCGAGTGAGGCGGTATCATCTGAAGGAAGAAGACTCGTGTTGCCTGCAGACTCTGTGAGTGGGTTATCCTAAGCTGGAACTTACAGTTATTTACCAAACCGTAGTTAATAGTTGCATGCATTTGTTTATTGCATATTTAGTTTTTTTCCTAAGCTCGGTGGTTAAGTTTACCTTGTCGCACAAACTATTTTTAGATGTTGTAGGTTCTTCGGTTGACGCTTCGGGTGGCAATCCATCTAGTGTGGAGGATGAGGACTATAAACCTAAAGAGGATATCTCTAATTCTTGATGTGTTGTGTAGTGCTATGCACGGGTTTAAGCTGTGCCCATGTTTTCTTTCCTTAGTTGGGATTATTTATTTTTATTTTGGGTTTACGATGAACATAAAATTTGAATAATATTTTATTGTACCTTGGATTATTTATTATGGAGTAATTGGATAATTGAATTATTTATTGATTTGGAATTTAAATATTAGTTAAAGTAGTAATGTGTCAGCTCTTGAATAAATTGTTTAAGCTTTAAGTCTTTCGCTACTCAATGAATCTATTAATTTATGCTAATGTTTTTGGGGTTGACTTGTGGAGTACTGTGATGTGCGATCCTGGAAGGGGATTTCTTATGCCCTGATAGAATGGAGTCTCGTTGCATTTCATAGTACTAATACGTCGAGAACAGGGTGTGATATGTATGGGGGTATACTTGTAATTGTGTAGGGGATTAGGTTTTCTAGGGATCTCTATATATTGTCTCTGTGGGAAAAACCCTAAGTAATGTCTAACCAAAAAATGATGTAGAGTTTTCTTATGAATAAAAAAAATTCTCTGTTTCTCTGTGGTAGAGGTAAGTATTCGGGATTGGGTATTGAATCACGATAAATCTTGTGTTTATGTATTCGTTTGATCTTCGTTTTTTCTCTAATTTGTGCTTTCATCCCTAACAAGTGATATCAAAGCTAAGATTAGACAAATTGATTACAGATCTAAAAGAAAAAGAGGTGCGCAAGGTTAAAAGATTTTTTTTTCACCAATGAATCTAATGCAAAAGACGTTTTTTTTTTCATCCCACGGTGAGGTTGTAAACTATACTAGAAAAGGTGACTTGCTACTACTACAAAAGAGGAAGAAAAAAATAATAATAATAGGTTTATGTTTTTTAAATTGTAGTCCGACAAGAAAAAAAAAATTAAAGGTGTCATGATTACAACCTTATTAGTGGTTTGTGGAAACAGAGAAGAGAAGAACTTTGAGGTTCTCTCTTCGTTGTGGAAACCGAGAGAGATTTAAAGTACAAAAAATAAATAAATAATTAAAGGTGTACATTGTACGATCAGATGCGATGTACGTATATTGTATCATCTAAAAATACGAAATAAAAAGAGAGGTTGTTTCAATGTTTTTTGAGTGCTACGGATTCATTGAAAGGCACGAATCGGACAAATTCAGTATCCTTGGTATTGATCTAGCAGTCTTGTGCAAGATCAACGGTGATTGAAATTTTTGAAAGTTGATGGCAAGCACAGACGATAAAAATTGAGTTAATTGGATAGCGGCAAAGGGTTTTAACTTCTTCATAGAACCTTTCAATGGTTATAATGCTTGCACCTTGTGGCAACAGGTAAAGAACATTCTTATGTGGAAGGGGACTGTTAAGGCTCTCAAGAAGAAATCCAAGTCGAAAAATATGACGGATGATGAGTGACTAAAGTTGAGGGATCTAGCAAATAGCATGATCCAATTTTATTTTTTTTTTTGGGTAAGTGCATGATCCAATTGTTTTTGGCATATAATACTCTTCATGAGGTCATTAGTTTGGAGGATCCAGAAGAAGTTTGGACGAAGTTGGAGAGTAAGTACAAGTCCAAATCATTGACAAATCGATTGTTTTTTAAGAAACAATTATATGGCTTTCGCTTGTTAGATGGAAAGAAATTTGAAATGCACATTGATGAGTTCAATAAGATTCTGACAGAGTTGTCTGCTCTTGATGTGCAGATTGAAGAGAAAGACAAGACACTTCTCCAGTTGACCTCATTACCACCTTCATTTGATCACATTGAGACTACATTGTTGTTTGGTAAGGATACTCTCAAACTTGACGATATTATTATTGCTTTGCTGATGAATGAGACATGATGAAAACATAGTGGTGAGGAGACGTCAGAAGAGGGTAATCCCTTGGTTACAGTTGGTCTGGGAAGAGGAAGATCAAATGGGAGACAGGAATATGGCAAGAATAAAGGGTCACTCCAAGTCACAAGGTCACAAAATAATTTGTTATTATTGCTATGAGGAAGGCTATATAAAGAAGAATTGTCCAAAGCGTAAGGAGGATAAAAAGAAAGAAAATGATAACGGTACGGTAAGAATGGCAAATGATGCTAAAAGCAAGGTTGTCGAGATTGGGACTGTACGGATTCGCATGTTTGATGGGATTGTGCGAACTATAACTAGGGTTAGATATGTGCCAGATCTAAAGAAGAATCTGATTTCATTAGGAACACTGAATTCGAGAGGCTAAAGGTGTTCATCTGAAGGTAGAGTTCTCAAAGTCTCTAAAGAAGCTATGGTTGTGATGCAGGGATAAATGGCTGGAAATCTATACAGACTTGCAGAGAGTGTTGAAACAGATGGTGCTTCTATTGAAACTCAGGCAAAAGATACAGATAGAAGATAGAGACTACAGGAAGTTCAAATTGTGAGCAAATGCAGATCTGGGAATAAGCGAGTTTCTTTCGCTTCAAATTTTGTAAGTGGAAGTGATTTCTCCAGTGATGCTGCAGCAGTGGGAAAGATAGAGTCACATCACATCTTATGGCGGTAAGCTGTGCGGGACACTCGGATGGGGTGTGGGCTATGCCGGTTTGGGTGTAGCAATTTGAGAAAGACGATGGGCGAGTTACAGAATCGACATCAACGAGTTCTTCTTCAAGGTAGTTTGTAGAATCCAAGCCAAGTGGAGATTTGTTGGATTGGTTTATTGTATTCTATGGGATCCACACAGTTATTGCATAGTAATTGTATTAGGGTTTGGGTCTATTACATGTATGGGGGTAAACTTGTAATTATGTGAGGGATTAGGGTTTCTAAGGATCCCTATATATTCTCTGTGGGAAAAACCCTAAATAAGGTTTGAACAAAAGAAAACACTTTGTCAGGTGAAGAGAGGTGTAGAGTTTTCTTGTAAATAAAGAAATTCTTTGTTTCCTTATGGTAGAGGTAGGCATTCGAAATTAGGTGCCACGATAAATCCTGTGTTTATGTGTTTGCTTAATCTTCGTTCTTTCTCTAGTTTGTGTTTTCATGCCTAACATATTTGACATTTAACACCCTTAAAAAGGAAAAAAAAAATTGAGAAGAAATAGAAGGCCCAAATCACTAAACCGAAAAAAAAAAAAAAAGGCCCAAGTTTCAAAAAAAAAAATTGTTAGTTTCAAGTATAAGTACCTTTTTGTTGAAGGTCGTTCGAGGTTTTCCTAGGTGTATGGCATGGATTACTTCAGTGTCGTAGCACCTGGTACTCGGACATTGGCTCAAGGCATTTTCTCTACACCCCTTCTTACCTTAAAAAAGCAAGGTCACCTTGCGTCCTCAAACCGATAATCATTTTTCAGCTAACCTAGCCTCCTCCTCCCCTCAAGACCAACAAGGGGTAGTCCAAGAATATTCACCTGTTGCCCATCAACTACGCCTTTTGGCTTGATGTTAGGCCCTGACTCACCCTCCATGGACGAACCTTGTTGAGGAACCCTTATGTTTTCCAGGCATTGGATTTTTACCAATGTTTGCGTTACTCAAGTCGACATTTTCGCTTCCACTTCGTTCACACCACCTCAAAAAAATAATAATAATAAAAAAATAAAATAAAAAGAGGTTGGGTGGAGAGGTGGTGGAAGTCGATCAAACTAAAGAGCAACTATCGCCTTGTGAGATAAATTATCTTAGATAATGGACATAAACCGCAAACTCCCACACAGGACACCCTTTCAAAGCAACACAAAATCTATGGAAAACCTACAACTATTCCAAGCTGATATCAACAGATCAAAGATATCAAGTTCAATGGGAATGACCGCAGGAGGAATGCGCAATGATAGTGTCATTTATGAAGCAACAAGATCATTTCTGATTCTAGTGCAAGAAATTCAAAAGTGATGCTGACCAGTTGAGTAAATCAGCCGTTTTTATAATGCTCTACTCATTCAAAGCGTGCTGCCAATAGATCCAAACAATTTTAAGAATAAAAAAAGTAGTCACAAGGTTGCCTCTTCCCAGAAAAAAAAAAGTTTCAAGAAAGATTAGGCAAAAATAGAAGTGCTGACAGTAAGTTTCAATCTGTTGAGCAGCTTACATTCTTTTCTTTTTTTCTCAAGTTTTTCATGTGTCACATTGATACAGAGAGCAGAGAAAAGGGAGACCAATAAGCAAAGAATCAAGATGCTACAAGGTCAGGTGTTTCTGCCTCAACCGATAACAAAGCAGTGTGTACTCTCTCTAACCAATTGTCCAGGCGGTCACACAACGATTTGATCTGTGGTATCCCCAAAACTCTTGGTTGAACCCACAAAACATGAACTGTTCCTTCAACTTGATCAATTATCCCCTCGATAAGATGAACCTGTAAGCATGTTCAAACCATAGTAAATATGGGAACGGCCAAAAAAAATTTGAACAGTACGACACATTTAAAACCGTCCAAAAATTAAACAGGACGGTCAAACGGCCAAATTTTTACAGAACAGCAAAAAACGAAAACAGAAGGCTCGAGTTTTAAACATAAAAATTCGAACAATATGGGACCAAAAAAAGGTCAATATACACAGATAAATTGAATAAAGTTTTTACTTGAACACATGCGTCCAAAGTCCAAAGCAATTATTAATAGCTCAAAAAAATCCTCCAATGAGAAGCAATGCATAATACATCTGATTTCTTAATGACCATAGATATTGTGTGTGCAGTACCAAAATAGTAACCCAGGACCAAAATGGTAACCCAAGAGGGAAATCAACAGCATGTATGGTGGTTTGGGAAGAGGTTAAAACTTTAGAACCATTGTTACGAGATATTTATATCAGGAGCAGTACTGTACTGCACCCAATAATAAGTGGTGTCGGTTAGGTCGCTAAAGATGTGATTCACTTCAATGAAAAAGAAAGGTTGAGATACTGTAAAGGGTGATTCATTAAACTTTAGAACCTTTGGTTCAGTCCCACATCGGAGAATGGAATTGAGAAAAGGTAGTGTATTATAAAAGGGGACGCTGGGGAAGCTGATTTAACTTCAACTTGGGTGGCATGCTCATGGGAGCGTGCTGCCACTTCATTTTAGTGACTTACATCACTTGTTCCGACTATTGGTCCAGGTATCCCTTTTCTGTAATAAGAAATACAAGCATACATTTTATATGCGTTTAACTGGCGGCCTCCGCCGTATGAAGTTTTTCCCCAAACCTTTCAGACTGATATGGAATGCACGTATAATACAGCAATAATACGGTATGGAACATATATGCGTATTGACAAACTATGGTTCAAACAGATGAAAAGGCATAATCCCATGGCATTTCTGGATTCAATAGTCATAAAAGTGACATCAAACCAACAAATCAACCAAACAAAAAAACATAATGTTTTCCAAGAAGTAATATAAAGTAAAAAAATCTGTTAACTCCATCTCAGAAGTTCGAACTAGTAAGTGGAGGGACACACACATATATTAGGTGCCCAAGGTTCTAGTCTTGAGCAATGTAGGACTATTCCCAACATTCCCCCAAAGGTGTGGCCCCTTTTTTTGGTGGCAATACCCGTGACAAATGTGGTCCCACTTTTGGGTGACCATAATGAGTGATATCATGTTAAATTTCCATCTCAAAAGTTCGAACTAGTAAGTGGAGGGACTCTGACATATATAAGGCACCCAAGCTTCTAGTTTAAGCAACGTGGGACTATTCCCCACAAAATGCAATGGCACAATATAAGCTGTAACAAAAGACTAATGAAATAAACACCAAACCAGAAAACCGAGAGGAAGAGGAAGAACGAGGAGGAGAAGAGTTTGGTTATGGTAGAGAATGGCTATAATCGATTGTGTCTCTTCCTTCCCCTATTGCCTTGTATTTACAGTTAAAAATAGAGCACATTACAACTAAGCCTTGGAGATATCCTTAAATACAAAGACAAAGAAAGGAAAGAAATAATGTGATTTAATCAACAAGATTAAATCTTATCCTAAAAACTAGACAAAAGGATTTGGAGAAGAAAAGGAAATAAAAACAGCTGTCGTAAGCTGGATCAGGTTCAACGACAAGAACCAGAACCGTGGGCTGGTTCTAGTTCGGTAATAATATCATAACACCCTCCCTCAAGCTGGAGTATATAAGTCACCTAGACCCAACATGTAACAATTGAGAAGGAACGCTGGTCCAAAGAGCGGCTTAGTAAGTATATCAGCTAACTGGTTGGAAGGGGAGACGAATGAAGTGACGACCAATTTCTTCATAACAGTGTCACAAACAAAATGACAATCCACCTCTATGTGCTTAGTGCGTTCATGAAAAACGGGATTGCTAGCAATGTAGATAGTAGCCTGATTGTCACCACATGGTCATAGGATGGGTTATAGGATGAGTGAAAGGAAATTCCAATTCTTAAAGTAAATTTATCAACCATAAAAGCTCAACAGTAGCATGGGTCATAGCACGAAACTCTGCTTCAGTACTAGACTTAGCAATAGTAGATTGCTCTTTATTTCGCAAGGTAACAAGATTGCTACCAACAAAGGTACAATAGTCAGTAGTAGATCATTTATCACCATTGGCACCAGCCCAATCAGCATCTGAATAACCAACAACATCAAGATGGTGATGACGAATATAGATAAGACTTGAGCCAGGGGATTTCTTGAGATATCGTAGGATACAACAAGCAGCCTCCCAATGAATAAGCTTAGGAGCTTGCATGAACTGACTAATTATCCCAGCAGCAAAGGAAATGTCAAGTCAAGAAACTGTAAGATAAATCAGTCTGTCAATTATGCATCGATACTAATGAACATCTGCATAGTCAGGACTGTCACAAGTTTCAAGTTTTTGATGGGGGTCCATGGGTATCTTCGTTGGTATTGTGCCATGTAGACCAGTTTCAGTGAGAAGATCAAGTACATATTTTCTTTGAGAAAAACTGATGCTTTTACTACTTCGAACAACTTCAATACCAAGAAAATAATGAAGAAGTCTGAGATGTTTCATTTGAAAATGCTTGTTGATATGGGATTTGATTTCCATAATCCCTGATTTTTCATTCCTTGTAATAATTATATCATCAACATAAACAACAATTATAGTGACAGTGGAATGTCAACGGAGTGATCAGAGTACCAGGCAGTTAAACCAAAACCAGTAATGACCATGTTGAATTTGTCAAACCAAGCATGAGGAGATTGTTTGAGCCCATTGATGGCCTTAAGAAATTTGCAAACTTTGGTAGAAGTCCCTCCCTGAGCAACATACCCCGGAGGTTGGTCCATAAAGACTTCTTCCTGAAAATCCGGAGGTTGGTCCATAAAAGACTTCTTCCTGAAAATCCTCATAAAGGAAAGCATTCTTAACATCCATCTGATAAAGAGGCCAATCAAAATTCACAGCCATAGAGATAAGTCAGCGAACAGAGTTGAGACGAGCCACAAGAGAGAAGGTCTCAAAAATAGTCAACCCCATATGTCCGAGTGAAATCTTTGGCCACAAGGCAAGCTTTTATGCATTCAATAGAATCATCGGCATTGTGTTTCATAGTATACACCCACTGGAAACAAATCACAGAATGGCCAGGTGGAAGACCAACAAGGACCAACGTCTGACGAGAGGTTAAGGCATCCATCTCAACATCCATTGCCATTTTCCATCCTGGATGGGATAAGGCTTGGGAAAGGGCGGTAGGTATAAAGGAAGTACATAAAGAATACACAAGGTTACGATGATAGTAGAGAAGGTAGTCAGTAGTAACAAAGTGCTCAATAAAAGAAGTAAGGACTGTTAAGTGCAAGTACATTTACCTTTCTGAAGAGCTAGTGGGAGGTCAGGGTTGACCTTAGAGGCAGGGGTAGATGTAGTGGCAGGCGGAGCAAGAGGAGGAGCAGTGACTAGAGCTAGCAATGGACGTCGTTTGTAAACCTGTATGGGTAGGGGTGGTGCTGGTGGTGGTAGTGTATGAGAAATCGGTGGTGGGGATGGGGTAGAGGAAGTATCATCCGGGATGAGGGGCATTAGAGGAGCAGTAGAAAGGGATACAATCTCAGGCACCGAAACCGGATAATACGGTGTATCTTCAAAAAATGTAACATCAATACTGACAAAATGACGTCAATGAAGAGTGTCAAAGCATGTGTACCCTTTTTTAGTACGAAAATATCCAAGAAATATGCATTTGACAGAGCGAGGAGACAGTTTGTCCGATTTATGATGCATGAGATGAACAAAACAAGTACTACCAAAAACTTGTGGTGGAACATTGAATAAAGGGGTATGGGGACAAAGTAAAAGAAATGGAACCTTATGGTCGAGTACAGAGGAAGGCATCCTGTTAAGAAGATAGCAGGTAGTTAAAATAGCATCACTCCAATAATACCAAGGTATATTCACGTGAGACATGAGAAATCTAGAAATATCCAAAAGATGTCTATTCTTGCATTCAGCAACCACATTTTGTTGGGGAGTGTAAGAGCAACTGGTATAATGAAGCAGACCATTAGCAAAGCAAAACTTAGAGATAGCAGTTAGGGTATACTCTAGGGCATTATCAGTACGTAAGACTTTTATGTTAATATCAAACTAATTATAAATTTCCTAATAAAACCCTTTAAAAATATGAAGAAATTTAGAATGATCTTTAAATAAATAAAGTCAACTCATCCTAGAATAATCATCCACAAATGTGACAAAATATAAATAACCAAGTCTTTTCGGAATATGACATGGACCAAATATATTAAAATAAACTAAAGAAAACGGAGAGGAACTCTAGGATGTAGTACTAGATGGGAAGGACGAACGGTGATGTTTCCCTAACTCACAAGCTTCACACTGAATGTTAGTGAGAGACCTGCAACTAGGGATAAGAACCTTCATCTTAGAGAGAGATAGGTAACCGAGCCGATGGTGCCATTGAAAGGGGGGGTAATGGTAGAGGTGGTAACAGCACTAGTAGTCCAGTATACACCAAGTAATAAAGGCCAGCATGCTCAAGCCTACCACCAACCGTTGCGCTGGTCCTGAGATCTCAAAAAGTGGAATAAGAAAGAAAGAAGGTACCAGAACAGTTAAGTGACTTGGTAAGCTGATTAATATACTTAAGGTTAAGGGGTAACTTAGGAACATGTAGTACAGATGATAGAGTCATGGACGGGGTCAAAGAAACATGTCCATGCCCTGAAGCTGTAGTAGATGAACCATCAGCCAGATAAACAGATATAGGTTTAGGGGACTCAGTAAAGGAAGATAAGACAGAGGCTTTAGTGGTCATATGGCAGGTATCTCCAGAATCAATGATCCATGGAGTAGGGGATGTAATAGAAAATAAAGCAGGGGTACATGTATGTGCCAAGGTGGCAACGGTGGATGGAACAATGGACTCGAGTTGTTGAACCCGTCTGAGTAATGCCTCAAATTGAGCAGTGAATGATACCGCTGATGGTGGTGCTGATGATGAAGCCGGGGTGGGTGCAGGTGGAGTCCTAGTAGCCAAGTTGGCTATTGCATCAGCCCAGTCGGGACAATCGTACTTTTCCCAACAGGTGTCAATATTATGATTTGTCTTGTGACAATAAGTGCAATACCTGTTCAATTTATCATAGTTAGACTGACATGTACTTCGACCAGATGGGCCATGTCCACGTCCCGAATAAAGCCGCAACCTCTAAAGGAGGAACCTCGGCCACAACCAGCAAATAGAGCAGAGTTATCCTTGGGGGTATAGTTTCCCTGAGAGACCACTCTTTGGAGATGAAAGAAAATGTCACTGAGACTAGGAATTGAAGCACCTGCAAGAAGCTAACTTTTCGCCGCTTGATACTCAAGGGAGAGCCCAGCCAAGAATTTAGCAACATAGAAGTCAGATTGTTGAGACTTTAATTTGGCCAGATCAGTGACAAGGGTTAAACAACCTATATTTCCTCAATAATCCCTTTGAATCCACCATAGTACTCAGTTAAAGATTTGTCACCTATGGAGTAGGTGAACATCCTTTCGTAAAGATCATAGCGCAAGAGACATTTTTGTCCTGGCCATAAGCCTCTTGTAAATCAGACCAAATTGCTTTGGCAGTGTGATGGAACATTACAATAGATACAACGGTGGGTTCAATACTATTTCACAACCACGTTTGGACTGGTAATTGTCACGCATCCAAGCATTATATGCTTTAATTTCCTCCTCATTTTCAGAATCAAAGAAGGGAGGATCATCATATAGAATGTGCAACTAGTCCTTAGAATGAATGAAGGCTTTGATAGCCTGAGCCCATAAAAGGTAATTGGAGATTCCTTTGAGTTTAATGGAGGTGATTTGAACCTCAAAGGGCTTAGAATCATTCATCATAAATATGTAGTGAGGAAGGATATTACCAGAGATGCAGCAAGTAGGGACCAGCAGGTCTCGGCAGTAGTCAGAAACAGATCTGGACAGCACTTGCAGTAGGTAATGTGCAGATCTGTAGAGACTCCGAAGGTAAAGTAGCAATGGTGATGTCCAAGGTATTTAGATCAAGCCAAGACACACAGTGGCAGCAGGCTCAATTGAGACAGAATTCTAGGTAGTAGCAGGTCTCGATAAGCATAAGATAGTAGACAGCAGCAGTAAATAAAAAGGATTATTACATGTAGCTAGAGAAGAAGGGGTAGAGGCCTATCAAACCAGCACTGAAGATTATAATGCAAGGACCTAATAGTGCTTTGATACCATGTAACAAAAGACTAATGAAATAAACACCAAACTAGAAAACCGAGAGGAAAAGAAAGAACGAGGAAAAGAGTTTGGTTACGGCAGAGAATGGCTGTCATCGATTGTGTCTCTTCCCTCCCCTATTGCCTGGTATTTATAGTGAAAAATAGAGCACATTACAACTCAGCCTTGGAGATATCCTAAAATACAAAGACAAATAAAGGAAAGAAATAAACTAGCTTAAGAAAGAAATAATGTGATATAGCGAAAAATAGAGCACATTACAACTCAGCCTTGGATACAATTCACTATAATGTGGAGTAAAGTGAGCATATATTGGCTGGTGTGGGGGCATAGTTCTCTGCAAATTCGGGACTGAAAAGAGACTGTCCACAAAGTTTGAGCCAATCTGCGATGTAGCATTACTAGTATCAGCGAATAATCATATGCACTTCCCATCATGCGATCATCATCACCGGAATAAGAACCGTACGCCGAAGTGGTGCCAAATCCATGAGCACTCCACTTCCCCTGCTCCCGTCCACTGCTACCCTCAATGCTCAGTCCTCCAAAGCTTGTAGACATGCTATCAATTTCAACATCAGGCATAATATCAGGATCAAGAACGATGTCAAAGAAACGATCTTCTTCTTCTTCTTCCACTAGTTGCAAAGGGCGTTGGTGTTGACGAGACCTATGTGTATACCCAGTCGTAGGCCGTGATGAAGATGCGCGTCCACCATGATCTGGATCCTGTGTAGGGTATGTATACTGACTCTTGCCGGTCCATCTAATAATGGGTACAGTCAGTCTAGGATCACCACCACCACCACCACCCTCCTCATCACCACCACCACTACCATCATCACCACTACTATCAGAAGCTGACCAGCCACTTTGATCCCTTGTATCATCATCGCCTTCTAGGTCACTACTAGCTAGGGGGTCAAAGGGTCGAGGCGACTGTGCGTGTACACAACCTTCGTCCGAAGACATAAACCGCTCGAGATTAGAACCCATCGGAGCAGACACAGTGGGGTCAGTCATCCCACCAAGCTCATCCATCACTGGAACTACTCTGTCTCTCACCCATTCCACATAGGGATCCTCCTCATCTGAAGATAGTTGGAAGACATCGGCTAGCTCGATCAGCTCTTGTTCATTTCTTTGTTCAAACTTCAAGCATTGTACCCTCAGTCTCATGTTGTAATGGGTATACACAAAGTCATTTAGCAGTTGAGAGTCCAATTTATTCCACCTCTTTGAATGGATAATGGAAAAGGTACTCCGATTTCGCCCATACCTAGATGCGAAACATGTTTGAGATAGGACTATGATTGCTATTCTCCTTAACTCAGCTGCATGTTCGCCATACAACAACCACCACTCAACTGCACAAGAAGAACACATTTTAATACACATATTAAATAAGATATGTTACTTGAAAATTTTAATTTCCATAATTCCATATCAAGATCGGTCTTATCTCGTCCAACCATTGCGGCGGGAGTTCCAAAACTCCCAAGACCATTTCTGAACGTTTTAATCTACACCTATTTCAATTTATAACCATTAGCCATTGTAATATATGGATATTCAAATAATTCAGTACTTAAACCATACAACTCACCTCTAGATTGACCAGTGTTTGTATTGTATAATCTGGCATCAATTTTGTCACATCTTTTACTGCACCGATAAGGTCAAAATTGAGCCCAAGCACATGTGAATACTGATACTTGGGGTTTAAATAGTATGCTGCAAAATATGAGTCGCCAGATTAAAATATAGTACTAACTATTGAGTGGAACTAAATTAAAGACATTATTAAATATACTCACCAGCCTTATGCAATGGGTGCATCAGCTGACTCTTCCATCGATCTTTGATAATCTTCACAAAATGTTTGTTTCCACATGGAAGCACAGCTTTTATACAGTCCTTCAACATATCCTTGGCAGCATATAAATGTGGCATGGTGGGCTAGAATGTTGTATCCACTAATCTCAGCACCTTCACCACTGGCTCTAGAATTTTGACTACATCCTTCAGCATTCTCTAAAATTCCTCTGAAGCTATAGTAGTATGTGCTTGAACCCCAGCAGAAGAGGTGGACTCCCTCCACCCAAACCAGTCATCCGATGCTAACATCGATCTGAGGCTTACCATCTTTGCCTGAAAGCTCTTTAGTGCTATGTAGTTGGTAGCAAATCTGGTAATGCCGAGTCTTACCAAGTCCCCTCCGCATCTCTCCCTCAAAAACATTGAAAAACTTCACTTTTGTGGTGCATGAGGTACAGCCAAGTAGTTTGAAAATAACAATCAATAAACATAACAAACCAACGGTGACTAGAAATTAAATTGGTTCGTGTTGGTCCCCACACATCAGAATGAATCAAATGAAAATTAAAACTGCTTTGAGTAAAAGTAGGACTGTACGAAGACCAAGTTTGCTTAGCCAGAATACAAGCTTCGCAAAAAAAAAACTCGTCCCGTTTACTTTTATTTACCAAAGACAGAAAAAGACTAGGTAAAACTAAAAAAGAAGGATGGCCAAGCCTCTGGTGCCACTGTTGAAAATCAGAGTATGTTGAAGGTAGGGAAGTAGACGAGCTTGTGGAGGCTGAAGTAGAAGCTGACAGAGAGAGACCATCCTCAAGCAAGGACAGACCACCCTGCATCCTACCACATCCAATCGTCCTCCCTGTTGCCAGATCTTGAAACAAACAATAAGAGGGGAAAAATGTGACTTTACAGTTTAAAGCAAAGGTTAGACGGCTAATAGACATAAGATTAACTGAAAATTTAGGAACATGAAGGACAGATTGCAAAGTTCAAGAAGGTGCGCACTGAATGGAACCAGTCCCCAATACAGAAGTAAGGGTCCCATCAGTAACACGGACACTATTAATTTCAGAAGTGGAAATAAAATTGGTAAATATGGATGGGTTACCAGTCATGTGGTCTGTGGCGGTTGGGTCAATAATCCAAGGAGTAGAGGTTATTGACACAGAGTGACCACTGGAACACATACCTAAGTGGGCAAAATTAGAACCTGGGGAAGGACTAGTAGTAGCAGAGGCAGATGGTGATCAGGTAGCACGATGGTTGGAGCAAACGAGTGAGTGCTTGGAGTAGCTGAGCATCTATGGCTGGTGCCGGGGGTCCTGTAGGAGCTGTAGGCTGTCGAGTTTCTATCTGATGAGCTTGGGCCCCCTTAAAGTTCTTGGAACGCTGCAAGGCTTTGTCACGGCGCTTGGTTTCAAAATCAGCCGGCTTACCATTGTTTCCAACATGTGTCTTCGGTATGCCATGGTTTTCCACAGTGCTCACATTTGACTAGATCAGTAGATGTCGTGGGTCCCTTGGAGGATGGAGTACCAGTGTAAAAAGCACATCGAGCAGAGATAGGAGGTGAGAGCATAGTAGTATGCCGCTAGTCTTTAAGTTGAACCATAGCATAGGCCTGCTGTAAGGATGGGAAAGGTTCCTTGCTTAGGATCTGGGATCGAATCAGATCAAGTTCAACATTTAAACAAGCAAGGAAAGTATACACCCTATATTCTTCCTCCCTTTTTTTGAACATAGTAGCATCAGCCTCACACTTAGCATGAATACAATCATAAAAATCAATGGCCTACCAATGACTTCATAACTATGTGTAGTACTGAGAGATAGTCAACTCTTTCTGGGTAGTCCCATGAACCTTCTTCTGTAGTGCATAAATCAGTCTGAGCGTAAGTGTCCATTGCAGATTTCCAGATCTAGGCAGCAGTGTCTAATAAGAGGTAACCCTCTACCAGTGCAGGTTCCATGGAATTGAGAAGATATTGCAATGACCAATGAGTTGCCAGCATTCCATTTATCCAATTGAGCACCTGCAGTAGTAGGTTTTGCTATGGTGCCAGTTGAATACCCAGCTAAACCTCTGACAGTGATAGAAAGTTGAGTAGCTCTCGACCACATCAAATAGTTTCCGCCATCGAGTTTGATGGTATTGGTTGGGATGGTGAGGTTCTTCATCTTGTATGAGTCAGCTCCGGTAGATGTAATCTCTAAAAACATAGTAAGTTTTAAAAAAAATATTGGGTACCTATGGTGTCGTGTATCAATCCTTTGGGAAGAAGATAATCTACTTGTAACAAATAATCGATCCTCAACTGATATAAGAGGACTCGAAAAGGGTGCCTGTGTAGATCTTAGAGAAGAGATCCCATAACCAAGGCATACACGACAACTAGAAATTTTGGAAAAAGTTTTGGGAGACATTTAAATCATTAGAACAATCTCAAGAGAAAGATAAAGCCAAAAAAAATTGCAGCAGGAATATAGGAAGCAAGAAGATAAATATCAACCCCTATGAATGGGGTATATGGGCTAGCGATAGGTGTAGGGCTAGGTTTAGGTCTCGGTTTAGGTTGTTATGGTGTTGGTGATAATGTGTAGGTCATGGTTTAGTTGGATTGAAGGCTGCGACAGGTTTAGGTGGTGGGTTAATGGTGGCGATAATGAGGGACGGGTTAATGAAGGTAAGAGTTTAGTAATAGGTTAATGGTCTCGGTGTTGGGTTTTAAGGATGGCAATAGGGTTAGAAATGGATTAAAGGCGGCAGGATTAAGATCTGTTATGGAGGAAGAAAGCAGTGGTTTAGGGTATGGAATGGGAGAAGGGAGGCGGGTGGTAGGTGGTTATGGAGTTTGTCAGGGTTAAGAGGAAAAGAAGAGAAGGAGAGAGAAGAGAGCAAACCATGCTCTGATACCATGTCAGATTCAGACTAACTAGACAAAGTCTGAGTTGTGGAATAGTGTTCCACAGGCCCAGGTATTTATAATTAATAAAATGAGATGATACATTGAACCTGGACATTGAACCTGGACATAATGAACCTGGACAATGAACCTGGTCAAAATGAACCTAGACATTCTCAACATCTTTTTTTTTTTTGTTACACTCACAAATTGCCATTGTTCCTTTAGAGAAATCTCATTTTTCCCAAATAGCCCCATTATTTCATTCTTTTTTCTTTTTTATTGTGGGTGGGGGGGAGAGAAAGGTAGGCCCCAAGGAGATTTGAACTCATGACCTCTTAATTCAAAGGTGTTGGTCCTTATCAACTGAGCTATCCCCTTGACAACTATTTCATTCTTTAATTGAACTTATTTAGGATTTTTTTTAATCATGTGACAGAATTTCCTATGACTTCTATCAAATTCTTGATTTTCCTACAGGACTTCAATTTTTTTTCTTCCAAACTGTATTTCTTTCTTCTTATTCTCTGTAAGTCAACCCTAATAAAACTAAGGTCTGTTGATGCAGCTCCCAGCCGAAAAAGGGAACCACGAAAAGGAAAATTGACTTGGAGACTCTTGCTTCCCTACAAACTAGAATCGGAGAGTAGTTTAAGATTAATTTTATTTATTAATTATCATGTTTATTTACTTATTTCCATGTGTATCAGTTTAGCTAGTAGAGTCCTTTCAGATTTAATTTCATAGTTGAGTATTAGTTTTGGGTTTTATTTTGCTGCTGAGTCTTTGTATTACATTAGAATTTCCTTTTTGAGTTATTTCTTTATCTTCTTCTCTTCTATCCCTCTTCCCTTCCTTATTTCTGTTCTTTATTTCTGCTTTCGTACTTTTCTTCTCCTTTGCTGCTGTCTGCAATAGATTTGGATGAGACTGAAAATGATAGAACTCCTTAAGTTCTAATCTGTTGAGGTTGAAATTGTGTGTAGACACTGATGCGGGACCCAGCTCAGAAAACCCTTTGGATCCGCTAATGAGCCACCCAAACAATATTAGACCAAAAAGAGGTTGCAATGGCAGTTTCATAATAAACCAGAATATTGAAGGGGTAATGGGTAAATGAAGGAGAACGGGATATAACGGGGATTACTATTTATTGATTGGGGGCAGACTTGGAAACAAAGGCAAAGCTAAGGATATAAAGAACTTATGGGTAAAGGAAGGAGTAATATGGGAAATCAATTAAAATAAATAAGAAATAGTGCTGCTTCTTCACGATGGAAGAAGTCCCGGTGGTTGAGAGAGGAGTTTACGAATGAGAGATCTCTGTCATAGATTTCTTTCAAGCTGAAATTTTGGGGAATGGATCAAAATCCCTTACCCTCTGAAATCCTCCTACTATCAAGTCCAACAATCAAGAATAAGAGGTGATAAAATAACCTGAAACAGGGCTGGGCAGTAACTCCAGGAACCAGTATTAAATTCTGGTCCGATCTCTTAAAAGGAAGAGCTTCCAGGCAAGGGATTCTAGGGTTCTATCACCCAAGCAATGGTAGTCTACACCCAAGATTTCAAGGCAAACCGATCAGATATTAGGGAGATTGATGTGAAGAAAGGTAGTGGTATCTTTGCTGGTTGCAGAGAGTAGCAGTGACAAGCAGGGAAGAACGAAGAACAGATAAGAAATAGAAGCAAGGGAAGAGAATGAAGAGGGAAGAGAACCAGCCTAAGGGAAAGGCTGTTCTGGTTCAGAGAGAGAGAGAGAGAGAGAGAGAGAGAGAGAGAGCTTCAGAGCTTCAGCCCGTAGGCACACCAATTCAATACTCAATATTCCATTATGTCTATTCCATCGTAGGTACATCATATTTAAAGGAAAACATGAAATATAATAACAAACTACTAATACTAGAACTCTATAACTGGAAACAAATCAAACTCCTATTTTAAGACTCGAACCGGAGAAAAAAAAACCAAATCTAGAAGGACTCTAATAGCTAGCTATCAACTGATAAACATAGAAATAAATAAGTCCTATCTAAATCTCTCAAAATAAAAGATACAAGATTGTCACAAATAAAATAAAACCCTACAAAGATTCCTCTCCAAATCCATCTCATCTTATGGGTCTGCCACTGCATCAGACACCCTCTTCTAGGCGACCAAACCCCAGATTCTTGGGCCCTATTATCTCTCCTTTCAGGAGAAATCCAACCTGCACTAACTCGTTCTCTAACCTACCACCTGGACCAATTTCAGAGATTTTTAAATCCAATTGTGGATGCTGGTTGGGGTTGTTGAGAAATCAAATCCAGGCTTAATGTAACTGCTGTGCTATAAATCCTGAGTAACAGAGACTCAAGTATGTAACTGACAATCAGAGATTTAATAACAGTAAGCCAACAAGACACACCCAGAGGGGATAGCTCAGTTGGCATAAGACCAACACCTCAAAATGAAGAGGTCATGAGTTCAATTCTCCTTGGGACGGTACCTAACCAAAAAAAAAAAAAAAAAAAAAAAAAAAAAGAAAAAAAAAAGCTAGCAAGTCACCTAGATGAAAAGAATTTCAAACCAGAAATTGAATATTATGACAGATCCGCAAACTTGAGGAGAATGGTCGCAGTAGAAATGATAGAACACTTACCTGATGATTAACGGAATTTATAGAGGGGAGAAAGAAGGATAAGAGAAAATTAACTAATGGTAGGAATTAATACTAGCAGGCCCAGATTTAATGTGTAACTGAAATCCAAATTAAATCAGGGTTTAGAGATCAATAAACTGACAGAAAACAATGACCAAGAGCAATAGGTTCAGGTACAGAAAAATAGAATTGATTTCCCCTTAACCATGAGCAATAAAACAATGAAATAAAGCAGATCTCTAACCTGATTTGATAGAGGATATGACAAAGGAAAGAAAGAAGAAAGGATGACCTTAACCGACTCTCAAATTGGCAACCGCTCTGATACCATGTAACAAAGTAATGAAAGAGAAGAAAGAATGGAGAAGAACAGGAGAGAGAGAGAGAGAGAGAGAGAGAGAGAGAGAGAGAGCATGTAAGTGTCTCTCCTCCTAATGCTGATCTCATTAAATAGGAAATAGAACAATTACAATAGATGAAAAGACTACATCCACAGATATTCTATCAAGACCAGGAAAAAAAGTTAACTAGGAATATAAATCCTAATGTAACTCGAGTCTAATAGTCCAAAGCTTAGAAGTTAATAAGATTGTGATGTGGCATTATTGACCGACTCTTCAACAGGGAGTATCTATTGGGTCAATTCAGGAGGCTTGGAGATCACGAATCACATCCTAAAATTACAAGTTCATCCATGTCCGTATGAGAGAGTGCTCTATCTCCAAATCGAAACTAGTCACCGCTTCTCTGTTTTCTGTTTCCTGTTAAGGTTGAAGAAAATGGTTAGCTTCTAAGGCCCCGTTTGATAACACTCCAGCTCCCATGGAGCTACTTCTGGTCCGGAGTCGTTTTCTACTTCTTCTCCAGAGTCAGGATTTTTGGAGTAGAATGCTGTTTGATAACGCTGCTCCAAAATCAAAAGACTATGCTTCCAGAATGTTGTTTGGTGGTGGTGGTGGTAGTGGTGGTGGTGTTGGTGGCAGTGGGGGGGTGGTGGTAGTGGTGGTGGTGGGTGGTGGCGGCAGCAGTGCTGGTGGGTGGTGGTAGTGGCAGCAGTGGTGGCAGTGGTGGTAGGTGGTGGGTGGGTGGTGGTGGCGACGGTGGTGGTGGTGGTGGTGGTGATGGTAGAAGGTGGTGGGTGGTGGGTGGTGGGTGGTGGGGGCGGTGATGGTGGAAGGTGGTGGGTGGTAGGGGCGGTGATGGTGGAGGGTGGTGGTGGCATCGGTGGTAAGTGGTGGGTGGTGGTGGCATCGGCGGTGATGGCAGTGGTGGCAGTGGTGGTAGGTGGTGGTAGGTGGTGGGTGGGTGGTGGTAGCGACGGTGGTGGTGGTGGCGGTGACGGTAGAAGGTGGTGGGTGGTGGTGGTGGCGGTGATGGTGGAAGGTGGTGGGTGGTGGTGGCGGCGATGGTGGAAGGTGGTGGCGGCGGCGGCGGCGGTGGTGGCAGCGGCGGAGGTGGTGGTGGCGGCGGAGGTGGTGGCGGTGGTGGTGGCGGCTGTGGGTGGTGGGTGGCGGTGGGGATGGTGGCGGTGGAGGGTGGTCGTGATGATGGCAGTGCTAGTGGTAGTGGTGATGGCAGTCAGTAGTGGAAATAGCTCCGGAGCAAGAGAAGTAAGTTTTTTTAGATCCAGTTTTTTAGCTCTCAAAAACATTTTTGGAGCGGTTCACTCCATAGAAGTCAAAATTTGAACCGTGTTTATCAATCGCCATTCTACTCCAGATTAGCTCCGGAGCTAAGAAGTAAGGAGCTGGAGTGTTATCAAACGGGGCCTAAAATTACCACTAATCCCCTGCTTATTTTATCTTATCTCTTTTAATCCCCATCTCAATTAACTTCCAGATTTACCCTTTGCTTTAAATAGTGACTTTTCCTTAAGTCCTAATCAAATTCATCCATGAATCGCATCTAAACTTTTATCACATTACGAGATTCCCCTACATTTTCAATTGAGTTACTTAATTCTCATGTGGGCCCATTAGCGGATCAAAATAGTTTTCTCCCAACCCGGGTACTGCATCAGCTCTTTTGGCATCTCCTAGTCAAGTCTAACTATGATGGCCAATACCAGCAAACATATGACCTTAAACAATCCTATATCAATAAGTTTTTCAACAGGCTCTCATATCTGCATACAGGCTCTTATATCCGCATCCTTGTTTTGATCTAGTAGGCACCATCAATACCCAACCTATGGTCAAGGTGTAGAAGAGCGGAGATGTAGAGATCGGCAAAAGACACTGGATCAATAACCTCGTACAAAACCGATCAGGAAACTTTAGACATGGTGAATAGGATCTTATAAAGGAAAAAGGGGTTTCATAGACTAGTCCTGTCCCTTGCAGTTAGGAAGCTAAGCTTTAAACGTTTAGGATATGACAAAGGAAACAGAATTTAAACGAGGGAAGCGACTTCTCCCCGAACAGTGCTGATAACTTGGTAGCTTTCAAAGCTGTAATCGCTGTTTCGGCTAGAGCTTTCTTATGATTTTTATATTCTCCCAAGAATTCGTAGAGCAGATGCCAATGAGCAAGGAAGTAGTAACGAGGCAGAGTGAGCCGATATTGAGGGCCATGATTGGTAAGGGACAGCAACCTCTATCTCTGTAAGAAACTGACTCCCCATGGCTGGCCGGTCTCCGGCTGTGGCCAGCTCTCCCAAACTCCCTCCCTCTCCTCTCCCCCCAGGCGTGACCTGTTCTTCCCCAACCCTCCCCTCTCCATCTCCAACATCTCTACCCTCCCTGTCTTCCCGTGTGACCATCCCCTAGCCAGCTGCTGAACTGGAAAAGGGTGAGCTCCCTGTTGATCCAGCATCTGCTCTGGAGGATTGTCCTTCTAATCCTGCACCTTCGTTGGGTAAGTGGAATGCTCTGTTTGATTCTACCCCCCTGACTCTTGGCGAGGGCTTAACCTTAAAGTTCAAGGATCCTGCGATTGAAGAGTCGTCTAATGTGGCCACCTGCCTGGACTATGCTTATTCGAACGAGATAACCAAATGGAATAATGCTCTGGTGGACCAATTCGTGGGGTGCAGGCCTCCTTTTCAGCTGGTTGAAAGAGCATTGCTCCGACAGTGGAAATTGTTTGAGGGTGTGAATATCTGTCTTGCGGATAATGGGACCTTTGTCTTTCCGTTTGGTAACGAGAATGACAAGCTGAGTGTGTTAGAAAAGGGTCTTTGGTATGTAGCTGGTAAACCCATTGTGGTTAGGCAATGGGATGAATCACTGAGGTTTGATAGTATGAATGTGAGTTCCCTACCCATTTGGGTTTCCCTTCCGAGATTACCTTTCCAGTGGTGTGAAGAAGCACTGAGCTCCATTGGATTGGTTATTGGAACTCCCTTATTTTCGGACAGTAAAGCTCAAAGCTGTCTAGCTTTTGCGAGAATCTGTATCGCTGTCAATGCTGATAAACCTCTCCCAGATGTTGTGAATATTCGTTCAAGTGAAACCTTGATCTGGAAACAGAAGGTCACTTACGAATGGAAGGCCCCCTTTTATACTCTTTGCAAGGTGTTTGGACATAACACCGGTTCTTGTTTACCTCCAGTGAAGATTCCCGAGGATACCCAAGCCTGGAAACCTAGTCGAGGCCGGCAGAGATGGAAGCCTAAGAATCCAGCGGAAAAAACGAACATCTCCGAGAGGATTCCGGAGGGAGCCGATGGAGAAGATGATAGCGACTTGTCCCTGCAGACTAAGACTAGGGTGTCAGATATCCTAGCCTCTAAAAGAGCTCAAGGTTCAGACCTCTAACAGGTTTGAAGCCCTTGAATCTGACGAATCTGACCATGAGGGAGAGAGATCGACGGAGGACACTAGTGCAGTCCTTGCAGTTGATGAGATTACCTCAAATGGGCTTCTGGAACCCTATGTCCCTCTGCACTCTGCGGCAGCTCCCCCTGCTGGCTTTCCCCTTTCTCGCTCATCTGAGAAACAAGCTTCTCCCAATGTCTGCATCCCTTCCAAACTGGTATCTACTTATCGTTCAAGGAAACCAAAAGACCCCTCTAGTTCGTTGGTCCAACCTAATTCTAACGCCGGTTTGGTGCTGCAAAGCCAAACCGTCCACCCATCCTCCTTGAACCACGAATCAAACCCTTCTTCTACCCAACCACTTCAACCGAATCAAACCCATCCCTCCATTGACCTGAATCCACAAGTTAACAGACCCATTCCAAGCCCGACCCTTGATGAACCTAACCCTCCTTCAAATATACCATCATCCAGCTCTCTAAGTTGTCATTCCAACCAGAACAATAACTCTCCCCTGCAATCAACGAATCCTTCCCCCTCCCTTTCTGTTGATAGTTATCCCAGCTCTTGAGAGGAACCAATCTACCCCAGCTTCCATTCCTAAGCCTAGTCCAAGACCTTTGCCTGTTGCAGATGTTACAGCTCGTGATGAGTCAATCAGGAAGAAAGCGGCTGCCACTTCTCAGTGCCTGGAACAAGCTAGATGCTCCATTGCATCGTCTACGAAATCCTCATCCAAGACTAAAGGAAAAAAAGACAGAAAGAAAATCGAAGAGACAAGTGCAAGCTCAGCGTGGCTTGCGATCCCCCTTGCAATAATGCAATCCTGATTGGGTCCTGTGTGTGCTCAGCTTCCATCTTTCAAATGGTAATTATGATGGAAGGCATGTATTGGAATGTTCGTGGGTTTAACACCATTGCTAAACAATTGGAAGTTAGAGCAGTCATTAAGAAGCATCATCTGGATTTCTGTTTCCTCGGTGAAACCAGGGTGAAAATTGATAAGGTTGCTGATGGTTGCTGATATAGCCCGATGGTGGCTCCGGGTTGGAAGCTGGAAACTAATCATCTTCACCACGATAATGGCAGATTGTGGATTATGTAGGACAGTCAAAAATTTAGCTGCTCTGTGGTTAGTATGACTGACCAACTTATTCATGTTAAAGTTACTGACAATTGTAATCCGAATGTTTTTTACTTGACTGCTGTTTATGCTTCTAATTCGTCGATTTTACTTGACTGCTGTTTATGCTTCTAATTCGTCGATTGAAAGAAGAAGACTATGGGAGGATATTTGCAGGATTCAGCATACGGTGGGCGTTCTTCTCGGGGATTATGGGCAACTTCAACGTTGTCAGATATGCTAATGAAAAAGAAAGAGGGATAACTGATGACCAATCGATTGGGGAATTTGCTGATTCCCTTGATTCAATTGGATTGGTGGATCTGAAACGGGTTGGGATGAAGTATACCTGGACAAATCGGAGAGTTGGCAGCCAAAGAGTTTCTTGCAAACTTGACAAAGTTGTAGTCAATGATAAATGGCTTTCGGACTTCAGCTCTTCAGAGGCTCGGTTTGAAGCATCTGGGATATCTGATCACTGTCCTATATTCCTTACAATATCTCCTTACTTATCCTTTGGGCCCAAGTCCTTTAAATTTTTTGACTGTGGACATCTCATGAAAATTTCCAAGAAGTTGTCAAAGGCGCTTGGACCAGAATTCACTCGGATCCAAGGCATCCTATGGTAAGTTTTGCTAGAAAGTTGAGGGAAACCAAGAAGGCCCTCGTCCACTGGAACAAAAACCAAGCGGGAAATATTTCAAGCGCAGTGGAGGATTTCCGTATGGAGTTGACTGAAGTTCAGAATCGTCTTCAAGGTGTAGTTAATGACTGTGAGCTTGCAGAAGCTGAGAAAGTGTTATCTCTTAAGTTGGCTGATCTGATCAACCAAAAGGAGAGTTTCTTCAAGCAAAAATCCCGCATTAATTGGCTCAAGCTGGGTGATAGAAACACCATCTTTTTCCATAACTCCGTCAAAGCCAATCAGAATAGGAAACATATTTCCTCGTTGATGAGTGATGAAGGCATAACCGTGCTCCATGTGGCTGGGATCAAGAAGGTGGCAGAAGATCACTTTCAAAAGTTGTTTAATCCGGTGAACCTTCCTCCCTTGGAGAACTCTTCGATGACCAATCCGGGATCTTCTTTGTCCTTGTCTCAAAATGAGAGCTTAGCGGCCCTCCCTTCTGAAGAAGAGATAATCAAAGCCATTAAAGCAATCAAGTTGTGCAAAGCTCCAGGTCCGGATGGCTTTACTATGGGATTCTTCTTTGCTACATGGGATATCATTAAGGTAGATCTTCTCAAGGCTATTCACAGCTTCTTTACTAACCCAGCTCAGGTAAGAGAAATAAATCAAACTTTCTTGGGCCTCATCCCTATGAAGGTAGGATCTTGCTCTATTGGTGATTTTAGGCCCATCTCCCTATGCAATACTATCTACATTATTATTGCAAAGATTCTCGCCTCCAGACTAAAAGATGTTGTTGGGGATCTGGTTAGCTCCAACCAATCAGCTTTTATCCAGGGTCGAAGTATATTGGATAACATAATGATTTGTAATGATCTTGCCAAAGGATTTGATAGGAAACACCATCCTTCTACTGCCATTTTAAAGATTGATCTTCACAAAGCCTATGACCATGTTCGATGGGAATATCTAATGGAAGTTATGGAGAAAATGAACTTTCCGGAATGCTTCCGGCAGTGGATTTGGCACTGTATCTCGTCCCCAAAAATTTTTGTGCTGGTTAACGGCAGCCCGGTGGGATTTTTCAATTCAAAGCATGGAATTAGGCTAGGATGCCCTATGGCTCCATTGTTGTTCACGCTTGTGGTGGAAGGCTTATCCAGAACCATTCAATTGAAGGCTCAGCAAAATCAGATTGACTTTTTCCCGGTGTAAGTCTGTCCAACTCACCCGCCTGGCCTTTGCGGATGACATAATGATCTTCTCTAATGGAAATGTGAAATCTTTGGAAACCATCTCAGATGTGCTTACATCCTTTTCCGCCATGTCAGGATTAGCTATCAGTAAGCAAAAGTCTTCTTTAATTCTTGCTGGCATTAAAGAGTCGCTTCAAGAAGTGTTAAGAAGTGTGGTGGGATGCCCCTTGGGAAATTGCCGATTACATACCTTGGTTTACCCTTGATATCGACCAGATTATCCGCTCATCATTGCTCTCCTATTCTTGACAAACTCAAGAAAAAGCTCCAGCTTTGGAGAGCTAAATTTTTATCTTATGCGGGTCGGTTGGAGTTTGTTAAAGTGGTTATGCAAAGCTCTTACTTGTACTGGACTGGGATATCTGGTCTTCCTTCTTCGGTTATCCAAAAAATCGAAAGCCTCATGAATGCTTTCTTATGGAAAGAAGGGGTGGGGGGGAGAATAATAAGTTCCTTCACACTATTAGCTGGAACAAGGTCTACTTACCTAAGGAAGAAGGTAGATTAAGGATCCGGAGGGTCAAAGAGGTCAATATGGTATGCATCATGAAACTAGTGTGGCGAGTAGTTGAGAAAAGAAAGAGTATCTAGATTGATTGGATTCATAGTAAATATCTAAGGGATTCTATATAGACAGTGAAGGTTTGTCATAACTCTTCTTGGATATGGAGATCCATCCTTTAGCATAGACTTGTGGCCCTCCCATTCATCAAATCCAACGTAAATGATGGTGCTTCTACTTTGCTTTGGCTGGATAACTGGCATCCCCATGGTATTCTGGTTATGGCCCATGGTGATCGAATTCAATTGGATTCCGGGAGATATAGGCTTGCTCTTGTTTCTTCCATTTTGTCAAACGAGGTATGGTCTCCAGGTAGGGCTTCTTCTCAGAGGTTGTGTCAGGCTTGGGAAGCCCTTCCTGCTATTCCTAGGAGACCCAATGGGAGTGGTGACAGCATTGCCTGGAATGCTTCTTCCAATGGTAAGTTTTCAGCTTCCTATGCTTGAGAGATAGTTAGGTCCCGTGGCACCAAAGTGGTCTAGAATGATGTGGTTTGGTTCAAGGGATATTCTCCCCGGCACAGCTTCATATTTTGGAGAGTCCTAACCCAATCCCTTCCTACTGGAGATCTTTTGTGTAATAGGGGTATCATATCAAGAGCCAGATGTGGTCTGTATTGGGCAGCTGATGAAGACCTTCATCACTTATTTTTTGAGTGCTCGTTCTCTAATAGGATTTGGATGAAGATTTTGGGGAAATGCTGGCCGTGCTATAGAAGAATCAGGCCTATTGAATGGAAGTGGATAATCAAGAAATTTAAAGGAAAAGACATCTGTGACACTGTCGTCAAATTAGCCTTCTTGGTGACAGTTTACCATATATGGTTTGAAAGGAATACGCACATGTGGATGGCGAAATCAAGAACAATGGACCAAATTTGGAATGCCCTAATGTTTGATGTGCGTGGTTTGACCATGTATGTCTCATCCCCCTCCCATATCTCCGAGAGAAATAGATTTATTCTATCCTCTTGGAACCTGGATAACGGCTGAGGTAGTGTGGCTATGGTTTGCCTCCCCCCCTCTCTTCCCTCTTTGTTGTAGATTCTCTCTTTTCTTCGGCTTGCCCTCGTTTGTAAGGAGTCTAGCTCTATCTTCTTAATAACCAGATTTGGTGTCCCTTCTTTTTGGGTTTTGTCAATATAATTATTCATTCATCGAATAAAAAAAACATGGATGAGCCATAACATCATGCCTCTATTTTTTGTTTGATTAGCAACAAATAACACGTCTATTATAGAATCTATCAAAAAAAAAAAAAAAAAAGGTTTATTATAATATAATAAGTTCATAACCATATCTTGCCCATTTTTCGATCCTCATGCATGCACGCAGCAGCCACAAATCATTCAGTTTCATCTCTGTTGAAGCTTCATTTCATTCATCAACTTGTGAAAAAAGAGAAAATAAACTAACTCCATGTTTCCTTTGTACGAACAATGCCTTCTCTTCACTTTTTTCTCCTTTTGTCCCCCCCTTTTCCCACTCTTCTGATTCTTTTGTAGTCTACAAAAGGGTCTCCTTAGATTCTCCACTAGCTATGCTAACGTTAATTTTAAAACTACCATTCTCCCACCTTGGGAAGGAGATATAATACATGTAATTTAACACATGGTGGTTATGATCACAATTCACTAGTAAATAAAAACCGTAGGTGGAAATTTTAGTTTACATATCTTCGATTTTGTACCCCCACCCTGGCTCCCTTTCTTCCTTCAGGTTGAGAAGAGGAAGGCAGTGCACCAAAGGTGGTGGACAAGTAATAAAAAAATATATAAAAAAAAAGTAGATCATAATAGCTGATTATAAATCATTTAAATAATAAAATGGCATACCGAAAGGCTCTTCATGAGAAGATACTCCACATCCTCTATAGAAAGTTTTGTTCGCTCAGCAATGACACTTAATGGAATAGTTCGATCTTCTGAAGGACGGCTGGCAATCGAATAAATTCAGCCATACACAGCAATGGTGAAAACAATAAGAATCAATAATTAAACTTTGAGCAGAATAAGTAATAAACTCAATTTATACTTTCTATTTTCTAACCACACACCTGAATATTATTTCCATCAGGCAAAGAATGTTGATCTTTTCCAATAGCTTCATCTCATTCTCTACCAATGCTGGCTGAGCACTCAGCGCAGCTCTATGAACACGACAGAGTTCTTGATAGCGAATTAAATCACCCAAGTTGAATGCCTGGAGAATATAGTACAGCCATTCCACCTTTGTCCCCAATAGACATTTTATCTGCAACAACGTTTAGAGAGCTTAAAACTTTAAATACTGGCACTCACACACACCACCATCTAAATCAACAGGAACAGAAACAGCACTGCTCGGAACTCAAAAAGTGGATTGTTGTATAAGAGAGCAGGAAGGAAATTATCTGAAAATAGCCACTATCTGGAGTGGGCTCAATACTTCT
This sequence comes from Protea cynaroides, assembly GCA_028583415.1. NCBI lineage: Eukaryota > Viridiplantae > Streptophyta > Magnoliopsida > Proteales > Proteaceae > Protea > Protea cynaroides. Next base: position 44,408,257 of record CM053274.1, on the reverse strand, counting down.
CTTCAGATGGTATTTGGTTAGTCAGGCTAGGGGAAGCACAAGTGCAGGAAAAATGTACCACTTTCACATGTTTCCTCTTTCATGACTGTTAAGACTCTGCATGGTGTTGTCTAGGAGTCTAGTTAGAGTGTTGGTGCAATTTAGTATTTTACTTCTTAAGTCGGTATTGCTTAATTACTCAATTAGTAAAGTCAGCTATAGTATAGCCAGCTCTCTTTTTCTCTCTTTTATTATTATAAATAAGATTGACAAAGGGGCAGAAAAGAATACATCGACTCTCTCCCTCTCCATTCTTGTTTCTTCCGCACTTCATTTTTTTTCCCTTCTCTTTCTCCCTTATTTTCTTACATGATATTAGAGCTATCACTTGGGTTGCAGTTTTGAGAGTAGTTTAAGGTTCTTGTCATGATCTGAAGCACCATTACGATCTGTGCTGCATAGCATGCATGCCTGCATCTAAAGAATGAAATAAAATAGAAGTATGTTTTAATTTTCTTATTCTTCTTGTTTTCCTTTCATACCAGGTCATCTTTCTAAACCTTTCTACCCTACGCATGTTTGTTTCTCTTGTCTAGTCAATTCCGTTTCAATTCAAGTTTCTATTCCAGTTTCGTGGTTCTATTCTGTTTTCTGAATGTCAGTTTCTATTTCTCACTCTCAGTTTCTTTTTCTTTTTCTTTTTTTTTTTTCTTTTTTTCTTTTTCCTCATCTTCTTAACTGGCGGTATCCTTTTTTTTTTCTAGTTTTCTGTTATAGTCTCTTTCATCCATCTCTCTTTCATCCTTTGATAATTTGCTTTCAGTATTCTGGTACCGATCTCTCTGGATATGTAATACTATTATTGTGTTAGTTCCTCCATGTTTACAAGACCAGATTCTGTGCTTTGTTTACCTGAGTTTTCTGCAACTTTTCCATCATGGCCACTTCATTCATATTATTCCAATAGCTTCTGTCCAAGGTCTGTTAACAAGGGGCAGGACGATTCCAACTTTCAAGTTTCAACTGAATCTGGACCATAGTTGTCAAGGCGTCGCCTAGGCGCCCAGACGCCTTGGAAAATTGGGCACCTTGGCCGCCTAGGCAGGCGCCCCATCAAGCCTCCAACGCCTTGGTTCGCTTTGGCGCCTTGACAACTATGATCTGGACTTGTTTGAGAACTCCAACTTTATTGTTAGTTCTGCTGTCATTGGGTATTTCTACCGAACCTAAAAGTTTACTACTGTGGGTCTTTAGTTCCTATCTTTTGTTATTTGCAGAAAACTTCTGGCATTAAAGGTTGTCTTTTGATTTATCTCCTTATAACTTTTCATATTCTATAACAGTCCCCTCATTATACTATTCCAGAATTACTCCTTTACTTAGAATTTAGTTACAACTGAGTTACTGGCTTCATTTATTCTCTTTTACCGAATCCAAACTTTGATATAATTACAATATTGCCACCATCTCTTGGTCTTGACATATTTTGAGTATTATTTTGTTTTGGTGGTCCCATAAGTGTGGCCAGAATTTACGGAATTGTCATTGAACTTGTAAATTTGCAATTTTACTGCTTTGGAAGGTCCTAGATGCTAGATCACATCAGATTGGTATTTGCAATTTGTTTCCGATTGATAGTTGCAGGATTGATGATTGCTATTACCTGCCTATCTGGGATTTTATTTGCTACCGAAAGAGAATGATTGAAGATTATTATTTGTGACTATTCTTATTGAGTGTTCCCCTATGTCACTTGTCCACAAGGAATGCTCCACGTGAGAGGGGGAAGGAGCATATATTTTGCTTAGTTTTCGTGTCTGCTCGTGGGAGAGGCACTTTTCTCAGTTTGTTCAAGTCTGCTCAAGGAATAGAGACTCGTGTCTACTCGTTGGAGATACATTTCTATCAGTTTATTGAAGTCTGCTCAAGGGAGAGAGACTTTTATCAGTTGCACATGATGCAATCTTTACTACCAATTGCTTGTAATACAGCATTTGCTCGTGTTGGAGTCTACTACGTTTTTGCTCGTGCTAGACCCTACTATCGTTGCACGTGATGCTACCGCTCATGTTGGAGCCTACTACCTCTCTACTACTCGTGGAAGAGCCTACAACTACTGCCAGTTGCAAGAGATGCAACCCTCCACGTGATGCACCTTATCTAGTTCTTAGCTACGATGCACCTACCTATGATGGTTGTTATTTTCCACCACATATCTTGTTCGTTGGTGGTTAATAATTAGTGATCATGACTTGGTAATGCTTCCAAACATTCTCTCTATACACCCTGTCATCATAGTTACATATTGAAAACCGGTGTTGCAGTTCATATCTATTCTTGATGTTCCAAACAGGAACTCCAGCCTAAGGGACGTGTTGCGATTTTTTGTATATTCCAAACTGGAGCATGTTCCAGTTTGAAGGGGAGTGTTAAGATTACTACATAGTGGTGTTTTGGAGTCTAATTAGGGTGTCACCATAGCTGGTGCTATTTAGCATTTTTACTTATGCTAAGTCAGTATTGTTTAGGCTGTGTTTGGTATCGTTTTTTTTTTTTTTTTTTTTTTTTTGACATGTTTTAGTTTTTACAGGTGTTTGGTATGATTTATTAGTGCTATTTCTGAAGAGAAAAAATAAAAATAGGCCAAAAAACAAAAAGAGGTCTTCGGCCAAAACACATTTTGCTAAATTTTGCGAAAACACTTAATGAACACGTGTTCTAACCTACTAAAACGGAGGCCAAAAAAGTAATTTTCACATTTTTTTATAAAACCAGGCTCAGATCGACTCTTCTTCTTCCTTGCGTTAGGGTTCGAAGAAGGGAGACCCGATCAGCCACTGAAGACCTGGTTCCTTGCTGGTGATGACGAGCTTACGGCACAAAACCCTAACACTTAGCACCTCGTTTTTGTTGTCCATTTTCGATCCTCCAGAGCTTAGGTGTAAACAGTAAATTGCTTCATTACGTTTTGGCAGCCATTTTCTGATTTTGTACAGATTTCAGTCTAGTTTTCTTATGAACATAATTTCTTGGTATCCTACTAACACTGGGCCAACTTCCTATTCCATTATTTGTCCTTCCCCGGAATTCAGAAACTAGATTTTTTTTATTTTTGGTAATGATTCTGAAACTAGAATAATCAGTCAATTTTACAATCAACATATCTACAATTCTTAGCCCCCATTGAAATTTACCACCACCTGAATCAGATGTTTGTAGACATCCATAAATTCCGTCAATGGCTTCAGTAAAAGCACATCCTCTGTTACTGTTAGTATACCAGAAATGGAAGATGAAATGCTCTCTCTTTTGAAACAATGAGAAAAAAAATCCTCCAACAGTTAGCGACTGAGGAATCTGATCAGATCAACTGATCCTGTATAGCAATCCAGACGGCAAGGGTTGCAAACGCGGCCTTGACATGATGAGGCAAAATTCATAAAAAGCAGGATCAATCCAAAAACGATTCTGATCCAGACCGATCCCATGACCAATTTCGTACACTTTTTGGTATCATCTCATGTGGTGCCTAACATTCTTCTTATTCCTTGCCTCATTTTTCTAGCCATGGTAGATTATGGAGGAAACCTCAAGAACAGGTTAGCTTACAGTCGAGATCATTTGATTTGTTTACAATTGGTCCTTCTGAGATCACCAACGTTTTACTTTCACAAGGGTCATGGGTTCAACAGATAAGAGATGTGAGGAAGGGAGGAAATATGAGGAAGAAGATGCTTATATAAAAATTATTTTGCATATATATAATACCAAACCTATTTTAATTCTAAAATCTATAAGGGTTAGTAGTTACCAAACAACATTTTATTTTTCATCAAAAAAAAAAAATGCTTTTTGATAAATAGACAAAAATCAAAAATAAAAATGATACCAAACACAGCCTTAGTTACTCAATTTGTTAAGTCAGCTATAGTATAACCAAGTCTCTTTTTCTCTCTTTTATTATTATAAATAGGATTGACATAAGAGGGAGAAGAGAATATATCGATTCTCTCTCTCCATTCTCATCATGGTTCAAAATCTCACAATGGTTTTCTCAAACTTCTCGAGGGGCTCGAGACAAGATTTGCGACGAGATGAGATTTCAACCAAATCTCAGCTCATCTCGATATATCTTGTAAATCTCGAACCATCTCAGTCAAAATTTGGTTGGACCATTTTTTTTCAATTATATAAGAAGACAGTTTACAGAGTCTCAGTCGAAATCTCGATCGAGACTCTTAAAACAGCCTTATTTTTCTTCTTCTCTAAATACAATGTAGGTTTATTTTTTTTTCAATTTTACTGTTTAAATGTGATTATGTATGCTAAAAACGTGATTCCTTAAAGTATCATTCCTTAAAATGACTATTTGAGCCCTGAGACCCTCGCGCAGAAAATACATGTTCTCACCGAGATCTCGGAAATCTCGGTTTCTCAAAGGCTTTAGACACCCTCAAGACTCGAGTTTTCAAACCTTGATTCTCATTTCTTCCTCCCTTCTTCTCTTTCTCCCTTATTTGGTTCCAATAACATTAATTGCTCAGGAAAATGATGCCCTGGTTTTCAACATCGTCCCCAACTTTCCATATTCAACCACAGATCAAGTTTGATATTGCAGGAATCTACACAAAAATCAAAAGGAGCACTTTTCCAGGCCAACCAAATAGCACATGCAACATGCACTTTACATTTCTTTTTTATTGCCTTAATCCCGAATTTCCTTTTCCTTTCCCTCAATAACCAAACAACCAAAAATAAAACCAAAGAGTATCCGCAATCAGACCACGATTGATGCAACAAGTAAAAGCTATACGTAATATTTGCTGGTAATCCAATGAATTATACGATGATGGAAATGACACTTGCTACAAATTAGTGAGAAAATCTAGACTGGAAAATATGGTGTTGAATTGTATCATCTACAAAACATATCTTTGACCATTTCAATGCAGCAAAGTTCTGTGATTTCTTACGATGCCATCTTAAGTCATGATGTAATCCAAATCAATTCAATAATTTAGCTAGTCTGATCCAACCAGCTAAAACAGATGGTCAACAAATACGTGGAACCATCAAAAGGAAGCTACTACAAGACCTATTAAGAATTCAAAATTGTGAACGCCAGACTAGAAATTTGGTTCTCAAACATAATAACATCCCTTAAGACATTTTTTTCTTTTTAAGTCATGAAGTAATCCTAATCAGTTCAATAGTTTGGCTAGTTTGATCCAACCAGCTAAACAGATGGTCAAAAAATATGTTGGCTCTTAGAACCATCAAAAGGAAGCAACTGCAAGACCTTTTTTTTTTTTTTTTGGTAGAACTGCAAGACCTATTAATACTTCAAAATTGTGAACAAGCCCAGACTAGAAATTTGATTTTCAAATACAATAACATCTCTCGGGACTTTTTTTTTTTTTTTTGGTCATCCTACATTACATCGACCATAGGTTACTACAACTGCTTGGGGGAGAGGTTAGAGGGGAGTAAGACAGGTGCCTTTTAATTCACACAACAAAGACAAGGGAGTCGAACCCGTTGTTTTCTGAGCACCTGCATTCTACTGGCAGACCGCCAACCAACTGCACTAGCAATCGAATTCCCTGGACAACTCAATATCATGTGAAAAAAAGTTAAAAGTACACAGTTGATCCCAAACGGTTTTATAACTGATGTGAGTTAATTTCAATACCCCAACCCTTAATTAAAAATTAAAAGTAGGGGAGAGTTGAACCCATAACTTTGAAAATTAGCTCTTATGTAGATCAAGAGGGGTTCCAGTAGAAGTATTCAACCAGAACAAGACCTCTCCAAATCCTAGTCTAATGAATTAAATAAATATCCTAATAGGTTATATGGGTCATGTGCTGAAATTTTTTTATGTTTTCTAGTGTAATGGACCTATTTTGAAAGCTCATATATGAGGGATAAGTTCCATATGAATTTAACTAGTTAGTTGCAGTTTATAGCCCTCCAAAGTTGTGAAGTATTAGGAATGTTAATAAGTTAGTTCCATTGTTAGTGTTGGAAGACCTTGAAAAGGTAAAGTTCATTAAATATCTAGAAATCAGTCCGAATGTAAATCATTAAGTCCAAGAGGAAATCCTAATGAAGGACTAAAACCCTCTCGGTCTCTATAAAAAATGCTGCCTACAAGTATTTGAGATCACAATTTGAAACAAAATTGGTTTATACTATTCTTCTGTGAAAGACAGAGCTACAGTGAGATGTTGTTCCTGGACTGAAGCTGTGGTTGTTTGAGATATACTAACCTAGGCTTGTGGTGGGAATCTTCCACTCATACCTTTTTCTAACTCTTTATCTGCTTCAACTAGTATCATTCCTATGAGGTTAAATTGCTGTTGGGGAACATCTAACCATTAGGCTTGGTTGGGATTTGAGGTGAATAAACACCACCCTAGACGGTAAAATGGATTGAGTTGGCCTATTCAGACTGGTGAATTTTGAGATCTGTAGTTTCTCTTAAATCTGATCAAATTTGGGTGTTGCGATCCTGTTATCTTGGACTGTTCTGAAAGTGGTTGCAAGGTTAGAGCAGAATCCAATATTTGGTATCAAAGCCATGGGATGATGACTGTTCTAATATCCCAACCCTAGAATCCAAGAAGGAAGTAACTGATGTATTGAAGCAATGATGGAGCAGTGTTTCAATTCCATATCTCCACGAAGTGATGGACAACAACACCCATCAGATCATGAACCGACCAGCTTTTAGAAGCACTCTTGTAGCCCACTTTTGAGGAGCATGTGCGATCATACATGATCATGGCACACTGCAGCAATGCAAAGATGACACAAGGTAAAATTGGAATTGAAGGAGTACAATGGCAAACATGACCCCCAGATATTCTATGAATGGTTGTTGCTTAGATGACTACTTTGATTGGCTTACGCTTTTAGAAGCTACGAAGTTGGCCTGCTCAAAGCTTGTGAGAATAGCATGAGTGTTGGCACCACTATGAGACGACACTAGGACATCGTGGAAGTAATGTAGAGCAAGTTCCCAACTATATGGCTAGGAACCAGTTCTACAACAGGATCGCTTTTGACTCACCAAAGTTAAAGAAAATGCAATAACTGACAGCAAGAGGGGAATAGAACTGAAGCAATGGAGGGCTGGGAAGGATAGGGACCTATCTCAGGTCAAGGTATCTCACCCAACTGAATCTCACAGGTACAACTGAATCTCACAACAATAATAACTTTTATTCATATATCTTGACTGACTTGAACTTAACCGATTACATTGTTTAAATAGGTTGCACAAAAAGATCCTAAGATGGAAGGCCAAAATACACAAGGAAGGGAAATCCTAACAATTGCTAATGCACTTAACTAAGAAAGGAACTTAACTAGGAAAGGAATGCTTGTAATAATCTACTAAATTGAGACATGCCTCAATTATTTAAGGGTAAATTACACCAGAGGTACCTCACGTTTCAAAAATCATACCAGAGGTACCTGACGTTTTGAGAAATTATACCAGAGGTACTTGACGTTTCAAAAATATTACATTTGGGGTACCTTCTATTTTTGTACTTTCGAATTTACCCCTGTTTAGTATAATTTTCTTGGTCCCCTTTAGGTTCACCATCCCGTTGCCGCAAAGACTCACCACTCAGATTCCCATGTCATAATCGCTGTTTCAATTGCCCACCCCCTCTCCAGCCCCTGTCATCTCCTGTAACCCTTCCTCATCGGCGGTTGTTCATCACCAAGTCACAGCTCTCGACTATGGTACACACCTCCGGTGAAAACTCCGCACCCCAACTTGTTGCTTTTCCGACGGGTGTACCGATGATCAAGCACCAAATAAGAGTAGTTCAACAAGAAACGATCAGTCCCTGAAAGTTTGAGGTAGATCTAACGGTTACCTTGGAGGATGCTAACGCTAGATAGGGCTAATGTTGGAAATATGAGAAGAGGTACCTCTGGTATGATTTTTTTAACGTGAGGTACCTCTGATATGATTTCTCAAAACGTCAGGTACCTCTGGTGTAAATTACCCATTATTTAAAAACCTTCCATCAAAGGAGCATGCAATCAAATCTTGCCGAAGTATTTTAAAAACCTTCCAACAGAAGAACATGCAATCAAATCTGTACCCATGCAATCAAACATGTATCCATGCTTGCTAGACTTGCTACAATTGTACCGTCCATCTATAGACCACGTTTCCTAATTGTGATCTCATTCCTCTACTTGCAGCGATTATACTTGAGATGGATGAACCGGTCTACATCACGAAGGGAACCCAATAAATGAGAGACGTGTAATGAACTAAAAGAAAGACATCTTCCTAAAACCTTTTGTTGGAGTCGAGAATCTGGTAGCGCTAACCAGTGTGTTGTTAGGGGTGTTTTAGGGATTTGGAAAATGTTATGTTTATTTTCTAGTTTATGTTATGTCTTAGTTTCTATTTTATCTTCTTAGATTGAACGTTATTTTTGTAATCCCTCATATAGTTGCTTCATTATAAATAAAGGTAGGAGGAGACGATCAATTAACCTCTTCTATTCTTCTCATCCTTTTCTCAACATGGTATCAGAGCCATATTAGGGCTACAGCCAACTACCACAGCTCAAAATGGGGTTGCAGAAAGGAAGAACCGACATCTACTTGAAACAGCTCGGGCCCTTATGTTTGAGGGACATGTGCCAGCAAAATTTTGGAGTGATGCTGTTCTGATAGCAATCTCTCTTATAAATTGGTTGCCATCAAGGATACTACACAATAAGGCTCCTCTGGATCAGTTACTTGGTGATCATTCCTTTGGTCTCCCACCAAAGGTATTTGGGTGCGTCTATTATGCTTGGAACCATCATTCTCATGGCAAACTTGATCCACGAGGGATTCGCTGCATCTTCCTTGGTTACCCAGCCACACAAAAAGGGTATAAATGTTATCATCCACCATCCCGTCAGACTTTTATCAGCAAAGATGTATTCTTCCATAAAGACATGATGTATTTTCAGCCACATCTTCAGGGCTAGACAGATACAGTTGATCTCGAAGATGTGCTTTTGATTGGACCAATGGACATGGAGACAGAAAGAGTCCAAGTAAGAAGCATACCTGCTCCTACTCCTGCGCTATAGATGCCGCCACCAGCTCCTACTCCTGCGCCAAAGATGAGGCCACCTACTCCTACTCCTGAACCAGCATCTTCACCTACGTCTGCCGGTCCCAAGTCCATTGCCAAGCCTCTGCAAGTTTATAGCCGTGCCAGAAGCAAGCAAGGAAATACCACTACCATCCAAGCAACTTCGCATGCCCCTTCGTCAGCCCAGGATTCAGAGACTGATCAAACTCTTGGTAAGGAAATTTCCCTCTCTGATTCTGATTCAGATCTCCCTATTACCCTTCATAAAGGTACTAGGGCTTGCAATCTTCATCCAATCTCTAATTTTGTTTTGTACGACTCGTTATCTCCTTCTTTCCATGCATTTGTATCTTCTATTTCCTCTGTGTATATTCCTTAAAAATGGCAGGATGCATTTTTGGATGAGCGATGGAAGAAATGAGAGCCTTGAAGAAGAACAATACTTGGGACTTTGTTCCTCTCCCACCGAGTAAGAAACTAGTAGGGTGCAAGTGGGTTTTCACAGTCAAGCAGAACAGTGATGGCACAGTGGATCGGTATAAAGCAAGGCTAGTAGCTCGTGGATTCACACAGACATATGGTATTGATTATCAAGAAACCTTTGCACCAGTGGCTAAAATGACGACAGTAAGGGTTCTCTTGGCATGTGCTGTCCACCACAATTGGGATCTGCAATAGCTTGATGTAAAGAATCCATGATAAACTTAAAGAGGAAGTATATATGGATTGTCCACCTAGGTTTACAAATGCAAATACCCATGGGAAGATATGTAAATTGAAGCGCTCACTTTATGGACTCAAGCAGTACCCTAGAGCATGGTTTGGTAGACTACATAAGGCCATGATAGCCTATGGCTATGCACAGAGTAATGCTGATCATACATTGTTTATTAAGCATTCGTTTGGAAGTTTTATTGCTCTTTTGGTATATGTGGATGATATCATTGTCACTGGAAATAGTGACGAGGAGATAAAGAAACTCAAGGTATTTCTCGGAAAGGAGTTCAAAACTAAAGATCTGAAAAAGTTTAGATACTTTCTTGGGATTGAAGTTGCTCATTTTGCAAAAGGCATATTTCTTTCTCAGAGGAAATACATCTTTGATCTTCTATCAAAGACAAGTTTGCTAGGCTGCAAGCCATGTGCTACTCCACTAGATACAACTACTAAACTGAAGGAGAAAGAAGGAACATCAACAGATAAAGGTAGATATCAAAGGTTGGTTGGAAGGTTAATCTACTTATCCCATACAAAACCAGACATAGCATTTGCAGTTAGCCTGGTAAGTCAGTTTATCCATGATCCCTATTCTATGATAGAATGTGTTTTCAGCATAGGTTCGAAGAACTTAATGGGAGGGCTATTTCAGTAGCTGAGGCTGTCTTAGAGGGCAGAAGTAGATGAGGCTGTCTCATTTGGTCAATCTCATCCCGCACAAGAAAGATTTTTATCTGAGCCCGTACCCGAAAGCGAAATCGCATTTGGAGGCTGTCTATAAGATTCTTCATTACCTGAAGGCAGCTCCAAGAAAGAGGATCTTACTCTCACCACATAATGATTTCAAAGTGGAAGCTTATACGGATGCTGACTGGGCAGGCAGTCCGGACAGGAAATCTATTTCTGGTTACTGTACCTTTGTGGGAGGAATGTTAGTCACTTGGCGCAGTAAGAAGCAGAATGTCGTGGCACGTTCTAGTGCAGAAGCTGAAGTCATAGCGATAGCTCAAGGCATATGTAAACTTCTATGGTTGAAGGGCCAACTCAATGACTTGAAAGTTGATTGTTCTCAACCTATGATTCTCTCTTCCGATAATAAAGCTGCTATTAGCATTGCTAAAGATCCAATTCAACATGATCTAACCAAGCATGTTGAAATAGATCGTCATTTTATTAAAGAAAAGCTCGAGAATGGTCAGATTCAAATTCCGTATGTCTGATCAAAAGATCAGCTGGCCGATATCTTCACAAAGGCTTACCTGTCAAGTCATTTCAAATTATTTTGTCCAAGTTGGGAATGCATGATATCTATGCACCAACTTGAGGGGGAGTGTTGGAGTTGAGAATCTATGTTAGGAGTGTTTTAGGGATTTGGAAAATGTTATGTTTATTTTCTAGTTGATGTTATGTCTTAATTTCTATTTTATCTTCTTAGATTGAAGGTTATTTTTGTAATCCCTCATATAGTTGCTTCATTATAAATAAAGGTAGGAGGAGAGGATCAATTAACCTCTTATATTCTTCTCATTCTTTTCTCAACACCTTTCAATAACGTCCAAATGACAAGCTCAACACTCTACGTTAAGGCTCACTTTTGGTAGTGGAATACATTAACCAGTTCGACACTCTTGTTTCTCGCACCAACTTGAACGAAGAGGAAGATCAGCATGTCTCACATTTTAGGGTGAAGCAGAATCCTAAAATATGGGATAAGATAGGGTTACAACTTAAAAGCATTTGTAACTTACAAGACTACTTTGACAAAGCTCTCCAAGCGGACGACTTAGTCAAGACTACTATGCGGAGATTTAATCCTCAATCCATAGATTGTAGAAGCTTTCCAACCACCAAACCTGCTAGTTCAGCTGGTCGGGCAACATCCCGAACCGTAGGCAAAGGCAAGTGTGAGAACAGCGGGTTCTCACTTGGTGCATAGAGGAAAGGGTGCACAAGACAATTAGGGATTTTTAGAGTCGCCACCTAAATTGGGGTCAAGGCCCATAATTGACTCGGGATACAATCCACGGATAAATAATTTGGTCCAAAATAGTGACTTAGGGAACACGTCAAGGTATGGTCTAGGGAAGGTGTTAGGTACCCCGATCTGCCCGAGTAAATCCGGCTTTCACTTTGAGTTAATTCATTTAATAATGTGATAATAGATTCCTTATAATAGCATCAATATAACACCATAAAGAAGAGATATGGACAGCACCGTGGCCGTCCGTTTCGGTAGCCTTCTGGTGTAGAAGAGAGAAGATGTATAGATAAATGATCTAAGATGATTTAAGGCTATTATGGGGGATTGGGATCTTGAAAGTTTAAGGAATAAATATGCTAAATACGTGCATAAAATACCTCAAAATTACCACATATGATAACAAGATATTTCATGTAAAAACACAGGAAATAATGATTCTCGGGCTCCTAAACTATGCACAAACATGAAATTTGAACTTATATCTCGTCTGAGAGTCGCTCCACCGACTGGAATACTAGTCATTCACATCCTAAATCTGTGGAATTGAAGTGTGATAAAGCATATCTCCAATCACCATGAGAGGTAGGTGACCAAGAATCACCATGAGAGGTAATGGAGATATACCTCTTCCTCACCATACAAATTAGAAGAAAGTACGATTTCAATTAAGAAAATAAATAACGTAAATTGGCATACCTGATCCAAAGGTAAGTTGGAAAGGATGATGAAGGCACGATCACAACAACGAAAACCGAGTTCTAATGCTCTGATTCACAAATTGGGAATAACAATGATGAACAAGCTTTCTCATAATGACTTTCTAAGATAGCTCTTCTCAAACGAGTCAAGGATCCTCTCCAGTGGAGAAGGATGAGTATTTATATGGGGAAACCTTGCTCGACTCGTAAGCTTCGTAATGCAACAACTCTCAACTCATATCATTGGAAATTGAGTGAGGATCGAGCAAAATAGATCAAGGGTTGAGAATGAACCCTAAGCCATGTGGAAAGAGTGTTAGATGATGGGGGATAGAGACTACCACATGAAGGATAGGATCTAACTCGTGGAGATGAACGAGTTGAGTTGATTTTGAAGAGTTTTAGAAAACCTAAAAACCTTCTTAAGTTAACTCCTAAAATGCAATCAGCGACGTCATCAGGGCTTGGATCGACAGCCCGTTGGCGTCGACGAGGCCTGAATCAGGGTCAATGAATTAGTTTGGGTTTTTATAGACTTAGAGTTAAGCCTTGCGTCTAAGGACTGGTTCTTTTTGGGCCCTAGGCCACTTTTAGCCCACCCAGACTGGGTCTGGACTTGTTTCGGTTCACGAAAGAACCGGGTCGGTGCTCTTAAACTTGTAATGGCCATATTTTTTGTTCCGAACTCTGGTTGAGGCGATTTGGTGCCGTTTCGAAGCCTCAACGAGTACCAGGTCACTATGACCTTAGACCACACCAGGGAGAAGTTGCCTTTTGGGTTGACCTAGTCAACTCATAGTCAGGGACTTAATGGTATTTTGAAAATTTTGACCACTGGCCAAAATATAGGAAATGGCTCTCAGCACAGTATGGAAACTTGTGGGACGCCTGGGACCCGAGAATGGAGTCTAAACCCGGTAACATGGGGAACTTTTGGGCTCCCTAAGGCTGTTCAAGGGTGCAACAAAATTTGATGCCTATAGAATGTCCATCTTTGACTGACATCTGGAACAATTAACGTTCAAAGAAATGACTAGGCACCCGAATGGGAATAGTGGGTAGAATTCGTGACACAATGTCAATGGGGATTTGATTTACAGTTCGGACGCAATTACGAGACCTTTGTATATGTGGCATTGTAAGCGAGTAGAATTCTAAAAGATATGACGCAACTGAGAGGTCACGACCGCCCAAGGGTATATTCACGAGAATACCCCTAGGTAGGTAGAAGAATACCCAGAAGAGGCACGGGCCCGCTATCCTAGTGGTGTAGGCAATCTGAGCGCAACTTAACTGATTGGGGAAAGTCCCAATGTGCTGGGGCTCGATTCTAGTGTCGTTCAAAGGTACTTGGGAATAATCGATGGTAACGATCATTAAGCGATTTTATGGGGTCCACAATGATTCTTGGCAGTTTCTGATTGAATGATAGATGTCTGGATGATGCCTCTTGAGTTCGGAATCAACTTTTCTTGATTCCATGAATTTTCCATAATTTTTGGAATTTTTCAAAAATCACCAAAATAATGTTCGCAGAGGGAGGGCACGTACTGACTGTGACGTGCATTGTGTCGACATCAACGGTGCGCCAAGCATATTGCGCTTGATGTCGCCGATGCAAAGAGGACGTTGACTGGTGATGAATCAGAATTTACGACGTTTGGACTTCAGAACTTGGTTTTTAATCCCTATTCCGCCTTATTTGAGGCTATTTAAACTTGCAAACTCAGGCTCTAACGTCGTCCGGAGCTACCGAAGTGATTTTGACCATCTTTGGTGCAATCAAACTCGGTTTCAAGGGGGATTTGTAAGGATCTTCTCATTTCTCAGTTAATCGAAAACCCAAGCTTCTACGATTTTCTTTGTTTTCTTCAACCACAGCTCATCATACCGCCTAAAGATAAAGGCAAAGCCGTTACTGAAGGCTCAAGGCCTACGCACGTGGGTCACCCCAATATTCCGATCGAAGACCATAGGAGAATGTGGCTGTCCCGACCCTGACGTTGAGTTGGAGCCCTTTTTTTAAAAGCCTCCAACTACAAGGAGAGCCGATTGGTACCATGAATCGCTCCTCCATGACACTCAGAAGCACCTCTGCAACCAAGCATGGAATCCCCAAGTCAGTGTAATTGAATCTCTTTGTATGCCAATTGTTTGATGAAATGCTTGAATCAAGTTTGCTTTGAGTTTGATTTAACCATGTTTAAATTTGTTGAACTTCATTGCTTAGATGATCTTTGGATAACAAATCTTTGCTTGGAGATGCTTTAAATCTGCTTAGTTTGATATATTTTGACTATGCTTCATGCTTGGAGTTCATGAGATGATCACTATAGACTATACTTGAGATGTTTGTGATCTTGATTCATTTGATTTAAGCTTTGAGCATTTGAAATTACCGATCACTTCGAACGATGTTCGAAATTTGACATTCCATGATTACGTATTAAGGATTTGACCTCGATGCATGCGTTCATGGGCTTTCTAAATTATCCTGCGAGCAAGTATACCCTTTTGAAATTATGATTGCCTTGATGACGCTTTCTTCGAACAACTTAAGAGTTAGGCTTGATTTAAATACACTGAGAACTCATCACTTCCATTGATGCTTGGAACTCGTGCTTGCTTTGAACCACGCTTAAACTTAGGCTCGAGTGATTGTAGATCGATGAACTTCCACCTTGGAATTTACTATGTATGCATTCCACATTGGTGGTTTGCACTTGAACACAACATTCTCATTGGGGCCCATGGCTGCAAACACTGAGGTTTTTGACGTATTGCACATGCCCATTTTGGCCATGATGGCACTTTCGTATGTATAATTGCATGTATTTGAGATTTCGGCCTCGTTTTATTCTCTTATAGCATTTTTTTTTTTTTGCCTTAACTGTCACAGACTGTTGTTGTTGCTTTTAAGATTGCATTTTTGAAGATTTTGTAATATTTGTATGTGTTCCTGAAATATCCCATATTTTCTTTGCAGAAGGTGACATTCAAGAGGTACAGCTTCATGGATTACATCCAAGACTGGTACAAGAGCCTCTGCAGCTAGGTGCGGAGACGCATTGATCAGGTTCTTGGCATGGCTGGAAGCCAAGAACATGGATGGGTTCGTAGTCCAGCATTGCTCAAGCAATGGTGACCTTCAACTCATTCCTTCCACCTTCCGACGGGGAAAGCCACTGTTACACCATTGGACTTCTACATGATCAGTGGGATTAGATGCATGGGGAAGCGAATCCAACAGACGAACCAATCTGGGTGGGCCTGCGATTCCACCAGGATGGACAGGCCCTCGGACAGTCTACTACTATTCTTCGCCCAGAGGTTTGTAGTTCCAAAAGATCCGGCAAGAGGAGGTGGTGACAGACGAGTCCTCTAAGGAGAATCAGGACCAGGAAGCGAGGTGGACCTGATGTATTTGTTGGGGAACACCTTGTTCAGTGACTCCGGAGTGCAGAACTCAATGAGGTTCTTGACCAACATCGCCGACCTTACCATCACGGGGAGCTAGGACTGGAGGAGCGCCCCTCACTTGTACTCGCGCCTAGACGCACTGGCCATGAGGAAGACCTAGTGCCTAAGCGGTTGCTCATTCATCCTTGAGGTGAGCTTTTGCATAACTTGATATTTGCATTTGCTTTATATTTGCACTTGAGACTAACACCTCTTTTGGATGCATCCCTTGGCTATACGAGTAGACACGGGTGAGGGGCCCAATGTTGCTAGATGAAGCCATCTACCATGCCCCTAGTTAGCATTGCTGGTGCATCGATAACCAGCTTAGCAAGGAGAAGATTCACTCCATGCCGAAGGTCCGGGAGATGCTGAAACACCTCACGATAGATGAGGTCATACAATTGTACTCTTAGGTACCCTTCTTTTTTTTTTAGCTGGATGCTAAACTAACTCTGTTTCTTCTTGCAAATAAGGTGGCATCCTTGAGCGGGATCAGAGGTGTGCCAAGAGAAGATGCGGCCAAGGCGAAACAGATGGTTTCGCACCAGATCCTTCAATCGGGTCCATTCACTTTAGTGTGGTAACTTTTTCCCAAGTTCGTCAAGTGCATCTTCCTTGGTTATTTGTGGACTCAGAAAGGCTGCAAGTGCTATGACTCAGTTACTCACCGCCACTTTGACAATGCTGATGTCACATTCTTTGAGAGTACTCCTTACTACCTACCCTTGTCCATGCCATTACGCCTCCTACTACTACTCCATCAACTCCACTACCATTCGTCCCTTCTGACAACCCACTAGACTTCGCAACAACAGTACCTCCATTGTAGGTCTATCATCGACGTGAGAAATCTGGTCTTCTTGCTCTGGTTTCAGCTCAGTCCCCCCACTCCGCCTGCACCTAGCATCAAAGCCATTGAAGTGGAGTAATAGTAGTAGAGTTGGTAGTAGCAGTAGCAATCAGTCCAGTATGCTCCAAGTAGTAGAGGCCAGCATGCTCAAGTTCGCCACCAATCATTGCACCTGGTACTAAGATCGCTCCTGACTTACCAATTGCTCTATGTAAAAGCACGCATTCTTGTACCCAAAAGTCCTTAATTACATACCCTATTGAATAGTTTGTTACTCTCCCCATCTCCCCATCTCTGCCCAAAACTTTATTGCCTCTATCTACCACTTTTGTTCCTTCTTCCCACCTCTAAGCCTTATCTCATCTAGGGTGGAAAGTGGTTATGGCAAGGTTTGAAATCTCGAATCTCGACCTCATCGGTGAAGTCCGAAATTTCTGAGATTTTCATGGAAAAATCCCCCCGACAGTACATTTTTTGACCATATAAAGGTTGAGATTTCTGAGATTTCAAAGATTTCCGAGATCTCGCCGAGATTTAAAACTATGGACTATGGACTATGGACGTTGAGATAGATGCCTTGATCTCCCGTCGGACATGGACTCGTACTGGGAAGGTTGTTGTACGCTGTCGCTGGGTCTACGATTTTAAACATAATCCTGATGGCTCTATTGTGTGCCTTAATGTGTGCCTGGTTGCAAAAGAGTTCTCTCAGACACATGAAGTTGATTACTATGAAACATTCTCCCCTATTGCTCGTTTCAACTTTGTTCGTGTTCTTATCTCTTTGACTATGAATTTTGACTGCCCCCTCTTTTATATTGATGTTAATAATGCCTTTCTCTATGGGGATCTACACGAAGATATTTATATGGACCACCTCCGAGGTATGTTGCTCTGGGGGAATTCATCTAAAGTTTGCAAGCTACACAAAGTTAACTATGGGCTGAAACAATCAACATGTGCCTAGTTTGATAAATTTAGCTCTGTTATTACACATTGTGGTTTCTCCCCGTGTCACTTTGACCATTGTGTTTGTCTGCCACCGACATTCTAAAGTTGTTATGATAGATGTTTATGTTGATGCTATTATTATTACAGAAGATGATACGTCTGGTATTACTGAGGTCAAATCCAATTTACACAAGCAATTTCAAATAAAAGACTAGGGCCTTCTCCATTATTTACTTGGAATTGAAGTTATCTACAGTAGCAAGGGTATCAGTCTTTCTCAAAGGAAATATGTACTAGATCTTCTGACCGAGTCTGGGCTACATGGTTCTAAATCGGCTAACACATCTCATAAAAATTTAAGACTAGTGACAACAAAGATTTTACTAATTTACATCGATATAGGAGACTTGTTCGGAAACTTATCTACCTTAGTGTTACTATACCTAATATATTTTTCGTTGTTTAAGTGGTTAGCCAATTCATGCAAACTGCTAGTCCCAAGCAAGTTCATTGGGATGCTGCTTGTTGTATATTAAAGTACATAAAAAAGTCTCTCAGCCAAGAACTCATTTACCTTAATCATAAGCACATTGATATCGTAGCGTACTCACATGCTAATTGGGCAGGTGTTGGTGGTGTCAAACGATCCACAACTAGTTATTGTATATTTGTTGGTGGAAATCTCGTCACATGATAAAGTAAGAAGCAACCTACAATGGCTCAATCTAGCATTTAAGCTGAGTATCATGCCATGGCTCATACTACTTCTTAACTCATATGTTGAAGTCTCTTCTTAAAGATTTGGGTTTCCCTGTCTCCCAACTTATGAAGATGTTTTGTGATAATCAAGCTGCTATATATGTTGCTAGTAATCATGTCTTTCATGAGCGCACCAAGCATAAAACACAAACAACAACAACAAAGCCTTCTCCCAACTAAATGGGAACGGATACATGGATTCTTGTCCTTCAATCAATTCTATTCGATTTCATACTTGAAACAAAACCCTAAGCTATGCATGTCTTTCCTCACCATCTCCCCTAGAATCATTTTAGGTTTGCCCCTAGCTTTTTTAGATACTTCGATCTGAAACAAATCACTCATCCGTACTAGAGCATCTAACGGCCTTCATTGAACATGGTCATACCATCTCAACCGACTTTCTCATAACCTCTCATGTATCAGTGCTACTCCCAATTCAACTCTAATACGATCATTCCTTACTTTATCCTTCCAAGATTTGCCACACATCCATCTCAACATCCTCATCTCAGCTATACTAAGTTTATTTATATGATGTTTCTTAACTGCCCAACATTCCACACCATACATCATAGCCGGTCAAATGACTATCCTATAAAATTTTCCTTCAAGTTTTAAAGGAATACGCCGATCACACAGCACTCTAGATGCACCTCTCCACTTCATCCATCCTATTTTAATCATCTATAAAACATCTTCTTCTATATCACCTTCTTTATTTATGATTGAACCTATGGTTTTAAGTATCGTATTGATACACCCCTTAACAACCGACACATATCCGTATCGACAGTGGTTGATATGATACTCGTCGATTCGTATCTCTTTTCTTAAAACAAAATGTATATCAAATGTATCAACCGTATCGAACCGATACAGCTTGATACACATCGATACAATCGATACGCTCGATACGTAACGATACACTTAAGTTTCCATTTTCTTGCAAAAACAAAAAATCTTGTATCGAAGTGTATCTAATCGATACAGCTCGATACAAACCGATATTATTCGATACACCTCAATAAGAACCGATACGGTTCGCTACGCACATATAAAGGTTGATCCAACTAATGTTTTCCACTTTTCTGGTTTTCTTCCTTACTGAAAACCTAAAGTTCATGCGAGCCGAAGATTGTTACTCATTGAATGTCATCAAATATGTCTTTAATCCTTGGAAATACTTCAAGATTGTTTATTATAGTGTTTTTATGCTTAAAAATTGTGTTTTGTATGCTCTCTAATCATTCCCGTGTGTATCTTCCCCATAGTTGTCAAGGTGTCGCCTAGGTGTCCGGACGAGTCAGATAGGGTTAGGCGCTTGGTCGTCTTATTGTATCACGCTTTATTTTATTTGTTTTTTTTTTAAAATATTGTCATTTGTAGCATTTTTATTGGATGTATAAAGTACATATATACACCATAATACATAGAATCATGCATATGCATTAAAAACAATAAAAATTGATGGCTAACCCCCTTTTTTTTGTATAAATTCTCTTATTAAGATTTACCCTTACAAAGCCTTGGGAATGCCTTGGGTACTCCTTAGGCACACCTAGGTGCCCAAGCACCTCTCCATTGCCTTGGGTCGCCTTGACGCCTGGACAACTATGATCTTGCCTCGTGTCCTAGCGTATCCTATATCCACAATATCAACAATACGATACGATACGATACGACACATCTCTTAAAATCACCCAATCGATATGTTACTGATACGCGATACTTTAATCCCTGATTGAACCTAAATACCTAAAATAATCACTTTATTGTATCTCCCTCATCAATTTTCACCACCTCATTATACGTCCTTGTGTAACTTACACTCCATAAATTCCGTCTTCGTTCCAATTATCTTAGAACCTTGACTCAAATATTGATCTCCATAACTCCAACTTGGCGTTAATCTCATCCACCAAAACAATATCATCAACAAAATGCATGTAACAAGAAACTTCATCTTAAATGTCTTTGGCTAAATCATCCATAATAAAAACAAATAGATAAGAGCTTAAATCTGATCCTTGATGTAACCTAATTGTAAATAAGGAATTCACTAACTTGACCCCAATGGTTCTCACAATAGTTACCATATTATAATACATATCTTTGACTATGTCCACATATTTTCTTGAAACACTTCTCTTCTCTAATACTTTGCCAGATTAATTCTCTACGGACTATCATCAGCTTTTTCTAGGTCAATAAAGACCATATGGAGGTCCTACTTGCCTTCTTTAATCTTTCTATGAGTCACCTAAGCAAGTAAATATTCTTTGTCATGGATCTACCTGGCATAAAATCTAACAGGTTCTCCGTAATAGTTTATTGTTTCATGCGAGTTTCAATAACTCTCTCCCATAGTTTATAATATAACTCATTAGTTTTATGCCTCTGTAGTTATTATAGATCTGAATATCACATTTTTTTGTATAAATCGGAACCACAATGCTTCTTCCCCATTCATCTAGTATTTTCTTTGTGCTCATAATCTTATTGAACAGCTTATTAGCCAAGATACTCCAAATATTCCTAGACTCCTCCAAACATTATTAAAACCTCATCTAGGCCTGGTGCTTCGCCTACATTCATCCTCCTTAAAGCTTCTTTTACCTCCTTTTGTCACCCTAATTTTGTATATATGTCTACGACATGTGATGTCTTGGTGGGTAATATAGCCTTTTGGGACACAAATACTCAAAATATCTTCATTTAATAGATTGTAGAAATCATCATTCCATCTCTTTAATGTCTTCATCCCTTACTATAACTCTAAAATCTGCACTTTTAATACATCTAACATGATTTAAATCTCTACTCTTCCTTTCCCTCATCTTAGCTATTTTATAGATTGTTTTTTCTCCTTCCTTTGTGCTCAGATTGTTAAAAAGATCTTCATATTTCTTCGCCCTCACTTTCCCACAATCTTTTTGGCTTCATTTCAAGCAATTCTATACCTTTTAGATCCTTTATATCCTCAGTCTTTTCTCATGTCTTAAAATTATCTTTCTTACCTTTAATGACTGATTGAACCTCATCATCCCACCACCAAGAGTCTCTAGGGAATGACAGATTCCTTTCGATATACATTGGAAATCTTTAGCAACTTTCTTAATACAAGCAGTCATCTCGTTCCATATTGTATTAGTGCCTCCCTTAAAATCCCATTTTCCTTGTTTGACCACATTATCAATAAAAGCTTTCATGGTATCTCCTTTTAAGCTCCACCACCTTATCCTAAGGCAAAAAACCTGACATTTCTTATAATTCAGCATAATGAGACACATATCCATGACCGCTAATCGATGTTGAATAGTTAGGCTCTCCCCTGGTATAACCTTACAATCCTTACATAACAACCTATCAGACCTTCTAGTTAGAAAGAAATCTATTTAGATACCATGACGCCCACTCTTAAATGTGACTAGATACTCCTCTTTTTTCAAAGTATTTGTTTACAATAGATAAATCATAAGCTATAAAAAAAATCTAAAATTGAAGTCCCCTCCTCATTCCTCACTCTAAAACCATATCCTCCATGTACACCTTCATAACCTCCACGATCTCCCCCTACATGTCCATTCATATCACCCCCCCTATTATAATCTTATCTCTTTGTCTAAAACTTTGCACCAATCTATCCACGTGTTCCCAAAATTGTAGCTTACTACTCGCATGCAATCCTACTTGGGGTGCATGAGCGCACCAAGCATATCAAAGTTAATTGTCATTTTGTTCGAGATGCCGTTGAAAAGAAACTAATACGTATTCCCTTTGCCTACTCAAATCAATTTGTTGATACCTTTACAAAGTCTTTATTTGGTCTTGCATTCCGATAGAAATGCTTCAAGCTAGGCATGGGTAACTTATATGCTCCAGCTTGAGGGGGATGTTAACTATAAGGGAATGGACCCATTCACAGGCTTCCATTTCCCTTCTCGATATTACCACCGGAGACAGCATAGCTTAGGCTGGTTTGACTAAAGCAGATATATCATATGGGAGACATGGCTGTGTGCTGGTTTCATTGTTGATTTATAACTCTAGTTTCTATCTTCTTTCTCTTACCCCTTTGCTCTTCTTCTTTCATTCTCTTAATTCCTTATTTCTGGTTTATTTATTCAATATTAGTTACAAGTACACTATGGAAATAGTTTGTCCACTTCTTTTTAATCTCTTTGTTAAAGTTAACGATATGTTGTGAGTCCCATGATCGGTGCTACATATGGTCTTGTGTCCATTAGTTATTTCCATTTATTATTATTGTAATAGTGGATTTGTTTCCACGATAACTTTCATATTGTTTCCTTCAAGGTTCAAGGTGCCGGTTTTGACCAGCTTCGGGTTTCGACAGAAACTCGGTCGAAACCTAGTATTTTCCCGGGACATCTCAAAGCTTGGTTTGGAGACCCAAAAGTGTTTTTCTTTATCTGAGTTTTTTTTTCCTGATCTTGGGTATTTTTTTTTGGTTTCTCGCTTCCTTTTTTTTCATTCAATGGATTGTAAGGAGCTTGGCTCTATCGCTTTGATACCCAGGTTGGTCTTCCCCTTCTGCGGGTGTTATTAATACATTCATTTATTCACCCAAAAAAAAATCCAAAATGATAATATGTGGTGTGGACCCAAGTTTGCTAGTGTATGTTGAGACCTGGGATTGTGTCTAGAGTTAAGTAGGCAACAACTATTTATGACTAACATTCGCGTACTTCTAACAAGATTTGGCCAAAGCATAGCTCCTTTAATATTAGCTCAGATTCAAGCAATCTTAAATTCATTGCAAAGCTAGCATAATCAGTTTTCCAACTAATCCAAGATTGCTTGAATCCAAGTTATAATAAAAGAGTTACACTCTAGTCAAACCTTATTCGAAGTACACGAATACTCTTTAAAGTCATCTAAATGAATAATTTTTTGATTTTTAGTGATGCTTTACTATAATAAGATTTATAGAATTTTTATATTTGGAAAAAATCCTAGCATTTGAAAGTTAAAAATCACCCCCGCACCCAAAAATACAGTTTTTATTCTTGAACTTGAAGGTTGACTTTTTATCCTTTTGGAATTTGAATTTTAGACTATTTTTATTGGATTCAAATAGAGGATGTTTGCTTATTTATGAATAATATCTTAAGAAAACGTTTCTTTAAAATGAATAATATCTTAAGAAAACGTTTCTTTAAAATAAGTATTGTCTGTTGTTCATGTGTCTAACCTAATAAGTGTGGCTTTTGTGTCCTGTTCCTGGCTATAGAGTCGAAACCTGTCTATTTAGACAAGTTTCGATCGAAACCCAACTTTTTAAAGACCAAACCAATGTTGAAACTAGGTTTCGATCGAAACCTGGTCGAGTTGGACCAAGTTTCGACCAAAACCATGAACTTTTCCATTTTGACCCTCCATTTCGTCTTGGAAAGGGTCGAAACCGAGTTACGTCGGTCGAAACCCCTCGAACCACGGTTTCCTTATTGATTAGGATTCTTTTTTTCTTTTCTTTCTGATTTAGGAAAGTTTCCTAAATCTTTATTGTCTCTATAATTAAGTTGCTCATATATATAAAGGCAGGATGAAGAGGGCTAACATATTGTCGACTCCTCCTTTCTAAGGATTGTTTCTCTTCCTCTCTTCTATCTTCTTCTACTTCTTAGTTTCTGGTTATTTGCATTTCTTCTTTGATAAAATTGTTACATTGTATTAGAGTAGGTACCGTTTTGAGAGTCGTATCTAGGTTTCTAGTTTGTGGTGAAACCCTAGTTCGTAGAAGAAGAGACCTAGGGTTTCTATGTAGATGATGAATGTCAATGAAGAATTATACCTGATCGATTGAGTTTGCTACTGATGTTTATTGCTACTACTGGTTCGCTATCGTACATGTCTACTGGTTTCTCTTCTGATTCACCCTGGAATTTAGTGGAATCAGTTTCTGACTTATTGATGACGTGCATCTCTGCACGATTGGTCTTCCCAATTATGCCGGTGACCATATCTTATCATTTTCTCTACACACTACCTGCTGCTGCCCTCTGCAATTTCTCGATCTGCTCTACCCAGATCAGATTGACTGATCTGCTATTAATCTACTGTTGTTACTGCTCATACTATTGGGATCAGATTTATGGCGGTGCTTGCTGCCCACCAGAGTTGAATTGAATCCTATTGATTCATCTCTTTTCTTCCTAAGATTCTGGCTACAAGTTTCTTTAATGTGGGCGACCTTACCTGCTAAACATCATCTTGAAATTTTGCTGAAATTGTGAAATCTCACTCTGAAACCAGAACTGGGCTACACCTTCGCCAATCTTTGTTTCAGTAATTTTCCATTATTACTTTGTTTGCTGTTTTGCATCTCTAATGGTTGAACTTCTTAGATCTGTGGGTTAAACTACTTCCTCCTCGAATATCGAATCGATTGAAGGTCCCATGAGAGAGAAATTTTACATGCAAACTAATCTGTTGTTCCGCCTCTTGTTCTATCACAATGTCAGAGAAGATGACCCTCCTCTTCCCAAAACATGAATGGGTTAAGGAGATATTTAATTGGATTTTCATTATTACCCTTGGCTTCTAAAACAATTCTGTTATGTCCTTACTTTATAGTCCCTTCCTAGTCTACACCTCTTCATTAAATCAAATCCCCTTTATATCCCTCTTCACTTTGACTTACCCATTATCCCTTGAAATTTCTGGTTTATTACTGGTTTGCCACTGCACCTTATATTTTGGTATTCTATTATCTTGGTTGGGCCCATAGCAGATCCAATAGAGTTTTCCAAACCCAGGTCCGCATCAATTGGTATTACAGTTCTGCCATTGTTATTACAGTTCTGCCATTGCACTTCAATAGGGTTTGCCTTATATATATCAGTACTTTGCCAATTAAGAATCTGTTTGTTTGCCTCAAGGGAGATTAAAATTTTGATTATTTACTGTCTTACCATTCATTCCTTGTTAATTACCCATTATTCCTTGAATAGTGTGGTTAATTACCAAATTACCACTAGCTCTTGTTTGTGACATATTTTGGAAGTATTACTTTGCTTGGGTGGTCCCATATTATAGAACTACCACTGGACTTCTATATTTGCAATTTATGGCTTTGGAGGGTCCCTAGATCACACTGATGGAATTTACATTGAATGTTGATTATTATTTCTCATACCTGGCATATTTGGGATTTTATTTGCTATCGGAACGAGGTACTTGAAGAATATTGAGCTCTTATTTGTGGGTGTTCTCGTTGGGTGTTCCCATCCATTGTTTGTCCACATGAAGGGGGATTATATATATGTCTACTTAAGTTCATTGAAGAGAGCTTAGCTACTACCGTATGATGTCTACCTGTTGCATGTGATGCAACCTATTACTGCTCCAAGATCTTATTCAATATTTGTTGTTGCTGCTTGGTAAATACTCTATTGCTAATGCTACTTCTACTTAATTAATAGTGACCTATACTGTGCTGCTTGGTTCACAGTGACCTCAAACTGTGTTGTTGTTACTGTTTGGTTCACAGTGACCTATATTGTGCCGCTTTACTACTATTACTGTTGTTGCTGCCATAGTTTTAAAACTCGACCGAAAAGGGTCGAGATCTCGACCTTCTCGATCTCAACCTTCTCGGTAGTCTCGAAAGGGTTGATACGAGAAACTAGTTCGAAACTGGGTCTCGACCAGTTCTCGACTGGATCTCGACCGAGACACATTTTTTCTCTAACTTTGCTTATGTTTTCTTCTTCTCCTCCATTCCTTCTTCTCCAACCTTGCATCTAAGGTTCAAAAACCTCTGTTCTTTGCAAATCTCTCCATCAAATTGCTGTTGAAGACTCATTTTAACCTATTTTTTGCAAATCTAAGGTTTGATGTATGGTTTTTTCCCCTAAAACTTACTTTTTTACATGAATATGTTCAGTACATGTGGGTTCATCATGAAATTTATATATGTGAGAGTCATTAGGCCGATCTACAACCTCATCCTTTCGAAGTTATTTTCTTGCATATATATTTTTTATTTTGATTTTCTGTTAAAAAAATGTATTTTTCAGCTATTAAAAATTAAAAAATATAATAAATATTAATTAAATGGTGTTGAAAATATTATATGATGAACACCGTTGCCCGATCTATGCGGCCACGATTTCATTTTTTTTTTCTACATATATATATATATTATTTTTTGTTTAAAAAATAAAAAATACATTTCTTAAATATTAATCAGTTTACTTTCAAAATAATATATGTTGAACACCGTTGGTCGATCTACGCGGTCACGGTTTCAGTTTTTTTTTTTTGTACATATTTTTATTTTTATGAATTTTTTATTAATAAATCCAATTTTCCAATAATAAAAAAATATAAATACTTATCTACTAGTGTTCAAAATAATATATGTTGAACATCGTTGGCCAATCTACACGGTCACGGTTTCAGTTTTTTTTTCTGTACATATTTTTATTTTTATGAATTTTTTATTAATAAATTCTATTTTTCAGTAATAAAAAATTAGTGAAAAAAAATATTAATACTTATCAATTGGTGTTCAAAATAATATATGTTGAACATCATTGACCAATCTATGGTTTCATGTTGTCGGATTATATTTTTCGAAAAATAAATTATTTTTATTTAATATCCAAAATTATTAATAATATCTAAATAATTATGAAAAATTAGGAAAAATATTTTGTTTTCTTGTAACATAGTTTTAAGATTTTGAAAAGTAATTTCAATGTGTTTTGAGTTGTATTCGCATATTTGATGCTTTTATGTTCTTCAATTTTAAGTTTTATTAATGTAAATCTATTGATTTAAATTTCTCTATTTATCATCTTATGTAACAGTGTCTCGTTCTAAATATTATGGTTGCTTCGGGTTCTCGTAAGGGAGGTAGTGATGCTGGTCGTACTAACATGGCTTGGCAGTATTGTACCGCCATTGATGGTGATAGAAAGAAAACCCAATGCAAATTTTGTGGGAAGAAGCTTATGTCTGGTGGAATTACCAGACTTAAGCAACACTTGAGTGGGACTTCTACAGACATGGCAAAATATGTTATAGTTCCTGTGGAGATTACCAGGGCCATAGCTGCACAGATGAAGGGAGGCCAGCAGAGAAAGGCAGAGAAAGAAAAAAGTAAACAACAATTTAAGGAAGCAATCCGAGGTACAGTGCGTGGTTTGGATGATGATAGTTCAGATGATGATGGTCTAGATACCAGGGGTTCGACTGAGGAAGAAGCCAGAGATCCGAGATGGGCAACAATGGCTAGTAAAGTCAGCCATGAGATGGAAATGGAAAGGTTGAGACAAAGAGCCTTAGGGGCAAGTGGTAGTAAATCATTTCAGCAGCCCGAAGAACCACATACACAGAGTAAGGGAGGGTTGGCTTCTATGTTTAGAAGATCAAAAAGTACTATAGCACAACCCCAGACACCACCACCTACTGCTAGGGATGAGGATTATGTTGAGATTCTACAGCAGGATCCAACAGTTTTTAGAAAGGCTGGCGCTAAACAGAAGAAATTAAAGTATGTGGAACTGGAAGGGTACAAAAGAATGTATTGGGGATACCTTTGCTAGGTGGTTCATCTATAATAGTATCTTAGCAAATGTCAGTGGTGGCCCATACTATCAGCCTTTTTTTTATGCAGTTGCTCAGGCTGGTCCTGGTGTTAAAGCCCCCACTCCATATGAAGTGATGAATGTCTATCTCTTAAGAATTAAAAAAGAATTAGAAGTATGGATAGAAGGGTTAAAGAATAATTGGGGTGCATATGGGGTCACTATAATGTGTGATGGTTGGACTGGTCCTACTAGAAAGTCCATCATCAACTTCATGGTCTACAGTGATGGGAAGACATCATTCTTGAAGTCTGTGGATGCATCTGCATGCACAAAAAATATTAACTACATCTATGGATTGCTACAGACAGTGGTGGATGAAGTTAGGGCTACAAATGTGGTGCAAATTGTGACAAACAATGACAGCAACTACAAGAAGGCAGGAGAGATGATTATGGCTAACTATAACCTTTTTTGAACTCCATGTGCTGCCCATTGCATTGACTTGATGTTGAAGGACATGGGCAAGATCCAAAAAGTAAAGCAAGTGGTAGAACAAGCACGCCAGGTGACAACATTTGAATACAACCATGGCTATTCTTTGAACTTGCTGAGGAAGAGATGTGGAGGGGACTTGATAAGACCCAGCATTACTAGATTTGCTACCAACTACATAGCACTAAAGAGCTTTTAGACAAAGATGGTAGACCTCAGATCGATGTTTGCTTCTGAGGACTGGTTTGGGTGGAGGGAGTCCAGCACTCCTACTGGGGTTCAAGCACAGAGTACTATAGCTTCAGAGGAATTTTGGAAAACACTGAAGGATGTAGTCAAAATTCTGGAGCCAGTGGTGAAGGTGCTGAGATTAGTGGATACAGCATCTAGCCCACCATGCCACATTTATATGCTGCCATGGATATGTTGAAGGACCGTATAAAAACTGTGCTTCCACGTGGAAACAAATATTTTGTGAAGATTATCAAAGATCGATGGGAGAGTCAGCTGATGCACCCATTGCATAAGGCTGGTGAGCATATTTAATAATGTTTTTAATTTAGTTCCACTTAATAGTTAGTACTCTATTTTAATCTAGCGACTCAAATTTTGCAACATACTATTTGAACCCCAAGTACCAATATTCACATGTGCTTGGGCTCAATTCTGACCTTATCGGTGCGGTAAAAGATGTTGTGGCCAAATTGGTGCCAGATTATACTGTACAAACACAGGTCAATCTAGAGGTAAGTTGTATGGTTTAAGTTCTGAATTATTTGAATGTCCACATATTACAATGGCTAATGGTTATAAATTTTGAAATGGGTGTAGATGAAAACGTTCAGAGATGCTCTTGGGAGTTTTGGAACTCCCACTGTAGTGGCTGGATGAGATTAGACCGATCCTGGTATGGAATTATGGAAATTGAAATTTTCAAGTAACATATCTTATTTAATGTGTGTTTTAAAATGTTTTCTTCATCTTGTGCAGCTGAGTGGTGGTTGTTGTATGGCGAGCATGCAGCTGAGTTGAGGAGAATAGCAATTAAAGTCCTATCTCAGACATGTTCCGCATCTGGGTGAGCGAAATTGGAGTACTTTCTCCCTTATCCATTCAAAGAGGCGGAATAAATTGGGCTCTCAACGGCTAAATGACTTGGTCTACACCCATTACAACATGAGACTGAGGGTACAATGCTTGAAATTTGAACAAAGAAATGAACAAGAGCTGATCGAGCTAGCCGACGTCTTCCAACTATCTTCAGATGAAGAGGATCCCTATGTGGAATGGGAGAGAGACAGAGCAGTTCCAGTGATGGATGAGCCTAGTGGGATGCCCGACCCCACTGTGTCTGCTCCAATGGGTTCTAATCTCGAGCGGTTTATGTCCACGGATAAGGGTCATGTACACGCACAGTCGCCTAGACAGTTTGACCCCCCAGCTGGTACTGGTAGTGACTCAGAAAGCGATGATGATACAATGGATCAAAGTGGCTGGTCAACTTCTGATAGTAGTGGTGATGATGGTAGTGGTGGTGGTGATGAGAGTGGTGGTGGTGATGAGGGTGGCGGTGGTGATGAGGGTGGCGGTGGTAATCCTAGACCAACTGTACCCATTATTAGATGGACCGGTGAGAGTCAGTATACACACACTACATAGGATCCAGATCATGGTGGACGCGCATCTTCATCATGGCCTACAACTGAGTATACACGTAGGTCTCGTCAACAGGAACGCCCTTTGCAACCAATGGAAGAAGAAGAAGATCGTTTCTTTGACATCGTTCTTGATCCTGATATTATGCCTGATGTTGAAATTGATAGCATGTCCACAAGCTTTGGAGGACTGAGCATTGAAGGTAGCAGTGAACAGGAGCAGGGGCAGTGGAGTGCTCATGGATTTGGCACCACTTTGGCGTACGGTTCTTATTCCGGTGATGATGACCGCATGATGGAAAGTGCATATGATTATTCCGTTGATACTAGTAATGCTACATCACAGACTGGCTCAAACTTTGTGGACAGTCTCTTTTCAGTCCCAAATTTGCAAAGAACCACGCCCCCACACCAGCCAATATATGCTCACTTTACTCCACATTATAGTGAATTGTATCCAAGGTTGGTTATCTTTAGAAACTTCCCGGATCATGTGTATGAGAAATATGTGGAAGACGACCATACCTTCTATAGCCGAAGGATGTCGTGGTAGGATTTTGTTTATCAGACCGAGATATATTTTCTTCAGCAAAGTCAATCTGATCAGATGGAACCTGCACGCCACTCTACATATGATTAGACATTGGGATGGACTAATAGGAATGTATTATTTCATTTTGAGTATTTAAGTCTTTCATATAATGAGTACTTGTAAATTATGTCATTTTGTGGGATTATGATTTATGAATGTATGATTTTTCGATAATGTGATTACTTTTTATGCTTCAAATGTGTTTATATATATTAAATAAGTATTTTCCTGCAATATATAGCCTTAAAATGGCTCTAAAATGGACTTAAAACATCAAAAAATGGCTTAAACCATAAAAAAAAAAAAATTCGAAACTCCCATTTTTACCCTTTGGGAGTTTCGGCAGGTTCTCGCCGAGATCTCGGTAATCTCGGTTTTCTCAAGGGTTGAGACACCCTCGAGAACCGAGATTTCAAACTATGGTTGTTGCTTGGTTCACAACAACATATATTGTGTTGCTTTACTACTATTACTGTTGTTGTTGCTTGGTTCACAGTAACCTATACTGTGCTGCTCTACTACCACTACTATTGTTGTTTTTTCCACTAATATGATGTTTCAAGTTGTAGCTCTTACATTCCCCCGTGCTCCAACTTGAGGGGGGGTGCTAAAATTAACGATATGCTATGGGTCCCACTATCGGTGCTACATATAGTCATGTGTCTATTAGTTATTTTCATTTATTATTTATTGCAATAGCAGATTTGTTTCCACAATAACTTTCTTATTGTTTCCTTATTGATTAGGATTCTTTTTTTGCTTTTCTTTCTGATTTAGGAAAGTTTCCTAAATCTTTATTGTCTCTATAATGAAGTTGCTGATATATATAAAGGCAGGATGAGGCCAGCGAACATATTATCTGACTCCTCCTTTCTAAGGATTGTTTCTCTTCCTCTCTTCTATCTTCTTTTCCCTCTTGGTTTCTGGTTATTTGCTTTCTTCTTTGATAAAACTGTTACATTCTTCATCCCTTGATAAAATACTAGCCTCCTCACTTTTAATACATTTACTATGGTTGAGGATCTCTCCTCTTTCTTCCCTCGGTTTGGCTAGTCTATAGATATCTCGTTCCCCCTCCTTCATGCCTAATTTGTTATAGAATCCTCATCTTTCTTAGATCTTGATTTCCCTTGATAGCAAAAAGAGGGTTTCCACACATTCAATTCAAAGATCCCTCTTTGCTACAGTATCTTATCACAGTCTAACCTAAATTTAACCCTTAACAACAAACAAGAATTATTGATTTACACAAATAATTCCCCAACTTCAAATCTGACTGTAAGAATGCTTCAAAATTTGGGATCCTTAATCCCTAGGATATGAGGAACAATATTCCAGAAGATGAGCTTAATCCAACAAGTGCGATCGAAACCAATCTTGCCCGTAGGTCTCAAAAAAGTATTTAAACAAAACCAGAATTGTATAAAAGTAGAAAAATTACTTATCTCAGAATCCAGCAGTTGGAAGGTCTTCAAACTTGGAGGAGAAGTACTCTAGTATGTGCTTGATAACATACCCAAATTTGAAGATGATCCAACCATGGATGAAGAAGTTATGAATTTTCGAAAAAACTACTATCATCTGAAAATGGAAATGAACATAGGAGTTTCGGTTGAACCAGAATTTAATAATAAACGGTGGCCAACTCTACTGCCAGCATCTTCTTCCTCTTTATTTATAATGCTAAGAGGAAATACAAAAGATAGAAGGGCTGGTTCCTAAGAGGTAATGTCCAAAAATAAAAAAGAGAAACTTCCCTTTATAACTTTTAGGAAAGTTTCCAAAACAAATAACATCTATGACTGACTCATATAATAACCAATCTGATGAAACAAAACAAATTTAGGAAACAAAACTAATGACTAATTTTAAGGAAATCAATCTAACTTTTTTGAATTTAGGAAGAAGACAAAACTTTCTAAAAATTCTGTTGGTATTGTTCACGATTGTTCACGTGAACAATACCGTGAACAGTGTTCTTGGCTTTTGAGGCTTGGCTTTAGGTTGGTTCCATGGACCAATTATTGGACTGCATCAACTCCACCCACTTAAAATAAACTCATCCACGAGTTTTGTAATGGTGAAGAATGATCTCAGTGGGATCGGTATACATCTTTCTTGAATATTGGAAGTCTAGCTGTGCTTGAAAATTCGGAAAAAAATCTGCCACCTTGGGTCTACTCTCTTCAAAATATTGGAGAGTATCACAAGGTCAATATGTTCAATATCTTGAAAAGATTCAAACATGCAAGAGGTATCCATTGGGATCACATGTAGCCCTTTGTCTTTTACAGTTACTTCTTCAACGTCTATGACCTCATGATCACTGTGACTCTCATTATCAGTTAATGGAGCTGCACAAGAAAGATTAAGATCACATATGTCCACCTCATTGACTTGAGTAAAATCATCCACATTATAACTAATGTGGTCTTCAACTACAACCTCTTCAATGCAAATTGCTACAGTAGGAACATCAATGTTGGTCTCTCCTTTGTCATCATGGATTTGTAAAACCTATTCTTTGTTTTCCTTGACTTCAGTCACTAATGCTCCTAGAACGGTTAATGGTATTGGAGTTTTCGTTGGTGGTGCAACTATAGGTACCGCCTTCATGTCAATATCGTTAGCATTAGGCTTCCATCTCTCTTTAACTTGCGAACTGAATTTTATAGATGGTTATGTCAGGTTTTCTTCAGTTACACATACCACTTTGTGGTAATTTTGTCGACGGAAGAGCCTTATTTGGATATGTTCAGGTATGTATTCTCTCGTTAATTCGCACTTCATATCTTCCCAAGTCCTAGGCTCTCACCCTCGAACTCTGAGCTCCTGTTCATAGACTTTCCACTACTCACGGGCAGCTCTCAAAAGTTTGGATCGTGCTAATTTTAATTTTTGTGGTTCGGGAAGATCAAACCAATCAAAATAATCATCCAATGCACACAACCAATCATGAAAGACTCGTAGGTCTTGCCTACCATAGAAATCTTTTAAGTCCAGCCTTACTTTATGTGAAATTTCATATCGGGGAAGTCTCCCATCATACTCATCATCTGATAGATCTTGATAGTCCTCTCTAGGGACTCTTTGGAGAGCCCTAGGATTATTTCTAGGCACAATATTGGCTGTTGGATGTCGCCGTCCAACCTCCCTGGTGTTCATTCATTCCACTATGTTATCAATCTTGGCATTCATCGCAGCCAATTGTTGAAGAACCAAAATAAAGGGGTCATTGGACTAGTAAGGAAAATTAGAATTCTCCATTACAAAGCTCTGATACCAATTGATGGCAAGGTAGGGTTACATTTCAATTTATGCCCAAACCTTAATAAGGTAGTATCTTCCAATTAGCCGCTGGAAGGTCTTCAAACTTGGAAGGGAAGTACTCTAGGATGTGCTTGATAACATACCTAAATTTGATGATGATCCAACCATGGATGAAGAAATTATGAATTTTTGAAAAAGTTACTATCATCTAAAAATGGGAATAAACAGAATAGGAGTTTCGGTTGAGTCTCAACCAGAATTTAATAATAAACTCTGGCCAATTCTGCTGGCAGCATCTTCTTCCTCTTTATTTATAATGCTAAAAGGAAATACAAAAGATAGAAGGACTGGTTCCTAGGAGGGAATGTCCAAAAATAAAAAAGAGAAACTTCCCTTTATTACTTTTAAGAAAGTTTCCAAAACAAATAACATCTATGGCTGACTCATATAATAACCAATCTTAGGAAACAAAACAAATTTAGGAAACAAAACTAATGACTAATTTTAAGGAAATAAATCTAACTTTTTTGAATTTAGGAAGAAGACAAAACTTTCTAAAAATTCTGTTGGTACTGTTCACGTGAAGAGTACCATGAACAGTGTTCCTGGCTTTCCGGGCTTGGCTTTAGGCTGTTTCCATGGACCAATTCTTGGACTACATCATCCCAACTATCTTCTTAACTTCATTTTTAGCAAATTTACATGTTTGGAATTCCTCTTCATCCTTTGTCTTTTGCAAGTTTTAAAACTAAATTTCTTAGCCTTGATAGTTGTTAGAAATTCATCACCTTACTACCAACTACCACGTCTCCCTAGATGGGTGCCATATTCCTTTAGTTTCGCCTAAGATTCTTCAGTTGTATTTTTAATATGAGCAGTCATCTCGTTCTACATTATATTAGTATCTTCATTTAAATATTACTATATTAGGCCACAACCACTTATATTCTGCAAACTTACCGATCTTGGCAAACATATTAAATTTGCCTTGGCTACATTCACACATCTAACAGATCTAAATCACTGGATCCTAGCATAGAAATACACATCAGGAGCACATGCATGTCAGGGATCTCCAAACAAGCCACAAAAAACAATGTGTTTAATATAGTGGTTTATGATGTATTGTGTGGCAGGGGTTGGTGCAAGGTAGGGTTACATCTCAATTTATACCAAACCTTGCTAGGAAAGGACCTTTCAATCATCCCAATTCAAATTTAACCCCTTAACAACAAGTAAGAATGACTGAATTTGATAAATAATTATTCAACTTCAAATTTAACCACTTGAATGTTTTGAAACTTGAAAACAATGATCCTTAGGGTATGAGAAGTCATATTCCAGAAGATGAGTTCAAACCAACGGCCGGGATCAAACCCAATCTTGCCCGTAGGTCTCAAACAGATATTTTAACAAAACCAGAATTAGAAAGTATTGAAAAGAGTCACTTATCTTGAAATCTAGCCCTTAGATCTTCAAGAAATTTGGATCAGATGTTCCTTATGATAAATGTGAACACACTCTGAAATCTGGGAGAGATCCAATAAGAACTGCAGAAATTATGGGTGTCGTAAGCTTGCTGGAATGCTCTACCGCCCAGGCTTGGTTTAGTGTTCAGTTGATGTCGATGAAATTTATAGTAAATCAGCAAGGCTTTAATAATCTCTAGAGGAAATCAGTGTCGTGCAGCAATAGGTAAGGGAATAAAACAGCTTAGAGAAAATAGAGGAAAGAAAGGAATAGGATAAAGCAATCGGTTGAGTCTCACAACCATGGGAGACTCAACCAGAAATAAAAAGTTTAAATCTTCTTTTTTTTCTGATCAATCTCTAAACTCTGCCTCCCTCTTCTCGGTTATTTATATTGCTGTAACAGATTACATAATATGGTAACAAAATATCCAAAAGAAACTTTCCTTTATATCCAATAGGAAAGTCTCCAAAATAACTAAACAACTAAACTTAGGAAAGTTTCCAAAATAACTAAACTTCTAAAACTTAGGAAAGTTCCCAAAATAACTAAACAAACTAAAACTTAGGATAGTTTCCAAAATAAACAAACTTCTAAACTATGAGAAGAGGGTCAATTAGAGGCTGTCGAGTGGTACTGTTCACGTGAGCACTGTTCACGTCAACAGTGCCGTGAACAGTGTCATACCTTCGACTGGCTACTGGTCTTTGATCTGCATCAGGGGTATTTCTGGAAATTCAATATTTAACAAATCTATATATTAGGGGGCTGTATATGACTCTACTTTACTCCCTATTTTGGGTTTTGCCTTCTCCTCCTTTCTTAGTTTCAAGACACAAGGTATGACTGGAGACCATTCTCAATAAAGAATATACCATGTTCTCTCTACAGATGAAACTAGACGGGTCTAATCAAGCACGCAAGAATATATCCAGTACAGAGAAAAGCGGATCACAAACAAAAGCATACAAAAGATTTGGAAGCAGAATACAAGCAAGAAAGCCCCAAGCCATGAGGACAATGACTGGAGGCTTTTTGATGCAGATATGGGCTCCCAATCAGACCAGCTGGGCCTCAATATAATGTATCTGGACCTTATGGTTGTATATTATGGGCATTAGGCATGACCTTTTATTTTTTGAGGTTATTGATGTAATGGGCCTCTTTTATGAAACCATATTTAGGGGATTTATTTGCAGACAGAATTAGGAGTTATCCACTTTTCCTAAGTAGTTTGAGCTTAACTTGCTTTTAACTTCTGTTTTAGATTAGAATTTAGTTTGGGTTTATCTTCAATTGACTCATTGAGTGTCATTAAATTAGCAGTCTTTAATTTATTCTCTTTAAATACAAGTTGTAACTACCGGATATTCAGTTTTTGATATTGAAATGGAAATTTAAATTTAATTTTGGATGTGCCTGCATGGAGTGACAGCCGGTTGGCTGTGGTTTCTCTTCTTCTCCCTCCTTCCTACACCTTTTTAGGTATCCTTCTTTTTCGTTCCTTCTTGCGGTTCCTGTTCCCATTCCTCCCCACTTCTTCTTTCTCCTTTTTTTTTTATTTTTTATTATTCCACTATTTATTTTTCTATTTAATGGTGTACTGGCAGTCTCATATTCCCTTGGATCGAACTCTATGAAGTTCTATCAATTTGGACTGATACTTTGGGGCTTCTCTCTACGCTCCTCGGTGACATAAACCCTACGAGCCAAAGGCCAGCAAGCCCCACATACTGTGAGATTTGAAGACTGCAACTCAGTCTGCTTCTCTCTTCTGCCCAGCCTTATTTCAGAAAATTTAATTTCGATTTCTCGTAGCAGATTTGGGTGTTTATTGCATTGGACTAACAGGCGAACCGAGCTTGTTTGCGAAGACTCTGATAGGATTTCCTGCTCCCAGCTCTTCAGCTGGTTTCTATTGTCAAGAGCTTGAAGGACTTCAATTTGTTAGTAAAGGCACTATTCTTACCTAACGTTAACTCTCTATTAAGGGCTTGACTTACCTCACAAACTACAGTTTAGCCACTGAGCCTATTATTTGAGATATTATTCACCGTCGTACATAGTTGTCAAGGCATCCAGGCAGTCTTTCAACCCCTGGGCAGTTGGTCACCTTATTGTATCATGCCTTGTTTTATTTATTTATTTATTTTTGTAAATGATGCCATTTGTAGTATTTTTATTGGATGTATAAAGTACATATATACATCATACATACATATGTATTCAAAACGATAAAAATTGCTGCTCCATCACTATGTGCTCTATACAACGCCTCGGGTACGCCTTGGCGCAATAGTCCAATGCCTTGAGTCGCCTTGGCAACTTGACAACTACGCTTTTGGAGGCCCATAATGATCCCAAAACAGGGTTTCGCAACCAGGGACCGTATCAGTTTTCCTAAGTGATCAAACATTCCTCTTTCTTTCTATCACTATCTGTGACTAAGAGATACCAAATGACAGAATTTTTCCCTAATTTGTAGATTAGGAACAGAATTTTTTTCAAAATACAATTCTGCAAGTACAGTAACAAACAGATTTTCCTCACAGAAATAGAAGGCAATAATTGCAGTCCATGTAACAAACCTTCTAAGCTACAAAGAAGAAACCAAAAGGGAGGGGGTAAAAGAGTCATCTAACAACAGAAGCAGAGGTCTCCCTTACAATTGGATAA
The DNA here is from genome assembly GCA_028583415.1 of Protea cynaroides. Lineage (NCBI taxonomy): Eukaryota > Viridiplantae > Streptophyta > Magnoliopsida > Proteales > Proteaceae > Protea > Protea cynaroides. Next base: position 44,370,018 of record CM053274.1, on the reverse strand, counting down.
GCTAGCAATTCCCCGAAATTGTAGATATTGTTTCCAAGCAATGCAGAGAGGGACAAATCAAACGCCAAATCCTGAATTATGAAATTGATATTAAAACAATTAGCATTCTAACATGGTCTCCACGAATATCAGATGCAGTCTCAGCCAAATGCAAACTGGAATCCTCTTACATAGACAAGTAATCCTAAAGATGTAAAATAAAGCAGATATAAATAACAAGTTATCCAACTAGGAAAAAAATTAGCAAATTACCATGTGATCAGAAACCTAGATTTCACAATTTTCTGTCCTTGTTCCATTTGATCTACACTAGACCAGCAGCCTGTAAATCATACCCACATTGAGTGGTGATCCAGATTTGAATATTGAGCACCAGGCAGCTGTATAGAAGATAGCAGCCCATGAAACTCTGGATTGAAAATCTTGAAACTAGAATATTTATTTCCCACATCCTCAGTTAATTGGAAAAGAAAATAAATTGCAACTCCTTATCTGATAGTTAGCTTCCTGCAAGAAAATTCTTCTTCCAAGGACTTCATGACTTTTGTCCCACTTGCTTCATTTGACATAAAAAAAAATAATATCAAGGAACCTCATTCATGAGGGAACTGAATGATCAGAGCTTGTTGTCGATTAGGTGTTAGATACTAATCACACCTTCTGGGCTGTATTTTGCAGTTTCCTACTTTCTTTCAAAAATAATCTCTAGAAGCACCAGCCACCTTCAACCAAAAAGAAGAGAAGAATGACTGGAGGAGAATGTATTAGCTGGCTTGCTTGGGATGAATAATGAGGATGCTGCCCCTTGACCCAATCCAGAATATATGATCAAAAGAGAAGAACTGAAAAATTCTTAAGGCCCTTTCTTAGTCAGGTAACTTACGTCATTCTTCTGGCCACCAACTTGAAACCTTCATTTTGTGGTTGGGGTCCAGTACAGTTCATCTGACCATCCAAAAGTGGATATTTAGTTCCTTGGGACTGATGCATAGAAGTAAGCAGTGGCTGAGGAGATTAGCACCATCAAAATCACTTATCAGAATGCAATATTGGACTGATTCTGAGGCATCAGCACCTGACTCTACATGCAGGATAATGTGGATTTCTCCACAAGGATCAAGGGATTCAGATCAGGTTTCAGGATGGTTCCAGAGGATGCCAATCCATGATGAATCAGACAATACACTGGCAATGATAAAATCCAGTGTGGACATCCGAAATCTTGGCAGTAGATCAGATGATCCACTGTATTATGCACTAGGATCAGCAAATCCTAGAAAACTTGTTCCTTCTCCTCTGTGGCATTGATATATAGGTGTCCAATTCTACCTGCTAAGAAGTAAGAACTACAACAAATGATACCATGCTGCTGAGCTCTTGAGAATCCCGCAAAGGAGTTGGAAGTAATTTTCAGATGTAACTCAAGGTGTGATGCAGTGCAGGTTTACAGCCGAAAGAAGAGGAATTACAACCGAAAGAAGAAGAAATAAGAAATAATCGATTTGAATCAATTTGGTTCAAACCAAACCACATCTTGGACCAGACCAAACCGGCATAATGGTCCAAACCGAGACTGCTTGATTTGAATTTGATTTACATTAGTATTTTATTGTGATTAGGATTAGTTATTTTATTTCAGTTCTTTCCTAATCAGATGATGACATCTACTACGAGAAGGATTAGTTAGTGGTTTGGTTTATTTTGAAAACTGTTGTCTAAGTTTCCTAATCCTTGTTTAGTTAAGACTTAGTTTCCTAATAGAACTTAGTTTCCTAATTGTTTGCTATTTAGGATTTAGTTTCATGTTTATTCTAATTGGGACTTTCTATGTCATAGTTGTCAAGGCGACAAGACGATCCAAGACGTTCGAGGCCATCCTGGGCGCCTAGGTGCCCAAGGAGTTCCCAATGTATTTTTTTATTTCTAAAATATCAATGTGATGCAGTCCAAGAAGGCAACCAGCCCACATGGTCAACACTGTTCACATGGTACTGTTCACGTGAACAGTACCAGCAGTAGATTTTTTAACTCTCTTGTTATTTCTTTCCTAAAAGTTAGTTTTCCTAATTTCATTGTTTAATTTGTTTCCTAATATTTAGGATAGATTGATAGTAGGTCTCGATTACTTGGAAACCAAGTATTTACTTTCCTATTTTCAGATTTAGAAAGTTTTCTTTCCATTGTATTAAAACATTCCTATGTTATAAGGAGGTATAGTTTTTAGTAGTTTTCTCTCTTTCCTATTTTAATTGTAAGGATTTCATTATAAATAAGAGGAGTAAAAGCTAGCGGTAGCTCTTAGAGTTGGCCAAAAAATTGTTTATCAATTTTTGGTTGAGTCTCATAGGTTGTGAAACTCAACCGAAGATCCATTTATTGGTTTCCCTTGTGTTATTTTTAATACTTTCAATCTCTCCCTCATCCTCATTGGTTTGCGACATGAATGTTACTGTTCCTAACCACTCAACCCTGAAGAATTGAAGATAGCAACCAGAATTGTCAAGTCTGAAAGGCTAGAGGCGAAATAATTAGAACAGGTCGATTTCGATGCTTTGTGGTTTCTGTTTTCATGGTTGGATCAAACTCGGCTTCTGGTATGTCAATCATTACATCCTAGGCAACATTGTCGCCAAATTTTGAAGCTTTCCTATGGCCAGATTTTGAGATAAGCGATTTTTATTAAATTCTTTCTAAATTTCTGTTTTGATTGGACTGTGAAGATCCTATTGCAAAAGAGGGTTTTGTGATTTGTGTTGTGTGGAAACCTTCTTTGCATCACAATGCTATATTAATGTTTATATATATTCAACATTCTACATAAATAATCAACATTTAAGACATAACTTAATTAACATGAGAAAATCAACAAGGGAACAAATAATGAGTTAAGTAGGCAACACGTATCTATGACTAACATTTGCGTACTTCTAACAAATTTGACCGGAGCGTAACTCCTTTAATATAGTTCAGATTCAAACAATCTTGAATTCGTTGCAAAGCTAGCATAATCAGCTTTCTAACAAATCTGAGATTGCTTGAATCCAAGTTATAATGAAGGAGTTACACTCCGATCAAACCTTATTCGGAGTACGCAAATGCTATTTAAAGTCGTCTGAATGTAAATTATTTTTTGGGCATCAAAGCAAGAAATTATTTGGGCGTGCTCTTGGTTTTAAGTGATGTTTTACTATAATAAGATTTATGGAATTTTTATATTTGGAAAAAAGCCTAGCACTTAGAATAAGAAAATCGCCCCCGCACCCAAAAATACAGTTTTTGTTCTTGAACTGGAGGGTTGACTTTTTATCCTTTTGGAATTTGAATTTTAGACTATTTTTATTAGATTCAAATGGGGGGGTATTTGCTTATTCATGAATAATATCTTAAGTAAATGAAATTAAAGAAACATTTACTTAAATGATATTAGTCATAAATAAGTACTGCCTGATAAACGTTGTTCCACCCAAAAATACAGTTTTTGTTCTTGAACTAGAGGGTTGACTTTTTATCCTTTTAGAATTTGAATTTTAGACTATTTTTATTAGATTCAAATAGGGGGGGTATTTGTTTATTCATAAATAATATCTTAAGTAAATGAAATTAAATAAACATTTACTTAAATGATATTAGTCATAAATAAGTATTGCCTGATAAATGTCGTTCTCAGAGCAAAAAAAAACACATTGAAAACAAGGCAGTCACCCAGGGTGATAAGGCGCCCTGGCTTACAAAATCCGCCCGGACGCCTAGGCGACGCCTTGACAACTATATGCTATAAGCATTGAACTCTATATATAGATGAATGGAATAGAAGATCGGTAGACTTTTGAAAAGCCAGATTCAGTTTCGAATTCTGGTTGAGTCTCATAGGTTGTAAGACTCAACCGCAGGCTTTGTTTTGCATTCTTCTTCTAGTTCTTTGCTATCACATCATCTCTTCATATTTCTTAATTAAGTGTGACACCATTCCTTGCTGTTCTGATCGATAACACACTGCTGAAGTGAAGATACAACCAAATCGAAAGAATCTACTTGAACCAGAGGTGTCGTCAGAGTATAGACCAGTTTTTGAGACTTTATATCTACTCCATCTGTGTTCGGATCATCTTCAAATTCAGATATATTATCAAATTCATCCTAAGGATTATTTCCTCCAAGTTTGAAGATCAATCAACGGTCATATGCTTAGATAAGTTGAATTTATTATAAATTTCTAATTCTGGTTTTCTGGGTTGAATTAAATAAAAGATCCTGCTGCAAAGGGAATTGCTGAGATATCATCATTGAATTCCCCTTTGCCATCAATTGGTATCAAAGCATCATAATGGAGAGTTCTAACTCTCCTAATCAACCCAACGACCCCATGACTTTAGTGGTCCAACAATTAGCTGAGTCAAAAGCACAGATAGTAAGCATGGAAACTAGAACAAACTCTATGGACACTGGACAGCAGCAGTCCACGGCCAATAATCTTCCTAGGCCTCCTCCAAGAGCTCCTCAAAGGGTTCCTAGGGATGATTATCAAGACCCACTTTACCAAGAACATGATATGAGGCCCTATCCTTGTGACCATACACATAAGGTAAAACTAGAAGTGAAGGAATTTGATGGTAGACAAGACCCCCAAACCTTTCATGAATAGATGTGTGCCTTAGATGACTACTTTGATTGGTTTAATCTACCCAAACTCAGGAAATTAAAATTGGCACGGACCAAACTCATAGGGGCTTCTCGTGAATGATGGAGACACTATGAAGCCAGCCTCATAAGAAGGCGTTTGGAACCCACAACATGGGAAGAGATGAAAGAAGAGCTTAAAGAGAAGTATTTGACTAGGACTTTTCAAAGGAGATTACATGATCAATTAAATACTCTTAGGCAAGGTACTTTATCTGTTAGGAGTATATATTTCAATTTGACAATCTCTGTGCACGTACTAGCTTGTGTGACAATGATGATCAGATGGTATCTCGGTTTCATCTAGGGCTACGACCTGATATTCGAAACAAGCTAGGTGTTGTTGATATTGTGGGTATCCATGAATGTATGGAAAAGGCCTTACGAGTTGAAGACATATTGAAATCAACATGTAGGTTCACCCCAAACTATGAAGGAACGCGTTCGGTGCCCAATAACAGAACCACAAGGACTGCACCCCGGAATACTCCGACTATAGAGAAAGGTAAATCTCCCATGAGCACAAACACAGATGTGCAACGTTACCACTGCAATGCTTATGGACACTATGCCAAAGACTGCCCGAGAAAGCTAAAAGGAAATTCTCTAGTTGCCTCAGTCGAGGCTAATGCTGGTTCACAAGTATGTACACCACAAAGTGATGACACTCTTGAGAATGCCGCAGTAGATGACAGGGCAGACATTGATTTTAGTGTTGATGATGATGAGGAGTATGGGATTCATGTTGTGAGCCACATACTCGCGGCTGAATCTTAAGGGGAAACTAGCGCCGACATTGTCTCTTCAATACTGGCATGACCAGTGGCTCAAATCTAGCACAAATTATAGTGGGCAGCGGTAGTTCTGTAAATGTTGTCTCATAGGCTTTCGTGATCGATGCAAAATTGGAAGCCAAAAATCATCCTCAACCATACAAAGTCTCACTCAATGGCAACACTCTAAAGGTGAGTCAAAGGTGTTCGGCTCCTCTAAAGATGAGAGCATATGATGAAGCTGTTTGGTGTGATGTAATTCCCATGATTCTGACTGATGTGTTAATGGGACGGCCATAGTTATATGATAATGATGTATTGGTGGGTGGCACAAAGAACCAATGCTATCTTGATGTTGATGGAAAACCAATGATATTACAACCCCTTAATGTACCAGCTGAGAGGAACTAATTAAGGGCCGCACAGGTAAAGCGCAAGCAAATCCTTCATGCTCTAAAGAAGGACCAGCCAGCCGTCAAAATCAAAATCACAAATCAGCAAACTGATAATCCACTGTTGGTGTTCAATCAACAGGATTTTAAAGAAACAAGCAAAGAGACCGGGCTGATGCCAGCCCTCATGGCACAGGAAGTTGTTCCTTCTGAAAATACTAACTTTCCCCCACCGATTCGGATTCGATCTATACTCTCTGATTTTTCTAATCTTGTGGCAGATGAACTACCAAATGAGCTACCCCCAATACAAGATATACAACATGCTATAGATTTGGTGCCCAGTTCGATATTGTCGAACCTTCCCACTTATCGTTTCAGCCCCACCAAGAAGCATGCCGAGCTCAAGAGGCAAGTGGATGAGTTGCTGAAAAGGGGTTTCATTGTGGAAAGCATGAGCCCATGTACTATACCAGCACTATCGACACCACCAAAGAAGGATGGAACATGACGGATGTGTATTGACAGTAGAGCCATTAATAAAATCCCTGTCAAATACAAGTTTCCCATCCCACGGCTTGATGATATGCTAGACATGCTAACAAGTGCTACCATATTCTCAAAACTTGATCTAAGGAGTGGTTACCATCAGATCCATGTTCGTCCTAGCGATGAATGGAAAACGGCCTTTAAGACAAAAGATGGACTATATGAATGGAAGGTCATGCCCTTCGGTTTGACTAATGCCCCTAATACCTTCATAAGAGTGATGACTCAAGTACTCCGACTTTCATCTTTAAGTCCCTTGTTGTATATTTTGATGACATACTAATATACAGCAGGAACAATGAAGACCACCTTGATCACTTACAACAAGTAATGAAAATCCTTCGAGATGAGAAGCTATATCTTAATCTGAAGAAATGTTCCTTTATGCTCCCCAAGGTTGTCTTTCTTGGTTTTATTGTCTCATCAAAAGGGATAGAGGCTGATCCATCAAAAATAGGAAGCATCACCAATTGGCCACTCCCGAAGACCCTCTCTATGAAGTAAGTAGTTTTCACAGTCTCGCATCCTTTTATCGGAGATTCATGCGAGAATTCAGCTCTATTATGGCACCTATCACAGAATGCATGAAGACAAAGAAAGGTCCGTCCCAATGGACCCCAGCGGCCACTAAAGCCTTCCACCTTATTAAGAAGGCCGTAATTGAAGCACCCGTCCATCTTCCCGATTTTAACCGTATGTTCAAAGTTGCTACAAATGCCTCTCATTCGGGAATCGGAGAAGTCCTTATGCAAGAGAACACCCAGTGGCATTCTACAGTGAGAAACTCAATGATGCAAAGAAGAGGTACTCCACTTATGATTTGGAACTATATGGTGTAATACAGGTGATAAAGCATTGGAGGCATTACCATATTGGGAAAGAGTTTTTGTTATACTCTGACCATGAGGCCTTCAAGTTCTTAAATTCTCAGCGCACCATTAGTCATCGGCATGCTAAATGGATTTCCTATTTACAGGAGCTTACCCTTATATTGAACTACAAGGCCGGAAAGGAAAATCAAGTTGCAAATGCACTGAGCCACAAGGTGAATTCATTAAGTACTTTTTCAGCCCAAGATACAAGAATTGAGCACTTTGTGGCCCCAGTTTTCTAGAAGTTACAGCAAGGGAATACCAACCCAAAATTTTCTATACAGGATGGCTTCTTGTTTATGAGACACGCTTATGCATTCCAAATACATCCCTATGCCAACATCTCATTCGAGAGTTACATGGAGATGGTTTAGGTGGACATTTTGGGCAAGACAAGACGATGGCACACGTCACAGACCACTATTATTGGCCCCCATCTACCTCATTATGTGCAGAGCGTAATCCAATGGTGTCATATATGTCAGTTGGCCAAAGGCACTAAACAAAATTCTGGTTTGTACACACCATTACCAATGCCTCATACACCGTGGTTACATATTAGTATGGACTTCGTCCTCGGCCTACCACCTACACGGAGCGATATGATTCTATATTTGTGGTGGTGGATAGATTCTCTAAAATGGCACACTTCCTCCCTTTTCAGAAGACTTTTGATGCTCAACATGTGGCTGTTTTGTTTTTCAAAGTAGTTTGTCTCCATGGGCTGCCCGAGACAATTGTGTCTGATTAGGATGTTAAATTTATGAGTTGCTTTTGGAAAACCTCATGGTTACAGACCAATACTAAGTTACAATATTCAACGGCCTTCCACCCACAAACAAATGGTCAAACAGAGGTCTTGGGCAATCTTCTCCGATGTCTTTTCGTGATTTTGAGAAGACTTCGCCCTCTATTCTTGATATAACACAATTTTCTTATAACAATTCTGTCAATCGAACCACCGGCCGCACTCCCTTCGAGATTGTTCTTGGCATACAACCCAAGCAGCCTATTGACCTTGTACCTCTTCCTTTACACGTGCACGAGCATTGAGGCAGATGAATTTATTCGGCACATTAAAGAGGTGCACGCTAATGTTCATCGACGCATAGCTCTTAGCAATGAAGTGTATGTTAGCACTGGCAGTATCCTATAGTTGCTATCGCTATAAGAATATTGTCCTAGTTTGGTATTTTATATTTCCTAAGTTGTCTTAGTCTACTTTCCTAGTTAGCTTATGTGTAATTAGGAAAGTTTCCTAAACTCTATTGTTTTCCATTGTTATAAATAAAGGCACCATTGTCTTAGAGGTGGAATCGACTTGGCTCTGAACGGCTAAATGACTTGGTCTTTGTGCATTCCAACATGAGGCTGAGGTTACAAAGCCTGGCCCATAAAAAAGGAGGTTGATACCCCGCTCGAGCTCGCCGACATCTTCTAGCTTGACTCTGATGATGAAGATCAATTAGTGGGGTGGGTGCGGGACAGAGCAGTACCAGGGATGGATCAGCCTAGGGGGAGGCCTGACCCCGAATTGGCTAGACAGTTGGATGCTGATGTCTACCAGTTTCTAGCCTCGGACGAGGGTCGAGTACATACACAGTCACCCCGACCATTTGACCCTCCTGCTGGCATTGATACAGACAATCCTGAGTCGGGTTGGATTTGTAGTGGACCTAGTGGTAGTGATCATGGGGGTGGGGGTGGAGGTACAGGTCTAGCCACTATTGTCAATATTAACATTCCTAAGCCTGAGCCACAAGCATCACCTATTAGATACACTGGGGAGAGCCAGTATACTCACATAACACAAGATACGGACCATGGTGCACGTGCACCATCCTCATCACGTGGAACTGGAACGTATACGCGGAGGCCTCCTTATCCTTCCCAAGTCCAACAGGATGAAGATGAAGATTGCAGTAGCATGGTGGACATCGAGGTTGATAGCCTCCCTACTGGCTTTCGAGGATTGAGTGTGGAGGAGGACAGCAGTTACGGCAGTGGACATGGGAGTGGACTGTTCCCAAATATAGCATTGGGTTAGCTTACACTCCAAATGATTATGGTGATACTCGTGATACCCACTCCATACCCTTTTTCACTGTATATGGTTCTTCCTTTGACGATCGTTCAGTAGTACTCAGAGTGGATCATCCAACTTTATGGAGAGCTTCTTTTCTGTTCCATCCGGGCTTCCGCAAGTGTCTTCGCATCAGAGTAGTACTTCAGACATTGATAGATTCTTCCCTAAGATAGGTATCCTTCAAGGCATTGATGAGGATGCATTTATGAATCATGTACAAGACTACCAGACATACTTCGCCTCAGGAATGTCGTGGGAAGCCTATGTTGCTCAGTTGGAAGACAATTGGCATTGGCAACTTTCCCAGATGTATGATGATAATGCGATGGATCACCCACGACACACTACATATTATTAAACATTGTATGTGGCCTATGGGCTCGGATTGGGGAATTAAGATTTATTTAATGAATTATCCAATATTGAACTATGAAGTAATGATTTGTATGATATACTTGGATTGTTTAATATTAAAGTGTTATTTTGTTTCTCATTCCCCTAATGCATTATTTTATTATCTCATTTACCATTTTTTAATAATTATATTAAATAATTATTGAGTACAATAGCCAATATTAACCTAAGTTTACAACAGGCTTCAGCTTTTATTGCCAAAACATGGGTGTAAACCCAAACAACCACAAAGTGTGATTATTTTTACAATTTAATGCTCTAAATGTGTTTATGTATGCTAAAATAAGGTTTCCCTGAAGTATCAAGCCTAAAAAATGACATTTGGCCACCGAGGCAGCCTGTTTTGAAGTGTCTCGGTTTTATGCAGAGTCTCGGCGAGATCTCGCCGAGGTTTTCCCAGGGGCCGAGACGCCCCCGAGATTTGAGATTTTAAACCTTGCTCCCAAAGACCACGATATAGATTTACTTAGCTATGGTTGCCTGGCAAGGCCCCTACTGATGACAATGCCGAAGGTGAAGGTTTAACATCTTATTAAGGCCTTTTGTGTTCCTTTACTTTTCTCTTATTAATAAGAATTTTGGACTTCTAGCAAAAAAAAGGTTCATGGAGAATCATTCATCTGATTTCAAAACTCATGAGTAAGCATCTCATATGAACTTCTCATTGCATTAGCAGAAAATTTGGCAAAAGCATGGTCTCTTTGAGGACTTCTTCATACCAACTCCTGCCTTTTTCCCTTTAGTTCTGTTTATCTACTACATTGTCTCAGTAACTGCTTGATACCATTCTATCACCAAACTGGGGCTCCCAAGCATGGTTCAAGGTGCCAGTCGAAACCACTACCGGCCAAAACCAGATTTCAACCGGCACAACTCGGTTTCAACCAGGGTTGATACAAAACCTTAAGTCGGTACTGAAAAGTACCAGGTTTCAATGGCTTTAGTCCACCTAGCCTTATAAAAAGCTGGTTGAAAACAGTCTAAAATTCAAATTTTCCAAAAGGATAAAAGTCAACCCCCCCCCCGGTTTCAAAAACAAACACCATATTTTTGGCAGGCAATTTTCAACTTCCAAATGCTAGGCTTTTTTTTCAAATATAAAAATTCCCTAAATCCTATTATAGTAAAGCATCATTAAAAAATCAAGAGTGCGCCAAAATAATCTCTTACTTTAATACCCAAAAAATTATTTATATTTAGACAACTTTAAACAGCATTTACATACTCTAAACAAGGTTTGACCAGAGTATATCTCCTTCATCATAATTCGGATTCAAGCAATCTCAAATTTGTTGGAAAGCTGATTATGCTAGCTTTGCAAAGAATCCAAAATGTGTTGAATCTAAACTATATTGAAGGAGTTACGCTCCGGTCAAATCTTGTTAGGGTCATGCGAATGTTGTTTTAAAACCACCTGGATGAAAATAATACTTTGGACATCAAAGCAAGAAAAAATTTTAGCGCACCAAGTTTAGTGATGCTTTACTATAATAAAATTTATGAAATTTTTAGATTTTGGTAAAAGTCTAGCATTTTGAAGTTGAAAATTACCCCTGCACCCAAAAATCCGATATTTGTTCTTGAAATGGATGGCTTCTTATGCTTTTGAAATTTGAATTTTAGACTATTTTTATTGGATTCAAATGGAAGTGTTAGTTTATTTATGAATAATATCTTAAGTAAATGAAATATAAAACTAAAGAAACATTGACTTAAATAATATTAGTAATAAATAAGTGTTGCCTACTTAAATCTGGACACAATCCCAGGTCTCACCGTACACTAGCAAACTTGGGTCCACACCAGATGTGATTTTGGATTTTTTTTTTTTTTTGTAATTAATGTAGGAAATATGTGTAAAATAGTTAAAATAGGTTACACAAAAAAACTCAGATCAAGAAAAACACTTTTGGGCCTCGAAACCAAGGATTCGAGATGTCCTAGGGAAAATCCCAAGTTTCGACCAAAACCTGGTCGAAACCAGAGACAACTTACTTTTGAGGCTGGTCGAAACCGGCCTCAAAACCATCACCTTAAATCTTGCCCCCAAGACAAGTAAACCAACAATGAAGTGTATGGCTGTATGGTCCACTTGGGAGCACCTTTGTATTCAACCAAAGATACCATTGTGAGAACTGAACTAAGCCAGGGTTTAATTACTAGTTTTTCTTTCATTTGATTCTCTTACTATGGCATTATCAAGGAAACCCTTTTCCATTTCCACATTTTTGGGTTCCCATTTAACTGTGAATTTGAGTTTGGTCCTTTTTTCAGAGCAATACTTGAATATTATTAAAACAAACTAGACATAAAGAAAACATAAAGATAAAATATTCACTAGGGGAAATGGTACAACTTGACAAAATCCACACCCAAGAGCATCTTACAACTTACAATCAAATACACTAATATACTAAGAGTATCTTCACACCCTTCTCAAGCCAATGAGCCCACTAAAGAGTTGCTAGACCTTAAACTAGAATTTGATTTTATCTTTTCTTTGGGCCTTTACTTGGGTTGTTTAGAATAAGTATAGACTTTAGTTTAGTTGAAGTTGTATGGGTCAGTCATTAGTTTAACTCTTCAAATTACTGGCTACTTTCAAAATTTGAGATCTAATAACTTTCCAATTTCCTTAGCTGTGGAAAGATGTACAAACAAAAGGATTACCTCAACAATATCAAAAATAGTTAAAATGTGGAGTTTGCAGATATTTCTGAGCTGTATTTGGAAACATTTCTTTTCTATAGAAGTCCAATGGGTTGCACACTGGCACCATAAATGTTTTCAAACATTCGCTGTATAGATTGTTTGCATCTGGAATATTAGTCATGAACTTTCATTTTGATCAACTCAGTGGGAATTTGCACATGTACCATACTCTAAATCTTGCATTTTCTTCCAAAACTTTAAGCATCCATCATTCAAGATATCTATTGATCTTCAAAGGTGGTTTTTTTTCCTTCTTTTTTAGGGGGGAAAAACCATTAATGAGCTAATTATTTCTTCCCCCTAAGAGCTAGAAGTGATATCAAACTTGTGGAACTTAGCAGTACTAAATTCTTCAAAATAAGTTCATTAGGCAGGCTTCAAGCACTTAGCTATCATGATAGCTGACAGCTGACATTTGCTCTTTTTAGGGGGGAGGGAACAAGTGATAAGTTACATCTAATATTTGAAACCATTGGCTTACTCAAGTCCATGCAAAGAAAAAAAAAATACCAGCTTGAATGATTCCGACAGTGACTCCACTGATGTGTATGCCAGATAAAGAAGAGCATTTTTGTAAAATTCTGCAAATTCTTGACGTGACTTGTGGTACTGTGAAGAAATCCAGTAATAGCTTGCATATACTGATGGATCAATATCAGTCATGCTATCAAGCGTAGTCTTCCCATCTTCCAACAGTTTCTTGCACTCTTTTTGATCTCCTTGCTCAAGCTTGAATGCAGCTATCTGCATCTTGACATAAAGGATTGGCTCCTCTATACGCAACTCCCTAGTATCACGAAGCTTTTCAATCACACCTTCAAGATAACCAATGGCAGCTTCTTTCTCCACATATTGCCGAGAAACTGTGACAGCAAAATGTGCAAGCTTGAGCAGATTGATCTTTGTCTCAAAGTCGGTGATGAAATTATGATACAGCTGTATTAATGCATCACCTGCCTGAAAAAAAAAATTAAAAGGAAACAACCATAATTTTTGGCATGCCCTCCAATTTAAGCATAGGGGCAACTAAGAACATAATATAGAATGCAAACTTGTGAAGGGCAGCAACCATGTATAAAAGATAATAACCAGGACATGGTATTAAAACTGTTAGGAAGCGTTGAAGTTAAGGGGGGAGAGAGTTCGAGATTAGCGCTAGTGCTAATCAACTCCCTTGCTGTACCTTCTTTTCTTTTCTTTTATTTTGGTGTCTTTATGTGTTTTCCCCTAGTAGGGTTAGTCTTTATATAATGAATAGAATAGAGTGTTTAATCATATTTATTAACACCTAAAGGTTACAGAAAATCCTTGTTCTCTTCTTCCTCTCTTTCTTCTTCTTATTTCTTCTCTCTATAATTTAAATGTTATCAGAACTTGATCCCAGGACACTGATACACATCTGATGTTTGTTTCTACTCCATCTAAAGCAATCTCTCAGTCCTATTATTACTGACACAACTAAGAAGTTGCGCCTACACTCAAAGGAGATGGTATGATCACCCCTGTTTTTGTATACAAACAGCATGACGGATTATTGATCAGTTTCGAGAGTTGATGGATTGCTTCTCCTTGAAGCGATGTGTTTGGTTCGATGGCTGTTTCAGCATATTGGAGGTAATTAATTTGCTGATTAGGATAGATTTTCTTAAATTGATTTTTTGATGGATCGTTTTCTCTCTTTTTTTCTTTTTCTTTTTTTTTAAGGGTTTTTTGGTTTATCAATCTTGTTAGATCGATTTTTTGGAGGATTATTTTCTAGATTATCAATCTTGTTCGATCGATTTTTTTTTGTGCATCGGTGGTGAGATCAATTGCTTTCTGGCAATTTGTTTGATCGACTATGCTAGTTTGTATCTTGCTCTGTGATTGTTTGCTTATCTGGTTATGTAGCTGAGGTTGTATCTTCATCCTCAGATAGGATCACAAAGAAGAAACTGGAAGGAATTACTAACTTCCAGCAATGGAAGAAAATTGTGAAGTTAGTTTTAACATGTTGGGATCAGCAATCACTTAATAAAGATTAAACCTACCACAATACTACATGGAATACCGTTGAAGCACGGATTTTGAGACAGTTGCTGAATTCTATGGAGAACCATATTGTTGATCTTGTTATACACATTGACACTGTGAAGGAATTGTAGAAATACTTAAATATTTTATATTCTGACCAAAATAACATGTCCCGTATTTATGAACTGTCACAGGAATTTTATACAGTGGATTGAGAGGACCACTCTCTGACTCAATACTTTGCTGATTTTAAGAGAATGTATCAAGAGTTGAACTCATTACTCCCTATTAGTTTTGATGTAGAGCAGATGCAAGTTCGAAGAGAGCAACTTCAAAGAGAGCAACTAACAGTTATGGGCTTTTTGTGACGTCTTGGTACAGAATATGAATCTGTTCAGTCTCAGATTCTTGGCAGCGACAAAGTGGCCTCTCTTGCGGATACTTATTCTTGAGTGTTATGGGTTTCTCGTGAAGGCTCTCATGATACCACACCTGCCTACAATTCAGCTCTTGGATCTCACACACTTCATGATGGAGGTCATGGTGGCACACGTGGCCGTGGCACTAATAATGGTATAAGTAGAGGTCAATCTATTGGTTCTCCAGCCTCTTCTGACAGCTTAGGAACCGTTTGCACCTGCCACCATTGTGGTAAACCTCGGCATATCCAACATTTTTGTTGGAAACTTCATGGCAAACCCCCTCAATAGCAGTTTGTCAATTCAGCCACCAACATTGAGTCTATTCCCCCACCTGGCCAGCCGAAGAGTAAGATGGTTATGATAACGGATGATGATTATGCACAGTATAGTCAGTTTCAGAGTTTTCAGTCTTCCCAACCCTCCACAGCTACTTTTGTCCAGAAAAATAATGCCATTGCATGTCTCTCATCATCATCCCGTCCTTGGATCATTCATCCGGGTGCATCTGATCACAGGTCCAGTGTCTCAGGTTTCTTTTCCTCCTTTTGCGACTACTCTTCTATTGTCACTTTGGTTGATGGCTCTTTAACCAAGGTCAGTGGCACCGGGACTATCATCCACTACTTCTTCGTCATTATCTTATGTTCTTCATTTACCAGACTTTTTGTTTAACCTTTTGTCAGTTAGTAAACTTACTACTGCTTATAAATGTTCCATAACTTTTTTATCCTAATTCATGTGTTTTTCAAGATCTTACAACCAAAATTACGATTAGTATGGGTCATGAGAAAGGGGGCTGTATCATCTTGAAAACTCACCTTTTGTTGCTTGCTCAGTCCTGTCCAGTCACCCCATCAAGTTCACTGCCACTTTGGTCATCCATCTTTGCAGAGCTTAAAGAAGCTTGATTCTCGTTTTGGTTCCCTTTCTAGTTTAGAATGTGAGCCATGTCAGTTTGGAAAGCTCCATCATGTGAGTTATTCCCTGGAGTCAATAAACGGTCTGCACACCTTTTTGCTTTAGTCCACTCTGATGTGTGAGGTCCTTGCCCTGTTACTTTAAAGTTGGGATTTAAATATTTTGTAACTTTTGGTATTGACCAATTTAGAGTCACTTGGCTTTATTTAATAAAAAATCGTTCTGAGTTGTTTTTTATTCTATCTTTTGTACCTTTGTTAATGAAATTCAGACTCAATTTCAAACGTCTATCCATATTTTCGGAGTGACAACGCCAAAGAATAATTCTCTGGCCCTTTTTCTCACTTTATGGTTGAACATGGTATGACTCATCAATCTTCATGTTCAGACACCCCTCAACAGAATGACGTTGAACAGAAGAATCATCATTTAATGGAAGTTACTCAGTCCTTTCTTTTTGAAATGAAGGTGGCTAAAGTGTTCTGGGTTGATGTTGTTCTAACTGCATGCTACCTTATTAATCGCACGCTTTTTTCCTTCTTATGTGGGGATATTCCTCATTCTTTGTTGTTTCCTTCTGACTCTTTATTTGTTTACCTCCCCCGTATCTTTAGGTGTGTTTGTTTTATTCACGATCATCAACCTAGTTTGTTGAAGTTCGACTCCAAGGCTCTCAAGTGTTTTTTTCTTGGTTATTACCGTAATCAAGGGACATCGTGGTTATTCTCCTACATTACGAAAGTATTTGTCGCTGTCGATGTGTCTTTCTTTGAGTCCATCTCTTATCCTGGATGAGTCCTTGTTTTGTCCGAGTTGGATGATAATCTGCCTACCTATATTGTTTAGCACTCTGTTTCATAGGTTCCAATGGTCACATCCACGCCTCCTTCACCTGCTCTCTAACATGTTTATACTAGCCGTCCTCGCGTTGAGGCTGCTCCCCCGGCCTCTCTTGCCCCTGCCTCATTTTCTTGCCTCCAGATCCTGCACCTGAGATAAGTATTCTGCTTTCTGATCTTGAACTTCCTATTGCTCAACGTAAAGGAGGGTTTGGAGTTGTAGCCAGCATTCTCTTTCACATTTTGTGTCCTGGCCTTTCTACTTCCTTTCAATCATGTTTGTCTAATATTGCATGTCACCTTATTCCCAAGTCAGTTGCAAAGGCATTATTTAGTCCTGGCCGGAGGGCAATTATGGGGGAAGAACTCTAGACCTCGGAGGAAAATCACACTTGGGATCTTGTGCCCTTACATGCAAGTAAGTCTGCAATCGGTTGACAGTGGGTGTATGTTGTTAAGGTGAACCCTAATGGTTCTCTTGCTCACTTGAAGGCACGCTTAGTGGCTATGGGGTATGCTCTCAAGTCTATGGTGTTGACTATCTGGATACCTTTTCGCCAGTTGCTAAGCTTGCAGCTGTTCATATGTTAATCTCATTGGCTGTTGTACTAACTGGATGTTAAAATTGCCTTCCTTCATGGTGACCTTCATGAGGAGGTATATATGGAGCAACCCCCTGGTTTTGTGGCTCAGGGGGATTCTGGTTGGGGTGCAAGCTCAAAAAATCTATAAACGGTGAAGCGGTCTCCTCAAGTATGGTTAGGTCCATTAACTGAGGTTGTCCTCAATTTTGGAATGTCCCGATGTGATAGTGATCACTCCGTATTTTATCATCGATCCGATACAAGGTTGATTGTATATGTGGATGATATTGTCATTACAGGAGATGATATGGATGATATCACAGGCTTGAAAACTCATTTACAACATAAATTTCACACCAAGGATCTGGGTCGATTAAAATTTTTCTTGGGTGTTAAGGTGGCTCAAACACGGAAAGGTATCTCTCTTTCACAACGAAACTATGTTCTGAATTTTCTCACAAAGATAGGGATGTTAGAGTCCAAACCTTTAGATATTCCCATGGATCGCAATATAAAGCTTACAGCTCATGGTGGTGATGTTCTAGGTGACCCTGACCAGTATCAAAGGTTAGTTCGAAAACTCAATTACTCAACTGTTACTCGCCATGATGTGATCTTTCCAGTCAGTGTTGTGAGTCAGTTTTTGTCCTCTCCACAACATCTCATTGTGATGTTTTCATTCACATTTTACAGTAACTCAAGAAAGCTCAAAGACGTGGTCTCTTATATTCTGATCATGGACAGGGATGTGTTGAGGGTTTTTTGGATACTAATTAGACTGGTTCTCCAGTTGATATGCGCTCTACTACTGATTATTGCACTTTTGTTGCCAGAAATCTTGTTTCTTGGAAGAGCAAGAAACAAACAGTTATAGCTCGATCTAGTACCAAGTCCAAATATTGTGCCACCGTGCATATCACGTGAGTTGACGTGGATAAAGCATCATTAGCTGAAATTGGCTTTGCAGATGCGTCTTCTATGCAGTTGTGATGTGATAACCAAACTGCCATTCATATTGCCTCCAATCCTATGTTCCATGAACGAACAAAACATATTGAACTTCATTGCCGCTTTGTCCGAGAAACTACAACAATGACTTAATTTTATAAGCCATGTTCGCACGGGCGAACAACTTGCTAATGTGTTTACAACTACTAAGTCTCTGGGGAGTGGGAGACTTACTTATATTTGAAACAAGTTGTGCATGATTAATATCTATGCTCCCTTGCTGTCCCCTCTTTTCTTTTCTTTTATTTTGGTATCTTTACGTATTTGACCCTAGTAGGGTTAGTCTTTATAAAACGAATATGTAGGACCAGAGAATGAGTGAGATTATAATCTTCTCACTCGACCTTCTTATTTATAATGAGATAATGATAGACCAGATTACAAATATATCATGCATACCTAACTTGGACAATATCATGTGAAATGGTTTCTCAGGTAAATCTTTCGTGAAAAGCCTGCTAGCTGATCCTTTGATCTGACAAGGAATCTGAATCTGACCACTTTCTCACTTCTCTCTGATGAAGTGACGATCTACCTCAACATGCTTAGTCCTATCATGCTGGACAGGATCGTGAGTGATGCTAATGGCTGCTTTATTGTCACAAAACAAAGTCATGGATTGAGGACATTGGACATTCAAGCCTCCAAGTAAACTCTTTAACCATAAGAGTGTGCATATTCCCTGGGCCATCGCCCTAAATTCTGCTTCTGCACTGGAACGGGCCACTACATTCTGCTTCTTGCTGCGCCAAGTGACCAAATTTCTGCCCACAAAGGTGCAATAACCAGAAATAGATTTTCGATCTAGACTGCCTACCCAGTCAGCATCGGTATAAGCCTCCACTTTGAGATGATCATGTGGTGAGAGTAGAATCCCTTTCCCTGGAGCTGCCTTTAGGTAATGTAGAATCCTAGAGACTACCTCCATGTGTTGAGTAGGGATCATGCATAAACTGACTCACCAAACTCACAGCAAATACAATATCTGGCTTGATATGTGATACATAGATAAGCCTTCCAACTAACCGTTGGTGTCTGCCTTTATCCGCCGGTGTTCCTTCTTTCTCCCTGAGCTTAGTATTGGAATCCAGAGGTGTATCACCTGGTCTACACCCTAGTAATCCTGTCTCCGAGAGAAGATCGAGAACATAGTTTCTTTGAGAGAGGAAGATGCCCTTTGTAGAGCCAGCAACTTCAACCCCAAGAAAATACCCGAGTTTTCCAAGATCCTTAATTTAAAACTCCTTTCCCAAAAACATTTTCAGTTTCCTAATTTCATCATCATTATTTCCAGTAACAACAATGTCATCCACCTATACAATAAGTGTAGTAAAATTTCTAGATGTATACTTGATAAACAACGTTATGGTCAGCATTACTCTGAACATAGTTAAATGCTATCATAGCTTTGTGAAATCTACCAAACCATTCTCTAGGGGACTATTTAAGTCCATCTCAGGTATTGGTCCGTCATTCAACCAGCAGTAAGGCAGTGGTATGGGTATACTCATTGGTAGTGTTCCATTTGTTCCTGAATAGCTTCCTTCAAAAGAGCTTCGGGTTTCAATCTACAGTATCTTAAGAAAAAATTGTTTGTCCAAGGCAAAGTCCATTTCACTTCTTTTTTCGTAAATAGACTAAGTCCGAGATCTTCCTGAGAAGCTACGAAAAGGAAGCCAGCCACCAAGCAACAGCTGAGAAGCAAGAAAGTCCTGTCTTTTATTACAATTCTAAAGCCCAACACTTAACGGCCAGCTATAGATGGGTAGGGGTTAGCTTATTCCCAGACAAACCAGCCCATTCATCGAAGCTTTATGAGCAAGCAACGGTGGTCGTAGATCAGCTTTACGAAGCCCAAGTGCACGCTAACACGCGCTGTAGTTTTTCCGTTGGGTGGGACCGAGAGAAAGAAAGGACGGGGGGCGACCAGGCACTTCTCGACCGTGTCTCCGAGGGACAGTTGAATGAGTGACTCATGAATGTTGCCGGGTCAAACGAGCCAATAAAAGAGAACGTTTAAACTTGCACACCTTCCCTTTGGTACTTGCATCTGTAAAACCAGGTGGACAGTCCATATAAACTTCCTTTGTAAGTTTCCCATGAAAGAAGGCATTCTTCACATCAAGCTGTTGTAAATCCCACTTATGGTGTACTGCACATGCCAAAAGGACCTGGACTGTTATCATCTTGGCCACTGGAGCAAAAGTTTCTTCATAATCAATCTCATATGTCTGGGTGAATCCACAAGCAACCAACCTTGCCTTATACCAATCCACCATGCCATCTATTTTCTGTTTAACTGTGAAAACCCATTTGCACCCTATTGGCCTCTTACCTGGTGGGAGTGGAACAAGGTCACATGTATCATTTTTCTTCAAGGCTCTCATTTTTTCCATCATTGTAGCTTTCCACCGTTCATCTATAATTGCATCTTGCCATTTCTGAGAAATAGACACAGCAGAAAGCGAGGACACAAATGCATGGAAGGAGGGAGATAAAGAGTTATATGAAACAAAATTAAAAATTGGGTGAAGTGTGCAAGACCTAGTACCGTTTCTGAATGGCAATAGGAAGATCAAAATCAGAGAGAGGAATTTCCTAACTAGGAGGAAGCTCAATCTCTGGATCCAGGGCTGGCGAGGGACATGTGATATTGCATTGATGGTAATGGTCCTTCATTGCTTGCTTCTAGCATTGCTGTAGACTTGCAGAGGTTTGGCATTAGGGTTGGTTGTGGGAATAGGTGTAAGTGTAGAAGGTGGTATTGTATCATGGTCTGATATTGCATCTGTGTCTAAAACATACAGATATGGATCTGTGATGACTCTTTCTTGGACTCTGTCTGTTTCTTCTGGTAAAAACAGAGGCAAATCTTCAAGTTCGGCACTCTGAGCTGCATCCTTCTCCCCCTGAAGATGTGATGGGTAGTACATCAGGTGCTCATGAAAGATAACATCCTTAGTAACAAAAGTCCTCCGGGAAGGAGGATGGTAGCACTTCTATCCTTTCTGTGTGGCAGGATAGCCAATGAAGATGCACCAAAGCCCTCTGGGATCAAGTTTGCCAGGAGACTGATGATTGCGGACATAACAAACACAACCAAAAACCTTTGGCAGTAGCACAAAGGAAGTATTTCCGAGCAGAAGATCCAGAAGGGCTTTGTTGTTGAGAATTCTTAAAGGGAGCCGACTGATAAGAGAGGCGGCAATGAGAACAGCATCACTCCAAAAACGGGCTGGAATGTCAACCCAACTCGTTTGATGTAGGATCCCATTATCTGACAAATAGTGTTAAAATGTCCCTTCAAGAAATTCCTTTTCGTTGTCACTGTGAAGTACCTTCAGCTGAGCTTGGAACTGAGTCTTTTTCATGTCATGGAATTGGCTTAAGCATTGAAAAGCGTCACTTTCATTATGCATCAGATAGACCCAAGTAGTCTGTGTATGACAATCAAGAAAGGTTACAAACCAACGATGTCCAGAGATAGAAGTAGTCTTAACAGGACCTCATACATCAGAATGCACTAAATCAAAAATACCACTACTTCTATTAAATGATGGTAAATAGGTTGTACAAGCCTACTTAACCAAAATACATGTTTCGCATAATAACTCGTTTTTATTACAATGTTTAAATAAAAAAGGAAACAACTGAGACAAAACAACTAGAAAGGGGTAACCAAGACGTTTATGCCACTGTTGGAGGGTGCTCACGGCAAAATAAAGGTGATGTGGGGTAGTCTGAGGTGAAGGTAGTAGAGAGGATGATGTGGGTATTGAAGGACCATCATCAAGCAAGTAAAACCACCCTGCAATATACCATATCCAATCGTCTTCCCACTCCCCAGATCCTGAATTACACACGAGGAAGGAAATAAAAGGTTACTTTACAGTTAAGAAATTTAGTAAGACCACTAATAGAATACAAATTTGTAGAAAAACTAGAAACGTGAAGAACAGACTGTAAAGTAAGGGTAGAGGAGCAACAGATGGATCCCTTTCCAAATATAGGAGAAAGAGACCCATCTGCTACGCGGACTGTACATTACCCGGAAGAGGGATAGTACAGATAGAAGGAGCTGGCTGAACCAGTCATATGATTAGTGGCTCTAATGTCCACAACCCATGGACTAGAATCAAAGGAAGCACAGTGACCAACATGAGAAATACCTGACTGAACAAAATATGAACCTGGTGCGGTAGATGATAATGGAAGAACGGTATTAGCTGCAGAAGATGACCTTAGTAGGTTTTTGAGCACCTGAAGTTCTTTTGCTGAAAGCATAGGTAGAGTCCCAGTAGGAGGGCAAGTTTCTATCTGATGAGCCTATGGTGCCCGAAAATTCTTAGATCTCTGTATCCCTTTCTCACGCCTCTTGGCCTCAAAATTAGCCAGTTTTCCATGTAATGTCCAGCAAGTATCTTTAGTATGCCTTTCCTTCCCACAATGTTCACACCGAACTGGGTCTCGAGAGGAGGTAGGTTTGGAGAATGCAGTACCACTTTGCTGAGTGGTTTGGAGAGCTGAGGCATCATATATGTACGGTGCATGTCCTCAGATTGAACCAAGGCAGAAGCCTGTTCTAAAGATGGGAGCGGCTCTCTACTGAGGATTTGAGCGTGAATTTGATCAAATTCAACATTGAGGCCAGCCAAAAAATTATACGCCCTTAATTTGTCCTTTGCAAGCTTTAGCAGCATCATCAATAGAACAAGCAGCAGTAAAGGTGTCATAGTAGTCCAACTCTTGCCACAAACTTTTGAGTTCAGAACAGTATTGGGATACAATAATGTCCCTTTGCTTAGTTGCACCAATCTTCACATGGAGATCATAAATCAAGGAGTAGTTGCCAACCTGAGAATAGGTCTCCTTGACCGCCTTCCAAATTTAGGTAGCATCAAGTAACTATACATACCCCCGGCCAATTTTAGGTTTCATAGAGCCAATCAGATATGCCATCACGATAGAGTTTTCGAACGCCCATTGATCATAAAGTCGGTCTGTGGGGGCAGGTGCCTTCTTGTGACCAGTGATATATCCCAGCAAACCACTTGCAGAGATAGTCATGTGTGCCGTTTTAAACCACATTAAATAGTTGGTCTCATCTAACTTGACTGGGTTGAGTGCAATAGCAGCAAATTCAATTTTTGAGATCTTCGTATTGAGAGAAAGAACTTCAGAAGAATCAAGCATGGTGATGAACAAAACCCAAGAACGACCTGTCTAAAAAACTGGAGCAGAACAAATCGATATGTTCTCAACAATGTAAAATACCAAGAAAAAAGATGTCACTAGGGAAGTACCAGAGGCGATAATTTGGGTGCCGTGTTTTAGTCTTTTGGAATCGAAATACACATCTACAACAAGTTTCGACCCTCATACAAGCAAGGAAGAATCGAGGGTGGCTAAGTGTGCAATCTCTTCGAAGAAAAATCCTGCAATGAGGAGACACGGCAGCCCAAACTGTCAAAAAATTCTGCACCTAATGTTTAGTCATTAAGACGTAGGCTTGGAAAAGTAGAGGTAGCTAGGGCAGGGTTTAATGGTGGTAGGGTTGAGGGCAATAGGGTTTAGGTGTCCCTTAGGGTAGGGTTTGAGGTCGGTAGGGTGTAGTGGCGGTAGGAGTTAAGAGCAGTAGGGGTTTGGGGGCCGCAGGTCTGGTTCGTTAGGGTTGGATGGTGGTAGTAGGTTTGGTAATGGCGATAGGTGGTGGCTATAGGTGGTGGCAGTAGTTTGTGTAGAGGTAGTAGAGTAGGTGGTCGGGATAGGTAAGAGGTCAGAGGAAGAGAAAAGCGGTAGGGTGAAGGGAGAGGGTGGTGGCAGTAATGGGTGAAGAGAGAGAGGGTGGTCGTGGTACTAGGGTGATGGTGGTTCTGATACCATGTTGGATCAGAGAATGAGTGAGATTATGATCTCTTCACTCAACCTTCTTATTTATAATGAAATAATGATAAACAAGATTACAAATATATCCCTAATGATAATAAAAGAAAAGAAAATAAAGAGAATTACAAAGATACCCTTGAACACATGAATTATGATAAAAAAGAATAAAGCTCCCTGCAGTAGAACGCCCTTTTTTTTAATAAGGTGTGAATCATATTGATTAACACCCAAAGGTTATAGAAACTTCCTATATATATATATATATATATATCTTAAATAGAAGTAGGTCTATAAAAGGAAAATATCTTAAAGATGTATTCAATGCAATAACTTCAATTGATACATGACAAACAAGGAGACTTAGCTAGATCCCATCCACACAGATCCAAGATAAGCTCCAATTTCTATCAACATTTTTCACATGCCAACGTATGACACCACTTCTCAATAACCTTATGTCAGAGAAAAGTCCAGAACAATGCAAACTTGAAGGACAAGGAGATGGTCAGCCCGCAAGCCACCCATGTTCCTGGAATATTCAAGGCACAAATGGAACAACAGTGGTATTTGATCAATTGTTGACAGTCAAGCATTTGATGGGATACAAAATGAGTACCCCTTCGCCTCCTAATTGCTTGATTTTGGAGCACCTCACTTTTCTCAGCAAGAAAATTGGAAAATATGTAGAACTTTTACACAAAAATGAAGGCAGAAACTATGCATTGATTTCTTCATCAATGACTGGTAGACAAACTTTCTTCAGACTCAAAACAAATCTTCTTTTTACAGGAGAGCAAGGCTCTTAACCTTGTTAAACAAAGTTGAACGGTGAACGAGGACATGTATAGAAGACTTAATTGATTTGAATTTTCCCCTTTCTTTCTTTCTCTTTTTCTTTTTTAACCTATTTTTATTTTGTGCAGGTACCTACTTGATTTTCTCCAGAAAACCAATCTGCATAGTTTTATTCTAAATGTACCAGTGGATGATATAATCGCTTTTGATAATCAGGAGCACAAAGAATTGCTTCTCTGACAGTATTATCCC
The DNA here is from genome assembly GCA_028583415.1 of Protea cynaroides. Taxonomy (NCBI): domain Eukaryota; kingdom Viridiplantae; phylum Streptophyta; class Magnoliopsida; order Proteales; family Proteaceae; genus Protea; species Protea cynaroides. Next base: position 44,344,826 of record CM053274.1, on the reverse strand, counting down.
TGTGAATCAGATTAATCACCAAAGGTGGCCCAAATAACCAAATCTACAAAGCAATTATTTCCAAAGTCAGTTGATGCATCAGCTGCAGTGGGATATGCCCTCCAGCTACAGAAGAGCAACATGAAATAAAATAACTATTAAATAGCCATAATATAGTATGACTTTTGGATAAGCCGCAATATGCACCCCTTCAATATTAGCACATAATAACATGGGAGTTTTATCTATTTGATACATAAAATGCATTATCACTTCTACCCCGAGATAATAAGGAGAAGAAAGTCATGGTTAATAAAATCCCTCTGCAGCTAGATGTATTATATTCATGTATATAAAATGTAGAATATGCACTTAAAACAGTCAATTGCACAAGTAAAAACAATAGGCATACTAGAGTAAGACAGAGCCACATAGGCATTGGGGAAAATGTAAATAACTCAGCATTTTTTTACAAGAGGGAAAACAAACAGAAGATATGGAAGAAAAAGGAGCCAACTTCTCCAACAATAAGAACAAATAATATACATAGTAAACAGGTAGAAAGATAAATATGTAACAGTACATCATTGCAAGATTGACAACAATAACTGAGTTATTATGTGCATGATTAGATACTTATTTTAAAGGCACATAAGTTCAGTTCTATGGAGGCAACAATTTAACTTGCCGAGTGGTAGTGTCACCAAGACACCAAGTACATTAGCCAATTGCAGTCTGTTGGTTTGAAATAGCTAGAAAATAGTTTTCCTAGTGCTAGCCATTCCTTCCATGTCGTATCTTGGGGGGTTGTATAACCTATGAAGTAGATTAGGAACAGTCATCCGAGCTAGAAACATTCAACCCTCAAGAAAATTAAATTTTTCTTCAGACCAATCATAGATTAATTCTTTCGTCATGATCAATAATAAGCTACACCCTTTGAAACCCCCAACATTTCTGCAGCTCCTACAGCTTTATAAGGAGACAAGACTGAAATATCATAAGTAAAACCAAAAACCTGCCCAACAACCTTCAGAGAAGATTAAACATCTTCTGCAATTCCATTTCGAAACCACTTGGCACAAGCCAACTGAATATATTCTATTCAAAATCACTAAATTGTTAGACGAGGACCAATCAATGTTAATTAAACTGTCATAGAAATTCACGGATATTACCTTAAGCATCTAGAGTCCATCATTGGTTAAATTGCACTGACAGGTAACTACTAATTCCCCCACAACCAAACCAATACCTAGCCAAGCTACATCAGGAAGGACCTACCAATTCACACATTTTTAAACAGAACTAGTAACTCCAGTCTTTTAAACATTACTAACTGCTAGAATAAACAAACTACCTCTTTATAATAGAAAATTCAATAATAACTCAGACCTAAAACGCAAATATTTCTCAATATCCCCATTGGAGATCTCACTGCGTGAACCTCCCTGAGGAAACACGAACTTTCTTGAATAAGAACAGATCAATGAGAGAAAAAGAAAGAATTGGAGACAAAGATAAGATATAGAATTCACCTATAAAAGCAGTTAAAGGAAAGAAACGTATTCACACAGTCAAGAGCGGCTAACTAGACTGACCTGAAATACAGCTAGGGCAACGAACTGTTCAAGCTTGAGAGTGAGCTGGTGCCAGAGCTTCCTCTGATACAAATCCGCCAATGTATTGTACCAATCGGCGAGTTCCGGTTGCGCGTTGCGCTGAGATTCGAGATACTGAAGAGCAGCCATGACGATATACAACGGGAGTCGAGAAACCACTGCCAACTGCCCAAGAAAGAGGCAAAGAGCTCCGAGAGAGACAGAGTCCCCAACCCGTTGGTTTTCGTCTTTCCACCTTTTCTTCCGGACAAAGAAAGGGATTTATAGCGATTCCACCTTATATATTTTCCAACTTCCGTCTCGCACGATGTGCAATGTGCACAGTACAAACTTAAACAAAACAATACTTCATGGAAGTAGATGGCACCGTGTTGGATTCGGGGCGGTTTTGTACGAAAACCAAAATTAGGCCGCTCCAATGGAACAAACCTACGGGTGTCAAAATTGAATTTAAACCCAAAATGGGACCGAAACCAGAGGTAGAAACAAAAATGGGATCAAACTAGACCCAAGTCCTTTACCAAAAAAATAAAAAACTAGACCCAAAGTCCTTTTTAGCCTGATTTCGGAGAGTGATGAAAAACCGAATCAAACCGTATTAGTCACACTCTATTCCTGAAACACCAACACGAGGACTGTGACTAGAACGCTTATTGCCATCCCAATTTACCGCCAACTCCTCCATATAGTGGCACCACATCATTTCAACTATTCACATAACAACCACATAATCACAGTAAAACAATAGATAAATGGAGAACTTCATAATATAGTCGGACACCTACTGTAAACTAGTAATTATATACATAAAGGTATGTTACTTGTATCACCAACGATATATATATATATATATATATATATATATATAAAACATTATCCAATTAAAATCTTATACGTGGCAATTAATATCTTTGAAGCCGACCATGTATGATAGATTGGTGCTCGACTTCTCCCGCTTGGAGTTACAGTCCTGTTAGGACACGGCGCTGGTTGGAGGTATAAACATATTTGGTTACGTTTCTTGGTCAGAGGTCAGAGTCCTAAGGCAACTAAGTTACGTCAGATGAGTCATTCTCCTAGTACGATACAGTGCCGATCATCACGGTCATACGACTACCTATGTGGTGACACGTGTCACTCTTGTCATTCACCGACTTGACTTTCTTGGCTATAGTCTCCCATTCCTACTCAAAGTCTATGACCTGAGCATCCCTCAAAGCGACACTTGGTAGTCCTATTGGCGATCTACTTCCCTGAGTCCCGGTACTTCTATGCTTCTTCCTAATCTCTCTAAGTAAAGAACGATCTCTCAAGGTAAATCAAGCTCACAATCTCACTATTCAACCTCAATTCTCTCATACGCTCAAACTCTCTCATCGCCCCCCTCTTTCTCTAAACTGGAGATAGCTTCTTGTTGTTTCTTGACTGTTTACATTGGGAATCTGACTTAGGCATCGAGTGTACCGAGGGCTTAGTCAGCCAACTCTCTTGTTTAACTTCTGTGATTGCAGGTTGCTCGGATTGCAGACCGACAGGCAATTTCCAACATTAACGTATATATATATATATATATATATATATATATATATATATATATATATATATATATATATATATATAGGGGAAATTTTCACTTACCACCCAAATACTTTGACAAAAATCACCTACTACCCAAGAATTTTAAAAACATCATCTACTGCCCAAAAATCATAAAAATTTATCAAATAGACCCACAACCTAAAGACAAAACCGTTAGATGCTGACATCAGTGGTTAACAAATTTTGGTTTGACACTAATACCCTTATTGTAAGGGAAGAAGTCGACTCTACCCTTTAGTTATTTTTTTACCCTACCCCCATATCATTTTCTTCTTCCTCTCTGTTTCTCTGCAACATTTTATCAAAAAAGAAAAAAATCTTCTGCAACAAAAATTAGGGAGCAATCAACAGATTGCCCACCTGTAAAGCCACCCCAGAGGAATACAGTCGTAGATAAGGGAAACAATCGGCAAAGGCCCACCTTCTTCGGGAAGGTATACGTGGAAGGCGTTCCAATTGGCCGAAAATTGGACCTGTTTGCTCACCATATTTATGACGGCTTAATCGCCACTCTCGCCCACATGTTTAGGATCACCATTCTATGTAAGTTACTATTTAACTACTGCCCATATATATCTGGACTTCATGTGCGTTTAATTTCCTTTTTGTATGTTCGTTTCATCTATTACAAACCTTAAAAGGTTTCCCATTTTGTTTGATTTCCTTTCAAAATTTTCTGTAATGGCGTCTCTGATTTGGATGCAGAAAATTGTGTACAATGAAGAAATCAGGAATTATAGTGAAAGACAAGGCGAAGGAGGCTTATTAAACAACTGGTAGGACGAGGTCAACAACTCCGAAGTATGGCAAGAATACATCTTCTATGCTCTCTTTGCCATTTACTCAGTCATCTCCCTTGTCACCCTTGTAAAAATTCTCCTCTGTTTCCTCCGGCATTACATCTAATTTCTTCAATTTGGTTTGTTGTTTTATTGTACATTGTAATATTGTCAAGCCTATTGTTAGTTAGGAAGAGAAATTTATGCAATCCATTTGAGGAGATACTTGGTAATGGCCCATTTTGAGGATGCATTTTCCAATTTCCTTCAGCTCACAGGAGAAAAACGATGAGGGAGAAAGGAAGGACGGGAAAGGGGAAGTTCGTGAGGGAGAGATGAAGGATTTGGGGGTTTTCGGTGAAGAGGGAAGAATGAAATTGAATTTTCAAGGAAGAAGGAGGAAGAAGGGTATAAACATCTATAAAAAATTTCAACTCTTTTCTATCAGTTAGTGAGGTAATGTTTGGGATTTTTGCGTGGTAGGTGATGTTTTTAAAATTCTTGGGTGGTAGGTGATTTTCGTCAAAGTATTTGGGTGGTAGGTGAAATTTTCCCTATATATATATATATATATGTGTGTGTGTGTGTGTGTGTGTATACACATATGTACATTATAATATCCGAAATATACAAAAAAGCGGACATCTAATCCAATATCAGTGTATCCCAAAATAATCAATCCCGGCCATCATAGGCACAGGCATCACATGTACAGTTAGAGATATACGCCTCTAAAGTTTGGTCCACCACATCCTTGTTGTAGTTCTCTACAACGTACGATGTATCCACAAGGTCAACTACGATGAAACCTACATCAACATCTGGAGAAAAAAAAATACGTGTAGTGGTGACTCTGAGTCCCGCACACAAAATCCCAGAGTAATTTGGATTTTATCTGACTAGGTCTTACCACTCTAACACCATGGATTATGAATCAACATAATCTTGCGAGGATTCAAACTCCAACGATGTAAATACACTTCACATTGAACGTTAGACTTGATTATAGTATATAAATAACCTATACATAAAAGGCCTGAAAACCCATGAAGAATAGGAGAATATATGGATAAATATAGGAAAATTCTGCAATTTATAGCCATCGGCTAATGCCCACCGGTTGCTCTATTAACAGGTAGCATAGACCAATAAACATGTATGACCCGTATTGAACTAACCGGTCTTACCACCTTGTACCAGGTTTACCTATCATGGTCGAGCCAAGTGGACCAAGTGCGTGAAGAAACCACAAGACCAGGTATGAAATTTAACTCAAAAACAGTCAAATATGAGTGTGTGGTCGGATGCCTAAATAGGTATGACCGACCCCACCTCAAAAGAGTCTGACCCATGACTTTTGGTCGTGGGGTCGGATGTTTTAAAAACGTAGGGTCGACAGATTCTGCGACCCTACATCCGACCCTACGGAAACAGTCAGAAACCAAAATTAGGAAACCTTCCTAATTCGAAGGGGGGTCTTTCCTAAACTCATTGAGACTTATTATGGAGGGTTTTCCTCTATAAATAGGACGTCCCTTAGCCTCTTTCATCCTTTTAGAACCCTAATTGAAAGTGAGAGAAAGATAAGAGAAGGAAGGGAAGGAAAATTGAAGAAGAAGACCGAGGAAGAGGAAAGTTCAGAGAAAACTCTGAATCTCAACAAACCTAAGGTATGAACCTAATCCCTACATGAATTAAGAGCCTAGAATAGTTCATGAAGAAGATAAGATTATGAGAAACCCAAATCATTCATCCATGGACAAATTCCAAGAGAAACCATAGAGGAAATCATTGTGGACAATAGATAGTGTGTAAAAATTATAGTTTTGAGTCATAGAACAATCATAGGAAAGACTATGAAGATAAGCCAAAGGAATCGAACATGAAAGAATGGACTTAAGAGTGAAAGGTCGACCATAACACGTGTGGTCGCACGTAGGGTCGCATGATATTTGACCCCACAAGACCCACATGTTCGACCACATGCCCTAGGGAAGATTCCAGGGAGGGTGTGGTCGCACGTAGGGTCGAAGTATGTCCGACCCCACCTGCGACCCTACACCCTGTGGTTGCAGAAACTGAGACCCCAGGTGCTACCCCACCTGCGACCCCTCAGCTTCTGTTAGTCTAAACTTAAGGGAATTAATTCTAATTAAAATCTATCAACTTGATTAGGTTTTTCAGTGATTTAAAAAGTGATTCATAAAGCTTGGACGAGGATCTACGATCAATCAAAGGTGAGGGAACAAGACATAAACTAATTGGTTAATAATAAATTATTTTTGTTTATTGAGTCCAATGCCATGAATGATTCTATGCTTGTATGCGTGTATTGTGCATTTCACATGTCATCAAATATTCCTGCTATTAATGTTCATGCATATTTAATTCCGTTTATTTATAACATGATGATGAATATGATGCTAGGAATAGGCATGTGAATGTATGTATGTGGTTAATATATTTGACGCGAGTGGAGCATTAGGGGGAGGACGTGATACTGTGGTTTATCCTGGTCACCAGACTCTAGCTCTATCTCTACTCAAGTCTTGTCCACTGACATCATCGTATCACCATTACTTTAGCAGAACTATTACGTGGTAGGGCATCAGGGGAGGTGGTCTCGGACCATGTAGTCTCTGACAATACCAAGGGGCCTTAGCTCTATCTCTATGGACGTACTGAGGGATGCTAGGGTGAGGCCTTGGATACACTGTTTGACATTAGGATTGGTTAGTTGCGAGCCTAGTTTGTAAGCCCTCGTCAATAGGGGCTTAAGTGTTGGTATGGGTAGGGCATCAGGGGAAGTGTGATTGTGAGACCCGTGTCAATCTAATCCGGTCTTACCACCTTGAACCAGGTTTACCCATTATGGTCGAGTCAAATGGACCAAAGCGTGAAGGAGATCGAGATCCCAGGTATCAAATCAACCCAAAAACACTTAAAATAGGGGAAGGGTCGCATACCCAGCTAAGCAGGGTCGGACCTCCCAAAACAGAAAGTCAGACCTCAGTTTTGAAGGGAGGGTCGGACAGCTTAAGACCCTAGGGTCGACGGGATCATCGACCCTCCCATCGACCCTCGGTTACCGCAGAAAATAGAAATTAGGAAATTTCCATATTTTCGAATGGGATTCTTTCCTAATCTCAAAGGGACTTATTTTAGGATGTTCCTAGTTTATTTAAAGGACGTCCCTAAGCCACTTTCACTCCTTTCACAACCCTAATTGAATTGAGAGAAAGAGAGGAGAAGGAAAAGAGGAAGAAGAGAGGCAAGCAAGAGAACTTAGCAAAAAGGAGAAGAATTTCAGAGAAGGAGTAATCTTCTCAGGTATGGATACTAATTCCATGAGTTTCTACAGACCTTAGGTTAGTTATTGTTGAGAGTGTGATCTCGGAGAAACCCAAACCATCAATCCATGGTTAGGTTTTCATGGAAAACCATAGGAAAGTGCATGAAAGCTATCTAGGTGGGTTATACATGGTTTCAGACCATGGAATGAATGTAGAATGGAATGTAGGAGCAAGCCATAGGATCCCAAACAGGAAGAATGGATTAAAAGTAGAAATTGGACCAGAGTGCACCAAGGGTCGCACCCAGGGTCGATAGGCCATCCGACCCTAGGTATTCCTGACCATCGACCCTCGCATCGACCCTACCTCCGACCCTCAGTTAACAGAGTAGTTTTTAAATCTGGAATTAATTCTAATTAAATTCTATCGACTTTGTTAGGTCTTCTAGCAATATAATAACACTGTAAAGGTGATTCTAAAGCTTGGAAAAGTATCTTATAGCAAGCTAAGGTGAGGAACCTTAACTCCAAACTAAATTGGTTAATAATAAACTGTTTTCTATTTCTTGAGTCCTATGCTATGCTTGATTCTATGCGAATATGTTTGTAATGTGCATACAGCATGCCATCCAATATTTCTATTACTTGTTCATGCATATTTACTTTATTGTTTATAACATGATGATGATGATGATGATGATAGGAATAGGCATGTGCTTGTATGTGTGTGGTTGATGTGCTTGATGCGAGCGAGTATCAGGGGAGGTGTGATGAGAACGTCAATAAACGTTAACCTTTGGCGGGTCTCAGCACTTTAGCTCTATCTCTAACTCAAGTCTTGTGCATTAGCATCGTCATATCGCCATTACTTTAGCAGAACTATTATGTCGTAGAGTGTCAGGGGAGGTGGTCTCGGTCCTTGTAGTCTCTGACTCTACCGGGGGGCCTTAGCTCTATCTCTATGGACATTCTGAGGGATGCTGGGGTGAGGCCTTGGATACACTTTTTGGCATTAGGATTGGTTAGTTGTGAGTCCAGTTTGCAGCCCTCGCTAACAGGGGCTTACGTGTTGGTATGGCAATATATAGCAATAAACGTTAACCTTTGTTATATACTGTTCATGGTTGGGTGCATGTGAGTTGACGATAAACGTGATCTTCGGGAAACGTCACACACTCGTGTATAGAGGCGGAGTCAATAAACGCAACCTTTGGCTACCTAAACCTTTCTATTGCATACTGCAAACTTTAAAACCGAACCAAAGATATAAATTGACTTTTTGCATGCATATGTATTGTTGCATTGTTTTGGCTACTCACTGAGCCGTGATGTGTGCTCACCCCTCGACGTCGAATATTTTTAGTTGATGATGCAGGTTATACGGTTGAAGATTTTATAAATGCTTCTGCGTACGGGACGGTAGCGGCGATGGACGCTGAAGCTGGAGTGGATACACACGACTCCTCTTGCGAGTGCAACTCATGTGTATTTGATTAGATATTTTATAGGTTTCTTAATTTGGATTTATTAAGACATGTATTTGGTATTTAAATATTTATGTCTTAGTTGAAACAGAATAATTTGTTATTTAAATTTTGATATCACATAGATTCTCAGTTCATCTTATTATAAGACTTCCGCTATTGTGTATTTACTCTGATTATGATTACGGATGTGTGTAAGTTGGATAACACGGGGATAGTCTTTTTGAGATCATGGTTGAACCGTTGGTTATTTAGCGGTTCATCACACCATTCTGGTTAGACCAAAATTGGGGTGTGACAACTTGGTATCAGAGCATCTCAGGCCTTGCCCGCCGATTAACATACATTCCAGACAATGGTGAACTGAGATAGGATAAACTAAAAGCTTTAATACAAACACATTGTAAGCACAAGTGATGATTGAGACCAAATTTAAAAAGAGAATAATGCATCTATTAGAGGGAAAACAAGTTACATACAATGAGTGAGAAAAACAAAACGTATATACATAACTAAAGCCGAGTACAGTCCACAACCCGGACAGTTACTCTGTAGTACAAGAAAATAAGTACAATCAAGAAGCTGGAGACAAAGGAGGAGGCGGGGCCTCACGATCTCTGTCGTAGTCCTCAGCATAGACTCTAGTCAACCAGGCTATCTGAGTCTGGGTCGTCTGTAGACTAGCTGTGAGACCGGCTATTCTCTGATCAGTCGCACGCTGCACCTCTAGGAGCTCTCCCATCCACGCGTCTGATGCGTGCTGAGCAGCCAACAGCTCGTCCATCCTCAGATCAGATCTGCGATGAGCATCCCTGATCTCCTGTAGCATCTCCATCATGGCTGAAGGTGGAAGTGAAGGATCAGCCGAATGGGAAGGACCAGCCTCAGGAGCAGGAGCCGCTGCAGAAGAAGTACCAACTCCAGCCGCATGTGTAGGTGAAGGCGGTGGTATCGAGTCGACGTCCATATACATCCGATCGTCATCGTCGACCGGATCCACACGAGCTCTAGCAGCAGAAGCAGCCTCAGCATCAGCCATCTCGACCCGAGTGTGAGGGCGCACCATCGCGTTCCTCTCTTCATCACTAACCTCAGCATCTCGCAGCCCCATCTTGCAGATAGCCTCCCAATCTAGAGGCGACGTGAAGGTCTTCTCCTGGATCTTCTCATCTACCAGATCCACCCCCAGACGGGTCAGTAGCACTGTAATCATGCGTCCATAGGGTAGATTACCCCTATGACCGGACAATGTAACACTAATCATCGTCTGCATGATGATGTAAGGAAGGCAGACCGGCTGGCGAGTGGAGATACTGTATATCAGAAACTGTGTCAGCTGAGAGACCCTCTCATAGTGCCCACTCTGCGGAATCAGATTATGCTGGATAATCTTACAGAAGACCCGTGGAGCTGGACGCAAGTAACAGGCTCTCATCTGCCAGCGATCAGGGCGTAACAGCTGGTTGTCGATCTCTGGCCTCATCTCCATCTCAACAAACTGTGGCTCTCCCGGCGCACAGTACATCATGGGGCCATCATAGGGAATGCCCAACAGATCGGCCAGCTGCCGATAATCAAAGGAAATGTACACCCCCTTGACGTAACTGGTGATGCGCAACTCCTGACCATGCTCAACGTCGTTGTAATTCCCCACCACCTGGAGATTACAATAGAACTGGCGCACCAAATCTGGACATGTGCACGCATCGTATGTGATGACAGGGAGCCACCCCATATCACCAAATGCCCCCTCTACATTGAACAAGGCTAGCTCAGCCAAGTTCACCATGCGACCCCCTTCCACTTTCTTACGGGCATAGTCAGCATACTGTGCCTCAGCTTCATTCGAACGGAAGCGAAGTGGATCACGCACTCTGGGTACTTGGGTACGAGCCATAGTATCTGCAAAACAAGAAAGAGAAAGGAAACAAGGAGTTAATAGGATAAAAATCCAAAATTTGATGTAATAACGACGTAAGTTGACCATAAAGCCCCAATTCTCACCATTCAAGTGGGCATGAGAACTTACGAAGGTTTAAACATATCCTACGACCCACATGCAGTAGGAAATTTTAACTGACGATGTCCAATTTGAAGAAATTCAAGAAAAATCGAAAATTTCGACAAATTAGGGCAAAAAGAGAAAATTTTAAGTTTCTCGATAACCAACTGAAGAAACTCAAAAAAATTTGAGAGCTTTCATTCCTCGAGACATCAATAACAAAAGCCCCCAATAAAAATCGAATTTTTATGGTTGGAAAAAGTTTAATTTGGAAAATACAAGTTAAACGTGCGAAAACCTAGAAAAGAAAACCTAAAAATAGGTAAAAATGGGAAGACATACCTGTAGTGATGACGTGGACGTCGAAACCCAGACGAAAATCGACCCACAATAGTAGAGTAGCACTGTAGCAACTCAGAGAGGAGAGACGAGTCGAAACGGAGGAGGAATAGTGAGAAATGACCCAGAATCGGATCTTAAAAATCTGATTTTTGGTCCGAGGGTCTGACAATTTGACTAGCACAATCGACCCTCGAATCGACCCTCCCATCGACCCTCGGCTCTCGGGAATCTGACAGAAAACTAAGGGTCGAAACTGAGATCGGATACCCATTGACCCTCGCATCGACCCTCAGCTCTCGGGAAGAACAGGTTATTCCCAGGGTCAGAAACTAAGGGTCGGACATACCAGCGACCCTCACCATCGACCCTGCATAGAAAAGACAACATTTTTTTTATAAAATGAGCTAGAATTGGAATTGATTATTGGTTAGCGTGCCTACATGAAATACAAATGACTTCTCACCTATTTTGATGATTTCCAGGCACCACCAATTAGCGAAAGGAATTATGTCTGGACGTAGAGTGACCCGGCAGACCCGAAATGCAGTCCCACCACCACCACCAGTGGAGGAGACTAGTCAAGAGAATAACTACGCACCGGGAAATCCAGAACCGGCAAACCCTACAAAATTACCACCTCCACCACCAGAGCTAGCAACAGTGGTGATGAACCTGGCACAATAGCTGCAGCAGATGCAACACGCACAGGCTCAGATGCAGGTCGCCATGGGAATTATGTTCCAAGCCACTCAGGCCGCACCCATGCACACTGGACAAGCTAGTGCAGCCCCGGTGGGTAACCACCCAGCTCATCAGACACCTCAACAATCGGCTGCACAGATTCCAGTGCAGATACCGGAAGCAGCTCAAGGGAATTACCACAATCCACCCTATATGTTTGGGGCAAACCCCCAGAATCAGCTGGACCACTCCCGACTAGTGGAGAGATTTTTTAAGATGAAACCCAGAGAATTCAACGGCAAGCCGTCTGAACCATTGTGGCCAGCCCACTGGATAGACGAGATGGAGAGAAATTTCCTCATGATGACTATCACAGAGGAAGAGAAAGTACTATGTGCCACCTTCATGCTCAAGGGCGACGCACACCATTGGTGGAAATCCATGAAGACATATTTACTGACCAAGCACGCCCTACTGACTTGGGCTATATATAAAGAAGCATTCTTCGAGAAAATATTTTCCACGAAGCTTCAGAGATTCGATGGAGAAGGAGTTCCTGAGTCTTTATCAGGGACAGATGTCAGTGGATGCGTACCAACAGCGCTACGAAGAGCTGTTTTTCTTTGCACCGGCTAGCATGCAAGAAGAAGATACCAAAACTCGTAGGTTCGTCATGGGACTAAGAGGAAGCATCAGAGAAAATGTTCTGGGCTTAGAGAAGAAAATCTACAACGAAGCTGTCCAGATTGCTCGAGTGATTGAATCGAGCCAGAAGGAGAGTTACCTTACTCAGAACAGAGGCATCAAGAGACCAGTCGAAAACTCCTACAACGGAGGCAATAACAGGATGTATAAGCCTTTCCGTCCTCAGAACTTTACTACTGCACCCAAGACCACTTCAGCAGTGCAACCTCAGTCAAAGCCAAATTCTGAAGTCCTGAGGTGTTTTAACTGCAACCAACCCGGACATATGGCAAGGGAGTGCCCAAAGCCCAAGAAGCAGTTACATCAAGGACGGGTATATGCCGTTACGTCCGAGGATGCGGCCGCATCACCCGATGTGGTCACAGGTATGACTGAAACTTTTAAAGTTGTAATTACATTGAATGAGCACGTAGACTAAGTAAAGATAAATCACAGGTATTGTACCTATAAATGGCGTACCCGCCAGAGTACTCTTCGATTCTGGAGCTACTCATTCATTTATATCTGTGTCATTTGGAAAGAAGACCAAATTACCCATCAAAACATTAGACTACAAATTACTTGTACCGTCACCGATGGGGTTAGAAGTGGAACTAGAGAAAGGTTATGGACCATGTCCAGTTCTCATTGGAGAGAAGACTTTAGATGCAACCGTGATACAACTTGAGATGGCAGACTTTGATGTCATCTTAGGAATGAACTAGTTAGCTCGGCACTCTGCAAATCTATTATGCGCCGAAAAGAAGCTAACGCTTAAAGACAAAGAAGGAGCATAATTAAGTTTCTCGGGAACCAAACTACCCCGGAGACGCAAGCTCATACTTTCAGCATTAAAGGCTAAGAAGTGCCTTGACAAGGGAGCAGTCGGGTATTTAGTGTCAGTGGTCGACCTAACCAAGGAAGCACCACGAATGGAAGACCTTGACGTCGTGCGGGATTACCCTGACGTATTTCCGGAGGAATTACCCGGATTACCACGCGACCGGGCCACAGAGTTTGTAATAGACCTGATACCTGGAGCTACACCTGTATCAAAAGTACCTTATAGAATGGCTCCTACGGAACTGAAGGTGCAACTACAAGAACTACTGGACAAGGGTTATATTCGACCCAGTATATCTCCATGGGGGGCACCGGTGTTGTTCGTAAAGAAGAAGGATGGTACCGTTCGATTATGCATCGACTATCGTGAGTTGAATAAACTGACAATCAAGAATCGATATCCACTACCTCGGATCGATGACTTGTTCGATCAGTTACAAGGGGCAAAAGTATTTTCAAAGATCGATCTTCGATCAGGCTATCATCAGCTGAAGATTAAAGAAGGTGATATTCCGAAAATAGCATTCAGGACCAGATATGGACATTATGAATTTTTGGTTATGTCTTTCGGATTAACTAATGCACCGGCAACGTTCATGGAACTTATGAACTGAGTCTTCCACGATATGTTGGATATGTCGATTATAATATTTATTGATGACATATTGGTATATTCCAAGGACAAGGAAACTCTTATCAAGAATCTAAACGCAGCCCTACAACGTTTAAGGAAAGAGAAGCTATATGCCAAATTTTCAAAGTGCGAGTTTTGGCTAAGTGAAGTCGCATTCCTAAGCCATGTAGTATCCGCTGAAGGAATCAAAGTGGATCCCAGCAAGATCGAGGCTATTGTAAAGTGGGAAGCACCAAAGAGCGTTTCGAAAATCATAAATTTTCTGGGTCTTGCTGGTTATTATCGGAGATTCGTAGAAGACTATTCTCGGATTGCCGTACCTCTCACCAGTTTGACTAAGAAAGGTGAAAAGTTTGTGTGGACCGATAAATGTGAGAAGAGCTTCCAAACACTGAAGACCAGATTGATATCCGCTCCAATTTTGACTATTCCTATTCCAGGATAGACGTTTACCTTATACACCGATGCGTCGGGACTGGGACTAGGATGTGTGCTTATGCAAGGAGAGCAAGTGATTGCTTATGCTTCAAGACAGTTGAAGGTACATGAGAAAAATTACCCCACTCATGATCTGGAGCTAGCGGCAGTGGTACATGCTGTCAAGATATGGAGACATTACCTATACGGGGAGAAATTTCAGATTAAGTCGGACCATAAAAGTCTGTCTTATTTATTTAATCAGAAAGAGTTGAATATGAGACAAAGAAGATGGCTGGAATTATTGAAAGACTATGATTGTGATATCCAGTATCATCCGGGAAAGGCGAACGTGGTAGCAGATGCATTGAGCAGAAAAGCAATGATCAAATCTCAAGGAGAAGTCAGCACGACTGCAGTAAGGTGTACTACCGGAATGGTATTCAATCATGGCAATAAGAAATATGTGATAGATACAACGGATGAATCAACTAACCAAGGGTTTATTCGGTTTTCAAATATGTTCGCGGCATTGAAGATTATACCGTATATAGTGGATGAAGTGAAGACAGCTATCAAAGGAGATCCTTATCTGAGAACAGTACAATAAGATATTGAGAAAGGTAGGACTAACCCTGAGTTCACCTTGGATGACAAGAAGGTACTAAAATACAAAGGAATAATATGTGTACCTGAAACAGAAAGTATGGACATTAGACACCAACTGATGAAAGAAACCCATACCACCATCTACTCGATACATCCTGGAAGTACAAAAATGTATCATGATCTAAAGAAACTATATTGGTGGAGGGGAATGAAAGCAGATGTAGCTAAGTTCGTGTCTCAATGCCTAAATTGTCAAAAAGTAAAGGCTGAACGACAAAGACCCGCAGGATTGTTACACGACCATTACCGGAACCCAAGATGGAAATGGGACTGCATCACTATGGACTTCGTCACGGGACTACCATTGACTCCTCGAGTAGTTGACGCAGTTTGGGTGATTATGGACCGTCTGACTAAAACAGCTCGCTTTATACCTATACGACCTCAGTATACACTTGAAAGGTTCGCAAAGCTGTATGTGGATAATATTGTTCGGTTACACAGTGTACCAGAAAGTATTGTCCGATAGAGATCCACGATTTACTTCCAAATTTTGGGAAGGAATACAAAAGGCTATGGGTACAACGTTGAAGTTCGATCGCATTCCACCCACGCATGACGGATGGGCGGTCGAACGTACAATTCAGATTCTAGAAGATATGCTACGAGCATGTGTGATTGATTTCAAAGGATCATGGGACGAAAAGTTACCATTGATCGAGTTCGCTTATAACAACAGCTATCAGGCTACCATACAGATGTCACCATATGAAGCATTGTATGGCCGAAAGTGTCGAACTCCCTTGTTTTGGAATGAAATTGGAGAACGTAGTATTATTGGACCAAAATTTGTTGAAGAGACTTGTCGAGTGGTCGACATCATCAAGGAAAGAGTGAGAACAGCTCAGAACCGTCAGAAGCAATATGCAGATACTCGACGAAGAGATCTGGAGTTCGCCGTAGGTGATAAAGTATTTTTGAAAGTATCGCCTATGCGAGGATTGAAGAGGTTCGGACAGAAAGGGAAGATAAGTCCAAGATATGTCGGGCCGTATTAAATTTTTGCTAAGCGTGGAAAAGTAGCTTATCAGTTAGCACTACCACCATCTATGTCAAGTGTACATGACGTATTTCACATTTCCCTAGTGAAGAAGTATGTCAAGGACCCAACGCATGTTTTGACAGTGGATTTTCCAGAATTGACTGATGATTTGACATTTGAAGTAACACCAACAGAAATCACTAGTCGAAAAGTTTAACGTCTACGCAACAGAGATATCTGCTATGTTAAGGTCACATGGAAAAGTAGAGACATGGAAGAAATTACATGGGAAGAAGAAAATGCTATGAGAAAGCAATACCCTTACTTATTTGATTCAGAAGGTACGTATAATTTCGAGGACAAAATTTTTATAAGTTGGGGGGAGTTGTGAGACCCGTGTCAATCTAACCCGGTCTTACCACCTTGAACCAGGTTTACCCATTATGGTCGAGTCAAATGGACCAAGGGCGTGAAGGAGATCGAGATCCCAGGTATCAAATCGACCCAAAAACACTTAAAATAGGGGAAGGGTCGCATACCCAGCTAAGCAGGGTTGGACCTCCCAAAATAGAAAGTCAGACCCTCAGTTTTGAAGGGAGGGTCGGACAGCTTAAGACCCTATGGTCGACGGGATCATCGACCCTCCCATCGACCCTCGGTTACCGCAGAAAATAGAAATTAGGAAATTTCCATATTTTCGAATGGGATTCTTTCCTAATCTCAAAGGGACTTATTTTAGGATGTTCCTAGTCTATTTAAAGGACGTCCCTAAGCCACTTTCACTCCTTTCACAACCCTAATTGAATTGAGAGAAAGAGAGGAGAAGGAAAAGAGGAAGAAGAGAGGCAAGCAAGAGAACTTAGCAAAAAGGAGAAGAATTTCAGAGAAGGAGTAATCTTCTCAGGTATGGATACTAATTCCATGAGTTTCTACAGACCTTAGGTTAGTTATTGTTGAGAGTGTGATCTCGAAGAAACCCAAACCATCAATCCATGGTTAGGTTTTCATGGAAAACCATAGGAAAGTGCTTGAAAGCTATCTAGGTGGGTTATACATGGTTTCAGACCATGTTGCATGAAAGCTATCTAGGTGGGTTATACATGGTTTCAGACCATGTAATGAATGTAGAATGGAATGTAGGAGCAAGCCATAGGATCCCAAACACGAAGAATGGATTAAAAGTAGAAATTGGACCAGAGTGCCCCAAGGGTCGCACCCAGGGTCGATAGGCCATCCGACCCTAGGTATTCCTGACCATCGACCCTCAGCATTCGGGAAGTCCAGAAAGAGGGAAGGGTCGATAAACCCATCAACTCTAGCATCGACTCTACCTCCGACCCTCAGTTAACAGAGTAGTTTTTAAATCTGGAATTAATTCTAATTAAATTCTATCGACTTTGTTAGGTCTTCTAGCAATATAATAACACTGTAAAGGTGATTCTAAAGCTTGGAAAAGTATCTTATAGCAAGCTAAGGTGAGGAACCTTAACTCCAAACTAAATTGGTTATAATAAACTATTTTTTATTTCTTGAGTCCTATGCTATGCTTGATTCTATGCGAATATATTTGTAATGTGCATACAACATGCCATCCAATATTTCTATTACTTGTTCATGCATATTTACTTTATTGTTTATAACATGATGATGATGATGATGATAGGAATAGGCATGTGCTTGTATGTGTGTGGTTGATGTGCTTGATGCGAGCGAGTATCAGGGGAGGTGTGATGAGAACGTCAATAAACGTTAACCTTTGACGGGTCTCAGCACTTTAGCTCTATCTCTAACTCAAGTCTTGTGCATTAGCATCGTTGTATCGCCATTACTTTAGCAGAACTATTATGTCGTAGAGTATCAGGGGAGGTGGTCTCGGTCCTTGTAGTCTCGACTCTACCAGGGGGCCTTAGCTCTATCTCTATGGACATTCTGAGGGATGCTCGGGTGAGACCTTGGATACACTTTTTGGCATTAGGATTGGTTAGTTGCGAGCCCAGTTTGCAACCCTCGCTAACAGGGGCTTACGTGTTGGTATGGCAATATATAGCAATAAACGTTAACCTTTGTTATATACTGTTCATGGTTGGGTGCATGTGAGTTGATGATAAACGTGATCTTCGGGTAACGTCACACACTCGTGTATAGAGGCGGAGTCAATAAACGCAACCTTTGGCTACCTAAACCTTTCTATTGCATACTGCAAACTTTAAAACCGGACCAAAGATATAAATTGACTTTTTACATGCATATGTGTTGTTGCATTGTTTTGGCTACTCACTGAGCCGTGATGTGTGCTCACCCCTCGACGTCGAATATTTTTAGTTGATGATGCAGGTTATACGGTTAAAGATTTTATAAATGCTTCTGCGTACGGGACGGTAGCGGCAATGGAAGCTGAAGCTGAAGTGGATACACATGACTCCTCTTGCGAGTGCAACTCGTGTGTATTTGATTAGATATTTTATAGGTTTCTTTATTTGGATTTATTAAGACATGTATTTGGTATTTAAATATTTATGTCTCAGTTGAAACAGAATAATTTGTTATTTAAATTTTGATATCACATAGATTCTCAGTTCATCTTATTATAAGACTTCCGCTATTGTGTATTTACTCTGATTATGATTACGGATGTGTGTAAGTTGGATAACGCGGGGATAGCCTATTTGAGATCCTGGTTGAACCGTTGGTTATTTAGCGATTCATCACACCATTCTGGTTAGACCAAAATTGGGGTGTGACAGTGATGCAGTGCGGTCCTAAACACTTTAGCTCTATCCCTATTTCATGGTGGGTGCATGTGGGACGGCAATGGTGTAAGACCCGTATCGAACTAACCGGTCTTACCACCTTGTACCAGGTCTACCTATCATGGTCGAGCCAAGTGGACCAAGTGTGTGAAGAAAATCACAAGACCAGGTATGAGTCTGACCCAAAAACAGTAAATGTGGGGGTAGAGTCGCATGCCTAAACAGGTAGGTGTGAGGACAAAGATGGAAATTATGGAAGTCGCCACCTAGATTAAGGTCTAGGACCTTAGAAATGTGAAATCTCACCCCAAGGTAAGACTTCGTTTGACTCATGACCCTTAGATTAGATTTCTGGTCTATCAGAGATTGGGTAAGTGTTAGGTTACGGTTATGGGAAGGGGTTAGGCACTCAAACCGTTCGATCGAAATCGGTCTCCTTTGCCTTTCCTATGCTAGACTCTATTTGTTAAATCGAACCAAACCAAGTGGTTTGATATCATCGAACCGAATCTGTATCCATCAGATTGCCTACGTATCACGGAATTATTCTGAAAATCAGGTTCACCATCGTAGTTCAGGTGTGATTAAAGTTTGTGGATGTGATTTATGCTTGTGCATGATTAAGTTCATTATTCAAGTTGAAGTTTATGCTAGAAAGGCTAAGAAACCCTATGGGTTAGGATTTGGATAGTCCATGCGAACTGATAAATAGTCCTAGTGGATCTAAGAATAACTCTATTTGGGTCAAATATGATAACCCTATCTGGGTTGGAATGTGGATAACCCTATTTGGGTTGAAATGTGGTTAAATATCCTAGTGAATCTATGGATAGTCCAGGTGGACTAAGGTTTGGATCCGAATTTAGATTTCTCCCAAATGGCCTACGTATCCTAGGGTTTGCCCTAGGAATCAGAATCCACGTAGTTCGGGATGGATAACCCTATTTGGGTCAAAATATGGGTAAGTATCCTAGTGGATATATGGATAGTCCGAGTGGACTAAGGTGTGGATAACCCTTTTTGGGTTGGAATATGGATAGATATCCAAGTGGATCTATGGATAGTCCGAGTGGACTAAGGTGTGGATCCGAATTTGAGTTTCTCCCAAATGGCATACGTATCCTAGGGTTTGCCCTAGGAATCAAAATCCGCGTAGTTCGGACTGATAACCCATTCTAGGTTAATGGTTGAAAACCTATTCTAGGTTTAGGGTTGAGAACCTATTCTAGGTTTAGGGTTGAAAACCTATTCTAGGTTTAGGGTTTACCGAGGGCAAAATCATCCTGAATTACCCTTTTCAACCTATGTTCTAATTTTGAAAAGTTTGGCAAAGCATTTTCCTTTCTTTATTAAGGTTTTTATTATTCCCATTATGCCCTTCCCAAGAATGTGGGTGCCTAAATGCACGCCCCATACCTAATATGTTTGCTAGGTGTATAGATATGGCAGTTTGACTAGGGTGTTGCATAAATTAAATTATTGCCCAAAGTAAAATATTTTATCTAAATATGGCATATAAAATATTTATGGCAAGAAATTCACATGTAGTAATATTGTTTAAAATCTCTCAAATATGACATGTATTGTAAATAAGGCAAGAGCCTATATGGCATGATCTAGTATGCTATCTTCTAAGCATGGCAAGACCTAATATGGCAGTGGGCATTTAAACATGGCAATGGACATCCAAATATGACAATGAACATCCAAACATGGCAGTGAGCATCTAAATATGGCAATGAGTATCTAAATATGGCAATGAGCATCCAAATATGGCAATGAGCATCCAAATATTCATAATGAAAAATTCAACAGTATAAATCACTATTGATGGTAATCTAACCGTTCAAATTTATTTCAATCACTCCCAAAGATAATCTAACGGTCCAGATCATTTATCATGATAATATAACCATTCATATCCATTTACATCACTTTGAAGACAATCCAACGGTTTAGATTACTCAAATTAATGATCTAACCATTCAAATTACTCAAATCAAGGTAAATTATGATCAACGGATCAAATCAAAACTCCAAGATCAAATCATGTTTTAAGCATCATAAATTCAAAATCAAATCCTGTTTTAATAATCATAACTTCAAGATTAATCATGTTTTAAGCATCATGAATTTAAAAATCAGATCATGGGATCAAGGTAAAGTAGAGGGTGATGATAGGTGTGAAGGGATGAGGGACTGCTAGATTTCGGTAATAACATGTGACGATGGCTGCAAGCAGTAGGATGGGAAGAAGAAAATAATAAAATTAAAGCTAAAGCAAGGAAAAGGGATCGGTGGTGGCTTACCTGAATTGTAGACCCGTCTCTGCGTTCTCCTCCTTCTTCTTCTTCTCCTTTCTGCTCCAGCTTCCTCTCTCTCTATTCTTTTCTGATTTTTTTTTCTTTTCTCGATCTCCTCTCTCGATCCCACTCAATCTCTCTCCCTTCTTTCTTCTCTTTTTTTTTTTATCTCTCTTGGCCTTTCTCTTTTCTCGATTTTCTTTTTCTCTACTTTTCTTCTCTTTTTTTTTTCTCTTCGGTTCTCTCAATCCCCAATGCTCTCTCTCTCTCAATCTCCCTCTCTCCATCTTGATTTCATTTTTTTTATCTTTTCCTCACCCTCTCTTTCTCCTCTCTCGATCCCACTCAATTTCGAGCTCTCTTTTTCTTTCTTTTTTTGTTTTTTTCTCCTCCTCTCATCTCTCTCTCTCTCTCTCTCTCTCTCTCTCTCTCTTTTCGATTTCTCTCCACCGCCCTCTCTCTCTCTCTCTCGATCCTCTCCCTCTTTTTTTTTTATTTTTTTCCTTTCATTTTTTCTTCCACTCCACCCCTCTTTCTCTCTCTTTCTCGATCCTCCCTTCTTCTTTTTTTTTCTTTTGTTTTTTCTTCTGATTTTCCACCGCTCTCTCTCTCTCTCTCTCTCTCTCTCTCTTTCTCCCTTCAGATTCTCCTCCAACTCTCTTTTTTTTTATTTTTTTCTCTCTCGATCCCTCCCTCAATCTCGATTTCTTCTCCCTTTTTTTTATTTTTTTCCTCCTTCTCTCTTTCCCTCTTCTCCTTTTATATATTTTTTTCTTTCCTCAATTTTGCCCCCTTTTTTCGGTCCTTCTCTTTTCTCCTCTTCTAGATCTCCTCGATCTTCTCCTCTTCTCCTCCTCTAGATCTTCTCCTTTTCTGTTTTTATCTCCACCGCCCTTTCTCTCTCTCTTCTTTCGGTCCCTCCCTTTTCTCCTCTTATAGATCTCCTCGATCTTCTCCTCTTCTAGATCTTCTCATTTTCTTTCCTTATAACCGAGCCCAAGCTTCGTTTTTCAGCCACCTAGCAGCCTTTTAGGAAAGAAATCCCGCTGCCTCCTTCTTTCCTCTCCTTTCCATCTTCGAAAATCTCACCAAATCCTTTTTTATTTGGATCCTAATTTGCTTTTTATACATAAAATATATATAAATATATAATATATTAATATATTAATATATATAATATAATATACATATAAGACATATGTATATATTATATGACATATTATAATATATTATATATTATATAATAATATATAAAGAAATATATGCATGTGCACTGACATGTATTGGTCCGGATTGACAAGGATTGACTGGATTGGGCCAATACTGGCTTGGGTTGAGCTGAGTTGACTGGATTGATTGGAATTGAATGGGTTAGGCCAAGACTGGCTTGGGTTGAGCTGAGTTGACTGGAATTAATTGGATTTTCTCTCTCTATCATTTCATGGGCTATTTTCGTTGCTATTCAGCATGGAATTTTTCGATAGCCTCTATTCCCAATTTTTTGTGTTCACTTTGTAGAACATTAAAAATGAAGAATATTGGAGCTTGAATCAACTCATTTGAAAATAAAATGGTCAACCTATGAATTTTTGAAGTTTAAGCAGGTCAATTATCGATAATTTGATTGACCATTCTGCATGGGATCCTTCGGAGACTTCAATCGAAAATCCTTTACGTCCACTTCGTAAAGTATTAAAAATGTAACATAATGAAACTAAAATCACCTGATTTGGATATGGGGGGACAAAAATATGAATTTCCAAAGGTTAAATGGTCATTTCCATGTGTAATTTTGCATGGTACCCTTCGGAGACTTCTACCTGGGATTTTTCACGTCCACTTTGTAGAACATCATAAATGAAGAAATATGGCTTTGGAATCATCTGAATCCGACGTAGAACGGAAAAGATATGATGCTTTGAAGTTCTAACGATAATTTGCATGAAAATTTGCATGGGGCCCACCGGTGACTTCTACCCAGGATTTTTCACGTCCACTTTGTAGAACATCATGAATGAAGAATAATGGCCTTGGAATCATCTGAATCCGACGTAGAACGAAAAAGATATGAAGCTTTGAAGTTCTAACGATAATTTGCATGGGACCCACTGTTGATTTCTATCCGGGATTTTTCTCGTCTACTATGAAGAGGACTGAAAATAAGGAATATTGGCCTTTGAATGATCTAATTTCGATATCAGATGACCTAGATATGATGTCTTGAAGTTTGAATGACAATGCATGCATGATACGATAATTACATAAATGCCCCTGTACTTTCAAACTGTGATATCTTCCTTGTTTGAAGTCAGAATTTGATGATTCTGGTCTCATTTCGAAGATAATTTCACAACCTATTCATCCAAGTAGATAATTTCCCATGACCCTGCTGTGGGGTTCAGTGAAGAATCACAAATCTTTGGGTTAAAGGTCGAAAACTACCATATTGGTTCACTTATACAGAGGGTGGCAAAAATGGGGTGCTTACAGATGACCCTCTTTAGCCGAGATTTTTACCAATTGAAGGCTGAAGATAAAAGAACCACATTTTTGGGATATGAGTGAGATTGCTTATTGGGCTGCACTTAGGGTAATTTGTCCTAAATTGCCTACGTATTCTAAGGGTGTCCTAGAAATCAAGCCCAGAACGTAGTTCGATTGGCAAGAAGGTTTGTTCTTCTTGGAAAATTGATGATTGTTCCTCTTGTATGAAGCTAGGCTGTGAATACAAGGTTCATGTGTAGGCTGGGAACCTCTTCTTGCTGAGGTGAAACTCATGATGCAAGGTACACGCGGGCTTGAACCCGGCTTGATCCATTTGTAGGCTGATAAACCTCTTCTTGTATGGAGCTAGGCTGTGAATACAAGGCTCATTTGTAGGCTGAGAACCTCTTCTTGCTGAGGTGACTCATGGTGCAAGGTATGTATGGGTTTGGACCCGGCTTGATCCATTTGTAGGCTGATAAACCTCTTCTTGTACGAAGCTAGGCTGTGAATACAAGGCTCATTTGTAGGCTGGGAACCTCTTCTTGCTGAGGTGACTCATGATGCAAGGTACACGTGGGCTTGAACCCGGCTTGATCCATTTGTAGGCTGATAAACCTCTTCTTGTATGAAGCTAGGCTGTGAATACAAGACTCATTTGTAGGTTGGGAACCTCTTCTTGCTGAGGTGAAAATCATGATGCAAGGTACTCGCGGTTGAACCCGGCTTGATCCATTTGTAGGCTGATAAACCTCTTCTTGTATGGAGCTAGGCTGTGAATACAAGACTCATTTGTACGATCTTGGACTCAGCTTCGATATGTCTAGATGTAAGAATTATAGTCTTTTCTTTGATTGAACTGAGGCTCTTTTGATTGAGATTCTGAGATTGATTTTCTGAATAAACTAGGGCTCTGCATTTGACTCACTTATAGGCTAAGATTGACTTGATCTTTGAATGAGCTTGGGCTCTACATTTGATTCACTAATAATCTGAGATTGATTTGATCCTTGGATGAGCTAGGGCTCTGCATTCACTTATCGGCTGAGATTGACTTTGTAAGACCCGTGTCAATCTAACCCGGTCTTACCACCTTGAACCAGGTTTACCCATCATGTTCGAGTCAAATGGACCAAGGGCGTGAAGGAGATCGAGATCCTAGGTATCAAATCGACCCAAAAACACTTAATTTGAAGGGAGGGTCGCATACCCAGCTAATCAGGGTCGGACCTCTCAAAGCAGAAAGTCAGACCCTCAATTTTGAAGGGATGGTCGGACATCTTGAACCCTAGGGTCGACGGGATCATCGACCCTCGGTTACCGTAAGAAATAGAAATTAGGAAATTTCCTAATTTTCGATTGGAATTCTTTCCTAATCTCAATGGGACTTATTTTAGGATGTTCCTACTCTATTTAAAGGACGTCCCTTAGCCTCTTTCACTCCTTTCACAACCCTAATTGAATTGAGAGAAAGAGAAGAGAAGGAAAAGAGGAAGAAGAGAAATAAGGAAGAGAAATTAGCCAAAAGATAAGAGTTGCAGAGAAGGAGTATTCTTCTCATGTATGGATACTAATTCCATGAGTTTCTACAGACCTTAGGTTAGATATTAATGAGAGTGTGATCTCGGAGAAACCCAAACTATCAACCCATGGTTAGGTTTTTATGGAAAACCATAGGGGAATGTATGAAAGCTATTTAGGTGGATGATTCATGGTTCTAGACCACGGAATGAGTGTTGAATGGAATGTAGAAACAAGCCATAGGACCCCAAACACGAAGAATGGACTAAAAAGAGGGAATTGGACCAAAGTGCACCGAGGGTCGCACCGAGGGTCGATGACCATCCGACCCTAGGTGATCCTGACCATCGACCCTCAATGTTCGGGAAGTTCAGATTTGGGGAGGGTTGCACCCAGGGTCGATCAGGACTCCGACCCTACCTCCGACCCTCAGTTAAGAGAATGGTTTTTAAATTCTGAATAAATTCAAATTAAATTTTATCGACTTTGTTAGGTCTTCTAGCAATATAATAACATTATAAATGTGATTTTAAAGCTTGAAAAAGTATCTATTAGCAAACTAAGGTGAGGAAACATAACTCTAAACTAATTAGTTAATAACAAACTGTTTTCTATTTTCTTGAGTCCAATGCCATGCTTGATTCTATGCGAATATTTTGTAATGTGCATACAACATGTCATCCAATATTTCTATTATTTGTTCATGCATATTTACTAAATTGTTTATAACATGATGATGATGATGATAGGAATAGGCATGTGATTGTATGTGTGTGGTTGGTGTACTTGATGCGAGCGAGTATCAGGGGAGGTGTGGTGAGAACGTCAATAAACATTAACCTTTGGCGGGTCTCAGCACTTTAGCTCTATCTCTAACTCAAGTCTTGTGCATTAGCATCATCGTATCGCCATTACTTTAGCAGAACTATTATGTCGTAGAGTATCAGGGGAGGTGGTCTCGGTCCTTGTAGTCTCTGACTCTACCGGGGGGCCTTAGCTTTATCTCTATGGACATTCTGAGGGATGCTGGGGTGAGGCCTTGGATACACTTTTTGGCATTAGGATTGGTTAGTTGCGAGCCCAGTTTGCAGCCCTCGTCAACAGGGGCTTATGTGTTGGTATGGCAATATATAGCAATAAACGTTAACCTTTGTTATATAATATTCATGATTGGGTGCTTCTGAGTCGACGATAAACGTTACCTTCGGGCGGCGTCACACACTTGTGTGTAGAGGCGGGGTCAATAAACGCGACCTTTGACTACCTAAACCTTTCTATTGCATACTGCAAACTTAAACCAGACCAAATATATGAATTGATTGCAAGCATATGTACTGTTGCATTGTTTTGTCTACTCACTGAGCCGTGATGTGTGGTCACCCCTCGACGTCAAATATTTTAGTTGATGATGCAGGTTTCATAGTTGAAGACTGTATGAGTGCTCCAGTGTACGGGAATGTAGCAGCGATGGAAGCTGAAGCTGAAGTGGATACACATGACTCCTCTTGCGAGTGCCACTAATGTGTATTTGATTAGACATTTTTTAGGTTTCCTATTTTGGATTTAATAAAGACATGTATTTGATATTTATTTATGTCTCAGTGAAAACAGAATAATTAGCTATTAAATTATTAATATCACCGTAGATTCTCAGTTCATTTTATTATAAGACTTCTGCTATTGTGTATTTACTCTGATTGTCATTACGGATGTATGGGGGTTCAGATAACGCGGGGATAGCCTACTCGAGATCCTGGTTGAACCGTTGGTTTGCTAGCAGTTCATCACACCATTCTGAAGTGTGCGGATTGGGGTGTGACAACTTGGTATCAGAGCATCTCAGGCCTTGTCCGCTGAACTAACATACATTCAAGACAAATGTGAACTGAGATAGGATAAAAGTAAAAACAGTAATATTAACACACTATAAGCATAAGTGATGGTTGAGACCAAATTTAAAAAGAGAATAATGCATCTATTTAAGGGGAAACAAGTTACAGACAATGAGAGAGAAACAAACTGTATATACATAACTAAAGCAGAGTACAGTCCACAACCCGGACAGTTACTCCGTAGTACAAAGAAAATAAAGTACAATCAAGAAGCTGGAGGCGAAGGAGGAGGCGGTGCCTCACGGTCTCTATCGTAGTCCTCGGCATATACTCTAGTCAACCATGCTATCTGAGTCTGGGTCGTTTGTAGACTAGTAGTAAGATCGGCTACCCTCCTATCAGTCGCACGCTGAACCTCAAGGAGCTCTCCCATCCGCGTGTCTGATGCGTGCTGGGCGGCTAGCAACTCATCCATCCTTAGATTAGATCTGCGCTGAGCCTCCCTGATCTCCTGCAGCATCTCCATTATATCAGAAGGTGGGCGTGAAGGGCCAGCCGCATGAGAAGGACCAGTCTCAGGTACAGGATCCGCCGCAGGAGAAGTACCAACTCCAGCCGCATGCGTAGGTGAAGGCGGGGGTATCGCGTCGACATCCATATACATAGGGTCGTCATCGTCGACGGGATCCACATGAGCTCTAGCAGCGGCAGCAGCAGCCTCAGCGTCAACCATCTCAATACGAGTGTGAGGGCGCACCATCGCGTTCCTCTCCTCATCACTAACCTGGGCATCTCGCAGGCCCATCTTACAGATAGCCTCCCAATCTAGAGGCGACGAGAAGGTTTTCTCCTGAATCTTCTCATCTACTAAGTCCACCCCTAGGCGAGTAAGCAGGATAGTGATCATATGTCCATAGGGTAGGTTACCCCTATGACCGGACAATGTAGCACTAATCATGGACCGCATGATGATGTGTGGAAGACAGACTGGTTGTCTAGTGCAAATACTATATATCAAAAACTGGGTCAGCTGAGAAACCCTCTCATAGTGCCCACTCTGCGGAATCAGATTATGCTGGATAATCTTACAGAAGACCCGTGGAGCAGGATGCAGGTAACAACCTCTCATCTGCCAGCGATCAGGTCGTAGCAGCTGGTTGTCGATCTCTGTCCTCATCTCTATGGAAACAAACTGGGGCACTCCAGGTGCACAGTAGACCATGGAGCCATCATACGGAATGCCCAGCAGATCGGCCAGTTGTCGATAGTCAAATGAAATGTGCACCCCTTTAACATAGCTGGTGATGCGCAACTCTTGACCCCTCTCAACGTCATTGTAATACCCCACCACCTGGAGATTACAATAGAACTGACGCACCAAATCCAGACATGTGCACGCGTACTAAGTAATGACAGGGAGCCACCCCATGTCACTAAATGCTCTCTCTACGTTGAACAAGGCTAGCTCAGCCAAGTTCACCATACGACCACCCTCCACTTTCTTTCGAGCATAGTCGGCATACTATGCCTCGGCTTCGTTGGAGCGAAAGCGAAGCGGATCACGAACTCGGGGTATTTTAGTATGGGCCATGGTATCTGCAAAGTAAGAAAGGAAAAAGAAAATAAGGAGTTAATAGGATAAAAATCCAAAATTTGACATTATAACGACATAAGTTGGCCAAAAGCCTCACTTTTCACCGTACACGCGGGCAGGAGGACTTACGTAGGTTCCTACATATCCTACAACCCACATACAGTAGGAAATTGGAACTAACGAAGACCAATTGGAAAAAATTTCAAGAAATCGAAATTTTTTGACAAATTAGGGTAAACGAGCAAAAAAAAAAAATTCCAAGTTTCTCGATAACCAACCGATGAAACTCAAAATTTTTTGAGGGCTTTCGTTCCTCGAGACACCAATAACAAAAGCCCCCAATAAAAATCGAATTTTTACGGTTGGAAAAAGT
Source organism: Protea cynaroides (assembly GCA_028583415.1). Lineage (NCBI taxonomy): Eukaryota > Viridiplantae > Streptophyta > Magnoliopsida > Proteales > Proteaceae > Protea > Protea cynaroides. The sequence continues at coordinate 44,315,960 of CM053274.1, read as the reverse complement.
TTAATTTGAAGAATACCAGTTAAATGAGCAAAAACCTAGAAAAGATAACCTAGAAATAGGTGAAAATGGGAGAATATAACTGTATAGATGACGTGGACATCGAAACCCGGACTCAAACCGACCAAAAACAGTGGAGTGACACTGTAGCAACTCAGAGGGGAGAGACGAGTTGAAACGGGAGGGAAATAATAAGAAATGACTCAAAATCGGATCTTGAAAATCTGATTTTTGGTTTGAGGGTCGGACAATTCGACCAGAACCATCGACCCTCGGATCGACCCTCCCATCGACCCTCGGCTCTCGGGAATCTGACAGAAAACTAAGGGTCGGAATTGAGGGTCGGACACCCATCGACCCTCACATCGACCCTCAGCTCTCGGGAAGAACAGGTCATTCCCAGGGTCGGATACTAAGGGTCGGATATACCATCGACCCTCACCATCGACCTTGCATAGAAAAGACAGTATTTTCTTTTAAAAATGAGTTGGAATTGGAATTTTATATCGGTTAGCGTGCCTACATGAAATATAAATGACTTCTCACTTATTTTGATAATTTTCAGGCACCACCAATCATAGAAGGAATTATGTCTGGACGTAGGGTAACCCGACAGAACCAAAATGCAGTTCCACCACCACCACCCGTGGAGGAAACCAGTCTGGAAAATAATTATGCACCGGGTAATCCAGAACAGGCAAACCCTACAAATTTGCCCCCTCCACCACTAGAGCTAGCAACCGTGGTGATAAATCTGGTTCAGCAGCTGCAACAGATGCAACACGCACGAGCTCGGATGCAAGTTGCGATGGGTATTATGTTCCAAGCCACTCAAGCTGCACCTATGCGGACGGGAGAAGCCGGTGCAGCACCGGTGGGTAACCACCCAAAGACCTCATACACCTCAATAACCTCTCGCACGGATTCCAAGACAGGGCTCGAAAGCAGCTTAGGCTAATTACCAGTATCCACCCCATATGTTTGGGGCATATCCCCAAAATCAGTTGGATCACTCTCGACTGGTGGAGAGATTCTTGAAGATGAAACCCAAGGAATTCAACGGCAAACCGTCTGATCCATTGTGGCCAGCACACTGGATAGACGAGATGGAGAGAAATTTCCTCATGATGACTATCATAGAGGAAGAAAAAGTATTATGTGCCACCTTCATGCTAAAGGGTGACGCACATCATTGGTGGAAATCTGCTAGGGCTTACTTATTGACCAAGCACGCCCTACTGACTTGGGCTATATATAAAGAAGCTTTCTTCGAGAAATATTTTCCACGAAGCTTCAAATATTCTATGGAGAAGGAGTTCCTGAGTCTATATCAGGGACAAATGTCAGTGGATGCGTATCAACAGCGTTATGAGGAGCTGTTTTTCTTTGCACCCCTTAGTATGCAGGAAGATGACACCAAAACCCGTAGGTTCATCACGGGACTGAGAGGAAGCATCAGAGAGCACGTTATGGGCTTAGAAAAGAAGATTTACAATGAAGCTGTCCAAATAGCTCAGGTTATTGAATCGAGCCAGAATGAGAGTTATTTCACACAGAACCAGGGTATCAAAAGGCCAGCTGGAAATACTTACAATGGAGGGAACAACAAGACATTTAAACCCTTCCGTGCTCAAGGCTTTACTGCTGCACCCAGGACTACTCCAGTGGTTCAACAGCAGCCAAAGCCAAATTCTGAAGGCCCAAAGTGTTTTAACTGCAACCAATCGGGACATATGGCAAGGGAGTGTCCGAAGCCCAAGAAGCAGTTCCATCTGGGACGGGTATATGCTGTTACATCCGAGGATGCTGCCACATCACCCGATGTGGTCACAGGTATCGTACCTATAAATGGCGTACCCACTAGAGTACTCTTTGATTCAGAAGCTACTCATTCATTTATATCTGTGTCATTCGGAAAGAAGATAAACTTACCCATCAAAACATTAGACTACAAATTACTTGTAAGATCGCCGATGGGGTTAGAATTGGAATTAGAGAAAGGCTATGGACCATGTCCAGTTCTCATTGGCGAGAAAACCTTAGATGCAACCTTGATACAACTTGAGATGGCAGACTTTGACGTCATCTTGGGAATGGACTGGTTAGCTCGGCATTCGGCAAACCTATTATGCGCCGAAAAGAAGCTAACATTTAAAGACAAAGAAGGAGCATAATTTAGTTTTTCGGGAACCAAACTTCCCCGTAGACGCAAGCTCATACTCTCAGCACTAAAGGCTAAGAAGTGCCTTGAAAAGGGGGCAGTCGGGTATCTAGTATCAGTGGTCGACCTAACCAAGGAAGCACCATAAATGGAAGATATTGAAGTCGTGCGGGACTATCCCGACGTATTTTTAGAGGAACTACCAGGATTACCACCCGACCGAGCCACAGAGTTTGTGATAGACCTTGTACCTGGAGCCGCACCAGTATCAAAAGCACCTTATAGAATGGATCCTGCTGAATTGAAGGAACTGAAAGTACAACTACAGGAACTGCTGGACAAGGGTTATATTCGACCCAGTATATCACCAAGGGGAGCGCCGGTATTATTCGTGAAGAAGAAGGACGGTAGCGTTCGATTATGCATCGACTATCGGGAGTTGAATAAACTAACAATCAAGAATCGATACCCACTACCTCGGATCGATGACTTGTTCGATCAGTTGCAAGGAGCAAAGGTATTTTCTAAGATCGATCTTCGATCAGGCTATCATCAGTTGAAGATTAAAGAGGGTGATATTCCGAAGATAGCTTTCAGGACCAGATATGGACACTATGAGTTCTTGGTCATGTCTTTTGGATTAACAAACGCACCAGCAACTTTTATGGAGCTTATGAATCGGGTTTTCCACGATATGCTGGATACGTCGGTTATAGTATTTATTGATGATATATTGGCATACTCTAAGGACAAAGAAACCCATATCAAGAACCTAAACGCAGCCCTACAGCGTTTAAGAAAAGAGAAGTTATATGCCAAACTTTTGAAGTGTGAGTTTTGGCTAAGTGAAGTCGCCTTCTTAGGCCATGTAGTATCCACTGAAGGAATCAAAGTGGACCCCAGCAAGATCGAGGCTATTGTAAAGTGGGAAGCACCAAAGAGCGTTTTAGAAATTAGAAGTTTTCTGGGTCTAGCTGGTTATTATCGGAGATTCATAGAAGACTATTCCTGGATTACCGTACCTCTTACCAGTTTGACTAAGAAAGGTGAAAAGTTTGTGTGGACCGATAAATGTGAGAAGAGTTTCCAAACATTGAAGACCAGATTGATATCCGCTCCAATTTTGACTATTCCGGTTCCAGGACAGACATTTACTTTATACACTGATGCGTCAGGACTGGGACTAGGATGTGTGCTTATGCAAGGAGAGCAAGTAATTGCTTACGCCTCGAGACAGTTGAAAATACATGAGAAGAATTACCCCACCCATGATTTGGAGTTAGCGGCAGTAGTACATGCTGTCAAGATAGGGAGACATTACCTATACGGAGTGAAATTTCAGATTAAGTCGGACCATAAAAGTCTTACTTATTTATTTAATCAGAAGGAGTTGAATATGAGACAAAGAAGATGGCTGGAACTATTGAAAGACTGTGATTGTGTTATCCAGTATCATCCGGGAAAAGCGAACGTAGTAGCGGATGCGTTAAGCAAAAAAGCAATGATAAAATCGCAAGGAGAGATTAGCACAACTGCAGCAATGTGTACTACCGGAATGGTATTCAATCACGGCAACGAGCAGTATGTGATAGACACAACGGATGGATCAGCCAACCAAGGGTTTATTCATCGGTTTTCAAATATGTTTGCCCTTTGAAAATTATACCAGACATAATAGATGAAGTGAAGACAGCTATTAAATCAGATCCTTATCTGAGAACAGTACAAGAAGATATCGAAAAAGGTAGGACTAATCCTGAGTTCACCTTGGACGAAGAGAGGGTACTGAAATACAAAGAAAGAATATGTGTACCTGAAACAGAAAGTATGGACATTAGACACCAACTGATGAAGGAAGCCCATACCACCATCTATTCGATACATCCTGGAAGTACAAAAATGTATCATGATCTAAAGAAACTATATTGGTGGAGGGGAATGAAAGCAGATGTAGCCAAGTTCGTGTCTCAATGCCTAAATTGTCAGAAAGTAAAAGTTAAACGGCAAAGACCCACAGGACTGTTGCAGCCATTACTGGAACCAGCATGGAAATGGGACTGCATCACTATGGACTTCGTCACGGGACTACCACTGACTCCTCGAGTAGTTGACGCAGTTTGGGTGATTGTGGACCGTCTGACTAAAATAACTCGCTTCATACCTATACGACCTCAATATATTCTAGAAAGGCTAGCAAAGCTGTATGTGGATAATATTGTTCGATTACATGGTGTACCAGAGAGCATTGTATCCGATAGAGATCTACGATTTACTTCCAATTTTTGGAAAGGATTGCAAAAGGCTATGAGTACAACATTGAAGTTCAATACTGCATTCCACCCACAGACAGACGGATAGTCAGAGCGTATAATTCAGATTCTAGAAGATACGCTACGAGCATGTGTAATTGATTTCAAAGGATCATGGGATGAAAGGTTACCATTGATCGAGTTCGCTTAAAACAATAGCTATCAGGCTACTATAGAGATGTCACCTTATGAAGCACTGTATGGCAGAAAGTGTCGAACTCCTTTGTTTTGGAATGAAGTTGGAGAATGTAGTATTGTTGGACCGGAGTTTGTTGAAGAGACTTGCCGAGTGGTCGACATTATCAAGGAAAGAGTGAGAACGGCTCAGAACCGTCAGAAGAAATATGCAGATACTCAACGCAGAGATCTGGAGTTCGTTGTAGGTGATAAAGTATTTTTGAAGGTATCGCCTATGCGAAGATTAATAAGGTTCGGGCAGAAAGGGAAACTAAGTCCAAGATATGTTGGGCCGTATGAAATTATAGCTAAGCGTGGTAAAGTGGCATATCAGTTAGCACTACCACCATTTATGTCAAGTGTGCATGACGTATTTCACATTTCCCTATTGAAGAAGTATGTCAAGGATCCAACGCACGTTTTGACAGTAGATTTGCCAGAATTGACTGATGATTTGACATTTGAAGTAACACCAACAGAAATCACCAGCCGAAAGGTTCAACGTCTACACAACCGAGATATCTATTATGTTAAGGTCACATGGAAAAGTAAAGACATGGAAGAAATTACATGGGAAGATGAAAATGCTATGCGAAAGCAATACCCTCACTTATTTGATTCAAAAGGTATGTACAATTTCGCAGACGAAATTTTTATAAGTAGGGGGGAGTTGTAAGACCCGTGTCAATCTAACCCGGTCTTACCACCTTGAACCAGGTTTATCCATCATGGTCGAGTCAAATGGACCAAGGGCGCGAAGGAGATCGAGATCCCAAGTATCAAATCGACCCAGAAACACTTAATTTGAAGGGAGGGTCGCATACCCAGCTAAGCAGGGTCAGACCTCCCAAAGCAGAAAGTTAGACCCTCAATTTTGAAGGGAGGGTCGGACATCTTGAACCCTAGGGTTGACTGGATCATCGACCCTCCCATCGACCCTCGGTTACCGTAAGAAATAGAAATTAGGAAATTTACTAATTTTCGATTGGGATTCTTTCCTAATCTCAATGAGACTTATTTTAGGATGTTCCTACTCTATTTAAAGGACGTCTCTAAGCCTCTTTCACTCCTTTCACAACCCTAATTGAATTGAGAGAAAGAGAAGAGAAGGAAAAGAGGAAGAAGAGAAACAAGGAAGAGAAATTAGCCAAAAGAGAAGAGTTGCAGAGAAGGAGTATTCTTCTCAGGTATGGATACTAATTCCATGAGTTTCTACAGACCTTAGGTTAGATATTAATGAGGGTGTGATCTCGGAGAAACCCAAACTATCAACCCATGGTTAGGTTTTTATGGAAAACCATAGGGGAATGCATGAAAGCTATTTAGGTGGATGATTCATGGTTCTAGACCATGGAATGAATGTTGAATGGAATGTAGAAACAAGCCATAGGACCCCAAACACGAAGAATGGACTAAAAAGAGGGAATTGGACCAAAGTGCACCGGGGGTCGCACCGAGGGTCGATGACCATCCGACCCTAGGTGATCCTGACCATCGACCCTCAGTATTCGGGAAGTTCAGATTTGGGGAGGGTCGCACCCAGGGTCGATCAGGACTCTGACCCTACCTCCGACCCTCAGTTAATAAGATGGTTTTTAAATTCTGAATAAATTCTAATTAAATTTTATCGGCTTTGTTAGGTCTTCTAGCAATATAATAACATTATAAAGGTGATTTTAAAGCTTGAAAAAGTATCTATTAGCAAGCTAAGGCGAGGAAACAGAACTCTAAACCAATTGGTTAATAACAAACTGTTTTCTATTTTCTTTAGTCCAATGCCATGCTTGATTCTATGCGAATATGATTGTAATGTGCATACAACATGTCATCCAATATTTCTATTATTTGTTCATGCATATTTACTTTATTGTTTATAACATGATGATGATGATGACAGGAATAGGCATGTGATTGTATGTGTGTGGTTGGTGTACTTGATGCGAGCGAGTATCAGGGTAGGTGTGGTGAGAACGTCAATAAACGTTAACCTTTGGTGGGTCTCAGCACTTTAGCTCTATCTCTAACTCAAGTCTTGTGCATTAGCATCGTCGTATCGCCATTACTTTAGCAGAACTATTATGTCGTAGAGTATCAGGGGAGGTGGTCTCGGTCCTTGTAGTCTCGACTCTACCGGGGGCCTTAGCTCTATCTCTATGGACATTCCGAGGGATCTTTGGGGTGAGGCCTTGGATACACTTTTTGGCATTAGGATTGGTTAGTTGCGAGCCCAGTTTGTAGCCCTCGTCAACAGGGGCTTACGTGTTGGTATGACACTATATAGCAATAAACGTTAACCTTTGTTATATAATGTTCATGATTGGGTGCTTGTGAGTCGATGATAAACGTTACCTTCGGGCGGCGTCACACACTTGTATCGAGGCAGGGTCAATAAACGCTACCTTTGACTACCTAAACCTTTCTATTGCATACTACAAACTTTAAACCAGACCAAATATATGAATTGATTGCATGCATATGTACTGTTGCATTGTTTTGTCTACTCACTGAGCCGTGATGTGTGCTCACCCCTCGACGTCGAATATTTTAGTTGATGATGCAGGTTTCACAGTTGAAGACTATATGAGTGCTCCAGCGTATGGGAATGTAGCAGCGATGGAAGCTGAAGCTGAAGTGGATACACATGACTCCTCTTGCGAGTGCCACTCATGTGTATTTGATTAGACATTTTTTAGGTTTCCAATTTTGGATTTAATAAAGGCATGTATTTGATATTTATTTATGTCTCAGTGGAAACAAAATAATTTGCTATTAAATTATTAATATCACCGTAGATTCTCAGTTCATTTTATTATAAGACTTCCGTTATTGTGTATTTACTCTGATTGTGATTACGGATGTATGGGGGTTCAGATAACGCAGGGATAGCCTACTCGAGATCCTGGTTGAACCGTTGGTTTGCTAGCGGTTCATCACACCATTCTGAAGTGTGCGGAAATTGGGGTGTGACAACTTGGTATCAGAGCATCTCAGGCCTTGTCCGCTGAACTAACATACATTCAAGACAAATGTGAACTGAGATAGGATAAAAGTAAAAACAGTAATATTAACACACTATAAGCACAAGTGATGGTTGAGACCAAATTTAAAAAGAGAATAATGCATCAACTAAAGGGGAAACAAGTTACAGACAATGAGAGAGAAACAAACTGTATATACATAACTAAAGTAGAGTACAGTGCACAACCTGGACAGTTACTCCGTAGTACAAAGAAAATAAAGTACAATCAAGAAGCTAGAGGTGAAGGAAGAGGCGGTGCCTCACGGTCTCTATCGTAGTCCTCGGCATAGACTCTAGTCAACCAGGCTATCTGAGTCTGGGTCGTCTGTAGACTAGTAGTAAGATCGGCTCCCCTCCTATTAGTCGCACGCTGAACCTCAAGGAGCTCTCCCATCCGCGTGTCTGATGCGTGCTGGGCGGCTGGCAACTCATCCATCCTCAGATCAGATCTATGCTGAGCCTCCCTGATCTCCTGCAGCATCTCCATCATATCAGAAGGTGGGCGTGAAGGGCCAGCCGCATGAGAAGGACCAGTCTCAGGTACAGGATCCGCCGCAGGAGAAGTACCAACTCCAGCCGCATGCGTAGGTGAAGGCGGGGGTATCACGTCGACATCCATATACATACGGTCGTCATCGTCGACGGGATCCACATGAGCTCTAGCAGCGGCAGCAGCAGCCTCAGCGTCAGCCATCTCAATACGAGTGTGAGGGCGCACCATCGCGTTCCTCTCCTCATTACTAACCTGGGCATCTCGCAGGCCCATCTTACAGATAGCCTCCCAATTTAGAGGCGACGAGATGGTTTTCTCCTGAATCTTCTCATCTACTAAGTCCACCCCCAGGCGAGTAAGCAGGACAGTGATCATACATCCATAGGGTAGGTTACCCCTATGACCGGACAATGTAGCACTAATCATGGTCCGCATGATGATGTGTGGAAGACAGACTGGCTGTCTAGTGCAAATACTATATATTAAAAACTGGGTCAGCTGAGAAACCCTCTCATAGTGCCCACTCTGTGGAATCAGATTATGCTGGATAATCTTATAGAAGACCCGTGGAGCAGGACGCAGGTAACAGGCTCTCATCTGCCAGCGATCAGGTCGTAGCAGCTGGTTGTCGATCTCTGCCCTCATCTCCATGGAAACAAACTGGGGCTCTCCAGACGCACAGTAGACCATGGGGCCATCATAAGGAATGCCCAACAGATCGGCCAGTTGCCGATAGTCAAATGAAATGTGCACCCCTTTAACATAGTTGGTGAGGTGCAACTCTTGACCCCTCTCAACGTCATTGTAATTCCCCACCACCTGGAGATTACAATATAACTGACGCACCAAATCTGGACATGTGCACGCGTCATATGTAATGACAGGGAGCCATCCCATGTCACCAAATGCTCTCTCTACGTTGAACAAGGCTAGCTCAGCCAAGTTCACTATACGACCACCATCCACTTTCTTTCGAGCATAGTCGGCATACTATGCCTCGGCTTCCTTGGAGCGAAAGCGAAGCGGATCACGAACTCGGGGTATTTTAGTACGGGCCATGGTATCTGCAAAGTAAGAAAGGAAATAGAAAATAAGTAGTTAATAGGATAAAAATCCAAAATTTGACATTATAACAACGTAAGTTGGCCAAAAGCCTCACTTTTCACCGTACACGCGGGCAGGAGGACTTAAGTAGGTTCCTACATATCCTACAACCCACATACAGTAGGAAATTGGAACTAACGAAGACCAATTGGAAGAAATTTCAAGAAATCAAAAAATTTTGACAAATTAGGGTAAACGAGCAAAAAAAAAAAAAATCCAAGTTTTTCGATAACCAACCGATGAAACTCAAAAATTTTTGAGGGCTTTCGTTCCTCGAGACACCAATAACAAAATCCCCCAATAAAAGCCCCCAATAAAAATCGAATTTTTACGGTTGGAAAAAGTTTAATTTGAAGAATACCAGTTAAATGAGCAAAAACCTAGAAAAGAAAACCTAGAAACAGGTGAAAATGGGAGAATATACCTGTATGGATGACGTGGACGTCGAAACCCGGACTCAAATCGACCAAAAACAGTGGAGTGACACTGTAGCAACTCAGAGGGGAGAGACGAGTCGAGATGGGAGGGAAATAATAAGAAATGACTCAAAATCGGATCTTAAAAATCTGATTTTTGGTCTGAGGGTCGGACAATTCGACCAGAACCATCGACCCTCGGATCGACCCTCCCATTGACCCTCGGCTCTCGGAAATCTGACAGAAAACTAAGGGTCGGAACTGAGGGTCGGACACCCATTGATCCTCACATCGACCCTCAGCTCTCGGGAAGAACAGGTCATTCCCAGGGTCGGATACTAAGGGTCGGATATACCATCGACCCTCATCATCGACCCTGCATAGAAAATACAGTATTTTCTTTTAAAAATGAGTTGGAATTGGAATTTTATATTGGTTAGCATGCCTACATGAAATATAAATGACTTCTCACTTATTTTGATAATTTTCAGGCACCACCAATCACAGAAGGAATTATGTCTGGATGTAGGGTAACCCGACAGAACCGTAATGCAGTTCCACCACCACCACCCGTAGAGGAGAGCAGTCAGGAAAATAATTATGCACCGGGTAATCCAGAACAGGCAAACCCTACAAATTTGCCACCTCCACCACCAGGGCTAGCAACCGTGGTGATGAATCTGGCTCAGCAGCTGCAACAGATGCAACACGCACAGGCTCAGATGCAAGTTGCGATGGGTATTATGTTCCAAGCCACTCAAGTTGCACCTATGTAGACAGGACAAGCCAGTGCAGCACCGGTGGGTAACCACCCAGCATCTCATACACCTCAACAACCTGCTGCACAGATTCCAGTACAGGCTCCAGAAGCAGCTCAGGTTAATTACCAGTATCCACCCCATATGTTTGGGGCATATCCCCAAAATCAGTTGGATCACTCTCGACTGGTGGAGAGATTCTTGAAGATGAAACCCAAGGAATTCAACGGCAAACCGTCTGATCCATTGTGGCCAGCACACTGGATAAACGAGATGGAGAGAAATTTCCTCATGATGACTATCACAGAGGAAGAAAAAGTATTATGTGCCACGTTCATGCTAAAGGGAGACGCACATCATTGGTAGAAATCTGCTAGGGCTTACTTATTGACCAAGCACGCCCTACTGACTTGGGCTATATATAAAGAAGCTTTCTTCGAGAAATATTTTCCACGGAGCTTCAGAGATTCTATGGAGAAGGAGTTCCTGAGTCTATATCAGGGACAGATGTCAGTGGATGCATATCAACAGCGTTATGAGGAGCTGTTTTTCTTTGCACCACTTAGTATGCAGGAAGAGGACACCAAAATCCGTAGGTTCGTCATGGGACTGAGAGGAAGCATCAGAGAGCACGTTATGGGCTTAGAAAAGAAGATTTACAATGAAGCTGTCCAAATAGCTCAGGTTATTGAATCGAGCCAGAAGGAGAGTTATTTCACACAGAACCGGGGTATCAAAAGGCCAGCTGGAAATACTTACAACGGAGGGAACAACAAGACATTTAAACCCTTCCGTGCTCAGGGCTTTACTGCTGCACCCAGGACTACTCCAGTGGTTCAACAGCAGCCAAAGCCAAATTCTGAAGGCCCAAAGTGGTTTAACTGCAACCAATCGGGACATATGGCAAGGGAGTGCCCTAAGCCCTAGAAGCAGTTCCATCAGGGACGGGTATATGCTGTTACATCCGAGGATGCTTCCGCATCACCCGATGTGGTCACAGGTATCGTACCTATAAATGGCGTACCCACCAGAGTACTCTTTGATTCAGGAGCTACTCATTCATTTATATCTGTGTCATTCGGAAAGAAGATAAATTTACCCATTAAAACATTAGACTACAAATTACTTGTACGGTCGCCGATGGGGTTAGAAGTGGAATTAGAGAAAGGCTATGGACCATGTCCAGTTCTCATTGGCGAGAAAACCTTAGATGCAACCTTGATACAACTTGAGATGGCAGACTTTGATGTCATCTTGGGAATGGACTGGTTAGCTCGGCATTCTGCAAACCTATTATGCGCCAAAAAGAAGCTAACATTTAAAGACAAAGAAGGAGCAGAATTTAGTTTTTCGGGAACCAAACTTCTCCGTAGACGCAAGCTCATACTCTCAGCACTAAAGGCTAAGAAGTGCCTTGAGAAGGGGGCAGTCGGGTATCTAGTATCAGTGGTCGACCTAACCAAGGAAGCACCACAAATGGAAGATATTGAAGTTGTGTGGGACTATCCTGACGTATTTTCGGAGGAACTACCAGGATTACCACCCGACCGAGCCACAGAGTTTGTGATAGACCTTGTACCTGGAGCCGCACCAGTATCAAAAGCACCTTATAGAATGGCTCCTACTGAACTGAAGGAACTGAAAGTGCAACTACAGGAACTGCTGGACAAGGGTTATATTCGACCCAGTATATCACCCTGGGGAGCGCCGGTGTTATTCGTGAAGAAGAAGGACGGTAGCGTTCGATTATGCATCGACTATCGGGAGTTGAATAAACTGACAATCAAGAATCGATACCCACTACCTCGGATCGATGACTTATTCGATCAGTTGCAAGGAGCAAAGGTATTTTCTAAGATCGATCTTCGATCAGGCTATCATCAGTTGAAGATTAAAGAGGGTGATATTCCGAAGACAACTTTCAGGACCAGATATGGACATTATGAGTTCTTGGTCATGTCTTTTGGATTAACAAACGCACCAGCAACTTTTATGGAGCTTATGAACCTGGTTTTCCACGATATGCTGGATACGTCGGTTATAGTATTTATTGATGATATATTGGTATACTCCAAGGACAAAGAAACCCATATCCTTGGCAGTTTTCTAAGTTTTTTTTTTGCCCCTGCTTTATTGGGGAAGGCATAAAACATGGCATCAATGGAAATGGTGTCTTGGACTTTGCTGACATGATACCTAGATTTGAAATTTACCATTTATGACCTAGTACTGAAGTTTGACTCAATTTCAGCATGGTAGTGATGACTTGGTTGCTCCCTTGGAAAGGTTCCATGTAATTTGAAAGTGATGATTTTCTTCAGCGAACATTAGTGTTGTTGGATTTTAGATTGAAAGAAACTCTAGCGATGATTTTGGACAAGAATGAGGGGAGCTTGACAGTCTCTAACCAGAGTGATTTTTTTGATTGACCTTGATGTTAAACTGTCAAGGGGCATCTGGTCAACTAAGTTCTTTGACTGTGCACTATGGTAGACCAATTGGTAGAACAGCCAAGCGGCAATGAAATGTGACTTGGGTTTGGCCCTTGATCTAGGCTCATGAAAAGCTCAGGGCTTTGCAACATTGTTGTGCCAATTTTGAAAGATGAATGAACCATGGCCCTAAAGTAGGCATGAGGAGCAAAGAATTTGAAATGTTCCTTCAGAGAATTTGGTGTCCAACTCCTAACAGGAGAGCGACCACATTGGATTTTCTTCATCAACAGGATTGGGAGAACTGAGAAATTGGCAAAAACCAACTTGGATGGACCTACTACTATTGACTAGAAAATTCAGTAACTTTAGACTTGACAATGGATCCTAGATGTAATGCTCATGATCAAGTTCAATTCTTCTACATAGGGTATATCTATGCCCCAGTGTCTGCATGTTGTGACAGACCGCTACTATAGAAGGAAATGAGCAACCTAACAAAGTTGGAACTAGGTTGAATCTGGATTGCATTAAGAATTTGACCATGCTTCCATGGTCAAGGGAAGATTGATAGATTGATTGCTGAAAGTGAGTTCTTTGATAAACCCTTCTTGAATTTTGAAAAATGAAGGAACTGATGATTTGAATGAATTTGGCTACATCCGTAACTAGACCATGAGAATTTGCTCTCTCCTTAACATGACCAACAGGATTTGAAGATAGAATTTTGTTGAAAGGCAATGCTATGGAGCCCAACATATGATGGTTTGTTCAACTCCTCTGAGTATGATTCACTGGAGAGCAAAAGAGAGGTTCCTTATGAAGGGTAGACTGTGTATGACACTTGTCTACATGAACCACTGGATTTTTCTATGAAGGACCAATGATGGCAATGCTTTAGGGTTGCAACAGGTTACCTATCCCCACTGAAGTATTATGGGTTACCCGTTGAGGTTTCTTGGGTTGCTTTTCCTTGCTAAGGTTGCTTTTCTTCCCTTCATTTTTCATTTTTTTCTTTTTGCAAACCCCATCTTGGGTTCAATAAAGAGTCCTGATATGGTGAGGATATTGCCAAAATTATTGTCCTATCCAATGGTCTGAAACCCTTAGGGGAAATCCGAATGGCATGACTTGACAAATGGGTAGCCTTGCCCCTTTATTTAAGTTAACACCTACACGCATTGATAGGCGGGCAGCTATTTGAATCATCACTAAAAGCGATCTTAGGGAAATGCCATCCCACACCAAAAGTAAAAATGGTGCCGAATTATGTTTTCCTTTCTTAGAGATGTTCAAATGGAACACGTGTCCCAACAAGCTATATCGAGATTCCGAATCAGTCACGTTCATATCTGGGCCTGAAACCTTTAGGTTTGTTGACAAGTATTGATGTTGAAGGTCCAAGAGGACTGATGTGAAACTGTCCACATGGGTCTACCATTGGGAGAGTGTTTGATTATTTATGTAGAATGAGTTTATCTTACCGAGAAGATCCCATTTTATTGGCTTAAGAAATGAAAGGCTTATAGGAACCTTGGGAAGCCGTCGGATGTAATGAACGACAGATGAGAGTTCCAGCCAGATTCATGAATTTGTACATAAGATGATGACATGATCATGAGATACAATGCCACAAAAATTGATAATCAAAAGAAGGGCCTGTGATAGAGACTCCTTGGAAGGCCGTCAGATTGATAGATGGGAGAGAGAGTCTAATGCCGATGAGAAATCTTTCTCTGATGATGAAGAAGTGATGAGATCGTCTCTTGTAAAGGCGAGATGTAATTGGCCAAAATCAAAAGTCTGGTCCAACATGCTGTGAATCTCGATGAACGATCGAACTTGTTATCAGGCTTTGATAGGAACTACCATCCTCTTGAAGTGAGAGGGACAATTGGCTTACTGTTGAGCTCCAATGCCATTCAACATCTTACTATTTTCTTTTCTTCTTTTCTTTTTTTCTCTTTTTTTTTTTGGATGTAAAGGCCACATAATGCAGTGCTTCGCTTCATCGCAAAATTGAATCATGACTTTCAATATTGGATTTGAATCTTCTTCTTCCAAATATTTCCAATCAGATAGAGCATCTTTGCCCCAGTTAGTACTCTAATCTTCTATAAACTTTATGAGCATTTGTGACTGCTCATCTAGATCTAATTTTATCTGAATGGTGAATCTGTATGCTGTCCTCTGGAAGTTAATCATAACCTTGTATCTGATGTGACTGCCTCCCATTATTGATGTAGGTAAAACATAGGCTTGAATTTTCTTTTTCTTTCCTTTTTTTTTTGTGTATTCCAATGACCTCATTCTTTGATTTTGGGATTGACCATTCATCATGTATCTCTTGCTTGTAGATGATGTATTTTGTAAGAACTTTGAAATTTCTATCCTTTTGGTGGCACATCTGTCCTCCACTTATTTGTACTGATTGGCTGACCTGTTGATCTAATGCTTTCCTTGAAATCTTTTCACAGGTAGAACAAATGGCAGCTTCTTCAATACATGTTTCTTGAGACTACTCTTGTGTCTCCCGATTGATCATTTAAAGCTTTCCCAGATGGGTTGGACCTTTCTTTCTCAAGAGGCCAGGTGGCGTAGAAGTTCAAGAGACGGCTCATCATTCCAATCATCTTCAGAGTCAGAATTGACTGCGCACGTAGAATATGAGGATGTATGAAACTGGGAGGAAATATATGGAAGAGACAAAGCACAGAGATTGAAATCCCAAATGGGGTGATTTTCTTTTACTTGCAGGACAGATTAGACTAAACTTGTCAACAAGCATATTAATCTTGGACCTAGACATGGATGACCTATCAAATACCGATAGTAGAAAGTTGAAACAACTAGTTCGTCCAAGAGGCTCCATTGGGCATAACGCCTCGACGACCACCTTCAGTCGTTATGGGAATAAATCTTCCTTCAGACCTCTAACAGCAGGACTCATCATGCCCCTCTATCAATAAATACAAAATGTCTACCTTTCAGGGTTCCATACAATTCTTACCCTCTTTTTTTCTTTTTCTTCTTTTTATTCAGTTTGGGATTCATTCATAACCGGACTATTGCTTTTAAGCTCAAGGCTACTCTGGTTCATGCCCCAGTTTGGGGTTTAATGGATTCATCAATGGACCGCTTCTGGTTGAGTTCATAATCATTCTAGCCTTTGCCCCAGCTTGGGGAGCAAGGGGTATCGCCATTGCACTACACCATTTTGAGTCCAAGATTAGACTAGTTTATGCATCAGCTTAGGGGGTTCAATAGATTTCTGTACTAGACCACTCTCAATTTGGGTCTAAGGTCAATTTGGTCTATGCCCCAGTTTAGGGCATAGTGGCTTTCCTCATTAGACGACACTCAATTTGAGTCCAAGTTCAATCTGGTTCATGACCAACTTAGGGCTTAAATTTTCCTCATTAGACCGTACTCAATTTGGGTCCAAGATCAATCCAGTTCATGTCCCAGTTCAGGGGTCATTGGCTTTCCTCATTGGATTGTACTTAATTCAAGTCCAAAGTCAATCCAGTTCATGCCCTAGTTTAGGGGTCATTGGCTTTCCTCATTGGACCGCACTCGATTTGGGTCCAAATTCAATCTGATTCATGCCCCAGTTCATGGGTTAAGGGTTTCATCATTGGACCATTCCCTAGTCGTGATTCTGGTTTCTATCCTAGCCTAAGGTACATTGGATCTCTTCTTTGGTCTATCCTATTGCTTGGTAAAATTACATTTCCTCTCTTTGAGAAATATGAGGGCAACTCTTTGGATTCTAGCATTTTCTTGGCCAATGGGGCAGAAATGCCTGTGATGGGATAGCACTATCATAATTGAAGTTTCATGGTCTCTTGATGACTCTAGAATCTGGAATTGATCTTTACTAATAGGAAATGAGGAATACTTCTCATTCACCATTCCTGACGAGCTATCCTAACTTGTAGCACTGGGCTATGATAGACATGGATCGGGCTCTAATTGATAGAGCCAGAGATTGATTTTGAATCGGTCTCTGATTGATAGAGACAAGATTGACTTTGAATTGGTCTCTGATTGATAGAGGCGGAGTTGACTTTGCATTGGTCTCTGATTGATAGAGACAAAGTTGATTTTAAATTGGTCTCTGATTGATAGAGATCAAGATTGACTTTGAATTGGTCTCTGATTGATAGAGATCAAGATTGACTTTGAATTGGTCTCTGATTGATAGAAATCAAGATTGATTTTGAATTGGTCTCTGATTAATAGAAATCAAGATTGATTTTGAATTGGTCTTTCATTGATAGAGATCAAGATTGATTTTGAATTGATCTCTGATTGATAGAGATCAAGATTGACAGTCGTGGACTGGGCTCTAATTGCTAGAGGCAAGGATTGCTTGAATTGGGCTCTGATTGATAGAGGCCAAGGATGACAATCATGGGTTGGACTCTAATTGCTAGAGATGGTGGATTAATTGAGTTGAAATGACTAAAACTCTCTTCGATTCCTTTATGAAATGGAACATGGACCAGAGGTAATGGTTGAACAGGCCTTGAGGCTAACTCATGCTCACATTGAGTTCATATGAATGAAACTTTTCTTAGTTCCAACATGAATCAAACCTGAACTAGAGTTGACGGTTGGACAAGCCTAGGGGCTAATGAAATTCAAATGAGTGGAACTCTTTTTAGTTCCAACATGAATCAGATCCTGAACCAAAGTTTATGGTTGGACCGGCCTAGTGGCTAATTAAATTCAGATGATTGGAACTCTTCTTAGTTCCAACATAAATCAGAACCCTAACCAAAGTTGATGGTTGGATAAGCCTAGTGGCTAATTGAATTTAGATGAATGGAACTTTTTCTAGTTTCGACATGAATCAGAACCCTAACCAAAGTTGATGCTTGGATAAGCCTAGTGGCTAATTGAATTCAGATGAATGGAACTTTTTCTAGTTCCGACATGAATCAAAACCCTAACCAAAATTGATGGTTGGATATGCCTAGTGGCTAAATGAATTCAAATTAATGGAACTTTTTCTAGTTCCGACATGAATCAGAACCTAAACAGGAGGTGAAGGGTGAAAAAGTCTAGGGGCCAAATGCCTTCTCCATTTTAACATGATCTGGGAGGTGATGATTGAACCTTCCTAGGGGTTAAACCTTTCTTCAGTTCTGAGATGAACTAGAAATGGTGGTTGAATCTGGGGGTGAATATTTCTTTGATTATGAGATGAACTGGATGTGATTGAATCTGCCTTGGGGCCTAATCTTTCCTTAATTCTGATGAACCGAAATGATGATTGGACCTGCCTAGGGGCTGAATCTTTCCTTAATTCAAAGGTGAATAGGGAACAATGATTGGATTTGCCTAGGGGCTGAATCTTTCCTTAATTCAAAGGTGAATAGGCAACATTGATTGGATTTGCCTAGGGGCTGAATCTTTCCTTAATTCAAAGGTAAATCGAGAAGGTGATTGGATTTAGGGACTAAATCTTTCCTTAATTCAAAGGTGAATAGGGAACAATAATTGGATTTGCCTAGGGGCTGTGTTACACCCCAATTCCGCACCATTCAGAATGGTGTGATGAACCACTAATAAACCAACGGTTCAACCAGGATCTCTAATAGGCTATGTCCATTAAAAATAAAACCATACACATCCACAATATAATAAATACACAATAGCGGAAGTCTTCTAGTAAATGAACTGAGAAATCTAACTGTGGTAATCATAAATAAAATATCAAGTTATTGTTGTATCAACTGAAACATAAATGAATAAAATATCAATTACATTCCCTTAATAATCCAAACAAAAATCTAATCGAATACGCCTGAGTTGCACTCGCATGAGGGATCATGCGTATCCACTAAGTCTTCGGCTTCCATCGCAGCAACACAGCCGTACACTGGAGCACTCATATAATCTTCGACAGTGGTACCTGCATCATCAACTAAAAATATTCGACGTCGAAAGGGTGAGCACACATTATGGCTCAGTGAGCAAACAAAACAATGCAACAAACATATGCATGCATTCAGTTCATATCTTTGGTCTGGTAAATAAGTTTGCAATGCGCTATAGAAAGGTTCGGTGGCTGCCTCGCCTCTATGCACAGGGTGTGGAAGCCCGCCCAAAGGTTAACGTTTATTGTCGTCCCCATCCACCCTACCATTGAATATAGATAGAGCTAAAGTGTTGAGGGTCGGCCTATGACACTTCCCCTGATACTCTACCCATACCAACACGTAAGCCCCTGCTGGCGAGGGCTTGCAAACTGGGCTCACAACTAACCAATCCTAATGCCAATCAGTGTATCCAAGGCCTCACCCCAGCATCCCTCAATACGTCCAAAGAGATAGGGCTAAGGCCCCCCGACAGAGTTAGAGACTACACGGTCCGAGACCACCTCCCCTCATACACTACGACGTAATAGCTTTCCTAAGGTAATGGCGATACGACGATGTCAGTGGACAAGACTTGAGTTAGAGATAGAGATAGAGCTAGAGTGCTGAGGCCCAGCCTATGGCACCCCCCTGATTCTCGCTCGTATCAAGTACACCAACCACACACATACATTCACATGCCTATCCCTTTCATCATCATCATCATCATGTTATAAACAATAATTTAAATATGCATGAACAATAATAATAGAAATATTGGATGACATGTTGAATGCACATACAAGCGCACATGCATAGAACCAATCATGGCATTGGACTCAAGAATAAAACAATTTATTATTAATCAATTAGTTTAGGCATTGTTCCCTCACATTTGCTTGATTGTAGATCCTCTTTTAAGCTTTAAGAATCAACTAAATATCACTATTATATCACTAGAAGACCTAATCAAGTAGATAGAATTTAATTAGAATTAATTTTGATTTTAAAAAGCTTATTGTTAACTGGGGGCCGAAGCCAGGGTCGGACCTTTCATCGACCCTGGGTGCTACCACCCACATTCTGGACTTCCCGAACACTGGGGGTCGATGTTAGGGTCTGGTAGGGTCGATTGTTCATCGACCCCCCGTGCGACCCCCCGTGGGTTTAGTCAAAATTTAGGTCCTACAGTCCATTCCTTCATGTTTGGGGTCCTATGGCTTGCTTCTACAATCCATTCCACACATGTTCTATGGTTTAGAACCGTAGTTCATTCACCTATATGGTTTTTATGATCTCCCCCATGGTTTTCCATGAAAACCTAACCATGGATGGATGATTTGGGTTTCTCCTAGATCATTCCCTCTTCACTACCTATTCTAAGGTCTGTAGAATTACATGGAGATAGTACCCGTACCTGAGAATTAGGCTTGTCTCTCTAAAGCCTTCTCTTCTCTTTCTCTTCTCCACTTTCCTTCTCTTCTCTTTCTCTTCTCCTTCTCTTCTCTTTCTCTCAATCCAATTATGGTTCTAAAAGGAGTAAAAGAGGCCTAGGGACGTCCTATTTATAGAGTAGAAACTCAAAAATAAGTCCCATTGAGTTTAGGAAAGAATCCCATTGAAATTTGAAAAGTTTCCAAATCACGGTTTCTGTCGGCAGACTAGGGGTCGATGAGGCAGCCGGAGATCCCGTCGACCCATGGTTCTAAAATGTCCGACCCCCGGTTAAAAACTCAGGGTCTGACTTTTATACTGGGGGGGTCCGACCCTACCTTGCTGGGTATGCGACCCTCCCCCTATTTTTAGTGTTTTTGAGTCAGTTTAATACCTGGGATCGTGATCTCCCTCACGCACTTGATCCATTTGGCTCGACCATGATGGGTAGACCTGGTTCAAGGTGGTAAGACCGGGTTAGTTCGATACGGGTCTTACAATTCCCCCCTACTTATAAAAATTTCATCCTCGAAATTGTACATACCTTCTGAGTCAAATAAATGACGATATTGCCTTCGCATAACATTCTCTTCTTCCCATGTGATTTCTTCCATATCTCTACTTCTCCAGGTGACCTTAACATAATAGATATCACGATTGCGTAGTCGTTGAACCTTCCGACTAGTGATTTCAGTTGGTGCTACTTCAAATGTCAAATCTTCTGTCAAATCAGGTAGATCTACTGTCAGAATGTGCGTTGGATCCTTGACATACTTCTTCAATAAGGAAATATGAAATACGTCATGCACACTTGACATAGATGGTGGTAGTGCTAACTGGTAAGCCACTTTCCCATGCTTCGCTAGAATTTCATATGGCCCGACATTCCTCGGACTTAATTTCCCTTTCTGTCTGAACCGTTTCAATCCTCGCATAGGCGATACTTTTAAGAATACTTTATCACCCACGATGAATTCATGGTCTCGGCGTCGAGTATATGCATATTGCTTCTGACGATTTTGAGCTGTTCTCACTCTTTCTTTGATAATGTCGACCACTCGACAAGTCTCTTCAACAAATTTCAGTCCAACAATACTACGTTCCCCAACTTCATTCCAAAACAAAGGAGTTCGACACTTTCTGCCATACAGTGCTTCATAGGGTGACATCTGTATAGTAGCCTGATAGCTATTATTATAAGCGAACTCAATCAGTGGTAACTTTTCATCTCATGATCCTTTAAAATCAATTACACATGCTCGAAGCATATCTTCTAGAATCTGAATTGTACGCTCTGACTGTCCATTTGTCTGTAGATGGAATGCAGTACTAAACTTCAATGTTGTACCCATAGCCTTTTGCATTCCTTCCCAAAACTTTGAAGTAAACCGTGGATCTCTATCGAACACAATGCTTTCAGGTACACCGTGTAATCACACAATGTTATCCACATATAGCTTAGCTAACCTTTCCAGTGTATACTGAGGTCGTATAGGTATAAAGCGAGCTGTTTTAGTTAGGCGGTCTACAATCACCCAAACTGTGTCAACAACTCGAGGAGTCAATGGTAATCCCGTGACGAAGTTCATAGTGATGCAGTCCCATTTCCATGCTGGTTCCGGTAACGGCTGTAACAGTCCGGCCGGTCTTTGTCGTTCAGCCTTTACTTTCTAACAATTTAGGCATTGAGACACGAACTTAGCTACATCTACTTTCATTCCTCTCCACCAATATAATTTCTTTAGATCATGATACATTTTTGTACTTCCAGGATGTATCGAATAGATGGTGGTATGGGCTTCTTTCATCAATCGGTGTCTAATGTCCAAGCTTTCCCTGGATGATACTGGATATCACAATCATAGTCTTTCAATAGTTCCAGCCATCTTCTTTGTCTCATATTCAGCTCCTTCTGATTAAATAGATAAGTAAGACTTTTATGGTCTGATTTAATCTGAAACATCTCCCCGTACAGATATTGTCTCCATATTTTGACAGCATGTACTACTGTCGCTAGTTCCAAATCATGTGTAGGATAGTTCTTCTCTTGCGTCTTCAGTTGTCTTGAGGCATAAGCAGTTACTTGTTCTCCTTGCATGAGTACACATCCTAATCCCAGTCCTGACGCATCGGTGTACAAGATAAATGGTTGTCCTGGAATCGGGATGGTCAAGATTGGAGCTGATATCAATCTAGCCTTCAAGGTTTGGAAACTCTTCTCGCATTTGTCCGTCCAAACAAACTTCTCGCCCTTCTTAGTCAAACTGGTAAGAGGTACGGCAATTCGAGAATAGTCTTCCACAAATCGTCGATAATATCCAGCTAGACCCAGAAAACTTCTAATTTCTGCAACGCTCTTCGGTGCTTCCCACTTTACAATTGCCTCGATCTTGCTGGGATCCACTTTAATTCCTTCAACGGATATTACATGGCCTAGAAATGCGACTTCCTTTAGCCAAAACTCACACTTTGTAAATTTGGCGTAGAGCTTTTCCTTCCATAGTCGCTGCATTTAGATTCTTAACATGCGTTTCCTCATCCTTGGAGTAGACTAATATATCATCAATGAATACAATAGCCGACGTATCCAACATGTCGTGGAAAACCCGGTTCATAAGTTCCATAAAGGTGGCTGGTGCGTTTCTCAACCCAAAAGGTATGACCAAAAATTCATAATGTCCATATCTGGTCCTGAATGCTGTCTTGGGGATATCACCATCCTTAATCTTCAGCTGATGGTAGCCTGACCGAAAATCAATCTTTGAGAACACTTTGGCACCTTGCAACTGATCGAACAGGTCATTGATCAGAGGCAATGGATATCGATTCTTGATTGTCAATTTATTCAGTTCTCGGTAGTCTATACATAAGCGAACGCTATCGTCCTTTTTCTTCACGAATAATACTAGCGCTCCCCATGGTGATATGCTAAAGCGAATGTAACCCTTGTCCAGCAGTTCTTGTAGTTGTACTTTCAATTCCTTCAGTTCAGTAGGAGCCATTCTATAAGGTGCTTTCGATACTGGTGCGGCTCTAGGTATAAGATCTATAACAAACTCTGTCGCTCGGTTGGGTGGTAATCCTGGTAGTTCTTTAAGAATTACGTTTGGAAACTCACGCACGACATCAATATCTTCCATTCGTGGTGCTTCCTTGGTAAGGTCAACCAAAGATACTAAATATCCGACTGCTCCTTTCTCAAGGCACTTCTTAGCCTTTAGCGCCGAGAGTATGAGCTTTCGTTTACTGGGAAGTTTGGTTCCCAAAAAATTGAACTCTGCTCCTTCCTTGTCTTTAAATGTCAGCTTTTTTTCGGCACACAATAAGTTTGCAGAATGCCAAACTAACCAGTCCATTCCCAAGATGACGTCAAAGTCTGCCATCTCAAGTTGGATCAAGGTCGCATCCAAGGTCTTTTCACCAATAAGAACTGGACATGGTCCATAACCTTTTTCTAACTCCACTTCTAATCCCATAGGTGATCGTACAAGTAGTTTGTAGTCTAAGGATTTAAGGGGTAGATTTAACTTCTTTCCAAACGTCACAGATATAAAGGAATGAGTAGCTCCTGAATCCAAGAGTACTCTGGCGGGAATGCCATTAATAGGTACGATACCAGTGATTTGTCTTGGTTTAGTCTACATACTCATACAATGTAATACAACTAACTAAAAATGTAAGTCATACCTGTGACCACATCAGGCGATGCGGCAGCATCCTCAGATGTAACCGCGTAAACTCGTCCTTGATGTAGCTGTTTCTTGGGCTTAGGACATTCCCTTGCTATATGTCCCACTTGGTTTCAGTTAAAACATTTTATCCCTTCAGTAATTGGCTTCTGTTGCTGTTGAGCTACGGGAGTAGTCTTGGTTGCAGCGGTAAAGCCTTGTGCACGGAAGGGTTTAAATGTCTTGTTATTCCCTCCATTATAAGAATTTCCAGCTGGCCTTTTTATACCTCTGTTTTGCATGAAATAACTCTCCTTCTGGCTCGATTCTACAACTCGAGCAATTTGTGCCGCTTCATTATAGATTTTCTTTTCATGTCCCAGAACGTGCTCGCGGATGCTTCCCCTAATTCCCATGACAAACCTTCGGGTCTTTGTGTTTTCCTCTTGCATACTAGTGGGTGCAAAGAAGAACAACATTTTATAACGCTGTTGATACGCATCCATGGTCATCTGCCCCTAATATAAACTCATGAACTCTCTTTCCATATAATCTTTGAAACTTATCGGAAAGTACTTCTCAAAGAATGCCTCTTTATAAATATCCCAAGTCAATTGGGCGTGCTTTGTAAGTAAATACGTCCTGGTAGACCTCCACCAATGGTGTGCATCTCCTTTCAGCATAAAGGTGGCGCACAACACTTTTTCTTCTTCATTTAGTGTCATCATCATAAAATTTCTTTCCATTTCGTCAACCCAGTGTGCCGGCCATAAAGGATCTGCTGGCTTGCCATTAAACTCTCTGGGCTTCAGTTTTAGAACAACACACCACCAGTCTGGAGTGGTCTAATGGCTGCGGACATACGCTCCATACATAGGTGGTTGGTATTGATATCCACCTTGAGCTATCTTAAGATTTTGTACATGAGCCTGCATGATAGGAGTCTGAGGTGCGTGGGGTGCTGTGTTACTCCCCCTGGTGCTGTGCTTGCCTGTCCTACTGGCAATGGAGGTGTATGTGCAGCTGGAGGAGTTATGCCTATGGCAGCTTGTATAGTAGCTTGTGCCTGTTGCATTTGTTGCAGCTGTTGTGCCAAGTTCATTACGACCGTGGCCAAGTCTGTAGATGGAGCTGTTAGATTGGTAGGATTTGTCTGCCCATTTATGACGAACAGTGCCGTGTTCATGTTCCCTTGTGTTCCCGGTTGTGTCTGGTTATCTTCCCCCACAGGTGGGGGTGGTGGAATAGAGTTACGGCTCTGTCTGGTTACTCTGCGTCCCGCCATTAATTAATCTGATAGTGGGATTGCCTGGAATCATTGAACACGAGAGACAATCATTAAATATTTTAAAGCCACTAACAAATGCAAATTTCAAAATTTTCAGATCATTCTATCGAAAATGCTGTGTTTTTACTGCAGGGTCGATGGTGGGGGTCGATGGGTGTCCGACCCTCAGTCAGCGACCCTGGGAAATCACCCATTCTTCCCGAGAGCCGGGGGTCGATGGGGGGGGGGGTCGGAGGATGTCCAACCCAGGGTGCGACCCTTGGTTCTCTGTCAGATTCCCGAGAGCCGAGGGTCGATGCGGGGGTCGATGCGGGGGTCGATTGTTTTAATCAAATTTTCCGACCCCCGGACTAAAAATCTGATTTTTAAGTTTCGATTCAAAGTCCATTTCCCATTCTTTCTTCTCTGCTTCGACTCAACTCGTCCCTCTGAGTTGCTACAGTAACAACTCCGCTTCGTTGGTGGTTTGCACTCCTTGTTTCGTCGTCTACACCTCCGCTACAGATATGTCTTCTACCTTTTCATGTTTTTAGGTTTCTTTACCTAGGTTTTTGCTCGTTTATCTCGTATTTTTCAAATTAAACTTTTTCCAACCATAAAAATTCGATTTTTATTGGGGGCTTTTGTTGTTGGTGACTAGAGAAATGAAAGCCCTCAAAAATATTTGAGTTTCATCGGTTGGTTATCGAGAAACTCAAAATTTACAATTTTTGCCCTAATTTTGTCGAGATTTTGAAATTCTTGAAATTCCTTGCAATTCAATCTAATTAGTTGAAATTTCCGACTGTATGAGTCTCACAGGATAGTCTAGGATCTATGTAAGTCCACCTGCCCACACGTATGGGTGAAAAGTGAGGCTTTTGACCAATTTACGTCGTTATTATGTCGAAATTTTGGGTTTTTACTCTCTACTAATCCATTATTTGTTTCTCTTTCTTATTTGTAGATACTATGGCTCGTACCAAGTTACCCAGAGTTCGCGACAATCTTCGCTTCCGTTCCAATGAAGCTGAGGCACAGTATGCCCACTACGCTCGCAAGAAGGTAGAGGGCGGACGCAAAGTGGACTTGGCTAGCTTAGCCTTGTTCAATGTGGAGGGGGCCTTTGGTGATATGGGCTGGCTTCCCGTCATCACCTATGACGTGTGTACCCGTCCTGACTTGGTACACCAGTTCTACTGTAATCTCCAGGTGGTGGGAGATTACAATGATGTTGAGAGGGGTGGTGAGCTTCGGATCACCAGTTATGTCAAGGGGGTTGATGTTTCCTTTGATTATCGACAGCTGACCGACTTGTTGGGCATTTTCTATGATGGCCCCTTGGTGTTTTCTGCTCCTGGAGAGCCCCCGTTCTTTTCTCTATAGATGAGGGCTGAGATCGATCGTCATCTCATCAGACCTGATCGTTGGGAGATGAAAGCGAGTTATCTGCGTTCAGATCCACGGGTATACTGCAAGATCATTCAACATAATCTGATACCGTAGAGTGGAAACTACGAGAGGGTCTCCCAGTTGACCCAATACCTGCTGTACTGCATATGCACTAGGCAGCCCGTCTACCTGCCCTACATCATCATGCGTATGATGATCAGTGCCACGTTGCCTACTCACACTGGAAACCTTCCTTATGGACGCATGATCACTACCTTGCTTACCCACCTAGGGGTTGATTTATTGGATGAGAAGATTAAGGAGAAATCCTTCTCATCGCCTCTGGATTGGGTGGCTATTTGTAAGATGGGCATGCGGGATGCCCAGGTCAGTGATGAGGAGAGGAACGCGATGGTGCGCCCTTGCACTCGAGTGGAGATGGCCGACGCTGAGGCAGCAGCAGCAGCAGCAGCTGGAGCAGGGGTTCATGGTGATGATGACGACCGGCTATACATGGATGTAGATGCCATACCTCCTCCATCACCTACTCATGATACTAGAGCTGGTCCGTCTTCTTCAGCTGGTCCTTCGCATGCAGCTGGTCCTTCGTATTCTCCATCTGATGACATGATGAGGATATTACACGAGATACGAGAGGCTCAGAGTATGTCTAACCTGAGGATGGGAGAGCTTAGTGATGCTCAGCGTGTGACTGACCAGTGGATGGCTGATCTCACAGCTAGTCTCCAGATGACCCAGACTCAGATAGCTTGGTTGACTAGAGTCTACGCTGAGGACTATGATAGAGACCGTGAGGCACCGCCTCCCCCATCACCTCTAGCTTCTTGATGTACTTCTTTTATTTCTCTTTTTGTATTTCAGAGTAACTGTCCAGACTGTGGACTGTACTCTGATTTAATCATATATATATATATATATATATATACACATTTGTTCTTCCTTTTGGTTATATATAAATTTGTTTCTCATTTAATAGATGCATTATTCTCTTTCAGTTTAGTCTCAAACAACACAGATGCTTATGATGTGTTATTATTACATCTTTTAAATTTTTTTATCCTATCTCAGTTCACAACCCTTTTGTGGAAGTATACGATTTCACAGATAAAGCCTGAGATGCTCTGATACCAAGTTGTCACACCCCAATTCTGTACCATTCAGAACGGTGTGATGAACCGCTAATAAACCAACGGTTTAACCAGGATCTCTAATAGGCGGTATCCATTAAAAATAAAACCATGCACGTCCACAACCATAATCAGAATAAATACACAATAGCGGAAGTCTTATAGTAAATGAACTGAGAACTCTAAATGTAATAATCATAATTAAAATATCAAGTTATTGTTGTATCAACTGAGACATAAATAAATAAATACGCATGAGTTGCACTCGCATGAGGGGTCAGGCGTATCCTCCAAGTCTTCAGCTTCCATTGCAGCAATACGCACATACACCGGAGCGTTCATATAATCTTCAACTGCAGTACCTGCATCATCAACTAAAAATATTCGACGTCGAGAGGGTGAGCACACATCATGGCTCAGTGAGCAAACAAAATAATACAACAAACATATGCATGCATTCAATTCATATCTTTGGTCTGGTAAATAAGTTTGCAATGTGCTATAGAAAGGATAGGTGGCCAAAGGTCACGTTTATTGACGCCGCACCTCTATACATGAGTGTGTGAATCCGCCCAAAGGTAACATTTATTGTCGACTCACATGCACCCACCATGGACAGTGTACACGCAAAGGTCACGTTTATTGCTGTACCCGTTGCCCATACCAACACGTAAGCCCCTGCTGGCGAGGGCTCACAAACTGGGCTCGCAACTAACCAATCCTAATGCCAATCAGTGTATCCAAGGCCTCACCCCAGCATCCCTCAATACGTCCATAGAGATAGGGCTAAAGCCCCCCGACAGAGTCAGAGACTACACAGTCCGAGACCACTTCCCCTCATACCCTACGACGTAATAATTCTGCTAAGGTAATGGCTATACGACGATGTCAGTGGACAAGACTTGAGTTACAGATAGAGCTAGAGTGCTGAGGCCCCGCCTATGACACCTCCCCCTGATACTCGCTTGCATCAAGCACACCAACCACACACATACATCCACATGCCTATTCCTATCGTCATCATCATCATCATGTTATAAACAATAATTAAATATGCATGAATAGTAATAATAGAAATATTGGACGACATGTTGAATGCACATAAAAATCATACACGCATAAAATCAATCATGGCATGGGACTCAAGAATAAAATAATTTATTATTAACCAATTAGTTTAGGTCTTGTTCCCTCACCTTTACTTGATCGTAGGTCCTCTTTCAAGCTTTAAGAACCAACTATATATCGATATTATATCACTAGAAGACCTAATCAAGTCGATAAAATTTAATTAAAATTAATTCTGATTTTAAAAAGCATGCTATTAACTGGGGGTCGATGCCAGGGTCGGAGGTTCCATCGACCCTGGGTGCGACCACCCACAGTCTAGACTTCTTGAACACTGGGGGTCGATTGTTAGGGTCTGGTAGGGTCGATTGGCCATCGACCCCCCGTGCGATCCCCTGTGGGTTTAGTCAAATTTTCATCCTACAGTCCATTCCTTCGTGTTTGGGGTCCTATGGCTTGCTTCTACAATCCATTCCACACATGTTCTATGGTCTAGAACCGTAGTTCATTCACCTATATGGTTTTTATGATCTTCCCCATGGTTTTCCATGAACACCTAACCATGGATGGATGATTTGGGTTTCTCCTAGATCATTCCCTCTTCACTATCTATTCTAAGGTTTGTAGAATTACATGGAGATAGTACCCATACCTGAGAATTAGGCTTGTCTCTTTGAAGCCTTCTCTTTGATCTTCTTCTCCACTTTCCTTCTCTTCTCTTTCTCTTCTCCTTCTCTTCTCTTTCTCTCAATCCAATTAGGGTTCTAGAAGGAGTGAAAGAGGCCTAGGGACGTCCTATTTATAGAGTAGAAACTCCAAAAATAAGTCCCATTGAGATTAGGAAAGATTCCCATTGAAATTTGGAAAGTTTCCAAATCACGGTTTCTGTCGGCAGACTGGGGGTTGATGAGGGGGTTGGAGATCCCGTCGACCCCTAGTTCTAAAATGTTCGACCCCTGGTTAAAAACTCAGGGTCTGACTTTTATACTGGGGGGTCCGACCCTACCTTGCTGGGTATGCGATCCTCCCCCTAATTTTAGTGTTTTTGGGTCAGTTTAATACCTGGGATCGTGATCTCCCTCACGCACTTGATCCATTTGACTCAACCATGATGGGTAGACCTGGTTCAAGGTGGTAAGACCTGGTTAGTTCGATACGGGTATTACAAATAAACCCTTGGTTGGCTGATCCATCTGGTGCATCTATCACAAACTGTTCATTACCGTGACTTAATACCTTTCCGATAGTACACATTGCGGCAATTGTGCTAACCTCTCCCTGAGATTTTATCATTGCCTTTCTACTCAGCGCATCGGCTACTACATTAGTTTTTCCCGGATGATAGTAGATATCACAATCATAGTCTTTCAATAATTCCAGTCATCTTCTTTGTCTCATATTCAGCTCTTTCTGATTAAATAGATAAGTAAGACTTTTATGGTCTGACTTAATCTGAAACTTCTCCCCGTACAGGTAATGTCTCCATATTTTGACAGCATGTACTACTGCCGCTAATTCCAAATCATGTGTGGGATAGTTCTTCTCATGTGTCTTCAATTGTCTTGAGGCATAAGTAATTACTTGTTCTCCTTGCATAAGTACACATCCTAATCCCAGTCCTGATGCATCGATGTACAAAATAAATGGTTGTCCTGGAATCGAAATGGTCAAGATTGGAGCTGATATCAATCTAGCCTTCAAGGTCTGGAAACTCTTCTCGTATTTATCCGTCCAAACAAACTTCTCGCCCTTCTTAGTTAAGCTGGTGAGAGGTACGACAATGCGGGAATAGTCTTCCACAAATCATCGATAATACCCAGCTAGACCCAAGAAACTTCTAATTTCTGCAATGCTCTTCGGTGCTTCCCACTTTACAATAGCCTCGATCTTGTTGGGATCCACTTTAATTCCTTCAGCGGATACTACATGGCCTAGAAATGCGACTTCCTTTAGCCAAAACTCACACTTTCAAAATTTGGTGTAGGGCTTTTCCTACGTAGTCACTGTAGAGCGGCGTTTAGGTTCTTAATATGAGTTTCCTCGTCTTTGGAGTAGACCAATATATCATCAATGAATACAATAACCGATGTATCCAATATATCGTGGAATACCCGATTCATAAGTTCTATAAAGGTTGCTGGTGCGTTCGTCAATCCAAAGACATGACCAAAAATTCATAATGTCCATATCTGGTCCTGAATGCTGTCTTGGGAATATCACCATCCTTAATCTTCAGCTGATGGTAGCCTGACCGAAGATCGATCTTGGAGAACACTTTGGCACCTTGCAACTGATCGAATAGGTCATCGATCTGAGGCAATGGATACCGATTCTTGATTGTCAGTTTATTCAGTTCTTGATAGTCTATACACAAGCGAACGCTATCGTCCTTCTTCTTTAGGAATAATACTGGCGCTCCCCATGGTGATATGCTAGGGCGAATGTAACCCTTGTCTAGTAGTTCTTGTAGTTTTACTTTCAATTTCTTTAGTTCAGTAGGAGCCATTTGATAAGGTGCTTTCGATACTGTTGCGGCTCCAGGTATAAGATCTATAACAAACTCTGTAGCTTGGTCGGGTGGTAATCCTGGTAGTTCTTCAGGAAATACGTCTGGAAAGTCACGTATGACTTCAATATCTTCCATTCGTGGTGCTTCCTTGGTAGGGTCGACCACAGATACTAAATACCCGATTGCTCCTTTCTCAAGGCACTTCTTAGCCTTTAGCGCAGAGAGTATGAGCTTTCCGTTTACGGAGAAGTTTGGTTCCCAAAAAACTGAACTCTGCTCCTTCCTTGTCTTTAAATGTCAGTTTCTTTTTGGCACACAATAGATTAGCAGAATGCTGAGCTAACCAGTCCATTCCCAAGATGATGTCAAAGTCTGCCATCTCAAGTTGGATCAAGGTTGCATCCAAAGTCTTTTCATCAATAAGAATTGGACATGGTCCATAACCTTTTTCTAATTCCACTTCTAATCCCATAGGTGATCGTACAAGCAGTTTGTAGTCTAAGGATTTAAGGGGTAGATTTAGCTTCCATCCAAATGACACAGATATAAAGGAGTGAGTAGCTCCTAAATCAAAGAGTACTCTGGCGAAAATGCCATTAATAGGTACGATACCTGTAATTTATTTTGGTTTAGTCTACATGCTCATACAATGTAATACAACTAACTTAAAAAATTTAGGTCATACCTGTGACCCCATCAGGCAATGCGGCAACATCCTCAGATGTAACCGTGTAAACTCATCCTTGATGTAGGTGCTTCTTGGGCTTAGGACATTCCCTTGCCATATGCCCCACTTGATTGCAGTTAAAACATTTCATCCCTTCAGCGGTTGGCTTTTGTTGCTGTGGGGCTGCAGGAGTAGTCTTGGCTACAACATTAAAGCCTTGAGTATGGAAGGGTTTGAATATCTTGGTGTTCCCACCATTGTAAGTATTCCCATTAGGCCTTTTTATTCCCCTATTTTGAGCAAGGTAGCTCTCTTTCTGGCTCGACTCTATTACTCGAGCAATTTGTGCAGCTTCATTATAGATTTTCTTTTCAAGTCCCAATACGTGCTCGCGGATGCTTCCCCTAAGTCCCATGACGAACCTTCGGGTCTTTGTGTTTTCCTCTTGCATACTGGTGGGTGCAAAGAAGAACAAATCTTCATAATGCTGTTGGTATACATCCACGGTCATCTGCCCCTAATATAAACTCAGGAACTCTCTTTCCATAGAATCTCTAAAACTTCTAGGAAAGTATTTCTCAAAGAACGCCTCCTTATAAATATCCCAAGTCAGTTGGGCGTGCTTGGTTAATAAATATGTCCTAGTGGATCTCCACCAATGGTGTGCATCTCCTTTCAGCATAAAAGTGGCCCACAATACTTTCTCTTCTTCATTCACTGTCATCATCATAAAATTTCTTTCCATCTCGTCAACCTAGTGTGCCGGCCATAAGGGATCTGCTGGCTTGCCATTAAATTCTTTGGGCTTCAGATTCAGAAAATGCTCCACCAATCTGGAGTGGTCTAGTTGCTGTGAGACATATGCCCCATACATAGGTGGTTGGGGTTGATATCCACCTTGAGCTATCTCAGGATTTTGTACTTGAGCCTGCATGATGGGAGTCTAAGGTGCGTGGGGTACTGTGTTACTTCCCCCTGGAGCTGTACTTGCATGTCCTGCTGGCATTGGAGGTGTCTGTGCAGCTGGAAAAATCATACCTAAGGCAGCTTGCATAGTAGCCTGTGCCTGTTGCATTTGCTGCAGCTGTTGGGCCAAGTTCAATACGACTGTGGCCAAGTCTGTAGGTGGAGCTGGCAGATTTGTAGGATTTGTCTGCCCATTTATGACGGACGGTGCCGTGTTCATATTCCCCTGTGCTTCCGGGTGTGTCTGGCTATTTTTCCCCGCAGGTGGTGGTGGTGGGATAGAGTTACGGCTTTGTCTGGTTACTCGGTGTCCAACCATTAACTAATCTGATAGTGGGATTGCCTGAAAATCATTGAATACGTGAGACAATCATTAAATACTACATTCTCATATTTTAAAACCACAAACACATGCAAATTTCAAAATTTTCAGATCATTCTGTCGAAAGTGTTGTGTTTTCACTGCAGGGTCGATGGAGGGGGTCGATGGGTGTCCGACCCTCAGTATGCAACCTTGAGAAATTAACAATTCTTCCCGAGAGCCAGGGGTCGATGGGGGGGTGGTCGGAGGATGTCTGACCCAGGGTGCGACCCCTGGTTCTCTGTCAGATTCCCGAGAGCCGAGGGTCGATGGGGGGGGGGTCGATGGGTGGGTCGATGGTTTTAGTCGAATTTTCCGACCCCCGGACTAAAAATCAGATTTTTAAGTTCCGATTCAAAGTTCATTTCCCATTCTTTCTTCTCCGCTTCGACTCGTCTCTTCCCTCTGAGTTGCTACAGTGACAACTCCGATCCGTTGGTGGTTTGTACTTCTTGTTTCGTCGTCTACACCTCCGCTATAGGTATATCTTCTACGTTTTCATGTTTTTAGGTTTCCTTACCTAGGTTTTTGTTCGTATATCTCGTATTTTTCAAATTAAACTTTTTACAACCGTAAAAATTCGATTTTTATTGGGGGCTTTTGTTGTTGGTGACTCAAGGAACAAAAGCCCTAAAAAATATTTGAGTTTCATCGGTTGGTTATCGAGAAACTCGATATTTACTCTTTTTGCCCTAATTTTGTCGAGATTTTGAATTTCTTGAAATTTCTTCCAATTCAATCTCATTAGCTCAAATTTCCGACTGTATGAATCTCACAGGATAGTTTAGGATCTATTTAAGTCCTCCTGCCCACGTGTATGGGTGAAAAGTGAGGCTTTTGACCAATTTACGTCGTTATTATGTCGAAATTTCGGGTTTTTCATCTCTACTAAGCCATTATTTGTTGTTCTTTCTTATTTGCATATACTATGGCTCGTACCAAGGTACCCAGTGTACGCGACCATCTTCGCTTCCGTTCCACTAAAGCCGAGACTCAGTATGCCCGCTACGCTCGTAAGAAAGTAGAGGGAGGCCGCAAAGTGGACTTGGCTAGCTTGGCCTTGTTCAATGTGGAGGGGGCCTTTGGCAATATGGGATGGCTCCCTGTCATCACCTATAATGCCTGTACCTATCCTGACTTGATACGCCAGTTCTATTGTAATCTCCAAGTGGTGGGGATTACAATGACGTTGAGAGAGGTGGTGAGCTTCGGATCACTAGCTATGTCAAGGGGGTTGATGTTTCTTTCGACTATCGACAGCTAGCGGACTTGCT
The DNA here is from genome assembly GCA_028583415.1 of Protea cynaroides. Taxonomy (NCBI): domain Eukaryota; kingdom Viridiplantae; phylum Streptophyta; class Magnoliopsida; order Proteales; family Proteaceae; genus Protea; species Protea cynaroides. Next base: position 44,281,473 of record CM053274.1, on the reverse strand, counting down.
GGGTATCTCCTATGGTGGCTCCTTCGTATTCTGTGCCCCAGGAGAGCCCCAGTTCTTTTCATTACAGATGAGGGTTGAGATAGACCGTCAGCTCATCAGACCTGATCGCTGGGAGATGAAAGCGAGTTATCTGCATTTCGATCCACGAGTGTACTGCAAGATCATTCAGCACAACCTGATACCGCAGAGTGGACATTACGAGAGGGTCTCCCAGTTGACCCAGTATCTACTGTACTGCATATGCACTAGGCAGCCCGTTTGCCTTCCCTATATCATCATGCGGACGATGATCAGTGCCACGTTGCCCAGTCATACTGGCAACCTTCCTTATGGACGCATGATCACTACATTGCTTACCCGCCTGGGGGTTGATTTGTTGGGTGAGAAGATTCAGGAGAAATCCTTCTCATCGCCTCTGGATTAGGAGGCCATCTGCAAGATGGGCATGCGGGATGCCCAGGTCAGCGATGAGGAGAGGAACGCGATGGTGCGCCCTCGCACTCTAGTAGAGATGGCTGACGTTGAGGCAGCAGTAGCAGCCGCTGGAGAAGGGGTTCATGGGGATGATGACGATCAGCAATACATGGATGTAGATGCCATACCTCCTCCATCACCTACTCATACTACAGGAGCTAGTCCGTCTTCTTCAGCTGGTCCTTCACATGCAGTTGGTCCTTCGTATGCTCCTTCTGATGACATGATGGAGATATTGTACGAGATACGAGAGGCTCAACGCATGTCTGATTTGAGGATGGGAGAGCTTCTAGAGGCTCAGTGCTTGTCCGATCAGCGGGTGGGAGAGCTTCTGGTTGCTCAGCGCATGTTGGATCAGCGGGAGGGAGAGCTTCTAGCTGCTCAGTGCATGTCGGATCAGTAGGTGGGAGAGCTTAGGGATGCTCATCGTGTCACTGACCAGAGGGTGGCTGATCTCACAGCTAGTCTCCAGACGACCTAGACTCAGATAGCATGGTTGACTAGAGTCTACGCTGAGGACTATGATAGAGACCGTGAGGCACCGCCTCCCCCATCACCTCCAGCTTCTTGATGTAATTCTTTTATCTTTCTTTTGTACTTCAGAGTAACTGTGCGGGCTGTGGACTGTACTCTGCTTTAATCATATATATATAAATGTTTGTTCTTCCTTTAGTTGTATATAAATTTGTTTCTCATTTAATAGATGCATTATTTCTCTTTCAGTTTTGTCTCAAACAACACAGATGCTTATGGTGTATTATTATTACATCTTTTAAATTTTTATCCTATTTCAGTTCACGAACTTTTGTGGAAGTATGCTGGTTTCACAGACAAGGCCTGAGATGCTCTGATACCAAGTTGTCACACCCCAATTCCGCACCATTCGGAATGATGTGATGAACCGCTAATAAACAACGTTTCAACCAGGATCTCTAATAGGTTATGTCCATTAAAAATAAAACCATACACATCCCCAACCATAATCAGAATAAATACACAATAGCGGAAGTCTTATAGTAAATGAGCTGAGAAATCTAACTGTGGTAATCATAAATAAAATATCAAGTTATTATTGTATCAACTGAGACATAAATAAATAAAATATCAATTACATTCCCTTAATAATCCAAACAAAAATCTAATCGAATACGCATGAGTTGCACTCACATGAGGGATCATGCGTATCCACTATGCCTTCGGCTTCCATCGCAGCAACACGCCTGTACACTGGAGCACTCATATAATCTTCGATAGTGGTACCTGCATCATCAATTAAAAATATTCGACGTCGAAAGGGTGAGCACACATCATGGCTCAGTGAGCAAACAAAACAATGCAACAAACATATGCATGCATTCAGTTCATATCTTTGGTCTGGTAAATAAGTTTGCAATGCTCTATAGAAAGGTTCGGTGGCCGCCTTGCCTCTATGCACAGGGTGTGGAAGCCCACCCAAAGGTTAACGTTTATTGTCGTCCCCATCCACCCTACCATGGAATAGAGATAGAGCTAAAGTGTTGAGGCCCGGTCTATGACACTTCTGTCACACCCCAATTAAGCACCATTCAGAACGGTGTGATGAACCGCTAATAAACCAACGGTTCAACCAGGATCTCTAGTAGGCGGTATCCATTAAAAATAAAACCATGCTCATCCACAACCATAATCAGAATAAATACACAATAGCAGTGGTCTTATAGTAAATGAACTGAGCATTCTAGCCGTAATAATCATAACTAAAATATCAAGTTATTATTGTATCAACTGAGACATAAATAAATAAAATACCAATTACATTCCTTTATAAATTCAAATAAAATCCTAATAAAATACGCATGAGTTGCACTCGCATGAGAGATCATGCGCATCCTCTAAGTCTTCAGCTTCCATTTCAGCAACACGCGCATATACCAGAGCATTCATATAATCTGCAACTATAGTACCTGCATCATCAACTAAAAATATTCGACGTCGAGAGGGTGAGCACACATCATGGCTCAATGAGCAAACAAAACAATGCAACAAACATATGCATGCATTCAATTCATATCTTTGGTCTGGTAAATACGTTTGCAATGTGCTATAGAAAGGAAAGGTGATCAAAGATCACGTTTATTGACGCCGCACCTCTGTACACGAGTGTGTGAAGCCGTCCAAAGGTAACGTTTATTGTTGTTCCACATGCACCCAATCATGGACAATGTACATGCAAAGGTCATGTTTATTGCTGTACCTGTTGCCCATACCAACACGTAAGCCCCTGCTGGCGAGGGCTCGCAAACTGGGCTCGCAACTAATCAATCCTAATGCCAATCAGTGTATCCAAGGCCTCACTCCAGCATCCCTCAATACGTCCATAGAGATAGGGCTAAGGCCCCCTGGCAGAATCAGAGACTAAACGGTCCGAGACCACCTCCCCTCATACCCTACGACGTAATAGTTCTGCTAAGGTAATGGCGATACGACGATGTCAGTGGACAAGACTTGAGTTAGAGATAGAGCTAGAGTGCTGAGGCCCCGCCTATGACACCTCCCCCTGATACTCGCTCGCATCAAGCACACCAACCACACACATACATCCACATGCCTACTCCTATCATCATCATCATCATCACGTTATAAACAATAAATAAATATGCATGAATAGTAATAATAGAAATATTGGATGACATGTTGAATGCACATAACAATCATACACACATAAAATCAATCACGGCATTGGACTCAAGAGTAAAACAGTTTATTATTAACCAATTAGTTTAGGTCTTGTTCCCTCACCTTTACTTGATCGTAAGTCCTCTTTCAAGATTTAAAATCAACTATATATCGATGTTATATCACTAGAAGACCTAATCAAGTTGATAGAATTTAATTAAAATTAATTCGGACTTTAAAAAGCATGCTGTTAACTAGGGGTCGATGCTAGGGTCGGAGGTTCCATCGACCCTGGGTGCGACCACCCACAGTCTGGACTTCCCGAACACTAGGGGTCGATTATCAGGGTCTGGTAGGGTCGATTGGCCATCGACCCCTCGTGCGACCCCCTGTGGGTTTAGTCAATTTTTCCTCCTACAGTCCATTCTACGTGTTTGGGGTCCTATGACTTGCTTCTACAATCCATTCCACACATGTTCTATGGTCTAGAACCGTAGTTTACTCACCTATATGGCTTTCATGATTTCCCCCATGGTTTTCCCATGAAAACCTAACTATGGGTGGATGATTTGGGTTTCTCCTAGATCATTCCCTCTTCTCTATCTATTCTAAGGTCTGTAGAATTACATGGAGATAGTATCCATACCTGAGAATTAGGCTTGTTTCTTAGAAGCCTTCTCTTTGATATTCTTCTCCACTTTTCCTTTTCTTCTCTTTCTCTTCTCCTTCTCTTTTCTTTCTCTCAATCCAATTAGAGTTCTAAAAGGAGTGAAAGAGGCTTAGGGACGTCCTATTTATAGAGTAGAAACTCCAAAATTAAGCCCCATTGAGATTAGGAAAGAATCCCATTGAAATTTAGAAAGTTTCCAAATCACGGTTTTTATCGCAGACTGGGGGTCGATGAGGGGGTCGGAGATCCCGTCGACCCCTGGTTCTTAAAATGTCCAACCCCCGGTATAAAACTCAGGGTTTGACTTTTATACTGGGGGGTCGGACCCTACCTTGCTGGGTATGCGACCCTCCCCCTATTTTTAGTGTTTTTGGGTCAGTTTAATACCTGGGATCGCGATCTCCCTCACGCACTTGATCCATTTGGCTCGACCATGATGGGTAGACCTGGTTCAAGGTGGTAAGACCGGGTTAGTTTGATACGGGTGTTACAACTCCCCCTACTTATAAAAATTTTGTCCTCTAAATTGTACATACCTTCTGTGTCGAATAAATGAGTGTATTTCTTTCGCATAGCATTCTCTTCTTCCCATGTGATTTCTTCCATGTATCTACTTCTCCAGGTGACCTTAACATAATAAATATCTCGGTTGTGTAGTCGTTGAACCTTTCAGCTGGTGATTTCAGTTGGTGTTACTTCAAATGTCAAATCATCAGTCAAATCAGGTAGATCTACGGTCAGAACGTGCGTTGGATCTTTGACATACTTCTTCAATAAGAAAATTTGAAATACGTCATGCACACTTGACATAGATGGTGGTAGTGCTAACTGGTAAGCCACTTTCCCACGCTTAGCTAGAATCTCATATGGCCCGATATATCTTGGACTTAGTTTCCCTTTTTGTCTGAACCGTTTCAATCCTCGCATAGGCGATACTTTTAAGAATACTTTATCACCCACGATGAATTCAAGGTCTTGGCGTCGGGTATCTGCATATTACTTCTAACGATTCTGAGCTGTTCTCACTCTTTCCTTGATAATGTCGACCACTCGACAAGTTTCTTCAACAAATTCCGGTCCAACAATACTACGTTCCCCAACTTCATTCCAAAACAAAGGAGTTCGACACTTTCTGCCATACAGTGCTTCATAGGGTGACATTTGTACAATAGCCTGATAGCTATTATTATAAGCGAACTCAATAAGTGGTAACTTTTCATCCCATGATTCTTTAAAATCAGTTACACATGCTCGAAGCATATCTTCTAGAATCTGAATTGTACGCTCTGACTGTCCATTTTTTTGTGGATGAAATGCAGTACTAAACTTCAATGTTGTACCCATAGCCTTTTGCAATCCTTCCCAAAACTTTGAAGTAAATCGTGGATCTCTATCTGCCACAATGCTTTCAGGTACACCGTGTAATCGCACAATGTTATCTACATACAGCTTAGCTAACCTCTCCAGTGTATACTGAGGTCATATAGGTATAAAGCGAGCTGTTTTAGTCAGGCGGTCTACAATCACCCAAACTGCGTCAACTACTCGAGGAGTCAATGGTAACCCCGTGATGAAGTCCATAGTGATACAGTCCCATTTCCATGCTGGTTCCGGTAACGGCTGTAACAGTCCTGCCGGTCTTTGGCATTCAGCCTTTACCTTCTGATAATTTAGGCATTGAGACACGAACTTAGCTACATCTGCTTTCATTCCTCTCCACCAATATAATTTCTTTAGATCATGATACATTTTTGTACTTCCAGGATGTATCGAATAGATGGTGGTATGGGCTTCTTTCATCAATCGGTGTCTAATGTCCAAGCTTTCTGTTTTAGGTACACATATTCTTCCTTTGTACTTCAGTACCTTTTCTTCATCCAAGGTGAACTCAGGGTTAGTTCTACCTATTTCAATGTCTTCTTGTACCTTTCTTAGGTAAGGGTCTGATTTGATAGCTGTCTTCACTTCATCAACTATATCCGATATAATCTTCAATGCGGCGAACATATTTGAAAACCAATGAATAAACCCTTGGTTGGCTGATCCATCTGGTGTATCTATCACAAACTGCTCATTACCGTGCTTGAATACCTTTCTGGTAGTACACATTGCGGCAGTTATGCTAACCTCTCCCTGAGATTTTATCATTGCCTTTCTACTCAACGCATCGGCTATACATTAGCTTTTCCCGGATGATACTGGATATCACAATCATAGTCTTTCAATTGTTCCAGCCATCTTCTTTGTCTCATATTCAGCTCCTTCGGATTAAAGAGATAAGTAAGACTTTTATGGTTTGATTTAATCTGAAACTTCTCCCTGTACAGATAATGTCTCCATATTTTGACAGCATGTACTGTTGCCGCTAGTTCCAAATCATGTGTAGGATAGTTCTTCTCATGTGTCTTCAGTTGTCTTGAGGCATAAGCAATTACTTGTTCTCCTTGCATAAGTACACATCCTAATCCCAGTCCTGATGCATCGGTATACAAGATAAATGGTTGTCCTGGAATCGGGATGGTCAAGATTGGAGCGGATATCAATCTAGCCTTCAAGGTTTGGAAACTCTTCTCGCATTTATCCGTCCGAACATACTTCTCGCCCTTCTTAGTCAAACTGGTAAGAGGTACGACAATTCGGGAATAGTCTTCCATAAATCGTCGATAATACCCAGCTAGACCCAGAAAACTTCTAATTTTTGCAACGCTCTTCGGTGCTTCCCACTTTACAATAGCCTCGATCTTGCTGGGATCCACTTTAATTACTTCAGCGGATACTACATGGCCTAGAAATGCGACTTCCTTTAGCCAAAACTCACACTTTGTAAATTTGGAATAGAGCTTTTCCTTCCGTAGTCGCTGCAGAGCGGCGTTTAGATTCTTAACATGAGTTTCCTCGTCTTTGGAATAGACTAGTATATCATCAATGAATACTATAACCGACGTATCCAACATGTCATGGAAAACCCGGTTCATAAGTTCCATAAAGCTGGTGCGTTTGTCAATCCAAAAGACATGACCAAAAATTCATAATGTCCATATTTGGTCCTGAATGCTGTCTTGGGAATATCACCATCCTTAATCTTCAGCTGATGGTAGCCTGACCAAAGATCAATCTTTGAGAACACTTTGGCACCTTGCAACTGATCGAACAGGTCATCGATCCGAGGCAATGGATACCGATTCTTGATTGTCAATTTATTCAGTTCTCGGTAGTCTATATACAAGCGAATGCTACCGTCCTTTTTCTTCACAAATAATACTGGCGCTCCCCATGGTGATATGCTAGGGCGAATGTAACCCTTGTCCAGCAGTTCTTGTAGTTGTACTTTCAATTCCTTTAGTTCAATAGGAGCCATTCGATAAGGTGCTTTCGATACTGGTGCAGCTCCAGGTATAAGATCTATAACGAACTCTGTGGCTCGGTCGGGTGGTAACTGTAAGACCCGTATCAAACTAACCTGGTGTTACCACCTTGAACCAGGTGTACCCATCATGGATGAGCCAAATGGACCAAGTGCGTGAAGGAGATCACGATCCCAAGTATTAAACTGAACCAAAAACACTTAAATTAAGGGGAGGGTCGCATACCCAGCAAGGGAAGGTTGGACCCCTCCAAGACAGAAGTCAGACCCCCAGTTTTACATGGGGGGTCGGACACTTTAGGAACCAGGGGTCGACGGGATCTCCGACCCCCCTATCGACCCCCCTATCGATGGGATTCCTTCCAAATCTCAATGGGACTTATTTTAGGAGTTTCTACTCTATAAATAGGACGTCCCTAAGCCTCTTTTACTCCTTTTACAACCCTAATTGAATTGAGAGAAAGAGAAGAGAAGGAAGAGAAGGAAAAGAGAAGGAAAGAAGAGAAGAAGGCCAAGGGAGAAGAGTTGCAGAGAAGGAGTATTCTTTTCAGGTATGGATACTAATTCCATGAATTGCTAAAGACCTTTGGATAGATAATGCAGAGAGTATGATCTCGGAGAAACCCAAACCATTAACCTATGGTTAGGTTTTCATGGAAAACCATGGGGGAAAATCATGAAAGCCATATAGGTGGTAGAATCATGGTTCTAGACCATAGAACATGTGTAGAATGGATTATAGGAGCAAGCCATAGGACCCCAAATACGAAGAATGGATTTAAGGAAGAAAATTGACCAAAACCCACAGGGGGTCGCATGGGGGGTCGAGGGCCAATCGACCCTACCAGACCCTGAGCATCGACCCCCAGTGTTCGGGAAGACAGAATAGGGGTGGTCGCACCCAGGGTCGATCATTACTCCGACCCTACCTCCGACCCCCAGTTAACAGAATGATTTTTAAATTCAGAATTAATTCTAATTAAATTCTATCGACTTTGTTAGGTTTTCTAGCAATATAATAACAATATAAAGGTGATCTTAAAGCTTGTAAGAGGATCTATTAGCAAGCTAAGGTGAGGAAATAGAACTCTAAACTAATTGGATAATAGCAAACTATTTCTCTTTTCTTGAGTCCAATGCAATGCTTGATCCTATGCGAATATGTTTGTAATGTGCATACAACATGTCATCCAATATTTCTATTATTTGTTCATGCATATTTACTTTATTATTTATAACATGATGATGATGATGATGATAGGAATAGGCATGTGAATGTATGTGTGTGGTTGGTGTACTTGATGCGAGAGAGTATCAGGGGAGGTGTGATGGGAACGTCAATAAACGTTAACCTTTGGCGGGTCTCAGCACTTTAGCTCTATCTCAAACTCAAGTCTTGTGCATTAGCATCGTCGTATCGCCATTACTTTAGCAGAACTATTACATCGTAGAGTATCAGGGGAGGTGGTCTCGGTCCTTGTAGTCTCTGACTCTACCGGAGGGCCTTAGCTCTATCTCTATGGATGTTCTGAGGGATGCTGGGGTGAGGCCTTGGATACACTGTTTGGCATTAGGATTGGTTAGTTGCGAGCCCAGTTTGCAAGCCCTCGCCAGCAGGGGCTTAAGTGTTGGTATGGCACTGTACGACAATAAACGTTAACCTTTATTGTACAATGTTATGGTAGGGTGGATGGGGACGACAATAAACATTAACCTTTGGGCGGACTTCCACACCCTGTGTATAGAGGCAGAGTCAATAAACGTTAACCTTTGACCACCTAACTTTTCTATTGCGCATTGCAAACTTTAAACCAGACCAAAGATATGAATTGACTGCATACATATCTATTGTTGCATTGTTTTGTTTGCTCATTGAGCCATGATGTGTGCTCACCCCCTCGACGTCGAATATTTTTAGTTGATGATGCAGGTACTACCATCGAAGATTATGTCAATGCTCCAGTGTACGGGTACGTGGCGGCGATGAATGTTGAAGATGAAGTGGATACACATGACTCCTCTTGCGAGTGCAACTCATGTGTATTCGATTAGATTTTTAGTTTTCCTTATTTGGATTTATTAAAGACATGTATTTGCTACTTATTTATGTCTTAGTTGATACAGAATAATTTTCTATTTAATTATGAATATCACAGTAAATTCTCAGTTCATTTTACTATAAGACTTCCGCTATTTTGTATTTACTCTGATTATGAATGTGGATATATGAAGTTTAGATCAGCCGGATACCGTCTGTACGAGATCCTGGTTGAGCCGTTGGTTTGCTAGCGGTTCATCACACCATTCTGAATAGTACGAAATTAGGGTGTGATAGTAACCCTGGTAATTCTTTAGAAAATACGTCTGGATAGTCCCACACGACATTAATATCTTCTATTCGTAGTGCTTCCTTGGTAAGGTCGACCACAGTTACTAAATACCCATTTTCTCCTTTCTCAAGGCACTTCTTAGCCTTTAGCGCTGAGAGTATGAGCTTTCGTTTACTGGGAAGTTTGGTTCCCGAAAAACTGAACTCTGCTCCTTCTTTGTCTTTAAATGTCAGTTTCTTTTCGGCACACAATTGGTTTGCAGAATGCCGAACTAACCAGTCCATTCCCAAGATGACGTCAAAGTCTGCCATCTCAAGTTGGATCAAGGTTGCATCCAAGGTCTTTTCATCAATAAGCACTGGACATGGTCTATAACCTTTTTCTAACTCCACTTCTAATCCCATAGGTGATCGTACAAGTAGTTTGTAGTCTAAGGATTTAAGGGGTAGATTTAACTTCTTTCCAAACGTCGTAGATATAAAGGAATGAGTAGCTCCTGAATCAAAGAGTACTCTGGTGGGAATGCCATTAATAGGTACGATACCTGTGATTTGTTTTGGCTTAGTCTACACGCTCATGCAATGTAATACAACTGATCAAAAAAATGTAAGTCATACCTGTAACCACATCAGGCGATGCGGCAGCATCCTCGAATGTAACCGCGTAAACTCGTCCTTGATGTAGCTGCTTCTTGGGCTTAGGACATTCCCTTGCCATATGTCCCACTTGGTTGCAGTTAAAACATTTCATCCCTTCGGTAATTGGCTTCTGTTGCTGTTGAACTACGGGGGTAGTCTTGGTTGCAGCGGTAAAGCCTTGAGCACGGAAGGGTTTGAATGTCTTGTTATTCCCTCCATTATAAGAATTTCCAGCTGGCCTTTTGATACCTCTGTTTTGCATGAAATAACTCTCCTTCTGGCTCGATTCTATAACTCAAGCAATTTGTGCCGCTTCATTATAAATTTTCTTTTCATGTCCCAGAATGTGCTCGCGGATGCTTCCCCTAAGTCCCATGACGAACCTTCGGGTCTTTGTGCTTTCCTCTTGCATACTAGTGGGCGCAAAGAAGAAAAGCTCTTCATAACGCTGTTGATATGCATCCACGGTCATCTGTCCCTGATATAAACTCAGGAACTCTCTTTCCATAGAATCACTGAAACTTCTTGGAAAGTACTTCTCAAAGAACGCCTCTTAATAAATATCCCAAGTCAGTTGGGTGTGCTTTGTAAGTAAATACGTCCTGGTAGACCTCCACCAATGGTGTGCATCTCCTTTCAGCATAAAGGTGGCACACAACACTTTTTCTTCTTCATTTAATGTCATCATCATAAAGTTTCTTTCCATTTCGTCAACCCAGTGTGCCGGCCATAAAGGGTCTGCTGGCTTGCCATTAAACTCTCTGGGTTTCAGTTTCAGAAAGCGCTCCACCAGTCTGGAGTGATCTAGTGGCTACGGAACATACGCTCCATACATAGGTGGTTGGTAGTGATATCCACCTTGAGCTATTTCAGGATTTGGTACTTGAGCCTGCATGATAGGAGTCTGAGGTGCGTGAGGTACTATGTTACTTCCCCCTGGTGCTGTGCTTGCCTGTCCAGCTGGCATTGGAGGTGTTTGTGCAGCTGGAAGAGTTATGCCTATGGCAGCTTGGATAGTAGCTTGTGCCTGTTGCATCTGTTGTAGCTGTTGGGCCAAGTTCATTACAACTGTGGCCAAATCTGTAGGTAGAGCTGGCAGATTGGTAGGATTTTTCTGCCCATTTATGACGGACGGTGCCGTGTTCACGTTCCCCTGTGTTTTCGGGTGTGTCTAGTTATCTTCCCCACATGTGGTGGTGGTGGGATAGAGTTATGACTCTGTCTGGTTGCTCTGCGTCCCGCCATTAATTAATCTGATAGTGGGATTGCCTAAAATCATTGAACACGAGAGACAATCATTAATCATTTCATTCTCATATTTAAAAACCACTAAAAATTTCAAATTTCAAATTTTTCAGATCATTCTGTCGAAAAATGCTGTGTTTTCACTGTAGGGTCGATGGGTGTCCGACCCTCGTTATGCAACCCTGGGAAATCACCCATTCTTCCCGAGAGCCGGGGTTCGATGTGGGGGTCGGAGGATGTCCGACCCAGGGTGCGACCCCTGCTTCTCTGTCAGGTTCCCGAGAGCCGAGAGTCGATTCGGGGGTCGATTGTTTTAATCGAATTTTCCGACCCCCGGACTAAAAATCTGATTTTTAAGTCCGATTCAAAGTCCATTTCTCATTCTTTCTTCTCCGCTTCGACTCAGCTCTTCCTTCTGAGTTGCTACAGTGACAACTCCGATCCGTTGGTGGTTTGCACTCCTTGTTTCGTCGTCTACACCTCCGCTACAGGTATTTCTTCTACATTTTCATGTTTTTAGGTTTCTTAACCTAGGTTTTTGCTCGTTTATCTCGTATTTTTCAAATTAAAACCCAACCTCGCATCGCATAGATCACGCCGACCTACCCACCCCGTGTGTGTGGGTGCCCAGTGTCTCCATTGCTTGATAAAATGATCTTGTCAGTATCGGTATAAATGATTTTCCAATCGTAAAAATTTGATTTTTATTGGGGGCTTTTGTTGTTGGTGACTTGAGGATTGAAAGCCCTCAAAAATATTTGAGTTTCATCGGTTGGTTATTGAGAAACTCAAAATTTTCACATTTTGCCCTAATTTTGTCGAAATTTTGAATTTCTTAAAATTTCTTGCAATTCAATCTAATTAGTTGAGATTTTCGACTGTTTGATTCTCCCAAGATAATTTAGGATCCATGTAAGTCCTCCTGCCCACGCGTATGGGTGAAAAGTGAGGCTTTTGACTAATTTACATTGTCATTATGTCGAAATCTCGGGTTTTCCCTCTCTACTAACCCATTATTTGTTTTTCTTTCTATTTGCAGATACTATGGCTCGTACCAAGGTACCCAGAGTTCGCGAACGTCTTCGCCTCCGTTCCAATGAAGCCGAGACACATTATGCCCACTACGCTCGCAAGAAGGTAGAGGGAGGCCGCAAAGTGGACTTGGCTAGCTTAGCCTTGTTCAATGTGGAGAGAGCCTTTGGTGATATGGGATGGCTCCCTGTCATCACTTATGGCGCGTGTACCCGTCCTGACGTGGTACGCCAGTTCTACTGTAATCTCCAGGTGGTGGGAGATTACAATGATGTGGAGAGGGGTGGTGAGCTTCGCATCACGAGCTACGTCAAGGGGGTTGACGCTTCATTTGATTATCGACAGTTGGCCGACTTGTTGGGAATTTCCTATGCTAGCCCCATGGTGTTCTGTGCTCCGGAGAGCCCCAATTCTTTTTCCTACAGATGAGGGCTGAGATCGATAGCTAGCTCCTCAGACCTGATCGCTGGCAGATGAAAGCAAGTTATCTGCGTTCAGATCCACGGGTATACTGCAAGATCATTCAGCATAATCTGATACCGCAGAGTGGACATTACGAGAGGGTCTCCCAGTTGACCCAATATCTATTTTACTGCATATGCACTAGGCAGCCCGTCTGCCTTCCCTACATCATCATGCGTACGATGATCAGTGCCACGTTTCCCAGTCACACTGGTAACCTTCCTTACGGACGCATGATCACTACCTTGCTTACCCGCCTGGGGGTTGACTTAGTGGATGAGAAGATTCAGGAGAAATCCTTCTCATCGCCTTTGGATTAGGAGGCTATTTGCAAGATGGGCATGCGGGATGCCCAGGTCAGTGATGAGGCGAGGAATGCAATGGTGCACCCTCACACTCGAGTGGAGATGGCTGATGCTGAGGCTGCAGCAGCAGCCGCTGGAGCAGGGGTTCATGGGGATGATGACGACTGGCTATACATGGATGTAGATGCCATACCTCCTCCATCACCTACTCATGCTACTGGAGCTGGTCCGTCTTCTTCGGCTGGTCCTTCGTATGCAGCTGGTCCTTCGCATGCTCCTTCTGACGAGATGATGAAGGTCTTACATGAGATACGAGAGGCTCAGCGCATGTCTGACTTTAGGATGGGAGAGCTTCTAGAGGCTCAGCGCTCGTCCGATCAGCGGGTGGGAGAGCTTCTGGTTGCTCAGCGCGTATCGTATCAGCGGATGGGAGAGCTGAGGGATGCTCAGCGTGTGACTGACCAGCGGGTGGCTGATCTCATAGCTAGTCTCGAGAAGACCCAGACTTAGATAGCTTGGTTGACCAGAGTCTACGCTGAGGACTATGATTGAGACCGTGAGGCACCGCCTCCCCCATCACCTCCAGCTTGTTGATGTACTTCTTTTATTTTTCTTTTTGTATTTCAGAGTAACTATCCGGACTATGAACTGTACTCTGCTTTAATCATATATATATAAACCTTTGTTCTTCCTTTTGGTTGTATATAAATTTGTTTCTCATTTAATAGATGCATTATTGTCTTTCAGTTTAGTCTCAAACAACACAAGTGCTTATGGTGTGTTATTATTACATCTTTTAAATTTTTATCCTATCTCAGTTCACGACCTTTTGTGGAAGTATACGGTTTCACAGATAAAGCCTGAGATGCTCTGATACCAAGTTGTCACACCCCAATTCTGCACCAATCAGAACGGTGTGATGAACTGCTAATAAACCAACGGTTCAACCAGGATCTCTAGTAGGCGGTATCCATTAAAAATAAAACCATGCACATCCACAACCATAATCAGAATAAATACACAATAGCGGAAGTCTTATAGTAAATGAACTGAGCATTTTAGTTGTAATAATCATAACTAAAATATCAAGTTATTGTTGTATCAACTGAGACATAAATAAATAAAATACCAATTACATCCCTTTATAAATTCAAATAAAATCTTAATAGAATACGCATGAGTTGCACTCGCATGAGAGATCATGCGCATCCTCTAAGTCTTCAGCTTCCATTTCAGCAACACACGCATACACCGGAGCATTCATATAATCTGCAACTGTAGTACCTGCATCATCAACTAAAAATATTCGACGTCGAGAGGGTGAGCATACATCATGGCTCAGTGAGCAAACAAAATAATGCAACAAACATATGCATGCATTCAATTCATATCTTTGGTCTAGTAAATAAGTTTGCAATGTGCTATAGAAATGATAGGTGGTCAAAGATCACGTTTATTGACGCCGCACCTCTATACACGAGTGTGTGAAGCTGTCCAAAGATAACGTTTATTGTTGTTCCACATGCACCCAATCATGGACAATGTACACGCAAAGGTCACGTTTATTGTTGTACCCGTTGCCCATACCAACACGTAAGCCCCTGCTGGCGAGGGCTCGCAAACTGGACTCGCAACTAACCAATCCTAATGCCAATCAGTGTATCCAAGGCCTCACCCCAGCATCCCTCAATACGTCCATAGAGATAGGGCTAAGGCCCCCCGGCAGAATCAGAGACTACACGGTCCGAGACCACCTCCCCTCATACCCTACGACGTAATAGTTCTGCTAAGATAATGGCGATACGACGATGTCAGTGGACAAGACTTGAGTTAGAGATAGAGCTAGAGTGCTGAGACCCCGTCTATGACACCTCCCCCTGATACTCGCTCGCATCAAGTACACCAACCACACACATACATCCACATGCCTACTCCTATCATCATCATCATCATCACGTTATAAACAATAAATAAATATGCATGAACAGTAATAATAGAAATTTTGGATGACATGTTGAATGCACATAACAATCATACACGTATAAAATCAATCATGGCATTGGACTCAAGAGTAAAACAATTTATTATTAACCAATTAGTTTAGGTTTTGTTCCCTCACCTTTACTTAATCGTAGGTCCTCTTTCAAGCTTTAAGAATCAACTATATATCGATGTTATATCACTAGAAGACCAAATCAAGTCGATAGAATTTAATTAGAATTAATTCGGACTTTAAAAAGCATGTTGTTAACTAGGGGTCGATGCTAGGGTCGGAGGTTCCATCGACCCTGGGTGCGACCACCCACAGTCTGGACTTCCCGAACACTGGGGGTCGATTATCAGGGTCTGGTAGGGTCGGTTGGCCATCGACCCCCCATGTGACCCCCTGTGGGTTTAGTCAATTTTTCCTCCTACAGTCCATTCTTCGTGTTTGGGGGTCCTATGGCTTGCTTCTACAATCCATTCCACACATGTTCTATGGTCTAGAACCGTAGTTCACTCACCTATATGGCTTTCATGATTTCCCCCATGGTTTTCCCATGAAAACCTAACTATGGGTGGATAATTTGGGTTTCTCCTAGATCATTCCCTCTTCTCTATCTGTTCTAAGGTCTATAGAATTACATGGAGATAGTATCCATTGACCTGAGAATTAGGCTTGTTTCTTAGAAGCCTTCTCTTTGATATTCTTCTCCACTTTTCCTTTTCTTCTCTTTCTCTTCTCCTTCTCTTCTCTTTCACTCAATCCAATTAGGGTTCTAAAAGGAGTGAAAGAGGCTTAGGGACGTCCTATTTATAGAGTAGAAACTCAAAATTAAGCCCCATTGAGATTAGGAAAGAATCCCATTGAAATTTGGAAAGTTTCCGAATCACGGCTTCTGTCGGCAGACTGGGGGTCGTTAAGGGGGTCGGAGATCCCGTCGACCCCTGGTTCTTAAAATGTCCAACCCCCGGTATAAAACTCAGGGTCTGACTTTTATACTGGGGGGTCCGACCCTACCTTGCTGGGTATGCAACCCTCCCCCTATTTTTAGTGTTTTTGGGTCAGTTTAATACCTGGGATCGCGATCTCCCTCACGCACTTGATCCATTTGGCTCGACCATGATGGGTAGACCTGGTTCAAGGTGGTAAGACCGGGTTAGTTCGATACGGGTCTTACAACTTCCCCTGATACTCTACTCATACCAACACGTAAGCCCCTGCTGGAGAGGGCTTGCAAACTAGGCTTGCAACTAACCAATCCTAATGCCAATCAGTGTATCCAAGGCCTCACCCCAGCATCCCTTAATACGTCCATAGAGATAGGGCTAAGGCCCCCCGGCATAGTCAGAGACTACACGGTCCGAGACCACCTCCCCTCATACACTACGACGTAATACCTCTGCTAAGGTAATGGCAATATGACGAAATCAGTGGACAAGACTTGAGTTAGATATAGAGCTAGAGTGCTGAGGCCCGGCCTATGACACCCCCCCTGATACTCACTCGCATCAAGTACACCAACCACACACATACATTCACATGCCTATCCGTATCATCATCATCATCATCATGTTATAACAATAATTTAAATATGCATGAACAGTAATAATAGAAATATTGGATGACATGGTGAATGCACATACAAGCATACACGCATAGAACCAATCATGGCATTGGACTCAAGAATAAAACACTTTATTATTAATCAATTAGTTTAGGTCTTGTTCCCTCACCTTTGCTTGATTGTAGATCCTCTTTTAAGCTTTAAGAATCAACTAAATATCACTATTATATCACTAGAAAACCTAATCAAGTCGATAGAATTTAATTAGAATTAATTCTGATTTTAAAAAGCTTACTGTTAACTGGGGTCGATGCTAGGGTCGGACCTTCCATCGACCCTGGGTGCTACCACCCACATTCTGGACTTCCCGAACACTGGGGGTCAATGTTAGGGTCTGGTAGGGTCGATTGTCCATCGACCCCCGTGCGACCCCCCGTGGGTTTAGTCAAAATTTAGGTCCTACAATCCATTCCTTCGTGTTTGGGTCCTATGGCTTACTTCTACAATCCATTCCATACATGTTCTATGGTTTAGAACCATAGTTTATTCACCTATATGATTTTTATAATCTCCCCCATGGTTTTCCATGAAAACCTAACCATGGGTGGATGATTTGGGTTTGTACTAGATCATTCCCTCTTCACTATCTATTCTAAGGTCTTTAGAATTACATGGAGATAGTATCCATACCTGAGAATTAGGCTTGTTTCTCTGAAACCTTCTCTTGGATCTTCTTCTCCACTTTCCTTCTCTTCTCTTTCTCTCAATCCAATTAGGGTTCTAAAAGGAGTGAAAGAGGCTTAGGGACGTCCTATTTATAGAGTAGAAACTCCCAAAATAAGTCCCATTGAGATTAGGAAAGAATCCCGTTACAATTTGAAAAGTTTCCAAATCACGGTTTCTGTCGACAGATTGGGGGTCGATGAGGGGGTCGGAGATCCCGTCGACCCCTGGTTCTAAATTGTCCGACCCCCGGTTAGAAACTTAGGGTTTGACTTTTTATCTTGGGGGGGTCCGACCCTGCCTTGCTGGGTATGCGACCCTCCCCCTTATTTTTGTGTTTTTGGGTCAGTTTAATACCTGGGATTGTTATCTCCCTCACACACTTGATCCATTTGGCTCGACCATGATGGGTAGACCTAGTTCAAGGTGGTAAGACCGGGTTAGTTTGATACGGGTCTTACATGATAAATCTTTCTTTAATTTAGAGATGAATTGAGAACTATGATTGGATTTGCCTAGGGGCTGGATCTTTCCTTAATTCAGATGAATTGAGAACAATTTTTGGATTTGCCTAGGGGCTGAATCATTCCTTAATTCAGAGATGAATCGAGAACTATGATTGGATATGCCTAGGGGCTGAATCTTTCCTTAATTCAAAGGTAAATAGGGAACAATAATTGGATTTGCCTAGGGGCTAAATATTTCCTTAATTCAGAGGTGAATGGAGAATAGTGATTTGATTTCTCTAGGGACTAAATTCCTTAATTTTGAGATGAATTGAGAACAGTTATTGGATTTTCCTAGGGGCTGAATCTTTCCTTGATTTTGAGGTGAATCAAGAACTATGATTGGATTTGCCTAGGGGCTGAATCTTTCCTTAATTCAGAGATGAATCGGAAACTATGATTGGATTTGCCTAGGGGCTGAATCTTTCCTTAGTTCAGAGATGAATCGAAAACGGTGATTGGATTTGCCTAGGGGCTGAATCTTTTCTTAATTCAGAGATGAATCGAGAACTATGATTGGATTTACCTAGGGGCTAAATCTTTCCTTAATTTAGAGATGAATCGGGAAATATGATTGGATTTTCCTAGGGGCTGGATCTTTCCTTAATTCAGAGATGAATCGAGAATTATAATTGGATTTTCCTAGGGGCTGAATCTTTCCTTAATTCTGAGGTGAATCGAGAACTATGATTAGATTTTCCTAGGGGCTGAATCTCACATTGATTTTAAGATGAATTGAATATGATGTTTGAGTAGGCCCAGGGACTAAATGTACAAGAATATTCTAAACTTCTCAAGTATAGGTGTTTGTCGCCGCCTAAACTGAATGCTCTATTGGACTAAATTGACTGAGTTACTGATTGTGTTCCCAAATCTGATTGCCTCCTTTCTTAAAAGATTTGATGTTAAATCAAGATCTAGATTCATTGACTTCCATCGATTCATTTGGAAAGATAATATGGATGGATCTCAAGGTGGGAATCAATTCCCTAGTTGTAGGGGCCACTCACCCTAAAAGGGTGGATATGGTTGCAGTTTGATTTTCTTTCCGAAGGCATTGAAACCCAATGGAGAAATATCAAGATTCTAGACATATAAAGGAATGAAAGAAGTCACATGCACAATCAAAGATGAATTAACCAAACAAAGTTACCTCCCTAATAAGGGGAATTGGGTAAACATTATCCGAGTCAATTTAGTTGAATTTGATTAAGCCATGTGTTCAGTCTTGGGACCTCGTGATTCCAAAATGGATAATCAGTGGTATCAAGGTTTGGCCAATTGGATTATCGAATTTGATGAAATTGAGATGGATATATTAATCCATCGTCCTTATTAGGGATGGTTAGCAAAAGCGGTTCATAGATGAACAAACAAGTAAATTTCTTCTTGACCATGGTATCTATGTCTTGACAGGGATTTTCTTTTCATTTTTTGAAATTGACGTATTAACAATGAGAGATCCGACACATCGAACTTACTTAATTGAGGGTGTATAGTGACCGTCTACTATGATGTAAAACAGGTGTATACATAGCTCATACTCCCAATGGGTGAGAGTTCAAGATGCTCATCGTGTAGATTCTAATATGTTGACCAATCGAGGACAAAAACGGGCAGAACTTCGACGTCTCGAACATGGATGTCATGGTTAAGCAGATTTTACTGGGTCGGTTCAGGGATGAACCAAAAATAACAATCATTGGGCTACAATCTGGGTTAGGACAGAAAATGCCACCTTGACGAGGATGGGGTAACCTATCACCGAATGCACGATGAATAATGTGCCCCCATTCCCTTTATATACTATGTTGCAGGGATCCAAACGACGTGGAGTAGCATAATGCATTCCCAGGCGGACCCAAGAAACGCTCATTAGAGTCTGCTCGCCGATCGTGGTCTCACAAAGTACAGGCCAAGGCTGTGTGTTTCGCCTAGCGGGCTGCCCCATATGCATGGGACCCGGTTCGGCTATTCACACGAATGTGTGACTGAACCCATTCCCCCCAAAGAAATATTATACAAGCATAAATATAGTATCCTAAAATCTAGCATCCAATTCACACAAGGAAAGTTTTCATTTAGGAGTTTGACGTTTATATCCCCAGCGGAGCCGCCACTGTGAGGATAAAGATGGAAATCTTGGAAGTCGCCACCTAGATTAAGGCCTAGGACCTTAGAAATGTGAAATCTCACCCCAAGGTAAGACTTCGAATGACTCATGACCCTTAGATTAGATTTCTGGTCTATCAGAGATTGGGTAAGCGTCAGGTTACGGTTATGGGAAGGGGTTAGGCACCCAAACTGTCACACCCCAATTCCGCACTATTCAGAATGGTGTGATGAACCGCTAACAAACCAATGGTTCAACCAGGATCTCGAGTAGGCTATATCCGTGTTATCTGAACCCCATACATTCACATTCATAATCAGAGAAAATATATAATAGCAGAAGTCTTATAATAAAATGAACTGAGAATCTATTGTGATATTAATATTTAAATAACAAATTATTCTGTATCAACTAAGACATAAATAAATATCAAATACATGTCTTTAATAAATCCAAATAAAAAAGGCTAGAAAAAATATCTAATCGAATACACATGAGTTGCACTCGCAAGAGGAGTCATGTGTATCCACTTCAGCTTCAACTACCACCGCTGCAACGTTCCCGTACTCTGGAGCATTTATATAATCTTCAACGGTTGTACCTGCATCATCAACTAAAAATATTCGACGTCGAGGGGTGAGCACACATCATGGCTCAGTGAGAAAACAAAACAATGCAACAATACATATGCATGCAATCAATTCATATCTTTGGTCTGGTTTTACGTTTGCATTGTGCTATAGAAAGGATAGGTG
Organism: Protea cynaroides; assembly: GCA_028583415.1. Taxonomy (NCBI): domain Eukaryota; kingdom Viridiplantae; phylum Streptophyta; class Magnoliopsida; order Proteales; family Proteaceae; genus Protea; species Protea cynaroides. The sequence goes on along the minus strand of CM053274.1, from coordinate 44,260,653 downwards.
GCCGCCGCACCTCTATGCACGAGAGTGTGGATACGCCCGATGACTCTCACCGTCGCCCAAAGCACCCAAATGAACATTGTACAACGAATGTTACATTTATCGATGCACAACTCCATACTAGCAAATGAACCCCTAATGGCTAGGGTTGCAAACGGGGCTCGCTACTAACCAATCTTAATGTCAAACAATGTATCCAAGGCCTCACCCCAACATCCCTCAGAGCACCCGTAGAGATAGAGCTAAGGCCCCCCGGTAGAGTATAGGACTCAAGGACCGAGACCCTCCTTGATGCCCTACGTCGCAATAGTTCTGCTAAGGTAATGGCGATACGACGATGCTAATGCACAAGACTAGAGTCAGAGATAGAGCTAAAGTGTCCGGATCAAACACCGCATAACACCTCCCCTGATGCCCTACTCACATCAATCACACTAACCACACACAAACATTCACATGCCTATTCCTAGCATCAACTCATCATCATGATGTTATAAGTAAACAAAGTTAAATATGCATGAACAATAATAGCAGGAATATTGGATGACATGTTGAATGCACATTACAAGCATATTCTCATAGAATCAAGCATAGCATTGGACTCAAGAAAATAAAAGTAGTTTATTATTAACCAATTAGTTTAGGTCTTGTTTTCTCACCTTAGCTTGTTATTAGATCTTCTTCCAAGCTTTAGAATCACCTTTATAATGTTATTATATTGCTAGAAGACCTAACAAAGTCGATAGAATTTAATTAGAATTAATTTTGAATTTAAAAACCATGCTGTTAACTGAGGGTCGGAGGTAGGGTCGGAGTCATGATCGACCCTGGGTGCGACCCTCCCCATTCTGGACTTCCCGAACACTGAGGGTCGATCCTTAGGATCACATAGGGTCGGATGGTCATCGACCCTCTGTGCGACCCTCGGTGGATTTTGGTCAAGAGCCTTGAATTATCCACCTAGATGGCTTTCATGTAATCTCCCATAGTTTTCTATGAAAACCTAGCCATGGGTTGATGGTTTGGGTTTCTCCGAGATCATACTCTCATCATTATCTATCCTAAGGTCTATAGAAACTCATGGAATTAGTATCCATACCTGAGAAGAATACTCCTTCTCTGCAACTCTTCTCCTTTTTGCTTTCTTCTCCCCCTTGCTTCTCTTCTTCTTCTTTTCCTTCTCTTCTCTTTCTCTCAATTCAATTAGGGTTGTAAAAGGAGTGAAAGAGGCTTAGGGACGTCCTATTTATATAGTAGAAACTCCTAAAATAAGTCCCATTGAGATTTGAAAAGAATCCAAATCAAAAATTAAGAAATTTCCTAATTTCAGTTTCGACGGAAACTGAGGGTCGATGGGAGGGTCGATGATCCCGTCGACCCTAGGTTCTTAAGATGTCCGACCCTCCCTGTAAAACAGAGGGTCTGACTTTCTGTTTTGGGGGGTCCGACTCTCCTTAGCTGGGTATGCGACCCTCCCCTTAAATTGAGTATTTTAGGGTCAATTTGATACCTGGGATCTCGATCTCCTTCACGCTCTTAGTCCATTTGACTCGACCATGATGGGTAAACCTGGTTCAAGGTGATAAGACCGGGTTAGATTGACACGGGTCTTACACAAACCGCTCGATCAAAATCAGTCTCCTATGCCTTTCCTATGCTAGACTCTATTTATTAAACCGAACCAAACCAAGTGGTTTGATATCATTGAACTGAATCTGTATCCATCAGATTGCCTACGTATCATGGAATTATTCTAAAAATCAGGTTCACCATCGTAGTTCAGGTGTGATTAAAGTTTATGGATGTGATTTATGCTTGTGCATGATTAAGTTCTTTGTTCAAGTTGAAGTTTATGCTTGAAAGGCTGAGAAACCCTATGGGTTAGGATCTGGATAGTCCATGCGAACTGATAAATAGTCCTAGTGGATCTAAGAATAACCCTATTTGGGTCAAATATGGATAACCCTATCTGGGTTGGAATGTGGTTAACCCTATTTAGGTTGAAATATTGATAAATATCCTAGTAGATCTATGGATAGTCCAGGTGGACTAAGGTTTGGATTCGAATTTGGGTTTCTCCCAAATGACCTACGTATCCTAGGGTTTGCCCTAGGAATCATAATTCACGTAGTTCGGGATGAATAACCCTATTTGGGTCAAAATGTGGGTAAGTATCCTAGTGGATATATGGATAGTCCGAGTGGACTAAGGTGTGGATAACCCTTTTTGGGTTGGAATATGGATAGATATCCTAGTGGATCTATGGATAGTCCGAGTGGACTAAGGTGTGGATCCGAATTTGAGTTTCTCCCAAATGGCCTACGTATCCTAGGGTTTGCCCTAGGAATCAGAATCCGCATAGTTCGGACTAATAACCCATTCTAGGTTAATGATTGAAAACCTATTCTAGGTTTAGGGTTGAGAACCTATTCTAGGTTTAGGGTTGAAAACCTGTTCTAGGTTTAGGGTATACCGAGGGGCAAAATCATCCTGAATTACCTTTTCAACCTATGTTCTAATTTTAGAAAGTTTGGCAAAATATTTTTCTTTCTTTATTAAGGTTTTTATTATTTCCATTATGCCCTTCCCAAGAATGTGGGTGCCTAAATGCATGTTCCCACACCTAATATGTTTGCTAGGTGTACAAATATGGCAGTTTGACTAGGGTGTTACATAAATTAAATTATTGCCCAAAATAAAATATTCTATCTAAATATGACATATAAAACATTTATGGCAAGAAATTCACATGTAGTAAGATTGTTTAAAATCTCTCAAATATGACATGTATTGTAAATAAGGTAAGAGCCTATATGGCATGATCTAGTATGCTATCTTCTAAGCATGGAAAGACCTAATATGGCAGTGAGCATTTAAACATGACAATGAACATCCAAATATGACAATGAACATCCAAACATGACAGTGAGCATTTAAATATGGCAATGAGCATCTAAATATGACAATGAACATCCAAATATGGCAATGAGCATCCAAATATGGCAATGAGCATCCAAATATTCATAATGAAAAATTCAACGGTATAAATCACTATTGGTGGTAATCTAACCGTTCAAATTTATTTCAATCACTCCCAAAGATAATCTAACGGTCCAGATCATTTATCATGATAATATAACCATTCATATCCATTTACATCACTTTGAAGACAATCCAACGGTTTAGATTATTCAAATTAATGATCTAACCATTCAGATTACTCAAATCAAGGTAAATTATGATTAATGGATCAAATCAAAACTCCAAGATCAAATCATGTTTTAAGCATCATAAATTCAAAATCAAATCCTGTTTTAATAATCATAACTTCAAGATTAATCATGTTTTAAGCATCATGAATTTAAAAATCAGATCATGGGATCAAGGTAAAGTAGAGGGTGATGATAGGTGTGAAGGGATGAGGGACTGCTAGATTTCGGTGGTAACATGTGACGATGGCTGCAAGCAGTAGGATAGGAAGAAGAAAATAATAAAATTAAAGCTAAAGCAAGGAAAAGGGATCGGTGGTGGCTTACCTGAATTGCAGACCCGTCTCTGTGTTCTCCTCCTTCTTCTTCTCCTTTCTGCTCCAGCTTCCTCTCTCTCTATTCTCTTCTGATTTTTTTTTTCTTTTCTCGATCTCCTCTCTCGATCCCACTCAATCTCTCTCCCTTCTTTCTTCTCTCTTTTTTTTATCTCTCTCGGCCTCTCTCTTTTCTCGGTTTTCTTTTTCTCTACTTTTTTTCTCTTTTTTTTTTATCTCTTCGGTTCTCTTAATCCCCAACGCTCTCTCTCTCTCAATCTCCCTCTCTTCATCTTGATTTCATTTTTTTTATCTTTTTCTCACCCTCTCTTTCTCCTCTCTTGATCCCACTCAATCTCGAGCTCTCTTTTTCTTTTTCTTTTTTATTTTTTCTCCTCCTCTCATCTCTCTCTCTCTCTCTCTCTCTCTCTCTCTCTCTCTTCTTTCGGTTTCTCTCCACCGCCCTCTCTCTCTCTCGATCCTCTCCCTCTTTTTTTTATTTTTTCCTTTTATTTTTTCTTCCACCCCACCCCTCTCTCTCTTTCTCGATCCTCCCTTCTTCTTCTTTTTTTTTCTTTTGTTTTTTCTTTTGATTTTCCACCGCTCTCTCTCTCTCTCTCTCTCTCTCTCTCTCTCTCTCTCTCTCTTTCTCCCTTCGGATTTTCCTCCAGCTCTCTTTTTTTATTTTTTTCTCTCTCGATCCCTCCCTCAATCTCGATTTCTTCTCCCTTTTTTTTTTATTTTTTTCCTCCTTCTCTCTTTCCCTCTTCTCCTTTTATATATTTTTTTCTTTCCTCGGTTTTGCCCCCCTTTTTTCGGTCCTTCTCTTTTCTCCTCTTCTAGATCTCCTCGATCTTCTCCTCTTCTCCTCCTCTAGATCTTCTCCTTTTCTGTTTTTATCTCCACTGCCCTTTCTCTCTCTCTTCTTTCGGTCCCTCCCTTTTCTCCTCTTATAGTTCTCCTCGATCTTCTCCTCTTCTCCTCTTTTAGATCTTCCCCTTTTCTTTCCTTATAACCGACCCCAAGCTTCGTTTTTCAGCCACCTAGCAGCCTTTTAGGAAAGAAATCCCGCTGCCCTCCTTCTTTCCTCTCCTTTCCATCTTCGGTAATCTCACCAACTCCTTTTTTATTTGGATCCTGATTTGCTTTTTATATATAAAACATACATATAAATATATAATATATTAATATATTAATATATATAATATAATATACATATAAAACATATGTATATATTATATGATATATTATAATATATTATACATTATATAATAATATATAAAGAAATATATGCATGTGCACCGACATGTATTGGTCCGGATTGACAAGGATTGACTGGATTGGACCAATACTGGCTTGGATTGAGCTGAGTTGACTGGATTGACTGGAATTAAATGGGTTGGGCCAAGATTGGCTTGGGTTGAGCTGAGTTGACTGGATTGACCGGAATTAATTGAGTTTTCTCTCTTTATCATTTCATGGGCTATTTCCGTTGCTATTCAGCATGGAATTTTTTGATAGCCTCTATTCCCAATTTTCTACGTTCACTTTGTAGAACATTAAAAATGAGGAATATTGGAGCTTAAATCAACTCATTTGGAAATAAAATGACCAACCTATGAATTTTTGAAGTTTAAGCAGATCAATTATCGATAATTTGGTTGACCATTCTGCATGGGATCTTTCGGAGACTTCAATCGAAAATCCTTTACGTCTACTTTGTAAAGTACTAAAAATGGAACATAATGAAACTAAAATCACCTGATTTGGATTTGGGGTGACAAAAATATGAATTTCTGAAGGTTAAATGGTCATTTCCATGTGTAATTTTGCATGAGACCCTTCAGAGACTTCTACTTGGGATTTTTCCACGTCCACTTTGTAGTACATCATAAATGAAGAATAATTGCCTTGGAATCATCTGAATCCGACGTAGAACGGAAAAGATATGAAGCTTTGAACTTCTAACGATAATTTGCATGAAAGTTTGCATGGGGCCCACTGGTGACTTCTACCCAGGATTTTTCACGTCCACTTTGTAGAACATCATGAATGAAGAATAAAGACATTGGAATCATCTGAATCCGACGTAGAACGGAAAAGATATGAAGCTTTGAAGTTCTAACGATAATTTGCATGAAAGTTTACATGGGGCCCACTGGTGACTTATACCCGGGATTTTTCACGTCCACTTTGAAGAGGACTAAAAATGAGGAATATTGGCCTTTGATTGATCTAATTCCGATATCAGATGACCCAAATATGATGTCTTGAAGTTTGAATGACAATGCATGCATGATAGGATAATTACGTAAATGCCCCTGCACTTTCAAACTGCGATATCTTCCTTGTTTGAAGTCAGAATTTGATGATTCCGGTCTCATTTTGAAGATAATTTCACAACCTATTCATCCAAGTAGATAATTACCCATGACCCTGTTGTGGGGTTCAGTGGAGAATCACAAGTCTTTGGATTAAATGTCGAAAGCTGCCATATTGGTTCACTTATACAGAGGGTGACAAAAATGGGGTGCTTACAGTAGGGTTGACCCCACCTCAACAGAAGTCCAACCTATGATTTTCTAGTCGTAGGGTCGCATGACTAGAAAAATGTAGGGTCGACGGATCCTGTGACCCTACGTCCGACCCTACGATGACAGACAGAAATCGTAAATTAGGAAACTTTCCTAATTCCAAGGGGTTCTTTCCTAAAATCAATGGGACTTATTTTGGAGGGTTTTACTCTATAAATAGGATGTCCCTTAGCCTCTTTCACTCCTTTTAGAACCCTAATTGAAAGTGAGAAAAGAGAAAGAGAAGGAAAAGAAGAAGAGAAGGAAAATTGAAGAAAATGCTAAGGAAGAGGAGGAAGTTCAGAGAAACCTCTGAATCTCAGCCAACTTCAGGTATGAATCTAAGTCCCTTCATAAATTAAGAGCCTAGAATGGATTATGAAGAAGTTAGGATTAAGAAACCCAAATCATCCATCCATGGATGAGTTCCAAAGGAATCCATGGAAGTAATCATCATAGGCAATGGAAAGTGTGTAAAAATCATAGTTATGAGCTGTAGAACAATCTTAGAATGGACCTACGAGACCACAGGATCGACCACATGCCCTCGGGAAGTCACAGGGAGGATGTGGTTGGACGTAGGGTTGATTGGTAACCGACCCCACGTCCGACCCTACACCCTAGGGTCGATTGGTAACCGACCCTAAGTGCTGCTCTACCTGCGACCCTACGATTTCAGCTAGTCTAAATTTGTTGAAATTAATTCTAATTAAAATCTATCGACTTGTTAGGCCTTTCTAGTGATTTAAAGGTGATTCATAAAGCTTGAAAGATGATCTACACTCAATCAAAGGTGAGGGAACAAGACCAAAACTAATTGGCTAATAATAAACTGTTTTCGTTTATTGAGTCCAATACCGTGAATGATTCTATGCTTGTATGATTGTAATGTGCATATCACATGTCATCCAATATTCCTGTTACTACTGTTCATGCATATTTACTTTCCGTTTATTTATAATATGATGTTGATGATGATGCTAGGAATAGGCATGTGAATGTATGTGTGTGCTTAGTGTACTTGATTCGAGTAGAGCATCAGGGGGAGGACGTGACACTGTGGTTCAGCCTGGTCACCAGACTTTAGCTCTATCACTACTCAAGTCTTGTCCACTAGCATCTTCGTATCGCCATTACTTTAGCAGAACTATTACGTCGTAGGGCATCAGGGGAGGTGGTCTCAGACCGTGTAGTCTCTGACTCTGTCGGGGGGCCTTAGCTCTATCTCTATGGATGTATTGAGGGATGTTGGGGTGAGGCCTTGGATACATTGTTTGACATTAGGATTGGTTAGTTGCGAGCCCAGTTTGCAAGCCCTCGCCAACAGGGGCTTACGTGTTGGTATGGGTAGAGCATCAGGGGAAGTGTGATGCGGTGCGGTCCAAAGCACTTTAACTCTATCTCTATTCCATGGTGGGGTGGATGTGGACAACAATGGTATTTGATCTATTGGTTGGGCTTACACACCCTGTGTATAGAGGCGAGGCGGCCACCGAACCTTTCTATTGCACATTGCAAACTTATGAACCAAACCAAAGATATGAATTGAATGCATGCATATGTTTGTTGTATTGTTTTGTTTGCTCACTGAGCCGTGATGTGTGCTCACCCTTTCGACGTAGAATATTTTTAGTTGATGATGCAGGTACCACGGTTGAAGACTATATGAATGCTCCTATGTATGGACATGCGGCGGCAATGGACGCTGAAGTTATGATGGAGTCGCATGACTCGTCATGCTAGTGCAATTCTTGTATTTTCGATTAGAATTTTATTCAATTTATACAGACGATGTAATTGATTAAATATTTTATTTTATGTCTTAGTATCTTCTGGAGATAATTGAATACTTAATTTATGTTATCCTCTTTAGACTTTCATTCATTTATATAAGACTTCCACTATTGTTTATTTACTCTGATTATGGTTGTGGATGTGTATGGTTTAAGCAAATGGATACAGCCTATTTGAGATCCTGATTGAACCGTTGGTTTATTAGCGGTTCATCACACCATTCTAAATAGTACGAAATTGGGGTGTGACAAATGGTGTTTGATCCATTGGGCGGCTTCACACACTCGTGTATAAAGGTGCGGCGGCCACCTATCTTTTCTATTGCACATTACAAACTTATGAACCAGACCAAAGATATGAATTGAATGCATGCATATGTTTGTTGCATTGTTTTGTTTGCTCACTGAGCCTTGATGTGTGCTCACTCTTTCGACATCGAATATTTTTAGTTGATGATGCAGGTACCACTGTAGAAGACTATTTGAATGCTCCGATCTACGAACATGTTGCGGCGATGGATGCAGAAGCTATGAAGGAGTCGCATGATTCGTCATGCAAGTGTAACTCATGCGTCTTCGATTAGATTTATAGTTGGATTATTAAGAACATGTAATTAAATAATTTATGTTATTTTATGTCTTAGTCATTTGAAGATAATTGGATAATTTATTTATGTTACCACTATTAGACTCTCAGTTCATTAGTATAAAGACTTCCGCTATTGTTTATTTACTCTGATTATGGTTGTGGATGTGTATGGTTTAAGCAAACAGACACAACCTATTTGAGATCCTGGTTGAACGATTGGTCTATTGACGGTTCATCACACCATTCTGGTTGGTGCAGAATTGGGGTGTGACAACTTGGTATCAGAGCTCTAGGACCCTGTCTATTAAACCGATATACTTCCACAAAAAGTTCGTGAACTGAGTTAGGATGAAATTTAAAAGCTGTAATAATAACACAATATATGCACCTGTGTTGTATGAGACAAAATTAAGAAAGAGAATAATGCACTATTAAGATAAGAAACAAGTTTCATATACACATCGAATAAAAAGTAACATATATACATATCCAAATCAGAGTACGATCTACAATCCGGATAATTACTCTGTAGTACAAGAAAAAACAAAAAGAAAATGTGCATCATGGAGCTGGAGGTGCTGGAGGAGGTGGTGCCTCGCGATCTCTATCGTAATCCTTAGCACACACTCTAGTTAGCCAGGCTACCTGAGTCTGGGTCACCTGAAGACTAGCGGTCAGGTCGGCCATCCGTTGATCAGACATGCGCTTGGGATCTAGAAGCTCTCCTACTCTCCAATCAGGCACTCGCTAAGCCTCTCTAATCTCACGCAGCAGCCCCATCACATCATCAGATGGTGGGTGTGAAGGACCAACTGTGTTTGAAGGAATCTGAGATGGGCCAGCTCTAGTGGAATGCCGTAGTGATGGAGGAGGTATGGCGTTTACATCCATATACATATGATCATCATTCTCAGCATAACCCCCATGGACTCCTACTGCTGCTGCTGCTGCTACTGCCTCGGCGTCTGCTATCTCTACCCGGGTACGGGGACGCACTAGAGCGTTCCTCTCATCATCACTAACCTACGCATCTCGCATCCCCATCCTGCAGATGGCCTCCCAGTCCAGGTCAAAAGAGAAAGTATCCTCATGAATCCTTTCATCTAATAAGTCGATGTGTAGGCGTGTGAGTATAGTAGTGATCAGATGTCCGTAGGGCAGGTTGCCTATATGACCAGGTGTCGTAGCACGAATCATCATCCGGATAATAATGTATGGAAGGTAGACCGGCTGCCTAGTGAAAATGCAGCACAAGACATACTGGGTCGACTGAGAAATCCTATCATAATGGCCACTCTGGGGAATCAGGTTGTGCTGAATGATCTTGCAGTACACCCGAGGCTCTGGCCGAAGGTTGATTGCCTTCATCTCCCAGCGATCACCTCTAAGAAGCTGGCTATCAATCTCAGGATGCATCATCAAGGATAGGAACTAGGGTTCCTTAGGAGCACAGTACACCAAGGGGCCGTCATTTGATATGCCCAGGAGATCAGCCAACTACTGGCAGTTAAAGGAAACTTCCACCCCTTTCACATAGCTAGTGATCCTGAGCTCCCTACCCTCGTCTGTATCATTGCGATCACCCACTACCTAGAGGTTGCAATAGAATTGCTTCCCCAAAGCAGGACAGGTACAAGCCTCATATGTGATCACGGGAAGCCAACCCATGTCACTGAAGGCACCTTCTACGTTAAACAAGGCTAGACTAGCCAAGTTTACACAGCGACCACCTTCCACCTTCTTACGCTCATAATGAGCATACTGAGCCTCTGCCTCGTTAGAGCGGAAACGAATGAGATCATGAGCTCTGGGAACCTTAGTACGAGCCATGTTATCCGCAAAGACACAGAAAAATAAACAAGATATTAGATATGGTGAGGTGAAAAACTTAAAATTTCGGCATTATAACGGCATGATTTGGCCAAAAGCCTCACTTTTCACCAAACAGTTGGGCAAGAGGACTTACATATGTTCCAAACCATCCTGCCAAGGTCATACAGTTGGAAATTTAAACTAAGAAGATCAAATTTGAAGAAATTTCAACAAATTAGAAAAATCCCAAAATTTAGGTCAAAAGAGGAAAATTTCAAGTTTCTCAAAAACCAACCAATGAAACTCAATTTTCTTGAGGGCTTTCGTCCATTGGGTGGCCAATAGCAAAAACCCCCAATAAAAATTGAATTTTTACAACTAGAAAAATTTTAATTTGAAGAAACCGCTATAAATGGAGAAAAACCTAGTTTTGAAAGCTTAAAAATGAGAAACAATAGAGAGCATACTTGAAGGAAAGGAACCGAAGTCCTGAACGGAAGAAATAATCACCAAACACTAGGGGTTGATACTATAGCAACTCAAGGGAAGCGAGTTGAGTTGGAGGAAAGCAGAAAGAGTAAGAAATGACTCCAAAATCGGGTTTAAAAACCTAATTTTGGGTCGTGCGGTCGCAGAATTCGACAAAATGTGCGACCCTACGACCGATCCTAGGCTCTCGGTGAGTTGACAGGGTTTTGTGAGGTCGCATACCCTGGGGTTGAACATAGAGCGACCCTACCATCGACCCTAAGATGGAAAATACAGTATTTTATCTGAATGACTTGGAAGTTGGAATTTTACATTGATTTGATGGATTTCGACATGGGAATGACGTATATTATGATTGCCTCGTATGTTCTATGATTTTTTTTCCAGACATTACCACCACCGGAACAGGAAATGGCTGGGCGAAGAGTGACCAGACGAGGACGTAACCCAATTCCACCACCATCACCTATGGAGGAAACTAGCCATGAAATTCCTGAAGTACAAGAGAATCCGAATGTGGCACCGCCAGGAGCTAATGGCCAGGAAAATCATACAAACTTGCCAGTCCCACTTGCAGATTTGGCTACAGCAGTAATGAACCTAGCACAACAGCTGCAGTAAATACAGCAGATGCAAGCCAATATGCAAGCTGCTATAGGAATGGTTTTTCCAGCTGCACATACGACACCTATGCCAGTTGGACAAGCTAGCACAGTACCAGGGGGTAGCAACACGGTACCCCGAGCACCTTAAACGCCAGTTCTGCAAATTCCAGTACAAAACCTTGAGGTAGCCCAAGACAGCTATCAGCATCAACCACCTATGTATGGGGCCTATGCTCAGTATCAGTTGGACCACTCTCGACTGATCGAGCGCTTCTTGAAAATGAAGCCTAAGGAATATAATGGCAAGCCAGCGGATCCTTTGTGGCCAGCTCATTGGATCGACGAGATGAAAAGGAATTTCATGATGATGACTGTTAATGATGAGGAAAAAGTACTGTGTGCCACATTTATGCTGAAAGGCAATGCACACCACTGGTGGAAGTCTACTCGGAGTTATCTGTTAACTAAGCACGCCCAATTGACCTGGGCTATCTATAAAGAGGCATTCTTTGAGAAATATTTTCCCAGAAGTTTCAGAGATGCTATGGAAAGAGAGTTCCTGAGTTTGTATCAGGGACAGATGACTATGGATGCATATCAACAGCGTTATGAAGAGCTATTTTTCTTTGCTCCCTCTAGCATGCAGGAGGAAAATACTAAAACCCAAAGGTTCTTCATTGGACTTAGGGGAAGCATTCGGAACATGTTTTGGGGCTAGAAAAGAAAGTTTATAATGAAGCCGTACAAATTGCTCGAGTGTTAGAATCGAGCTAGAGGGAGAGCTACTTTGCTCAGAATAGAGGTATCAAAAGGCCAAATGGAAATTCATATAACGGAGGGAACACAAAGACATTTAAAACCTTCCGTACTCAAGGCTTTAATGCTGCAGCCAAGACTACTCTAATAGTCCAACCTCAACAGAAGCAAAATAGTGAAGGAGTAAAATGCTATAACTGTAATCAAATGGGACATTATTCAAGGGAGTGTCCTAAGCCCAGGAAGCAGCTACAAAAAGGAAAGGTTTATGCAGTTACATCTGAGGATGCTGCCGCATCGCCTGATGTAGTCACAGGTATGACTTGAACCTTTCATTTGTATTACCTTGTGTGAGCATGTAGACTAAATTAAAACAAATCACAGGTATCGTACCTATTAACGGCATACCTGCCAGAGTAGTCTTTGATTCCGGAGCTACTCATTCTTCTATATCTGTGTCATTTGGAAAGAAGCTAAATCTACCCTCAGATCTTTAGATTACAAATTGCTTGTACATTCGCCTATGGAATTAGAAGTGGAACTAGAAAAAAGGTTATGGACCATGTCCAGTTCTTATCGGCGAGAAGATTTTGGATGCAACCTTAATTCAACTTGAGATGGCAGACTTTGACATTATCTTGGGAATGGATTGATTAGCTCGGCATTCTGCAAACCTATTATGTGCAGAAAAGAAACTGACATTTAAAGACAAGGAAGGAGCAGAGTTTAGTTTTGTGGGAACAAGACTACCCCGTAAACCAAACTCATCCTCTCTGCATTAAAGGCTAGAAAATGCCTTGAGAAAGGAGGAGTTGGGTATCTAGTATCAGTGGTCGACCTCACCAAGGAAGCACCACGAATGGAGGATATTGATGTTGTGCGTGACTTTCTAGATGTATTTCCTGAGGAACTACCAGGACTACCATCCGACCGAGCGACAGAGTTCGTTATAGATCTTATACCCGGAGCCGCACCAGTATCTAAAGCACCCTATCGAATGACTCCTACTGAACTAAAGGAACTAAAGGTACAGTTACAGAAATTACTGGACAAGGGTTATATTAGACCCAGCATATCACCATGGGGAGCGCCGGTATTGTTTGTGAAGAAGGACGGTAGTGTTCGACTTTGTATAGACTATCGAGAATTGAATAAGTTTACAATCAAGAATCGGTACCCGTTGCCTCGGATCGATGACTTGTTCGATCAGTTGCAAGGTGCCAAGGTGTTCTCCAAGATTGATCTTCGGTCAGGATACCATCAGCTGAAGATTAAGGAAGGTGATATTCCAAAGACAGCATTCAGAACAAGATATAGACATTATGAATTTTTAGTCATGTCTATTGGATTGACTAACGCACCCGTAACTTTTATGGAACTCATGAATCGGGTATTCAATGATATGTGATGATATATTGGTCTACTCCAAAGACAAGGAAACTCATGTCATGAATCTAAGAGCCGCTCTACAACGACTAAGAAAAGAGAAGCTTTACGCCAAATTTACAAAGTGTGAGTTTTGGCTAAATGAGGTCGCTTTCTTAGGCCATGTTTTATCCGCTGAGGGAATTAAAGTGGATCCTAGCAAGATTAAAGTCATTGTGAAATGGGAAGCACCTAAGAGTATTGTAGAAATCAGAAGTTTCCTAGGTCTAGCTAGGTATTACGGACGATTCGTGGAAGATTACTCTAGAATCGCCGTACCTCTTACCAGTTTGACTAAGAAAGGAGAAAAGTTTGTTTGGACTGGAAAATGTGAAGAAGGTTTTCAAACATTGAAGGCTAGATTGATATCTGCTCCCATCTCAACTATTCCTATTCCAGGACAACCATTTACCTTGTACACTGATGCGTCTGGGTTGGGTTTAGGATGTGTGCTTATGCAAGGAGAACAAGTAGTTGCGTATGCCTCAAGACAACTGAAGACACATGAAAAGAACTATCCCACTCATGACATGGAATTAGTAGCTGTAGTACATGCTGTCAAGATATGGAGACATTATTTGTATGGAGAGAAATTTCAGATTAAATCAGATCATAAGAGTCTCACTTATCATTTTAATCAAAATGAGTTGAACATGAGACAAAGAAGATGGCTGGAATTATTGAAGGATTATGATTGTGATATTCAGTATCATCCAGGGAAAGCAAATGTAGTTACTGATGCGCTAAGCAGAAAAGCAATGATAAAATCCCAAGGAGAGGTTAAAACGACTGCGGCATGTGTGTTACTGGGAATGTATTCCATCATGGTAATGAGCAGTTCGTGATAGATGCACTGGGCGGATCAACCAATCAAGGGTTTATTCATCGGTTTTCAAATATGTTTGCAACATTGAAGATTGTACCGGATATAATAGATGAAGTGAAAGCCGCTACTAAATTAGACCCTTATCTAAGAACGGTGCAAGAAGACATCGAAAAAGGTAGGACTATTCCTGAGTTCACCTTGGACGTTGAAAAGGTGCTGAAGTACAAAGGAAGAGTATGTGTTCCTGAAACCGAAAACTAGGATATTATACACAAACTAATGAAGGAAGCTCACACCACCGCTTATTCGGTACATCCTGGAAGTACAAAGATGTATCATGATTTGAAGAAATTATATTGGTGGAGAGGAATGAAAGCGGATGTAGCTAAATTTGTGTCTCAATGCCTAAATTGTTAGAGAGTAAAGGCTGAAAGACAAAGACCTGCAGGATTGTTGCAGCCACTGCCAGAACCAACATGGAAATGGGACTGCATCACTATGGACTTCATCACTAGGTTACCATTGACTCCTCGAGTAGTTGACGCGGTCTGGGTGATTGTAGATCATCTGATTAAGACAGCTCGCTTCGTAGCTATACGACCTCAGTATACCCTAGAGAGGTTCGCCAAGCTATATGGGGATAATATTGTCAGATTGCATGGTGTACCTGAAAGCATTGTGTCCGACAGAGACCTACACTTTACCTCAAAGGTTTGGAAAGGATTACAAAAGGCTATGGCTACAATGTTGAAGTTTAGTACTGCATTCCATCCTCAGACAGATGGACAGTCGGAGCGTACCATTCAGATTTTAAAAGACATGCTTCGAGCTTGTGTTATTGATTTCAAAGGATCATGGGATGAGAAACTACCATTGATCGAGTTCGCCTATAACAATAGTTATTAGGATACTATACAGATGTCACCCTATGAAGCACTGTATGGTAGGAAGTGTCGAACTCCACTGTTTTGGAATGAAGTTGGTGAACGGAGTATTATTGGACCATAATTTATTGAAGAGACTTGTCAAGTAGTTGACATTATCAAGGAAAGAGTTAGAACAACTCAGAATTGTCAGAAATAATATGCAGATACTCGACATCGAGACCTTGAATTTGTCGTAGGTGATAAGGTATTCTTGAAAGTATCACCTATGCGAGGTTTAAAACGATTCGGATAGAAAGGGAAGCTAAGTCTGAGATATGTCGGGCCATATGAGATTCTAGCAAAACGTGGAAAAGTGGCGTATCAGTTAGCACTACCACCACTATGTCAAGTGTGCATGATCTATTTCATATCTCATTATTGAAGAAGTACGTCGGAGATCCAACACACGTGTCACACCCCAATTCCGACAGAACCAGAAGTGTGAGTGAACCGGCTCAAAACCACGGTTCACACCAAGATCTCAATAGACCGTGTCAACCAATCATTCCCAAGCAGTCTAACTTAATAAGAGAATAATACATAGCAGCAGAATAAACGATAAATGAACTGAGTACTATGTTGTAATTAAAATAAATATTCAAATTATTCCATCATTCACAAAATTTAAATAATAATTATTACATTGTATTAAAAGAAAATAAATCATCACAGAAGGAAAACACAGAATGAGCACTCGCATGATGCATCATGCTCATCCTCTACAGTCTGTGTATCTAGGGCAGCCACCGTACTGTAAGTTGGGGTAGTCATAAAGTCTTCCACAGTATAACCTGCATCAAGATCTGAAAAAGAAATAGAATATATATTCAGGTGAGCTCATAACATAGCTCAGTAAGTACAAGACCAATGCAACACACAAATGCATGAGATAACATTACAATTTGGGTCAGGTACAACTTGTAAAATGCTATGGTAAGGTTTGGCGGCCACCGCACCTCTATGCACGAGAATGTGAGCACACCCAACAGTCAGGCAACAATTCACACTACCGCATCCTCCCCCTGATACCCTACACCGTACCAATACCTAAACCCCTATTGGCAAGGGCTTGCAAGTGGGTTCCGTTTCTAACTAGTCCTAAATGTCAATACAATATCTATGGCCCTACCCCAGCCCGGCTCCCTACGACATAGAGATAGGACTCGAGTCTAGTGGGCAGGATGAACCACAATCCCATGTCCTCCCCCTGTTACCCTATTCGCACCAAGTCCGCTAAGGTAAACGGCGATATTACCCTACCCCAGCACAACTCCCTACGACATAGGGATAGGGCTCGAGTCTGGTGGGCAGGATGAACCACAACCCCACGTCCTCCCCCTGATACCCTATTCGCACCGAGTTTGCTAAGGTAGAAGGCGATATGAAAAAAGTGTTAGTTGTGGATATATCCAGGGCTCACTCCCCTTCACATTCCACACACTAACTAAAAACATACACATGCCTAACATCCAACATCCTAGCATATGAAATGCATGATTAGATAATAGCAAAAGAAACAACAACATGGCATGTGAATATGCACAAACACCAAGCAATTCAATTTACACATAGATTTAATCACAAAGGTTTACTGTTATTTAATTAATTAGAGTTTGGGGTCTTGTCCCTTACCTGTCACGTGATAACAATTTTGTACAGCGTCACATGATATACTCACGGTGTCTACAAGTCCTACATAGTCATACCTATAAGTTAGAATTCATTTATTAAAGTTAGAATTCATTTATGAAGGTCACAGCTGGTCAGAACCATGTTTGGTCAAGCAAACAAGGCTCGGAAGGCATACCGGTCTCAGTATATCGATCTCAGTAGAGTGAGACCGGTATGGTGCCACCGGTATATACCGATTGCGGTACATACCGGTCTCACTGAGTAGAGTAAGACAGGTATGTGCCTGCGGTATATACCGCAGGCCCATACCGCAGGACCTTGTGTCCAACTGGTATGTCCCGCGGTTTGGATCCGAGAACCCGATCTCGGATCTCCCTTCCACGTCGGTCTTCGGCTTGGTTTCTAGGGTTTCTCCTAACCCATTCTAAGGTCCAAGTATTCGAATGGCCTTCTGGTTTTGACTAGAATGCCATAACAAACCAGATCAGATCTAAAAGAAAAAACTAGGCTTTAAATTAAAGTCCTAGGATTTTGGATCGCTGCACCGCTTCACAGCTCCGATCCGAAATCCTATATGACTAAGAGGATTGAGCACTTACCGCCAGTGTTCGTCGGTTGGTGGCGTGCTCCTCCAACGGAAACCCCTTTCTTGAGCGGTCTCTTCCTTCCTTGCTCCTTCTCAGATCTCTTCCAAACGGCTAGGGTTTTAAGAAGGATCAAAGGAGTGTCAAAGTCTCTATTAATAGTGGGAGACCGTTCTTAGGAAGGTTTCCCACGGTTGGAAACTTTCCAAAATTCGATTCGAAGTGAGGGACCCGTTGGAGTCCGTCTCCAGCCATAAATACACATACCAGTCGCATATACCAGTCTGACTGACTCAGACCGTTATAGTCAGACCGGTATACACATATCGGTTGCACATACCGGTCTGACTCAGTCAAACCGGTATATAATTCTTACACCTTCACACAGGTTCTCATACCTGAAAATTGAGTGGTTCGTCATCCGGCTTCGCTTTCCGGTCCGATTATGATTGGAATATCTGTCACCATATAAAACCATGGGTTAAACCAGGTTTTTATAACACCGTTCTTACAACTCTACCACCCTTAAAAGAAATTTTGTCCCCAAAATTTGCATGTAGGACTCACAATTCCCCCACCCTTAAAAGAAATTTCGTCCTCGAAATTGTATGTACCTTCAGAGTAAAAAAGATGAGGGTATTCTTGTCGCATGGCATCCTTCTCCTCCCAGGTAATTTCTTCTACGTCCTGACTCTTCCAAACTACCTTGACATAGTGGATAGCATGCCTTCGAAGCTGTTGTATCTTTTTACTGATTAGCTAGAGTGGTACCACCTCGAAGGTTAAGTCTTCTATCAAATCTGGGGGGTCTGCAACAAGAATGTACGAAGGGTCTCTCACGTACTTCTTTAGTAAGGACAAGTGGAAGACGTTGTGGACACTAGACATCGCTGGTGACAAAGCAAGTTGATAGGCCACTTTGCCGCATTGGGACAAAATTTCATATGGTCCTACATATCTAGGACACAGTTTTCCTTTTCTTCCGAACCGCTTTAGGCCTCTTACTGGTGACACCTTCAAGAACACTTTATCACCAACACTAAATTCAAGGTCTCGTCTCCTGTTATCAGCATAGTGCTTTTGACGCACCTGAGCTATCTTTATTCGGTTCTTAATCTGATCCACTTCCTTGCAAGTTTCTTCCACAAATTCTGGCCCTACGATTCATTTTTCTCCAACTTCATCCCATAATAATGGTGTTCGACATTTATTACCATACAAGGCCTCATATGGGGCCATTTGAATCGTAGCCTGGTAGCTATTGTTGTAGGCAAACTCGATGAGGGAATGCTTTTAATCCCAAGCCCCCTTAAAGTCGATAGCATAAGCACGAAGCATATCTTCTAGGATCTGGATGGTCCTCTCTGACTGACCATCCGTTTGAGGGTGGAAGGCTGTACTGAACTTTAGTTTCGTTCCCATGGCCTTCTGTAGTCCCTCCCAGAACTTCGATGTGAAGCGTGGATCTCTATCAGATACTATGCTCTCTGGGACACCGTGCAGTCTAACTATATTGTCCACATATCCGTTTACTTCGTTTTTCTCTTTCAGTAGCCCCCTTCCCTTTTCATGCTCCGTGGGCCCAGGGCAAAGGAGTACTCATAATTAAGAATTTGAATTGTAATTTTTCCAACTTGTCAATGGTGTATTGCGGTCTGACAGGGATAAATCTTGCGGTCTTGGTAAGGCGATCTACAACTACCCAAATGGCATTCACTGACCTCGGAGTCATAGGTAGACTAGTGACAAAATCCATGGTAATACAATCCCATTTTCATGCCGGCTCAGGTAACGGTTGCAATAATCCTGCGGGCCTCTGTCTTTCTGCTTTGACTTGCTGGCAGTTTAAACATTGAAATACATATCGGGCCACATTTTCTTTCATACCCCTCCACCACTACAATCTCTTTAGGTCATGGTACATCTTAGTGCTCCCAGGATGTACTGAATATGGAGTGGAGTGAGCTTCTAACATGATTCGGTTTATGATTTCCAAATTTTCATTCTTAGGTATGCATAAATGCCCATGATATCTGAGTACCTTGTCTGCATCCAAGGTGAAATCAGGGTTGGCTCGACCCTTTTCCAAAATCTTCTTGAACTGTCCTGAGGTATGGGTCCTGTAGGACTGCTGCTTTTACTTCATCCTTCAGGTCAGGCAGAATCTTTAGTGCTGCAAACAAACTTGTGTATCAAACTTTGCTCGATTAGATCATCTGCTGACCTTATTAAGAGCTGCTCTAGAGCTGCTCTTCATTCTCAGATGAGCTAGAAACGGCAGCACATAATGCCGCATTTGTACTTGGCCCTGCTTCAGGGTTCGATGCCCATTTCCTGCTCAGAGCATCAGCTACAATGTTAGCTATACCAGGGTGAAATTGAATGTCACAGTCGTAGTCCTTGAGTAATTCTAACCACCTCCTCTGCCTCATGTTCAGGTCTTTTTTGGTGAAAAGGTATGTCAGGCTTTTGTGGTCAGACTTAATCTGGAATTTCTCACCATACAAGTAATGCCTCCAAGTCTTGATAGCATGAATGACCGCTGCCAACTCTAGTTCATGTGTAGGGTAGTTTTTCTCATGCTCCTTCAGTTGTCTTGAGGCGTAGGCTATCACCTATTCTCCTTGCATCAGCACACAACCCAGTCTCAAAC
The DNA here is from genome assembly GCA_028583415.1 of Protea cynaroides. NCBI lineage: Eukaryota > Viridiplantae > Streptophyta > Magnoliopsida > Proteales > Proteaceae > Protea > Protea cynaroides. The sequence continues at coordinate 44,240,470 of CM053274.1, read as the reverse complement.
CTGAAGCATCTGTGTATAGTGTGAATGGAAGGCCTGGAGCTGGAATAGTCAATATAGGTGCTGATACCAGTCTTGACTTCAGTGTCTAGAAGCATTTCTCACATTCTTCAGTCCATATGAACTTCTCCCCCTTTTTGGTCAACTTCGTGAGTGGAACAACAATCTTGGAATAATCCTCCACAAACCTTCTGTAGTACCCAACTAAGCCCAGGAAGCTAAGTATTTCAGCAACTGTCTTCGGTGCCTCCCATCCTACTATGGCTGAAATTTTGTTGGGATCTACCTTAATACCTTCAGCAGACACCACGTGACCTAGGACGGCTACTTCATCTAACCAAAATTCACATTTCTTGAATTTTGCATAGAGCTTCTCTCTTCACAGTCTTGGTAATGCTGCTCTTAAATGCACTGCATGTGTCTCCTTGTTCTTAGAGTATACTGGAATATCGTCTATGAATACAAAAACTGACGTATCCAACATGTCATGAAATTCTCGATTCATTATCTCCATAAACGATGCAGGTGCATTAGTCAACCCAAAGGACATCACAAGGAACTCATAGTGTCCATATCTCGTCCTAAAAGCTGTTTTTGGAATATCTGCCTCCTTTATTTTGAGTTGATGATACCCTGACATCAGATCAATCTTTGAGAATACACTCGACCCTTGCAGTTGATCAAACAAATCATCTATTCTTGGTAGTGGGTATCTGTTCTTAATGGTGAGCTTGTTTAACTCTCATAGTCCATACAAAGACATACGCTACCATCCTTCTTCTTGACAAAAAGCACAGGTGCTCCCTGTAAGACCCGTGTCAATCTAACCCGGTCTTATCACCTTGAATCAGGTTTACCCATCATGGTCGAGTCAAATGGACTAAGGGCGTGAAGGAGATCGAGATCCCAAGTATCAAATTGACCCTAAAACACTCAATTTAAGGGGAGGGTCGCATACCCAGCTAAGGAGGGTTGGACCCCCCAAAACAGAAAGTCAGACCCTCTGTTTTACAGGGAGGGTCGAACAACTTAAGAACCTTGGGTCGACGGGATCATCGACCCTCCCATCGACCCTCAGTTGCCGCTGAAACTAAAATTAGAAAATTTCCTAATTTTCGATTTGGATTCTTTTCAAATCTCAATGAGACTTATTTTAGGAGTTTCTACTCTATAAATAGGACGTCCCTAAGCCTCTTTCACTCCTTTTACAACCCTAATTGAATTGAGAGAAAGAAAAGAGAAGGAAAATAAAAGGAAGAAAAGCAAGGGGGAGAAGAAAGCAAAAAGGAGAAGAGTTGCAGAGAAGGAGTATTCTTCTCAGGTATGGATACTAATTCCATGAGTTTCTACAGACCTTAGGATAGATAATGATGAGAGTATGATCTCGGAGAAACCCAAACCATCAACCCATGGTTAGGTTTTCATAGAAAACTATGGGAGATTACATGAAAGCCACCTAGGTGGATGATTCATGGCTCTAGACCATGGAATGAATGTTGAATGGACTGTAGAAGAAAACCATAGGACCCCAAACACGAAGAATGAACTAAAAAGAAAGAAATTGACCAAAATCCACCGAGGGTCGCACAGAGGGTCGATGACCATCCGACCCTATGTGATCCTGAGGATCGACCCTCAGTGTTCGGGAAGTCCAGAGTGGGGAGGGTTGCACCCAAGGTCGATCATGACTCCGACCCTCAGTTAACGACATGGTTTTTAAATTTTGAATAAATTCTAATTAAATTCTATCGACTTTGTTAGGTCTTCTAGCAATATAATAACATTATTAAGGTGATTCTAAAGCTTGGAAGATGATCTATTAACAAGCTAAGGTGAAGAAACAAGACCTAAACTAATTGGTTAATAATAAACTACTTTTATTTTTTCTTGAGTCCAATGCCATGCTTGATTCTTTGCGAATATGCTTGTAATGTGCATTTAACATGTCATCCAATATTCTTGCTATTATTGTTCATGCATATTTACTTTTGTTTACTTATAACATGATGATGATGATTGATGCTAGGAATAGGCATGTGAATGTTTGTGTGTGGTTAGTGTGCTTGATGCGAGTAGGGCATCGGGGGAGGTGTTATACGGTGTTTGATCCGGACACTTTAGCTCTATCTCTGACTCAAGTCTTGTGCATTAGCATCGTCGTATCGCCATTACCTTAGGAGAACTATTGCGACGTAGGGCATCAAGGAGGGTCTCAGTCCTTGAGTCCTATACTCTACCGGGGGGCCTTAGCTCTATCTCTACGGGTGCTCTGAGGGATGCTGGGGTGAGGCCTTGGGTACATTATTTGACATTAGGATTGGTTATTAGCGAGCCCTGTTTGCAGCCCTAGCCATCAGGGGTTCATTTGTTGGTATGGAGTTGTGCATCGATAAATGTGACCTTCGTTGTACAATGTTCATTTGGGTGCTGTGGGCGACGGTGAGAGTCATCGGGTGTATCCACACTCTCGTGCATAAAGGTGCGGCGACCACCTATCCTTTCTATAGCACAATGCAAACGTAAAGCCAGACCAAAGATATGAATTGATTGCATGCATATGTATTGTTGTATTATTTTGTTTGCTCACTGAGCCATGATGTGTGCTCACCCCTCGACGTCGAATATTTTTTAGTTGATGATGCAGGTACAACCGTTGAAGATTATATAAATGCCCCAGAGTACGGGAACGTTGCAGCGATGGTAGTTGAAGCTAAAGTGGATACACATGACTCCTCTTGCGAGTGCAACTCATGTGTATTCGATTAGATATTTTTCTGGTTTTCTTTATTTGAATTTATTAAAAACATGTATTTGATATTTATTTATGTCTTAGTTGATACAGAATAATTTGGTATTTAAATATTAATATCACAATAAATTCTCAGTTCATTTTACTATAAGACTTCCGCTATTATATATTTTCTCTGATTATGAATGTGAATGTATGGGGTTCAGATAACACGGATATAGTGTCACACCCCAATTCTGATCCAACCAGAACGGTGTGAGTGAACCGTCATTGAACCAACGGTTCACACCAGGATCTTGAATAGGCCGTGTCCACCCATACAAACCAATTACACATAACCACAATCAGAATATAAATATACAGCGGAAGACTTTAAATAGAATGAACTGAGTATCTATTGATAATTTAAATAAATATCCCATTATTCAAATTCAACACATAACAATAATATCATTACATCCCTTTAATCCAATCAAAATAACTGAAATAAATAAATAAAACAAATCACAGGTACACGCAGAAAGGGCACTCGCATGAAGCATCATGCCCGTCCTCCCCTGCTTGTACATCCAAAGCAGCTACACCTCCATACGCCGGAGCGTTCACATAATCGTCCACAGTGTATCCTGCATCAACATCTAAAACAATGTATATACAAAGGGTGAGCACACAACACAGCTCAGTAAGACAATCAGACAGTTTTACAATATTATGCATGAGTAACAACCAATTTTATGCTGTGGTCTGGTTTAAAGTTTGCAATGTGCTATAGAAAGGTTTGGTGGCCCCCGCACCTCTATATACGAGTGTGTGGCGTCACACAGTAATCACACTACCACCAACCCACATGCACCCATCATGGAATAGAGATAGAGCTAAGGTATACCCGCACCTCCCCGATACTCTACCCATACCAGTACCTAAGCCCCTACCGGCCGGGGCTCGGAAACTGGGCTCGCAACTAACCAATCCTATATGTCAACAATGTATGCGGCAGCCGTCTACGGCATAGAGATAGAGCTAGAGCGTGCAGGCCGGGTCGGAGACCACCACACCTCACCTCCCCCTGATACCCTATCCGCAACTAACCCACTAGGATAGAAACAATACGCAGGTAGACCCTATCCCAACATAACTCCCTACGGCATAGAGATAGAGCTAAAGCATCGTGGACAAGCCAGCGTCGACTCGGAATCCTTAGTACCACACAACGATGGCCGGGACAACATCAATATCGGAGACCACCGTACCACGATCTTCCCCTGATACCCCACCCGTACCAAGCATGTTAAGACATAATACTACAAAAAGTGCCAGTGTGAAGAGCGATCCCAGGCCCATGCCCCACTCCACACACCAACGAAAAAAATCACATGCCTAACAATCACATCTTATGAATGCATGAACAATAATAATAACCGAAAGTAAAGGATGGCATGTGAATATGCACAAACATCACATCATAGATATTCAATGATTAACAACGATTTACTGTCCATTAATTATTAGGTTTAGGTCAGATTCCCTTACCTGACGCTCGTTCGATTACTTGCTCCACGTCGCAAGATCCAAACGACAAGTCACAGCGTCCTACATAATATTAGGGTTTCATTAGAATATATTATTTAGGGTTTCATGTTGGTCGGAAACCAACAGAGATCACAAAATACCCTCACAGAGCTGACCGGTGGCATGTACCGGTCGCAGCTCTGTGGGAAAGACTGGCGACCGGTATGGTCAGCCGGTCTCCCACAAACAACCTCCCGAGAGGTAGCGGTCGCAACATACCGGTCGCACTATGTGCAACCGGTATAGTCGACCGGTATGTCTCCGGAAGACCATACATGGGTTCTTTGACTGCCGTCGATCATCCTCCATGGATTTTCAGGGTTTCTCCTATCCATTCTAAGTCTAGGCTTTGAGTTAGAGTTATCCCCAACTCATTCAAGTCTCGTTTCGATGAATATCATCTCGAAACTCGAATCTAGGGTTTGACGACAACTTATGGTTTATTGGCCAATTTAAGGTTTTAAATCAATACCTACTTTGCATGGTATTGATCCACCCACACAACTTTCATAGGGTAAGAAGATGGATTCAAACACTTACCGTTGACAGGCGTAGCGTGAGCTTCGTCAAACGGTAATGGCGGCACCTCCTTCTTCTTCCTAGCTCCTTCTCCTTTCCAAGCTCTTTCCCTTTCTCTAGGGTTTGCGAGAGACAATGGAAAGGATTTGAGGGGTTTAAGGGTGTATTTATAGGCTAGAAATAGGATTTAGTAACCCTACTAGGATTAGGAAACTTCTAGGATTCGAAATCAGGAAAGCGGGACCCGCAGAGACTAATTTCTAAATTCCCGCACATAGCTGTGCAGGCCATACCGGTCGACCGGTACCATCATCCGGTACCATCGACCGGTATACCTAAAATCAGGTATAATTGGTCGACCTCGGTCTGATTTCGTTCCTGTTTGTTATCCGCTTGCCCCGTCTGGCTCGGTGATGATCGGAAGACCTGTCACGATACAAAACCAAGGTTAGACCGGGTTTTCAGAGTGCGGGTCTTACATATAGCCTACTAGAGATCCTAGTTGAACCGTTGGTTTGTTAGCGGTTCATCACACCATTCTGAATAGTACGGAATTGGGGTGTGACAACTTGGTATCAGAGCATCTCAGGCCTTGTCCGCTGAACTAGCATACATTCAAGACAATTGTGAACTGAGATAGGATAAAAGTAAAAACAGTAATATTAACACATTATAAGCACAAGTGATAGTTGAGAAAAAATTTAAAAAGAGAATAAGGCATCTATAAAAGGGGAAACAGTTTACATACAACGAGAGCAAAACAAACGTATATACATAACTAAAGCAGAGTATAGTCCACAACCCAGACAGTTACTCTGTAGTACAAAGAAAATAAATACAATCAAGAAGCTGGAGGTGAAGGAGGAGGCGGTGCCTCACGATCTCTGTCATAGTCCTCAGCGTAGACTCTAGTCAACCAGGCTATCTGAGTCTGGGTCGTCTGCAGACTAGCTGTAAGATCGGCTACCCGCTGATCAGTACGGTGCTGAGCCTCCATGAGCTCTCCCATCCTCATGGCTGAGGTCCGCTGGAAGTCTAGTAGCTCATCCACTCTCACCCGCTGAGCGTCTAGTAACTCTCCCATCCTCATGTCTGATGTACGCTGGGCGTCTATGAACTCATCCACTCTCACACGCTGAGCTTCCAGCAACTCCTCCATCCTCAGATCAGATCTGCGCTGAGCCTCTCTGATCTCATGCAACATCTCCATCATATCAGAAGGTGGGCGTGAAGGACCAGCTGCATGAGAAGGACCAGTCTCAGGTGCAGGATCCACAGCAGAAGAAGTACCAACTCCAGCCGCATGCGTAGGTGAAGGCGGTGGTATCGAGTCGACATCCTTATACATGCGGTCATCATCATCAGCATGATCCGCATGAGCTCTAGCAGCGGCAGCAGCTGCCTCAGCGTCAGCAATCTCGATGCGAGTGTGAGGGCACACCATCTCATTCCTCTCTTCGTCACTAACTTGGGCATCCCGCATGCCCATCTTGCAGATAGCCTCCTAATCGACAGGCGACGAGAAGGTTTTTTCCTGAATCTTCTCATCCACCAAATCAACCCCCAGGCGAGTAAGCAGGACTGTGATCATACGTCCATAGGGTAGATTACCCCTATGACTGGGCAATGTGGCACTAATCATAGTACGCAGGATGACGTACAGCAGGCAAACGGGCTGTCTAGTGCAGATACTGTATAGCAGATACTGGGTCAGCTGAGAAACCCTCTCGTAATGGCCACTCTGTGGAATCAGATTATGCTGAATAATCTTGCAGAAGACCCGTGGAGCTGGACGCATGTAACAAGCTCTCATCTGCCAGCGATCAGGTCGTAGCAACTGACTGTCGATCTCTGCCCTCATCTCCATGGAAACAAACTGGGGCTCTCCAGGCGCACAGTAAACCATAGGGCCATCATAGGAAATGCCCAGTAGATCGGCCAGCTGTCGATAATCAAAAGAAATGTTCACTCCCTTTACATATCTAGTGATGCGTAGCTTGTGACCCCTATCCACATCATTGTAATCCCCCACCACCTGGAGATAACAATAAAATTGTTGCACTAAATCCGGGCATGTGCATGCGTCGTAAGTGATGACAGGGAGCCACCCCATATCACCAAATGCTCTCTCCACATTGAACAGGGCTAGCTCAGCCAAGTTCACCATACGACCACCCTCTACCTTCTTACGAGTGTAGTGGGCATACTGTGCCTCGGCTTCATTAGAGCGGAAGCGAAGCGGATCGCGAACTCTGGGTACCTTAGTACGAGCCATGGTATCTGCAAAGAAAAACAGATAATGAGTTAATAGGATAAAAATCCGAAATTTGACATTATAACGACGTAAGTGGCCAAAAGCCTCCCTTGTCACCCATACACATGGGCAGGAGGACTTATGTAGGCTCTAACATATCCTACAACACACATACAATAGGAACTTTTAACTAATGGGGTCCAATTTGAAGAAATTTCAAGAAATAAAAAATTTCGACAAATTAGGGCAAAAAGAGCAAAAATCCAAGTTTCTCGATAACCAACCGATGAAACTCAAAAAGTTTTGAGGGCTTTCGTTCCTCGAGACACCAATAACAAAAGCCCCAATAAAAATCGAATTTTTACGATTGGAAAAAGTTTAATTTGAAAAATACGAGTTAATTGGACCAAAATCTAGAAAAGTAAACCTAAAAACAGGTAGAAAAGAGAAAACATACCTATAGAGATGATGTGGACGTTGAAACACGGATCCAAACTGACCAAAATAGCGGAGTGACACTGTAGCAACTCAGAGGTGAGAGACGAGTTGAAACGGGAGGGAAATAATAGAGAATGAACCCAGAATCGGATCTTAAATGTCTGATTTTTGGTCCGAGGGTCGGACAATTCGACCAGGACCATCGACCCTCGGATCGACCCTCCCATCGACCCTCGGCTCTCGGGAATCTGACAGAAAACCCAGGGTCGGATACTGAGGGTCGGATACCCATCGACCCTCAGCTCTCGGGAAGAATAGGTCATTCCCAGGGTCGGATACTGAGGGTCGGACATACCATCGATCCCCACCATCGACCCTGCATAGAAAAGATAGTATTTCTTTTATAAAATGAGCTGAAATTTGAAATTTTACAATCGGTTAGCCTGCCTACATGAAGTATCAATGATTTCTCACCTATTTTGATGATTTTCAGGCATCACCAATCTCAGAAGAAATTATGTCTGGACGTAGAGTAACTAGACAGAGCCGAAATGCACTTCCACCACCACCACCTGTGGAGGAAACTAGCCAGGAGAATATATATGTACCAGGAAATCCAGATCAGGAAAATCCTACAAAATTTCCACCTCCACCACCAGAGTTGGCAACGGTGGTAATGAATTTAGCATAGCAGCTGCAACATATGCAACATGCACAGGCCCAAATATAAGCTGCAATGGGAATTATGTTCCAAGCCGCTCATGCTACACCCATGCAGACGGGACAAGCCAGTGCAGCACCAGTGGGTAATCACCCAACACCTCAAACACCTCAACCACCAGCTGCACAGATTTTAGTACTAGGACCGGAAGCAGCTCAGGTTAACTATCAGTATCCACAACCCATGTTTGGGGCATACCCCCAAAATCAGCTGGATCACGCTTGACTGGTTGAGAGATTTCTGAAGATGAAGCCCAAGGAATTTAACGGTAAACCGTCGGATCCGTTATGGCCAGCACATTGGATCAACGAGATGGAGAGAAACTTCCTCATGATGACTATCACGGAAGAAGAAAAAGTACTATGTGCCACCTTCATACTAAAGGGTGATGTACATCATTGGTGGAAATCTACCAGGGCATATCTACTGACCAAGCACGCCCTATTGACGTGGGCCATATATAAGGAAGCGTTCTTTGAGAAGTACTTTCCCCGAAGCTTCAGAGATTCGATGGAGAAGGAATTCTTGAGTTTATATCAGGGACAAATGTCAGTGGATGCATATCAACAGCATTACGAAGAGCTGTATTTCTTTGCACCACTCAGTATGCAAGAAGAAGACACTAAGACCCGTAGGTTTGTCATGGGACTTAGAGGAAGCATCAGAGAGCACGTTCTGGGCTTGGAAAAGAAGATATATAATGAAGCTGTTCAAATTTCTCGAGTTATTGAATCAAGCCAGAAGGAAAGCTATTTTATACAAAATAGAGGTGTGAAAAGGCCAGCTGGAAATTCTTACAACGGAGGTAATAACAGGACATACAAGCCTTTCCGTACTCAAAATTTCACCGCTGCACCCAAGACCATTCAAGCAGCTCAGGAGCAACCAAAGCCAAATACTGAGAGTCCAAGATGTTATAAATGCAATCAAGTGGGACATATGATGAGAGAGTGTCCTAAACCCCGGAAGCCCCAACATCAAGGACGAGTGTATGCTGTTACATCCGAGGATGCTGCCGCATCACCCGATGTGGTCACAGGTATGACTGAAACCTTTTAAGTTGTAATTACATTGTATGAGCATGCAGACTAAGTAAAATAAATCACAGGTATCGTACCTATAAATGGCGTATCTGCCAAAGTACTCTTTGATTCAGGAGCTACTCATTCCTTTATATCTATGTCATTCAGAAAGAAGTTGAATTTACCCATCAAAACATTGGACTACAAACTACTTGTACGGTCACCAATGGGGATAGAAGTGGAATTAGAGAAAGGTTATAGACCATGTCCAGTTCTCATTGGCGAGAAAACCTTAGATGCAACTTTGATACAAATTGAGATGGCAGACTTTGATGTCATCTTGGGAATGGACTGGTTAGTTCGGCATTTTGCAACCCTATTATGCGCCGAAAAGAAGCTAACATTCAAAGACAAAGAAGGAGCAGAATTCAGTTTTTTGGGAACCAAACTTCCCCGCAGATGCAAGCTGATACTCTCAGCACTGAAGGCTAAGAAGTGCCTTGAGTAGGGGGTAGTCGGGTATCTAGTATCAGTGGTCGACCTAACCAAGGAAGCACCACGAATGGAAGATATTGATGTTGTGCGGGACTATCCCGACGTATTTTCGGAGGAACTACCAGGATTACCACCCAACAGAGCCACCGAGTTTGTGATAGACCTTATACCTGGAGCCGCACCAGTATCAAAAACATCTTATAGAATGGCTCCTACTGAACTGAAGGAATTGAAAGTGCAAGTACAGGAACTATTGGACAAGGGTTACATTCGACTCAGTATATCACCATGGGGAGCACCGGTATTATTCGTAAAGAAGAAGGACGGAAGCGTTCGATTATGTATCGACTATCGAGAGTTGAATAAACTGATAATCAAGAAGCGATATCCACTACCTCGGATCGATGACTTGTTCGATCAGTTGCAAGGAGCAAAAGTATTTTCTAAGATCGACCTTCGGTCAGGCTATCATCAGTTGAAGATTAAAGAAGGTGATATTCCTAAGATAGCTTTCAAGACCAGATATGGACATTATGAGTTGTTGGTCATGTCTTTCGGATTAACAAACGTACCAGCAACTTTCATGGAGCTTATGAACTGGGTTTTCCACGATATGTTGGATACGTCGGTTATAGTATTTATTGATGATATATTGGTATACTCCAAGGACAAGGAAACCCATGTCCAGAACCTAAACGCCACCCTACAGTGTTTAAGGAAAGAGAAGTTATATGCCAAATTTTCCAAGTGTGAGTTTTGGCTTAGCGAAGTCGCCTTCCTAGGCCATGTAGTATCCGCAGAAGGAATCAAAGTGGACCCCAGCAAGATCGAGGCTATTGTAAAGTGGGAAGCACCAAAGAGCGTTTCAGAAATTAGAAGTTTTCTGGGTCTCGCTGGTTATTATCGAAGATTCGTGGAAGACTATTCCCAGATTGCTGTACCTCTCACCAGTCTGACTAAGAAAGGTGAAAAGTTTGTGTGGACGGATAAATGTGAGAAGAGCTTTCAGACATTAAAGACCAGATTGATATCCGCTCCAATTTTGACTATTCCTGTTCCAGGACAGACATTTACCTTATACACTGATGCGTCAGGACTGGGATTAGGATGTGTGCTTATGCAAGGAGAGCAAGTGATTGCTTATGCTTCAAGACAGTTAAAGGTACATGAGAAAAATTATCCCACTCTTGATCTGGAGTTAGCGGCAGTAGTACATGCTGTCAAGATATGGAGACATTACCTATACGGAGAGAAATTTCAGATTAAGTCGGACCATAAAAGTCTTACTTATTTATTTAATCAGAAAGAATTGAATATGAGACAAAGAAGATGGTTGGAACTATTCAAGGACTATGATTGTGATATTCAGTATCATCCGGGGAAAGCTAACGTAGTAGCGGATGCATTGAGCAGAAAGGCAATGATAAAATCTCAGGGAGAGGTTAGTACAACCGCAGCAATGTGTACTACCCCAGAATGGTATTCAATCACGGGAGTGAGCAGTATGTGATAGATATAACGGATGGATCGGTCAACCAAGGGTTTATTCATCGATTTTCCAATATGTTCGTTGCATTGAAAATTATTCCAGATATAATGGATGAAGTGAAGACAGCTATTAAATCAGATCCTTATCTGAGAACAGTATAGGAAGATATCGAGAAAGGTAGGACTAATCCTGAGTTCACCTTGGACGAAGAGAAAGTATTGAAATATAAAGGAAGAATATGTGTACCTGAAATAGAAAGTATGGACATTAGACACCGACTGATGAAAGAAGCCCATACCACCATCTATTCAATACATCCTGGAAGTACAAAAATGTATCATGATCTAAAGAAACTGTATTGGTGGAGAGGAATGAAAGCAGATGTAGCTAAGTTCGTGTCTCAATGCCTAAATTGTCAGAAAGTAAAAGCTGAACGACAACGACCTGCAGGACTGTTACAACCGTTACCGGAACCAGCATGGAAATGGGACTTCATCACTATGGACTTCGTCACAGGATACCACTGACTCCTCGAGTAGTTGACGCAGTTTGGGTGATTGTAGACCGTCTGACTAAAACAGCTCGCTTCATACCAATACGACCGCAGTATACACTCGAAAGGTTAGCCAAGCTGTATGTGGATAATATTGTTCGATTACACGGTGTACCAGAAAGCATTGTGTCTGATAGAGATCCACGATTTACTTCCAAGTTTTGGGAGGGATTGCAAAAGGCTATGGGTACAACATTGAAGTTCAGTACTGCATTCCACCAACAGACAGATGGACAGTCAGAGCGTACAATCCAGATTCTAGAAGATATGCTACGAGCATGTGTAATTGACTTCAAGGGATCATGGGATGAAAGATTACCACTGATCGAGTTCGCTTATAACAATAGCTATCAGGCTACTCTACAGATGTCACCTTATGAAGCACTGTATGGCAGAAAGTGTCGAACTCCTTTGTTTTGGAATGAAGTGAGAGAACGTAGTATTTTTGGGTTGGAATTTGTTGAAGAGACTTGTCAAGTGGTTGACATTATCATGGAAAGAGTGAGAATAGCTCAGAACCATTAGAAGCAATATGCAGATACTCGACGCAGAGATCTTGAGTTCGCTGTAGGTGATAAAGTATTCTTGAAGGTATCGCCTATGCGAGGATTGAAAAGGTTCGGACAGAAAGGGAAACTAAGTCCAAGATATGTCGGGCCGTATGAGATTTTAGCTAAGCGTGGGAAAGTGGCTTATCAGTTAGCACTACCACCATCTATGTCAAGTGTGCATGACGTATTTCATATTTCCCTATTGAAGAAGTATATCAAGGATCCAACACACGTGTTGACAGTAGATTTACCGAAATTGACTGATGATTTGACATTTGAAGTAACACCAATGGAGATCACCAACCAAAAAGTTTAACGTCTACGCAACCGAGATATCTATTATGTTAAGGTCACATGGAAAAATAGAGACATGGAAGAAATCACATGGGAAGAAGAAAATGGCATGCGAAAGCAATACCCTCACTTATTTGATTCAGAAGGTACGTACAATTTTGAGGACAAAATTTTTATAAGTAGGGGGGAGTTGTAAGACCCGTGTCAATCTAACCCGGTCTTATCACCTTGAATCAGTACCCATCATGGTCGAGTCAAATAGACTAAGGGCGTGAAGGAGATCGAGATCCCAGGTATCAAATTGACCCTAAAACACTCAATTTAAGGGGAGGGTCGCATACCCAGCTAAGGAGGGTCGGACCCCCCAAAATAGAAAGTCAGACCCTCTGTTTTACAGGGAGGGTCGGACATCTTAAGAACCTAAGGTCGACGGGATCATCGACCCTCCCATCGACCCTCAGTTGCCGCCTAAATTGAAATTAAGAAATTTCCTAATTTTTTATTCGGATTCTTTCCAAATCTCAATGGGACTTATTTTAGGAGTTTCTACTCTATAAATAGGACGCCCCTAAGCCTCTTTCACTCCTTTTACAACCCTAATTGAATTGAGAGAAAGAGAAGAGAAGGAAAAGAAAAAGAAGAGAAGCAAGGGGGAGAAGAAAGCAAAAAGGAGAAGAGTTACAGAGAAGGAGTATTATTCTCAGGTATTGATACTAATTCCATGAGTTTCTACAGACCTTAGGATAGATAATGATGAGAGTATGATCTTGGAGAAACCCAAACCATCAACCCATGGTTAGGTTTTCATAGAAAACTATGGAAGATTACATGAAAGCCACCTAGGTGGATGATTCATGGCTCTAGACCATGGAATGAATGTTGAATGGACTGTAGGAGAAAGCCATAGGACTCCAAACACGAAGAATGGACTAAAAGGAGGGAAATTGACCAAAATCCACCGAGGATCGCACAGAGGGTCGATGACCATCCGACCCTATGTGATCCTTTGGATCGACCCTTGGTGTTCGAGAAGTCCAGAGTGGGGAGGGTCGCACCCAGGGTCGATCATGACTCCGACCCTACCTCCGACCCTCAATTAACGACATGGTTTTTAAATTCTGAATAAATTCTAATTAAATTCTATGGACTTTGTTAGGTTTTCTAGCAATATAATAACATTATTAAGGTGATTCTAAAGCTTGGAAGATGATCTATTAACAAGCTAAGGTGAAGAAACAAGACCTAAACTAATTGGTTAATAATAAACTACTTTTATTTTCTTGAGTCCAATGCCATGCTTGATTCTTTGCGAATATGCTTGTAATGTGCATTCAACATGTCATCCAATATTTCTGCTATTATTGTTCATGCATATTTAATTTTGTTTACTATAACATGATGATGATGATTGATGCTAGGAATAGGCATGTGAATGTTTGTGTGTGGTTAGTGTGCTTGGTGCGAGTAGGGCATCAGGGGAGGTGTTATGTGGTGTTTGATCCGGACACTTTAGCTCTATTTCTGACACAAGTCTTGTGCATTAGCATCATCGTATCGCCATTACCTTAGCAGAACTATTGCGACGTAGGGCATCAAAGAGGGTCTCGGTCCTTGAGTCCTATATTCTATCGGGGGGCCTTAGCTCTATCTCTACGGGTGCTCTGAGGGATGCTGGGGTGAGGCCTTGGGTACATTATTTGACATTAGGATTGGTTATTAGCGAGCCCCGTTTGCAGCCCTAGCCATCAGGGGTTCATTTGTTGGTATGGAATTGTGCATCGATAAATGTGACCTTCGTTGTACAATGTTCATTTGGGTGCTGTGGGCGACGGTGAGAGTCATCGGGCGTATCCACACTCTCGTGCATAGAGGTGCGACGACCACCTATCCTTTCTATAGCACAATGCAAACGTAAAACCAGACCAAAGATATGAATTGATTGCATGCATATGTATTGTTGCATTGTTTTGTTTGCTCACTGAGCCATGATGTGTGCTCACCCCTCGAAGTCGAATATTTTTTAGTTGATGATGCAGGTACAACCGTTGAAGATTATATAAATGCCCCAGAGTACGAGAACGTTGCAGTGATGGTAGTTGAAGCTGAATTGGATACACATGACTCCTCTTGCGAGTGCAACTCTTGTGTATTCGATTAGATATTTTTCTAGTTTTCTTTATTTGAATTTATTAAAGACATGTATTTGATATTTATTTATGTCTTAGTTGATACAGAATAATTTGTTATTTAAATATTAATATCACAATAGATTGTCAGTTCGTTTTACTATAAGACTTCCGCTATTATATATTTTCTCTGATTATGATGTGAATGTATGGGGTTCAGATAACACGGATATAGCCTACTCGCGATCCTGGTTGAATCGTTGGTTTTTTAGCGGTTCATCACACCATTCTGAATAGTGCGGAATTGGGGTGTGACACTCCCCAAGGTGAGATACTTGGCCTTATAAATCCCTTGTCTAACAGTTCTTGCAGCTGAGTTTTCAACTCCTTCAACTCGGTAGGAGCCATCCGGTAAGGTGCTTTAGACACAGGTGCCACCCCTGGTAGGTCTATCACAAACTCAGTAGCCCTGTCAGGTGGTAATCTGGGTAGGTCTTCTGGAAACACATCAGGAAATTCCCGTACTACTTTGATATCCTCCATTCTTGGCAAGTCAGCGGTAATGTCTACCACTGATACGAGGTATCCTACTCCTCATTTCTCTAAGCACTTCCTTGCTTTTAGGGCTGAGAGTATAAGCTTTCTCTTTCTAGGCAGCTTAGTCCCTTTAAAGTTGAACTCCGTCCCTTCACTGTCCTTGAACACCAACTTCTTTTCAGCACATAACAGGTTTGCTGAATGTTTAGATAACCAGTCCATGCCCAGAATGACATCGAAATCTAACATCTCTAGCTGGACTTGATTGGCTTCCAACTCTCGTCCTTCAATATGCACTGGGCAAGGCCCATAATATTCTTCTAATACCACCTCCATTCCCATGGGGGACTGAACTAACAGACTTGATTCCAAAGTCTTGATGGGTTGATCTAGTCCTTTTCCAAATGACACGGACACAAAGGAATGGGTGGCCCCCGAGTCAAACAGGACTCTGGCGGGTAATCCTGCTATATTTACTGTACCTGAGGTTTTTAAAATTTTTCCTTAGTTTCAAATGCACAAACAATTAATGCAGCAGTTAAGGAGTAAGTATAAAATCATACCTGTAACCACATCTGGTGATGTGGCTGCCTCCTCTGTAGTAACAACATATACCTTGCCTTGCTGCTGCTCCCTCTTTGGTTGTGGGCAGGTTCTGGTATAATGTCCCACCTGTTGGCAATTAAAACACTTTACACTAGTGTTCTGCCCCGTTGCCTTTGGTGTCACTGCAAGAGTAGGTCTGGGAGGCACTGTGCTAGTTGGTGGCCTGAATGGACGGTATGGTCTGTTGCTTCTTCCGCCTTGGACCCCAGGGTTAGGCCTCTTCAGACCCCTATTTTGTGCAAAGAAGCTATCTCTCTGGCTTGCTTCGATGACTTGTGCCACTTGTACAGCTTCATTATATATCTTCAATCCTCGCCCCAACACATGCTCTCTTATAACACCCCGAAGACCCATAGTGAAACGGCAAGTCTTTGTTTCTTCCTCCTGCATACTGGTTGGAGCGAAGAAGAATAACTCCTCATACCTCTGTTGGTATGCTTCTACGGTCATTTAGGATTGCTGCAAGTTAAGGAACTCCCTTTCCATCTGATCGCAAAAACTCCTGGGAAAATATTTGTCAAAGAAGGCTTCCTTAAATATTGGCCAGCTGATTATCTGGTGCTTTATCTCTAGATACGCTCTGATTGAGTTCCACCATCCATTGGCTTCCTCCTTCAGCATGTGGGTCGCATATAATACTTTTTCCCATCATGACACTCCATTAGGCAAAAATTCTTCTCCATTTTAGCTATCCACTGTGCTGGCCACAGTGTTTTCCCTGGCTTTCCTATAAAAGTTGGTGGCTTGAGCTTTAAGAATCCATCCACCACTCTAGAAAGACTACTCTGTGCAAATGGGACCTGTCCATGTGGTGCTTGTCCATACCCTGTCTGACCATACCATTGTGGCTTGTAAGATTAGCCACTCTGATTTGCTCCCTGATTCCCACCATAGTATACACCTTGATATGGACCCTGATATCCACCCTGATCCTGGTTAGGGATGGGCGTTCCTGTAACTATGTGGGGAACCATGTTGGGTTGGTTCTGTTGTGGTGGTTCCTCAGTAGCTGTACTAACCCCCACTGGTTTCACATGTACATTCTCAGCCTTTGTGGATGGCATGTATCCAGCTAATCAGTAAAAAGATACAACAGCTTCGAAGGCGAGCTATCCACTATGTCAAGGTAGTTTGGAAGAGTCAAGACGTAGAAGAAATTACCTGGGAGGAGGAGGATGCCATGCGACAAGAATACCCTCATCTTTTCGACTCTGAAGATACCAACAATTTTGAGGACGAAATTTCTTTTAAGGGTGGGGGAATTGTGAGACCTACAGGCAAATTTCGGGGACAAAATTTCTTTTAAGGGTGGTAGAGTTGTAAGAACCATGTTCTAAAAACGTGGTCTAACCCATGGATTTATATGGTGAAAGGTATTCCAATCATAACTGGACCAGAAGGCAAAGCCAGGTGATGAACCACTCAATTTTCAGGTATGAGAACCTGGGTAAAGATGTAAAAATTATATACTGGTCTGACTATACTAGTCTGACTGAGTCAGACCAGTATGTGCAACCAGTATGTGTATACCGGTCTGAGTCAGTCAGACCAGTATGTAAGACTCGTATCAAACTAACCCGGTCTTACCACCTTAAACCAGGTCTACCCATCATGGTCGAACCACATGGATCAAGTGTGTAAAGGAGATCACGATCCCAGGTATTAAACTGACCCAAAAACACTCAAAATAAGGGGAGGGTCGCATACCTAGCAAGGGAGGGTCAGACCCCCCAGTATAAAAGTCAGACCCCAAGTTTTACATGGGGGGTCGGACATTTTAAGGACCAGGGGTCGACGGGATCTCGGACCCCCTTATCAACCCCCGATAGTCGGTAAAAACAGCTCGAACCAATAATTAGGAAACTTTCATAATTTCAATGGGATTCCTTCCTAATCTCAATGGGACTTATTTTAGGAGTTTCTACTCTATAAATAGGATGTCCCTAAGCCTCTTTCACTCCTTTTAGAACCCTAATTGGATTGAGAGAAAGAGAAGAGAAGAGAAGGAAAGTGGAGAAGAAGATCAAGGAGAAGGCTTCAGAGAAACAAGCCTAATTCTCAGGTAAGGATACCAACTCCATGTAATTCTACAGACCTTAGAATAAATAGAGAAGAGGGAATGATCTAGGAGGAACCTAAATCATCCACCCATGGTTAGGTTTCATGGAAAACCATGGGGGAAATCATGAAAGCTATATAGGTGAATGAACCACGGTTCTAGGCCATAGAACATGTGTGGAATGGACTGTAGGAGCAAGCCATAGGACCCCAAACACGAAGAATGGACTGAAGGAAGAAAAATTGACAAAACCCACAAGAGGTCGCATGGGGGGTCGATGGCCAATCGACCCTACCAGACCCTGAGCATCGACCCCCAGTGTTCGGGAAGTCCAGAATAGGGGTGGTCACACCCAGGGTCGATCAAACCTCCGACCCTAGCATCGACCCCCAGTTAGCAGCATGCTTTTTAAAGTCTGAATTAATTCTAATTAAATTTTATCGACTTGGTTAGGTTTTCTAGTGATATAATATCGATATATAGTTGATTCTTAAAGCTTGAAAGAGGACTTACGATCAAGTAAAGGTGAGAAAACAAGACCAAAACTAATTGGTTAATAACAAACTATTTTTATTTCTTGAGTCCAATGCTATGCTTGATTCTATGCGAACATGCTTGTAATGTGCATTCAACATGTCATCCAATATTTCTATTTATTGTTCATGCATATTTACTTTATTGTTTATAACATGATAATGACCATGATGATAGGAATATGCATGTGAATGTATGTGTGTGGTTGGTGTGCTTGATGCGAGTGAGTATTAGAGGGAGGTGCCATAGGCCGGGCCTCAACACTCTAGCTCTATCTCTAACTCAAGTCTTGTGCATTAGCATCGTCGTATCGCCATTACTTTAGCAGAACTATTACGTCGTAGAGTATCAGGGGAGGTGGTTTCAGTCCTTGTAGTCTCTGACTCTATCGGGGCGCCTTAGCTCTATCTCTATGGGCGTTCTGAGGGATGCTGGGGTGAGGCCTTGGATACACTGTTTGGCATTAGGATTGGTTAGTTGCGAGCGCAGTTTGCAACCCCTCGCTAGTAGGGGCTTACGTGTTGGTATGGCACTGTATAACAATAAAGGTTAACCTTTGTTGTACAATGTTCATGGTAGGGTGGATGGGGATGACAATAAACGTTAACCTTTGGGCGGGCTTCCACACCCTGTGTATAGAGGAGGGGTCAATAAATGTTAACCTTTAACCTCCAACCCTTTCTATTGCATATTGCAAACTTTATACCAGACCAAAGATATGAATTGAATGCATGTATATGTATTGTTGCATTGTTTTGTTTGCTCACTGAGCCATGATGTGTACTCACCCTCTCGACGTCGAATATTTTTAGTTGATGATGCAGGTACTGCCGTCGAAGATTATGACAACGCTCTAGTGTACGGGCACATGGCGGTGATGGAAGTTGAAGACGAAGTGGATACGCATGACTCCTCTTGCGAGTGCAACTCATGCGTATTCGATTAGATTTTATTTTAATTATTTGGATTTAGTAAAGACATGTAATTGATATTTATTTATGTCTTAGTTGATACAGAATAATTTGCTACTTAAATATAATTATCACATCTAGATTTCTCAGTTCATTTTACTATAAGACTTCCGCTATTGTGTATTTACTCTGATTATGAATGTGGATGTATGAGGTTTAGATAAAACGGATATAGCCTACTCGAGATCCTGGTTGAACCGTTGCTTTGTTGACGGTTCATTATACCATTATGAATAGTGTGAAATTGGAGTGTGACAATTTGGTATCAGAGCATCTCAGGCCTTGTCCGCTAAACTAGCATACCTTCACGACGAATTGTGAACTGAGATAGGATAAAAGTAAAAAATGTAATATTAACACACTATAAGCACAAGTGATGTTTGAGACTAAATTTGAAAAGAGAATAATGCATCTATTAAAGGGAGAACAATTTTAAATACAATGAGAGAGAAACAAACGTATATAAATAGCTAAAGCAGAGTACAATCCACAATCCGACAGTTACTCTGTAGTACAAAGAAAGAAAATAAATACAATCATGAAGCTGGAGGTGAAGGACGAGGCGGTGCCTCACGGTCTCTGTCATAATCCTCAGCGTAGACTCTAGTCAACCAGGCTACCTAAGTCTTGGTTGTCTGAAGACTAGCTGTGAGACCAGTCAACCGCTAATCAGTCACACGCTGAGCACCCAAAAGCTCCTCCATATGCATATCTGACCGGCGTTGAGCATCTATGAGCTCTCCCATCCTCATGTCCGATTTGCGCTGGGCCTCTAGTAGCTCATCCACTCTCACACGCTGAGCGTCTAGTAACTCCCCATCCTCAGATCAAATCTGCACTGAGCCTCTCTGATCTCATGCAATATCCCCATCATATCAGAAGGTGGGTGTAAAGGACCAGCCGCATGAGGAGGACCAGTCGCATAATAAGTACTAGCTCCAACAGCATGTGTAGTGAAGGAGGTGGTATGGAGTCCACATCCATGTACAGACGGTCATCATCACCAGCAGGCTCTCTATGAACTCCAGCGGCTGCTGCTGCTGCCTCAGCGTCAGCCATCTCTACGCGGGTGCGAGGGTGCACCATCGCGTTCCTCTCCTCATCACTGACCTGGGCATCCCGCATGCCCATCTTGCAAATAGCCTCCCAATCTAGAGGTGATGAGAAGGATTTCTCCTGAATCTTCTCATCCACTAAGTCAACCCCCAGGCGGGTAAGCAAGGTAGTGATCATGCATCCATAAGGAAGGTTGCCGATGTGGCTGGGCAACGTGGCACTGATCATGGTACGCATAATGATGTATGGAAGGCAAACGGGCTGCCTAGTGCATATACAGTATAAGAGATACTGGGTCAGCTGGGAGACCCTCTAGTAATGACCACTCTGCGGTATCAGGTTATGCTGAATGATCTTACAGTATACTCGTGGATCAGAACGCAGATAACACGCCCTCATCTGCCAGCGATCAGGTCGGATGAGCTGACTATCGATCTCAGTCCTCATCTGTAGAGAGAAGAACTGGGGCTCTCCAGGAGCACAGAAAACCATGGGGCTAGCATAGGAAATGCCCAGTAGGTCGGCCAGCTACCGATAATCAAATGAGATGTCAACTCCCTTGACGTAGCTTGTGATACGCAGCTCGTCTCCCCTCTCCACATCATTGTAATCCCCCACCACCTGGAGGTTACAATAGAACTGGCGTACCAAGTCAGGGCAGGTACAGGCATCATAAGTGATGACAGGGAGCCATCCTATCACCAAATGCTCTCTCCACATTGAACAAGGCTAACTCAGTCAAGTTCACCTTGCGACCTCCCTCAACCTTCTTACGAGCAAAGCAGGCATATTGTGCCTTAGCTTCATTAGTACGGAAGCGAAGACGGTCGCGAACACTAGGAACCATGGTACGGGCCATAATATCTGCAAACCACAAGGAAAAATAGATAATGGATTAGTAAGGTAGAAAAATCTGAAATTTTGACATTATAACGACGTAAGTTGGCCAAAAACCTTACTTTTCACCCATACACGTGGGCAGGAGGACTTACGTAGGTTCTAAACTATCCTACAATACTCATACAGTTAGAAATTTTAGCTAACGGAATTCAATTTGAATAATTTTGAGAAATTCAAAAATTTTGACAATTTAGGGCAAAAAGGGCAAATTTCGAGTTTCTCGATAACCAACCAATGAAACTCAAATATTTTTGAGGGCTTTCGTCCATTGAGTCACCAATAACAAAAGCCCCCAATAAAAATCAAATTTTTACGGCTGGAAAAAGTTAAATTTGAAGAAAACGAGATATACAGGTGAAAACCTAGAAAAGAAAACCTAAAAACATGTAAAGGTAAGATACATACCTATAGGGAAGGTGTAGACGTCGAAACAAGGAACCCAAATGACCAATGTAGCAAAGTTGGCACTGTAGCAACTCAGAGGAAGGAGACGAGTCGAAACGGAGGAGGAAGAATGGAAAATGAACTCAGAATCGGACCTTAAAAATATGATTTTTGGTCCGGGGGTCGGAGAATTCGATTAGAACAATCGACCCCCATATCGACCCCCGCATTGACCCTCGGCTCTCGGGAACCTGACAGAGAACCAGGGGTCGCACCTTGGGTCGGACATACTCCGAACCCCCCCATCGACCCCCGGCTCTCGGGAAAAATGGATGATTTCCCAAGGTCGGATCCTAGGGTCGGACATACCATCGACCCCCACCATCGACCCTGCATAGAAAAGACAGTATTTTTTTCATAGAATGATCTGAAAAATTTGAAAATAACATCGGTTAACGTATCTACATGAAGTATAAATGATTGCCTCACGTATTTTAATGATTTTCAGGCATCACCATTATCAGAGGAAAAGTATGGCTGGGCGTAGAGTAACCAGGCAGAGCCGAAATGCAGTTCCACCACCACCACCTGTGGAAGAAGCTAGTCAAGAAAATATACATGCACAGGGTAATCTGCAGGTTGCACCACCAGTAAACCAGGGTCAGGCAAATCCTACAAACTTGCCACCTCCACCACCGGAGCTGGCAACCGTGGTTATAAACCTAGCACAATAGCTGCAACAAATGCAACAAGCACAGGCTCAAATGCAAGCAACAATGGAAATGAGGTTTCGGACAGCACATGCTACACCAATGCCGACAAGACAAACAAGTGCAGCACCGGTGGGAAACCACCCAGCACCTCAAACACCTCAACCACCGGCTGTACAGATTCTAGTACCAGGTCCTGAAGCAGTTCAGGTTAATTACCAGTATCCACAACCTATGTTTGGGGCATACCCTCAAAATCAAATGGACCACTCCCAACTGGTTGAGCGATTCTTAAAGATGAAGCCTAAGGAGTTTAGTGGTAAACCGTCTGATCCTTTATGGCCAGCACATTGGATCGACGAGATGGAGAGGAATTTTCTGATGATGACTATTACAGAAGAAGAGAAGGTATTATGTGCCACCTTCATGCTAAAAGGTGATGCACATCATTGGTGGAAATCTACCAGGGCCTACCTATTAACCAAGCACGCCCTATTGACCTGGGCTATATATAAAGAAGCTTTCTTTGAGAAGTACTTTCCCCGAAGCTTCAAAGATTCTATGGAGAAGGAGTTCCTGAGTTTATATCAGGGACAGATGTCCGTGGATGCATATCAACAGTGTTATGAGGAGCTATTTTTCTTTGCACCACTCAGCATGCAACAAGAAGACACTAAGACCCGTAGGTTTGTCACGGGACTTAGAGGAAGCATCAGAGAGCATGTTGTAGGTTTGGAGAAGAAAATATATAATGAAGCTATGCAAATTGCTCGAGTTATAGAATCGAGCCAAAATGAGAGTTATTTCATGCAAAACAGAGGTATAAAAAGGCCAGCTGAAAATTCTTATAACGGAGGGAATAACAAGACATTCAAACCCTTCCGTGCTCAAGGCTTTACTGCTGCACCCAAGACTACCCCAGTAGCTCAACAGCAGCCAAAGCTAAATACTGAAGGTCCAAAATGTTATAACTGCAATCAAGCAGGGCATATGGCAAGGGAGTGTCCTAAGCCCAGGAAGTAGCTACATCAAGGACGAGTTTATGCTGTTACATCTGAGGATGCTGTCGCATCACCCGATGTGGTCACAGGTATGACTGAAACCTTTTAAGTTGTATTACATTGTGTGAGCATGTAGACTAAGTTAAAATAAATCACAGGTATCGTACCTATAAATGACATACCCGCCAGAGTACTCTTTGATTAAGGAGCTAGTCATTCCTTTATATCTGTGTCATTTGGGAAGAAGCTGAATTTACCCATCAAAACATTAGACTACAAATTACTTGTACGGTCACCGATGGGGTTAGAAGTGGAGTTAGAAAAAGGTTATGGGCCATGTCCAGTTCTCATTGGTGAGAAAACCTTAGATGCAACCTTGATCCAACTTGGGATGGCAGACTTTGACGTCATCTTGGGAATGGACTGGTTAGCTCGGCATTCTGCGAACCTATTATGCGACGAAAAGAAGCTAACATTTAAAGACAAAGAATGAGCAAAATTTAGTTTTGCGGGAACCAAACTTCTCCGTAAATGCATGCTCATACTCTCAGCACTAAAGGCTAAGAAGTGCCTTGAGAAAGGAGCAGTCGAGTATCTAGTATCAGTGGTCGACCTCATCAAAGAAGCACCACAGATGGAAGCTATTGATGTCGTGTGGGACTACCCTGACGTACTTCCTGAGGAACTATCAGGATTACCACCCGATCGAGCCACAGAGTTTGTGTTAGATCTTATACTTGGAGCCGCACCAGTATCAAAAGCACCTTATCAAATGGCTCCTACTGAATTAAAGGAGTTAAAAGTACAACTACAAGAATTACTGGACAAGGGTTATATTCGACCCAATATATCACCATGGGGAGCGCCAGTATTGTTCGTAAAGAAGGACGGTAGCGTTCGATTATGTATCGACTATCAGGAGTTGAACAAACTGACAATCAAGAATCGATATCCACTACCATGGATCGATGACTTTTTTGATCAGTTGCAAGGAGCAAAAGTATTTTTTAAGATCGATCTTCGGTCAGGCTACCATCAGTTGAAGATTAAAGATGGTGATATTCCTAAGACAGCTTTCAGGACCCGATATGGACATTATGAATTCTTGGTCATGTCTTTTGGATTAACAAACGCACTAGCAACTTTCATGGAACTTATGAACCGGGTTTTCCATGATATGTTGGATATGTCGGTTATTGTATTTATTGATGATATATTGGTATATTCCAAGGACATGAAAACCCATATTAAAAATCTAAACGCCACTCTACAACGTTTAAGGAAAGAGAAGTTGTATGCCAAATTTACCAAGTGTGAGTTTTGGCTAAGTGAAGTCACCTTCCTAGGCCATGTAGTATCCGCTGAAGGAATCAAAGTCAATCCCAGCAAGGTCGAGGCTATTGTAAAGTGGGAAGCACCAAAGAGCGTTGCAGAAATTAAAAGTTTTCTGGGTCTAGCTGGTAATTATCAGCGATTTGTGGAAGACTATTCCCAAATTTCCGTACCTCTCACCAGTCTGACTAAGAAAGGTGAAAAGTTTGTGTGGACAGATAAATGTGAGAAGAGCTTCCAAACCTTGAAGACCAGATTGATATCAGCTCTGATTTTGACTATTCCTGTTCCAGGACAGCAATTTATCTTGTACACTGATGTGTCAGGACTGGGATTAGGATGTGTGCTTATGCAAGGAGAATAAATAATTGCTTATGCCTCAAGACAGTTAAAGACACATGAGAAAAATTATCCCACTCATGATTTAGAGTTAGCGGCAGTAGTACATGCTGTCAAAATATGGAGACATTACCTATACGGGGAGAAGTTTCAGATTAAATCAGACCATAAAAGTCTTACTTATCTATTTAATCAGAAGGAGTTGAATATGAGACAAAGAAGATGGTTGGAACTATTGAAAGACTATGATTGTGATATCCAGTATCATCCGGGGAAAGGTAATGTAGTAGCGGATGCGTTGAGAAGAAAGGCAATGATAAAATCTCAAGGAGAGGTTAGCACAACTGCAGCAATGTGTACTACTGGAACGGTATTCAATCACGGCAATGAGCAGTACGTGATAGATACAACGGATGGATCAGCCAACCAAGGGTTCATTCATCGGTTTTCCAATATGTTCGCTGCATTGAAGATTATACCGAATATAATTGAAGAAGTGAAGATAGCTATCAAATCAGACCCTTACCTGAGAATGGTACAAGAAGACATCGAAAAAGGTAGAACTAACCCTGAGTTCACCTTGGACGAAGAGAAGGTATTGAAGTACAAAGGAAGAATATGTGTACCCGAAACAAAAAGTGTGGACATTAGACACCGACTGATGAAAGAAGCCCATACCACATCTATTCGATATACCCGGGAAGTACAAAAATGTATCATGATCTAAAGAAATTATATTGGTAGAGAGGAATGAAAGCAAACATAGCTAAGTTCGTGTCTCAGTGCCTAAATTGTCAGAACGTAAAGGCTGAACGACAAAGACCGGCAGGACTGTTACAGCCGTTACCGGAACCAGCATGGAAATGAGACTGCATCACTATGGACTTCGTCACATGATTACCACTGACTCCTCGAGTAGTTGACGCAGTTTGGGTGATTGTAGACCGCCTGACTAAAACAGCTCGCTTTATACCGATACGACCCCAGTATACACTGGAGAGGTTGGCTAAGCTGTATGTGAATAATATTGTTCGATTACACGGTGTACCAGAGAGCATTGTGTCCGATAGAGATCCACGATTTACTTCCATGTTTTGGGAAGGATTGCAAAAGGCTATGGGTACAACATTGAAGTTTAGTACTGCATTCCATCCATAGATA
The DNA here is from genome assembly GCA_028583415.1 of Protea cynaroides. Classification (NCBI taxonomy): domain Eukaryota; kingdom Viridiplantae; phylum Streptophyta; class Magnoliopsida; order Proteales; family Proteaceae; genus Protea; species Protea cynaroides. The sequence continues at coordinate 44,214,103 of CM053274.1, read as the reverse complement.
GATGGACAGTCAAAGTGTACAATTCAGATTCTAAAAGATATGCTACGAGCATGTGTAATTGATTTTAAAGGATCATGGGATGAAAAGTTACCACTGATCGAGTTCGCTTATAACAATAGCTATCAGGCTACTATACAGATGTCACCCTATGAAGCACTGTATGGCAGAAAGTGTCGAACTCCTTTATTTTGGAATGAAGTTATGGAATGTAGTCTCGTTGGACCAGAATTTGTTGAGGAGACTTGTCGAGTGGTCGACATTATCAATGAAAGTGTGAGAATGGCCCAGAATCGTCAGAAGCATTATGCAGATACTCGACGCAGAGATCTTGAGTTCGTCGTGGGTGATAAAGTATTCTTAAAGGTATCACCTATGCGGGGTCTGAAATGGTTCAGACAGAAAGGGAAACTAAGTTCAAGATATGTCGGGCCATATGAGATTCTAGCTAAGCATGGGAAAGTGGCTTACCAGTTAGCACTACCACCATCTATGTCAAGTGTGCATGACGTATTTCATATTTCTTTATTGAAGAAGTATGTCAAAGATCCAACGCACGTTTTGACAGTAGATCTGCCTGATTTGACTGATGATTTGACATTTGAAGTAACACCAACTGAAATCACCATCCGAAAGGTTCAACAACTACGCAACCGAGATATCTATTGTGTTAAGGTCACTTGGAGAAGTAGAGACATGGAAGAAATTACATGGGAAGAAGAAAATGCTATGCAAAAGCAATACCCTCATTTATTAAACTCAGAAGGTATGAACAATTTCGGGGATGAAATTTTTATAAGTAGGGGGGAGTTATAAGACCCGTATCAAACTAACCCGGTCTTACCACCTTGAACCAGGTCTACCCATCATGGTCGAACCACATGGATCAAGTGCGTGAAGGAGATCACGATCCCAGGTATTAAACTGACCCAAAAACACTCAAAATAAGGGGAGGGTTGCATACCCAGCAAGGGAGGGTCGGACCCCTCCAGTATAAAAGTCAGACCCCCAGTTTTACATGGGGGGTCAGACATTTTAAGGACCAGGGGTCGACGGGATCTCCGACCCCCCTATCGACCCCCGGTAGTCGATAAAAACAGCTCGAACCAATAATTATGAAACTTTTCTAATTTCAATGGGATTCCTTCCTAATCTCAATGGGACTTATTTTAGGAGTTTTTACTCTATAAATAGGACGTCCCTAAGCCTCTTTCACTCCTTTTAGAACCCTAATTGGATTGAGAGAAAGAGAAGGAGAAAGAGAAGAGAAGAGAAGGAAAGTGGAGAAGAAGATCAAGGAGAAGGCTTCAGAGAAACAAGCCTAATTCTCAGGTAAGGATACCAACTCCATGTAATTCTACGGACCTTAGAATAAATAGAGAAGAGGGAATGATCTAGGAGGTACCCAAATCATCCACCCATGGTTAGGTTTTCATGGAAAACCATGGGGGAAATCGTGAAAGCCATATAGGTAAATGAACCACGGTTCTAGGCCATAGAACATGTGTGGAATGGACTGTAGGAGCAAGCCATAGGACCCCAAACACGAAGAATGGACTGAAGGAAGAAAAATTGACAAAACCCATCGGGGGTCGCATGGGGAGTCAATGGCCAATCGACCCTACCAGACCCTGAGCATCGACCCCCAGTGTTCGGGAAGTCTAGAGTAGGGGTGGTCGCACCTAGGGTCGATCAAACCTCCGACCCTAGCATCGACCCCCAGTTAGCAGCATGCTTTTTAAAGTCCAAATTAATTCTAATTAAATTCTATCAACTTGGTTTGGTTTTCTAGTAATATAATATCGATATATAGTTGATTCTTAAAGTTTGAAAGAGGACTTACGATCAAGTAAAGGTGAGGAAACAAGACCTAAACTAATTGGTTAATAACAAACTATTTTTATTTCTTGAGTCCAATGCTTTGCTTGATTCTATGCGAACATGCTTGTAATGTGCATTCAACATGTCATCCAATATTTCTATTTATTGTTCATGCATATTTACTTTATTGTTTATAACATGATAATGACCATGATGATAGGAATAGGCATGTGAATGTATGTGTGTGGTTGGTGTGCTTGATACGAGCGAGTATCAGGGGGAGGTGCCATAGGCCAGGCCTCAGCACTCTAGCTCTATCTCTAACTCAAGTCTTGTGCATTAGCATCATCGTATCGCCATTACTTTAGCAGAACTATTACGTCGTAGAGTATCAGGGGAGGTGGTTTCGGTCCTTATAGTCTCTGACTCTACCGGGGGGCCTTAGTTCTATCTCTATGGGCGTTCTGAGGAATGCTGGAGTGAGGCCTTGGATACACTGTTTGGCACTTGGATTGGTTAGTTGCGAGCCTAGTTTGCAAGCCCTCGCCAGCAGAGGCTTACGTGTTGGTATGGCACTGTACAACAATAAACGTTAACCATTGTTGTACAATGTTCATGGTAGGGTGGATGGGTACGACAATAAACGTTAACCTTTGGGCGGGTTTCCACACCCTGTGTATAGATGAGGGGTCAATAAACGTTAACCTTTGACATCCAACCCTTTCTATTGCATATTGCAAACTTTAAACCAGACCAAAGATATGAATTGAATGCATGCATGTATTGTTGCATTGTTTTGTTTGCTCACTGAGTCATGATGGGTGCTCACCCTCTTGACGTCAAATATTTTTAGTTGATGATGCAGGTACTGCCGTCGAAGATTATGTCAACGCTCCAGTGTACGGGCACATGGCGGCGATGGAAGTTGAAGAAGAAGTAGATACGCATGACTCCTCTTGCGAGTGCAACTCATGCGTATTCGATTAGATTTTATTTTAAATATTTGGATTTAGTAAAGACATGTAATTGATATTTATTTATGTTTTAGTTGATACAGAATAATTTGCTACTTAAATATAATTATCACATCTAGATTTCTCAGTTCGTTTTACTATAAGACTTCTGTTATTGTGTATTTACTCTGATTATGAACGTGGATGTATGAGGTTTAGATAAAACGGATGTAGCCTACTCGAGATCCTGGTTGAACCATTGGTTTGTTGACGGTTCATCACACCATTCTGAATAGTGCAGAATTGGGGTGTGACACGGTATGTGCGACCGGTATGTGTATTTTCGGCTGGAGACGGACTCCAGCAGGTCCCTCAATCTGAATCAAATTTTGGAAAGTTTCCAACTGTGGGAAACCTTCCTAAGAACGGTCTCCCACTATTATTATAGACTTTGACACTCCTTTGATCCTTCTCAAAACCCTAGCCGTCTGGAAGAGATCTAAGAAGGAGCAAGGAAGGAGGAGACTGCTCAAGAAAGGGGTTTCCATCGGAGGAGCACGCCGCCAACCGACAAACACCGCCGGTAAGTGCTCAATCCTCTTAGTCATGATAGGATTTCGGATCGGAGCCGTGTAGCGGCGCAGCGATCCAAAATCCTGGGACTTTAATTAAAAGCCTAGTTTTTTTTCTTTTAGATCTGATCTGATTTGATACGGCGTTCTAGTCAAAACCAGAAGGCCATTCGAATAGTTGGACCTTAGAATGGGTTAGGAGAAACCCTAGAAACAAAGCTGAAGATCGACGTGGAAGGGAGATCCGAGATCGGGTTCTCGGATCCAAACCGTGGGACATACCGGTTGGACACAAGGTTCTGCGGTATGGGCCTGCGGTATATACCGCAGGCACATACCGGTCTCACTGAGAGAGACCGGTATGTACTGCAACCGGTATATTCTGGTGGCACCATACCAGTCTCACTCTACTGAGACTGGTATACTGAGAGTGGTATGCCTTCCGAGCCTTGTTTGCTTGACCAAACATGGTTTTGACCAGCTGTAACCTTCATAAATGAATTCTAACTTTAATAAATGAATTTTAACTTATAGGTATGACTATGTAGGACTTGTAGACAGCGTGAGTAGATCCTGTGACGCTGTACAAAATTGTTATCACGTGACAGGTAAGGGACAAGACCCCAAACTCTAATTAATTAAATAACAGTAAACCTTTGTGATTAAATCTATGGGTAAATTGAATTGCTTGGTGTTTGTGCATATTTACATGCCATGTAGTTGTTTCTTTTGCTATTATCTAATCATGCATTTCATATGCTAGGATGTTGGATGTTAGGCATGTGTATGTTTTTAGTTAGTGTGTGGAATGTGGAGGGGAGTGAGCCCTGGAAATATCCACAACTAACGCTTTTCTCGTATCGCCTTCTACCTTAGCAAACTCGGTGCGAATAGGGTATCAGGGGGAGGACGTGGGGTTGTGGTTCATCCTGCCCACCAGACTCGATCCCTATCCCTATGACGTAGGGAGTTGTGCTGGGGTAGGGTAATATCGCCGTTTACCTTAGCGGACTTGGTGCGAATAGGGTATCAGGGGGAGGACATGGGATTGTGGTTCATCCTGCTCACCAGACTCGAGTCCTATCTCTATGTCATAGGGAGCTGTGCTGGGGTAGGGCCATAGATATTGTATTGACATTTAAGACTGGTTAGAAATGGAACCCACTTGCAAGCCCTTGCCAATAGGGGTTTAGGTATTGGTATTGTGTAGGGTATCAGGAGGAGGATGCGGTAGTGTGGATTATTGCATGACCGCCAGACTCTAGCTCTATCTCTATTCCGGAGTGAGTGATGTGGGGCAACAGTAGTAGTGTGGATTGTTGTCTGACTGTTGGGTGTGCTCACACTCTCGTGCATGGAGGTGCGGTGGCCGCCAAACCTTACCATAGCACCTTGCAAGTTATACCTGACCCAAATTGTAATGTTATCTCATGCATTTTGTATGTTGCATTGGTCTTGTACTTAACTGAGCTAAGTTGTGAGCTCACCTGAATATATTCTATTTTTTTTCAGATCTTGATGCAGGGTATACTGTGGAAGACTTTATGACTGCCCCAGCTTATAGAACGGTGGCTGCCCTAGATACACAGATTGTAGAGGACGAGCATGATGCATCATGCGAGTGCTCATTCGGTGTTTTCCTTCAGTGATGATTTATTTTCTTTTAATACAATGTAATAATTATTATTTAAATTTTGTGAATGATGGAATAATTTGAATATTTATTTTAATTACAACATAGTACTCAGTTCATTTATCGTTTATTCCGCTGCTATGTATTATTCTCTGATTAAGTTAGACTGCTTGTGAATGATTGGTTGACACGGTCTATTGAGATCCTGGTGTAAACCGTGGTTTAGAGCCGGTTCACTTACACTTCTGGTTCAGCTGGAATTGGGGTGTGACAACTTGGTATCAGAGCCCTAGGCTCTGTCCAGCTAATCATTCTGCATCTAACTGTGTCCAATGAGCTGAGTTAGGAAAACTAAAAACTTTAATAAGAACATACCATAAGCTTGTTTGATGCTTGAGACTTAAGAAAGACGCATAATATACTATTATGGAAGAACAATTATAAGCACTGAAGTATTAAAGAAAAACAAATAACCATTTCATAATTTTAAGTACAAAGTGAACGACAGAGTACAGTCCACAAGTCGGACAGTTACTCTATTAACAAAAATAAACCACATGTAAATAAAATAAAACTACATCAGGCTATGGTGGAGTAGCGGGCCTAGGTGGTATCGGGTCTGCGATATCATAGTCGCGCTCGTACGCCTCTCTAAGCCAATGAATCTGGTCCTGTGTGACCCGTAGGCTGCGAGCTAGACGCCCCAAGCCCTGACCCATCTCCTTCTGAGTATCTATAATCTCTCTCTGAGTATCTCGGATATCCATGAGCATGCTCATCACTGGGTCCGAAGGAAGATGAGATGGTCCCGCCACTGAAGAAGGCCGAGATGGTCCTGCTCTTGGAGATTGCTGGGGTGCAGGTGCTGGGATGTTCTCCATGTGTGCATCCCCATCACCCCCTCTCTCTGCTGCTGCTGCTACTGCTGCAGCTGCCGTCTGACTCATAGGTGGGAGAGGACGAGCTTGTAGCTCCTCGTCACTAAGCTCTAGATCATCCATCTACATCTTATAGATGGCCTCAACATCTAGGTCGGAGCTCATAGTGATCTCAATAGCTACCTCTCCATGCATGTCTACACCCAGTCGATGCAACAGTGCTGTGATCAACCTACCATATGGAAGATTGCCCGTTACATTGGGCTTTGCCGCATAAATCATGGTACGAAGGATCAGGTAAGGTAGGCAGATCCGGTGCCTGGTAATCACACAGTAAGTCAGATACTGGGTCAACTGGGACAACTCTCCATAGTGACCACTCTAGGGAACAATGTCGTGCTGTATAATACGGCAGTATAGACGAGGCAAAGGACGAAGGTTTGAAGCCAACATGATACTGCCTGGCAACAAAATCTGCTCTGAAATGGCTGCTCTCATGTCCTCAGTAAGGTACCCTTTAGCTAGGGATGGACAATAGATGAGATCCCCGTCGTCTGGAATCTCAAGAAGTACGGCTAACTTGGCAGTATTGAAAGAGATCATCGTCCCTTTCACATAGCTAGTAATGCGTAGGTCCCTAGCATGCTCCCAGTCATTTGGATCCCCTTCTATCTCCAGATTGGCAAAGAATAGTTTCACCAAGCTGGGACGAGTGGTCTCTCTATACTGAATAATGGGTAACCAACCCATCGCCCCAAAAGCCACCTCAACATTGAAACGGTGCAGATGCTCTAGGTTCACAAAACGACCTACTTCAATACGTTTTGCTCGGAACCATTCAAGGCGCGAAGCGGCAGCCTCTAAACGGAAGAACCTCTCATTATAAGGGACAGGCAGAGGATGTGGTGGGTTCATACCCGGTATATATGATCGTTTCCCTGCGCCACGACGTCTAGACATGTTGTAACTGTTAAACAAAGAAAAGTGAGACAGTTAGAGAACATTTCAAAAAAAAAAAAAAATTCCCACAGCATAATGGTAGAAAATGGTGAAAAAGCCTCAAACATACCCAATATGGGTAGGAGGACATATTGTGGTGGCACAATGCTAACATAGATCAAACAATTACACTACAAAAACAAAGAAATAGAGACATATTAACAAAAATTTATCAAAAACATCGAAAAAAAAACCTAGAAACCTAGGTTAAAAGTGGAAATTTTGGGATTTTCTTTGAACCTACCATGACATAGTTATCACACCCCAATTCTGGCTGAACCAGAAGTGTAAGTGAACCGGCTCTAAACCACAGTTCACACCAGGATCTCAATAGACCATGTCAACCAATCATTCCCAAGCAGTCTAACTTAATCAGAGAATAATACATAGCAGCGGAATAAACAACAAATGAACTGAGTACTATGTTGTAATTAAAATAAATATTCAAATTATTTCATCATTCACAAAATTTAAATAACAATTATTACATTGTATTAAAATAAAATAAATCATCACTGAAGGAAAACACAGAATGAGCACTCGCATGATGCATCATGCTCGTCCTCTACAGTCTGTGTATCCAGGGCAGCCACCATACTGTAAGTTGGGGCAGTCATAAAGTCTTCCACAGTATAACCTGCATCAAGATCTAAAAAGAAATAGAATATATATTCGGGTGAGCTCACAACTTAGCTCAGTAAGTACAAGACCAATGCAACACACAAATGCATGAAATAACATTACAATTTGGGTCAGGTAAAACTTACAAAATGCTATGGTAAGGTTTGGCGGCCACCACACCTCCATGCACGAGAGTGTGAGCACACCCAACAGTTAGGCAACAATCCACACTACTGCTGTTGCCCCACATCACTCACTCCGGTATAGAGATAGAGCTTGAGTTTGGTGGTCAGGCAACAATCCACACTACCGCATCCTCCCCCTGATACCCTACACCGTACCAGTACCTAAACCCCTATTGGCAAGGGCTTGCAAGTGGGTTCTGTTTCTAACTAGTCTTAAATGTCAATAAAATATCTATGGCCCTACCCCAGCACGGCTCCCTACGACATAGAGATAGGACTCGAGTCTGGTGGGCAGGATGAACCACAATCCCACGTCCTCCCCCTGATAGCCTATTCGCACCAAGTTCGCTAAGGTAAATGGCGATATTACCCTACCCCAGCACAACTTCCTACGACATAGGGATAGGGCTCGAGTCTGGTGGGCAGGATGAACCACAACCCCACGTCCTCCCCCTAATACCCTATTCGCACCGAGTTTGCTAAGGTAGAGGGTGATACGAGAAAGGTGTTAGTTGTGGATATATCCAGGGCTCACTCCTCTTCACATTCCACACAGTAACTAAAAACATACACATGCCTAACATCCAACATCCTAGCATATGAAATGCATGATTAGATAATAACAAAAGAAACAACTACATGGCATGTGAATATGCACAAACACCAAGCAATTCAATTTACACATAGATTTAATCACAAAGGTTTACTGTTATTTAATTAATTAGAGTTTGGGGTCTTGTCCCTTACCTGTCACGTGATAACAATTTCGTACAGTGTCACAGGATCTATTCACGCTGTCTACAAGTCCTACATAGTCATACCTATAAGTTAGAATTCATTTATTAAAGTTAGAATTCATTTATGAAGGTCACAGCTGGTCAGAACCATGTTTGGTCAAGCAAACAAGGCTCGGAAGGCATACCGGTCTCAGTATACTGGTCTCAGTAGAGTGAGACTGGTATGGTGCCATCGGTATATACCTGTTGCGGTACATACCGGTCTCACTGAGTAGAGTGAGTCCGGTATGTGCCTGCGGTATATACCGCAGGCCCATACCGCAGGACCTTGTGTCCAACCGGTATGTCCCGCGGTTTGGATCCGAGAACCTGATCTTGGATCTCCCTTCCACGTCGATCTTCGGCTTGGTTTCTAGGGTTTCTCCTAACCCATTCTAAGGTCCAAGTATTCGAATGGCCTTCTAGTATTAACTAGAACGCCGTATCAAAGTAGATCAGATCTAAAAGAAAAAAACTTGGTTTTTAATTAAAGTCCTAGGATTTTGGATCGCTGCGCTGCTTCACGGCTCCGATCCGAAATCCTATCATGACTAAGAGGATTGCGCCCTTACCGGCGGCGTTCGTCGGTTGGCGGCGTGCTCCTCTGATGAAAACCCCTTTCTTGAGTGGTCTCCTCCTTCCTTGCTCCTTTTCAGATCTCTTCTAGACTGCTAGGGTTTTGAGAAGGATCAAAGGAGTGTCAAAGTCTCTATTAATAGTGGGAGACCGTTCTTAGGAAGGTTTCCCACGGTTAGAAACTTTCCAAAATTCAATTCGAAGTGAGGGACCCGTTGGAGTCCGTCTCCAGCCGAAAATACACAAACCGGTCGCACATACCGGTCTGACTGACTCAGAACGGTATAGTCAGACCGGTATACACATACTGGTTGCACATATCGGTATATAATTTTTACATCTTTACACAGGTTTTCATACCTAAAAATTGAGTGGTTCGTCACCTGGCTTCGCCTTCCGGTCTGGTTATGATTGGAATACCTGTCACCACATAAAACCATGGGTTAGACCAGGTTTTTAGAACACGGTTCTTACAACACGTCTTAACAGTGGATCCACCAGATCTAATTGATGATTTGACATTCGAAGTAGCACCAACTAAAATCACCAGCCGAACGGTTCAACGTCTATGCAACCGTGACATTTGTTATGTTAAGGTTACTTGGAGAAGCTGAGATATAGAAGAGATCACATGGGAAGAAGAGAATGCTATGCGAAAGCAATATGCTCACCTTTTCGACTCAGAAGGTATGTGCAAATTTCGAGGACAAAATTTCTAATAAGAGGGGGGGGGGAGTTGTAAGACCCGTATTGAACTAACCGGTCTTACCACCTTGTACCGGGTCTATCTATCATAGTCGAGCCAAGTGGACCAAGTGCGTGAAGAAACCACAAGACCAGGTATGAAATGTCACACCCCAAATTCTGATCCAACCAGAATGGTGTGAGTGAACCGTCATTGAACCAACGGTTCACACCAGGATCTCGAATAGGCCGTGTCCATTCATACAAACCGTTACACATAACCAACAATCAGAATATAAATATTACAGTGAAAGACTTTAAATAGAATGAACTGAGTATCTATTGATAATTTAAATAAAATATCCAATTATTCAAATCCAAACATAAACTATAATATCTTTTACATCTCTTATACCAAACAAAAATAACGGGAACAACTAAATAAAAATCCATCACAAGTACACACAGAAAGGGTACTCGCATGAAGCATCATGCTCGTCCTCCCCTGCTTGTACATCCAGAGCAGCCACACCACCGTACGCCGGAGCGTTCACATAGTCGTCCACAGTGTAACCTGCATCAACATCTAAAAACATGTATATATACAAGGGGTGAGCTACCAACATAGCTCAGTAAGACAATCAGACAGTTTCACAAGATTATGCATGAGTAATAATCAATTTTATGCTCTGGTCTGGTTTTAAGTTTACAATGTGCTATAGAAAGGTTTGGTGGCCCCTACACCTCTATACAAGAGTGTGTGGCACCTCATGGATCACACCCCCATTGGACCACATGCACCCATCATGGAATAGAGATAGAGCTAAGATACCCACGTACCTCCCCTGATACTCTACCCATACCAGTACCTAAGCCCCTACTGGCCAGGGCTCGCAAACTGGGCTCGCAACTAACCAATCCTATATGTCATCAATGTATGCTCTATCCCAGCACAGCCGTCTACGACATAGAGATAGAGCTAAGGCATTCCCACACCTCCCCTGATGCCCTATCCGCAACTAACCCACTAGGATAGAAACAATACGCAGGTAGACCCTATCCCAACATAACTCCCTACGGCATAGAGATAGAACTAAAGCATCGTGGACAAGCTAGCGTCGACCGTTGACTCGGAATCCACAGTACCACATAACAATGGCCGGGACAACATCAATATCGGAGACCACCATACCACGACCTTCCCCTAATGCCCCACCCGTACCGAGCATGTTAAGACAGAATACTACAAAAGGTGCTAATGTGAAGAGCGATCCCAGGCCCATGCCCCACTCCACACACTAACGAAAATAATCACATGCCTAACAATCACATCCTATCAATGCATGAACAGTAATAATAACTGAAAGTAAAGAATGGCATGTGAATATGCACAAACAACACATCTCATATAATCAGGTGATTAACAACAATTTACTGTCCATTAATTATTAGGTTTGGGTCAGATTCCCTTACCTGACGCTCGTTCGATAACTTGCTCCACGTCGCAAGATCCAAATGATAAGTCACAAAGTCCAACAATATTATTAGGGTTTCATTAAAATAACATTCTTAGAGTTTCATGTTGGTCGGAAACCAACAGGGTTACAAATACCCTCATAGAGCTGACCGGTGGCAACATACCGGTCGCAGCTCTGTGGGGAAGACTGGCAACCGGTATGGTCAGCCGGTCCCCACAGACAACCTCCCGAGAGATAGCGGTCGCAACATACCGGTCGCACTATGTGCAACCGGTATAGTCGACCGGTATGTCTCCGGAAGACCATACATGGGTTTTTCGACTGCCGACGATCAACCTCCATGGATTTTTAGGGTTTCTCCTATCCATTCTAAGTCTAGGATTTGAGTTAGAGTTATCCCTCTTATTTTGATGAATATCATCTCGAAACTCAAATCCAAGGTTTGACGGCAACTTAGGGTTTATTGGCCAATTTAGTGTTTTAGATCAATACCTACTTTGCATGGTATTGATCCACCCACACAACTAACATAGGGTAAGAAGATGGATTCAAACACTTACCGTTGACTGGCGTAATGAGAGCGTCGTCGAACGGTAATGGCGGCACCTCCTTCTTCTTCCTAGCCCCTTCTCCTTTCCAACCTCTTTCTCTTCTCTAGGGTTTGTGAGAGACAATGGAAAGGATTTGAGAAGGTTTAAGGGTGTATTTATAGGCTAGAAATAGGGTTTAGTAACCCTACTAGGATTAGGAAACTTCTAGGATTCGAAATCAAGAAAGCGGGACCCACAGAGACCAATTTCTAGATTCCCGCACATAGCTGCGCAGGCCATACCGGTCGACCGGTACCAAGAATGGTACCATCAACCGGTATACCTAAAATCAGGTATAATTGGTCGACTTCGGTCCGATTTTGTACCTGTTTGTTATCCGCTTGCCCCGTCTGGTCCGGTGATGATCGGAAGACCTGTCATGACACAAAACCAAGGTTTAGACCGGGTTTTCAGAGTGCGGGTCTTACATGAAATTTAACTCAAAAACAGTCAAATATGAGTGTGTGGTCGCATGCCTAAATAGGTATGACCGACCCCACCTCAAAAGAGTCCGACCCAGGACTTTTGGTCGTGGGGTCGGATGTTTTAAAAACGTATGGTCGACGGATTCTGCGACCCTACATCCGACCCTACGGAAATAGTCAGAAACCAAAATTTGGAAACCTTCATAATTCGAAGGGGGGTCTTTCCTGAACTCATTGGGGCTTATTATGGAGGGTTTTCCTTTATAAATAGGACGTCCCTTAGCCTCTTTCATCCTTTTAGAACCCTAATTGAAAGTGAGAGAAAGAGAAGAGAAGGAAGGGAAGGAAAAATGAAGAAGAAGACCAAGGAAGAGGAAAGTTCAGAGAAAACTCTGAATCTCAGCAAACCTAAGGTATAAATCATCCATCCATCCATCCATCCATGGACAAATTCATCCATCCATAGGAGAAACTCAAATCATCCATCCATGGAAAAATTCTAAGAGAATCCATGGAGGAAATCATTGTGGACAATAGATAGTGTGTAAAAATTATAGTTTTGAGCCATAGAACAATCATAGGAGAGACTATGAAGATAAGCCAAAGGATTCAAACATGAAGGAATGGACTTAAGAGTGAAAGGTCGACCATAACACGTGTGGTCGCACATATGGTCGCATGATATTCGACCCCACGAGACCCACATGTTCGACCACATGCCCTCGGGAAGATTCCAGAGAGGGTGTGGTCGCACGTAGGGTCGAAGTATGTCTGACCCCACCTGCGACCCTACACCCTGTGGTTGTAGAAACTGAGACCCCAGGTGCTACCCCACTTGCGACCCCTCAGCTTCTGTTAGTCTAAACATAAGGGAATTAATTCTAATTAAAATCTATAAACTTGATTAGGTTTTTTAGTGATTTAAAAGTGATTCATAAAGCTTGGATGAGGATCTACGATCAATCAAAGGTGAGGGAACAAGACCTAAACTAATTGGTTAATAATAAATTATTTTTTTTATTGAGTCCAATGCCATGAATGATTCTATGCTTGTATGCGTGTATTATGCATTTCACATGTCATCTAATATTCCTGCTATTAATGTTCATGAATATTTAATTCCATTTATTTATAACATGATGATGATAATGATGCTAGGAATAGACATGTGAATGTATGTGTGTGGTTAGTGTATTTGATGCGAGTGGAGCATCAGGGGGACGACGTGACACTGTGGTTCATCCTGGTCACCAGACTCTAGCTCTATCTCTACTCAAGTCTTGTCCACTGACATCGTCGTATTGCCATTACCTTAGCAGAACTATTACGTCGTAGGGCATCAAGGGAGGTGGTCTCGGACCGTGTAGTCTCTGACTCTGTCGGGGGGCCTTAGCTCTATCTCTATAGACGTATTTAGGGATGCTGGGGTGAGGCCTTGGATACACTGTTTGACATTAGGATTGGTTAGTTGCGAGCCCAGTTTGCAAGCCCTCGCCAATAGGGGCTTACGTGTTGGTATGGGTAGGGCATCAGGGGAAGTGTGATGTGGTGCGATGCTAAGCACTTTAGCTCTATCCCTATTCCATGGTGGGTGCATATGGGACGGCAATGGTGTTTGATCCATTGGGTGGCTTCACATACTCGTGTATAGAGGTGCGGCAGCCTTCTATCCTTTCTATTGCTCATTGTAAACTTTTGAACCAGACCAAAGATATGAATTGAATGCATGCATATGTTTATTGCATTGTTTTGTTTGCTCACTGAGCCATGATGTGTGCTCACCCTTTCGACGTCGAATATTTTTAGTTGATGATGTAGGTACCTCTGTAAAAGACTATATGAATGCTCTGATGTACGGACATGCTGCGGCGATGGATGCAGAAGCTATGATGGAGTCGCATGATTCGTCGTGCGAGTGCAACTCATGCGTCTTCGATTAGTTTTATAGTTGGATTATTAAGAACATGTAATTGAAAAATTTATTTTATTTTATGTTTTAGTCATTTGAAGATAATTGGATAATTTATTTATGTTACCACTGTTAGACTCTCAGTTCATTAGTATAAAGACTTCCGCTATTGTTTATTTACTCTGATTATGGTTGTGGATGTGTATGGTTTAAGCAAAAGGACACAGCCTATTCGAGATTCTGGTTGAACCGTTGGTTTATTGACGGTTCATCACACCATTCTGGTTGATGTAGAATTGGGGTGTGACAAAACACATGCGAGCTAAATTGTGCTCCTCTGACTGTGGGGCCTACCAATGCCACATGTGGACATTATATGACTTGATGAATTGATGTATTTATTTCTTTTAGTTAATATAATCTTTCTGAACTTTAGCAACAAAAATATATGACTTGATGAATTATTAGTGGATTAATGTTTATAATTTATTATCTTGGGTCTACTAACATTGGTTGACCCACTAGACTAATGGTTGGGTTAAGGTATGGATTTAGTGGAAGTCACATGATTAATACACAAGAAAGACTTTTGATTATAATTGTGATTATATATTTTTGTCAATTCACAGTAGTTTGACGTGTGGCAAAACTTGAGAGCCTAGACTTTTCAGTAACATAATGGAACTACGAAAAGGGAAAAGAGGAAAGGAAATCAGAATGAAATTTGGGAAAACTAGAAGGAAGACAATGAGGAGAGATAAGCGATATCACCTCTAGTTCGCAACCATGTGGCTAGTAGGGTGGTGGAAGGGGGAGAAGAAGAATAAGTAGGAGTGGGAGTGGGAGACCCCTCTTTAATTCGTGGGAGGCTACCAAATGGCAACTAAGTGGGACCCACTACCCAAGCTACCAAAGAATATATGACTCCTTCCCCCCTTAGGAGTCCTATCTCCCATTGAACTCTATCATATAACGAATCCTATATGAGAAGAGAAAAGAGACCCAAATTCTGATCTAGAGAGAGAGAGTGAGAGTAGAACTCCATTATTGGGAGACTTTTTAGAAGAACTACCACCATTGAAGAACCTCTCTAGTCACATGGAACCATTGAAAGGCCTAAAATTCAATCATAAGGTAATATTCTACCCATTCTAGTGATTTTATTTATTGATTCTAATAGACCACGGAGAATTCCCCATCTCCAAAAGGTGAGCACTATGTCCTCATGAAGCCATTAATGGCCAAGTAAGAAAGGGGAGGAATTCATATAAGACCTGCACCTAATAATCCTCCCACTGATTGGATTATTTCCATTGTAGGTCTTCTGATGGTGACGACACCGAATCCGACCTGGAGTTGAGCACAACATACTACCTAGAGGTGTGTGTGTGTTACTCATACCTCATATATAAACTATAGGGTAAAACTAGCGTAGGCGAACGTAGTTTGGACTCTTAAACTTGACCATGTGATTGGGAGCCTTCTTCTAATCAAAATCATATAAATTAAGTCCAACTGGAGGATTTAACTGGATGTACATCCACCAATACCACTTCTTCCTAATTACTCGATTTTCCTAAAATTTAATGCACATGAAAGCATTTATTTCTACTATAAATACCTAAAGTGAGCTCATAACTCGCTCTTAGCAACCTCATACATGGAGAGCTCTCTTGGAAACCCTAGAAGGCTCACTTCCTCTCATCCCTCTCTCTTCTTCAATTCCCAACTACCATTGGAGGTGTGGTTATGCATTGAAGAGGGCATCAACCACTCAAACAAGTAAGTACCCTCATTTGATTTCATTTTCCACCATCAATGTTTTCCCAACCACCATGGAACTTGCATTCATGGCTTGGAATGCAAGCATAGAACACATTGGGCCATGAATGAGGTTGGGGGAGGTTCTTCCCTACTCATGGTACTTGCTCCCTTGATTGGAAGCTAGTTTTGAGAGCAATGGTGGTGGAACCATGGAAACTAACCTAATGTTCCATGATCCCACTCTCTTTGGATTGGGAATCTCTACCTAATTGATTTACTCGCCTATAGATTGACCCTAGGTGGCATTCCTCATAATGAGATCAAGACGTTAGCCCTAGAAATGTGAAACCTTAGGTGGAAAGCCATGGAAATGTATTGTGGTTCACAACTAAGATAAACTGGAAGCACACCTAGAGGAACTTCCTCCCGATTTTCACCAAATCTACTCGGAAGATAATCCTGAAGCATTGTACTTCCAGAATCCTTGTAACCAAAAGAGGACTCAGGTGGCATCCTCTGGATCTCATTCCGGATGAATTCAGAAACCCTACCATGACCAAATGGAAGGAATCACCTGGAGGCATCTTCATCTGGATTCTCCTTCCGAATGATTACAAGAACTCTCTGTGACTAAGCGAAGGAAGAATGTCGGATGCACTTCTTCCAGATCTCTTCTTCTGGGTGGGGTCCAAAACACTAAACTGAACCTGAAATGTATTCCGAACCCAACCGCTGGGTTCCTAACTAATATTGGGACCCATGTGTGGGCCATGCAGACCATAATAACTATGAATCGTATATAATATGAATCAAACTCTAATCCAATTGCAAACATGTAGGGAAAACAATGCAGGACTCCAAAGAAGTTCTATAATTGGCTTCAAGTCTTGTTATGAGATCACCAACAAGTGGGGGGATCGAGGCCCGACTTTGCTTTAAGTGTTTCTGAACTGCCTATGTCTATTGCAATGATTACTATGGTGTATAACATATGCAATCTTATAAACTATATTGTTTGAGCATGCATATTTGCATTATTATAATAATTGTATGGTGATGATGATGTGTTCATGATTGAGACTAGAGTAGAGTATGGGGAACGAAATACAAAGGTATCGTGATTGCCATTCGGGTTAAGGGATTGTTACTCTGGCTAAACTACGATGCCTGATGGAATTGGGATCAAGAGTCTTAGCTGGAATTGGGATCAAGAGTCTTAGCTGGGATGCAGTGCAACTATTGTCTTGGTAAAACTACGATAGCCGATGGGATTGGGGTCATGAGTCTTAGCTGGGGCATATGCCATATTAAATAGATGACATATAGGTTACTATGGTTAGTAAAACATGTAGACATGTAATGACTGTAACCCTTGCCATAGGGGTTTATGTACTGGCATAGGCTGATTTCCTCATGGTTCTGGGTCTTGGGGGGGGGGCACAGACTCAAGATATGGGAAGGGTGGGTGAGGTAGTGGGTCTGGGCAACCCAACTGACAAGTAGAAGCCTATGTCATGGGGTGTGCGCACACTTGGCAATCGGGCTGTCTTGTGTGTGTCACTGTCACACCCCACTCTTGATACATATATAATACAGAGTATGACTGAACTGACACACACTTAATTTCAGTCAAACCCAGAACCACATGAAGACAATGTAAGAAAAAAGGAACCCTAACATGATGCAATCCTCAAAATAGAGCCATGTAAGAAATCTATCTAGAATCATGTCTAAACCATACAAGACTATATTAAAAAAATCATATAGAATCAACCACACATCCAAAACTATCGAAACCAATGGCAAAATTTATGTAATTTAAATAGCTAAAACTTTCATGAAGAAACCCATATCAAAATATGACTGGAAGGCAAACATATCTACCAACAGAGGCCTACTGTACTGTCCAAGATAGCAAACATCAACTTTGAGGATTTTTAAACTGATCATCCCAGATCCAAATCATTATGGGTTTTTTTTGGCACTTCTTCTTAATTGATCAAAGAGTCTCTCATAAAAGTTTGGG
The DNA here is from genome assembly GCA_028583415.1 of Protea cynaroides. Taxonomy (NCBI): domain Eukaryota; kingdom Viridiplantae; phylum Streptophyta; class Magnoliopsida; order Proteales; family Proteaceae; genus Protea; species Protea cynaroides. The sequence continues at coordinate 44,196,216 of CM053274.1, read as the reverse complement.
GCCCAACAAATCACTTTTGAAAGGTCTGCCTCTAAACCCTAATTCGGCCTCCTGGTTTGGCTTTTCTAGAAAATCAGCATCATTCATGGAATGTTTGTATAGGCAAACCTCCATGGATGATGCTCAAATTCGAATACGAGGTCTCTTGTGATGCATAGAACTTGTAAAAATTATCAAACACATTAGATATGAATAAAAAATTACACATGGAAGCATCATATTCAAAATTCCAATATGGCTCCTACCGCGCCATATAACAATAAGCTTATTCATGAATCAACATATGGTACAAGAGAAGGATTGAGAGACTTACCTGGTCTTCAATGGAGTTCCAGTAGCAAGTTGAAGCTTTAATGGAGGAGCTTTAGGAGGTAGGCCACATTCCTATTCTTCCTTCTTCTCTTTCTTTCTTACTTTCTCTCTCCTTGATGGCGCCAATGGAGGAGGGAGCACTCTCAATTTCATGGAAGGATTAATGGCTCTCCCCTCTTTCTCTTATATATACTCCAATGCCAACCCATTTCCTTATTTTCTTCCTTATTAGCCTTCTCTTTCAAAATTTCCAAAATTTCCAAAGATCTGTTTAGTTCTTTGATATAGTGACATGGTACCACTAATGTGCCAAGAATCCAATTATAATAAGATCTTTGACTTTTCTTCCCAACCCCATTAGCTTTCTTTCTTTCTTTGTTTTTATTTTCTTTCTCTTCTTTCTTATTTGCTCCCATATGCCGACACATTGACACACACACACACGCACACAAACACACACACACACACACACACACACACACACACATACACACACACACACACACACACCCAAATGGTGAGAGAGATCCCCACTTCACGTTAGTGGAGGGTGGGTCACTCTTGTTGATAACATATTCCTCTTAGCCTATTACAACGCGATACGTGTCTGTCCCCAGAATATAATGAAGAGGTAGCACGTGTCCAACCAGGTGTCACCGCCAAAATACTCCATCAGTGGGTTAGGTAAGCACGTGATTAGCTATAAGTGTGGATCTCTAGATCAATTATCGGCGTACTACAAGAATTCCAATGGGAGTGCGATTTGGAATCTTGTATCTGGATCGCCATTCCCACCCTTGAAAAACGGCATCGCAAACTGTAAGGGCCAAGACGATGCCCTTGGCAGACCATAGGATCTTCATCCTATGGTAGCTCGTGATAGCTGGATGATTCCCAGCAAAATCATAGGTAATCATACACACTTGATTTTCGTTTAGTGCATTTACACCAATTCCAAGTGAATCTACTATCACAGGCATGGGCATCTAGATTGACTTTGACTCATGGCTTTCTAGAATACTCAGGGAGCCCACCTCTTTATGGAGCTTACCACCTCTAATGTAAGCTCCATTCTGATTCCTCTGTTACTGACTTGGTCGTCGGAGTGGACCCTAGACATCACTGTTTGGCTCTAATAACTTTCTGTTTCATCTTACAGGAAGAGAGAAGTGTTAGCCTAGTTTCAGTATCAACTGTTTGGCACCCACTGTGGGGCCCTGACTATTCTTCATACGACACCAAGAGAAGTGGTCTGCAACCACCAAAGATGGTGACCACTAGAAGTAATGCCGGAAGGGCGGATGGAAATCTGCCCCCCAACGATGATAATGGTGGTCCAACCAGAAATCCCAATACAGGAATTCTTCAACTGACCACCGGCTAGTATGTCATGGTTGATCAATTCAAACCAGTCCACCAAAAGAAAAGAAACTTCACCCCTGAGCGTGAAGTTGCGATCAAAGAGGTGGTAAATAAATTACGCGCTACTGGGTTCATCAAGGAAGTCAAATACCCCGAGTGGGTTTCAAATGTAGTGATGGTGAAAAAGTCCAACAGAAAATGGTGTATTTGTATTGACTATTTGGATCTGAATAAAGCTTTCCCTAAAGATTACTACCCTCTCCCTAAAATTGATAGGTTAATCGATTTGACAGCAGGTCAAGAAATATTAACTTTCGTGGATGCTTACTCAGGGTACAACTAGATAAAGATGTTTGAACAAAAAAAAAATCAATATAGCTTTCTTCACCAGCAGTGGATTATATTGCTAGAAGGCAATGCCTTTTGGTTTCAAAAATGCGGGAGCAACCTATCAGAGGTTAGTAAACAAGGCCTTCGAAAACCAAATAGGTTGGAACATGGAAGTTTATATGGATGACTTTCTAGTAAAAAGTAAGAAGGACACCATCCACATAGACGACTTAAGAAAAGCATTCGAAGTCCTTCGAAGCAACCAGATGAGACTTAATCTTACTAAGTGTGCATTCGGAGTCGGATCTGAAAAATTCCTATGCTTCATGGTATCCAATAGGAGCATTGAAGCCAATCCAGCCAAGATCTACGCAATCATGCAAATGCCAGCCCCAATAAAGCCAAAGTAGGTCCAAGAATTGATAGGACAAATAACTGTCTTGGGGTGATTTGTAACAAGATCGGCAGATAGATGCCTACCATTATTTAAAACTTTAAAAGGGAGCCAAACACTTTAAATAGACAGACAAATGTCAAAAGGCTTTCGATGATTTGAAAACCTTCTTGACATCATCTCCCCTACTTGCGTCTCCTGAAGTTGGTGATAAACTACAAGTCTAACTTGCCATATCAACCGCGACTGTAAGCTCGGTTATGATAAAAGAGGTCGACAAAGTCCAAAGACCAATTTATTATTGTTTCATTCAGAATCCATAATCGTAGCTCACTAGGCTGATTGGACCTGTAAGGCAAAACACAAGGCAAATGGAAGGTGGGCCTATGGCCCTGGGTCCACTCCAATGCCAAAGTCAAGAATCTGTGAACAGCCAATGGGCTCGGTGTCCGGGCCCACTTAAATATTTATGGTTACGTGAAGGATTCTCAGTCTGAGGTGTCAGAGTGACAATCCTTAGGAGTATGAGTATTAAATGTAGTGTGTACCTTTATTCTTGGGATTTGGTGGCTATTTATAGTGAATAGTGCCTCATTGCAAAGTTGCTTTTACCCTTGATGGTTGTGGAGATGTCTATTTTGCCCTTCAATCCTTAGAGAAGACTAAAAGGGTTGAATGGGCCTAAGTAGAAGTAGCTGGGCCCAGGAATTAATTAATGGGCCATTCCTTTTATGTCTTGCTAATAGGGCATTTGATGTGGATGCTCCCGTCCATCTGGCTCTATTTGGTTCCTCTGTGGATAGAATCTTTCACGTGCCATCACCCTATTGGGTGGCAGGTAAATTTACTTAACACTTGCCTCTTTGCTCTGTTGAACTTGCAGGGTGTGATTGAGTAAGCAAAAAATAGAAACTTTGAAGTTGATACTTGCCTCTTTGCTCTGTTGAATTTATAAGATTTGATTGAGAAATAAGTCCGATCTATAGATAAGGGATCTTTTAGATCCTTTAATATGTAATTTGTCAGTTATGCCTCTTCACTTGTGCCTCGAAGCTTGGCCGGCGATGTAGGGATGTGCCAGTTATACCATTGTTCCTTGTGGGGTTAAGTAAGCTTGGTCTTTAAAACGGGACTGCGCCAGGGACACTGTGCCTTCCTGGTCGGCCACATAAGGTTGATGTTTATTATAGAAGCCATACTTTTTCGATCGGCCACATAAGGGCTGTATTTGCAGTGGCTGCCCTGCTATCTTGGTCGGTTACAAAAGGGTGATATTTGCAGTAGAAGCTGTGCTTTCTTGGTCAGTCACAGAAGGGCGGTATTTGTAGTGTTAGCTACGCTTTTTTGGTCGGCCACATATGTAAGACCCATATCAAACTAACCGGTCTTACCACCTTGTACCAGGTCTACCTATCATGGTCGAGCCAAGTGGACCAAGTGTGTGAAGAAACCACAAGACCAAGTATGAAATTTAACTCAAAAACAGTCAAATATGAGTGTGTGGTCGCATGCCTAAACAGGTATGACCGACCCCACCTCAAAAGAGTCCAACCCATGACTTTTGGTCGTGGGGTCAGATGTTTTAAAAAGGTAGGGTCGACAGATTCTGCGACCCCACCTCCGACCCTACGGAACCCAGTCAAAATCGAAAATTAGGAAACCTTCCTAATCCAAAGGGGGTCTTTCCTAAACTCATTGAATCATATTATGGAGGGTTTTCCCCTATAAATAGGACACCCCTTAGCCTCTTTCACTCCTTTAGAACCCTAATTGAAAGTGAGAGAAAGAGAATAGAAGGAAGAGAAGGAAAATTAAAGAAGAAAACCAAGGAAGAGAAAAGTTCAGAGAAAACTCTAAATCTCAGCAAACCTAAGGTATGAACTTAATTCCCTACATGAATTAAAAGCCTAGAATAGTTCATGAAGAAGATAGGATTAGGAGAAACCCAAATCATCCATCCATGGATAAATTCCAAGAGAATCCATGGAGAAAATCATTGTGGAAAATGGATAGTGTATAAAATTATAGTTTTGAGCCATAGAACGATCATAGGAAGGACAATGATAATAAACTAAAGGAACCAAACATGAAGGAATAAAGTTGAGAGTGAAAGGTCGACCATAACACATGTGGTCGCACGTAGGGTAGCATGATATCCGACCCCACGAGATCCACATGTTTGACCACATGCCCTCGGCAAGTTCCAGGGAGGGTGTGGTCGCACGTAGGGTCAAATTATGTCCGACCCCACCTGCGACCCCACACCCTGTGGTCGCAGAAACTGAGACCCCAGGTGCTACCTCACATGCGACCCCTCAGCTTCTGTTAGTCTAAACTTAAGGGAGTTAATTTCAATTAAAATATATCAACTTGATTAGGTCTTTCAGTGATTTAAAAGTGATTTATAAAGCTTGGACAAGGATCTACGATCAACCAAAGGTGAGGGAACAAGACCTAAACTAATTGGCTAATAATAAACTATTTTTGTTTATTGAGTCCAATGCCATGAATGATTATATGCTTGTATGCGTGTATTGTGCATTTCACATGTCATCCAATATTTCTTCTATTAATGTTCATGCATATTTAATTTTGTTTATTTTTAACATAATGATGATGCTAGGAATAGGCATGTGAATGTATGTATGTGGTTAGTGTACTTGATGCGAGTGGAGCATCAGGGGGAGGACGTAACACTGTGGTTCATCCTGGTCACCAGACTCTAGCTCTATCTCTACACAAGTCTTGTCCATTGACATCATCGTATCGCCATTACTTTAGCAGAACTATTACGTCGTAGGACATCAGGGGAGGTGGTCCCGGATCGTGTAGTCTCTGACTCTGTCGGAGGGCCTTAGCTCTATCTCTATGGACGTATTGAGGGATGCTGGGGTGAGGCCTTGGATACACTGTTTGACATTAGGATTGGTTAGTTACGAGCCCAATTTGTAAGCCCTCGCCAATAGGGGCTTATGTGTTGGTATGGGTAGGGCATCAGGGGAAGTGTCATGCGGTGTTTGATCCGGGCACTTTAGCTCTATCTCTATTCCATGATGGGTGCATATGGGACGGCAATGGTGTTTGATCCATTGGGCAGCTTTACACACTCGTGTATAGAGGTGCGGCGGCCACCTATCTTTTCTATTGCACATTGTAAACTTATGAACCAGATCAAAGATAAGAATTAAATGCATACATATGTTTGTTTCATTATTTTGTTTGCTCACTGAGCCATGATGTGTGCTCACCCTTTCAACGTCGAATATTTTTAGTTGTTGATGCAAGTCCTACCGTAGAAAATTATATGAATGCTCCGATGTACAAAAATGTTTCGGCGATGGATGCAGAAGCTATGATGGAGTCGCATGATTCGTCGTGCGAGTGCAACTCATGCATCTTTGATTAGATTTAGTTGTCGGATTATTCAGAACTTGTAATTGATTAAATTATTTTATTTTATGTTTTCACTTATTTGAGATAATTGGATATTTTTTATTTATGATATCACTGTTAGATACTCAGTTCATTAATATTAAAAACTTTTACTATTGTTTATTTACTCTGATTATGGTTGTGGATGTATATGGTTTAAGAAAAGGGACACGGTCTATTCGAGATCCTAGTTGAACCATTGGATCATAAACGGTTCATCACACCATTCTAGTTGGTTCAGAATTGGGGTGTGACAACTTGGTATCAGAGCTCTTTGGCCCTGTCTATTAATCCAGTATACTCCCACAAAATTTCGTGAACTGAGTTAGGATAAAATTTAAAAGCTATAATAATAACACACTATAAGCACCTGTGTTGTATGAGACAAAATTAAGAAAGAGAATAATGCACTATTAAGATGAGAAACAAGTTTCATATATGATGGATTCATAATTTATATATTTATTTTCTTTATATTTAGTTTATTTAACATATTATATGTCTTATGGTACTCATTTGTGATGATTCCTTATATATAAGACATTGGTGGAAAGTATTGGTGATTTATGTTTAAAATGAAAATTTTTTTGATATTTTTAATAATGACCTTCTGAATTTCATGCAGGTTTTTAATGTGGAAAGAATTCTAGAAATCAAACGTGATCCAAAAATCAGATCTGGAAAGCTAATTTGAATTGAAACCAGAGAAGGAAGAATACCACACATAGAAGGTTTACTATTGGAAGGATTTGATTGATTGTCAGAAATCTCGAAGAGAATATATACCTCTATGGAATATTACAAAGATTGGCAAATCTTGAGGTGGCATTTGGTTAACGATGGAATGATTCTCTATCTGATCTAGGAAAGGGGATTTTGTTTAATCTTTATTTCCATGTAATAAGGTTGTCAATTCTAGACATACCAGTTTTAATCTTCTCTACTCTGGTTATTTAAGCAATGTAAATGCTATGTAATAAAGCATCCAAAAAAATTATTGAGAATATAGTTTTATTTCTTTTGTCTTTCTTTTCTATCATATCTAGCTAAGTTCTTTAGTCGTTCAAGGGAAATTCAATCCGGTCAGTAAAATTGTGAGACTTTGTTATTAATTTTAATTATTCTTCTATTCAAATATCTATGTTTTTTTGGTTTTTTCAAGTTAATGACTGTATGATTCAGTTTATTAAGAGGCCTATTAATTGATTGAGTTATGTGGTTTATTGCTAACCTGATCCATAATCCGTAATTGTTATGGTGTTCAGGAAAAGTAGCAATTGAGCAGAATAATTATGATCTAAGTTTTTGTTACTTGCTTAAAAGAAACATAGAATGAATTAAATAATTTGACGCTTGTTAGATTGTTGTTCAACTTTAACTCCCTCCGAGAGTGTAATGTTATCAGTAAATTCATGAGGATTGCTTAATACCAATTGGTTTATTGATAAGAATTAAATTATGTGCTGGGCTCAAATTAATGAAATTAGGGAAGGTAAGGATTGTTAGGCTTTTTGATAATCCTTGGTTAAATATTTGAATAGAGAATAATATATATGAGGTCAGTGATCAATTTGCAGCCATGAGTAAATTTCCTTGAATCGACATCATCTTCCATTGAATTTTTGTTACTTAATTTTCTTGTCAATTAAATTGCAGAAGAAAACCTCCCTTTTTCTTGGTAAGTAGACAATTTGATTAATTAGTCTCTATGGATCGACCTTTACTTATCATTACTATTCATTATAGGTAGAATAATTTATTTTTGATTGCACTTGATACGCATCAATATACACATCGAATAAAAAGCAACGTATATACATATCCAAATCAGAGTACGGTCCACAATCCAGACAGTTACTCTGTAGTACAAAGAAAAACAAAAACAAAATGTGCATCATGGAGCTGAAGGTGCTGGAGGAGGAGGTGCCTCACGATCCCGGTCATAGTTCTCAGCATACACTCTAGTCAGCCAGGCTACCTGAGTCTGGGTCACCTAGAGACTAGCTGTCAGATCGGCCATCCGCTGATCAGACGCGCGCTGGGCATCTAAAAGCTCTCCTACTCTCTAATCAGTTGCGAGTTGAGCCTCTCTAATCTCACGCAGTAGCCCCATCACATCATCAGATGGTGGGTGTGAAGGACTAGATGTGTGTGAAGGAACCCGAGATGGGCCAGCTCCAGTGGATGCCGTGGTGATGGAGGAGGTATGGCGTCTACATCCATATACATACGATCATCATCCCCAGCATCACCCCCATGGACTCCTACTGCTGCTGCTGCTGCTGTTGCCACCGCGGCTTTTGCTATCTCTACCCGGGTACGGGGACGCACCAGAGCGTTCCTCTCATCCTCACTAACCTGTGCATCTTGCATCCCCATCCTGCAGATGGCCTCCCAGTCCAAGTCAGAAGAGAAAGGTATCCTCATGAATCCTCTCATCCAATAAGTCGACTTGTAGGCGTGTGAGCAGAGTAGTGATTTGACGTCCATAGGGTAGGTTGCCTATCTGACTAGGCATCGTAGCACGGATCATTATCCTGATGATAATATAAGGAAGGCAGACAGGTTGCCTAGTGTAAATGCAGTACAGGACATACTGGGTCAACTGAGAAATCCTATCATAATGGCCACTTTGGGGAATCAGGTTGTGCTGAATGATCTTGCAGTACACCCGAGGCTCTGGTCGTAGGTTGATTGCCTTCATCTCCCAGCGATCACCTCTAAGAAGCTGGCTATCAATCTCAGCACGCATCAACAAGGATAGGAACTAGGGTTACAGTATACCAAGGGACCATCATTTGATATACCCAGGAGATCAGCCAACTCCTGGCAGTTAAAGGAAACTTCCACCCCTTTCACATAGCTAGTGATCCTGAGCTCCCTACCCCTGTCTGTATCATTGCGATCACCCACTACTTGGAGGTTGCAATAGAACTGCTTCACCAAAGCAGGACATGTACAAGCCTCATATGTGATCATGGGAAGCCAACCCATGTCACCGAAGGCACCCTCTACGTTAAACAAGGCTAGACTAGCCAAGTTTACACAGCGTCCTCCTTCCACCTTCTTACGCTCATAACGAGCATACTGAGCCTCTGCCATGTTAGAGCGGAAACAAATGGGATCATGAGCTCTGGGACCCTTAGTACGAGCCATGCTATCTGCAAAGACACAGAAAAATAAATAAGATATTAGATATGGTGAAAAACTCAAAATTTTGGCATTATAACGGCATGATTTGGCTAAAAGCCTCACTTTTTACCCAAACAGCTGGGCAGGAGGACTTACATATATTCCAAACCATCCTGCAAAGCTCATACAGTTGGAAATTTAAACTAGGAAGATCGAATTTGAAGAAATTTCAACAAATTGGAAAATCTCGAAAATTAGGTTAAAAGAGGAAAATTTCAAGTTTCTCAAAAACCAACCGATGAAACTCAAATTTTCTTGAGGGCTTTCGTCCATTGGGTGGCCAATAGCAAAAGCCCCCAATAAAAATAGAATTTTTACTGTTAGAAAGAGTTTAATTTAAAGAAAACGATGTAAATGGAGAAAAACCTAGTTTTGGAAGCTTAAAAATGAGAAACAGTAGATAGCATACCTGAAGGGAAGGAAAGGAACGGAAGTCGTAAACGAAAGAAATAATCACCAAACACTAGGGGTCGATACTATAGCAACTCAGGGGAAGCGAGTTGAGTTGGAGGAAAGAAGAAAGAGTAAGAAATGACTCCAAAATCGGGTTTAAAAACCTAATTTTGGGTCGTGCGTCGCAGAATTCGACAAAATGTGCGACCCTATGACCGACCTTACCATCGACCCTAGGCTCTCGGTGATCTGACAGACATCATGTGGTCGGACCTAGGGTCGGACATATACCGACCCTACGACCGACCTTAGGCTCTCGGTGAGCTGACAGGGTTTTGTGAGGTCACATACCCTGGAGTCGAACATAGTGCGACCCTACCATCAACCTTACGATGGAAAATTCAGTATTGTCGCTGAATGACTTGAAAATTGGAATTTTACATTGATTAGTTGGATTTTGACTTGGGAATGACTTATATTGATTGCCTCACATGTTCTATGATTGTTTTTCAGACACTACCACCACCAGAACAGGAAATAGCTTGGCGAAGAGTAACTAGGCGAGGCCGTAACCTAATTCCACCACCACCACCTATGGAGGAAGACATCCATGAAAATCCTGAAGTACAAGAGAATCAGAATATGGCAACACCAGGAGCTAATGGCCAGGAAAATCCTACAAATTTGCCAGCCCCACCTACAGATTTGGCTATAGCAGTAATGAACCTTTCACAATAGCTGCAGCAAATACAGTAGGTGCAAGCCAATATGCAAGCTGCTATAGGAATGATTTTTTCAGCTGCACATACTACACCTATGCCAGCTGGACAAGCTAACACAGTACCAGGGGAAGCAACATGGTACCCCACACACCTCAAATGCCAGTTGTGCAAGCTCCAGTCCAGAACCTTGAGGTAGCTCAAGGCAGTTACCAGTATCAACTACCTATGTACAGGGCCTATGCTCAGTATCAGTTGGACCACTCTCGACTGATCGAGCGCTTCCTGAAAATGAAACCTAAAGAATATAATGGCAAGCCAGTAGATCCTTTTGGCCAGCTCATTGGATCGACGAGATGGAAAGGAATTTTATGATGATGACAGTTAATGAGGAAGAAAAAGTGTTGTGCGCCACATTTGTGCTAAAGGGTGATGCACACCACTGGTGGAAGTCTACCCAGACATATCTATTAACAAAGCACGCCCAATTGACCTGGGCTATCTATAAAGAGACATTCTTTGAGAAATACTTTTCCAAAAGTTTCAGAGATGCTATGGAGAGAGAGTTCCTGAGTTTATATCAGGGACAGATGACTGTGGATGCATACCCACAGCGTTATGAAGAGTTGTTTTTCTTTGCACCCTCTAGCATGCAAGAGGAAAATACTAAGACCCGAAGGTTCGTCATGGGACTTTGGGGAAGCATTCGTGAGCATGTTTTGGGACTAGAAAAGAAAGTTTACAATGAAGCAGTACAAATTGCTCGAGTGATAGAGTCGAGCCAGACGGAGAGCTACTTTTCTTAGAATAGAGGTATCAAAAGGCCTAATGGAAATTCATACAGCGGAGGGAACACAAAGATATTTAAACCCTTCCGTACTCAATGCTTTAATGCTGCAGCCAAGACTACTCCAATAGCCCAACAGCAACAAAAGTAAAATTATGAAGGAGTAAAATGCTTTAACAGTAATCAAATAGGACATTATTCAAGGGAGTGTCCTAAGCCCAGGAAGCACCTATAGCAAGGAAAGGTTTATGCAGTTACATCTGAGGATGCTACCGCTTCTCCTGATGTGGTCATAGGTATGATCTGAACCTTTCATTTTGTATTACCTTGTGTGAGCATGTAGACTAAATTAAAACAAATCACATGTATCGTACCTATTAATGGCATACCCGCTAGAGTACTCTTTGATTTTGGATCGTGTCATGCCAGGTTTTCCCATCATTCCTAGACCAAGTAGACCAAGCATGTCACACCCCAATTCCGACTGAACCAAAAGTGTGAGTGAACCATCACTGAACCAACGGTTCACACCAGGATCTCAATAAGACCGTGTCTACTCATACAAACCATTACACATAACCATAATTAGAATATAATTAAATATAACGGAAGTCTTAAATTAAATGAACTGAGTACTTCTATTGATAAATAAATTATCCAATTATTTAAAATACCAAAATATAAATAATTATGCTTACATCATTTATAAATTCAACTGAAAATAAATAAAATAAACAAATCAAATATCCCAGAGGTACACGCAGAAAGGGCACTCGCATGAAGCGTCATGTTCGTCCTCCCTCGATTGCACTTCCAAGGTAGCAGCTCTTCCATATACTGGAGCATCCATGTAGTCCTCGACAGTGTAACCTACATCAACATCTAAAAACATGTATATATACAATGGTGAGCTCACAACCTAGCTCAATAAGTCAATCAGACAATGCAGCACACATCATGCATGAGTAACATTCACATTATGGTCTAGTTTTAAGTTTGCAATGTGCTATAGAAAGGATTGACGGCCACCGCACCTCTATACACGAGTGTGTAAATCCGCCCAATGGATCAAACACCACTGTCATCCCACATGCACCCACCATGGAATAGAGATAGAGCTCAAGTGTCTGATGGTAATAGGGGCTTACGTGTTGATCGACCGGTCCCACACAGATCAGTCCCCAAGAGGCATCGGTCGTAGTGCTGGTTGCATATGGTGCGACCAGTATGGTCGTCCAGTGTCTTTGGAAGCTCTTCCATATATTGGAGCATCCACGTAGTCCTCCACAGTGTAACCTGCATCAACATCTAAAAATAGTGTGTATACAAGGGTAAGCTCACAACTTAGCTCAGTAAGAAAATCAGACAATGCAACACACGTCATGCATGAGTAACATTCATATTATGGTTTGGTTTTAAGTTTGCAATATGCTATAGAAAGGAATGGTGGCCACCGCACCTCTATACACGAGTGTGTGAATCTGCCCAATGGATCAAACACCACTGTCGTCCCACATGCACCCACAATGGAATAGAGATAGTGTAAGACCCGTATCGATCTAACCGGTCTTACCACCTTGTATCAGGTCTACCTATCATGGTCGAGCCAAGTGGACCAAGTACGTAAATAAATCACAAAACCAGGTATGAGTCTAACCCAAAAATAGTAAATGTGAGGGTAGGGTCGCATGCCTAAACAGGTAGGGTTGACCCCGCCTCAACAGAAGTCTAACCCATGACTTTTTAATCGTAGGGTCGGATGTCTAAGAAGGTGTAGGGTCGACGGATCCTGCGAACCTACGTCCAACCCTACGATGACAGACATAAATAAAAAATTAGGAACTTTCCTAATTCCAAGGGGATCTTTCCTAAACTCATTGGGACATTATTCCAGGGAGTGTCCTAAGCCCAGGAAGCAGCTACAGCAAGGAAAGGTTTATGCTGTTACATCTGAGGAGGCTACCGCATCGCCTGATGTGGTCATAGGTATGACCTGAACCTTTCATTTTGTGATTACATTGTGTGAGCATGTAGACTAAAACTAAAAGAAATCATAGGTATCGTACCTATTAATGGCATACCCGCTAGAGTACTCTTTGATTCTGGAGCTACTCATTCTTTTATATCTGTGTCATTTGGAAAGAAGCTGAATCTACCCCTCAAATCTTTAGACTACAAATTGCTTGTGCGATCGTCGATGGGATTAGAAGTGGAATTAGAAAAAGGTTATGGACCATGTCCAGTTCTTATTGACGAGAAGACTTTGGATGCAACCTTGATTCAACTTGAGATGGCAGACTTCGACATCATCTTGGGAATGGACTGGTTAGCTCGGCATTCTGTAAACCTATTATGTGTAGAAAAGAAGTTGACATTTAAAGACAAGGAAGGAGCAGAGTTTAGTTTTGCGGGAACCAAACTTCCCCGTAAATGAAAACTCATTCTCTCTGCATTAAAGGCTAGAAAATGCCTCGAGAAAGGAGGAATTGGGTATCTAGTATCAGTGGTCGACCTCACTAAGGAAGCACCACAAATGGAGGATATTGATGTTGTTCGTGACTTTTCAGACATATTTTCTGAAGAATTACCAGGACTACCACCCGACCGAGCGATAGAGTTCGTTATAGATCTGATACCTGGAGCCGCACCAGTATCTAAAGTACCCTATCGAATGGCTCTTACTGAACTGAAGGAATTGAAGGTACAATTACAAGAATTACTAGACAAGGGTTACATCAGACCTAGCATATCACCATGGGGAGCGCCAGTACTGTTTGTAAAGAAGAAAGATGGTAGCGTTCGACTGTGTATAGACTACTGGGAATTGAATAAGCAGACAATCAAGAATCGGTACCCATTGTCTCGGATCGATGACTTGTTCGATTAGTTGCAAGTGCCAAGGTGTTCTCCAAGATCGATCTTCGGTTAGGATACCATCAGTTGAAGATTAAGGACGGTGATATTCCAAAAACAGCATTCAGAACAAGATATGGATATTATGAATTTTTAGTCATGTCTTTTGGATTGACTAACGCACCCGCAACTTTTATGGAACTCATGAATCGGGTATTTCATGATATGTTGGATGCGTCGGTCATTGTGTTTATTGATGATATATTGGTCTACTCCAAAGACAAGGAAACTCATGTCATGAATCTAAGAGCTGTTTTGCAGCGACTAAGGAAAGAGAAGCTTTACGCCAAATTTAAAAAGTGTGAGTTTTGGCTAAATGAGGTCACTTTCTTAGGCCATGTTGTATCCGCTGAAGTAATTAAAGTGGATCCTAGCAAGATTAAAGCCATTGTGAAGTGGGAAGCACCTAAGAGTGATGCAGAAATTAGAAGTTTCCTAGGTCTAGCTTGGTATTACCGATGATTCGTGGAAGATTACTCCAGGATCGCCGTACCTCTCACTAGTTTGACTAAGAAAGGAGAAAAGTTTGTTTGGACCAACAAATGTGAGTAAAGTTTCCAAACATTGAAAGCCAGATTGATATCTGCTCTCATCTTGACTATTCCTATTCCAGGACAACCATTTACCTTATACACTGATGCGTCTGGATTGGGTTTAGGATGTGTACATATGCAAGGACAACAAGTAATTGCGTATGCCTCTAGACAACTGAAGACACAAGAGAAGAACTATCCCACTCATGACTTGGAATTAGTGGCAGTAGGACATGCTGTCAAGATATGGAGACATTACTTGTACGGAGAGAAATTTCAGATTAAATCAGATCACAAGAGTCTTACTTATCTTTTTAATCAGAAGGAGTTGAACATGAGACAAAAAAGATGGCTGGAATTATTGAAGGATTATGATTGTGATATCCAGTATCATCCAGGAAAGGCTAATGTAGTTGCTGATGCGCTAAGCATAAAAGCAATGATAAAATCTCAAAGAGAGGTTAACACGACTACGGCAATGTGTACTACAGGAAAAGTGTTCAATTACGTTAATGAGAAGTTCGTGATAGATGCACCGGGTGAATCAACCAACCAAGGGTTTATTCATCGATTTTCAAATATGTTCGCAATGTTGAAGATTGTACCTGATATAATTGATGAAGTGAAAGCAGCTATTAAATCAAACCCTTATCTGAGAATGGTACAAGAAGACATCGAAAAAGGTAGGACGACTCCTGAGTTTACCTGGGACAATAAAAAGGTACTGAAGTATAAAGGAAGAGTATGTGTTCCTGAAATAGAAAATTTGGACATTAGACACCGACTAATGAAAGAAGCCCACACCACCGCCTATTCGGTACATCTTAGAAGTACAAAGATGTATCATGATTTGAAGAAATTATATTGGTGGAGAGGAATGAAAGCAGATGTAGCTAAATTCGTGTTTCAATGCCTAAATTGTCAGAGGGTGAAGGCTGAACGACAAAGACCTGCAGGATTGTTAAAGCCACTGCCAAAACCAACATGGAAATGGGACTGCATTACTATGGACTTCGTCACCGGGTTACCATTGACTCCTCGAGTAGTTGACGCGGTCTGGGTGATTGTAGATCGTTTGACTAAGATAACTCGCTTTATAGCTATATGACCACAATATACCCTGGAGAGGTTAGCCAAGCTATATGTGGATAATATTGTCAGATTACATGGTGTACCTGAAAGCATTGTGTCCGATAGAGACCCACCTTTTACTTTAAAGTTTTGGGAAGGATTGAAAAAGATTGTGGGTATAATGTTGAAGTTCAATACTGTATTCCATCCTCAGACAGACGGACAGTCAGAGCGTACTATTTAGATTTTAGAAGACATGATTCGAGCATGTGTTATTGATTTCAAAGGATCATGGGATGAAAAACTACCATTGATCGAGTTCGCCTATAACAATAGCTATCAGGCTACCATACAGATGTCACCTTATGAAGCACTATATGGTAGGAAGTGTTGAACTCCTCTGTTTTGGAATGAAGTTGGAGAACGTATCATCGTTGGACTAGAATTTATTGAAGAGACTTGTCGAGTAGTTGACATCATCAAGGAAAGAGTTAGAACAACTCAGAATTGTCAGAAACAGTATACAGATACTCGACACCGAGACCTTGAATTTGTCGTAGGTGACAATGTATTCTTGAAAGTATCACCTATGCGATGTTTAAAACGATTCAGACAGAAAGGGAAACTAAGTCCGAGATATGTCGGGCCATATGAGATTCTAGCTAAACGTGGAAAAATGGCTTATCAGTTAGCACTACCACCATCTATGTCAAGTGTGCATGATGTATTTCATATCTCATTATTAAAGAAGTACGTCAGAGATCCAATGCACGTATTGACAGCAAATCCACCAGATCTAGCTGATGATTTGACATTCGATGTTGCACCAATTGAAATCACTAGTCGAAAGGTTCAACATCTACGCAACCATGACATATACTAGGTTAAAGTCACCTGGAGGAGCCGAGATATAGAAGAGATCACATGGGAAGAAGAGAACGCTATGTGGAAGCAATATCCTCACCTTTTTGACCAGAAAGGTATGTATAAATTTCGAGGACAAAATTTTTAATAAGAGGAGGGGAGTTGTAAGACCCGTATCGAACTAACCAGTCTTACCACCTTGTACCAGGTCTACCTATCATGGTCGAGCCAAGTGGACCAAGTGCATGAAGAAATCACAAGACTAGGTATGAGTCTAACCCAAAAATAGTAAATGTGAGGGTAGGGTCGCATGCCTAAATAGGTAGGGTCGACCCTACCTCAACAGAAGTCCACCCATGACCTTTTAGTCATAGGGTCGGATGTCTAAGAAGGTGTAGGGTTGACGGATCCTGCGACCCTACGATGACAGACATAAACAAAAAATTAGAAAACTTTTCTAATTCCAAGGGGATCTTTCTTAAACTCATTGGGACTTATTATGGAGGGTTTTCCTCTATAAATAGGACGTCCCTTAGCCTTTTTCACTCCTTTACAACCCTAATTAAAAGTGAAAGAAAGAGAAAGAGAAGGAAGAGAAGAAGAGAAGGAAACTTAAAGAAGAAGACTAAGGAAGAGGAGGAAGTTCAGAGAAACCTCTGAATAAAGGTATGAACCTAATTCGTTACCTGAATAAGAGATCCTAGAATAGTTATGAAGAACATAGGATTAGGAGAAACCCAAATCATCCATCCATGGACAGGTTCCAAGAGATTCCATGGAGGAAATTGTTATGGACAATGAATAGTGTATAACTTAGAGTTTTGAGCCATAGAACAATCATAGAATGGACCATGAAAGTAAGCCAAAGGATCAAAACATGAAAGAATGGACTTTAGAATGAAAGGTCAACTCAGAATATCTGTAGTCGCACATAAGGTCGAATGATATCCGACCCTACGAGACCTCAGGATTGACCACATGCCCTCATAAAGTCCTAGGGAGGATGTGATCATACTTAGGGTCGAATGGTATCCGACCCCACGTCCGACCCTATACCCTAGGGTCGCAGAAACTGCTTCCCTAGGTGCTACCCTACCTGCGACCCTACTATTTCAGTTAGTTTAAAATATATTGAAATTAATTCTAATTAAATTCTATCGACTTGTTAGGTCTTTCTAGTGATTTAAAAGGGATTCATAAAGCTTGAACGAGGATCTACGCTTAATCAAAGGTGAGGGAACAATGCCTAAACTAATTGGCTAATAATAAACTATTTTTGTTTATTAAGTCCAATACCATGAATGATTTTATGCTTGCATGATTGTAATGTGTATATCACATGTCCTCCAATATTCTTGTTATTATTGTTCATGCATATTTAATTTCCGTTTATTTATAACATGATGATGATGATGATGATGCTAGGAATAGGCATGTGAATGTATGTGTGTGGTTAGTGTATTTAATGCGGGTGGAGCATCAGGGGGAGGACGTGACACTGTGGTTCATCCTGGTCACCAGACTCTAGCTCTATCTCTACTCAAGTCTTGTCCACTAACATCGTCTATCGCCATTACCTTAGCAGAACTATTACGTTGTAGGGCATCAGGGGAGGTGGTCTCGGACCGTATAGTCTCTGACTCTGTCAGGGGGCCTTAGCTCTACCTCTATAGATGTATTGAGGGATGCTGGGGTGAGGCCTTGGATACACTGTTTGACATTAGGATTGGTTAGTTGCGAGCTCAGTTTGCAAGCCCTCGCCAATAGGGGCTTACGTGTTGGTATGGGTAGAGCATCAGGGAAAGTGTGATGCAGTGTGGTCTTAAGCAGTTTAGCTCTATCTCTATTCCATGGTGGGGTGGATGTGGACGACAATGGTGTTTGATCTGTTGGGTGAGCTTACACACCCTGTGTATAAAGGTGAGGTGGCCAACAAACCTTTCTATAGCACATTGCAAATTTATGAACCAGACCAAAGATATGAATTAAATGCATGCATATGTTTGTTGCATTATTTTGTTTGCTTACTGAGCCGCGATGTGTGCTCACCCATTTCGATTTCAAATCTTTTTATTTGATGATGCAGGTACCACCGTAGAAGATTATATAAATGCTCCGATGTATGGACATGCGACGGCGATGGACGCTGAAGTTATGATGGAGTCGCATGATTCGGCATGTGAATGCAACTCTTGTATTTTTTATTAGATTTTTATTCAAATTATACAGACGATGTAATTGATTAAATTACTTTATTTTATGTCTTAGTATTTTTGAAGATAATTGAATATTTAATTATGTTATCATCTTTAGACTCTAAGTTCATTTAATATATAAGACTTCCGCTATTGTTTATTTACTTTGATTATGGATGTGGATGTGTATGGTATAAGCAAATGGACACAGCATATTTGAGATCCTGGTTGAACCATTGGTTTATTAGCGGTTCATCACACCATTCTGAATAGTGCGGAATTGGGGTGTGACAGATAGAGCTAAAGTGTCCAGATCAAACACTGCTAACACTTCCCCTGATGCCCTACCCATACCAACACGTAAGCCCCTATTGGTGAGGGCTTGCAAACTGGGCTCGTAATTAACCAATCCTATATGTCATCACAGTTGACCATATCCCAATACAGCTCCCTACGGCATAGAGATAGGGCTTGGGTCTAGTGGCCAGGCCGGAGACCATAGTGCCACTTCCTCCCCTTGATACCCTACCCGCACCAAGCATGCTAAGACAGAAGCGATACGAAAAGGTGCTAGTGTGAGGAATGATTCCAGACCCCAGGCCCTTCCCATTCCACACACCAACAAAAACAATCACATGCCTAACAGTCATATCCTAGCATAGCAAGTACGCGTGAACAATATAATAACTGAAAGTAAAGATGACATGCGAGTATGCACAAACACCATTCCACAGAATCATAATTATTAACAATGTTTTACTGTTATTAAGTTATTAGGGTTTAGGTCCAATTCCCTTACCTGACGCTTGATTGCTAGCTTGCTCCACGTCACAGAATCCAAACTTGCTATCACAAGGTCCTACATGATGTTAGGGTCGAATTAAAATTAGTTTCTTAGGGTTTACGTTGGTCAAAAAACCAACTGGATCAAAATATACGCCTCACAGTGCTTACTGGTCTCAAGTACCGGTCGCAAGCACCGATCGTGGCACTGTGGGGAAAGGTGCGACTGGTCTGGTCGACCGGTCACCCACAGACCAGTCTCTGAGAGGTACCGGTCGCAGTACCAATGGCATATGGTGTGACCGGTATGGTCGACCGGTATGCCTTTGGAAGACCATCAACTCGGCGTTCGCCTTCCGTCGGTCACCCCCTACTGGTTCTAGGGTTTCTACTATACATTCTAGGCCTGAGCAATGAGTTAGAGTTGTTTCATGTTCCATTCAAGTCCTAGTTCCTATGATTCATTGCCTAGAATTTGAATCTAGGGCTTATCGACTGTATTAGGGTTTGATGGCAAATTTAAGGGTTTTAGATCAATACCTCGCCTTGCATGATATTGATTAATTAATGACTAATCATCTATAATGCTAAACTTAGAGGAAGATTCAAGCACTTACCGTTGGTTCGCAAGTATGGTGTTCTTCGTCCAACGGCATACGGCAGCTCCTCTCCCTCCTTCCTTAGCTCTTTCTCCTTCTTCAATCTCTTTCTCCTCTCTAGAGTTTGTGAGGCTCGATGAAAGAGTTTTAAGGAGGTTTAAGGGTCCTTAAATAGACTAGGATAGAGTTTAGGAAGTTTCCTT
Source organism: Protea cynaroides (assembly GCA_028583415.1). Taxonomy (NCBI): domain Eukaryota; kingdom Viridiplantae; phylum Streptophyta; class Magnoliopsida; order Proteales; family Proteaceae; genus Protea; species Protea cynaroides. Next base: position 44,176,134 of record CM053274.1, on the reverse strand, counting down.
ACGTTAGAAAGTCCTTAGGCTCGAGATTTGGAAAGTGGGACCCGTAGAGATCCATTTCCAGATCTAACCAGTCTGCCTGCGCAGACATACCGGTCGACCGGTACCATAGACCGGTATGAAAAAATATCATACTTTTAGGTCCCTTTTCGTACCTCCTTGTCATCTGCTTGTCCCGTCTGGCCCGATGATGATTGGAAGACCTGTTACGACATGAATTAAAGGTTTAGATCGGGTTCATGGAGTGCGGGTCTTACATTTCATGTCTCATTCAAGTCCTAGTTCCTATGATTCATTGCCTAGAATTCGAATCTAGGGTTTATCGACTGTATTAGTGTTTGATGGCAAATTTAAAGGTTTTAGATCAATACCTCGCCTTCCATGGTATTGATCAATTCATGATTAATCATCTATAATGTTTAACTTAGAGAGAAGTTTAAGCACTTACCGTTGGTTCGGAGCTATGGTGTTCTTCGTCCAACAGCGAATGACGGCTCCTCTCCCTCCTTTCTTAGCTCTTTCTCCTTATTTGATCTCTTTCTCCTCTCTAGGGTTTGTGAGGATCAATCAAAGAGTTTTAAGGAGGTTTAAGGGTCCTTAAATAGACTAGGATAGAGTTTAGGAAGTTTTCCTACGTTAGGAAAGTCCCTAGGCTCAAAATTTGGAAAGTGGGACCCATAGAGATCCGTTTTCGGATCTAACCAGTTTGCCCACGCAGACATATCGATCGATCGGTACCATCGACCGATACCATAGATCGGTATGAAAAATATCATACTTTTAGGTCTATTTTTGTACCTATTTTCATCCACTCGTCTCGTCTGGCCCGGTGATGATTGGAAGACCTGTTACGACATGAATTAAAGGTTTAGATCGGGTTCATGGAGTGCGGGTCTTACAGAGCGTGTGAAGATAGATCACAAACCAAGTACGAGAATCGAGTTAAAAACACTAAAAACATACCTAAGGTCGCATACCTGGGTAGGTATGGTCGACCATAAGGAAGGAAATAAAAATCTCAAATCCAGAACCGCACGGTCGATGATTTTGACCCTACGGTCGACGGTTTATGCGACCGTATGATCGACCGTGAGAACCCAGATCGGACTTTGAGTTTTGGAAACTTTCCTAAACTAAGCGATTGCTTTCCTAATTGAAAGAGGACTTTATATGGAGAGTTTTTCTCTATATAAAGGACGTCCCTCAGCCATTTTTCACTCTTTTAGGACATTAGTAAACCTTAGAGAAAAAAAAAGAAGAGAAGGAAGAGAAGGAGAAGAAGAAAAAGCTAAGGAGAAGAGTTTGCTGAGAAGGGATTGGCTCTCTATCACAGGCCAAGGTTTGAAATGAATCTCTGGAGATGTAAACTCTAAGGAATAAGACTTCTATGGAAGATAGGCAATATCCACCTATTATGATCTATGTGATTTCCTTGAGAAAATCCCAAGGAGAACCATGAGGAGTGAATTTGATGATTAGGGTTGATAGGAAATTACTAATGATGTAAGACCCGTATCGAACTAACCGGTCTTACCACCTTGTAACAGGTCTACCTATCATGGTCGAGCCAAATGGACCAAGTACGTGAAGGAAATAGTGAAACTAGGTATTAAACTGACCCAAAAATAGTAAAATAGAGGACAGGGTGGCATACCCAGATAGGCAGGGTCGGACCCCCCTCATTAGGAAGTCAGACCCTTGAAAAATTGATCGAGGGTCGGACAATTTAGACCTGAGGGTCGACGGGATCTCCGACCCCCTCTTTGCTGACAGAAATCGTAAATAGGAAACTTTCCAAATTTCAAGGGGATTCTTTCCTAATCTCAATGGGACTTATTTTGGGAGGTTCTCCTCTATAAATAGGATGTCCCTTAACCTCTTTCAATCCTTTTGAAACCTTAATTGAAAGTGAGAGAAAGAGAAGAGAAGGAGAAGAGAAGGAAAGTTAGAGAAGAAGACTAAAGAGAAGAATTCAGAGAAACCTCTGAATCTCAGCAAACCTAAGGTATGGGTATGTTTCCTTTAATGATTTAAGACATTAGAATAGTTCATGAAGAGGGTAAGACTTATGAGAAACCCAAATCATCCATCCATGGGATGATTTCAATGAAATACATGGAGAAAATCATGGTAGGCAAAGTAAGGAAGAAACCTAGAGTTTTAAGCCATAGAACAAGCATAGAATGGTTGTGGAAGTAAGCCATAGGACTCAAACATGAAAGAATGGACTGTAGGATGAAATTCTCGGCTCAACACGGGGGTCGCACGTGGGGTCGATTGGGAATCGACCCTACCAGACCACAAGATCGACCCCAAGCATTTGGGAAGTCCAGGGATGCGGTGGTCGCACCCAGGGTCGATGGAACATCCGACCCTGGCATCGACACTACCCCTAGGGGTCGTAGAAAACTGCTACCCTACTTGCGACCCGTCCTGTGACCCTCACTTAACAGCAAGCCTAAAATTGTCGGAATGAATTCTAATTAATATCTATCAACTTGTTAGGTTTTCCTATTGATATAAAAGTGATTCTTAAAGCATGAAAGAGGATCTACACTCAAGCAAAGGTGAGGGAACACCAATGCCATGACTGATTTTATGCGTGTATGCTTGTAATGTGCATTCAACATGTCATCCAATATTCCTGCTATTAATGTTCATGCATATTTAATTCTGTTTTATTTATAACATGATGATGATGATGATGATGCTAGGAATAGACATGTAAATGTATGTGTATGGTTAGTGTGCTTGATGCGAGTGGAGCATCAGGGGGAGGACGTGACATTGTGGTTCAGCCTGGTCACTAGACTCTACCTCTATCTACTCAAGTCTTGACCACTGACATCGTCGTATTGCCATTACCTCAGCAGAACTATTACGTCATAGGGTATCAGGGGAGGTGGTCTCGGACCGTGTTGTCTTCGACTCTGTCAGGGGGCCTTAGCTCTATCTCTATGGACGTATTGAGGGATGCTAGGGTGAGGCCTTGGGTACACTGTTTGACATTAGGATTGGTTAGTTGCGAGCCCAGTTTGCAAGCCCTCGCCAGTAGGGGCTTACGTGTTGCTATGGGTAGAGTATCCGGGGAAGTGTGATGCGGTGTGGTCCTAAGCACTTTAGCTCTATCTCTATTCCATAGTGGGTGCATGTGGGACGACAATAAACGTTAACCTTTGGGCAGCTTCACACACTCGTGTATAGAGGTGAGGCAGCCACCGAACCTTTCTATAGTACATTGCAAACTTATATACCAGACCACAGATATGAATTGAATTCATGCATATGTTTATTGCATTGTTTTGTTTGCTCACTGAGCCGTGATGTGTGCTCTCCCTTTCGACGTCGAATATTTTTAGTTGATGATGTAGGTACCACTGTGGAAGATTATATGAATGCTTCTATGTACGAACACGTGGCTGCAATGGAGATTGAAGACATAGTGGAGACGCATGACTCTTCATGCGAGTGCAACTCATGCGTTTTTTATTAGATTTTTATTTGAACTATTAAGGAAATGTAATTTGATATTTTATTTACTTATGTCTTGGTTGATACAACATATTTTGATATTTTATTTATGATTATCACAGTTAGATTCCTCAGTTCATTTAATATTAAGACTTCTGCTATTGTGTATTTATTCTGATTATGGTTGTGGATGTGTATAGTTTAATTTAGAAGTACACAACCTATTAGAGATCCTGGTTGAACCGTTGGTTTATTAGCGGTTCATCACACCGTTCTGAATAGTGCAGAATTGGGGTGTGACAACTTGGTATCAGAGCTCTCAGGCCCTGTCTTGTAAACCAGTATACTACCACAAAAATTTGTGAACTGAGATAGGATAAAAATTTAAAAGCTATAATAATAACACACTATAAGCAACTGTGTTGTTTGAGACAAAATTGAAAGAGAATAATGCATCTATTAAATGAGAAACAAATTTATATACACTAAATGGAAGAACAAACGTATATATATACAAGTCTAAAGCAGAGTACAGTCCACAACCCAGACAGTTACTCTGAAGTACAAAAAGAAAAATGAAAAAAAAATACATCAGGAAGCTGGATGTGATGGGGGAGGCGGTGCCTCGCGGTCTCTGTCATAATCCTCAACATAGACTCTAGTCAACCAAGCTATCTGAGTCTGGGTCGTCTGAAGACTAGCTGTGAGATTGGCCACCCACCGATCAGTCACGCGCCGAGCATCTAGAAGCTCTCCCACCCTCAGATCAGACATGCGCTGAGCCTCTCTAATCTCATGCAATATCCCCATCATGTCATCAGAAGGTGGGTGTAAAGGACCAGCTGCATGTGAAGGACCAGCTGCATAAGAAGGACCAGCTCCCGTAGCATGAGTAGGTGATAGAGGAGGTATGGAATCCACATCCATGTACAAACAATCATCATCACCCCCATGAACCCCTACTCCAGTAGCTGCTAGCTGCCTCAACGTCGGCCATCTCCACTCGAGTACGCGGACGCACCAGAGCGTTCCTCTTATCGTTGCTGACCTGAGCATCCCGCATGCCCATCTTACAGATGTCCTCCCAATCCAGAGGTGACGAGAAGGATTTCTCCTGAATCCTCTCATTCACCAAGTCAACACCCAGGCGGATAAGCAACGTAGTGATCATGCGTCCATAAGGCAGGTTGCCAACATGACCGGGCAATGTGGCACTGATCATCATCCGCATAATGATATAAGGGAGGCAGACAGGCTGCCTAGTGCAGATACAGTACAGCAAGAACTGGGTCAACTGGGAGACCCTCTCGTAGTGCCCACTCTGAGGTATCAGGTTGTGCTGAATGATCTTACAGTACACCCGAGGCTCTGGACGTAGATAGATCGCTTTCATCTCCCAGAGATCCTCTTTGATGATCTGACGGTCAATCTCAACCCTCATCTCCAATGAAAAGAACTGGGGTTCTCCGGGAGCACAAAACACCAAGGGGCCGTCATATGAAATACCCAATAGATCCGCTAGCTGTCGATAATCAAAGGAAACCTCGACTCCCTTGACGTAGCTAGTGATCCTAAGCTCTCTACCCCTCTCAGTATCATTGTAATCCCCCACCACTTGGAGATTACAATAAAACTGTCACACCAAATCTAGACGAGTATAGGCATCGTAAGTGATCACAGGAAGCTAGCCCATGTCACCAAAAGCCCTCTCCACATCAAACAAGGCTAGGCTAGCCAAGTCTACCCGACGACTCCCTATACCTTCTTACGAGTGTAGCGGGCATACTGTGCCTCAGCCTCGTTAGAACGGAAGTGGACTGGGCCATGAACCCTGGGTACTTTGGTATGAGCCATACTATTTGCAAAAACAAAGAAAAACAGATACTGGCTTAGTAAAGATGAAAAACCTGAAAATTTTGACATTATAATGACATAAATTGGTCAAAAGCCTCACTTTTCACCCATACACGTGGGCAGGAGGACTTATATAGATTCTAAACGATCCTGTAAGACTCATACAGTTGAAAATTTTATCTAAAGAGATTGAATTTGAAGAAATTTCAACAAATTCAAAAATCTCGACAAATTAGGGCAAAAATGGGAAATTTCAAGTTTCTCGATAACCAACCGATGAAACTCAAATATTTTTGAAAGCTTTCATCCATTGAGTCACCAACAACAAAAGCCCCCAATAAAAATCAAATTTTTACGATTGGAAAAGTTTAATTTGAAGAAAACGATATAAACGAGCAAAAACCTAGTTAAGAAACCCTAAAAACATGAAACCGAAGAGAACATACCTGTAGAAGAGGAGTTGACGTCGAAAAGAGAAGCAAAAATCACCAATGGATCGGAGTTGTCACTGTAGCAACTCAGAGGGACGAGCTGAGTTGGAAAGGAGGAGAAAGAATGAGAAATGGATTCAAAATCGGGATTAAAAACTTGATTTTTAGTCCTAGGGTCGGAGAATTCGACCAAAACATCCGACCCCCCCTCTGACCCCCTCATCGACCCCTCGACTCTCGGTGATCTGACAGAGAACCAGGGGTCGATCCCAGGGTCGGACATCCATCGACCCCCTCATCGACCCTCGACTCTCGGTAAGTATTAGTGATTCTCAGGGTCGCATACCCTAGGGTCGGACATCCATCGATCCCCACCATTGACCCTGCGATGAAAAATACAGTATTTTTGACAGAATGATCTGAAAATTTTGAAAATATCATTGATTAGTGGATTTAAATATGAGAATGAAATATATAATGATTGCCTCACGTATTCTATGACTTTCAGGCATCACCACTACCAGAACAGATAATGGCTGGATGCAGAGTGACCCGATAAAGCCGTAACTCTATTCCACCACCACCACCTGTGGAGGAAGACAACCATATACACCCTGAAACACAGGAGAACCTGAACACGACACTGTCCATAGTTAATGGGCAGACAAATCCTACAAATCTGCCAGCTCCACCTACAGACCTGGCTACAGCCGTAATGAATTTGGCCCAACAGCTGCAGCAAATACAACAGGTACAAGCTACTATGCAAGCTGCCATAGGTATGACTTTCCAGCTGCACAGACGACACCGATGCCAGTAGGACAGGGTACCAGGGGGAAGTAACACAGTACCCCATGCACCTCAGACTCCCTTCATGCAGGCTCAGGTACAAAACCCTGAAGTAGCTCCAGGTGGATATCAATACCAACTACCTATGTATGGGGCTTATGTTCCTCATCAACTAGACCACTCCAGACTAGTTGTGCGTTTCATGAAGATGAAGCCCAAGGAGTATAGTGGTAAGCCAGCTGATCCGTTGTGGCCAGCATACTGGATCAATGAGATGGAGAGAAACTTCACGATGATGACAGTGAATGAAGAAGAGAAGTATTGTGTGCAACATTAATGCTAAAACACGATGCACCACTGGTGGAAGTCCACACGGACGTATCTGTTGACAAAGCACACCCAATTGACTTGGGACATATATAAGGAGGCATTCTTTGAGAAGTATTTTCCTAGGAGTTTCAGAGATTCCATGGAGAAGGAGTTCCTGAGTTTATATCAGGGACAGATGATTGTCGATGCATATCAACAGCGTTATGAGGAGCTGTTTTTCTTTGCACCAGTCAGTATGCAAGTGGAAGATACAAAGACCCGAAGGTTCGTCATGGGACTTAGGGGAAGCATACGTGAACATGTTCTGGGACTTGAAAAGAAAATCTACAATGAAGCTGTACAAATTGCTCAAGTGATAGAGTCAAGCCAGAAAAAGAGCTACTTTGCTCAAAATAAAGGAATCAAAAGGCCAAATGGAAATTCTTACAACGGAGGGAACACCAAGGTATTCAAACCCTTCCGTACTCAAGGCTTCAATGCTGCAGCCAAGACTACTTCCGCAGCTCAACAACAACAAAAGCAAATTAGTGAAGGAGTAAAATGCTATAACTGCAATCAAGTGGGACATTATTTCTGGGAATGTCCTAAGCCCAAGAAGCAACTACAACAAGGCAGAGTTTACGCGGTTACATCTGAGGATGCTGCCGCATCGCCTGATGTGGTCACAGGTATTACTTGAATCTTATCATTTTGTGTTATATTATGTGAGCATGTATGTAAGACCCGTGTCAAACTAACCCGGTCTTACCACCTTGAACCAGATTTACCCATCATGGTCGAGTCAAATGGACCAAGGGCATGAAGGAGATCGAGATCCCAGGTATAAAATCGACCCAAAAACACTTAATTTTAGGGGAGGGTCGCACACCCAGCTAAGCAGGGTCGGACCTCCCAAAATAGAAAGTCAGACCCTCAGTTTTGAAGGGAGGGTCGGACAGGTTAAGACCCTAGGGTCGACGGGATCATCGACCCTCCCACTAACCCTCGATTTCTGACGAAACTGAAATTAGGAAATTTCCTAATTTTCGGTTGGGATTCTTTCCAAATCTCAATGGGATTATTATAGGACATTCCTAGTCTATTTAAAGGACGTCCCTAAGCCACTTTCACTCCTTTCACAACCCTAATTGAATTGAGAGAAAGAGAGAAAGAGAGAAAAAGGAAAAGAGGAAGAAAGGAGGCTAGGAAGAAGGCTTAGCAAAAAGGAGAAGAATTTGCAGAGAAAAGTAATCTTCTCAGGTATGGATACTAATTCCATGAGTTTCTACAGACCTTAGGTTAGATATGGTTGAGTGTAGGATTTCAGAGAAACCCAAACCATCCATCCATGGTTAGGTTTTCATGGAAAACCATAGGAGGATGCACGAAACTATCTAGATGGATTATACATAGACCTTATACCTGGAGCCGCACCAGTATCAAAAGCACCTTATAGAATGGCTCCAACTGAACTGAAGGAATTAAAAGTGCAATTACAAGAACTGCTGGATAAGGGTTATATTAGACCCAGTAAATCTCCATGGGGAGCACCGGTGTTGTTCGTAAAGAAGAAGGATGGTAGCATTCGATTATGCATCGACTATCGAGAATTGAATAAACTAACAATCAAGAATCGATATCCACTACCCAGGATCGATGACTTGTTCGATCAGTTACAAGGAGTGAAGGTATTTTCAAAGATCGATCTTCGATCAGGCTATCATCAACTGAAGATTAAAGAAGGTGACATTCCGAAGACAGCTTTCAGGACAAGATACGGATATTATGAGTTCCTAGTGATGTCCTTCGGATTAACTAATGCACCGACAACATTCATGGAACTTATGAACCGGGTTTTCCACGATATGTTGGATACGTCGGTCATAGTATTTATTGAAGACATATTGGTGTACTCCAAAGACAAGGAAACCCATGTTAAGAACCCAAACGCAGCCCTACAACGTTTAAGGAAAGAGAAGTTATACGCCAAATTTTTGAAGTGTGAGTTTTGGCTAAGTGAAGTCGCCTTTCTAGGCCATGTAGTATCCGCAGAAGGAATCAAAGTGGACCCCAATAAGATCGAGGCTATAGTGAAGTGGGAAGCACCAAAGAGTGTTTCAGAAATTAGAAGTTTTCTCGGGTCTAGCTGGATATTATCGGAGATTCGTAGAACACTATTCTCGGATTGCCGTACCTCTCACCAGTTTGACCAAGAAAGGAGAAAAGTTCGTATGGACGGATAAGTGTGAAAAGAGTTTTCAAACACTGAAGACCAGATTGATATCCGCTCCAATTTTGACCATTCCCATTCCAGGATAGACATTTACCTTATACACTGATGCATCGGGATTGGGATTAGGATGTGTGCTTATGCAAGGAGAGCAAGTGGTTGCGTATGCATCGAGACAGTTGAAGGTACATGAGAAGAATTACCCCACTCATGAGTTGGAGTTAGCGGCAGTAGTACATGCTGTCAAGATATGGAGACACTACCTATACGGAGAGAAATTTCAGATTAAGTCGGACCATAAAAGTCTTACTTATCTATTTAATCGGAAGGAGTTGAATATGAGACAAAGAAGATGGCTGGAACTATTGAAAGACTATGATTGTGATATCCAGTATCATCCGGGAAAAGCGAACGTAGTAGTAGATGCATTGAGCAGAAAAGCTATGATAAAGTCTCAAGGAGAAACTAGCACGACTGCAGCAATGTATACCAACGGAATGGTGTTCAATCACGGCAACGAGCAATATGTGATAGATACAACGGATGAATCAGCTAGCCAAGGGTTTATTCATCGGTTTTCGAATGTGTTCGCGGCATTAAAGATTATACCGGAAATAGTGGACGAAGTGAAGACAACTATCAAAGCAGATCCTTATCTGAGAACAGTACAAGAAGATATTGAGAAAGGTAGGACCAACCCTGAGTTCACCTTAGATACCGAGAAGGTACTGAAATATAAAGGGAGAATATGTGTACCTGAAATAGAAAGTATGAACATTAGACACCGACTGATGAAGGAAGCCCATACCACCATCTACTCGATACATCCTGGAAGCACAAAAATGTATCATGATCTAAAGAAACTGTATTGGTGGAGGGGAATGAAGGCGAATGTAGCCAAGTTCGTGTCTCAATGCCTAAATTGTCAGAAGGTAAAGGCGGAACGACAAAGACCCGCAGGACTATTACAACCATTACCGGAACCAGCATGGAAATGGGACTGCATCACTATGGACTTCGTCATAGGACTACCATTGACTCCTCGAGTAGTTGACGCAGTTTGGGTGATTGTAGACCGTCTGACTAAAACAGCTTGCTTCATACCGATACGACCCCAATATACCTTTGGAAAGGTTAGCAAAGCTGTATGTGGATAATATTGTTCGGCTACATGGTGTTCCGAAAAGGATTGTGTCCGATAGAGATCCACGATTTACTTCCAAATTTTGGGAAGGACTGCAAAAGGCTATGGGTACAACATTGAAGTTCGGTCGCATTCCACCCACGACCAGACGGACGGTCGGAGCGTACAATCCAGATTCTAGAAGATATGCTACGAGCATATGTGATTGATTTCAAGGGATCATGGGACGAAAAAGTTACCATTGATCGAGTTCGCTTACAATAACAGCTATCGGGGCTACTGTACGGATGTCATGTATGGCAGGAAGTGTCGAACTCCGTTGTTTTGGAATGAAGTTGGAGAACGTAGTATTGTTGGACCGGAATTTATTGAAGAGACTTGTCGAGTGGTCGACATCATCAAGGAAAGAGTAAGAGTAGCTCAGAACCGTCAGAAGCAATACGCAGATACTCGACGAAGAGAGCTAGAGTTCGTCGTAGGTGATAAAGTATTTTTGAAAGTATCGCCTATGCGAGGATTGAAGAGGTTCGGACAAAAAGGAAAACTAAGTCCAAGATACGTCGGGCCATATGAGATTCTGGCTAAGCGTGGAAAAGTAGCTTATCAGTTAGCACTACCACCATCTATGTCAAGTGTGCATGACGTATTTCACATATCCTTATTGAAGAAGTATGTCAAAGACCCAACACATGTGTTGACAGTGGATTTGCCGGACTTGACTGATGATTTGACATTTGAAGTAACACCAACGGAAATCACTAGTCGAAAGGTTCAACGTCTACGTAACAGAGATATCTACTATGTTAAGGTCACATGGAAAAGTAGAGACATGGAAGAGGTTACATGGGAAGAAGAAAGTGCTATGAGAAAACAATACCCTGACTTGTTTGATTCAGAAGGTACGTACAATTTCGAGGATGAAATTTTTATAAGTTGGGGGGAGTTGTAAGACCCGTGTCAAACTAACCCGGTCTTACCACCTTGAACCAGGTTTACCCATCATGGTCGAGTCAAATGGACCAAGGGCATGAAGGAGATCGAGATCCCAGGTATAAAATCGACCCAAAAATACTTAATTTTAGGGGAGGGTCGCACACCCAGCTAAGCAGGGTCGGACCTCCCAAAACAGAAAGTCAGACCCTCAGTTTTGAAGGGAGGGTCGGACAGCTTAAGACCCTAGGGTCGACGGGATCATCGACCCTCCCATCGACCCTCGGTTTCCGACGAAACTGAAATTAAGAAATTTCCTAATTTTCGGTTGGGATTCTTTCCAAATCTCAATGGGATTATTATAGGACATTCCTAGTCTATTTAAAGGACGTCCCTAAGCCACTTTCACTCCTTTCACAACCCTAATTGAATTGAGAGAAAGAGAGAAAGAGAGAAAAAGGAAAAGAGGAAGAAAGGAGGCTAGGAAGAAGGCTTAGCAAAAAGGAGAAGAATTTGCAGAGAAAAGTAATCTTCTCAGGTATGGATACTAATTCCATGAGTTTCTACAGACCTTAGGTTAGATATGGTTGAGTGTAGGATTTCGGAGAAACCCAAACCATCCATCCATGGTTAGGTTTTCATGGAAAACCATAGGAGGATGCACGAAAACTATCTAGATGGATTATACATGGTTCTAGACCATGGAATGACTGTTGAATGAATGTAGGAAGTAAGCCATAGGACCCAAACACGAAGAATGGATTTAAAAGTGGAAATTGGACCAGAGTGCACCAAGGGTCGCACCGAGGGTCGATAGACCATCCGACCCTAGGTGTTTCTGACCATCGACCCTCAGCATTCGGGAAGTTCAGAATGGAGGGAGGGTCGATAGACCCATCGACCCTAGCATCGACCCTAGCATCGACCCTCAGTTGACAGAATGGTTTTAAATTCTGAATTAATTCTAATTAAATTCTATCGACTTGGTTAGGTTTTGCTAGCAGTATAATTACGTTATAACGGTGATTCTAAAGCTTGGAAAAGTATCTTTTAGCAAGCTAAGGTGAGGAACCTTAACCCCAAACTAAATTGGTTAATAATAAACTGTTTTCTATTTCTTGAGTCCTATGCCATGTTTGATTCTATGCGAATATGTTTGTAATGTGCATACAACATGCCATCCAATATTTCTATTACTTGTTCATGAATATTTACTTTATTGTTTATAACATGATGATGATGATGATGATAGGAATAGGCATGTGCTTGTATGTGTGTGGTTGATGTGCTTGATGCGAGCGAGTATCAGGGGAGGTGTGATGAGAACGTCAATAAACGTTAACCTTTGGCGGGTCTCAGCACTTTAGCTCTATCTCTAACTCAAGTCATGTGCATTGGCATCGTCGTATCGCCATTACTTTAGCAGAACTATTATGTCGTAGAGTATCAGGGGAGGTGGTCTCGGTCCTTGTAGTCTCTAACTCTACCGGGGGGCCTTAGCTCTATCTCTATGGATGTTCTGAGGGATGCTGGGGTGAGGCCTTGGATACACTGTTTGGCATTAGGATTGGTTAGTAGCGAGCCCAGTTTGTAAGCCCTCGCTAACAGGGGCTTACGTGTTGGTATAGCATTACATAGCAATAAACGTTAACCTTTGTTGTATAATGTTATGGTAGGGTGGATGGGGACGACGATAAATGTTAACCTTCGGGCGGGCTTCCCCACCCTGTGTATAGAGGCGGTGTCAATAAACGTTAACCTTTGACCACCCAACCTTTCTATTGCACATTGCAAACTATAAACCAAGACCAAAGATATAAATTGATTTTTGCATGCATATGTACTGTTGCATTGTTTTGGCTACTCACTGAGCCGTGTTGTGTGCTCACCCCTCGACGTCGAATATTTTTAGTTGATGATGCAGGTTATACAGTTGAAGATTTTATGAACGCGTCAGCGTATGTGAACGTAGCAGCTATGAAAGTTGGAGCTGAAGACGATACACACGACTCCTCTTGCGAGTGCAACTCGTGTGTATTCGATTAGATGTTTTTTTTTTATAGGTTTCTTATTGGATTTATAAGACATGTACTTGGTACTTAATTATTTATGTCTCAGTTTAAACACAGAATAATTTGCTATTATTTATGAATACCATTTTAGTTCTCAGTTCATTTATTTATAGGACTTCTGCTATTGTGTATTTACTCTGATTATGATGGTGAGTATATGAAGGTTCAGGTAACACGGGGATAGCCTATTTGAGATCCTAGTTGAACCGTTGGTTATTTAGCGGTTCATCACACCATTCTGAAATGTGCGAAATTGGGGTGTGACAATGTAGACTAAATCAAAACAAATCACAGATATTATACCTATTAATGGCATTCCCACCAGAGTACTCTTTGATTCAGGAGCTACTCATTCTTTTATATCTGTGTCATTTGGAAAGAAGCTAAATCTACCACTCAAATCTTTAGACTACAAACCACTTGTACGATCGCCTATGGGATTAGAAGTGGAATTAGAAAAAGGTTATGGACCATGTCCAGTTCTTATTGATGAAAAGACTTTGGATGCAACCTTGATCCAACTTGAGATGGCAAGCTTTGACGTCATCTTGGGAATGGATTGGTTAGCTCGGCATTCTGCAAACCTATTATGTATCGAAAAGAAGCTGACATTTAAAGACAAGGAAGGAGCAGAGTTCAGTTTTGCGGGAACCAAACTTCCCCGTAAACGAAAGCTCATACTCTCTGCTTTAAAGGCTATGAAGTGCCTTGAGAAAGGAGCAGTTGGGTATCTAGTATCTGTGGTCGATCTTACCAAAGAAGCACCACGAATGGAGGACATTGATGTCGTGCTTGAATATCTAGATGTATTTTCTGAAGAACTACCGGGACTACCACCCGACCAAGCTACAAAGTTTGTTATAGATCTGATACCCGGAGCCGCATCAGTATCTAAAGCACCTTATCGAATGGCTCCTACTGAACTGAAGGAATTAAAAGTACAACTACAAGAACTACTGGACAAGGGCTACATCCGACCTAGCATATCACCATGGGGAGTGCCAGTATTATTCATAAAAAAGAAGGACGATAGCGTTCGATTATGTATAGACTATCGATAACTGAATAAACTGACAATCAAGAATCGATACCCATTGTCTCAGATCGATGACCTGTTCGATCAGTTGTAAGGTGCCAATGTTGTAAGACCTATATCAAACTAACCCGGTCTTACCACCTTGAATCAGGTTTACCCATCATGGTCGAGCCAAATGGACCAAGGGCGTGAAGGAGATCGTGATCCCAGGTATCAAATCGACCCAAAAACACTTAAATTAAGGGGAGGGTCGCATACCCTGCAAGGGAGGGTCGTACCCCCCAAGACAGAAGGTCAGACCCCCTGCATTATAGAGGGGGTCAGACACTTTAGGAGTTAGGGGTCGACGGGATCATCGACCCCCTCATCGACCCCCAGTTGCCGCCAAAAACAGAAATTAGGAATGTTTCCTAATTTCGGTTGGATTCTTTCCTAAACTCAATGGGACTTATTTTAGGAGTTTTTACTCTATAAATAGGACGTCCCTAAGCCTCTTTCACTCCTTTTACAACCCTAATTGGATTGAGAGAAAGAGAAGAGAATGAAGAAAAGAAGAAGAGAAGCAAGGAAGAGAAGAAAGCAAAAAGGAGAAGAGTTACAGAGAAGGAATATTCTTCTCAGGTATGGATACTAATTCCATGAGTTTCTACAGACCTTAGGTTAGGTAATGAAGAGAGTATGATCTCGGAGAATCCCAAACCATCAACCCGTGGTTAGGTTTTCATGGAAAACCATGTGGAAGTCATGAAAGCCATTTAGGTGAATGAATCATGGTTCTAGGCCGTAGAACATGTGTAATATGGACTGTAGTAGCAAGCCATAGGACCCCAAATACGAAGAATGGACTGAAAGCAGAAAAATCAACAAAACCCTCAGGGGGTCACACGGGGGGTCGATGGCCAATCGACCCTACCAGACCCTGAGCATCGACCCCCAGTGTTCAGGAAGTCCAGAATAGGGGGGGGGGGGTTGCACCAGGGGTCGATCATGACTCTGACCCTATCTCCGACCCCCAGTTAACAGCATGGTTTTTAAATTTGGAATTAATTCTAATTAAATTCTATCGACTTTGTTAGGTCTTCTAGCAATATAATAACATTATAAAGGTGATTCTAAAGCTTGAAAGAGGATCTATTAACAAGCTAAGGTGAGGGAACAAGACCTAAACTAACTGGTTAATAATAAACTATTTTATTTCTTGAGTCCAATGCCATATTAATTCTATGCGCGTATGCTTGTATGTGCATTCAACATGTCATCCAATATTTCTATTATTTGTTCATGCATATTTACTTTATTGTTTATAACATGATGATGATGATGATGATAGGAATAGGCATGTGAATGTTTGTGTTTGGCCAGTGTATATGGTGCGGGTAGGGATGGTATCAACTGGTACAACCATGACCGTTCTTCATGGGGTGTATATTGTGCCATGGTCTACTCAAGTCATGTCCACTGACGTCGTCGTATCACCATTACCTTAGCAGAACTATTATGTCGTAGAGTATCAGGGAAGGTGGTCTCGGTACTTGTAGTCTCTGACTCTACCGGGGGGCCTTAGCTCTATCTTTATGGATGTTCTGAGGGATGCTGGGGTGAGGCCTTGGATACACTGTTTGGCATTAGGATTGGTTAGTTGCGAGCCCAGTTTGCAACCCTAGCCAGCAGGGTTTTATTTGTTGGTATGGTATCAATCGGTACAGCCATGCCCATTTTTCATGGGGTGTATATTGTGCCATTCTGGGTGCATGTGGGGCGACGGTGCCGTTTTCATTGGGCGTTTCCACACACTCGTGTATAGAGGTGCGGCGGCCACCTATCCTTTCTATAGCACAGTGCAAACTTTAAACCGGACCAAAGATATGATTTGACTGCATGCATATGTATTGTTGCATTGTTTTGTTTGCTCACTGAGCCGTGATGTGTGCTCACCCTTTCGACGTCGAATATTTTTAGTTGATGATGCAGGTATGACTGTTGAAGATTATGTAAATGCTCCAGTGTACGGAAACGTGGTGGCGATGGAAGTGGAAGAGGAAGTGGATACGCATGACTCCTCTTGCGAGTGCAACTTATGTGTGTTCGATTAGTTATTTTTCTAGTTTTCTTTATTTGGATTTATTAAGGACATGTATTTGATATTTATTTATGTCTCAGTTGGTACAGAATAATTTGCTATTTAAATATTAATAACACAGTAGATTCTCAGTTCATTTTATTATTAGACTTCTGCTATTGTGTATTTACTCTGATTATGAATATGGATGTATGGGGTTTAGATAAAACGGATATAGCCTACTCGAGATCCTGGTTGAACCATTGATTTGTTAGCGGTTCATCACACCATTCTGAATAGAGCAGAATTGGGGTGTGACGTTCTCCAAGATCGATCTTCGGTCAGGCTACCATCAGTTGAAGATTAAGGATGGTGATATTCCCAAGACAGCATTCAGGACCAGATATGGACATTATGAATTTTTGGTCATGTCTTTTGGATTGACGAACGCACCAGCAACCTTTATGGAACTTATGAATCGAGTATTCCATGATATGTTGGATACGTCGGTTATTATATTCATCAATGATATATTGGTCTACTCCAAGGACAAGGAAACTCATATTAAGAATCTAAACGCCGCCTTGCAGTGATTACGGAAGGAGAAGCTCTACGCCAAATTTACAAAGTGTGAGTTTTGGTTAAAGGAAGTCACTTTTTTAGGCCATGTTGTATCCGTTGAAGAAATTAAAGTGGATCTTAGCAAGATTGAAGCTATTGTGAAGTGGGAAGCACCGAAGAGCGTTGTAGAAATTAGAAGTTTCTCAGGTCTAGCTGGGTATTATCGATGATTTGTGAAAGACTATTCCCGAATTGCCATACCTTTCACCAGTTTGACTAAGAAGGGCAAAAAGTTTGTTTGGACTGATAAATGCGAGAAGAGTTTCCAAACATTAAAGGCTAGATTGATATCTACTCCAATCTTGACCATTCCAATTCTAGTTCAACCATTTATTTTGTACACTGATGCGTTAGGATTGGGATTAGGATGTATACTTATGCAAGGAGAACAAGTAATTGCTTATGCTTCAAGACAATTGAAGACACATGAGAAGAACTATCCCACTCATGATTTGGAATTAGCGGCAGTAGTATATGCTGTCAAAATATGGAGACATTACTTGTATGGAGAGAAATTCCAGATTAAATCAGATCACAAGAGTCTTACGTATCTCTTTAATCAGAAGGAGTTGAATATGAGACAAAGAAGATGGCTAGAACTATTGAAAGACAATGAATGTGATATCCAGTATCATCCGGGGAAAGCTAATGTGGTTGCTGACGCGTTGAGTAGAAAGGCAATGATAAAATCTCAAGGGGAGGTTAGCACCATTGTTGCACTGTGTATTACCAGAAAAGTATTCAATTACGGTAATGAGCAGTTTGTGATAGATTCACCGGGTGAATCAACCAACTAAGGGTTTATCCATCGGTTTGCAAATATGTTCGCCACATTGAAGATTGTACCCGATTTACTTGATGAAGTGAAAACAACGATTAAATCAGACCCTTATCTAAGAACGGTACAAGAAGTCATCAAAAAGGTAGGACTATTCCTGAGTTCACCTTATATGATGAAAAGGTATTGAAGTACAAAGGAAAAATATGTGTACCTGAAACAGAAAGTTTAGACATTAGACACCGACCAATGAAGGAAGCCCAAACCACCGCCTATTCGATACACCCTGGAAGTACAAAATGTATCATGACCTAAAGAAATTATATTGGTGGAGAGGAATGAAAGCAGATATAGCCAAGTTCGTGTCTCAATGCCTAAATTATCAGAAGGTGAAAGCTGAACGACAAAGACCAGCAGGACTGTTACAGCCGTTACCAGAACCAGCATGGAAATGGGACTGCATCACTATGGACTTCGTCATAGGGTTACCATTGACTCCCCAAGTAGTTGACGCAGTTTGGGTGACTGTAGATCGACTGACTAAAATGGTTCGATTTATAGCTACACGACCTCAGTATACACTGGAGAGGTTAGCTAAGTTGTATGTGGATAACATTGTCAGATTACACGGTGTACCTAAAAGCATTGTGTCCGACAGAGATCCACGATTTACTTCAAAGTTTTGGGAAGGAATATAGAAGGCTATGGGTACAACATTGAAGTTCAGTATTGCATTCCATCCTCAGACAGACGGACAATCGGAGCGCATCATTCAGATTCTAGAAGACATGCTCCGAGCTTGTGAAACTGATTTTAAAGGATCATGGGATGAAAAGTTACCACTGATTGAGTTCGATTATAACAATAGCTATCAGGCTACTATACAAATGTCACCCTATGAGGCACTGTATGGTAGGAAGTGTCGAACTCCTTTGTTTTGGAATGAAGTTGGAGAACGTAGTATTGTTGGACCGGAATTTATTGTAGAGACATGTCGAGTAGTCGACATTATAAAGAAAGAGTAAGAACGGCTTAGAATCGTCAGAAGCAGAGTATAAAAGAAATCACATGGGAAGAAGAGATGTTATGCGAAAGCAATACTCTCATCTATTCGACTCGGAAGGTATGTACAATTTTTAGGATGAAATTTTTATATGAAGGGGAGAGTTGTAAGACCCATATCGAACTAACCGGTCTTACCACCTTGTACCAGGTCTACCTATCATGGTCGAGCCAAATTGACCAATTGCGTGAAGGAAGTAGCGAAACAGGTATTAAACTGACCCAAAAATAGTAAAATAGACGGCAGGGTCGCATACCTAGATAGGCAAGGTCGGACCCCCCTCATTAGGAAGTCAGACCCCTGAAAAATTGGTCGAGGGTCGGACAATTTAGACAGGAGGGTCGACGGGATCTTCGACCCCCTCATCGACCTTGTCACACCCCAATTCTGCACCAACCAGAATGGTGTGATGAACCGTCAATAAACCAACGATTCAACCAGGATCTCGAATAGGCTATCCCACATATGATAAACCAAAACACATTCCACATTAATCAGAGATAATAAAGTAAATAGTGAAAGTCTTACAGATAATGAACTGAGGTCTAGTCATGATAAATAATTAATATTTCATTTATTTCCAAATAACCAAAACATAACTTAATACAAATTACAATATCCAAATATGAAGTCTAAACACTAAACATATCCACAGTTGAAACGCTCTCTTAACGAACCATGTTCGTTCTCCATAGCTTGCTCAATCATAGCCTCCACCCGTTCATATGTTTTCGTATCGACATATCTTCAATCGTAATACCTGCAACATCAAAAACTAAAAAGAATTGCACGTGTGAGGGTCAGCTCTCCAACTTGAGCTCAGTGAGAAAACAAAACAATGTGACAAACAGATGCATGCATTCATTCATATCTTTGGTCGGGTATATAAGTTTGCAATGCGCTATAGAAAGGTTCGGTGGTCGCCTCGCCTCTATGCACAGGGTGTGAAGGCCCGCCCAAAGGTTAACATTTATTGTCGTCCCCATCCACCCTACCATGGAATAGAGATAGAGCTAAAGTGCTGAGGCCCGGCCTATGACACTTCCCCTGATACTCTACCCATACCAACATGTAAGCCCCTGTTGGCGAGGGCTTGCAAACTGGGCTCGCAACTAACCAATCCTAATGTCAAACAGTGTATCCAAGGCCTCACCCCAGCATCCCTCAATACGTGCATAGAGATAGAGCTAAGGCCCCCCGACAGAGTCAGAGACTACACGGTCCGAGACCACCTCCCCTGATACTCTACGACGTAATAGTTCTGCTAAGATAATGCCGATACGACGATGTCAGTGGACAAGACTTGAGTTAGAGATAGAGCTAGAGTGCTGAGGCCCGGCCTATGACACCCCCTGATACTCGCTCGCATCAAACACACTAACCACACACATACATTCACATGCCTATTCCTATCATCATCATCATCATCATGTTATAAACAATAAATATTAATATGCATGAACAGTAATAATAAAAATATTGGATGACATGTTGAATGCACATACAAGCATACACGCATAGAATCAGTCATGGCATTGGACTCAAGAAATAAAATAGTTTATTATTAACCAATTAGTTTAGGTCTTGTTCCCTCACCTTTGCTTGATTGTAGATCCTCTTTCAAGCTTTAAGAATCACTTTTATATCAATAGGAAACCTAACAAGTCGATAGATTTTAGTTAGAATTCATTCTGACAATTTTAGGCTTGCTGTTAAGTGGGGGTAGCAGGATGGGTAGCAGTTTTTTGCGACCCCCAGGGGTAGGGTAGATGACAAGGTCGGATGTTCCATCGACCCTGGGTGCGACCACCCCTTTCCTAGACTTTCTGAATGCTGGGGGTCGATGTTATGGTCGGATGTTCCATTGACCCTCGGTGCGACCCCCCATGGTTTAAGTCGAGAATTTCATCCTACAATCCATTTCTTCATGTTTGGGTCCTATGGCTTACTTCCACAATCCATTCTATGCTTGTTCTATGGCTTAAAACTTTAGGTTTCTTTCTTACTTTGCCTACCATGATTTCCTCCATGGATTTCATTGAAATCCTCCCATAGATGAATGATTTGGGTTTCTCTTAAGTCATACCCTCTTCATGAATCATTCTAGACTCCTAAATAAATCATGGAGAATGTATTCGTACCTTAGGTTTGCTGAGATTCAGAGTTTCCTCTGAATTTCCTCCTCCTTGGTCTTCTTCTTCAATTCTCCTTCTCTTCTCCTTCTCTTCCTTCTCTTCTCTTTCTCCTAATCCAATTAGGGTTGTAAAAGGAGTGAAAGAGGCTTAGGGATGTCCTATTTTTAGAGTAAAACCTCCCACAATAAGTCCCATTGAGTTTAGGAAAGGTTCCCATTGAAATTAGGAAAGTTTCCTAATTTTCGGTTCGTACTGTTTTTGCTGTTTTCTGGGGGTCGATGGTAGGGGGTCGATGGGGGGGTCGGATAATTCGAAACCCCTGCGACCCCCAGACCAAAAAGTCACGGGTCGGACTGGGGGTCGACCCTGCCTGTTTAGGTATGCGACCCTACCCTCATTTTGACTATTTTTGAGTAAAATTTCATATTGGGTCTTAGGTTTCTTCACACACTTGGTCTACTTGGCTCGACCATGATATGTAGACCGGTCATGACACGAAATGTAAGGTTAGACCGGGTTCATGGCATGTGGGTCTTACAACTCCACCACCCTTAAAAGATATTTCGTCCTCAAAATTTGAAAGTACGGATCTTACAACTCCCCCATCCTTAAAATAAATTTTGTCCTCAAAATTTGAATTTAGGTGGGAATTCTATTTCCGCATTGAATCTTCTTCCTCCCATGCAATCTCCTCCGCGTATCGTCTTCGCCAGGTTATCTTCATATACTAATTATCCTTGCTTTGAAGATGTTGTACCTTCCAACCAGTGAACTAGGCTGGTACCACTTCAATAGTTGAATCTCCTATCTAAACCAGTGGATCCGTGGTCCTTATCTCTGATATGGATCTCCAATGTAATTCTTCAATAGAGACACATGAAATGCATCATGCACAGTAGACATGGACAGCGGTAACGTTAATTGATATGCAACTTGTCTCTCCAAAGTCTATTAGATCCAACACCTATATAGAATATAACTTTCCCTTCTTGTTTAATCGTTTCAAACTCTGCATAAGTGATTTCTTCAAGAATACTTTGTCACTTATGGCGAACTCAAGGTCTTGGTGTCTCTTCTGACATCTTGAGCTATCCTGCCCCTTTTCTTTGATCTTGTCTTCCAATCGATAGCTTTCTTCAATAGACTCAGGTCTTAAAACTCTTCATTCACTAACTCCATTCCAAAACAAAGGAATTTGACATTTCTACCTTACCATGCTTTATAGGTGACATTTACATAGTAGCTTGGTAGCAACTTCATTTCACGGTTAACTTCTCAACTCAAGCTCCTTGAAATCAATTTCACAAACTCGAGCATATCTCTTAGGATCTGTATAGTCCGCTCCGACTATCCGTCGGTTTGAGGTAAAGTGCGGTACTAAACTTCAACTTTGTCCCCATTATTTTCTGTAGATCCTGCCAAAACTTTGAGATAAGGCATAAGCCTCTGACCGACACTAAGCTCTCATGCATACCATTCAATCTGGCAATATTATCCACATATAGCTTATTTAGCCGCTCCAAAGCATACCAAGGTCGTATAGCAATGAATGAGCTATCTTCATAAGGCGATCAACAATCCCCCAAACTGCATCAACCGCTCTGGGAGTCAGTGGCAAATCAGTGACATAGTTCATTGTAATGCAGTTTCACTTCCAGACTGCCTTTGATAGTTATTGTTGTAGCCATGTTGGTTTTTGTCTTTCAGCCTTTACTTACTGATAATTCAATTACTGAAACATGCATCTAAACCACATTTGTTATCATTTCTCTTTACCAGTACCATCTCTTTAGGTCATGATACATATTGGTACTCCAGGATGTCCTGAATATTGAGTAACAATGGATTCTTATCATTATCCTCTTCATAATATCTGAGTCTTTATCTTCATGTATTCTGAATCTACCTCTGTATCTGAGTACCATCTCCGCATCCAAAGTAACTCAGGGTTAGGTTTTCCTTTTTCTAAATCTACTTACACCGTTCTTATTTATGAATCTCACAAAATTGCTACTTTTACTTCATCCATCAATTTAGAAATGATCATTAATGCCACAAGCATAGCCAAATTATTGCTTCATAAGTTCATTCATAAGTTCTTGCTCTATTGGATCATCACGAGTTTTTATTGTATGTTACTCTACTTCCAAATCTGAATCTATTACTGTGGAACATAAGATAGTATCTATACTGGTTCCTTCCTTGGACTTCGTAATTCCCTTTTTGCTTAATGCCTTAGCTACTGCATTAGCCTTCCCTGGATGATACTGGATATCACAGTCTTAATCCTTGAGCAATTCCAACCATTTTCTTGTCCTCATGTTCAACTCTTTCTGATGAGGAGGTACATAAAACTTTTGTGTTCCCATTCAGTATAAAATTCTCCTCCGTTTAGATAATGTCTCCAAGTCTTGATTGCATAATTTATCACCGTTAATTCCAAGAGTAGGATAACTTGTCTCATGCTCCTTCAGTTTTCTAAAAGCATATGCAATCACTTATTTACCATGCATCAACCCGCATCCTAGATCCAATCCAAAAGTTTCAATGTATAGGGTAAAAGGTTTCCCTGGTATCCGAATGATCAAGGTGAGAGTTGATATCAACCCTTCTTCACACTTGTCAGTCCAATTAAACTCATCTCCCTTCCTGGTTAGCTTGGTAAGAGGTTTTGCGATCTTAGAGTGGTCTTCCAAAAATCGTCTATAATAATCAGCTAAACCCAAGAACTTCTGATCTTCGCAATACTCTTCAGATGTTTCTTACCATATGACTACTTTTATCTTAAAGGGGTCCTCTTTAATCCCTTTATATGATGCTACGTGATCCAAGAAGATCACTTTGTTTAATCAGGTCTCATATTTCTTGGACTTGGCATAAAGCTTTTCACTTCTCAACTGTTGTAAAGCTATTCTAAGATCCGTTGTATGAGTTGCTTCATTCTTGGAATAAACCAAAATATCATCTATGAAAACTATAACCGACATGTCCAACATGTCATGAAACACCCAGTTCATCCGTTCCATAAAAGATGTAAGGGCATTGGTTAATCTAAAAATCATAATCGAGATCTCATAATTGGCCAATCCCGATTCTAAAAGCTATCTTCGAGATATCGCTGTCCAAATTCTTCAGCTGATGATATCTTAATCGAAGATCAACCTTAGAAAATACCTTTGCTCCTTGCAACTATTTAAACAAGTCAATATTATGAGGTTGTAGATGTCACACCCCAATTCCGCACACTTCAGAATGGTGTGATGAACCGCTAATAACCAACGGTTCAACCAAGATCTCGAGTAGGCTATCCCCGCGTTATCTGAACCCCCATACATCCATAATCACAATCAGAGTAAATACACAATAGCGGAAGTCTTATAATAAAATAAACTGAGAATCTATGGTGATATTAATAATTTAATAGCAAATTATTCTGTTTCCACTGAGACATAAATAAATATCAAATACATGTCTTTATTAAATCCAAAATAGGAAACCACATGAGTGGCACTCGCAAGAGGAGTCATGTGTATCCACTTCAGCTTCAGCTTCCATCGTTGCAACATTCCCGTACACTGGAGCACTCATATAGTCTACAACTGTGAAACCTACATCATCAACTAAAATATTCGACATCGAGGGGTGTGAGCACACATCACGGCTCAGTGAGTAGACAAAACAATGTAATAGTACATATGCATGCAATCAATTCATATCCTTGGTTTGGTTTAAAGTTTACAGTATGCAATAGAAAGGTTTAGGTAGTCAAAGGTCGCGTTTATTGACCCCGCCTCTATACACAAGTGTGTGACGCCGCCCGAAGGTAACGTTTATCGTTGACTCACAAGCACCCAATCATGAACATTATATAACAAAGGTTAACGTTTATTGCTATATAGTGCCATACCAACACGTAAGCCCCTGTTAGCGAGGGCTGCAAACTGGGCTTGCAACTAACAAATCCTAATGCCAAAAAGTGTATCCAAGGCCTCACCCCAGCATACCTCAGAATGTCCATAGAGATAGAGCAAAGGCCCCCCGATAGAGTATAGGACTCAAGGACCGAGACCACCTCCCCTGATACTCTACGACATAACAGTTCTGCTAAGGTAATGGTGATACGACGATGCTAATGCACAAGACTTGAGTTAGAGATAGAGCTAATGTGCTGAGACCCGCCAAAGGTTAACGTTTATTGACGTTCTCATCACACCTCCCCTGATACTCGCTCGCATCAAGTACACCAACCACACACATACAATCACATGCCTATTCCTATCATCATCATCATCATGTTATAGACAATAAAGTAAATATGCATGACCAAATAATAAAAATATTGGATGACATGTTGTATGCACATTTCAAACATATTCGCATAAAATCAAGCATGGCATCGGACTCAAGAAAATAGAAAATAGTTTGTTATTAACCAATTACTTTAGAGTTCTGTTTCCTCACCTTAGCTTCCTAATAGATACTTTTCCAAGCTTTAGAATCACCTTTATAATGTTATTATATTGCTAGAAGACCTAACAAAGCCGATAAAATTTAATTAGAATTTATTCAGAATTTAAAAACCATTCTATTAACTGAGGGTCGGAGGTAGGGTCGGAGTCCTGATCGACCCTGGGTGCGACCCTCCCCAAATCTGAACTTCTCGAACACTGAGGGTCGATGGTCAGGATCACCTAGGGTCGGATGGTCATCGACCCTCGATGCGACCTCGGTGCACTTTGGTCCAATTCCCTCTTTTTAGTCCATTCTTCGTGTTTGGGGTCCTATGGCTTGTTTCTACATTCCATTCAACATTCATTCCATTGTCTAGAACCATGAATCATCCACCTAAATAGCTTTCATGCATTCCCCTATGGTTTTCCATAAAAACCTAACCATGGGTTGATAGTTTGGGTTTCTCCGAGATCACACTTTCATCAATATCTATCCTAAGGTCTGTAGAAACTCATGGAATTAGTATCCATACCTGGGAAGAATACTCTTTTCTCTGCAACTGTTCTCTTTTGGCTAAATTCTCTTCCTTGCTTCTCTTTTTCTTCTTTTCCTTCTCTTTTCTTTCTCTCAATTCAGTTAGGGTTGTGAAAGGAGTGAAAGAGGCTTAGGGACGTCCTTTAAATAGAGTAGGAACATCCTAAAATAAGTCCCATTGAGATTAGGAAAGAATTCCAACCGAAAATTAAGAAATTTCCTAATTTCTATTTCTTATGGTAACCGAGGGTCGATGATCCCGTCGACCCTAGGGTTCAAGATGTCCGACCCTCCCTTCAAAATTGAGGGTCTGACTTTCTGCTTTGGGAGGTCCGACCCTGCTTAGCTGGGTATGCGACCCTCCCCTTCAAATTAAGTGTTTTTGGGTCGATTTGATACCTGGGATCTCGATCTCCTTCACGCCCTTGGTCCATTTGACTCGACCATGATGGGTAAACCTGGTTCAAAGTGGTAAGACCGGGTTAGATTGACACGGGTCTTACAACTCCCCCCTACTTATAAAAAATTCGTCCTCGAAATTGTACGTACCTTCTGAATCAAATAAATGAGGGTATTGCTTTCGCATAGCATTTTCTTCTTCCCATGTAATTTCTTCCATGTCTTTACTTTTCCATGTGACCTTAATATAATAGATATCTCGGTTGCGTAGACGTTGAACCTTTCGGCTGGTGATTTTTGTTGGTGTTACTTCGAATGTCAAATCATCAGTCAAATCTGATAAATCTACTGTCAACACGTGCGTTGGATCCTTAACTTACTTCTTTAATAGGGAAATATGAAATACATCATGCACACTTGACATAGATGGTGGTAGTGCTAATTGATAAGCCACTTTACCACGCTTAGCTAGAATTTCATACGGCCCGACATATCTTGGACTTAGTTTCCCTTTCTGCCCGAACCTTTTTAATCCTCGCATAGGCGATACCTTTAAAAATACTTTATCACCTACAACGAACTCCAGATCTCTGTGTCGAGTATCTGCATATTGCTTCTGACGGTTCTGAGCCGTTCTCACTCTTTTCTTGATAATGTCGACCACTCGGCAAGTCTCTTCAACAAACTCCGGTCCAACAATACTACGTTTTCCAACTTCATTCCAAAACAAAGGAGTTCGACACTTTCTGCCATACAGTGCTTCATAAGGTGACATCTGTATAGTAGCCTGATTGCTGTTGTTATAAGCGAACTCGATCAATGGTAACCATTCATCCCATGATCCTTTGAAATCAATTACACATGCTCATAGCATATCTTCTAGAATCTGAATTGTACGCTCTGACTGTCCATTTGTCTGTGGGTGGAATGTAGTACTGAACTTCAATGTTGTACCGATAGTCTTTTGCAAT
Organism: Protea cynaroides; assembly: GCA_028583415.1. Taxonomy (NCBI): domain Eukaryota; kingdom Viridiplantae; phylum Streptophyta; class Magnoliopsida; order Proteales; family Proteaceae; genus Protea; species Protea cynaroides. The sequence goes on along the minus strand of CM053274.1, from coordinate 44,148,859 downwards.
CCTTCCCAAAACTTGAAAGTAAATCGTGGATCTCTATCAGACACAATGCTTTCTGGAACACCATCTAACCGAAAAATATTATCCATGTATAGCTTTGCTAACCTTTCCAATGTATACTGAGGTCATATAGGTATGAAGCGAGCTGTTTTAGTCAGACGGTCCACAACCACCCAAACTGCGCCAACTACTCGAGGAGTCAGTGGTAGTCCCGTGACGAAGTCCATAATGATGCAGTTTCACTTCCAGACTGGCTTTGATAGTTATTGTTGTAGCCATGTTGGTCTTTGTCTTTCAGCCTTTACTTGTTGATAATTCAATTACTGAAACATGGATCTATCCACAATCACTTCCATTCCCTTTCTGCCAAAATAATCTCTTCATGTCATGATACATATTGGTACTCTAGTATGTACTGAATATTGAGTACAATGGACTCTTATCATTATCCTCTTCATAGTATCCAAGTCTTTATCTTCATGTATTCAGAATCTGCCTCTGTATCTGAGTACTACCTCTGCATCCAAAGTAAGTCAGGGTTAGGTTTTTCTTTCTCTAAATCTCCTGACATTATTCTTATATACAGATTTAACAAAATTGCTACTTTTATTTCATCCACCAATTCAGAGATGATATTTAATGCCATAAACGCAATCAAACTATTGTTTCATAACTCATCCATAAGTTCTCGCTCGATTGGATCATCACTAGCTTCTATTATATATTACTCTTTTCCAAATCTGAATCTGTTGCTGTAGAACATAAGGCAACATTTATACTTGGTCCTTCTTCAGACCTCATAATCCCTTTTTGCTCAAGGCTTAGCTACTACATTAGCCTTGCTTAGTGACCTTGAATATCACGGTCTTAATCCTTCAATGTTCAAACCATTTTCCTATCCTCATGTTCAACTCTTTCTGATGAAGAGATAAATAGGACTCTTAACCTAAAATTATTCTCCATTTAGATAATGTCTCCAAGTCTTGATTGCATAATTCATCATCAGTAACTCCAATCATGAGTTGGGTAACTCTTCTCATGCTCTTTCAATTTTCTTAAAGCATATGAAATCGCTTATTTACCTTACATCAACCCACATCCTAGATCCAATTCGAAAGCTCCAATAGATAGGGTAAAAGGTTTCCCTGGTGCCGAAACGATCAAGATGGGAGCTGATATCAATCTTACTTTAGAATCTAAAAATATTTTTCACCCTTGTCAGTCAAATTAAACTCCTCTCCTTTCCTGGTTAGCTTGGTAAGAGGTATTACGATCTTAGAGTGGTCCTCCAAAAATCGTCTGTAATAACCAGCTAACCCAAGAAATTTCTGATCTTCGCAATATTCTTTAGGTGTTTCTCACCATATGTTTACTTCTAACTTAATAGGGTCCACTTTATTCCTTTTTATGATGCTATGTGGTCTAATAAGATCACTTTGTTTAATCAGGTCTCATATTCCTTGGAATTGGCAATAAGCTTTTCACTTCTCAGCTGTTGTGAAGCTGTTCTAAAATCCATTGTATGAGTTGCTTCATTCTTGGAATCAACCAAATATCATCTATGAAAACTATGATCGACGTGTCCAACATGTCAGGAAACACCCAGTTCATCAGTTCCATAAAAGATGTAAGGGCATTGGTTAATCCAAACATCAAAATCGATAACTCATAATGTCCAATCCCGATTCTAACAGCTATCTTCGAGATATTTCTGTCCAAATTCTTCAGCTGATCCTATCCTGATTGAAGATCAATCTTAGAAAATACCTTTGCTCCTTGCAACCATTTAAACAAGTCATCGATCTGAGGTAGTAGATATCGATTCTTGATCTTGAACTTGTTTAGTTCCCGGTAGTCTATGCATAATCTGACACTACCGTCCTTCTTCTTCACGAATTGCATTGGCGTTCCTTGTAATGCAATACTTAAGCGATTAGAACCCTTATCTAATAACTCTTGTAGTTGAGTCTCAATTCCTTCAACCCCATAGGAGCTTACTCTATGGTGCCTTTGACACAAGTATCGTTCTTGGTAACAAGTCGATGACGAACTCGGTCACTTAATCAGATGGTAACCCGATAAGTTTCCTAGAAATACATCAAGAAATTCACGCATCACATCAATATCTTCCATCTGTGGTGCTTCTTTGGTAACGTATACCACAAGATACCATATATCCAACTTCTTTCTCTTCAAAGCATCTCTTCGCCTTTAGCATAGAGAGGATCAGCTTTCGCTTCCTAGGCAATAGGCTTCCAATAAAACCAAATTATATGCCATCTTTATTCTTGAATGATAACCTCTTCTATGCACATAACAACTTTGTAGAGTGTTGAGACAATTAGTCTATCCCCAAGATGACGTCAAAGTCTGCCATCTCAAGTCTAATTAGGCTGCGTCCAAATTTCACCCATCCATACGATTTGGACATTGTTCATAACACTCATCTAATACAACATTTAGTCCAAAAGGGCTTGAACTAGCAAAATATAGTATTAAGGTCTTAAGAGCTTGTCTAGTTCCTTCATCTCTTATGATTTTTCAAAGACTATCGTCAAAATCTCATATTGTACTCATTAGCTTATATTTCTTTTATCCTTGCTGTTTACCTTGATCTCTCTTTCATATACCTCAAAAATATCTTGTGATTGTTAATTCATATCCCAAGTCTATCTATAAGCATTAGGGTATATGCGTATAAATTCATTAATTCAGCCAAACTCTTTTGGTCTTTTCTTAATCATATCACTCAATATTGGGCATAACTCAATTATCATTGTATTAAACCAAGTACTATTAATGCCATGATTTTTTTTACTTTATCCTTGTATCTACTCTTAGATTTGCCTTTAGGAATCTTCTACCTTGTCAAAATTCATACCGATATAGCCATCCTTAACTCTAATTGAGTGCTATCTATTTCTTTACTGGCTACTCTTGATAGTTCTCACTTTTGCTCATGCACCCTTTTATAGACATGACTCATATCCATCCATTTAAAATCTCAAAATAGATTCTCCATTACTTCATCGGAGGTCTCTTGGCTATAGCATTTAATCTGAATCCAATCATCTTTCTTCCAATCATTCCATTATCACTACACATCTTTATCAACAATGATCAGGGAGTGTATAAATCAAAATGTTCATCCAAAAGTGATTCACTTCCTTTCGTCGATTTAGCATAATGACAACACTTGCTTTATCTAGTGAACCTAGGTTTAAAGAATCAGGAGTAAATCTGTGGTAATCCAACCGCCATCAATAGATCGTTAAGTTGCACGGTGGTCCAAATGCATAGAGGTTTTATAGTTCTTAACCTCATGGTTATAGGTTCTATCGAATATATAATGCCATTGGTCAAGGCACTACAGGAGTAAATCTGGAGAAAGATTTCGCACATCAGTAAATCAGGTATAATTTGAAGAAAAATTTTGTACATCAATAAATCAGGTGTAAATCGAAATGATGTACGCTCAACATGATTAAACATTTAACTATTCGTTCAGTTCACATCTCTGTTCATTTGGTCGATCATGAGAGTGGCTAAGATTGGTATAATCAGGACTACTACTAAAGAAACAATATCTATGACTTCAATTGACAGGTTAAATCAAGAAGGTATACTATCAAGGTACGAGAATTAAAATCTGGTATGTGCATCCTCTATAATCATAAGAGTAAATCAATAATGCACCGCATCCTATATAAACCTATCTACTTATATGGCCATAATAGATTTGATCCTTTGCTGAAAATGTCCGAGGTATCATCTTCAGAAAACTTTCTTCAATCCTTGTCGGATCATTCTGTCATGATGCAACTATCCCATACATCGGTGGCTGATAAGGTTAACCACCTTGATACACTGCTTGTTGTGCACCAAAATTCTGCACTGGGGTGTGCATTACTGGGACTTGCTGTATGGTAGGTACCGTGTGCTAACATTTACTGGGGTACAATGTCGCTACTAGTTGGCACCGTACTTGGTTTGACCCCGAGGTATTGATGTAGCATCGGTAACTTGGGTAGTGATTTACATAGCAACTTGCATAGTCGGTCTCATCTGTTGTTGCTCTTGTATTTTATTGGGTCAAGTTTATGACAACCATAACCAAGGTACTTAGTAGTCCAGGTGGTTGGCTGGAGTGGTCTGGTTGTTCATTTCCTCTTATTTGCTCTAATCTGATTACCAACTCAGATGAGTTTTCATTACTCATTCTCGACCCAGATAGTGGTGGGGTCAAGTTGCAACATCCTCTTCTTGCTTAGTGGGCAATAGATCAGCTTGTAATGGATCTCACTCTGAGTCTCCACGTCACCCAGGAGTATAGCTTAAGCTTCTTTATAGTTGCTCTTATTCTTAATGTGTGGCCATTATTCTCTTATCTCTGTCGGATTTAGTCCGAGATCTTTCCCTTTAGCTTTGCGGGGAATTAGGCATTACTAGCCATTTTCTCCTTCCTTTGTTATACATCGAGTTTCACATCTTGTGAGTACCAACTCGGTATTTAATTTTCTGCTTTATAGAAGCTCCCTTCTTGCTACTGCACTATATCCTTGTATACTTGGATAACTACCCAACTTATAGATAATACCATATATTATTTATTTATTAGGATAATTTTGGTCTTCTCTTTCTGTTTGATTGTATATATGGTTTCACTTTTTATATGTACATTATTGTCTTGTTAAGTTTTGTCTCAACCAACACAGGTGCTTATTGTGTGTTTGTATTAAAGCTTTTAATTTATCCTAACTCAGTTCATGGACTCTAGTGGAAGTATTCAGGTTTCATGGGAAGGCCTGAGAGAGCTCTGATACCAAGTTGTCACACCCCAATTCCGCATACTTCAGAATGTGTGATGAACCACTAATAACCAACGGTTCAACCAGGATCTCGAGTAAGCTATCCCCGTGTTATCTGAACCCCCATACATCCGTAATCACAACCAGAGTAAATACACAATAGCGGAAGTCTTATAATAAAATAAACTGAGAATCTACGGTGATATTAATAATTTAATAGCAAATTATTCTGTTTCCACTGAGACATAAATAAATATCAAATATATGTCTTTATTAAATCCAAAATAGGAAACCTATAAAATGTCTAATCGAATACACATGAGTGGCACTCGCAAGAGGAGTCATGTGTATCCACTTCAGCTTCAGCTTCCATCGCTGCTACATCCCCGTACGCAGGAGCACTCATATAGTCTTCAACTGTGAAACCTGCATCATCAACTAAAATATTCGATGTCGAGGGGTGAGCACACATCACGGCTCAGTGAGTAGACAAAACAATGCAACAGTACATATGCATGCAATCAATTCATATCTTTGGTCTGGTTTAAAGTTTGCAGTATGCAATAGAAAGGTTTAGGTAGTCAAAGGTCGCGTTTATTGACCCCGCCTCTATACACAAGTGTGTGACGTCGCCCGAAGGTAACGTTTATCGTCGACTCACAAGCACCCAATCATGAACATTATATAACAAAGGTTAACGTTTATTGCTATATAGTGCCATACCAACACGTAAGCCCCTGTTAGTGAGGGCTGCAAACTGGGCTTGCAACTAACCAATTCTAATGCCAGAAAGTGTATCCAAGGCCTCACCCCAGCATACCTCAGAATGTCCATAGAGATAGAGCTAAGGCCCCCCGATAGAGTATAAGACTCAAGGACCGAGACCACCTCCCCTGATACTCTATGACATAATAGTTCTGCTAAGGTAATGGCAGTACGATGATGCTAATGCACAAGACTTAAGTTAGAGATAGAGCTAAAGTGCTAAGACCCGCCAAACATTAACGTTTATTGACGTTCTCATCACACCTCCCCTGATACTCGCTCACATCAAGTACACCAACCACACACATACAATCACATGCCTATTCATATCATCATCATTATCATGTTATAAACAATAAAGTAAATTTGCATGAACAACTAATAGAAATATTGGATGACATGTTGTATGCACATTACAAACATATTCGCATAAAATCAAGCATGACATTGGACTCAAGAAAATAGAAAACAGTTTGTTATTAACCAATTAGTTTAGAGTTCTGTTTCCTCACCTTAGCTTGCTAATAGATACTTTTCCAAGCTTTAGAATCACCTTTATAATGTTATTATATTGCTAAAAGACCTAACAAAGCCGATAAAATTTAATTAGAATTTATTCAGAATTTAAAAACCATTCTGTTAACTGAGGGTCGGAGGTAGGGTCAGAGTCCTGATCGACCCTGGGTGCGACCCTCCCCAAATCTGAACTTCCCGAACACTAAGGGTCGATGGTCAGGATCACCTAGGGTCGGATGGTCATCGACCCTCGGTGCGACCCTCGGTGCACTTTGGTCTAATTCCCTCTTTTTAGTCCATTCTTCGTGTTTGGGGTCCTATGGCTTGTTTCTACATTCCATTCAACATTCATTCCATGGTCTAAAACCATGAATCATCCACCTAAATAGCTTTCATGCATTTCCCTATGGTTTTCCATAAAAACCTAACCATGGGTTGATAGTTTGGGTTTCTCCGAGATCACACTCTCATCAATATCTATCCTAAGGTCTGTAGAAACTCATGGAATTAGTATCCATACCTGAGAAGAATACTCTTTTCTCTGCAACTGTTCTCTTTTGGCTAAATTCTCTTCCTTGCTTCTCTTCTTCTTCTTTTCCTTCTCTTCTCTTTCTCTCAATTCAAGTAGGGTTGTGAAAGGAGTGAAAGAGGCTTAGGGATGTCCTTTAAATAGAGTAGGAACATCCTAAAATAAGTCCCATTGAGATTAGGAAAGAATCCCAACCGAGAATTAGGAAATTTCCTAATTTCTATTTCTTACGGTAACTGAGGGTCGATGGGAGGGTCGATAATCCCGTCGACCCTAGGGTTTAAGATGTTTGACCCTCCCTTCAAAATTGAGGGTCTGACTTTCTGCTTTGGGAGGTCTGACCCTGCTTAGCTGGGTATGTGACTCTCCCTTCAAATTAAGTGTTTTTGGGTCGATTTGATACCTGGGATCTCTCCTTCACGCCCTTGGTCCATTTGACTCGACCATGATGGGTAAACCTGGTTCAAGGTGGTAAGACCGGGTTAGATTGACACGGGTCTTACAGTAGATATTGATTCTTGATCGTGAGCTTGTTAAATTCTTGGTAGTCTCTACATAATCGGACACTACCGTCCTTCTTCTTCTCAAATTGCATTGGCGCTTCCCGTGATGCAATACTTAGCCGATTAGAACCCTTGTCTAATTACTCTTGTAGTTGAGTCTCAGTTCCTTCAACTCTGTAGGAGCTACTCTATAGGTCCCTTTGACACAAGTATCGTCCTTGGTAACAAGTCGTTGACGAACTCGGTCGCATGATCAGATGGTAACCCAAGTAAGTCTCCTGGAAACACTTCAGAAAATTTATGCATTACATCAATATCTTCCATCTGTGGTGCTTCTTTGGTAATGTATACCACAGATACCATATCTCCAACTCATTTCTCTTCAAAGCATCTCTTTGCCCTTAGCATAGAGAGGATCAGCTTTCACTTCTTAGGCAACATGCTTTCGATAAAACTAAATTATATCTCATCTTTATTCTTGAATGATAACCTCTTCTATACACAAACAACTTTGTAGAGTGTTGAGACAACTGGTCTATCCCCAAGATGATGTCAAAGTCTTCCATCTCAAGTCGAATTAGGTTGCATCCTACTTCTGTCCATCTATACTATCCGAACATTATTCATAACACTCATCTAATGCACATCTAGTCCAAAAGGGCTTGAACTAGCAATATCTGGTGTAAAGGTCTTAAGAGCTTGTCTAGTTCCTTCATCTCTTATGATTTTTCAAAGACTATCATCAAAATCTCATATTGCACTCATTAGCTTATATTTCTTTTATCCTTGTTGTTCTACCCTGATCTCTCTTTCATATACCTCGAAAAATATCTTGTGATTGTTACTTCATATCCCAAGTCTATCTATAAGCATTAGGGTATATGCTTATAATTTCATTAATTCAGCCAACTCTTTTGGTCTTTATTTAATCATCTCAATCGACATTGGGCATAACTCAGTATTACTTATACTAATTCGAATACTATCAATGCACGATTTTTGACTTTATCCTTGTATCCACTCTTAGATTTGTCTTTAGGAATCTTCTACCTTGTCAAAATTCATACCGATATAACCATCTTTAACTTTACTTGAGTGCTATCTATTTCTTTACTGGCTACCCTTGATAGTTTTCACTTTTGCTCATGCACTCTTTTATAGACATAACTCATATCCATCCATTCAGCAATCTCAAAATAGATTCTCCATTACTTTATCTGAGGTATCTTGGCTATAGAATCTTAATCTGAATCCAATCATCTTTCTTCCAATAATTCCATTATCACTAAACATCTTTTCAATGGATGTCGAGAAATGTAAGAATCAGAATGTTTATCCAAAAGCGATTCACCTCCTCTTTTCAAATTCAGTATGATAAAGGACACTTGTTTTATCTAGTGAACCTAGGTTTAAGGGATCAGGAATAAATCTGTGGTAATCCAACCGGCATCCAAAGGTCGTTAAGTTGCACGATAGTCCAAATACATGGAAATAGAGGTTTTGTAACTCTTAACCTCAAGATTACAGTTCTATCGAATATATAATGCCATTGGTCAAGGCATTATAGGAATAAACCTAAAGAAGATTTCATACATCAGTAATTGAGGTATAAATCAGAAGATGTACGCTCAACATGATTAAACATTTAACTGTTCATTCAGTTCGTATCTCTGTTCATGTTGTCGATCATAAGAGTGGCTCAGATGGGTATAATCAGGACTAATACTAAAGAAACAATATCTATAACTCCAATTGGCAGGTTAAATCAAGAAAGTATCCTGTCAAGGTACGAGAATTAAAATCAAGTATGTGCATCCTCTATAATCATAAGAGTAAGTCAACAATGCACCGCATCCTATATAAACCTATCTACTTATATGGCCATAATAGATTTAATCATTTGCTAAAAATGTCTGAGGCATCATCTTCAGAAGACATTCTTCAATCCTTGTCGGATCATTCTATCATGATGCAACTATCCCATACATCGGTGGCGGATAAGGTTAACCACCTTGATACACTGTTTGTTGTGCACCAAACTTCTGCACTGGGGTGTGCATTACTGGGACTTGCTGTGTGGTTGGCACTGTGTAATAGCTAATAGGTGTTGGGGTACAGTGATGCTACCAATTGGTACTGTATTTGGTTTGACCTGGAGGTATTGATGTAGCATCAGCAACTTGGGTAGTGATTTACATAGCAACTTGCATAGTCGGTCTCATCTGTTGTTGCTCTTGTATTTTATTAGGTCAAGATTATGACAACCATAACCAAGGTATTTGATAGTCCCGGTGGTTGGCTGGAGTGGTCTGGTTGTTTACCTCCTTTGATTCGCTCTAATCTGATTATCATTATCTAGCATCTGCTCAGATTAGTTTTCATTACCCATCCTCGACCCTGATAGTGGTGGGGTCAAGTTACAACCTCTTCTTAATGCTCAGCGAGTAATGGGTCAGCTTGTGGTGGATCTCACCCTGAGTCTCCATGTCACCCAGGAGTATAGTTACTCTTATTCTTAATGTATGACCATTATTTTCTTATCTCTGTTGGATTTAGCCCGAGATCTTTTCCTTTATCTCTACAGAGGTTTTGGCATTACTAGCCATTTTCCTTCTTCCTCTGTCCTACATCGAGTTTCACATCTTGTGAGTACCAACTCGGTATTCCAATTTTCTGCTGTACAGATGCTTCTTTCTTGCTACAGTACTATATCCCTTGTATACGTAGATAACTACCCAACTTATGGATAGTACCCTATATTATTTGTTTATCAGGATAAATTTTTGTAATCTCTTTCTGTTTGAGTGTATATATATGGTTCCACCTTTTATATGTCCATTATTGTCTTGTTTAAGTTCTGTCTCAACCAACACAGGTGCTTATTGTGTGTTTGTATTGAAGCTTTTAATTTATCCTAACTCAGTTCATGGACTCCAGTGGAAGTATTCAGGTTTCATGGGAAGGCCTGAGAGAGCTCTGATACCAAGTTGTCACACCCCATTTCTGCACCAACAAGAATGGTGTGATGAACCGTCAATAAACCAACGGTTCAACCAGGATCTCGAATAGGCTATCCCACATATGATAAACCAAAACACATTCCACATTAATCAGAGATAATAAAGTAAATAGCGAAAGTCTTACAGATAATGAACTGAGGTCTAGTCATAATAAATAATTAATATTCTATTTATTTCAAAATAACCAAAACATAACTTAATACATATTACAATATCCAAATACGAAGTCTAAACACTAAACATATCCACAGTTGAAACGCTCTCTTAACGAACCATGTTCGTTCTCCACAGCTTGCTCATTCATAGCCTCCACCCATTCATATGTTGACGTGTCGACATAATCTTTAATCATAATACCTGCAACATCAGAAACTAAAAAGAATTGCACGTGCGAGGGTCAGCTCTCTAACTTGAGCTCAGTGAGAAAACAAAACAATGCAACAAACATATGCATGCATTCATTCATATCTTTGGTCTGGTATATAAGTTTGCAATGCGCTATAGAAAGGTTCAGTGGCCGCCTCGCCTCTATGCACAGGGTGTGAAGGCCCGCCCAAAGGTTAACGTTTATTGTCGTCCTCATCCACCCTACCATAGAATAGAGATAGAGCTAAAGTGCTGAGGCCCGGCCTATGACACTTCCCCTGATACTCTACCCATACCAACACGTAAGCCCCTGTTGGTGAGGGCTTGCAAACTGGGCTCGCAACTAACCAATCCTAATGTCAAACAGTGTATCTAAGGCCTCACCCCAGCATCCCTCAATACGTCCATAGAGATAGAGCTAAGGCCCCCCGACAGAGTCAGAGACTACACGGTCCGAGACCACCTCCCCTGATACTCTATGATGTAATAGTTCTGCTAAGGTAATGGGGATACGATGATGTCAGTGGACAAGACTTGAGTTAGAGATAGAGCTAGAGTGCTGAGGCCCGGCCTATGACACCCCCCTGATACTCACTCGCATCAAGCACACTAACCACACACATACATTCACATGCCTATTCCTATCATCATCATCATCATCATGTTATAAAGAATAAATTTAAATATGCATGAACAGTAATAATAGAAATATTGGATGACATGTTGAATGCACATACAAGCATACAAGCATAGAATCAGTCATGGCATTGGACTCAAGAAATAAAATAGTTTATTATTAACCAATTAGTTTAGGTCTTGTTCCGTCACCTTTGCTTGATTGTAGATCCTCTTTCAAGCTTTAGGAATCACTTTTATATCAATAGGAAACATAACAAGTCGATAGATTTTAGTTAGAATTTATTTCGATAATTTTAGGCTTGCTGTTAAGTGGGGGTAGCAGGACGGGTAGCAGTTTTCTGCGACCCCCAGGGGTAGGGTAGATGCCAGGGTCAGATGTTCCATCGACCCTGGGTGCGACCACCCCTTTCCTGGACTTCCCGAATGCTGGGGGTCGATGCTAGGGTCGGATGTTCCATCGACCCTAAGTGCGACCCCCCATGGTTAAAGTCAAGAATTTCATCCTACAGTCCGTTTTTTTCATGTTTGGGTCCTAAGGCTTACTTCCACAATCCATTCTATGCTTGTTCTATGGCTTAAAACTCTAGGTTTCTTCCTTACTTTGCCTACCATGATTTCCTCCATGGATTTCATTGAAATCCTCCCATGGATGAATGATTTGGGTTTCTCCTAAGTCATACCCTCTTCATGAACCATTCTAGGCTCCTAAATAAATCATGGAGAATGTATTTATACCTTAGGTTTGCTGAGATTCAGAGTTTCCTCTGAATTTCCTCCTCCTTGGTCTTCTTCTTCAATTCTCCTTCTCTTATCCTTCTCTTCCTTCTCTTCTCTTTCTCCCAATCCAATTAGGGTTGTAAAAGGAGTGAAAAAGGCTTAGGGACGTCCTATTTATAGAGTAAAACCTCCCAAAATAAGTCCCATTGAGTTTAGGAAATGTTCCCATTGAAATTAGGAAAGTTTCCTAATTTTTGGTTCGTGCTATTTTTGCTGTTTTTCGGGGTTCGATGGTAGGGGGTCGATGGGGTGGTCATACAATTCGAGACCCCTGCAACCCCCAGACCAAAAATTCATGGGTCGGACAGGGGGCCGACCCTGCCTATTTAGGCATGTGACCCTATCCTCATTTTGATTATTTTTGAGTAAAATTTCATATTGGGTCTTGGGTTTCTTCACACACTTGGTCCACTTGGCTCAGCCATGATATGTAGACCGGTCATGACACGAAATGTAAGGTTAGACCGGGTTCATGGCGTGCGGGTCTTACAGACCCCCTCTTTACCGACAGAAACCGAAAATACTTTCCAAATTTCAAGGGGATTCTTTCCTAATCTCATTGGGACTTATTTTGGGAGGTTCTCCTCTACAAATAGGACGTCCCCTAACCTCTTTCATTCCTTTTGAAACCCTAATTGAAAGTGAGAGAAAGAGAAGAGAAGGAGAAGAGAAGGAAAGTTGGAGAAGAAGACTAAAGAGAAGAATTCAGAGAAACCTCTGAATCTCAGCAAACCTAAGGTATGGGTATGTTTCCATTAACGATTTAAGACCTTAGAATAGTTCATGAAGAGGGTATGTGTCACACTCCAATTTTGCACTATTCAGAATTGTGTGATGAACCGCTAGCAAACCAACAGTTCAACCAGGATCTCGAATAGGCTATATCCGTGTTATCTAAACTCCATACATCCACATTCATAATCAGAGTAAATACACAATAGCGGAAGTCTTATAATAAAATGAACTGAGAATCTATGTGATATTAAAATTTAAATAACAAATTATTCTGTATCAACTGAGACATAATTAATTAAATACCAAATACATGTCTTTAATAAATCTAAATAAATAAACCAAAAACTAATTGAATACACATGAGTTGCACTCGCAAGAGATGTCATGTGTATCCACTTCATCTTCAACTTCCATCGCCGCTACGTTCTCGTACGCTGGAGCACTTACATAGTCTTCAATGGTAAAACCTGCATCATCAACTAAAAATATTCGACGTCGAGGAGTGAGCACACATCATGGCTCAGTGAGCAAACAAAACAATGCAACAGTACATATGCATGCAATCAATTCAAATCTTTGGTCCAGTTTATAGTTTGTACTGTGCTATAGAAAGGATAGGTGGCCGCCGCACCTCTATACTTGAGTAGACCATAGCACAATATACACCCCATGAAGAACGGTCATGGTTGTACCGGTTGATACCATTCCTACCCTCACCATATACACTGGCCAAACACAAACATTCACATGCCTATTCCTATCATCATCATCATCATCATGTTATAAACAATAAAGTAAATATGCATGAACAAATAATAAAAATATTGGATGACATGTTAAATAGACATACAAGTATACACGCATAGAATCAATATGGCATTGGACTCAAGAAGTAAAACAGTTTATTATTAACCAATTAGTTTAGGTCTTGTTCCCTCACCTTAGCTTGCTAATAGATACTTTTCTAAGCTTTAGAATCACCTTTATAATGTTATTATATTGCTAGAAGACCTAACAAAGTCGATAAAATTTAATTAGAATTTATTTAGAATTTAAAAACCATTATGTTAACTGAGGGTCAGAGGTAGTGTTGGAGTCCTGATTGACCCTGGGTGTGACCCTCCCCAATCTGGACTTCCCGAATACTGAGGGTCGATACTCAGGATCACCTAGGGTCGGATGGTCATTGACCCTCTGTGCAACCCTCGGTGTACTTTGGTAAATTTCTCTCTTTTTAGTCCATCCTTCGTGTTTGGGGTCCTACGGCTTTCTCCTACAGTCCATTCAACATTCGTTCCATGGTCTAGAACCATGAATCATCCACCTAGATAGCTTTCATGTAACCTCCCATGGTTTTCTATGAAAACCTAACCATGGGTTGATGGTTTGGGTTTCACCGAGATCACACTCTCTTCATTATCTAACCTAAGGTCTGTAGAAACTCATGGAATTAGTATCCATACCTGAGAATATTACTCCTTCTCTGCAACTCTTCTCATTTTAGCTAAATTCTCTTCTTTGCTTCTCTTCTTCTTCTTTTCCTTCTCTTCTCTTTCTCTCAATTCAATTAGGGTTGTAAAAGGAGTGAAAGAGGCTTAGGGACGTCTTTTAAATATAGTAGGAACATCCTAAATTAAGTCCCTTTGAGATTAGGAAAGAATCCAAATCGAAAATTAGGAAATTTCCTAATTTTAGTTTCGGCGGCAACTAAGGGTCGATGGGAGGGTCGATGATCCCGTCGACCCTAGGTTTCTAAGTTGCCCGACCCTCCCTTCAAAACTGAGGGTCTAACTTTCTGCTTTGGGGGGTCCGACCCTCCTTGGCTGGGTATGCGACCCTCCCCTTAAATTAAGTGTTTTAGGGTCGATTTGATACTTGGGATCTCGATCTCCTTCACGCCCTTGGTCCATTTGGCTCGACCATGATGGGTGAACCTGGTTCAAGGTGATAAGACTGGGTTAGATTGACATGGGTCTTACAACTCCCCCCTACTTATAAAAATTTCATCCTCGAAATTGTACGTACCTTCTGAATCAAATAAGTGAGGGTATTGCTTCCGCATAGTATTTTCTTCTTCCCATGTAATTTCTTCCATGTCTCTACTTTTCCATGTGACCTTAACATAATAAATATCTCGGTTGCGTAGACGTTGAACCTTTCGGCTGGTGATTTCAGTTGGTGTTACTTCGAATGTCAAATCATCAGTCAATTACGGTAAATCTACTGTCAAAACGTACGTTGGATCCTTGACATACTTCTTTAATAGGGAAATATGAAATACGTCATGCACACTTGACATAGATGGTGGTAGTGCTAACTGATAAGCCACTTTCCCACGCTTAGCTAGAATTTCATATGGCCCGACATATCTTGGACTTAGTTTCCATTTCTGTCCGAACCTTTTCAATCCTCGCATAGGCGATACTTTCAAGAATACTTTATCTCCCACGGTGAACTCCAGATCTCTGCGTCGAGTATCTGCATATTGGTTCTGACGGTTCTGAGCTGTTCTCACTCTTTCCTTGATAATGTCGACCACTCGACAAGTCTCTTCAACAAATTCCGGTCCAATAATACTACGTTCTCCAACTTCATTCCAAAATAAAGGAGTTCGACACTTTCTGCCATACAGTGCTTCATAAGGTGACATCTGTATAGTAGCCTGATGGCTATTGTTATAAGCGAACTCGATCAGTGGTAGTCTTTCATCCCATGATCCTTTGAAATCAATTACACATGCTTGTAGAATATCTTCTAGAATCTGAATTATACGCTCTGACTGTCCGTCTGTCTGTGGGTGGAATACAGTACTAAACTTCAATGTTGTACCCATAGCCTTTTGCAATCCTTCCCGAAACTTGGAAGTAAATCGAGGATCTCTATCGGATACAATGCTCTCTGGTACACCGTGTAACCGTACAATATTATCCACATACAACTTTGCTAACCTTTCCAGTGTATACTGAGGTCGTATTGGCATGATGCAAGCTGTTTTAGTCAGACGGTCTACAATCACCCAAATTGCGTCAACTACTCGAGGAGTCAGTGGTAATCCCGTGACGAAGTCCATAGTGATGCAGTCCCATTTCCATGCTGGTTCCAGTAACGGCTGTAACAGTCCTGCAGGTCTTTGTCGTTCAGCCTTTACTTTCTGACAATTTAGGCATTGAGACACGAACTTAGCTACATCTGCTTTCATTCCTCTCCACCAATATAGTTTCTTTAGATCATGATACATTTTTGTACTTCCAGGATGTATCGAATAGATGGTGGTATGGGCTTCTTTCATCAGTCAGTGTCTAATGTCCACACATTCTATTTCAGGTACACATATTCTTCCTTTGTATTTCAGTACTTTCTCTTCGTCCAAGGTGAACTCAGGATTAGTCCTACCTTTCTCGATATCTTCTTGTAATGTTCTCAGATAAGGATCTGATTTAATAGCTGTCTTCACTTCATCCATTATATCCGGTATAATCTTCAAAGTAGCAAACATATTTGAAAACTAATGAATAAACCCTTGGTTGGCTGATTTATCCGTTGCGTCTATCACATATTGCTCATTGCCGTGATTGAATACCATTCCGGTAGTACACATTGCTGCAGTTGTACTAACTTCTCCTTGCGATTTTATCATTGTCTTTTTGCTTAACGCATCCGCTACAACTTTCACTTTTCCCGGATGATACTGGATATCATAATCATAGTCTTTCAGTAGTTCCAACCATCTTCTTTGTCTCATATTCAATTCCTTCTGATTAAATAAATAAGTAAGACTTTTATGGTCCGACTTAATCTGGAATTTCTCTCCGTATAGGTAATGTCTACATATCTTGACAGCATGTACTACTGCCGCTAACTCCAAATCATGAGTGGGGTAATTTTTCTCATGTATCTTCAACTGTCTCGAGGCATAAGCAATTACTTGCTCTCCTTGCATAAGCACACATCCTAATCCCAGTCCTGACACATCAGTGTATAAGGTAAATGTCTGTCCTGGAATAGGAATAGTCAAAATCGGGGCGGATATCAATCTGGTTTTTAATGTCTGGAAACTCTTCTCACATTTATCCGTCCACACAAAATTTTCACCTTTCTTAGTCAGATTGGTGAGAGGTACAGCAATCCAGGAATAGTCTTCTACGAATCTCCGATAATAACCAGCGAGACCCAGAAAACTTCTAATTTCTGACACGCTCTTTGGTGCTTCCCACTTTACAATAGCCTCGATCTTGCTGGGATCCACTTTGATTCCTTCAATGGATACTACATGGCCTAGGAAGGTGACTTCACTTAGCCAAAACTCACACTTTGAAGATTTGGCATACAGTTTCTCATTCCTTAAATGCTGTAGGGCAGCGTTTAGGTTCTTGATATGGGTTTCTTTGTCCTTGGAATATACCAATATATCATTAATGAATACAATAATCGACGTATCCAACATATCATGGAAAATCCGGTTCATAAGTTCCATGAAAGTTGTCGGTGCGTTTGTTAATCCAAAAGACATGACCAAGAACTCATAATGTCTGTATCTGGTCCTGAAAGCTGTCTTAGGAATATCACCTTCTTTAATCTTCAACTGATGATAGCCTGACCGAAGATCGATCTTAGAAAATACCTTTGCTCCTTACAACTGATTGAACAAGTCATCGATCCGAGGTAGTGGATATCGATTCTTGATGGTCAGTTTATTCAACTCCCGATAGTCGGTGCATAATCGAATGCTACCATCCTTCTTCTTTGCGAATAATACCGGTGCTCCCCATGGTGATATACTGGGTCGAATATAATCCTTGTCCAGCAGTTCCTGTAGTTGCACTTTCAGTTCCTTTAGTTCAGTAGGAGCCATTCTATTAGGTGCTTTTGATACTGGTGCAGCTCCAGATATAAGGTCTATCACAAACTCGGTGGCTCGGTCGGGTGGTAATCCTGGTAGTTCCTCTGGAAATACGTCGGGATAATCCCGCACGACATCAATATCTTCCATTTGTGGTGCCTCCTTGGTTAGGTCAACCAATGATACTAGATACCCGACTGCCCCCTTCTCAAGGCACTTCTTAGCCTTCAGTGCTGAGAGTATAAGCTTGCGTTTACGGGGAAGTTTGGTTCCCAAAAAACTAAATTCTGCTCCTTCTTTGTCTTTAAATGTTAGCTTCTTTTCGGCGCATAATAGATTTGCAGAATGCCGAGCTAACCAGTCCATTCCCAAGATGATGTCAAAGTCTGCCATCTCAAGTTGTATCAAGGTTGCATCTAAGGTTTTCTCGCTAATGAGAACTGGACATGGTCCATAACCTTTCTCTAATTCCACTTCTAAACCCATTGGTGATCGTACAAGTAGTTTGTAGTCCAATGTTTTTATGGGTAAATTCATCTTCTTTCCGAATGACACAGATATAAAGGAATGAGTAGCTCCTGAATCAAAGAGTACTCTGGCGGGTATGCCATTTATAGGTACGATACCTATGATTTATTTTACTTAGTCTACATGCTCATACAATGTAATTACAACTTAAAAGGTTTCGGTCATACCTGTGACCACATCGGGTGATGCGGCAGCATCCTCGGATGTAACAGTATATACTCGTCCTTGATGTACTTGCTTCTTGGGCTTAGGACACTCCCTTATCATATGTCCCACTTGGTTGCAGTTGTAACATCTCGGACCTTCGTAATTTGGCTTCAGTTGCTGCTGAGCTGCTTGAGTGGTCTTGGGTGCAGCGGTGAAATTCTGAGTACAGAAAGGTTGGTATGTCTTGTTATTACCTCCGTTGTAAGAATTTCCAACCGGCCTTTTTATACCTTTATTTTGTGTAAAGTAACTTTCCTTCTGGCTCGATTCGATAACTCGAGCGATTTGGACAGCTTCATTATATATCTTCTTCTCTAAACCCAGTACATGTTCTCTGATGCTTCCCCTGAGTCCCGTGACAAACCTATGGATTTTGGTGTCCTCTTCTTGCATACTGAGCGGTGCAAAGAAAAACAGCTCCTCATAAGGCTATTGATATGCATCCACTGACATCTGTCCCTGATATAAACTCAGGAACTCCTTCTCCATAGAATCTCTGAAGCTTCGTGGAAAATACATCTCAAAGAAAGCTTCTTTATAAATAGCCCAAGTCAATAGGGCGTGCTTGGTCAGTAAATAGGCCCGGGTAGATTTCCACCAATGATGTGCGTCACCCTTTAGCATGAAGGTGGCACATAGTACTTTCTCTTCTTCGGTGATAGTCATCATAAGAAAGTTTCTCTCCATTTTGTCGATCCAATGTGCTGGCCATAACGGATCCGACGGTTTACCATTAAATTCCCTGAGCTTCACCTTCAGAAATCTCTCAACCAGTCGAGAGTGATCCATCTGATTTTGGGGGTATGCTCCAAACATAGGTTGTAGATACTGATAATTAACCTGGGCTGCTTTCGGACCCGGTACTGGAATCTGTGCAGCTGGTGGTTGAGGTGTTTGAGGTGCTGGGTGGTTACCCACCGGTGCGGCACTGGCTTGTTCCGTCTGCATGGGTGTAGCATGAGCAGCTTGGAACATGATTCCCATTGAAACTTACATTTGAGCCTGCGCATGTTGCATCTGTTGTAGCTACTGTGCCAAATTCATCACCACGGTTGCTAACTCAGGTGGTGGAGGTGGCAAATTTGTAGGGTTTTCCTGGTCTGTATTTCTTGGAACATATACATTTTCCTGACTGGTCTCCTCTACAGGTGGTGGTGGTGGAACTACATTCCGACTCTGCTTGGTCACTCTACGTCTAGACATGTTTGTCTTCTGAGATTGGTGGTGCCTGAAAATCATCAAAATAGGTGAGACAATCGTTTATACTTCATGTAGGCATGCTAACCGATGTAAAATTTCAAAATTTTCAGATCATTCTGTGAAAAATACTATCTTTTCTATGCAGGGTCGATGGTGAGGGTCGATGGTATGTCCGACCCTTAGTATCAGACCCTGGGAATGACCTGTTCTTCCCGAGAGCTGAGGGTCGATGTGAGGGTCGATGGGTGTCCGACCCTCAGTATCCGACCCTTAGTTTTCTGTCAGATTCCCGAGAGCCGAGGGTCGATGGGAGGGTCGATGGTTCTGGTCGAATTGTTCGACCCTCAGACCAAAAATCAGATTTTTAAGATCCGATTCTAGGTTTATTCTTGGTTATTTCCCTCCCATTTTGACTCGTCTCTCCCCTCTGAGTTGCTACAGTGCCACTTCACTATATTGGTCGGTTTGGATCCGGGTTTCATCATCCACATCATCCCTTCAGGTATGTTTTCTCATTTTTACCTGTTTTTAGGTTTCCATTCCTAGGTTTTTACCCATTTAACTTGTATTTTTCAAATTAAACTTTTTCCAACCGTACAAATTTGATTTTCATTGGGGGATTTTGTTATTGGTGTCTCGAGGAACGAAAGCCCTCAAAAAATTTTGAGTTTCATTGGTTGGTTATCGAAAAACTTGAATTTTTGCCCTTTTTGCCCTAATTGTCGAAATTTTCGATTTCTTGAAAATCCTTCAAATTGGACTTCATTAGTTCCAATTTCCTACTGTGTGAGTGTTGTAGGATATGTTGGAACCTACGTAAGTCCTCCTGCCCACGTGTATGGGTGGAAAGTGAGGTTTTTGGCCAACTTACGTCGTTAAAATATTAAATTTCAGATTTTATCCTATTAACTCCTTATCTCCCTTTTTCTTTCTTATTTGCAGATACCATGGCTCGTACCAAGGTACCCAGAGTTCGTGATCCGCTTCGCTTCCGCTCCAACGAAGCCGAGGCACAGTATGCCCACTATGTTCGTAAGAAAGTAGAGGGTGGTCGTATGGTGAACTTGGCTGAGCTAGCCTTGTTCAACGTAGAGAGAGCATTTGGTGATATGGGGTGGCTCCCTGTCATCACTTACGATGCGTGCACACACCCGGATTTGGTGTGCCAGTTCTATTGTAATCTCCAGGTGGTGGGGAATTACAATGACGTTGAGAGTGGTCAAGAGTTGCGCATCACCAGCTATGTTAAAGGGGTGCACATTTCATTTGACTATCGGTAACTGGCCGACCTACTGGGCATTCCTTATGATGGCCCCATGGTGTATTGTACGCCTGGAGAGCCCCAGTTTGTTTCCATGGAGATGAGGGCAGAGATCGACAATCATCTGCTACGACCTGATCGCTGGCAGATGAGAGCTTGTTACATGCGTCCAGCTCCATGGGTCTTCTGCAAGATTATCCAACATAATCTGATTCCGTAGAGTGGGCACTACGAGAGGGTTTCTCAGCTGACCTTGTTTCTGATATATAGTATTTTCACTAGACAGCTGGTCTGTCTTCCATACATCATCATGCGGACCATGAATAGTGCTACATTGTCCGGTCATAGGGGTAATCTACCCTATGGACGTATGATCACCGCATTTTTGACTCGCCTGGGGGTTGACTTAGTAGATGAGAAGATTCAGGAGAAAACCTTCTTGTCGCCTCTAGATTGGGAAGCTATCTGCGAGATGGGCCTGCGGGATGCCCAAGTCAGTGATGAGGAGAGGAACGAGATGGTACGCCCTCACACTCACGTCGAGATGGCTGACGCTGAGTCCACTGCTGCCACTGTTAGAGCTCATGTGGATCCTGTCGATGATGACGACCGTATGTATATGGATGTCAACGAGATACCCCCGCCTTCACCTACGCATGCGGCTGGAGTTGGTACTTCTTCTGCGGTGGATCCTGTACCTGAGACTGGTCCTTCTCATGCAGCTGGTCCTTCACGCCCACCTTTTGACCTGATGGAGATGTTGCAGGAGATCAGGGAGGCTTAGTGCAGATCTGATCTGAGGATGGAGGAGTTACTAGACGCTCAGAGTGTGAGAGTGGATGAGCTGTTAGCCGCCCAGCACATATCAGACACGCGGATGGGAGAGCTCATAGAGGTTTAGCGTGCGACTGACCGAAGGGTAGCCGATCTCACAGCTAGTCTACAGACGACCCAGACTCAGATAGCCTAGTTGACTAGAGTCTATGCTGAGGACTATGACAGAGATCGTGAGGCACCGCCTCCTCCTTCACCTCCAGCTTCTTGATTGTTTTTATTTTCCTTGTTCTATAGAGTAACTGTTCGGGTTGTGGACTGTACTCTACTTTAGTTATGTATATACATTTTGTTTCTCACTCATTGTATGTAAACTTGTTTCCCCTTTAATAGATGCATTATTCTCTTTTTAAATTTAGTCTCAACCATCACTTGTGCTTACAGTGTGTTAATATTACTATTTTTACTTTTATCCTATCTCATATCACAATTTTCTTGAATGTATGCTAGTTCAGCGGACAAGGCCTGAGATGCTCTGATTCCAAGTTGTCACACCCCAATTCCACACTATTCAGAATGGTGTGATGAACCACTAGCAAACCAACGGTTCAACCAGGATCTCGAATAGGCTATATCCGTGTTATCTAAACTCCATACATCCACATTCATAATCAGAGTAAATACACAATAGCAGAAGTTTTATAATAAAATGAACTGAGAATCTATGTGATATTAAAATTTAAATAACAAATTATTCTGTATCAACTGAGACATAATTAATTAAATACCAAATACATGTCTTTAATGAATCCAAATAAATAAATCAAAAATCTAATTGAATACACATGAGTTGTACTCGCAAGAGACGTCATGTGTATCCACTTCATCTTCAGCTTCCATCGCTGCTACGTTCCCGTACACTGGAGCACTTACATAGTCTTCAACGGTAAAACCTGTATCATCCACTAAAAATATTCGACGTCGAGGAGTGAGCACACATCATGGCTCAGTGAGCAAACAAAACAATGCAACAGTACATATGCATGCAATCAATTCAAATCTTTGGTCCGGTTTATAGTTTGCACTGTGCTATAGAAAGGATAGGTGGCCGCCGCACCTCTATACACAAGTGTGTGGATACGCCCAATGACTCCTGTACTGTCGCACACAACACTCAAAATGGTACAATATACACCCCGAGAAAATGGCATGGCTGTACCGGTTGATACTATACCAACAAATAAACCCCTGCTGGCTAGGGTTGCAAACTGGGCTCGCAACTAACCAATCCTAATGCCAAATAGTGTATCCAAGGCCTCACTCTAGCATCCCTCAAAACATCCATAGAGATAGAGCTAAGGCCCCTCGGTAGAGTCAGAGACTACAAGGACCGAGACCACCTCCCCTGATGCTCTACGACATAATAGTTTTGCTAAGGTAATGGCGATATGACGACATCAGTGGACATGACTTGAGTAGACCATAGCACAATATACACCCCATGAAGAACGGTCATGGTTGTACCAGTTGATACCATTCCTACCCTCACCATATACACTGGCCAAACATAAACATTCACATGCCTATTCCTATCATCATCATCATCATCATGTTATAAACAATAAAGTAAATATGCATGAACAAATAATAGAAATATTGGGTGACATGTTAAATGCACATACAAGCATACACGCATAGAATCAATATGGCATTGGACTCAAGAAGTAAAACAGTTTATTATTAACCAATTAGTTTAGGTCTTGTTCCCTCACCTTAGCTTGCTAATAGATACTTTTCCAAGCTTTAGAATCACCTTTACAATGTTATTATATTGCTAGAAGACCTAACAAAGTCGATAAAATTTAATTAGAATTTATTTAGAATTTAAAAACCATTCTGTTAACTGAGGGTCGGAGGTAGGGTCGGAGTCCTGATCGACCCTGGGTGCGACCCTCCCCAATCTGGACTTCCCGAACACTGAGGGTCGATACTCAGGATCACCTAGGGTCGGATGGTCATTGATCCTCTGTGCGACCCTCGATGTACTTTGGTCAATTTCCCTCTTTTTAGTCCATCCTTCGTGTTTGGGGTCCTACGGCTTTCTCCTATAGTCCATTCAACATTCGTTCCATGGTCTAGAACCATGAATCATCCACCTAGATAGCTTTCATGTAACCTCCCATGGTTTTCTATGAAAACCTAACCATGGGTTGATGGTTTGGGTTTTGCCGAGATCACACTCTCTTCATTATCTAACCTAAGGTCTGTAGAAACTCATGGAATTAGTATCCATACCTGAGAAGATTACTCCTTCTCTACAACTCTTCTCCTTTTAGCTAAATTTTCTTCCTTTCTTCTCTTCTTCTTCTTTTCCTTCTCTTCTCTTTCTCTCAATTCAAGGGTTGTAAAAGGAGTGAAAGAGGCTTAGGGACGCCCTTTAAATAGAGTAGGAACATCCTAAATTAAGTCCTTCTGAGATTAGGAAAGAATCCAAATCGAAAATTAGGAAATTTCCTAATTTTAGTTTCGGCGGCAACTGAGGGTCGATGATCCCATCGACCCTAGGTTTCTAAGTTGTCTGACCCTCCCTTCAAAACTGAGGGTCTGACTTTCTGCTTTGGGGGGTCCGACCCTCCTTGGCTGGGTATGCGACCTTCCCCTTAAATTAAGTGTTTTAGGGTCGATTTGATACCTGGGATCTCGATCTCCTTCACGCCCTTGGTCCATTTGACTCGACCATGATGGGTGAACCTGGTTCAAGGTGATAAGACCGGGTTAGATTGACATGGGTCTTATAGTATGACTTAGGAGAAACCCAAATCATCCATCCATGGGAGGATTTCAATGAAATCCATGGAGGAAATCATGGTAGGCAAAGTAAGGAAGAAACCTAGAGTTTTAAGCCATAGAACAAGCATAGAATGGTTGTAAAAGTAAGCCATATGACCCAAACATGAAAGAATGGACTGTAGGATGAAATTCTTGACTCAAACCACGGGGGGTCGCACGTGGGGTCGATTGGGAATCGACCCTACCAGACCACAGGATCGCCCCCCAACATTCGGGAAGTCTAGGGATGCGGTGGTCGCACCCAGGGTCGATGGAACATCCGACCCTGGCATCGACCCTACCCCTGTGGGTCGTAGTAAACTGCTACCCTACCTGCGACCTGTCTTGCGACCCTCGCTTAACAGCAAGCCTAAAATTGTTGGAATGAATTCTAATTAATATCTATCGACTTGTTAGGTTTTTCTATTGATATAAAAGTAATTCTTAAAGCTTGAAAGAGGATCTACACTCAAGAAAAGGTGAGGGAACACCAATGCCATGATTGATTTTATGCGTGTATGCTTGTAATGTGCATTCAACATGTCATCCAATATTCTTGCTATTAATGTTCATGCATATTTAATTCTATTTTATTTATAACATGATGATGATGATGATGATGCTAGGAATAGACATGTGAATGTATGTGTGTGGTTAGTGTGCTTGATGCGAGTGGAGCATCAGGGGGAGGACGTGACATTGTGGTTCATCCTGGTCACTACACTCTAGCTCTATCTCTACTCAAGTCTTGTCCACTGACATCGTCGTATCGCCATTACCTTAGCAAAACTATTACGTTGTAGGGTATCAGGGGAGGTGGTCTCGGACCGTGTAGTCTTTGACTCTGTCGGGGGGCCTTAGCTTTATTACGTTGGACATATTGAGGGATGCTGGGGTGAGGCCTTGGGTATACTGTTTGACATTAGGATTGGTTAGAAGCCAACCCAGTTTACAAGCCTTCGCCAGCAGGGGGTTACGTATTGGTATGGGTAGAGTATCAGAAGAAGTGTGATGCGGTGTGGTCCTAAGCACTTTAGCTCTATCTCTATTCCATAGTGGGTGCATGTGGGACGACAATAAACGTTAACCTTTGGGTGGCTTTACACACTCGTGTATAGAGGTGAGGCGGCCACCGAACCTTTCTATAGCACATTGCAAACTTATATACCAGACCACTGATATGAATTGAATACATGCATATGTTTGTTGCATTGTTTTGTTTGCTCACTAAGCCGTGATGTGTGCTCACCCTTTCGACGTCGAATATTTTTAGTTGATGATGCAGGTACCACTGTGGAAGCTTATATGAATGTTTTTGTATACGGACACGTGGTTGCAATAGAGGCTGAAGACATAGTGGAGACGCATGACTCCTCATGCGGGTGCAACTCATGCGTTTTCGATTAAATTTTTATTTGAACTATTAAGGAAATGTAATTTGATATTTTATTTACTTATGTCTCAGTTGATACAACATAATTTGATATTTTATTTATGATTATCACAGTTAGATTCCTCAGTTCATTTAATATTAAGACTTTCGCTATTGTGTATTTATTCTGATTATGGTTGTGGATGTGTATGGTTTAATTTAAAAGTATACAGCCTGTTAGAGATCCTGGTTGAACCATTGGTTTATTAGCGGTTCATCACACCGTTCTGAATAGTACGGAAATGGGGTGTGACAAATGATGGCCATAGGATGACCTTAGAATAAAACCCATTGAAGAACAGAAGAATTGACCAAGGAAGAATTCAAATTTCTTGTAGACTGTGACCAAAAATATTAAGGTCGCAGCTACGGTCGACCATAGCATGACCAATATGACCAGAGGATCGACCATAGGCATTTGGGAAGATTTCAGAAATCATATGGTCGCAGCTAAGGTCGCACCATATGATACCGTAGGGTATCGACCGTAAATAGTAAGATCGATACAGCATGAGACCGTAGGACCAATCAGGCACCTATCAGTGCTCTGTTTCGATTTTAGACTATTGTAACATATCACATATGAACCCTAACTTAAATTCATATAAATTTTAGGTTGTTAAATCAATTCAAAGAGAATTTCAAGGCTTGGAAGGACATAGAGAATTGCTAACAGGTGAGGGAACAAGACCTAAACTAATCAGATAATAAAAAACTATTTATTTTTATTGAGTTCAATGCCATGATTGATTCTATACTTGTATGATTGTAATGCGCATCTCACATGTCATCCAATATTTCTGCTATTACTGATCATGCATATTTAATTTCATTTATTTATAACATGATGTTGATGATGATGATGCTAGGAATAGACATGTGAATGTATGTGTGTGGTTGGTATGTTGGATGCGAGTAGAGTATCAGGGGGAGGACATGGCATGGTGGTCTTCGACCTCGGCACTAGACTCTAGCTCTATCTCTATTCAAGTCTTGCCACTAACATCGTCGTATCGCCATTACCTTAGCAGAACTATTACGTCGTAGGGCATCAGGGGAGGTGGTCTCGGACCGTGTGGTCTCTGACTCTGTCGGGGGTCCTTAGCTCTATCACTATGGACGTATTGAGGGATGCTGGGGTGAGGCCTTGGAGACACTGTTTGGCATTAGGATTGGTTAGTTGCGAGCCCAGTTTGCAAGCCCTCGCCAATAGGAGCTTACGTGTTGGTATGGTTAGGGCATCAGGGAATGTGTTGACGGTGTTTGCTCCGGATAATTTAATCTTATTTCATGGTGGGTGCATGTGGGATGGCAATGATGTTTGATCCATTAGGCAAATTCAATACTCGTGTATAGAGGTGCGGCGACCACCAAACCTTTTTATAGCACATTGCAAACTTAAAAACCAGACCAAAGATTTGAATTGAATGCATGCATATGTTTGTTGCATTGTTTTGTTTGCTTACTGAACCGTGATCTGTGCTCACCCTTTCGACGTTGAATATTTTTAGTTGATGATGCAGGTCCTACCGTTGAAGAATATATAAATGCATCGACGTATGGACAAGTTGCTACGATGGACGTAGAAGCTGAAGAAAATACACATGATTCATCATGTGAGTGCAACTAATGTGTTTTTGCTTAAGTTTAGTTACAATTTGAACATCAGATATGTAATGGATTATTTATTTTTATGTCTTGTGGTTTGGAGATAATTGGATTAAATACATATTTATCACTGTTAGACTCTCAGTTCATTATCTGTAAGACTTCCTCTTATTTTTTTATTTCCTCTGACTATTAATGTGGAATGTGTGTTTGGTTTGATAAGGTGGGTACGACCTATACGAGATCCTGGGTGAACCATTGGTTTATTGGTGGTTCATCACACCATTCTGGTTAGACCAGAATTGGGGTGTGATAATTTGGTATTAGAGCATCTCAAGTTCTACCCATTGACCTAACTATTTCCACATGAGTCATGAACTAAGTTAGGATAAAACTTAAAAGCTGTAATAAGAACACACCATAAGCACCTGTGTTGTATGAAACATAAACTAAGAAAGAGAATGATGCACATATGTAAAGGAAAAACCAATATATATATATATATATATATATATATATATATATATATATATATATATATATATATATATATATATATATATATATATATCTAAATGGGAATAAGACGAATGTACATCCAAATCTGAGTACATGTAAGACCCGCACTCCATGAACCTGATCTAAACCTTTCATTCATATCTTAACAGGTCTTCCAATCATCACTGGGCCAGACGGGATGAGCGGAAGACAACCAGGTATGAAAACGGACCAAAATTAGGAATAATATTTTCATACCGGTCGATGGTACCAGTTGACCGGTATGGCCTGCGCAGCAGACCACTTAGATCCCGAAACGAATCTCTGCGGGTCCCATTTTCCAAATTTTGAACCGAAAGACTTTCCTAATGTTAAGAGGCTTCCTAAACTCAACCCTAGCCTATATAAGGACTCCTAAACCTCCTAAAATCCCTTTCATTGATCCTCACAAACCCTAGAGAAGAGAAAGAGATTGAAGAAGGAGAAGAAGCTAGGAAGGAGAGGGAAGAGCAGCCATTGCCGTTGGACGAAGAACACGTTACCGTAATCCAACGGTTAGTGCTTAAACCTTCCTCTACTTTAATCGTTCTAGGATGGTTAGTCATGTTTGGATCATTACCATGCAAAGCGAGGTATCGATCTAAACCATATTTTTTCGTCAAACCTTAATCTAGTCGGTAAACCCTAGATTCAAGTTCTAGGTTGAAAATCATCGAAACCAGGACTTGAATGGAGTTGGAAACAACTCTAACTCAGTTCTCAGACCTAGAATGTATAGGAGAAACCCTAGAATCAATAAGAGGTGACCGACGGAAGGCGAGAACCGGATGTATGGTCTTCCAGAGACATACCGGTAGACCATACCAGTCGCACCCTATACGACCGGTACCTGTGACCGGTATCTCCTGAAGGCTGGTCTGTGGGGACCGATCACACCTTTCCCCACAGTGCCGCAGCCGGTACCTGTGACCGATACCCGCAACCGTTCTTCTCTGTGAGAAGTGTTTTGACCTTGTTGGTTTTCCGACCAACGAAACCCTAAGAAAAACTATTTTAACTCAACCCTAACATAGTGTAAGACCTTGTGATAGCAAGTTTGGATTTTGTGATGTGGAGCAAGCTATCAAACAAGCGTCAGGTAAGGGAATCTGACCTAAATCCTAATAATTTAATAACAGTAAAATGTTGTTAATAACTATGATTTTGTGGACTGATGTTTGTGCATACTCGCATGTCATCTTTACTTTCAGTTATTATTATTGTTCATGCATACTCGCTATGCTAGGATGTGACTGTTAGGCATGTGATTGTTTTTGTTGGTGTGTAGAATCGAAAGGGCTTGGGGTCTGGGATCATTCCTCATACTAGCACCTTTTCGTATCATTCTGTCTTAGCATGCTTGGTGCGGGTAGGGTATCAGGGAGAGGAAGTGGCACTGTGGTCTCTGGCCTGACCACTAGACTCTAGCTCTATCTCTATGCTGTAGGGAGCTGTGCTGGGATAGGGCCTACTGTGATGACATATAGGATTGGTTAGTTGCGAGCCCAGTTTGCAAGCCCTCGCCAATAGGGGCTTACGTGTTGGTATGGGTAGGGTATCAGGGGAAGTGTTGGCGGTATTTGATCCTGACGCTTTAGTTCTATCTCTATTCCATGGTGGGTGCATGTGGGACTACAGTGGTGTTTGATCCATTAGGAAGCTTCACACACTCGTGTATAGAGGTGCGGTGGCCGCCAATCCTTTCTATAGCACATTGCAAACTTAAAACCAGACCATGATGTGAATGTTACTCATGCATATGTTTGTTGCATTGTCTGATTGTCTTATTGAGCTAAGTTGTGAGCTCACCCTTGTATATATACATTTTTTAGATATTAATGCAGGCTATACTGTGGAGGACTACATGGATGCTCCGGCGTATGGAGGTGTTGCTTCTTTAGAAGTGCAAGTAGGGGAGGACGAGCATGACGCTTCATGCGAGTGCCCTTTCTGCGTGTACCTCTAGGATGTTGGTTTTGTGTCTTTATTTATTTTCAGTCGGATTTATAATTTGGAATGTAAGGATAATTATTTATGTTTTGGTATATTGAATAACTGGATAATTTATTTATCAGTAGAAGTACTCAGTTCATTTAATTTAAGACTTCCGCTGTATTTTATTATATTCTGATTATGGTTATGTGCAATGGTTTGTATGAGTGGACACGGTCTTATTAAGATCCTGGTGTGAACCATTGGTTCAGTGATGGTTCACTTACACTTCTGGTTCAGCCAGAATTGGGGTGTGACAATTTGGTATCAGAGCTCTTAGGCTCTGTCCAACAGACCATATTTGCACTTAACTGAGTCGATGAACTGAGATAGGAAGACTTTAAAAGTCTTAATAAAAACACACCTTAAGCACCTGTTTGATGCCTGAAACTAAATACGAAAGAGCATAATATACTATACTAAATGTGGAATTAATAAACAGTCATGCTCTAGTGAGGAAACCATAGTGACAAGCAGAATGATCATGAATTACAATAACAAATAAAAATAAAATTTTATAAACATAAAATATCTAGAGTATCAAGAGTTAATGGTGCTACAGGGTACAGTCCACAAGCCGGACAGTTACCCTGTTATAAAAAAACCATGCTGTAATAGAGAGAAAATAAAAGATCTGTCATGGGGATGGGGACATAGGAGGAATAGGATCAATGATGTCATAGTCACGCTCATAAGCAACCCTGAGCCAGTGTACCTGCTCTTGCATGACTCTGAGGCTGCAAGAAAGGCACCCTAGGTCACGGCTCATCTCACATTGGACATCCCGAATCTTCGTAAACATACCCATCACGGTATCGGGAGGAGGCTGGGATGGTCCTACTACATATGTGGGCTGTGGTGCCGATGCTGGAACGTCCTCCATCTGATCATCATCATCATCACCATCATCCCCTGCCTCTTCTGCATGAGCCGCATTGGCTGCTACTGCTACTGCTGCCGTTGTTGCTACCCTCCTGAGCGGACGAGGGCGAGCCTCTAACTCCTCATCACTGATGGCTAGATTTTCCATCCTCATCCGGACAATGGCATCCCAGTCAATGTCCGAGGTTATAGTGTCCTCGACCGCAATCTCACCCCTCATGTCCACCCGTAAGCGCCGCAGAAGAGTAGTGATAAGCCGGCCATATGGAAGGTTACTGATCTGATCGGGCAGAGTAGCCTAACGCATGGTCCTGATAATAATGTAAGGGAGACAGACCCGCTCCCTAGTGCAGATGCAGTAACTCAAGTACTAGGTGAGCTGAGACAACTCACTGTAGTGGCCTCTCTGAGGAACAATATCGTGCTGGATGATGCAACAATATACCCGAGGAACAGGTCTCAAGCTAGCAGCTTTCATGGGTGCTCTTGGGTTAAGGATCTGCTTTGAAACCTCCTGGCATAGATCATCAATAAAAAATCCCTTCATCTTGGCGGCGCAGTACCCCAAGTCACCATTATTCGGTATCCCCAAAAGATCAGCAAGCTGGTGAGTGTCAAAGGATATGGGAACGCCTTTGACAAAGCTGGTGATGCGGAGGTCCCTGCCACGGCTGAAGTCGTTAACATTTCCCTCGACCTCTAGGTTGGCGTAGAAATGTTTGACTAGGTTGGGGCAGGTGGTCACAGTGTAAGTAATGACGGGTAACCACCCAAGATCACCAAAGGCCGCTTCAACTTCGAAACGTTGTAGCTGCTCCAAGTTTACACATCGCCCAAACTCGATGTTCTTCTCTTCAAACCAGGGAAAACGTGCTTGCGCCATCGCAAAATGAAACCACCGCTCATCGAACTATGGAACCGGTAGATGTGGAAGTTCATGCCAGGACCGAATGCATGTTTACCAGCGCCACGGCCTTGAGACATTTTGAACTACAAAACAAAAACAAATAATGAGAATTTGATTAGAATTTCTAAAATTTTGGCAGTATAACGACAGTAATTGAAGCAAAAGCCTTGAACTTTCCAAAATCTGGGGAGGAGGACTTACGTAACAATCTAACACCATATGGAAACTAAACAACCATCAAATAAACAAGGAATTTAACAATTACAAGAAAAAAATCGATTTTGACCAAAACCTAGGTCCAAAA
Source organism: Protea cynaroides (assembly GCA_028583415.1). Taxonomy (NCBI): domain Eukaryota; kingdom Viridiplantae; phylum Streptophyta; class Magnoliopsida; order Proteales; family Proteaceae; genus Protea; species Protea cynaroides. Next base: position 44,116,903 of record CM053274.1, on the reverse strand, counting down.
CCCAAAAATTTGATTTTCAGAAAAACCATAAGGTGGAACCTCAAATAGATTGAGGGCTTTTGCTCATAGAGGTCCCTAAACTCTGTCTAAGGCAAAGAAAAAGAGTTCTTACGGTTAGAATCTTCTAAACCAAGAAAAATCTAGTTTTTGGGTAAGAAACCATGAAGAAACGATGTAAAAAGGAAGAATGGAAGGAAGAAACTTACTTGGAGACGATGTTTAAGGTCTTGATCGGAAGGAAATCGCTTCTAAGATCACCGGTCGGACTGTAGCAACTCACCAAGCCAGAGAGGAATCATCACCGGAGAGAAACGAAAGAAGAAAAGTGAGAAAAATCTCACTTTTCCCAATTTTAAAGGCATTCTGGGCATACTCGTCGACGGTTTGCCCTATACCGGTCGACCGGTACCCCTTGGTACCTGCGACCGGTACCTCTCGGTCAAGAGAGTGGTGCTGACTGGTCGTTCATACCGGTCGCACCACACTCTACAGTGTCGCGACCGGACAAAAAAAAAGAATGAATGATGAGGAAATTTTAAAATTTTGGATTAAAGCTTTCCTTACGTGTTTTGCCTTGCACTTGTTAAAGACTAACACTATTATGACTATTCGATTGTACCTCATGTGTTATGTCTTCTTCTCAGATCCAAGCAGGAAAAACTAATCTGAGATGGCAGACGGGAACGGTCGTAAAGGCTCATGAAAGTGTCACCACTCTAGGGTGCGCCAAGATGAGGACAATGTGGAAACATGAACTATTGATGAGCAAAACTTGAATCCAGAAGGTGGAGAAGGGCAGCGTCCTAGAGCACCAATAAATTTACCAGGACCTCCTCACACTAACTCTGAGACAATCGTGATGAATCTGGTTTATCAGATGGAAGCTCAGCAGAAAGCATTCCTGAATGAGATACTGAAGATGTTCAGGCCACCAGGATATATCCCTACAGAAGGTACGCTTGAGTCTGCGGGAAATAACACCACACTGCCAATGGATGGTAGTATGGGACTGATGGGCCAAGGACAGAATCTACAACCACCACACCAATTTCCAATGTCGTCTACCTATCAAGGGATCTATCCATACCCACCACCATGGTATGGATCAAATGCACATGGGCAGAATGACCTAAGCCGAGTGGTGGATAGGTTTTTAAAGTTGAAACCCCCTACCTTCATAGGGAAACCAGGAAAACCACTGTGGCATGCACAGTGGGTTGCTAAGATGGGGAAGAAACAGAGGATGAGAAGGGTACTATTTGCTACGCACATGCTCAAGGAAGATGCCACTGCCTGGTGGAATTCTACTCGGACATACTTGGAGGCAAAGGACACTCAGATCAATTGGGAAATATTTAAGGGAGCCTTCTTTGATAAGTACTTTTCGAAGAGCTTTCGTGATCAAATGGATAAGGAATTCTTAAACCTGCAACAATCCCAGTCGACTGTAGATGCGTACCAACAGAGGTATGAAGAGCTATTTTTCTTCGCTCCGGCAAGTATGCAAGAGGAAGAAACCAAGACCCGCAGGTTCACCAAGGTATTACGAGGAAGTATCCAAGAGCATGTCTTGGGTTTGGAGAAGAAAGTGTATAACGAGGCTGTATAGATTGCTAGGGTAATTGAATCAAGCCAAAGAAATAGTTTCTTTGCTCAAAACAGGGGACTGAAGAGGCCTGCTACTGAGACTTCGGGTAGAGGAAACACTAGACCATTCCGCCCATACAGGGCTCAGTCTGCTGTGGTGCCAGCAAGGAATACTACTTCACCACCATCGTCACAGTTAGCTGGACAAAACCCAAATGTCAAATGTTTCAATTGTCAACAATTTGGTCATTATGCAAAGACCTGTACTCTACCTAAGAAGCAACAGCCACAGCAAGAAAAGATATTCGCAGTCACCACTGAGGAGGCAGCCGCATCACCTGATGTGGTTACTGGTATGATTCCGTCCCTTACTATTTTGCTTACTGTTTTGCTCTGTGTGAGCATGTAGAACTAAGGAATAATTAAATTTCAGGAACCGTAAATATAGCTGGTGTACCCGCCAGAGTACTCTTTGACTCTGGGGCTACACACTCCTTTGTTTCTATGTCTTTTGGAAAGCTAATGGAGTTACCTGTCAAGTCCTTAACCCCAAGCTTGATAGTTCGCTCTCCCTTGGGAGTAGAAGTGGCATTGAATGAATACTATGGGCCGTGTACAGTCAGTATTGAGGGCCGAAACCTAGAAGTAAATCTGGTTCAACTTGAGATGGCAGACTTTGATGTCATCTTGGGAATGGATTGGCTAGGCCATCATTCAGTTAGCTTATTTTGTGGTGAAAGAAAACTTGTGTTTAAAGACGAGAAGGGAAAAAAGTTTAGCTTCACTGGAACCAAGTTACCTAGGAAGCGGAAGCTGATCCTCTCTGCCCTAAAAGCTAAGAGATGCTTAGAGAAGGGAGGAGTGGGGTACTTAGTGCCTGTGGTCGACATCACTGTAGAGGTGCCAAAGATGGAAGATCTAGATGTGGTATGAGAGTTTCCAGATGTGTTCCCAGAAGATCTACCAAGTCTACCTCCAAACAGGGCTACAGAGTTTGTGATAGACCTCATGCTAGGGTCGGCGCCGGTGTTTAAGGCACCATACAGGATGGCCCCTACAAAATTAAAGGAGTTGAAGACCCAATTACAAGTATTACTAGATAAGGGTTTCATATGACGGTAGCGTACGACTATTTATCGACTATCGAGAGTTGAACAAGTTAACCATCAAGAACCGATATCCTTTGCCTAGGATCCATGATCTGTTTGATCAGTTAGAGGGTGCAAAGGTTTTCTCGAAGATTGATCTTAGACCAAGGTATCACCAATTGAAGATTAAGGCAAGAGATATTTCGAAGACTGCTTTCAGAACAAGGTATGGGCATTATGAGTTCCTTGTAATGTCATTTGGGTTGACTAACGCTCCAGTGTCATTTATGGAATTGATGAACCGAGTGTTTCATGACATGTTGGACACTTCAGTCATTGTATTCATTGACGACATCTTGGTCTACTCAAAGGACAAGGAGACTCATGCAGCACATTTGAGAGCAGCCCTACAACGGCTGAAAAGGGAGAAGCTTTACTCCAAGTTCAAAAAGTGTGAATTTTGGCTAAAGGAAGTGGCCTTCTTGGGTCATGTTGTATCTACAGATGCTGTCAAGGTAGATCCAAGAAAGATCGCAGTTATAGTAGGATGAGATGCATCGAAATCAGTTGCGGAGATTCGGAGTTTCCTTGGATTGGCTGGTTACTATAGAAGATTTGTGGAAGACTACTCAAGGATCGCCGTTCCACTTACCAGAGTAACCAAGAAAGGAGAAAAGTTCATATGGACAGATGAGTGTGAGAAGTACTTTCAGACTTTGAAGTCAAGACTAGTCTCTGCACCTATCTTGACCATCCCAGCACCAGGCTTGCCGTTTACCCTATATACGGATGCCTCAGGGTTAGGTCTTGGATGTTAATTGATGCAAGGAGAACTGGTGATTGCCTACACATCAAGACAATTGAAAGAACATGAGAATTTCTATCCTACGCATGATCTAGAGTTAGCAGCTGTCATTCACGCAATCAAAACTTGTAGGCACTACCTTTATGGTGAAAAGTTTCAGATTAAGTCGGATCACAAGAGTTTAACTTACCTTTTTACTCAGAAGGACCTGAATATGAGATAGAGGATATGGCTGGAACTATTAAAAGATTATGATTGTGACATCCAGTACCATCCGAGTAAGGCAAACGTTGTGGCCGATGCCTTAAGTAGAAAATGGGCATTGAAACCTGAGGTAGGACCTAGTACAAATGCCGCATTGTGTGCTGCAGCCTCTGGCTCAATAGAGCATGATAAAGAGTATATATTAGAGACTGCAAGAGATCCAGTGGAACAAGACTTAATTCATAAGTTCACATTGATGTTCGCAGCTTTGAAGGTCTCATCGGATCTAATAGATGAATTCAAAGTAGCAATCCTAAAGGAACCACACCTAAAGACTGTGCAAGAAGATCTAGAGAAGGGTAAAGCAACCCTAATTTTATCTTGGATTCAGACAAGGTACTCAGGTATCGTGGAAGATTATGTATACCTGAGAGTGAGAACTCAAATATCAGAGATAGAGTTATGATAGAAGCTCATTATACCCCATATTCAATACATCAAGGAAGCACCAAGATGTACCATGATTTAAGAATACTATATTGGTGGAGGGGTATGAAAAAGGATGTAGCTCGATTCGTGTTTCAATGTCTGAATTGCCAGCAAGTTAAAGCAGAAAGGCAGAGACCCGTAGGTTTGATACAACCACTATCGAAGCCAGCATGGAAGTGGGATTGTATCACAATGGATTTCGTCACTGGCCTACCCTTGACACCAAGGTCAGTGGATGCAGTATGGGTTATAGTTGATCGACTTACCAAGATAGCTCGATTCATCGCTGTCAGACCTCAGTATACCATGGACAAGTTGGCAAAGCTATATGTGGATAATATAGTCAGACTTCATGGCATCCCAGAAAGTATAGTATCTAACAGAGATCCCCGTTTTACATCAAAGTTCTAGGAATGATTACAGAAAGCTATGGGAACCAAGTTGAAGTTTAGCACAACTTTTCATCCTCAGACTGACGGGCAGTCAGAAAGAACTATCCAAATCTTGGAGGATATGCTCCGAGCATGTGCCCTAGATTCCAAAGGAGCTTGGGACGAGAAGCTATCGCTCATCGAGTTTGCTTATAACAACAGTTACCAAGTGTAAGCACTGCAATTTTTCCACCCTCAGCATAAGTGAACCAATATGGCAGGTTTTCGGCCTTTAACCAAAAGGTTGGTGATTCTCTAATGAACCCCACAGTACGGTCATTATATATTACCTACATGGATGAATAGGTTGTAAAATTATCTTTGAATTGAGACCGGAATCATCAAATTCTGACGTCAAACATCATAGTTTGAAAGTGCAAGGGCATTTACGTAATTATCGTATCATGCATGCATTATCATTCAAACTTCAAGACATCACATCTTGGTCATCTGATATCAAAATCTGATGATTCAAATGCCAATATTCCTTATTTTCAGTCCTCTTCAAAGTAGACGTGAAAAATCCCAGGTAGAAGTCACTAGTAGGCTCCATGCAAGCTTTCATGCAAAATTATCGTTAGAACTTCAAAGCTTCATATCTTTGTCGTTCTACATCGGATTCAGATGATTTCAAGGCCATTAATCTTCATTCGTAATGTTCTACAAAGTGGAGGTAAAAAAAAATCTCGAGTAGAAGTCTCCGAAGGGTCCCATGCAAAATTACACATGAAAATAATCATTTAATCTTTGAAAATTCATATTTTGTTCACCCCATATCCAAATCAAGTAATTTCAGCTTCATTATGTTCCATTTTTGTATTCTACTAAGTGGACGTAAAAAAAATCTCGGGTAGAAGTCTCTGAAGGATCCCATGCAGAATGGTCAGCCAAATTATCAATAATTGGCTTGCTTAAACTTCAGAAATTCATAAGTTGCCCTTTCATTTCCAAATGAGATGATTTAAGTTCCAATATTTCTCATTTTTAATGTTCTACAAAGTGAACGTAGAAAATTTGGAATAGATGCTATCGAAAAATTCCATAAGGATGGGTGACAGAAATAGACTATGAAATGTCAACCTTAGTCCAAACTAGCTTAATTCAGCTTAATCTAACTTAGCCCGGCCCAGCCCAGACCAATCCAGATCAAGTTATGTCAGTCATATGCTTGCATTCCATTTATATGTGTATAATATATATATATATATATGCATATATATATTATAGGAAAGAGAGAGAAAAGTGAGGCCGTAGAAAGAGAGAGGAAAGAGAGGCCATAGGAAAGATAATGGGAAAAAGGAAAAAGGAAAGAGAGAGAAATAAAAGAAAAAAGAAAAAAAATTAAAAGATTTCCCTTCACGTTTTCTAGAAAGAAAACGTGAAAGAGAGAGGGAAAAAGAAAAAAAAGGAAGGAAAGAGGAGGGAAAGAAAAAAAAAAAAAAAGGTCAAGAGAAAAAAAAGGAAATATTTTCTAAGAAAGAAAATGTGAAAAGAGAGGGAGAAAGAAAAAAGGAAGGAAAAGAAGGAAAAAGAAAAGGAAAGAAGAAAGAAAAGAAAGAGAGAAGGAATTTTTTAGAAGAAGGAAAGAGAGAAAGGAAAGAGAGAAGGGATTTTCTAAAAGAAGAAGGAGAAAAAGGAAAGAAAGGAAGAAGAAAAAACGTGGGAAGGAAGAAAAGAAAGGAAAAAAAAAAGAAAAAATGGAAAGAAAGGATTTTTTAGAAGAAAAAAAAAAGAAAACGAAGGAAGAGAGAAGAAGGAAAGATGAAGAGTGGATTTTCTAGAAGAGGGAGAGAGAGAAAACGTGTGGAATAGAGAGGAAGAAGAGAAAAGGGAAGGAAGAGAAGAAAGGAAAGAAGAAAAAAAGAAGAAAAAAAATATTTTTTAGAAAAAGAAGAAAGGAAAGAAGGATCTTCTAAAAGAGGAGAGAAAAAGTATAAATAGGCAAGAGAAGAGAGAGGAGGCTCTCTTTTTCCAGACCATAGAGAGAGGAGAATGTGATAGAGAGAGGAGGACGTGAGTGAGAGAGAGAAAACGTGAGAGAGGGAGAAAGAAAGAGGGAAGAAAAGAGAAAAGAAAGAAAAAGAAGAAAAAAAAAGAGAGAAAGTGAAGAGAGAGAGAGAAGCAGAAGAGAGGAGAAGGAGGATTTGCTTCAAAGGAGGTTGATACAGCCTCCAATCACCCTTCATCGATGGTTTCGTTTAATTTGAGCACAAGGTTATACTTTAAACAAATTTAGAGGCCATTAGAATGCTCGAATGCCAATTTTGCTTGAAAAACATTAATATCTATGAAATCTCAATCATGAATACTCTATTACATGCTTGTTAATGTTAGGATGCCTATGTCTAACATTTTTCATGAATGATAATTTATCTAAGCGATTCGATGATGAATTTTTGAATGATATACAATGATGTTTGATGTTTTTTGCAAATTTCATAAAGTGGTTTGCTAATCTGAAATTTCTAAATTTAGGGTTCAAACTTAGGACTTACATCATAAGTATTTTTCTAAGATTTTAAAGCCCAAAATTTTATGGGTCTCTCTGATATGTTAGAAAACTACCCTAAAAATTTTGTTCCATTGAAACTGGGAAAATATATCAAAAAATTTACCTTTGACATTGCTGTTTTTCTCGGATGTAATGCAATCCTCCATAAGAAAGTCTCTAGACAAAGGTCTTATGTCCATAATCAGAAAATCCACTTAATATGAAATTTTTAGATATGAACGTATTCTAAAAAATGGCACTAGTTTCATATATTTTTAATTTTTTTTGAATTGACATCGATTTTTAAGTGCATAGTAATCTGATTTTGAATCTGTCATGATGTACTGATTTGCATGATTGAAAAGAATCATTTTTCACAAAGAAAATATAGTGTTTTAACTTATTTTTCTTGATGAAATTTTTGATCAGACAGTTATCCACATAGACAAATGTATGTATTTAATTTTCATTAAGAATATAATTTTATTTGGAATTTATGGTGCAACTGGTTAAAAATCTGGAACAGATTTAACCAGTACACATGTCCGGCCTTAGGGCATATCTTTGACCTATTTTTACATTCTGTTGGGATTCAACTCCTTCATATGAAATATAATATATTAAGTCATATTTCTACAAAAAAACGTTGAGCTTGATTTGAGGTTTGAAAGACCTACTTATAGTCATTCTTGTGTAATGTGACAAAATCTGAATACAGTTCATAGTTTTGTCCATTATATGAAACCTTGCGTCACAATTTTGACAGTTTTGAATCATTAATCTTCCCAAATTTCTTCATAAAAAATATAATTTTTTCAAATAACATTGAACATATGTTTTTTTGATAATTTTGCATTTTTTTTTAAAAAAGAAAAGGTTTCGTTGATATCTCATTCATTATAACATCAATGATTGTTTATGTGAATTCTGCCATATTTGGATAAATGGCTATATTTGGAGCATTCATATGCTTTGTTTTGGATTGTGCATACCATGTTTGCCATATTTTATATGTTGCTATTTTTGGTAGAATAAATAAATTTTTATCATATTTAAGCAAAATCTTAATAATTACTATTTTTAAGTCTTACTATGCTTAGAAAATAGCATATAAGATCTTTCCTTTTTGAAAAATTCATGTCATATGTGCATTCTATGATTGGTACTTAACATATAGATATATAGATGCATATTAGATCTTGCCATATTAGATCTTACCATGCTTAGATCTTACCATATTAGGTTCTTGCCTTATTTGCAATACATGCCATATTAGGGAGATTTTCATAATCTTACTATATGTTGTGATAGTTACCATAAATATCATACATGCCATGCTTAGAATATTTTTTTTGGTAATAATTTAATTTATGCTGCACCCTAGTTGAACTGCCATATCTGTACACCTAGCAAACATATTAGGTGTGGGGACGTGCATTTAGGCACCTACATTCTTGGGAAGGGCATAATGAGAATAATAAAAAACCTTAATAATGAAAGAGAATGCTTTGTCAAACCTTCCAACATTAGAACTTAGACTGAAAAGGGATATTTAGGACAATTTTGCCACCTCGGTAAATCCTAAACCTATAATAGGTTCTCAATCCTAAACCTAGAATAGGTTCTAAACCCTAAACCTAGAATAGGTTCTCAATCTTTAACCTAGAACAGGTTATCCACGCCCAAACTACGCAGATTCTGATTCCTAGGGAAAACCCTAGGATACGTAGGCCATTTGGGAGAAACCCAAATTCGGATCCACACCTTAGTCCACACGAACTATCCATAGATCCACTAGGATATCCATTCCCATTCAACCCAGATCCTGAACTACGTGGATTCTGATTCCTAGGGCAAACCCTAGGATACGTAGGCCATTTGGGAGAATCCCAAATTGGGATCCACGCCTTAGTCCACTCGGACTATCCATAGATCCACTAGGATATTTAACCACATTTTGACCCATTTATCCACATTCCAACCCAGAATGGGTTATCTATATTTTGACCAAAAAGGGTTATCCATTTATAGATCCACTAGGACTATCTATCAGTCCACTGGATTATCTAGATCTTAACCCATAGGGTTTCTCATCCATTCAAGCATAAACTTCAACTTGAACAAAGAACTTAATCATGCACAAGCATAAATCACAGTCATAAACTTTAATCACACCTGAACTACGATGGTGAAACTAATTTTCAGAATAATTCCATAATACGTAGGCAATCTGATGGATACAGATTCGGTTTAATGATATCAAACCACTTGGTCTAGTTGGATTTAACAGAAAGAGTCTAGCATAGGAAAGGTATAGGAGACCGATTTCGATCGGGCGGTTTGGGTGCCTAACCCCTTCCCATAATCGTAACCTGACGCTTACCCAATCACTGATGGACCAGAAATCCAATCTAAGGGTCATGAGTCAATCGAAGTTTTACCTTAGGGTGAGATTTCACATTTATAAGGTCCTAGACCTTAATCTAGGTGGCGACTTTTAAAGATTTCAATCTTTGTCCTCACAGTGGCAACTTCTTTGGGGATATAATTGTCAAACTCCTAAATGAAAACTTTCCTTGTGTGAATTGGATGCTAGCTTTTAGGATACTATATTTATGCTTGTATAATATTACTTTGGGGGGAATGGGTTCAGTCACACATTCGTGCGAGTAGCCAAATCGGGTCCCATGCAGATGGGGCAGCCTATTAGGCAAAACACAACCTTGGCCTGTACTTTGTGAGACCATGACCGGCGAGCAGCCTCTAACGAGCATTTCTTGGGTTTGCTGCGTTATGCAACTCCACGGCGCTTCGATCCTTGCAACACAGTATATAAAGGGATTAGGGCCCATTATTCATCGTGCATTCGGTGATGGGTTATGTAAGACCCGTGTCAATCTAACCCGGTCTTATCACCTTGAACCAGGTTTACCCATCATGGTCGAGTCAAATGGACCAAGGGCGTGAAGGAGATCGAGATCCCAGGTATCAAATCAACCCAAAAACACTTAAATTAGGGGAAGGGTCGCATACCCAGCCAAGGAGGGTCGGACCCCCCAAGACAGAAAGTCAGACCCTCAATTTTGAAGGGAGGGTCGGACTCATTAGAAACCTAGGGTCGACGGGATCATCGACCCTCCCATCGACCCTCAGTTGTCGCCGAAACTAAAATTAAGAAATTTTCAGATTTTTGATTTGGATTATTTCCTAATCTCAAAGGGACTTATTTTAGAATGTTCCTACTCTATTTAAAGGACGTCCCTAAGCCTTTTTCACTCCTTTCACAACCCTAATTGAATTGAGAGAAAGAGAAGAGAAGGAAAAGAAGAAGAAGAGAAGCAAGGAAGAGAAACTAGCCAAAACGAGAAGAGTTGCAGAGAAGGAGTATTCTTCTCAGGTATGGATACTAATTCCATGAGTTTCTACAGACCTTAGGATAGATATTGATGAGAGTGTGATCTCGGAGAAACCCAAACCATCAACCCATGGTTAGGTTTTCATGAAAAATCATGGGAGAATACATGAAAGCTATTTAGGGGGATGATTCATGGTTCTAGACCATGGAATGCATGTTGAATGGACTGTAGGAGCAAACCATAGGACCCCAAACATGAAGAATGGACTAAAAGGAGAAAAATTGACCAAAATACACCGAGGGTCGCATCGAGGGTCGATGACCATCCGACCTCAGGTGATCCTAACTATCGACCCTCAGTGTTCGGGAAGTTCAGAGTTGGGGAGGGTCGCAACCAGGGTCGATCAGGACTCCGACCCTACCACCGACCCTCAGTTTACAGAATGGTTTTTAAATTCAGAATTAATTCTAATTAAATTCTATCGACTTTGTTAGGTCTTCTATGTCACACCCCAATTCTGGTTTATTCAGAATGATGTGATGAACCGCTAAATAATCAACGGTTCAACCAGGATCTCAAATAAGCTATCCCCGCGTTATCCAAACTTACACACATCCGTAATCATAATCAGAGTAAATACACAATAGCGGAGGTCTTATAATAACATGAACTGAGAACTAAGATGATATCAATAATTTAATAGTAAATTATTCTGTTTCCAACTGAGACATAAATATTTAAATATCAAATACAAGTCTTTATTAAATGCAATAAAAGAAACCTATAAAATATCTAATCAAATACACACGAGTTGCACTCGCAAGAGGAGTCGTGTGTATCATCTTCAGCTCCAGCTTTCATAGCTGCCACATTTCTGTACGCAGACGCGTGCATGTAGTCTTCAACGGTATAACCTGCATCATCAACTAAAAATATTCGACGTCGAGGGGTGAGCACACATTACGGCTCAGTGAGTAGCCAAAACAATGCAACAATACATATGGATGCAAAAAGTCCATTTATATCATTGGTCCGGTTTAAAGTTTATAGTATGCAATAGAAAGGTTGAGGTAGCCAAAGGTCACGTTTATTGACTCCGCCTCTATATACGAGTGTGTGACGTTACCCGAAGATCACGTTTATCGTCAACTCACATACACCCAACCATGAACATTATATAACAAATGTTACGTTTATTGCTATATAGTGCCATACCAACACGTAAGCCCCTATTGGCGAGGGCTGCAAACTGGGCTCGCAACTAACCAATCCTAGTGCCAAACAGTGTATCCAAGGCCTCACCCCAGCATCCCTCAGAATGCCATAGAGATAGAGCTAAGGCCCCCCGGTAGAGTCAGAGACTACAAGGACCGAGACCACCTCCCCTGATACTCTACGACATAATAATTCTGCTAAAGTAATGGCGATACGACGATGCCAATGCACAAGACTTGAGTTAGAGATAGAGCTAAAGTGCTGAGACCCGCCAAAGGTTAACGTTTATTGACGTTCTCATCACACCTCCCCTGATACTCGCTCGCATCAAGCACATCAACCATACACATACAAGCACATGCCTATTCCTATCATCATCATCATCATCATCATCATGTTATAAACGATAAAGTAAATATGCATGAACAAGTAATAGAAATATTGGATGGCATGCTGTATGCACATTACAAACATATTCGCACAGAATCAAGCATGGCATATGACTCAAGAAATAGAAAACAGTTTATTATTAACCAACTTAGTTTAGGGTTAAGGTTCGTCACCTTAGGTTGCTATAAGATACTTTTCCAAGCTTTAAAATCACCTTTATAATGTTATTATATTGCTAGAAGACCTAACAAAGTCGATAGAATTTAATTAGAATTTATTCAGAATTAAAAACCACTCTGTTAACTGAGGGTCGATGGTAGGGTCGATGCTAGGGTCGATGGGTCTATCGACCCTCCCCTCTTTCTGGACTTCCCGAATGCTGAGGGTCGATGGTCAAAAACACCTAGGATCGGATGGTCTATCGACCCTGGGTGCGACCCTTGGTGCACTTTGGTCCAATTCCCACTTTTAATCCATTCTTCGTGTTTGGGGTCCTATGGCTTTCTTCTACCTTTCATTCTACATTCGTCCCATGGTCTGAAATCATGTATAAACCATCTAGAATAGTTTTCGTACATCTTCCTATGGTTTTCCATGGAAACCTAACCATAGATTGATGGTTTGGCTTTCTCCGAGATCACTCTCTCAACATTAACAAACCTAAGGTCTGTAGAAACTTATGGAATTAGTATCCATACCTGAGAAGATTACTCCTTCTCTGCAACTCTTCTCCTTTTTGCTAAGTTCTCTTGCTTGCCTCTCTTCTTCCTCTTTTCCTTCTCCTCTCTTTCTCTTAATTCAATTAGGGTTGTGAAAAGAGTGAAAGTGGCTTAGGGACGTCCTTTAAATAGACTAGGAACATCCTAAATAAGTCCCTCTGAGATTAGGAAAGAATCCCATTCAAAAATATGGAAATTTCCTAATTTCTATTTTCTGCGGTAACCGAGGGTCGATGGGAGGGTCGATGATCCCGTCGACCCTAGGGTCTTAAGCTGTCCGACCCTCCCTTCAAAACTGAGGGTCTGACTTTCTGTTTTGGGAGGTCCGACCCTGCTTAGCTGGGTTTGCGACCCTTCCCCTATTTTAAGTGTTTTTGGGTCGATTTGATACCTGGGATCTCGATCTCCTTCATGCCCTTGGTCCATTTAACTCGACCATGATGGGTAAACCTAGTTCACGGTGGTAATACCGGGTTAGATTTACACAGGTCTTACATTCTAGCAATATAATAACATTATAAAGGTGATTCTAAAGCTTGGAAAAGTATCTATTAGCAAGCTAAGGTGAGGAAACAGAATTCTAAACTAATTGGTTAATAACAAACTGTTTTCCTTTTCTTGAGTCCAATGCCATGCTTGATTCTATGCAAATATGTTTGTAATGTGCATACAACATGTCATCCAATATTTCTATTATTTGTTCATGCATATTTACTTTATTGTTTATAACATGATGATGATGATGATAGGAATAGGCATGTGATTGTATGTGTGTGGTTGATGTACTTGATGCGAGCGAGTATCAGGGGAGGTGTGATGAGAACGTTAATAAACGTTAACCTTTGGCGTGTCTCAGCACTTTAGCTCTATCTCTAACTCAAGTCTTGTGCATTAGCATCGTCGTATCGCCATTACCTTAGCAGAACTATTGTGTCGTAGAGTATCAGGGGAGGTGGTCTCGGTCCTTGTAGTCTCTGACTCTACCGGGGGGCCTTAGCTCTATCTCTATGGACATTCTGAGGGATGCTGGGGTGAGGCCTTGGATACACTGTTTGTCATTAGGATTGGTTAGTTGCGAGCCCAGTTTGTAAGCCCTTGCCAATAGGGGCTTACGTGTTGGTATGGCACTATATAGCAATAAACGTTAACCTTTGTTATATAATGTTCATGATTAGGGTGGATGGGGACGACGATAAACGTTAACCTTCGAGCGGACTTCCACACCCTGTGTATAGAGGCGGGGTCAATAAACGTTAACCTTTGATCACCCAACCTTTCTATTGAGCATTGCAAACTATAAACCAGACCAAAGATATGAATTGATTTCATGCATATGTAATGTTGCATTGTTTTGTCTACTCACTGAGCCATGATGTGTGCTCACCCCTCGACGTCGAATATTTTTAGTTGATGATGCAGGTTATATCGTTGAAGATTATGTAAATGCTCTCGTGTTCGGAAATGTAGCAGCAATGGAGGTCGAAGCTGAAGTGGATACACATGACTCCTCTTGCAAGTGCAACTCATGTGTATTCGATTAGATATTTTTTTAGTTTTATTTACTTGGATTTGTTATGGACATGTATTTGATATTTACTTATGTCTCAGTTAATACAGAATAATTTTCTATTTAAATATTAATATCACAATAGATTCTCAGTTCATTTTATTATAAGACTTTCACTATTGTGTATTTATTCTGATTATGATTATGGATGTATGGGAGTTTAGATAACACGGATATAGCCTACTTAAGATCCTGGTTGAACCGTTGGTTTATTAGCGGTTCATCACACCATTATGAATAGTGTGGAATTGGGGTGTGACAACTTGGTATCAGAGCATCTCAGGCCTTGTCCGCCGAACTAACATACATTCAAGACAATAGTGAGCTGAGATAGGATAAAAGTAAAAACACTAATATTAACACATTATAAGCACAAGTGATGGTTGAGACCAAATTTAAAAAGAGAATAATACATCTATTAAAGGAGAAATAATTTTACATTCAATGAGAGAGAAACAAACGTTTATACATAACTAAAGCAAAGTACAGTCCACAACTCGGACAGTTACTCTGTAGTACAAAGAAACATAAATACAATCAAGAAGCTGGAGGTGAAGGAAGAGGCGGCGCCTCACGGTCTCTGTCATAGTCCTCGGCATAGACCCTAGTCAACCAGGCTATCTGAGTCTGGGTCGTCTGTAGACTAGTCGTAAGATCGGCTACCCTCCTATCAGTCGCACGCTGAACCTCTATGAGCTCTCCCATCCGCGTGTCTGATATGCGCTGGGCGGCTAGCAGCTCATCCACTCTCACACGCTGAGCGTCTAGTAACTCCTCCATCCTTAGATCAGATCTGCGCTGAGCCTCCCTGATCTCCTGCAACATCTCCATCAGGTCAGAAGGTGGGCGTGAAGGACCGGCCGCATGTGAAGGACCAGTCTCAAGTACAGGATCCGCCGCAGATGGTACTTCCAGCCGCATGCGTAGGTGAAGGCGGTGGTATCGAGTCGACATCCATATACATACAATCGTCATCATCGACAGGATCCACATGAGCTCTAGCAGCGGCAACGTGCCGCCTCGGCGTCGACCATCTCAATGCGAGTGTGAGGGTGTACCATCTTGTTCCTCTCCTCATCACTGACTTGGGCATCCCGCATACCCATCTTGCAGATAGCCTCCCAAACTAGAGGCGACGAGAAGGTCTTCTCCTGAATCTTCCCATCCGCTAAGTCAACCCCCAGGTGGGTCAGTAGAACAGTAATCATACATCCATAGGGTAGATTACCCCTATGATCGGACAATGTAGCACTAATCATGGTCCGCATGATGATGTAGGGAAGGCAGACTGGCTGTCTAGTGCAGATACTATATATTAAAAAATAGGTCAGCTGAGAAACCCTCTCGTAGTGCCCACTCTGCGGAATTAGATTATGCTGGATAATCGTGCAGAAGACCCATGGAGCTGGACGCAGGTAACAAGCTCTCATCTGCCAGCGATCAGGTCGTAGCAACTGATTGTCGATCTCTGCCCTCATCTCCATGGAAACAAACTGGGGCTCTCCAGGCACACAATAAACCATGGGGCCATCATAAGGAATGCCCAGTAGGTCGGCCAGTTGCCGATAGTCAAATGAGATATTCACCCCTTTGACCTAGCTGGTGATGCACAACTCTTGACCCCTCTCGACATCATTGTAATTCCCCACCACCTGGAGATTACAATAGAACTGGCGCATCAAATCCGGACATGTGCACGCGTCGTGAGTGATGACAGGGAGCCACCCCATGTCACCGAATGCTCTCTCTACGTTGAACAAGGCTGGCTCAGCCAAGTTCACCATACGACCACCCTCCACTTTCTTACGAGCATAGTTGGCATACTGTGTCTCGGCTTCATTGGAGCAGAAGCAAAGTGGATTACAAACTCTAGGTACCTTGGTACGAGCCATGGTATCTGCAGATAAGAAAGAAAAAGGGAGACAAGGAGTTAATAGGATAAAAATCCGAAATTTGACATTATAACGACGTAAGTTGGCCAAAAGCCTCACTTTTCACCCATACACATAGGCAGGAGGACTTACGTAGGTTCCAACATATCCTACAACACTCACACAGTAGGAAATTGGAACTAATGAAGTCCAATTTGAAGGAATTTCAAGAAATTGAAAATTTTCAACAAATTAGGGCAAAAAGAGCAAAAATCCAAGTTTCTCGATATCCAACCGATGAAACTCAAAAAATTTTGAGGGCTTTCGTTCCTCGATACACCAATAACAAAAGCCCTAATAAAAAATCAAATTTTTACAGTTGGAAAAAGTTTAATTTGAAAAATACAAGTTAAGTGGGCAAAAACCTAAAAATGTAAACCTAAAAACAGGTAAAAATGAGAAAACATACCTGTAGGGATGACGTGGACGTCGAAACCCGGACTCAAACTAACCAAGAAGAGTGGAGTGCACTGTAGCCACTCAGAAGGGAGAGACGAGTCGAAACGGGAGGGAAATAATAAAAAATGACCCAAAATCAGTTCTTAAAAATCTGATTTTTGGTCTGAGGGTCGGACAATTCGATCGGAACCATCGACCCTCAGATCGACCCTCCCATCGACCCTCGGCTCTCGAGAATCTAACAGAAAACTAAGGGTCGGAATAGAGGGTCGGACACCCATCGACCCTCACATCGACCCTCAGCTCTCGGGAAGAACAGGTCATTCCCAGGGCCTGATACTAAGGGTCGGACATACCATCGACCCTCACCATCGACCCTGCATAGGAAAGACAGTAAATTTGTTATAAAATGAGTCGAAATTTGAAATTTTACATCGGTTAGCATGCCTATATGAAGTATAAATGACTTTCTCACCTTTTTGATGATTTTCAGGCACCACCAATATCAGAGAAAAATATGTCTGGACGAAGGGTGACCAGGCAGAGTTGGAATGCAGTTCCACCACCACCACCTATGGAGAAGACCAGTCAGGAAAATATGAGAGTTCAGGCAAATCCGACTAACTTGCCATCTCCACCCTCGGAGTTAGCAACTGTGGTAATGAATTTAGCACAACAGCTACAACAAATGCAACACGCACAGGCTCAAATACAAGTTGCAATGGGAATCATGTTCCATGCTGCTCATGCTACACCCATGTAGATGGGACAAGCCAGTGCAGCATCGGTGGGTAATCACCCAGCACCTCAAACACCTCAACAACCTGCTGCATAGATTCTAGTACCAGGTCCAGAAGCAGCTCAGGTTAATTATCAGTATCCACCACCTATGTTTGGGGCATACCACCAAAATCAGTTGGATCACTCTCGATTGGTTGAGAGATTCTTGAAGATGCCCAAGGAGTTTAATGGAAAACCGTCTGATCCTTTATGGCCAGCATACTGGATAGACGAGATGGAGAGAAATTTTCTTATGATGACTATCACCGAAGAAGAGAAAGTACTATGTGCCACCTTCATGCTAAAGGGTGACGGACATCATTGGTGGAAATCTGCTAGGGCTTACTTATTGACCATGCACGCCCTATTGACTTGGGCTATATATAAAGAAGCTTTCTTTGAGAAGTATTTTCCACGAAGCTTCAGAGATTCTATGGAGAAGGAGTTCCTGAGTTTATATCAGGGACAGATGTCAGTGGATGCATATCAACAACGTTATGAAGAGCTGTTTTTCTTTGCACCACTTAGTATGCAGGAAGAAGACATAAAAACCTGTAGATTTGTCACGGGACTGAGAGGAAGCATCAGACATGTTCTGGGCTTGGAAAAGAAGGTATACAATGAAGCCGTCCAAATTGCTCGAGTCATAGAATCGAGCCAGAAGGAGAGTTATTTCACACAGAACAGGGGTATAAAAAGGCCAGCTGGAAATTCATACAACGGAGGCAATAACAGGACATATAAGCCTTTTCGCCCTCAGAATTTCACTACTGCAACCAAGACTATCCTAGTAGCTCAACCTCAGCCAAAGCCAAATTCTGAAAGCCCGAAGTGTTATAACTACAACCAACCGGGACATATGGCAAGGGAGTTCCCTAAGCCCAAGAAGCAGTTACATCAGGGATGGGTATATGCTGTTACATCCGAGGATGCTGCCGCATCACCCGATGTGGTCACAGGTATGACTGAAACCTTTTAAAGTTGTAATTACATTGTATGAGCATGTAGACTAAGTAAAATAAATCACAGGTATCGTACCGATAAATGGCGTACCCGCCAGAGTACTCTTTGATTCAGGAACTACTCATTCCTTTATATCTGTGTCATTCGGAAAGAAGATAAATTGACCCATCAAAACATTAGACTACAAATTACTTGTACGGTCACCGATGGGGTTAGAAGTGGAATTAGAGAAGGGTTATGGACCATGTCCAGTTCTCATTGGCGAGAAAACCTTAGATGCAACCTTGATACAACTTGAGATGGCAGACTTTGACGTCATCTTGGGAATGGACTGGTTAGCTCGGCATTCTGCAAACCTATTATGCGCCAAAAAGAAGTTAACATTTAAAGACAAAGAAGGAGCAGAATTCAGTTTTACGGGAACCAAACTTCCCCGTAGAAGCAAGCAAGCTCATACTCTCAGCACTAAAGGCTAAGAAGTTCCTTGAGAAGGGGGCAGTCAGGTATCTAGTATCAGTGGTTGACCTAACCAAGGAAGCACCACGAATGGAAGATATTGATGTCGTGCGGGACTACCCTGACGTTTTTCTGGAAGAACTACCAGGATTACCACCCGATCGAGCCACATAGTTTGTGATAGATCTTGTACCTGGGGCCGCACCAGTATCAAAAGCACCTTACAGAATGGCTCCTATTGAACTAAAAGAACTGAAAGTGCAACTACAGAAACTGATGGACAAGGATTATATTCGACCTAGTATATCACCATGGGGAGCACCGGTATTATTCGTAAAGAAGAAGGACGGTAGCGTTCGATTATGCATCGACTATCGGGAGTTAAATAAACTAACAATCAAGAATCGATATCCACTACCTCAGATCGATGACTTGTTTGATCAGTTGCGAGGAGCAAAGGTATTTTCTAAGATCAATCTTTGATCAGGATATCATCAATTGAAGATTAAAGAGGGTGATATTCCTAAGACAGCTTTCAGGACCAGATATGGACATTATGAGCTCTTGGTCATGTCTTTTGGATTAACAAATGCACCAGCAACTTTTATGGAACTTATGAACCGGGTCTTCCACGATATGTTGGATACGTCGGTTATAGTATTTATTGATGATATATTGGTATACTCTAAGGACGAAGAAACCCATATCAAGAACCTAAACGCCGCCCTACAACGTTTATGGAAAGAGAAGTTATATGCCAAATTTTCAAAGTGTGAGTTTTGGCTAAGTGAAGTCGCCTTCTTAGGCCATGTAGTATCCACTGAAGGAATCAAAGTAGACCCTAGCAAGATCGAGGCTATTGTAAAGTGAGAAGCACCAAAGAGCATTTCAGAAATTAGAAGTTTTCTGGGTCTAGCTGGTTATTATTGGAGATTCGTGGAAGACTATTCCCGGATTGCCGTACCTCTCACCAGTTTGACTAAGAAAGGTGAAAAGTTTGTGTGGACAGATAAATGTGAGAAGAGATTCCAGACATTGAAGACCAGATTGATATCCGCCCCGATTTTGACTATTCCTATTCCAGGATAGACATTTACCTTATACACTGATGCGTCGGGACTGGGATTAGGATGTGTGCTTATGCAAGGGGAGCAAGTAATTGCTTATGCATCGAGACAATTGAAGATACATGAGAAAAATTACCCCACCCATGATTTGGAGTTAATGGCAGTAGTACATGCTGTCAAGATATGGAGACATTACCTATACGGAGAGAAATTTCAGATTAAGTCAGACCATAAAAGTCTTACTTATTTATTTAATCAGAAGGAGTTGAATATGAGACAAAGAAGATGACTGGAACTAGTGAAAGACTATGATTGTGATATCCGGTATCATCCGGGAAACAGCGAACGTAGTAGCGGATGCGTTAAGCAGAAATGCAATGATAAAATCGCAAGGAGAGGTTAGCACACCTACAGCAATGTGTACTATCGGAATGGTATTCAATCACGGCAATGAGCAATATGTGATAGACGCAATGGATAAATCAGCCAACCCAGGGTTCATTCATCGGTTTTTAAATATGTTCGCCGCTTTGAAGATTATACCGGATATAATGGATGAAGTGAAGACAGCTATTAAATCAGATCCTTATCTAAGAACAGTACAAGAAGATATCGAGAAAGGTAGGACTAATCCTGAGTTCACCTTGGACGAAGAGAGAGTACTGAAATACAAAGGAAGAATATGTGTACCTGAAATAGAAAGTATGGACATTAGACACCGACTGATGAAAGAAGCCCATACCACCATCTATTCGATACATCCTGGAAGTACAAAAATGTATCATGATCTAAAGAAACTATATTGGTGGAGGGGAATGAAAGCAGATGTAGCCAAGTTCGTGTCTCAATGCCTAAATTGTCAGAAAATAAAGGCTGAACGACAAAGACCCGTAAGACTGTTACAGCCATTACCGGAACCAGCATGGAAATGGGACTGCATCACTATGGACTTCGTCACGGGACTACCACTGACTCCGTAGTTGATGCAGTTTGGGTGATTGTGGACCGTCTGACGAAAACAGCTCGCTTCATACCTATACGACCTCAGTATACTCTAGAAAGGTTAGCAAAGCTGTATGTGGATAATATTGTTCGATTACACGGTGTACCAGAGAGCATTGTATCCGATAGAGATCCACGATTTACTTCCAAGTTTTGGGAGGGATTGCAAAAGGCTATGGGTACAACGTTGAAGTTTTGTACTGCATTCCACCCACAGACAGACGGGCAGTCAGAGCGTACAATCCAGATTCTAGAAGATATGCTACGAGCATGTGTAATTGATTTCAAAGGATCATGGGATGAAAGATTACCACTGATCGAGTTCGCTTATAACAATAGCTATCAGGCTACTATACTGATGTCACCTTACGAAGCACTGTACGGTAGGAAGTGTCGAACTCCTTTGTTTTGGAATGAAGTTGGAGAACATAGTATTGTTGGACCGGAATTTGTTGAAGAGACTTGCCGAGTGGTCGACATTATCAAGGAAAGAGTGAGGATGGCTCAGAACCGTCAGAAGCAATATGCAGATACTCGATGCAGAGATCTAGAGTTCACTGTAGGTGATAAAGTATTTTTGAAGGTATCGCCTATGCGAGGATTGAAAAGGTTCGGACAGAAGAGGAAACTAAGTCCAAGATATATCGGGCCGTATGAAATTCTAGCTAAGCGTGGGAAAGTGGCTTATCAGTTAGCACTACCACCATCTATGTCAAGTGTGCATGACGTATTTCACATTTTCCTATTGAAGAAGTATGTCAAGGATCCAACGCATGTTTTGATAGTAGATTTGCCAGGATTGACTGATGATTTGACATTTGAAGTAACACCAACAGAAATCACCAGCCGAAAGGTTCAACGTCTACGCAACCGAGATATCTATTATGTTAAGGTCACATGGAAAAGTAGAAACATGGAAGAAATTACATGGGAAGAAGAAAATGCTATGTGGAAGCAATACCCTAACTTATTTGATTCAGAAGGTACGTACAATTTTGAGGACGAAATTTTTATAAGTAGGGGGGAGTTGTAAGACCCATGTCAATCTAACCCGGTCTTATCACCTTGAACCAGGTTTACCCATCATGGTCGAGTCAAATGGACCAAGGGCGTGAAGGAGATCGAGATCCCAGGTATTAAATCGACCCAAAAATACTTAAATTAGGGGAAGGGTCGTATACCCAGCCAAGGAGGGTCGGACCCCCTAAGACAGAAAGTCAGACCCTCAATTTTGAAGGGAGGGTCGGACTCATTAGAAACCTAGGGTCGACGGGATCATCGACCCTCAGTTGTCGCCGAAACTGAAATTAGGAAATTTTTAGATTTTCGATTTGGATTCTTTCCTAATCTCAAAGGGACTTATTTTAGGATGTTCCTACTCTATTTAAAGGACGTCCCTAAGCCTCTTTCACTCCTTTCACAACCCTAATTGAATTGAGAGAAAGAGAAGAAAAGGAAAAGAAGAAGAAGAGAAGTAAGGAAGAGAAACTAGCCAAAATGAGAAGAGTTGCAGAGAAGGAGTATCCTTCTCAGGTATGGATACTAATTCCATGAGTTTCTACAGACCTTAGGATAGATATTGATGAGAGTGTGATCTCGGAGAAACCCAAACCATCAACCCATGGTTAGGTTTTCATGAAAAACCATGGGAGAATACATGAATGCTATTTAGGGGGATGATTCATGGTTCTAGACCATGGAATGGGGGATGATTCATGGTTCTAGACCATGGAATGCATGTTGAATGGACTGTAGGAGCAAACCATAGGACCCCAAACATAAAGAATGGACTAAAAGGAGAAAAATTGACCAAAATACACCAAGGGTCCCATCGAGGATCGATGACCATCCGACCCTAGGTGATCCTAACTATCGACCTTCAGTGTTCGGGAAGTTCAGAGTTGGGGAGGGTCGCACCCAGGGTCAATCAGGACTCCGACCCTTCCACCGACCCTCGGTTTACATAATGGTTTTTAAATTCAAAATTATTTCTAATTAAATTCTATCGACTTTGTTAGGATTTTTAGCAATATAATAACATTATAAAGGTGATTCTAAAGCTTGGAAAAGTATCTATTAGCAAGCTAAGGTGAGGAAACAGAATTCTAAACTAATTGGTTAATAACAAACTGTTTTCCTTTTCTTGAGTCCAATGCCATGCTTGATTCTATGCGAATATGTTTGTAATGTGCATACAACATGTCATCCAATATTTTTATTATTTGTTCATGCATATTTACTTTATTGTTTATAACATGATGATGATGATGATAGGAATAGGCATGTGATTGTATGTGTGTGGTTGGTGTACTTGGTGAGAGCGAGTATCAGGGGAGGTGTGATGAGAACATCAATAAATGTTAACCTTTGGCGGGTCTCAGCACTTTAGCTCTGTCTCTAACTCAAGTCTTGTGCATTAGCTTCGTCGTATCGCCATTACCTTAGCAGAACTATTGTGTCGTAGAGTATCAGGGGAGGTGGTCTTGGTCCTTGTAGTCTCTGACTCTACCGGGGGGCCTTAGCTCTATCTCTATGGACATTCTGAGGGATGCTGGGGTGAGGCCTTGGATACACTGTTTGGCATTAGGATTGGTTAGTTGCGAGCCCAGTTTGTAAGCCCTCGCCAATAGGGGCTTACGTGTTGGTATGGCACTATATAGCAATAAACGTTAACCTTTGTTATATAATGTTCATGATTAGGGTGGATGGGGACGACGATAAACGTTAACCTTCGGGCGGACTTCCACACCCTGTGTATAGAGGCGGGGTCAATAAACGTTAACCTTTGACCACCCAACCTTTCTATTGCGCATTACAAACTATAAACCAGACCAAAGATATGAATTGATTTCATGCATATGTAATGTTGCATTGTTTTGTCTACTCACTGAGCCGTGATGTGTGCTCACCCCTCGACGTCGAATATTTTTAGTTGTTGATGCAGGTTATATCATTGAAGATTATGTAAACGCTCCCGTGTTCGGGAACGTAGCAGCAATGGAGGTTGAAGCTGAAGTGGATACACATGACTCCTCTTGCGAGTGCAACTCATGTGTATTCGATTAGATATTTTTCTAGTTTTATTTACTCATACAGAATAATTTTCTATTTAAATATAATATCACAGTAGATTCTCAGTTCATTTTATTATAAGACTTCCGCTATTGTGTATTTACTCTGATTATGATTATGGATGTATGGGAGTTTAGATAACACGGATATAGCCTACTCGAGATCCTGGTTGAACCGTTGGTTTATTAGCGGTTCATCACACCATTCTAAATAGTACAGAATTGGGGTGTGACAGGTTACCCCGTCCTCGTTAAGGTGACCTTTTTTGTCCTAACCCAGATTGTAGGCCAATGTTTGTTATTTTTGGTTCATCCCTGAACTGATCCAGTAAAGTCTGCTTAACCATGACATCCATGTTTGAGACATCAAAGTTCTGCCCGTTTTTGTTCTCGATTGGTCAACATGTTAGAATCTACACGATAAGCATCTTGAACTCTCACCCATTGGGAGTATGAGGTATGTATACACCTGTTCTACATCATAGTAGATGGTCACTATACACTCTCCATTAAGTAAGCTCGATATGTTGAATCTCTCATTGTTAACAAGTCGATTTGGAAATATGAACAGAAAATCCCTATCAAGATATAGATACCATAGTCAAGAAGAAATTTACTAGTTTGTTCATCCATGAACCACTTTTGCTAACCATCCCTAATAAGGACGACGGATTAATTTATCCATTTCAATTTCATCGAATTCGGTAATCCAATTGGCCAGACCTTGGTACCACTGATTATCCATTTTGGAATCATGAGGTCCCAAGACTGAACACATGGCTTAATCAAATTCAATTAAATTGACTCGGATAATGTTTACCGAACTGCCCTTATAAGGGAGCTAATTTGTTTGGTTGAGTCATCTTTGATTGTGCATGTGACTTCTTCCACTCCTCTAGATGTCTAAAATCTTGATATTTCTCCATTGGGTTTCAATGCCTTTGGAAAGGAGAATCAAACTGCAATCATATCCACCATTTTAGGGTGAGAGGCCCCTACAACTAGGGAATTGTCTTGATCTCCCACCTTGAGATCCATCCATGTTATCTTCTAAATGAATCAATGGAAGTCATAAATCTAGATCTTGATTGAACATCAAATTTTGTAAGAAAGGAGGCAACTAGGAACGCAATCAGTAACTCAAACAATCTGGTCCAATAGAGCATTCGGTTTAGGCAGCGACAAGTACCTATACCTGAAAAAGTTTACAATATTCCCATATAGTTAGTCCTTGGGCTTACTCAAATATCATATTCAGTTCATCTCATAATCAAGGAGAGTTTTAGCCCTAGGCAAATCCAATCATAGTTCTCGATTTACCATAGAATTATGGAAAGATTCAGCCCCTAGGTAAATCCAATCACTGTTCTCAATGTACCTCAGAATTAAGGAAAGATTTAGCCCCTAGACAAATCCAATCATAGTTCTCAATGTACCTCAGAATTAAGGAAAGATCAGCCCCTAGGCAAATCCAATCAATGTTCTCAATTCATCTCATAATCAAGGAAAGATTCAGCCCCTAGGCAAATCCAATTACTGTTCTCAATTCATCTCATAATCAAGGAATGATTCAGCCCCTAGGCAAATCCAGTCATTGTTCCCTATTCACCTTTGAATTAAGGAAAGTTTCAGTCCCTAGGCAGGTCCAATCATCATTTTGGTTCATCCAGAATTAAGGAAAGATTCAGTCCCTAGGCTGATTCAATCACATCCAGTTTTTCTCAAAATTTCTTCAACCCCTGATTCAACCACCATTTATGGTTTATCTCAGAACTAAAGAAAGGTTTAACCCTAGGCAGGTTCAATCATCACTCCCATATCATGTTAAAATGGAGGAGGCATTCGGCCCCTAGGCTTTTTCACCCTTCACCTCCTGTTTAGGTTCCGGTTCATGTCAGAACTAAGAAAAGTTCCATTCATCTGAATTCAATTAGCCACTAGGCTTATCCAACCATCAACTTTGGTTAGGGTTCTGATTCATGTTGGAACTAGGAAAAGTTCCATTCTTCTGAATTCAATTAGCCACTAGGCTTATCCAACCATCAACTTTGGTTAGGGTTCTGATTCATGTCCGAACTAAGAAGAATTCCATTCATCTGAATTCAATTAGCCACTAGGCTTATCCAACCATCAACTTTGGTTAGGATTCTGATCCATGACAGAACTAGGAAAAGTTCCATTCATCCGAATTCAATTAGCCACTAGGCTTATCCAACCATCAACTTTGGTTAGGGTTCTGATTCATGTTAGAACTAAGAAGAGTTCCATTCATCTGAATTCATTTAGCCACTAAGCCTGTCCAACCAGCAATTTTGGTTTAGGTTCTGATTCATGTTGGAATTAAGAAGAGTCCCCTTCATCTGAATTCATTTAGCCATTAGGCTTATCCAATCATCAACTGTGGTTCATGTTCTAACTCATGTTGGAACTAAGAAGAGTTCTATTCATTTGAATTTAATCAGCCCCTAGGCTTGTCCAATCTTCAACTCCAGTTCAGGTTCCGATACATATGAACTTAATGTGAGCATGAGTTAGCCTCTAGGCCTATTCAACCATTACCTCTGGTCAGTGTTCCATTTCATGAAGGAATCGAAGAGAATTTCAGTCATTTCAACTCAATCAATCCGTCATCTCTAGCAATCCATGATTGTCATCCTTGGCCTCTATTAATCGAAGCCCAACTCAAGCAATTTTTGCCTCTAGCAATTAGAGCCCAGTCCATGACTGTCAATCTTGATCTCTATCAATCAAAGACCAATTCAAAGTCAATCTTGATCTCTATCAATTAGAGACCAATTCAAAGTCAAAATTGATTTCTATCAATCAGATACCAGTTCAAAGTTAACCTTGTCTCTATCAATCGGAGATCGATTCAAAATCAATCTCTGGCTTTATCAATTTGAGCCTGATCCATGTCTATCATAGCGTAGTACTACAAGTTAGGATCGCTCGTCAGGAATGGTGAACGAGAAGCATTCCTCTTTGCCTGTCAGTAAAGATCAATTCTAGATTCTGGAGTCATCAGGAAAACATGAAATCTTCAGCTATGATAGTGTTATCCCATCTCGGGCATTTCTGCCCCATTGGCCGAGGAAATGCTAGAATCTAAAGAGTTGCCCTCATATTTCTTATTATTCAAATAAAGGGAATGGAATTTTCTCGAGCAGTAGAGTAGACCAAAGATGAGATCCGATATGCCCCAGGCTATGATAGGAACCAGAATCACAGCTAGGGAATGGTCCAATGATGAAACCCTTAACCCCTGAACTAGGGCATGAACCAGATTGAACTAGGACCCAAATTGAGTGCGGTCCAATGAGGAAAGCCAATGACCCCTGAACTGGGGCATGAACCGGATTGACCTTGGGGTATGGTTCAATGAGGAAAGCCCTTGAGCCCTAAGTTGGGCATGAACCGGATTGACCTTGGACCCAAATTGAGTGCGGTCCAATGAGAAATGCCATTGAGCCCTAAGTTGGTCATGAACCAAATGTCCTTGGACCCGAATTGAGTGCGGTTCAATGAGGAAAGCCATTGAGCCCTAAGCTGGTCATGAACCAGATTGACCTTGGACCCAAATTGAGTGCGGTCTAATGAGGAAAGCCATTATGCCCTAAAATGGGGCATGGACCAAATTGACCTTAGACCCAAATTGAGAGTGGTCTAATGAAGAAATTCATTGAACCCCCAAGCCGAGGCATAAACTAGTCCAATCATGGACTCAAAATGGTGTAGTGCAATGGCGATACCCCTTGATCCCCAAGTTAGGGCACAAGCTAGAATGATTGTGAACTTAACTAGAAGTGGTCCATTGATGAATCCACTGAACCCCAAACTGGGGTATGAACCAGAGTAACCTTGAGCTTAAAAAGCAATAGTCCGGTTATGAATGAATCACAAACTGAAAAAAAAAGAAGAAAAAGAAAAAAGAGGGTAAGAATTGTATGGAACCCTGAAAGGTAAACATCTTGCACCTATTGATAGAGGGGCATGATGAGTCCTACTGTTAGAGGTCTGAAGGAAGATTTATTCCCACAACGACTGAAGGTGGTGATCGAAGGCGTTATGCCCAACTGGAGCCGCTTGGACGAACTAGTTGTTTCAACTTTCTATTATCGGTATTCGATAGGTCATCCATGTCTGGGTCCAAAATTGATATGCTTGTTGACAAGTCCAG
Organism: Protea cynaroides; assembly: GCA_028583415.1. Taxonomy (NCBI): domain Eukaryota; kingdom Viridiplantae; phylum Streptophyta; class Magnoliopsida; order Proteales; family Proteaceae; genus Protea; species Protea cynaroides. The sequence goes on along the minus strand of CM053274.1, from coordinate 44,088,715 downwards.
CCCAATTTGCCCTGTAAGTAAAAGAAATCACTCCGTTTGGGATTTCAAACTCTTTGTTTTGTCTCTTCCATACATTTCCACCAGTTTCATACATCCTCCTATTCTACGTGCGCAGTCAATTTTGACTCTGAAGATGATTGAAATGATGAGCCGTCTCTTGAACTTCTACGCCACCTGGCCTCTTGAGAAAGAAAGGTCCAACCCGTCTGGGAAATCTTTAAATGATCAATTGGGAGACACAAGAGTAGTCTCAAGAAACATGTATTAGAGAATCTGCCATTTGTTCTACCTGTGAAAAGATTCCAAGGAAAGCATTACATAGTAACAGATCATACCAACAGGTCAGCCAATCAGTACAAATGAGTGGAGGAAAGATGTGCCACCAAAAAGATGGAAATACCAAAGTTCTTACAAAGTACATCATCTGCAAGCAAGAGATACATGATGAATGATAAATCTCAAAATCAAAGAATGAGGTCATTGGAATACCCAAAAAAAAAAGAAAAAAAAAATTCATGCCTATGTTTTACCTACATCAATAATGGGAGGCAGTCACATCAGATAGAAGGTGATGATTAACTTTCAAAAGATAGTGTTATAGTTGGAAATCGCCCGTTGATCCACGCTCTGAGTTACCTGCAACAACAGAGAAGAGACAAAGGAGGGGGTGCCCAAGCCCCGGTTACCCTCCGATGCCTAAGTGAGATTCCCAAGGTAAACAGTCAAGAGATAGCAGAAGGCTATCTCCAGTTTAGAGAAAGTGGGACGATGAATGAGTTAAGCGTGTAGGATGAATAATAACTTGTAGCTTGTAAGTGTGTTAAAGCATAAGGATTTACCTTGGGGGATGACCTCTACTTATAGATTGGGAAGAAGCATGGAGGCACCAGGACTCAGGGAAGTAGATCGCCAATAGGACTGCCATGTGTCACTCTGTGGGACACCTGGGCGGTAGACTCCGAGTAGGAGTCGGAGACCTTAGCCAAGGAAGCTAAGTCGGTCAGCTCTGGGACTGACACCTGTTGGCGTGTGAGTAACGGCTCACCGGGATAGCCGGTGTCGTATCATACTGGGAGAAGGACTCCTCGGAGATAATCCTAATCACATTAGGACTCTGGTTGACTGAGAACTATAGCCGAGTAGGACCGAGAATCCGAGCGCTACCAGGGAGGCCGAGCGCATAAGAGGTCGTGTGCACAATAGGCCGAATACACGAGGACGAGTGCGAGATACTCCGAGCGCTCAGACTCCGAAGGCCCAACTGGACACGTGTAAGATTTTAAGTGGAGGGATCATTTCCCTCCTAACAGATGCCCCTTGCGCTGTCGGATGCAGCGAATTCGGCAGGGCAATAAGCTTAACACCGAAAAGATCTGCGTCGTACGAGGCCGAATATGTGACGGACAGATACATTGAATGACAGGCTGTTCCCAAGGAGAAACGGTTGCGTTCCGTCTGCATGATTGGTTGAGGCGCGGGGCTCGAGGCGTCAGTCTCGGTTCAGGCAAGAGTGTACAACCGTTGATCTCCCAATTTGACGCGGATCGATCCACGATCCAACGGACACCGAGTGGCGGTGCGCCTCGAGAATGAATGTCATTCAATGTTACTTGCCTCGGAATCGACTGAGTGCATCGAATGGCTGAGAACGTAGATCACACGGATCGTCACATTAATCCGACGGTCCGCAGGAAGCTGAGCGTCTCGAGAACGTGCGCCATCATTGTGCACGTCAATCAGTCACGTCGCGCCCGGCGTAGCAGAGGACAGCCAATGGGACCGTAACGCGTGTCCGGAACCCGAAGAGACAGTTCTCAGTCGCTCGCCCTATAAATACCTTCCTACCTCAGTCATTCAACCATTTGCCTCAATTGCGATCGGAGTTCCCCCAGAGCACTCGGAGTCCAGTCAATCTCTGTCTTCAAGCTTTCCCTCGTGCACTCAGTCGTCTTTTCTGCAACCAGTAAGTTTTATAACCGTTCGTCTTTCAGTTCATGCTCAGTAGTTTCTCTTCTAACAGCGTCACATCTTCCGGTATGGTGAGAGTGACCAGAAGAATGACCCAGTCCCAAACTTCTTCCTCTGACGGATCATCTTCCTCTGGCGGAGGATGGTCTGATGAATCTAGGGCTTCTAGCCCGGAGGAATCTGAGAAAAGTTCCTCTGAGGCGGAAGAGCGCGGTCGTCCCGCGGGCCCTCCACCCAAACAGGCTTCCCGCCAGAGGGGTGGCCGACCGCCGGTAGCGTCCTTCGCTACCGTCCCGACTTGGAGAATTCCGAGTAAAATTAAGACTGAGGCGGCCTTGTTATCAATCTGTCGGGCATACCAGCTCGAGGAGCCGATGACAAATGTCTGACCTCGGCTCCCTATCTCCGACGAACGGGCCTGCTTCGTGCTCACGTCGGAGATCTGTGTGTACGAGCACACTCTGAAATCAGGGTTTAGGTTCCCCTTCCACCCCTTGGTTGTAGAGATTCTACAGACGTACCGCATCGCCCCCTCCCAACTCGTTTCAAATGGGTAGCGATGCATCTTTGCCTTCATCATTTTCGTCCGCCATCTTGGCGAGACTCCGACCGCGAACCTCTTCCGGTCGGTCTTTCAGTTGACCAGCTTAAATGAAGCTCGGGCCATGACTGGGTGGTACTTCTTTAGCCAGAGGGGCGGGAAGAAGCTCCCGGCCATCTCCCAGAAGCCTTCCTCCATCCACGGGTGGAAGGACAAGTTCTTCTTCGTGGGCCCTGCTACGGGCGGTCCACCTCTCCCTCTGTCAAACGTCTGGTTGGTGGTCGACGCCACAGGGTTCAATAAAATTCCCTTCCTGACGGCAGAGGAGAGAACGACTCTGAAGAAGATGATGGCTGGGGAGACTGTGCACCTCTCCGACCTTGCAGATCCCGTGCAGTTGGCCAGACACGGTCTTCTTGGTGAGTTTAACAACATTAGGCCTTTCTTGTGCTGTTCTGTTTATGTTACTGACCACCTTCTTATTGCAGTGAAATTCAAGGACGACAAGATCGTTGCTTGGATAATGGCCAAATGGAAGGCCGACGCCGAAAAGGGGGTTCAACTCGTCAGCGTCCGAGCGGGATCCAAAGTTCAGCCTGTCAGTGGTGAGGCAGATTCCCACCCTCAGAGGGGACCAGCAGCCACGACAGAGGCCAAGGGTAAGGGGCCCATGCCTGAGGAGCCCCCTAAAAAGAAGATTAAGTCGGCTGCCGAGCTCCCAGCCGATATATACAAGAAGAGGCCGGCTCCTCGACTCGACGGCGGAGAGGGGAGAACGGCTGAGGCTGCGACGAAGGAAGTCCAGCCTGCCCGAGGGGGTGTGATGGACGCCCAGCCCCTCCAGACGGTAGCTCCCTCGGCAGCCGTGCTCAAGGGTGTGGCCGCTTCCAAAGCCAAGGGGGCTGGCAACAGCCCCAAGGTAATTGTCGAAGGTGTAGCTCGCCAACAGGGCGAGAAGCAAACGGCCACGATGACGGCCTTCCACCCTGCACTCAAGCTGAGGCCTACGGACTTGGTTTTTAAGAGCCAGAGGGCGGCCAGGATCGTGGCCACAGAGGGGCGATTGCCAGAAGACATCAAGTTCACGGCCTGCCTGCCCCACGAGGAAATATACTCCCGCGGGTTTACTGCCCTCGTCTAGGTATTGATCGGCCCCTAACTGTTGCTTTTGTTCTGTTTCCATATGTACTGACCGGGTAATTGGCGTCTGGTGCAGGCTACGAACCTCTTCTCCGAACTTAGCGAAAGACTATGCCGAGCATATGTCAACCTGGACGAGAAGGAAGTCCTGGAGATCTCCTTGCGCGAGGCCCTACAGGCCACTGAGGAGAACTTCGCAAATAAATCATCGGAGGTCGAGGGCCTCATCAAGGAGAAGAGCATCCTCGAGGCGTCGCTGACCAAGGCTGAGGCTGATCTTGACACGGAGCGCAAGAAGGTGCTCTCCGTTGAAGAGAAGCTCCGGACTTCCGAAGACGGGCGGAAGAAAACCGATGGCGACCTGTAGGCTGAAGTGCAAGCACGGCAGAAGCTGGAGGAGCGCCTGAAGGAGCTGGAGGAGCATCTGAAAAAGTCCGAGGACGATGCTCGGAGTGCCAGGGAGGCGTTGGTCAAGGCCGAGGAGCAACACCAGGCCGAGTTGTCTCGGGCCGTTGACGAGTACAAGTCATCGGCCCAATTCGATGAAGAAGTCGAGGAGGCAGCCAGCGGCTACTTCGAGAGGGGAATAATGTTCTCGAGGGGATCAAGCGAGGGGACAAGGGGGCCCTCAAGATAAACTGGTCGACAATTCCGATTGTCGTCCAGATTGAAGAATTAAATGCCGCAGCGTCCGAGGAGGCTCTGCCCGCCACTGAAGAAGTTTTGGCGGAGCCGGCTAAGGAGGCCAAGGCTGCCCCTGCGCCCGATGACGACCTTCCCCCCTACGAGGTGCCGCAGACTCCACTGGTGGAGCTCCCCAAACTTGTACTGCCCGTCGAGGATCTGGCAGACCCGGCCGCTGCGACCGCCGAGGAAAAAATGCTCCCCTTGTAAACTTGTACAGATACTATTTTTTTTTTTTGTTTTTGTACATCTGTAATATTTCCCTTCTAGGGTTCTCATTAATGAAAATTTATTTGTCTATCTTTTTCTTCTAAGTAGCTAAGGCCGAGTAGCGTATTCAAACTTTTCGACTCCGATTCCAACTGCGTAGTAATTAAGAACCAAAGTAGCTAAGGCCGTCTTTCCCCGAAAGTGTCGTTGGCTTGGCACGGAGGCTAGCCGAGGGCACTTGGTACAAACGACCCCCATGTTGCCTTGGCCATTTCGTGGACCGTGGTAGGGAGTTATGATTGTATCCTTCATGCGAGCATGGTCTGCTTGTGGACCATGGTCGGAAGGTACAAGTATGATCTTTGCTACCTTGGTCTGCTTGTGGACCTTGGTAGGGGGATATGGCCTTCATGCAAGCATGGTCTGCTTGTGGACCATGGTCGGAAGGTACGAGTATGATCTTCATGCTACCTTGGTCTGCTTGTGGACCTTGGTAGGAAGATATGGCCTTCATGCGAGCATGGTCTGCTTGTGGACCATGGTCGAAAGGTACGAGTATGATCTTCATGCTACCTTGGTCTGCTTGTGGACCTTGGTAGGAAGATATGGCCTTCATGCGAGCATGGTCTGCTTGTGGACCATGGTCGGAAGGTACGAGCATGATCTTCATGCTACCTTGGTCTTCTTGTGGACCTTGGTAGGAAGATATGGCCTTCATGCGAGCATGGTCTGCTTGTGGACCATGGTCGGAAGGTACGAGTATGATCTTCATGCTACCTTGGTCTGCTTGTGGACCTTAGTAGGAAGATTTGCGACCATGTTTGCAATCGGCTGGGCCGGCAGAACTCACAGATAAAGTTGATTGAATGATACTGCCTTGTATTAAAAGAAAATGAGCGGATGCCCTCATGGGGTCCGATATTACAATTAAAATTAAAAAATTGAAAAATTTGTGAAAGAGTAGACTACTGATAGTATTTCCGAAGGTTGGTGGCATGCCATGTCCTCGGAATTTCGTCGCCGTCCATGGTGACCAACTTGTAAGAGCCTGGTCGTCCTGTCCTTAGTACGCAGTATGGCTCTTCCCAATTTTTGGCCATTTTCCCCTGATTGGTGGGGTCGGAGACTGCAATCTTTCGGAGGACAAGATCTCTGACCTTAAATTGTTTAAGTCGGACTGTCTTGTCATAATGCCGAGCTGTAGTCTGCTGGTAATCTGCCATTCGGAATGCTGCCGACTCGCGCACATCCTCGAGGTTGTCAAGGTTTGTGCGTAGGTCGTCGGAGTTGGTGCACTCGTTGAAGTTCAGCATTCGGAATGTGGGATGGAACACTTCGACAGGGACGACTGCCTCCGTGCCGAAGGCAAGCATGAAGGGCGTCTCCCCGGTAGGTGTTCGGCTAGTTGTTCTGTACGACCAGACGATACTGGGTAACATGTCGACCCATTTCTCCTTCTGGTCTGCCACCATCTTTTTCAGGCCGGCCAATATTGTTTTGTTGGTGGCCTCAGTTTGACCGCTTGTTTGCGGATGCCCGACTGACCCAAACCTGTGGTCTATTCAGAACCGTTCGCAAAAGTTTGCGAAGGATGCACTGGAGAACTGAGTTCCGTTATCCGTCACAAGGATTCTTGGGACACCGAACCTGTACATGACCGAGTGGCGGAAGAACTGTTCCACTTTGTGGGTGTCGATCTTGGCCACGGCCTTGACTTCGATCCATTTGGTGAAGTAATCGATGGCCACTATGACGTATTTTCGTTGATAAGTGGCTTGGGGGAAGGGCCCCATGATGTCCATACCCCATATGGCGAAGGGGAGGGGGCTCGTGATCGGCTGTAATGGAGCGGCCGGAGCATGCTGTATAGGTGCATAGAACTGGCACTTGTCGCATCTACGGACCAGCTCGATGCAATCGTCGTGCATTTTCGGCCAATGGTAGCCTTGGCGGAGGATCTTTTGGAAGAGCGATCGTCCGCCCTGGTGTCGGCCACATATGCCTTCATGGACTTCTCTCATAACGCTGTCGGCCTCGTCTGACCGCAGGCACCTGAGCAGTGGTAGAGTATAAGATCTTCTGTACAGTACATCATTGTGTATGGTGTATTGTCGAGACTTGGCTTGGATGCGGCGAGCATCTTTCCTGTCAGTCGGCAGGGCGCCCGTCTAGAGGTATTGATATATGTCATCGTACCAACTGGATGCGACTCCGACGGGGGCTACGACTTCAACAGAGGTGCTGGCATGGTCCAAGAATTCCACGTACACGGCAGAGTCCATTGCATGGATGTCTGCTAGGGATAACCTTGATAGTTCGTCGGCTTCGGTGTTTTCTTCGCGGCCGACATATTGCAACTCGACGCTTTGGAAGGTTGCGATGGCCGAGTTTACCCTTTCGAGGTATTTCTGCATCTCGGGCTGTCTTGCCTCGTAGTCCCCTTGTGCTTAGCGAATGACTAACTGAGAGTCACCCTGTATCACTAGCCGACGGACGGCTAGGCTTTTGGCCAGTCTGAGTCCGGCTAGTAGAGCCTCGTACTCGGCCTCGTTGTTGGTTGCCCTGAACCCAAATCTGATAGCGGATCGTATTTTAAATCCTTCTAGGCTTCTCAAAATTATTCCTGCCCCTGCTTTGTTTTCCATGGAGGAACCGTCGAAGTTCAGGGTCCAGGCGGCTTCAGCTTGTTCCGAGGGCGGCACCGCCTGAGGTTCCGCAAAATCCTGATCAGGTAGAGTACTTTCGACTGTAAAGTCCGCCAGGGCTTTGCCTTGATGGCCATTCTGGGGACGTATTTGATGTCGAACTCACCGAGTTCTACTGCCCAGTTTATTAGTCGTCCGGATACATCGGGCTTGGACAACACCTTCTTCAGTGGCGTGTTTGTGAGCACCGATATCGGATACGCCTGGAAGTACGGGCGGAGCTTCTGGGCAGAGGTGACCAGGGCAAGCGCTAGTTTCTCAATCGGCTTGTACCTGGTTTCTACGTCGAGCAGTACTTTGCTGACGTAATAGATCGGCCGCTGGACCTTGTCCTCTTCCTTTATCAGGACGGCGCTGACTGCGCGGTCGGATACCCCGAGGTACAATTGCAACTCGTCCCCCGGGGTTCGGCTTCACGAGCAGGGGGGCGAGGATAAGTACGCCTTCAAGTCTTCGAAGGCCTTCTGACACTCCTCGGTCCATTCAAACTTTTCGGCTCCCTTCAGAGTTTTGAAGAAAGGGAGGCAGCGCTCGGCAGACTTGGACATGAAGCGGCCGAGTGCGGCTATTCGGCCATTCAGCTCTTGTACCTGTTTCCCTCTGGTGGGCGCAGCCATGTCTAGGATTGCCTTGATTTTTGAGGGATTGGCCTCGATTCCCCTTTGCGAGACCATGAATCCCAGGAATTTTCCTGATCCAACTCCGAAGGCGCACTTTGTAGGGTTGAGCTTCATGCTGTGCCTTCGGAGAACTTGGAATGCTTCACCAAGGTCGGCTAGGTGCCGACCAGATTGTGTACTCTTGACAAGGAAGTCGTCCACATACACCTCCATGTTGCGGCCAATCTGTCCTCTGAAGACTTTGTTGACCAGCCTCTGATAGGTGGCTCCTGCATTTTAAGGCCAAAAGGCATGACCGTATAGCAGAAGAGCCCCTGATTTGTGACGAAGGATGTGCACTCTTCGTCGGCCTTCCGCATCTTTATCTGGTTGTAGCCAGAGTATGCATCAAGGAAACTCAGCAGTTCATGTCCGGCCGTGGCATCAATCAGCTGGTCGATGCGCGGCAGCGGATAGCTGTCTTTCGGGCAGGCTTTATTGAGGTCGGTGAAGTCTATGCAAATCCGCCATTTGCCATTAGACTTTGGCACCATAACCACGTTGGCCAACCAGTCCGGGTAGTCGACCTCCCGTATGAAGTTTGCCACCAACAGTTTCTGCACCTCCTCGTCTATGGCTGACTGTCGGGCGGGTGCAAAACTCCTCTTCTTCTGTCGCACCGGCCTATGTTGCGGGTCGACCGCTAAGTGGTGTTCAATTACCTCCCTCGGTATCCCCGGCATGTCAGAGGCCGACCATGCGAAGACGTCGAGGTTCTGCCTTAGGAATTCGATCAATTCTTCTCTTTGTTCCTCGGGCAGCAAAGAGCCAACCTGGAACGTCTTCTCCGGTTGATTGTCTGCAATCGGAATTTGCAGGAGTTCTTCTGCGGGTTCCCCTCGGTTGGGAGAGGGGTCCTTGGGAACATCAATCATGTTCACCTGTGCCGACATCAGGGCGCACTGACTGTTTTTCAGCTCAGTGGCGTACCACCTGCGCGAGATGTCTTGGTCTGTTCGGCACTCTCCGACTCCGTCCTCAGTCGGGAACTTCATCACCAGGTAGTAGGTGGACATACAGGCCTTTAATTTGTTCAACGAGGGCCTGCTGAGGATGACATTATGAGCCGATGGTCGGTCAACCACCATGAATTCGACCACCACTTGACGCTGCCTGGGCTTCTGGCCGAGAATGACAGGCAACTGAATGCCCCCTTTCACCGTAACTGGGTCCCCGGAGAAGCTGATAAGGTCAAAAGTGACGGGACGGAGCTGGTCATCCGTCAGCTACATCCTCTGATATGCATGGTAGAATATAATGTCTACCGAGCTCCCAGTGTCGACCAGGCACTTCGCGACATCGTAGTGTCCGATCCCGGCCGTGAAGACAAGGGCATCTTCATGGGGAATCACGACGTTGACTAGATCATTGTCGCTGAAGGTAATGACTTCTCCGGTCCGGGCTCTCTTCGACGGTCACTCCGTCTTGGCCACTAGACGGGAGTAGGCCTTTGCTGACCTATTGGAGGTGTTTCCGGCGGCGGGCCCTCCTATGATTGTGAGGACTGGCTTGCCCTCATCTTGAGGTCCTTTGGTAACGGCATAGACGCCACTGTCTCCAGGGATGCGCAGACCCATAGATGTGCGCGGTCGGTTCTTCGGGGGTGGACTGCCGACAAATCTGCATTCGGCTTTTCTTCTCTTTGAGGCCGAGATGGACTCGGACTGGGCATGTTGTCGGCCTCCGAGTCTTTCTTTCACTGGAACTCTTCCTCTTTGCCCTCCTGGCGAGCTTCCGACGGTGCCAAATTATATGGCGCCGACCCACTGCCTGGGAGGAGCCGGCCCACCATCAGGGTCTCTGTCGTCCCTCCGAGCGGCGTTCTGATTGTCGCCCGCGTTCACACGACAGTTGTTGGGTTGTGGATTTCTTGGAGGTGGGGGCGGTAACCTGCGTTCCCTCCGAGCAGGGAGTGGTCCCCTGTCTGCGTGTCGGACGAAGTTGCCATAGTATCCTCGTCGGATGAGGTCCTCAATCTCCCTTTTGAGGTACTTGCATTCTTCCGTCTCATGGTCATAGTCGCGATGGAAGCGACAGAAACGGGAGTGGTCCTTATTCCTTCCACTGCCGAGTGCTTTTGGCGGTGGTCGGAGGTTCCGATCATTCTTAATTACTTCGAGGATCTCCGTCATCGAGGTGTTCAGCGGAGTGTAATACTCGAATGTCTTGTAGGGGTGCCGGTAGGTCTGATCCCTTCCGGACTTCTGCTTCTTAGAATCTCCCGGGCTTGTTGCCGGGACGGCCGCCTCAGATCTTTTTTTGTCCGCTGGCTTCGTAGTGGCCTGCAGATTGTTCACGGTGTTGTTTTTCTGCGCCCGAGTCGTCTCGTCTGCGGAGGCATATTTCTCGCACCTGGCGAGCAAGTCGTCCAGGTTCTTCGGAGGCTTTTTGGCAAGGGACCAACAAAGCTGACGATCGGTGACACCGGCCTGGAGGCTAGACATGTGGACCGTGGGCTCAACGTCCTTGATCTCAAGCACCTCATTGTTGAAGCGCTTGATGAACTCCCTTAGGGACTCGTCCTTCTGCTGCTTCACGGTCGACACATGGTACGAAGTTTTCTTGCGCACTCGGCTTGCTTGGAAGTGCGTTAAGAACTTGTTCGATAGCTGTTCAAATGAGGTAATGCTCTTGGCTAGGAGATTATTGAACCACGTGCGGGTAGCTCCCCGGAGCGTCGAGGGAAACATCCTACAGATGAGGCCGTCGCTCAGGGGGTAGAATAGTGTTGTGGAGACGAAAGCGTCTAGGTGCTGCTCGGGGTCGGTACTCCCATGGTAGGAGTCCAAGCCCGGCATCTTGAAGTTGTCAGGGGGTGGTGCCCTCATGATCTCATCCGAGAGCGCCGTAATTGCGGTGTAGGCCGTTCTTGGCGGAGCGGCCTTGTTTTGCTCCACCTGCTGAAGTCGAGATGTGATCTCGAGTAGACGCCGCTCGGCCTCGGACTGTGGGTTGTCCGGAGGCTGAGGACCAGAACCGGGGGTTTCGTCATTAATTCTTTCCCTCTGGAGGTTATCGAGGGAGGACCCCGGGCCTCCGGCAGGAGGCGGCGCTATGGGCGCCTGGCGCTGGTGCGGCGGGGGATTCTGACCCGCGGGCCGAGCTACGCTTCGTCCGGGAGCCTGATCACCCGGGGGGTTGTTCGGCACAGCGTTGGCCGGGCCTGCCCTCGCCCTTGGCGGATGGACCGCTTGCGGGGCTTCCGATGGAAGTGGGGGATTCGGCACCGGCTGGGGATTCTCTCCCGCTACTACCGAATTGCTTGCTCGAGCCCCTCTTAAGACTTGAGCAAGCTGTTCAATTTGCTGCTTCAACTCGTCGAACTGCTGGCGAGTGACGTACTCGGGAGGAGGCTGTGGTAGATCTACCGATGGTGTGTGGCTCAGGGCAGGCGCTGGTGCCTGCAGTGGTACCGGTTCTAGGATTGGTGCGGGTTCTGGCACCGGAGGTGTAGGTCCACGGTCCTCCCCCGTCGTGCTTTCGGTACTGTCAATGTGCACTAATGCCTCAGAAAGGGCGCGCGACGTCTGTCCTTGAGTTCTTCGGTGAGCCATCGAAACAAAGATATGTGCACGCTAAACTCAGTCGAATGAAGGCCCCACGGTGGGCGCCAAACTATTACAGTTGGAAATCCCCCGTTGATCCACGCTTTGAGTTACCTGCAACAACAGAGAAGAGACAAAGGAGGGGGCGCCCAAGCCCCGGTTACCCTCCGATGCCTAAGTGGGATTCCCAAGGTAAACAGTCAAGAGACAGCAGAAGGCTATCTCCAGTTTAGAGAAAGTGGGACGATGAATGAGTTGAGCGTGTAGGATGAATAATAACTTGTAGCTTGTAAGTGCGTTAAAGCATAAGGGTTTACCTTGGGGGATGACCTCTACTTATAGATTGGGAAGAAGCATGGAGGCACCAGGACTCAGGGAAGTAGATCGCCAATAGGACTGCCATGTGTCGCTCTGTGGGACACCTGGGCAGTAGACTCCGAGTAGGAGTCGGAGACCTTAGCCAAGGAAGCTAAGTCGGTCAGCTCTGGGACTGACACCTGTTGGCGTGTGAGTAACGGCTCACCGGGATAGCCGGTGTCGTATCATACTGGGAGAAGGACTCCTCGGAGATAATCCTAATCACATTAGGACTCTGGCTGTCTGAGAACTATAGCCGAGTAGGACCGAGAATCCGAGTGCTACCAGGGAGGCCGAGCGCATAAGAGGCAGTGTGCACAATAGGCCGAATCCACGAGGACGAGTGCGAGATACTTCGAGCGCTCAGACTCCGAAGGCCCAACTGGACACGTGTAAGATTTTAAGTAAGAGGGATCATTTCCCTCCTAACAGATAGCATACAGATTCACTATTCAGATAAAATCAGATCTAGATGAGCAGTCACAAATGCTCATAAAGTTTATAGAAGATCAGAGTACTAACTGGGGCAAAGATGCTTTATCTTATTGGAAATGTTTGGAAGAAGAAGATTCAAATCCAATATTGAAAGTCATGATTCAACTTAGCGTTCAAGCGAAGCACTGCATTATGTGGCCTCTACATCCGAAAAAAAAAGTAGGATGTTGAATGGCATTGGAGCTCGACAGTAAGCCAATTGTTCCTCTCACTTCAAGAGGATGGTAGTTCCAATCAAAGCTTGATAGCAAGTGTGATCGTTTTTCGAGATTCACAGTATGTTGGACCGGACTTTTGATTTTGACCAATTACATCCTGCCTTTACAGGAGACGATCTCATCACTTCTTCATCATCAGAGAAAGATTTCTCATTGGCATTGGACTCTCTCTCTCTCATCCATCAATCCGACGGCCTAGAGTCTATCACAAACCCTTCTTTTGATTATCAGTTTTCATGGCATTGTATCCCGTGATCATGTCATCATTTTATATACAAATTCATGAATCTGGCTGGAACTCTCATCTGTCGTTCATTTCATCCGACGGCTTCCAAAGGTTCCTATAAGCCCTTCATTTCTCAAGCCAACAAAATGGGATCTTCTCGGTAAGATAAGCCCATTCTACATAAACAACCAAATACTCTCCCAATGGTAGACCCATGTGGACAGTTTCACATCAGTCCTCCTGGACCTTCAACATCAATACTTGTCAACAAACTTAAAGGTTTCAGGCCCAGATATGATCACGACTGATTCGACATCTCGATGTAGCTTGTTGAGACACGTGTTCCATCTGAACATCTCCAAGAAAGGAAAACATAATTCGGCACCATTTTTAATTTTGGTATGGGACTGCATTTCCCTAAGGTCACTTTTAGTGATGATTCAAATAGCTGCCCGCCTATCAATGCATGTAGGTGTCAACTTAAACAGTGGGGTAAGACTACCCATTTGTCATGAAAGTCATGTCGTTCGGACTTCCCCTAAGGGTTTCAGACCATTAGATAGGACCATAATTTTGGCAATATCTTCACCAAATTAGGACTCATTATTCAACCCAAGATGGGGTTTGCAAAAAAAATGATGAAAAAAAAATAAAGAAAGAAAAGAAACCTCAGCAAGGAAAAGCAACCCAAGAAATCTCAATGGGCAACCCATAATACCTTAGTGGATAGGCGACTTGATGCAACACTAAAGCATTGCCCTCATTGGCCCTACATAGAAAAATCCAGTTCATGTAGACAAGTGTCATACCCAGTCTACCCTCCATAAGGAAAGGAACCTCTCTTGCTCTGCAGTGAATCATACTCAGAGGAGTTGAACAAACCATCATTTGTTTGCCTGTTGGGCTCCATAGCATTGCCTTTCAACATAATTCTATCTTCAAATCCTTTTGTCACGGCCTAGTTACAGATGTAGCCAAATTCATCAAATCATCAGCTCCCTCATTTTTCAAGATTCAAAAAGGGTTTATCTAAGAAGTCACTTTTTGCAAACAATCTGTCAATATTACCTTGACCTTGGAAGCATGGTCAAATTCTTGATACAATCCAGATTCAACCTAGTTCCAACTCTATTGGATTGCCCGTTTCCTTCTATCTTGCCCCTAACACACTATAGTAGTGGTCTGTCACAACATGCAGACACTGGGGCATAGATATACCCTATGTAGAGGAATTGCACTTAATCATAAACATTACATCTAGGATCCATTTGTCTAGGCTAAAGTCACTTACTTTCCTAGTCAATAGAAGTAGGTCCGTCCAAGTTGGTTTTTGCCAAATTCTCAGTTCTCCCAATCATGTTGATGAAGAAAAGCCAATGTGGTCGCTCACCTGTTAGGATCTGGTCACTAAACTCTCTGAAGGAACACTTTGAATCCTTTGTTCCTCATGCCTAGCTTGGGGCCATGGTTCATTTATCTTTCAAAATGACACAATAATGTTGCAAAGCCCTAAGCTTTTCATGAGCCTAGATCAAGGGCCAAACCTATGTCACATTTCATTGCCGCTTGGCTGTTCTACAAATTTGGTCTACCATAGTGCACAGTCAAAGAACTTAGTTGACCATATGCCCCTTGACAGTTTAACACCAAGGTCAATCAAAAAAATCACTTTGGTTAGAGACTGTTAAGCTCCCCTCATTCTTGTCCAAAATCTTCGCTAGAGTCTCTTTCAATCCAAAATCCAACAACACCAATGTTGACTGAAGAAAATCATCACTTTCAAATTACATGAAACCTTTCCAAGGGAGCAACCAAGTCATCCCTACCGTGCTGAAATTGAGTTAAACTTTCAGTACCAGGTCATAAATGGAAAATTTCAAATCTAGGTATCATGCTAGTAAAGTCCATGATACCATTTCCATTGATGCCATGTTTTATGCCTTCACCAATAATGCAGGGGCAAAAAAACCTTGGAAAACTGCCAAGGAATTCACCATCATTTCAAATATGTCCAACACTCTATAGGTTCAAAGTCAAGAGACTTCCAAGATGGGTCAGATTTCAATCCTAAAGGTTCAAAGTCAACAAAGACTTTCTGTGTGGGTCACTTTCGAGCATCCTAAAGGTTCATAGCAACAAAGCTACTTAAAAGGATATTCTAGTTTCCATTCCCGAAGGTTCATAGCCATAGAGCTTCCAATAAGGATATTCCAATTTTAATCCTGAAGGTCCAAAGCTGGTAGGAACTTCAAAGATGAGTCATTCATATCATCCTATAAGTGACCTTCTGAGTTCTTGCTCATTTCAGAATCAATAGAAAATTCCTCACCCTATAAGTGACCTTCTGAGTTCTTGCTCATTTCAGAATCAATAGCAAATTCCTCACCCTAAAAGTGACCTTATGAGTTCTTGCTCATTTCATAATCAAATGCAGAGCCCTAGCGCATTCAAAGTTCAAATCAATCTCAGCCTATTAGTGAATCAAATGTAGAGACCTAGCTCATCCAAAGTTCAAATCAATCTCAGCCTATTAGTGAATCAAATGCAGAGCCCTAGCTTATCCAAAGTTCAAATCAATCTCAGCCTATTAGTGAATCAAATGTAAAGCCCTAGCTCATTCAAAGATCAAGTCAACCTCAGCCTATAAGCGAATGTAGAGCCCTAGCTCATCCAAAGTTCAAATCAATCTAAGTTTATAAGTGAATCAAATGCAGAGCCCTTGCTCATTCAAAGATCAAGTCAATTTCAGCCTATAAGTGAATCAAATGCAGAGCCCTAGCTTATTCAAGAAAATCAATCTCAGAATCTTAATCAGAAGATCCTCAGTTCAATCAAAGAAAAGACAACAAGTCCTCCATCCAAACAAATCAAAGCCAAGCCCAAGCTCGTGCAACCAACCTTGTATTCACAGCCTAGCTTCATACAAGAAGAGGTTCCAAGTCTACAAATGAGCCTTGTATTCTTAGCCTAGCTTCATACAAGAAGAGGTTTATCAGCCTATAAATGGATCAAGCCGGGTTCAAGCCTGCACGTACCTTGCATCATGAGTCCCACCTCAGCAAGAAGAGGTTCTCAGCCTACAAATGAGCCTTGTATTCACAGCCTAGCTTCATATAAGAAGAGGTTTATCAGCCTACAAATGGATCAAGCCGGGTTCAAGCCCGCACATACCTTGCATCATGAGTCACCTCAGCAAGAAGAGGTTCCCAACCGATAAATGAGCCTTGTATTCATAGCCAAGCTTCTTACAAGAAGAGGTTTATCAGCCTATAAATGGATCAAATCGGGTTCAAGCCCGCGAGTACCTTGCATCATGAGTCCCACCTCAGCAAGATGAGGTTCCCAGCCTACAAATGAGCCTTGTATTCACAGCCTAGCTTTATACAAGAAGAAAAATCACTAATTTTCCAAGAAGAGCAAACCTTCTTACCAGTCGAACTACATTCTGGGCTTGATTTCTAGGACACCCTTAGAATACGTAGGCAGTTTAGGACAAATTACCCTAAGTGCAGCCCAATAAGCAATTTTACTCATATCCCAAAAATATGGTTCCTTTATCTTTAGCCTTCAATTGGTAACAATCTCGGCTAAAGAGGGGCATCTGTAAGCACCCCATTTTTGCCACCCTCAGCATAAGTGAACAAATATGGGAGGTTTCTGACTTTTAACCCAAAGGTCGATGATTCTCTAATGAACCCCACAGTAGGGTCATTGGATATTACCTACTTGGATGAATAGGTTGTGAAATTATCTTCGAAATGAGACCAAAATCATCAAATTATGATGCCAAACAAGGAAGATATCGTAGTTTGAAAGTGCAAGGGCATTTACGTAATTATCGTATCATGCATGCATTATCATTCAAACTTCAAGACATCATATCTTGGTCATCTGATATCTGAATCAGATGATTCAAAGGCCAATATTTCTTATTTTCAGTCCTCTTCAAAGTTGACATGAAAAATCCCAGGTAGAAGTCACCAGTGGGCCCCATGCAAGCTTTCATGCAAAATTATCGTTAGAACTTCAAAGCTTCATATCTTTGTCATTCTACATCGGATTCAGATGATTCCAAGACCATTATTCTTCATTTGTGATGTTCTACAAAGTGGACATAAAAAAAAATCTAACGTAGAAGTCTCCGAAGGGACCCATGCAAAATTACACATGGAAATGGTCATTTAATCTTCTGAAATTCATATTTTGGTCACCCCATATCCAAATCAAGTAATTTTAGCTTTATTATGTTCCATTTTTAGTATTCCACAAAGTGGAAAATCTCGGGTAGAAGTCTCCGAAGGATCCCATGCAGAATGGTCAGCCAAATTATCAATAATTGACCTGCTTAAACTTTAAAAATTCATAAGTTGGCCATTTCATTTCCAAATGAGATGATTTCTATTCTAATATTCCTTATTTTTAATGTTCTACAAAGTGAGCACAGAAAATTTGGAATAGATGTTATCGAAAAATTCCATATGGAAGGGTGACAAAAATGGACTATGAAATGTCAACCTTAGTCCAAACCAGCTTAATTCAGCTTAGTCTAACTTAGCCTAACCCAACCCAGTCCAATCCAGATCAAGTTATGTCAGTCATATGCATGCATTCCTTTTATATGTGTATAATGTATAATATATTATTGTACATAATATATATATATATATATATATATATATATATATATATATATATATATATATATATATATATATATATATATATATATTATAGGAAAGAGAGAGGAAAGTGAGGCCGTAGAAAGAGAGAGGAAAGAGAGGCCATAGGAAAGAGAATGGAAGAAAGAAAAAGGAAAGAGAGAGAAATAAAAGAAAAAAGAAAAGAAAAAAAAAGAAAAGATTCCCCTTTACATTTTCTAGAAAGAAAACGTGAAAGAGAGAGGGAGAAAGAAAAAAAAATAGGAAGGAAAGATGAAGGAAAGAAAAAAAGAAAAAAAAAAGAAGTTAAAGAAAAAGAAAAAAGGAAATGTTCTCTAAGAAAGAAAACGTGAAAAGAGAGGGAGAAAGAAAAAAAGGAAGGAAAAGAAGGAAGAAGAAAAGGAAAGAAGAAAGAAAAGAAAGAGAGAAGGAATTTTCTAGAAGAAGGAAAGTGAGAAGGGAATTTCTAGAAGAAGAAGGAGAAAAAGGAAAGAAAGGAAGAAGAAAAAATGTGGGAAGGAAGAAAAGAAAGGAAAAAAAGAAAAAATGGAAAGAAAGGATTTTCTAGAAGAAAAAAAAAAGAAAAGGAAGGAAGAGAAAAGAAGGAATGAGGAAGAGAGGATTTTCTAGAAGAGGGAGAGAGAGAAAACGTGTGGAATAGAGAGGAAGAAGAGAAAAGGGAAGGAAGAGAAGAAAGGAAAGAAGAAAAAAGGAAGAAAAAAAGATTTTCAAGAAAAAGAAGAAAGGAAAAAAGGATCTTCTAGAAAAAGAGAGAAAAAGTATAAATAGCCAAGAGAAGAGAGAGGAGGCTCTCTTTTTCTAGACCATAGAGACAGGAGAACGTGATAGAGAGAGGAGGACGTGAGCGACAGAGAGAAAATGTGAGAGAGGGAGATGGAAAGAGGGAAGAAAAGAGAAAAGAAAGAAAAAGAAGAAAAAAAGAGAGAAAGAGAAGAGAGAGAGAAGCAGAAGATAGGAGAAGAATGATTCGCATTCAAAGGGGATTGATACAACCTCCAATCACCCTTCATCTATGGTTTTGCTTAATTTGAGCACACTGTTAGTACTCTAAACAAAATTAGAGGCTGTTAGAATGCTCGAATGCCAATTTTGCTTGAAAAAGGCTAATTTCTATGAAATCTCAATCATGAATGCTCTATTACATGCTTGTTAATATTAGGATGCCTATGTCTAATATTTTTCATGAATGATAATTTGTCTAAACTATTCAATGATGAATTTTTGAATGATATATTATGATGTTTGATGTTTTTTGCAAATTTCATAAAGTGGTTTACTAATCTAAAATTTCCAGATTCAGGGTTCAAACTTAGGACGTACATCATATGTATTTTTTCTAAGATTTTGAAGCCAAAAAGTTTATGAGAGTCTCTCTGATATGTTAGAATAAGACTCTAAAAATTTCGTTTCATTTGGAATTGGAAAAATATATCAAAAATTTTCCTTTGACATTGCTTTTTTTCTCGGATGTAATGCAATCCTCCATCAGAAAGTCTCCATACAAAGGTCTTATGGCCATAATCAGAAATTTCACTTAATATAAACTTTTTAGATATGAATGTCTTATAAAAAATGGCACTAGTTTCATATTTTTTTAATTTTTTTATTGAATTAATATAAATTTTTAAGTGCATAGTGATCTAATTTTGAATCTGTCATGATGTACTGATTTGCATGATTGAAAAGAATCATTTTTCACAAAGAAAATATATTGTTTTAACTTATTTTTCTTGATGAAATTTTATATCAGATAGTTATCTATGTAGACATATATCTATATTTAATTTTCATTAGGAATAGAATTTTATTTGAAATTTATGGTGCAACTAGTTAAAAATCTGGAATAGATTTGACCAGTGCACATGTCCGGTCTTAGGGCATAACTTTGACCTATTTTTACTTTCTGTTGGGATTCAACTCCTTCATTTGAAATATAATATATTAATTCATCTTTCTATGAAAAAAAGTTGAGCTTGATTTGAGTTTCAAAAGACCTACTTATGGTCATTCTTGTGTAATGTGACAAAATCTGAATATTGTTAATAGTTTTGTCCATTATATGAAACCTTGCGCCACAATTTTGACAGTTTTGAGTCTTTAATCTTCCCAAATTTCTTCATAAAAATTATAATTTTTTCAAATAACATTGAACATATGTTTTTTTTGATAATTTTTCATTTAAAAAAAAAAGAGGTTTTATTGATGTTTCATTCATTATAACATCAATGATTGTTTAAGTGAATTCTGTCATATTTGGATAAATGGCTATATTTGGAGCATTCATATGCTTTGTTTGGATTGTGCATACCATGTTTGCCACATTCCATGTGTTGCTATTTTTGATAGAATAGATAAATTTTTACCATATTTTAGTAAAATCTTAATAATTACTATTTTTAAGTCTTACTATGTTTAGAAAATAGCATATAAGATCTTTCTTTTTTTGAAAAATTCATGTCATATGTGCATTCTATGATTGGTACTTACCATATAGATATATAAATGTATATTAGATCTTGCCATATTAGATCTTACCATGCTTAGATCTTATCATATTAGGTTCTTGCCTTATTTGCAATACATGTCATATTAGAGAGATTTTCATAATCTTACTATATGTTGTGATAGTTACCATAAATATCATACATGCCATGCTTAGAATATTTCTTTTTTTGGTAATAATTTAATTTATGTTGCACCCTAGTTGAGCTGCCATATCTGTACACCTAGCAAACATATTAGGTGTGGGGACATGTATTTAGGCACCCATATTCTTAAGAAGGGCATAATGGGAATAATAAAAAAAACCTTAATAAAGAAAGAGAATGCTTTGTCAAACCTTCCAAAATTAGAACTTGGGTTGAAAAGGGTAATTCAGGATGATTTTGCCCATCGGTAAACCATAAACCTAGAATAGGTTCTCAACCCTAAATCTAGATCAGGTTCTAAACCCTAAACCTAGAATAGGTTCTCAATCATTAACCTAGAACAGGTTATCCACGCCCGAACTACGTAGATTCTGATTCCTAGGGCAAATCCTAGGATACGTAGGCCATTTGGGAGAAATCCAAATTCGGATCCACACCTTAGTCCACACAAACTATCCATAGATCCATTAGGATATCCATTCCCATTCAACCCAGATCTCGAACTACATGGAATCTGATTCCTAGTGCAAACCTAGGATACATAGGCCATTTGGGAGAATCCCAAATTCGGATCCACACCTTAGTCCACTCGGACTATCCATAGATCCACTAGGATATTTACCCACATTTCGACCCAAATGGGGTTATCCACATTCCAACCTAGAATGGGTTATCTATATTTTGACCTAGAAAGGGTTATCCATTTATAGATCCACTAGGACTATCTAACAGTCCACATGGACTATCTAGATCTTAACCCATAGGGTTTCTCATCCATTCAAGCTTAAACTTCAACTTGAATAAAGAACTTAATCATGCATAAGCATAAATCACAGCCATAAACTTTAATCACACCTGAACTATGATGGTGAAGCTGATTTTTGAAATAATTCCATAATACGTAGGGAATCTAATGGATACAGATTCGGTTCAATGATATCAAACCACTTGGTTTGATTTGGTTTAACAGATAGCGTCTAGCATAGGAAAGGTATAGGAGACCGATTTCGATCGGGCGGTTTGGGTGCCTAATCCCTTCCCAAAACCGTAACCTGACGCTTACCCAATCTCTGATGGACCAAAAATGCAATCTAAGGGTCATGAGTCAATTGTAGTTTTACCTTAGGGTGAGATTTCACATTTCTAAGGTCCTAGACCTTAAGCTAGGGGGCGACTTCTAAGATTTACATCTTTGTCCTCACACCAGGCTACGATCCAAATGGCTCCATACGAGGCACTCTATGGGAAGAAATGTCGTACATCTCTGTTATGGAATGAGGTGGGAGAGAAAAGGATTATAGGACTGGAGTTCATCGAAGAAACTTGTCGAGTGATTGATGAAATCAAGGAAAGAGTGAAGACAACTCAAGTTCGATAAAAGCACTATGCAGATAACCAACGTCGAGATCTAGAGTTTGCAGTGGGTGACAAGGTATTCTTGAAGATATTACCTGTGCAAGGTCTGAAATGGTTTGGTAAGAAGGGGAAGCCATGCCCCAGGTACATGGGACCATACGAGATTTTGACCAGACGTGGCAATGTGGCATATCAATTGGCTCTACCACCATCCATGTCTAGCGTTCATGATGTGTTCCACGTTTCTTTATTGAAGAAGTATGTCAGGGATCCATTGCACATCTTGATAGCAGACCCACCAGACTTGACAGAGGAGTGATGCTCACAAGCTGAAAGGTACAATATCTCCAAAGCAAGGAAACCATTATGTGAAAGTGCATTGGAAAAGCCAAGATGTAGAAGAAATCACTTGGGAGGAAGAGAATGCGATGCGAAAGAAATACCCTAACCTTTTTGACGACCAAGGTACGTTCAAATTTCGAGGCCGAAATTTATTTTAAGGCTAGGGGAGTTGTGAAACCTACATGCAAATTTCGGGGACGAATTTTCTTTTAAGGGTGGGGAAGTTGTAAGATCCACACTCCATGAACCCGATCTAAACCTTTCATTCATATCTAACAGGCCTTCCAATCATCATCGGGCCAGATGAGACGAGCGGAAGACAAACAGGTATGAAAACGGACCAGAATTAGGAATAATATTTTCATACCGATCGATGGTACCGGTCTATGGTATCGGTCGACCGGTATGGCCTGCGTAGTAGACCACTTAGATCCGAAAATGGATCTCTATGGGTCCCACTTTCCAAATTTTGAACAGAAAGACTATCCTAATGTTAGGAGGCTTCCTAAACTCAACCCTAGCCTATATAAGGACTCCTAAACCTCCTAAAATCCCTTTCATTGATCCTCACAAACCCTAGAGAGGAGAAAGAGATTGAAGAAGGAGAAGAAGTTAGGAAGGAGAGGGAAGAGCCGCCATTGCCGTTGGACGAAGAACACGTTATCGTAAACCAACGGTAAGTGCTTAAACCTTCCTCTACTTTAATCGTTCTAGGATGGTTAGTCATGTTTGGATCAATACCATGCAAAGCGAGGTATTGATTTAAACCATATTTTGTCATCAAACCCTAATCTAGTCGGTAAACCCTAGATTCAACTTCTAGGTTGAAAATCATCAAAACTAGGACTTGAATGGAGTTGGCAACACCTCTAACTCAGTGCTCAGACCTAGAATCTGTAGGAGAAACTCTAGAATCAATAGGGGTGACTGATGGAAGGCGAGAACCGGATGTATGGTGTTCCAGAGACATATCGGTCGACCATACCGGTCGCACCCCATGCAACTAGTACCTGCGACCGGTATCTCCCGGAGGCTGGTCTGTGGGGACCGGTCGACCATACAGGTCATACCTTTCCCCACAGTGCCGCAGTCGGTACCTACGATCGGTACCCGCAACCGGTCTGTTCTGTGAGAAGTGTTTTGACCTTCTTGGTTTTTCAACCAACGTAAACCCTATGAAAAACTATTCTAACTCAACCCTAACATCGTGTAGGACCTTGTGATAGTAAGTTTGGACTCTGTAACGCAGAGCAGGCTATCAAACAAGTGTCAGGTAAGGGAATCAGACCAAAACCATAATAATTTAATAACAATAAAATATTATTAATAACTATGATTCTGTGGACTGATGTTTGTGTATACTCGCATGTCATCTTTACTTTCAGCTATTATTATTGTTCATGCATACTCACTATGCTAGGAAGTGACTGTTAGGCATGTGATTATTTTCGTTGGTGTGTGGAATGGGAAGGGCCCGGGGTCTCAGATCATTCCTCACATTTGCACATTTTCATATCGTTTTGTCTTTGCATGCTTGGTGCGGGTAGGGTATCAAGGGGAGAAAGTGGCACTGTGGTCTCTATCCTGGCCATTAGACTCTAGCTCTATCTCTATGCCGTAGGGAGCTATGCTGGGATATGGCCTACTGTGATGACATATAGGATTGGTTAGTTGCGAGGCCAGTTTGTAAGTCCTTGTCAATAGGGGCTTACATGTTGGTATGGGTAGGGTATTAAGGGAAGTGTTGGTGGTGTTTGATCCGGACGCTTTAGCTCTATCTCTATTCCATGGTGGGTGCGTGTGGGACGACAGTGGTGTTTAATCCATTGGGCGGCTTCACACACTCATGTATAGAGGTGCGGTGGCCGCCAATCCTTTCTATATCACATTGCAAACTTAAAACCAGACCATGATGTGAATGTTACTCATGCATATGTTTGTTGCATTGTCTGAATGTCTTACTGAGCTAATTTGTGAGTCACCCTTGTATATATACATGTTTTTAGATGTTGATGCAGGTTATATTATGGAGGACTACATGGATGCTCCGGCGTATAGAGGCATTACTGCTTTAGAAGTGCAAACAGGGGAGGACGAGCATGATTCTTCATGTGAGTGCCCTTTGTGCATGTACCTCTAGGATATTGGTTTTGTTTCTTTATTTATTTTTAATCGGATTTATAATTTGGAATGTAAGGATAATTATTTATGTTTTGGTATTTTGAATAACTGGATAATTTATTTATCAGTAGAAGTACTCACTTCATTTAATTTAAGACTTCTACTGTATTTTATTATATTTTGATTATGGTTATGTGCAATGGTTTTTATGAGTGGACATGGTTTTATTGAGATCCTGGTGTGAACCGTTGGTTCAGTGACGGTTCACTCACACTTCTGGTTCAATCGGAATTGGGGTGTAACAGTACAGTCCATAATCCGGATAGTTACTCTGTAGTATAAAAGGGAAAAAGAAATAAATGATATCATGGAGCTAGAGGTGCTGGAGGAGGAGGTGCCTCACTATCTCTATCATAGTCCTCAGCATATACTCTCGCGAGCCAGGCCACCTGAGTCTGAGTCGCTCAAAGACTAGCTGTCAGATCCACTACCCGCTAGTCTATAGAGCGCTGGGCATCTAGAAGCTCTCCAACTCTTTAATTAGTCACCCGCTGAGCCTCCCAAATCTCGTGTAACTGCCCCATCATGTCATTTGGTGGTGGGCGTGAAGGGCCAGCTGAATGAGAAGCCCTAGAAGGGCCAGCTCCAGTAGAATGTTGTGGCGATGGAGGAGGGATGGCATCCACATCCATGTATATCCGATCATCATCGTCCTCATCACCACCCTCGTGTGCCTCTGCTGCTACCTCTGCTGCTGTTGCTGATACCCAATTGAGAGGACGTCTCATAGCATTCCTCTGATCATCACTGACCTATATCTCTCTCATGCCCATCCTACTGATGGCCTCCCAATCAAGGTCAGCTGAGAAAGTGTCCTCAACGATCCTCTCAACCACTAGGTCCACCTGTAGACGAGCGAGCAAGGTGGAGATCAGCCACCCATAGGGCAAGTTGCCTCTCGAGTCAGGCCATGTAGCTCGGTGCATAGTCCGAAGAATAATGTATGGGAGGCAGATAGGCTGCCTAGTACAGACGCAGTACAGCAGGTACTGAGTCAGCTGAGTGATCATCTCATAATGTTCGCCCGAGGGAATCAGATTTTGTTAAATAATCTTGCAGTGGACACGTGGCTCTGGACGCAGGTTGACTGCTTTTACCTCCCAGCGGTCATCCCAAAGAATCTAACTATCTATTTTTGCACACATCTGTGTAGACAAAAAATTTTGGCTCTCTGGGTGCATAGTAAACCAACTGTCCATCATTGGAGATACCTGGGAAATCAGTCAACTCTTGGCAGTTGAAAGAAATCGAAACCCCTTTTACCCAGCTGGTGATCTGAAGCTCTGCCCCTCTCTACATCCTCTAGGTCACCCTCCACCTGAAGGTGATAGAAGAACTGCTTAACCAAGTCTGGGTGAGTGCAAGCCTCGAATAGGATCACTGGAAGCTGGCCCATATCGCCAAATACCCTTTCCACATCAAACAGAGCTAAGTGGGCTAGGTGCACACACCGACCCCCTTCAACTTTCTTTCGATCAAGCCAAGGATATCGCACTTCTACTTCCACAGACCTGAAGTGAAGTGGGTCATGAACTTGAGGAACTTTGGTGTGAACCATGATAACTACAAGAGAAGAAAATAAGAAAACAAGTTAGATAAATTTAAAAAATTTGCCAGCATAACGACATAAAATGGAAAAGCCTCACTTTTCACCCAAACATTTAGGCAGTAGGACTTACATAGGTCCCAAACCATCCTGCAATGCATATCCAATCGGAAATTTTAACTAGGTAGGTTAAATTTGAAAAATTTTGACGATTGGGGCAAAAACCCCAAATTTTAGGTCAAAAATGGAAATTTTAAAATTTTTACTAAACCAATCGATGAAACTCAAATTTTCTTAAGGGATTTCATCCATTGGGTGGCCAATAGCAAAAGTCCCCAATAAAAATTAAATTTTTACGGTCAGAAAAATATTAATTAGAAGAAAACCCTATAAATGGCAAAAACCCTAGGTATGAAAACTTACAAAAAAAAAAAAAAAGAAAGAGAGTAGAGAACATACCTTATGGAATGGATTGTAGGTCATAGATCGAAGGAAAAATCACCAAGTTTGTATAGTCAACACTGTAGCAACTCACTGGTGGCAAGTTGAGTAGAGATTGTAGGGGGAAGAAGGAGAAGTGAGAGGAAAACTCTCGAAAATAGGTTTTTAAAAACTGATTTTGGATCTTACGGTCTCACAATTTGACCAAAACCATCGACCGTAGGATCGACCATATGATTGACCACAGGGTCTCGGCAAGCTGGACAAAACCCAAATGTCAAATGTTTCAATTGTCAACAATTGGGTCATTATGCAAAGACTTGTACTCTACCTAAGAAGCAACTGCCACAGCAAGGAAAGATATTCGCAGTCACCACTAAGGAGGCAGCGGCATCACTTGATGTGGTTACTGGTATGATTCCGTCCCTTACTATTTTGCTTACTGTTTTGTTATGTGTGAGCATGTAGAAATAAGGAATAATTAAATTTTAGGAACTGTAAATATAGCTAGTGTACCCGCCAGAGTACTCTTTGACTCTGGGGCAACACACTCCTTTGTTTCTATGTCTTTTGGGAAGCTAATGGAGTTACCTGTCAAGTCCTTAACCCCAAGCTTGATAGTTCTCTCTCCGTTGGGAGTAGAAGTGGCATTGAATGAATACTATGGGCTGTATACAGTTAATATTGAGGGTCGAAACCTAGAAGTAAATCTGGTTCAACTTGATATGGCAGACTTTGATGTCATCTTGGGAATGGATTGGCTAGGACATCATTCAGTTAGCTTATTATGTGGTGAAAGAAAACTTGTGTTTAAAAACGAGAAAGGAAAAGAGTTTAGCTTCACTGGAACCAAGTTACCTAGGAAGCGGAAGCTGATCCTCTCTGCCCTAAAAGCTAAGAGATGCTTAGAGAAGGGATGAGTGGGGTACTTAGTGTCTGTGGTCGACATCACTGCAGAGGTGCCAAAGATGAAAGATCTAGATGTGGTACGAGAGTTTCCAGATGTGTTCCCAGAAGATCTACCAAGTCTACCTCCAGACAGGGCTACAGAGTTTGTGATAGACCTCATGCCAAGGTCGGCGCCGGTGTCTAAGGCACCATACAGGATGGCCCCTACAGAATTAAAGGAGTTGAAGACCCAATTACAAGAATTACTAGATAAGGGTTTCATATCACCGAGCATATCGCCATGGGGAGCCCATGGATTGTTTGTAAAGAAGAAGGACGGTAGCGTATGACTATTTATCGACTACCAAGTGTTGAACAAGTTAACCATCAAGAACCGATATCATTTGCCTAGGATCCATGATCTGTTTGATCAGTTGGAGGGTGCAAAGGTTTTCTCGAAGATTGATCTTAGATCAAGGTATCACCAATTGAAGATCAAGGCAGGAGATATTTTAAAGACTGCTTTCAGAACAAGGTATGGGCATTATGAGTTCCTTGTAATGTCATTCGGATTGACTAACGCTCCAGCGTCGTTTATGGAACTGATGAACCGAGTGTTTCATGACATGTTGGACACTTCAGTCATCGTATTCATTGACGACATCTTGGTCTACTCAAAGGACAAGGAGACTCATGCAACACATTTGAGAGCAGCCCTACAACGATTGAGAAGGGAAAAGCTTTACTCCAAGTTCAAGAAGTGTGAATTTTGGCTAAAGGAAGTGGCCTTCTTGGGTCACATTGTATCTGCAGATGGTATCAAGGTAGATCCAAGAAAGATCACAGCTATAGTAGGATGGGATGCATCAAAATCAGTTGCGAAGATTCGTAGTTTCCTTGGATTGGCTGGTTACTATAGAAGATTTGTGGAAGACTACTCAAGGATCGTCGTTCCACTTATCAGAGTAAACAAGAAAGGAAAAAAGTTCATATGGACAGAAGAGTGTGAGAAATACTTTCAGTCTTTGAAGTCAAAACTAGTCACTGCACCTATCTTGACCATCCCAGCACCAGGCTTTCCGTTTACCCTATATATGGATGCCTCAGGGTTGGGTCTTGGATGTGTATTGATGCAAGGAGAACAGGTGATTGCCTACGCATCAAGATAGTTGAAAGAACAAGAGAATTTCTATCCTATGCATGATTTGGATTAGCAGCTGTCATTCACGCAATCAAAACTTGGAGGCACTACCTTTATGGTGAAAAGTTTCAAATTAAGTCGGATCACAAGAGTTTAACTTACCTTTTTACTCAGAAGGACCTGAATATGAGACAGAGGAGATGGCTGGAACTATTAAAAGATTATGATTGTGACATCCAGTACCATCTGAGTAAAGCAAACGTTGTGGCTGATGCCTTAAGCAGAAAATGGGCATTAAAACCTGAGGCAGGACCTAGTATAAATGCCGCATTGTGTGCTATAGCCTCTGGCTCAATAGAGCATGATAAAGAGTATATATTAGGGACTGCAAGAGATCCAGTGGAACAGGGCTTAATTCATAAGTTCACATTGATATTCGCAGCTTAGAAGATCTTATCGGATCTAATAGATGAAGTCAAAGTAGCAATCCTATAGGATCCACACCTCAAGACTGTGCAAGAAGATCTAGAGAAGGGTAAATGCAACCCTAATTTTACCTTGGATTCCGGCAAGGTACTCAGGTATCGTGGAAGATTATGTATACCTGAGAGTGAGAACTCAAATATCAGAGATAGAGTTATGATAGAAGCTCATTATACCCCATATTCAATACATCTAGAATGCACCAAGATGTACCATGATTTAAGAAGACTATATTGGTGGAAGGGTATGAAAGAGGATGTAGCTCGATTCATGTTCCAATGTCTGAATTGCCAGCAAGTTAAAGCAGAAAGGCAAAGACCTGTAGGTTTTCTACAACCACTACCGGAGCCAGCATGGAAGTGGGATTGTATCACAATGGATTTCGTTACTGGCCTACCCTTGACACCAAGGTCAGTGGATGCAGTATGGGTTATAGTTGATCGACTTACCAAGACAGCTCGATTCATCGCTGTTAGACTTTAGTATACCATGGACAAATTGGCCAAGCTGTATGTGGATAATATAGTCAGATTTCATGGCGTCCCAGAAAGTATAGTATCTGAAAGAGATCCCCGTTTTACATCAAAGTTTTGGGAAGGATTACAGAAAGCTATGGGAACCAAGTTGAAGTTTAGCACAACTTTTCATCCTCAGACTGACGGGCAGTCAGAAAGAACTATCCAAATCTTAGTGGATATGCTCCGAGCATGTGCCCTAGATTTTAAAGGAGCTTGGGACGAGAAGCTATTGCTCATCGAGTTTGCTTATAACAACAGTTACCAGGTGTAAGCACTGCATTTTTGCCACTCTCAGCATAAGTGAACCAATATGGTAGGTTTTCGGCCTTTAACCCAAAGGTTGGTGATTCTCTAATGAACCCCACAGTAGGGTCATTGGATATTACCTACTTGGATGAATAGGTTGTGAAATTATCTTTGAAATGAGACCGGAATCATCAAATTCTGATGTCAAACAAGGAAGATATCGTAGTTTGAAAGTGCAATGGCATTTACGTAATTATCGTATCATGCATGCATTATCATTCAAACTTCAAGACATCATATCTTGGTCATCTAATATCGAAATCAGATGATTCAAATGCCAATATTCCTTATTTTTAGTCCTCTTCAAAGTGGATGTGAAAAATCCCGGGTAGAAGTCACCAGTGGGCTCCACGCAAGCTTTCATGCAAAATTATCATTAGAACTTCAAAGCTTCATATCCTGTCATTTTACATCGGATTCAGATGATTTCAAGGTCATTATTCTTCATTTGTAATGTTCTATAAAGTGGATGTAAAAAAAATCTCGGGTAGAAGTCTCCGAAGGGTCCCATGCAAAATTACACATGAAAATGGTCATTTAATCTTCAAAAATTCATATTTTGTTCACCCCATATCCAAATCAAGTAATTTCAGCTTCATTATGTTCCATTTTTGTATTCTACAAAGTGGACGTAAAAAAAATCTAGGGTAGAAGTCTCTAAAGGATCCCATGTAGAATGGTCAGCCAAATTATCAATAATTGGCTTGCTTAAACTTCAAAAATTCATAAGTTGGCCATTTCATTTTCAAATGAGATGATTCAAGTTCCAATATTCCTCATTTTTAATGTTCTACAAAGTGAACGTAGAAAATTTGAAATAGATGCTTTCGAAAAATTCCATAAGGATAGATAACAGAAATTGACTATGAAATATCAACCTTAACCAGCTTAATTCAGCTTAATTTAACTTAGCCCGGCCCAGCCCAGACCAATCCAGATCAAGTTATGTCAGTCATATGCTTGCATTCGTTTTATATGTGTATAATTTATAATATATTATTGTACATAATATATATATATATATTATATAGGAAAGAGAGAGGAAAGTGAGGCCGTGGAAAGAGAGAGGAAAGAGAGGCCATAGGAAAGAAAGTGGGAGAAAGAAAAAATGAAAGAGAGAGAAATAAAAAAAAAGAAAAAAAAAGATTTCCCTTCACGTTTTCTAGAAAGAAAATGTGAAAGAGAGAGGGTAAAAGAAAAAAAAAGGAAGGAAAGAGGAAGGAAAGAAAAAAAGAAAAAAAGAAGGACAAGAAAAAAAAAGGAAATGTTTTCTAAGAAAGAAAACGTGAAAAGAGAGGGAGAAAGAAAAAAAGGAAAGAAAAGAAGGAAGAAGAAAAGGGAAGAAGAAAGAAAAGAAAGAGAGAATGAATTTTTTAGAAGAAGGAAAGAGAGAAAGGAAAGAGAGAAGGGATTTTCTAGAAGAAGAAGGAGAAAAAGGAAAGAAAGGAAGAAGAAAAAATGTGGGAAGGAAGAAAAGAAAGGGAAAAAAGAAAAAAATGAAAAGAATGGATTTTCTAGAAGAAAAAAAAAAGAAAAGGAAGGAAGAGAGAAGAAGGAAAGAGGAAGAGATGATTTTCTAGAAGAGGGAGAGAGAGAAAACGTGTGGAATAGAGAGGAAGAAGAGAAAAGGGAAGGAAGATAAGAAAGGAAAGAAGAAAAAAGGAAGGAAAAAAGATTTTCTAGAAAAAGAAGAAAGGAAAGAAGGATCTTCTAGAAGAGGAGAGAAAAAGTATAAATAGGCAAGAGAAGAGAGAGGAGGCTCTCTTTTTCCAGACCATAGAGAGAGGAGAACGTGATAGAGAGAGGAGGACATGAGTGAGAGAAAGAAAATGCGAGAGAGGGAGAAAGAAAGAGCGAAGAAAAGAGAAAAGAAAGAAAAAGAAGAAAAAAAGAGAGAAAGAGAAGAGAGAGAGAGAGAAGCAGAAGAGAGGAGAAGGAGGATTCGTATTCAAAGGGGTTGATACAACCTCCAATCACCCTTCATCGATGGTTTCACTCAATTTGAGCACAAGATTAGTACTCTAAACAAATTTAGAGGCCGTTAGAATGCTCAAATGCCAATTTTGCTTGAAAAATGCTAATTTCTATGAAATCTCAATCATGAATGCTCTATTACATGCTTTTTAATGTTAGGATGCCTTTGTCTAATATTTTTCATGAATGGTAATTTATCTAAGCTATTCGATGATGAATTTTTGAATGATATACAATGATGTTTGATATTTTTTGCAAATTTCATAAAGTGGTTTTCTAATATGAAATTTCAAGATTTAGGGTTCAAACTAGGATGAACATCATATGTATTTTTTCTAAGATTTTGAAGCCCAAACATTTATGGGAGTCTCTCTGATATGTTAGAAGACTACCCTAAAAATTTCATTCCATTTGTAACTGGGTTAATATATCAAAAAATTTGCCTTTAACATTGCTGTTTTTCTCGGATGTAATGCAATCCTCCATATGAAAGTCTCTAGACAAAGGTCTCATGGCCATAATCAGAAAATCCAATTAATATAAAATTCTTAGACATGAATGTCTTCTAAGAAATGGCACTAGTTTCATATTTTTTCAATTTTTTTTGAATTGATATCAATTTTTAAGTGCATAGTGATCTAATTTTGAATCTGTCATGATGTACTGATTTGCATGATTGAAAAGAATCATTTTTCACAAAGAAAATATACTGTTTTAACTTATTTTTCTTGATGAATTTTAGATCAGACAGTTATCTAAGTAGACATATGTCTGTATTTAATTTTCATTAGGAATAGAAATTTATTTGGAATTTATGGTGCAACTGGTTAAAAATCTGGAACAGATTTGACCAGTGCACATGTCCGATCTTAGGGCATATCTTTGACCTATTTTTGCTTTCTGTTGGGATTCAACTCCTTTGTATGAAATATAATATATTAAGTCATCTTTCTATAAAAAAAAAGTTGAGCTTGATTTGAGTTTTGAAATACATACTTATGGTCATTCTTGTGTAATGTGACAACATCTGAATACTGTTAATAGTTTTGTCCATTATATGAAACCTTGCGTCCCAATTTTGACAGTTTTGAGTCATTAATCTTCCCAAATTTATTCATAAAAATTATAATTTTTTCAAAGAACATTGAACATATGTTTTTTTTTTTTTTGATAATTTTGCATTTAAAAAAAAAAAGGTTTCATTGATGTCTCATTCATTATAACATCAATGATTGTTAAGTGAATTCTTCCATATTTGGATAAATGGCTATATTTGGAGCATTCATATGCTTTGTTTGGATTGTGCATACCATGTTTGCCACATTCCATGTGTTGCTATTTTTGGAAGAATAGATAAATTTTTACCATATTTTAGTAAAATCTTAATAATTACTTTTTTTAAGTCTTACTATGCTTAGAAAATAGCATATAAGATCTTTTCTTTTTTGAAAAATTCATGTCATATGTGCATTCTATGATTGGTATTTACCATATAGATATATAGATGCATATTAGATCTTGCCATATTAGATCTTACCATGCTTAGATCTTACCATATTAGGTTCTTGCCTTATTTGCAATACATGCCATATTAGGGATATTTTCATAATCTTACTATATGTTGTGATAGTTACCATAAATATCATACATGCCATGCTTAGAATATTTTTTTTTTGGTAATAATTTAATTTATGTTGCACCCTAGTTGAACTGCCATATCTGTACACCTAGCAAACATATTAGGTGTGGGGACGTGCATTTAGGCACCCACATTCTTAGGAAGGGCATAATGGGAATAATAAAAAACCTTAATAAAGAAAGAGAATGCTTTGTCAAACCTTCCAAAATTAGAACTTAGGTTGAAAAGGGTAATTCATGATGATTTTTCCCCTCGGTAAACCCTAAACCTAGAATAGGTTCTCAACCCTAAACCTATAACAGGTTCTAAACCCTAAACCTAGAATAGGTTCTTAATCATTAACCTAGAACAGGTTATCCACGCCCCAACTACGTGGATTCTGATTCCTAGGGCTAACCCTAGGATACGTAGGCCATTTGGGAGAAACCCAAATTTGGATCCACACCTTAGCCCACATGGACTATCCATAGATCCACTAGGATATCCATTCCCATTTAACCCATATCCCAAACTACACGGATTCTAATTCCTATTGCAAACCCAAGGATACGTAGGTGTGAGGACAAAGATGGAAATCTTAGAAGTCGCCACCTAGATTAAGGTCTAGGACCTTAGAAATGTGAAATCTCACCCCAAGTTAAGACTTCGATTGACGCATGACCCTTAGATTGGATTTCTGGTCCATCAGAGATTGGGTAAGCGTTAGGTTACGATTAAGGGAAGGGGTTAGGCACCCAAACCGCCGGATTAAGGGAAGGGGTTAGTCTCCTATACCTTTCCTATGCTAGACTCTATTTGTTAAACCAAACCAAACCAAGTGGTTTGATATCATTGAACTGAATCTGTATCCATCAGATTGCCTACATATCACAGAATTATTTCGAAAATCAGGTTCACCATCGTAGTTCAGGTGTTATTAAAGTTTATGGCTGTGATTTATGCTTGTGCATGATTAAGTTCTTTATTCAAGTTGAAGTTTATGCTTGAATGGATGAGAAACCCTATGGGTTAGGATCTGGATAGTCTATGTGGACTAATAGATAGTCCTAGTGGATCTAAGAATAATTTTATTTGGGTCAAAATATGGATAACCCATTCTGGGTTAGAATGTGGATAACCCTATCTGGGTCAAAATGTGGGTAACCCTATCTGGGTGGAAATATGGATAACCTTATCTGGGTCAAAATGTGGATAAATATCCTAGTGGATCTATGAATAGTCCAAGTGGACTAAGGTGTAGATCTGAATTTGGGACTCTCCCAAATGGCCTACGTATCCTAGGGTTTGCCCTAGGAATTAGAATCCGCGTAGTTCGGACATGATGGGTGGATATCCTAGTGGATCTATGGATAGTCCGAGTGGACTAAGGTGTGGATCCAAATTTGGGTTTCTCCTAAATGGCCTACGTATCCTAGGGTTTGACCTAGGAATCAGAATCCGTGTAGTTCGAAACGGATTGAAATGGATGGATATCCTAGTGGATCTATGGATAGTCCGAGTAGACTAAGGTGTGGATCCGGATTTGGGTTTCTCCCAAATGGCCTACGTATCCTAGGGTTTGCCCTAGGAATCAGAATCCGCATAGTTCAGACTGGAGTTAAATATCCTAGTGGATCTATGGATAGTCCTAGTGGACTAAGGTGTGGATAAATATCCTAGTGGATCTATGGATAGTCTGAGTGGACTAAGGTGTGGATCCGAATTTGGGTTTCTCCCAAATGGGCTACGTATCCTAGGGTTTACCCTAGGAATCAGAATCTGCGTAGTTCGGGTAGGATAACCCTATTTAGATCCAAATTTGGGTAAATATCCTAGTGGATCTATGGATAGTCCAAGTGGACTAAGGTTTGGATCTGAATTTGGATTTCTCCCAAATGGCCTACGTATCCTAGGGCTTGCCCTAGGAATCAGAATCCGTGTAGTTTGGGAATGATAACCCATTCTAGGTTAATGATTGAGAACCTATTCTAGGTTTAGGGTTGAGAACCTGTTCTAGGTTTAGGGTTGAAAACCTATTCTAGGTTTAGGGTTTATCGAGGGGCAAAATCATCCTAAATTACCCTTTTCAACCTAAGTTCAAATTTTGGAAAGTTTGGCAAAGAATTTTCCTTTCTTTATTATGGTTTTTATTATTTTCATTATGCCCTTCCCAAGAATATGGGTAACTACATGCACCTCCCCACACCTAATATGTTTGCTAGGTGTACAGATATGGCAGTTTGACTAGAGTGTTGCATAAATTAAATTATTGCCCAAAATAGAATATTCTATCTAAATATGGCATATAAAATATTTATAGCAAGAAATTCACATGTAGTAAGATTGTTTAAAATCTCTCGAATATGGCATGTATTGCAAATAAGGCAAGATCCTATATGACATGATCTAGTATGCTATCTTCTAAGCATGGCAAGACCTAATATGGCAGTGAGCATTTACACATGGCAATGAGCATCCAAACAGACAAATATGATCATGAGCAATCCAAACATGTCAGTGTGATCATTCCAATCATGACAATAAACATCTAAACATGGAAGCAAGCATCCAAACATGGCAATGATCATCCAGACATGGCAGTGAGCATCCAAACATGTCAATGTATCTAAAAACACTAATGATGAAAAATTCAACAGTATAAATCACTATTGATGGTAATCTAACCGTTCAGATTCATTTAAAACATTCTCAAATATAATCCAACGGTTCAAATCACTCAAGATGGTAATCCAACCGTTTAGATCACTCAAAATCACTCACAATAAAGATCCAATAGTTTAGATGATTTAAAAAAACACCTATGATCAAGATCCAACGGTTAAAATCACTTAAAACATATATGATCAAGATCCAATGGTTAAACACATTCAAAAACACAATCTATCCATTCATATTCATTTAAAATCAATTTTTAATGAAAATCCAATGGTTCGGATCACTCAAACTCATAATCTAATGGTTCAAAATCAAATTTGACATCCAATGGTCCATATTCAAATTACCTTAAATTTTAACCCAATGGGATTAATTTCATAGAAATTTGAAACATGTGGTGGGATCAATTTCATAAAAATTAAAATCATGGGAACCAATTTCAATTACATAAAATTGTATTCAGAGGGTAGTAGCTTAATGGTGCGGACTGACTAGGATTGGGTTTATGCATGTGGATGGACAGCAAGGTGGATAGGAGTTGGCTAGGTGGATAGGAGTTGGCTAGGTGTAAGTGGTGCAGTAAGGTGGTTGATGGCAGAGATGAACGTAGCTAGTGTAGAATCGGGTTACATGGTTCTGGTTATGGGTGGACAGGTGGGTATTGATGGAGGCTGGGGCAATGTTTAGTTGTAGGAAAGAAGAATGACATGTTACGGTGAGGTTTTCAAGGAAGTGTAGAAAAATAAAAGGAAGAATGCATAGAGGTCAGATTTTTTTACCTCATTACATCTTCTTCTT
This sequence comes from Protea cynaroides, assembly GCA_028583415.1. Taxonomy (NCBI): domain Eukaryota; kingdom Viridiplantae; phylum Streptophyta; class Magnoliopsida; order Proteales; family Proteaceae; genus Protea; species Protea cynaroides. Next base: position 44,052,372 of record CM053274.1, on the reverse strand, counting down.
CGATCTTCTCTTTCTTCTTCTTCCGCTTCTTCTTCCTCTTCATGCTTCTTCTCTCCGCTTCTTCTTCTTCCTCCTCTCTCTCCTTCAGATTCTCCTCTTCTTTATTATTATTATTTTTTATTTTTTCTCCACCACCGCTCAATCTCTCTCTCCCTATCTCATCTCGGTTCTCCCTTCCTCTTCTTTTTTTTCTTTTGTTTATTCTTCCTCTCCACCCGCCTCTCTCTCTTTCTCGATTCTCCCTTCTTCTTCTTTTTTTTTTCTTTTGTTTTTTCTTCCTCTCCACCCCTCTCCCTCTCTCTCTCTTTCTCGATCCCCCCTCTTTTTTCTTTTTCGGTTTTTTATCCTCTCCCACCGCTCTCTCTCTCTTTCTCGATTCCCCCTCTTTTTTCTTTTTCGGTTTTTTTATCATCTCCCCTCCAACGACCTTCTCTCTCTCCCCGATCTTCTCCTTTCGATCCTCCAACCTTTTCTATTTTTTTTCCTTTTTTCATTCTTTTCTTCTCGATCTTCTCGATTTTTTGCCTTTTCTATTCCTTTATTCCTTTTTTTTCCGACAATCCCTCTTTTCTTCCTATTCTCTCTCTCGGTCTCCATCTTCTCGAGATTTTCTTTCCTTTTTTCTTTTTTTTTTCATTTTTTTATTCTCACCACTCCTCTTTCTACTTGTCTTCCTCCTCTCTCTCTCGAATTTCATTCCTTTTTTTTATTCGGATTCTACTTCCTTTTATATATAAAACATATAAATATATAATATATTAATATATTAATATATAAAATATAATATACATATAAGATATATGTATATATTATATGATACATTATAATATATTATACATTATATAAACATATAAATAATATATAAAATAAATACATGCATATGCGCCGACATGAATTCGTCTGGATTGACAGGTTTGGGCCAAGACTGGCTTGGGTTGAGCTGAGTTGACTGGATTAACTGGAATTAACTGGGTTTTCTCTCTCTATCATTTCATGGGCTATTTCTACTGTCATTCCGTAAAAAAATTTTTGATAGCCTCTAATCTAAATTTTCTACGTTCACTTTGTAGGACATTAAATATGTGGATAATTAGAACTTGAATCACCTCATTTGGAAATAAAATGGCCAACTTATGAATTTTTGAAGTTTAAGCAGACCAATTATCGATAATTTGGTTGACCATTCCGCATGGGATCCTTTGGAGACTTCTACCAGAAATTCTTTACGTCCATTTTGTAGAGTACTAAAAATGGAACATAATGAAACTGAAATCACTTGATTTGGATATGGGATGACCAAAATATGAATTTCCAAAGATTAAATGACCATTTTCATGTGTAATTTTGCATGGGAACCTTCGAAGACTTCTACCCAAGTTTTTTCACGTCCACTTTGTAGTACATCATAAATGAAGAATAATGGCCTTGGAATCATCTGAATCCGACATAGAACGGAAAAGTTATGAAGCTTTGAAGTTCTAACGATAATTTTGCATGAAAGCTTGCATGGGGCCCGTTGGTAACTTCTACCCGGGATTTTTCACGTCCACTTTGAAGAAGACTGAAAATAAGGAATATTGGCCTTTAAATGATCTGATTCCGATATCAGATGACCCAGATATGATGTCTTGAAGTTTGAATGATAATGCATGCATGATACGATAATTACGTAAGTGCCCCTGCACTTTCAAACTGTGATATTTTCCTTGTTTGAAGTCAGAACTTTATGATTCCGGTCTCATTTCGAAGATAATTTCACAACTTATTCATCCAAGTAGATAATAGCCCATGACCCTACTGTGGGGTTCAGTGGAGAATCACAAATCTTTAGGTTAAAGGCCGAAAACCTACCATATTGGTTCACTTATGTAGAGGGTGGCAAAAATGGTGTGCTTATTGATGCCCCTCTTTAGTCGAGGTTTTTACCAATTGAAGGCTGAAGATAAAAGAACCACATTTTTGGGATATGAGTGAGATTGCTTATTGAGCTGCACTTAGGGTAATTTGTCCTAAATTGCCTACGTATTCTAAGGGTGTCCTAGAAATCAAGTGCCAAACGTAGTTCGACTGGCAAGAAGATTTGTTCTTCTTGGAAAATTGATGATTGTTCTTCTTGTATGAAGCTAGGTTGTGAATACAAGGCTCATTTGTAGGCTAGGAACCTCTTCTTGTTGAGGTGGAACTCATGATGCAAGGTACACACGGGCTTAAACCCGGCTTGATCCATTTATAGGCTGATAAACCTCTTCTTGTACGAAGCTAGACTGTGAATACAAGGCTCATTTGTAGGCTGGGAACCTCTTCTTGATGAGTGACTCATGATGCAAGGTATGTGAGGGCTTGTACCCGACTTGATCCATTTGTAGGCTGATAAACCTCTTCTTGTACGAAGGTAGGCTGTGAATACAAGGCTCATTTGTAGGCTGGGAACCTCTTCTTGCTGAGGTGGAACTCATGATGCAAGGTATTCGCGGGCTTGAACCCTGCTTGATCCATTTGTAGGCTGATAAACCTCTTCTTGTATGGAGCTAGGCTGTAAATACAAGTCTCATTTGTCGGCTGGGAACCTCTTCTTGCTGAGGTAGAACTCATGATGCAAGGTCACGCGGGCTTAAACTCGGCTTGATCCATTTGTAGGCTGATAAACCTCTTCTTGTATGAAGCTAGGCTATGAATACAAGGCTAATTGCATGAGCTTGGGCTTGTCTTTGATTTGTCTAGATGTAAGACTTGATGTATTTTCTTTGATTGAACTAAGGCTCTTCTGATTGAGATTCTGAGATTGTTTTTCTGAATAAGTTAGGGCTCTGCATTTGATTTACTTATAGGCTAATATTGACTTGATCTTTGAATGAACTAGGGCTCTGAATTCACTTATAGGCTGAGATTGACTTGATCTTTGAATGAGCTAGGGCTCTACCTTTGTTTCACTAATAATCTGAGATTGATTTGATCTTTGGATGAGCTAGGGCTCTGCATTTACTTATAGGCTGAGATTGACTTGATCTTTGAATGAGCTAGGGCTCTACATTTGATTCACTAATAATCTGAGATTGATTTGATCTTTGGATGAGCTATGGCTCTGCATTTGATTCACTTATAGGCTGAGATTGACTTGATCTTTGAATGAGCTAGGGCTCTACATTTGATTCACTAATAATCTGAGATTGATTTGAACTTTGGATGAGCTAGGGCTCTGCATTTGATTCACTTATAGACTGAGATTGACTTGATCTTTAAATGAGCTAGAGCTCTGCATTTGACTATGAAATGAGCAAGAACTCAGAAGGTCACTTATAGGGTGATACTGAATGACTCATCTTTAAAGTTCCTACCAACTTTGGACCTTCGGGGTTGAAAATTGGAATATCCTTCTTGGAAGCTCTATGGCTATGAACCTTCGGGAATGGAAACTAGAATATCCTCTTAAGTAGCTTTGTTGTTATGAACCTTTAGGATGCTCGAAAGTGATCCACACAGGAAGTCTTTGTTGACTTTGAACCCTTAGGGTGCCGGTCATATTGAAATGATGGTGAATTCCTTGGCAGCTTTCCAAGGTTTTTGCCCTTGCTTTATTGGTGAAGGCATAAAACATGACATCAATGGAAATGGTGTCATGGACTTTGCTGGCATGATACCTAGATTTGAAATTTACCATTTATAACCTGGTACTAAAAGTTTGACTCAATTTCAGCACGGTAGTGATGACTTGATTGCTCCCTTGGAAGGGTTCCATATAATTTGAAGTGATGATTTTCTTCAGCCAACATTGGTGTTGTTGGATTTTGGATTGAAAGAAACTCTAGCGAAGATTTTGGACAAGAATGAGGGGAGCTTGACAGTCTCTAACCAAAGTGATTTTATTGACTGATCTTGATGTTAAACTGTCGAGGGGCATTTGGTCAACTAAGTTCTTTGACTATGCACTATGGTAGACCAAATTGGTAGAACAGCCATGCGGCGATGAAATGTGACATGAGTTTGGCCCTTGATATAGGCTCATGAAAAGCTCAGGGCTTTGCAATATTGTTGTGCCAATTTTGAAAGATTAATGAATCATGGCCCCAAAGTAGGCATGGGGAGCAAAGGATTTGAAGTGTTCCTTCAGAGAATTTGGTGACCAACTCCTAACAGATGAGCGACCACGTTAGATTTTCTTCATCAACAGGATTGGGAGAACTAAGAAATTGGCAAAAACCAACTTAGATGGACCTACTTTTATTGACTAGGAAAGTAGTGACTTCAGACTAGACAATGGATCCTAGATGTAATGCTCATGATCAAGTTCATTTCCTCTACATAGGGTATATCTATGCCCCAGTGTCTACATGTTGTGACAGACCGCTACTGTAGAAGGAAACAGGCAATCTAACAGAGTTAGAACAAGGTTGAATCTGGATTGCATTTAGAATTTGATCTTGCTTCCAAGGTCAAGGAAAGATTGACAAATTGATTGCAGAAAATGATTTCCTAGATAAACCCTTCTTAAATCTTGGAAAATGAGGAAGCTAATGATTTGATGAATTTGGCTACATCCGTAACCAGGCCATGAGAATTTGCTCTCAAAAGGATTTGAAGATAGAATTTTGTTGAAAGGCAATGCTATAGAGCCCAAAAGGCAAACAGACGATGGTTTGTTCAACTCCTCTGAGTATGATTCACTAGAGAGAAAGAGGGGTTCCTTTCCTTATGGAGGGTAGACTGGGTATGACACTTGTCTACATAAATCACTGGATTTTTCTATGAAGGACCAATGAGGGCAATGCTTTAGGGTTGCATCAGGTCGCTTATCCCCACTGAGGTGTTACGGGTTGCCAATTGAGGTTTCTCGGGTTGCCTTTCCCTGCTGAGGTTTCTTTTATTCCCTTTATTTTTTTGCAAATCCCATCTTGGGTTGAATAAAGAGTTCTAATATGGTGAGGATATTGCCAAAATTATGGTCCTATCCAATGGTCTAAAACCCTTAGGGGAAGTCCTTATGGCATGACTTTCATGACAAATGGGTAGCCTTGCCCCACTATTTAAGTTGACATCTACACGCATTGATAGGCGGGCAGCTATTTGAATCATCACTAAAAGCAATCTTAGGGAAATGTAGTCCCACACCAAAATGAAATGGTGTCGAATTATGTTTTCCTTTCTTGGAGTTGTTCAGATGGAACACGTGTCTCAACAAACTACATCGAGATACCGAATCAGTCACGATCATATCTAGGCATGAAACCTTTAAGTTTGTTGACAAGTATTGATGTTGAAGGTCCAAGAGGATTGATGTGAAACTGTCCACATGGGTCTACCATTGGGAGAGTGTTTGGTTGTTTATGTAGAATGAGTTTATCTTACCAAGAAGATTTTATTTTATTGGCTTGAGAGATGAAGGGCTTATAGGAACCTTGGGAAGCCATCGGATGTAATAAATGACAGATGAGAGTTCCAGCCAGATTCATGAATTTGTATATTAAATGATGACATGATCACGAGATACAATGCCATGAAAACTGATAATCAAAAGAAGGGCTTGTGATAGAGACTCCTTGGAAGGCCGTTGGATTGATAGATGGGAGAGAGAGTCTAATGCCGATGAGAAATCTTTCTCTGATGATGAAGAAGTGATGAGATCATCTCCTGTAAAGGCGGGATGTAATTGGCCAAAATCAAAAGTCCGGTCCAACATGTTGTGAATCTCGACGAACGATCGCACTTGCTATCAGGCTTTGATTGGAACTACCATCCTGTTGAAGTGAGAGGGACAATTGGTTTATTGTCGAGCTCCAATGCCATTCAACATTTTTTTTTCTTTTTTTTTTTTTTGGTAGTGGAGGCCACATAATGCAGTGCTTCACTTGATGACTTTCAATATTGGATTTGAATCTTCTTCTTCCAAACATTTCCAATCAGATAGAACATCTTTGCCCCAGTTAGTACTCTGATCTTCTGTAAAATTTATGAGCATTTGTGACTGCTCATCTAGATCTAATTTTATCCAAATGGTGAATCTGTCTTCGGGAAGTTAATCATCTCCTTCTATCTGATGCGACTACCTCCCATTATTGATGTAGATAAAACATAGGCTTGAATTTTTTTTTTGGGGTATTCCAATGACCTCATTCTTTGATTTTGGGATTGGTCATTCATCATGTATCTTTTTCTTGTAGATGATGTACTTTGTAAGAACTTTGAAATTTCTATCCTTTTGGTGGCACATCTGTCCTCCACTCATTTGTACTGACTGGCTAACCTGTTGATATGATCTGTTACTATTTGGTACTTTCCTTGGAATCTTTTCACAAGTAGAACAAATGACAGCTTCTCCAATGTATGTTTCTTGAGAGTACTCTTGTGTCTCCCGATTGATCATTTAAGCTTTCCCAGATGGGTTGGACCTTTCTTTCTCAAGAGGCCGGGTGACGTAGAAGGTCAAGAGACAGCTCATCATTTCAATCACCTTCAGAGTCAGAATTGATTGCGCACGTAGAACAAGAGGATGTATGAAACTGGGAGGAAATGTATGGAAGAGACAAAGCATAGGGTTCGAAATCTCAAGCGGGGTGATTTTCTTTTACTTACACGGCAGATTGGACTGGACTTGTCAACAAGCATATCAATCTTGGACCCAGACATGGATGACCTATCGAATACCGATAATAGAAAGTTGAAACAACTAGTTCGTCCAAGCGGCTCTAGTTGGGCATAACGCCTTCGACAACTACCTTCAGTCGTTGCGGGAATAAGTCTTCCTTCAGATTTCTAATAGCAGGACTCATCATGACCCTCTATTAATAGGTGCAAGATACCTACTTTTTAGGGTTCCATACAATTCTTACCTCTTTTTTTTTCCTTCAGTTTAGGATCCATTCATAACCGGACTATTGCTTTTTAAGCACAAGGTTACTCTGGTTCATGCCCCAGTTTGGGGTTCAATGGATTCATCAATGGACCACTTCTAGCTGAATTCAAAATCATTTTGTCTTATGCCCCAGCTTGGGGAGCAAGGGGTATCGCCATTGCACTACACCATTTTGAGTCCAAGATTAGACTAGTTTATGCCTCGGCTTAGGGTGTTCAATGGATTTCTTCATTCGACCACTCTCAGTTTGGGTCCAAGGTCAATTTGGTTCATGCCTCAGTTTAGGGCATAATGGCTTTCTGTGAGGACAAAGATGGAAATCTTTAGAAGTCGCCACCTAGATTTAGGTCTAGGACCTTAGAAATGTGAAATCTCACCCCTAGGTAAGACTTCGATTGACTCATGACCCTTAGATTAGAATTTTGGTCCATCAGAGATTGGGTAAGCGTCAGGTTACGGTTATGGGAAGGGGTTAGGCACCCAAACCGCCCGATCAAAATCGGTCTCCTATACCTTTCCTATGCTAGACTCTATTTGCTAAGCCAAACCAAACCAAGGGGTTTGATATCATTGAACCGAATCTGTATTCATTAGATTGCCAACGTATTACGGATTTATTCCGAAAATCAGGTTCACCATCGTAGTTCAGGTGTGATTAAAGTTTATGGATGTGATTTATGCTTGGGCATGATTAAGTTCTTTGTTCAAGTTGAAATTTATGCTTGAAAGGTTGAGAAAATCCTATGGGTTAGGATCTGGATAGTCCAAGTGGACTGATAGATAGTCCTAGTGGATCTAAGAATAACCCTATTTGGGTTGGAATGTGGATAATATCCTAGTGGATCTATGGATAGTCCAAGTGGACTAAGATGTGGATAAATATCCTAGTGGATCTATGGATAGTCCAAGTGGACTAAAGTTTGGATAAATATCCTAGTGGATCTATGGATAGTCCGAGTGGACTAAGGTGTGGATCCGAATTTGGGATTCTCCCAAATGGCCTACGTATCCTAGGGTTTGCCCTAGGAATCAGAATCCGCGTAGTTCGGGATGGATGACCTGTTCTAGGTTAATGATTGAGAACCTATTCTAGGTTTAGGGTTTAGAACCTATTCTAGGTTTAGGGTTTGTCGAGGGGCAAATCGTCCTAAATTACCCTTTTCATTCTGAATTCTAATTTTGGAAGGTTTGGCAAAGAATTCTCTTTCTTTATTAAGGTTTTATTATTCCCATTATGCCCTTCCCAAGAATGTGGGTGCCTAAATGCACGTCCCCACACCTACATTGTCTTCTAGAAGTGTGCATATATGGCAGTTTAACTAGGGTGTTGCATAAAATAAGTTATTGCCAAAAAATAGAATATTCTATCTAAATATGGCACATAAAACATTTATGGCAAGAAATTCACATGCAGTAAGATTGTTTAAAAATCTTTCAAATATGGCATGTATTGCAAATAAGGCAAGAGCCTATATGGCATGATCTAGTATGCTATCTTCTAAGCATGACAAGATCCTAATTGCTATTTCTTTCCATATTTAGGGTTTTCTACCCTAATTATCATTTTATTTCTATTTTTTAGGGTTTTCTACCCTAATTGTTATTTTCTTTCCATTTTAGGGTATTCTATCCTAATTGTTATTTTATTTCTATTTTTTAGGATTTTCTACCCTAATTGTAATTTTATTTCCATTTTTTAGGGTTTTCTACCCTAACTGTTACTTTCTTTCCATTTTAGGATTTTCTACCCTAATTGTTATTTTCTTTCCATTTTAGGGTTTTCTACCCTAATTATTTTTTTTTCATTTTAGGGTTTTCTACCCTAATTACTATTTTCTTTCCATCTTAGGGTTTTCTACCCTAAATGTTACTTTCTTTCCATTTTAGGGTTTTATACCCTAATTATTATTTTATTTCTATTTTTAGGGTTTTGTACCCTAATTGTTACATTCTTTCCATTTTAGGGTTTTCTACCCTAATTGTTATTTTATTTTCATTTTTTTAGGATTTTCTACCCTATTTGTTACATTCTTTCCATTTTAGGGTTTTCTACCCTAATTATTATTTTCTTTCCATCTAAGGGTTTTCTACCCTAAATGTTACTTTCTTTCCATTTTAGGGTTTTATACCCTAATTATTATTTTATTTCTATTTTTAGGGTTTTCTACCCTAATTGTTACATTCTTTCCATTTTAGGGTTTTCTACCCTAATTATTATTTTCTTTCCATCTTAGGGTTTTCTACCCTAAATGTTATTTTGTTTCCATTTTTTAGGATTTTCTACCCTAATTATTATTTTGTTTCTATTTTTTAGGGTTTTCTACCCTAATTATGACAAAAAGCATTTAATATAGCATGTGAGTATGATCATTCCAATCATGGCAGTAATCATCCAATTATGGCAGTGTGACCATTCCAATTATAGTAGTGTATGCATACGAGCATCCGAACATAGCATGTGAACAAATATAGCATCAAATATGGCATGTGAGAAACAACCAAAGCATATGAGAATCAATCAAAACATGATGGAACATGCAGCAAGATAACAGCTTTGTCAGGCTGGACCAAAATGGGCACATAGGGCACTGTACTTACTCAAAAAATTCTTAAAAGATATCCTCGGAAAGAGGACTCAGAGGCCAACATTTTGTCTCAAGAAAGCTAATCCTGAAAGAGATCATAGGCAGGTCGAAAACATTCCCCAAGTACAGGCAAATACACTAGTCAGATCTGTTCCAGATTCTGGCCAGTGGTACTATAAAATCAATATAAAATCAAATAGCTCATGAAAATAAAATCTGAATACATGGTCGGAAATAGGACTCAGAGGCCAACATTTTGTCTGAAGGAAGCTAATCCTGAAAGTGACCATAGGCAGGTCGAAAACATTCCCCAAGTGCAGGCAAATACACTGGTCAGATCTGTTCCAGATTCTGGCCGGTGGTACTATAAAATCAATATAAAATCATATAGCTCATGAAAATAAAATCCAAATACATGGTCAGAAAGAGGACTCAGAGGCCAACATTTTGTCTCAAGGAAGATAATCCTGAAAGAGACCATAGGTAGGTCGAAAACATTCCCCAAGTGCAGGCAAATACCTTGGTCAGATCTGTTCCAGATTCTGGCCAGTGGTACTATAAAATCAATCTAAAATCATATAACTCATGAAAATAAAATCCGAATACATGGTCAGAAAGAAGACTCAGAGGCCAACATTTTGTCTCAAGGAACCTAATCCTAAAAGAGACCATAGGCAGGTCGAAAACATTCCCCAAGTACAGGCAAATACACTGGTCAGGTCTGTTCCAGATTCTGGCCAGTGGTACTATAAAATCAATATAAAATCATATAGCTCATGAAAATAAAATCTGAATACATGGTTAGAAAGAAGACTCAGAGGCCAATATTTTGTCTCAAGGAACCTAATGCAAACAGAGGCATCTTTCTAATGCTAGATACCAATCTCAGACATGCATTTGCAGTATGCTTTGACTTTGAAAAAATAAACTGACAAAAGCGATGGGTGATTCTTACCTCAGGCTTCTTCTCTCTTCTTCTCTCCTTTGCATCTTCTCATCATCCTCTTTTCTTCCTCTCTGATCCTTCTCCCTTTTTCCTCTAGATCTTCTCTTCTTAACACCTCTCTCTCTCTCTCTCTCTCTCTCTCTCTCTCTCTCTCCTTCTCTCTTTCTCTATTTTCTTCTTCTTCTCTTTTCTTTCGATTTTTTTTCTTTTCTCTCTCTCACTCACGTTTTTCTCTCTTCATGGTCCTCTCTCTCTGCTCTGGAAAAAAGGATCCTCCTCTTGCCTATTTATAATTTTTCACTCATTTTCTAGAAGATCCTTTTTTCTAAAAAATATTTTTTTTTCCTTTTTCTTTCCTTCCTTTTTCTTTCTTTCTTTCTCCTCTCTCTCTTTCACGTTTTCTTTCTAGAAAACGTGAAGGGGAATCTTTTTCCCCCCTTTTTTCTTTTTTTTTCTTTTATTCCTCTCTATTTCCTTTTTTCTTCTCAAGATCTTTTGGATTATCTCAAAACCCTAAATCCCCTTCTCTTTCACGTTTTCTCTCTCCCCTCTTTCCTTTTCTTTTCAAAATCTTTTTGGATTATCTCAAAACCCTAAATCCCCTTCTCTTCCACGTTTTTTCTCTCCCCTCTTTCCTTTTTTCCTCAAAAATCTTTTGGATTATCTCAAAACCCTAAATCCCCTTCTCTTTCACGTTTTCTCTCTCCCCTCTTTCCTTTTTCTTCTCAAAATCTTTTTGGATTATCTCAAAACCCTAAATCCCCTTCTCTTCCACGTTTTTTCTCTCCCCTCTTTCCTTTTTCTTCTCAAAATCTTTTGGATTATCTCAAAACCCTAAATCCCTTTCTCTTTTACGTTTTTTCTCTCCCCCTCTTTCCTTTTTTTCTCAAAAATCTTTTTGGATTATCTCCAAAACCAAAATCCCCCTTCACTTTCACGTTTCTCTCTCCCCTCTTTCGTTTTTCTTCTCAAAATCTTTTGGATTATCATTTACATACAATAATATATATTATATACGTATATACACATATATTTAATAACATACATACGTATACATACATATACATACATGTATATATATATATATATATATATATATATATATATATATATATATATATATATATAATATAAATATCGTGCACATAGATGAACTGATTCGAAATGGGTTGAGACTGACTTAGGTTGACAACTGATATGGGTTGAGCTAGGTTGGACCAAAACTGGTTTGAACTGAGTTGACTTGGATTGATTGGAATTAACTGGGTTTCTTCTCCTTGTCATTTCACGGGTCATTCCCGCTGTTATCCCGCATGGAATTTTTTGATGGCCTCTATTCCAAATTTTTTTGCGTTCATTTTGTAGAACATTAAAAATGAGGAATATAGGAACTTGAATCACCTCATTTGGAAGTAAAATGGTCAACTTATGAATTTTTGAAGTTTAAGCGGACCAATTATCGATAATTTGGCCGACCATTCTGCATGAGATCCTTCAGAGGCTTTTACCGAAAATATTTTACGTCCACTTTGTAGAGCACTAAAAATGGAACATAATGAGACTGAAATCACCTGAATCCGATGTAGAACGGGAAAGATATGAAGCTTTGAAGTTTTGTTGATCATTTTGCATGCAAGTTTGCATGGGACCCACTGGTGACTTCTACCCGTGATTTTTTACGTCCACTTTGTAGAACATCATGAATGAAGAATAATGGTCTTGGAACCATCTGAATCCGATGTCGGATGATCAAGATATGATGATTTGAAATTCAAACAATCCAACTTACGATAATTTGCATGAAAGCCCCTGGGATTATTCATGATAATTTCAGAAACCTCCCTTATATGTATCATCCGACTAAAATGGTCGTATCTTCCTCATTTGATACCGGACTTGAGCAATTCTGGTCTCGTTTCGAAGATAATTCCATGACCTATGCATCTATGCAGATAATAGCCCATGACCCTATTGGTGGGGATCGGTGGAGAATAACAAATCTTTGGGTTAAAGGTCGAAACCTGCCATATTGGTTCACTTATGCCGAGGGTGGCAAAAATGGGGTGCTTACAGATGCCCCTCTTTAGCCGAGATTGTTATCAGTTGAAGGCTAAAGATAAAAGAACCACATTTTTGGGGTATGAGTGATATTGTTTATTGGGCTGCACTTAGGGTAATTCTTCCTAAACTGCCTACGTATTCTAAGGGTGTCCTAGAAATCAAGCCCAGAACGTAGTTCGACTGGCAAGAAGGTTTGCTCTTCTTGGAAGATTGATGATTGTTCCTCTTGTATAAAGCTAGGCTGTGAATACAAGGCTCATTTGTAGGCTGGGAACCTCTTCTTGCTGAGGTGGAACTCAATGCAAGGTATGTGCGGGCTTGGACCCGGCTTGATCCATTTGTAGGCTGATAAACCTCTTCTTGTATGGAGCTAGGCTGTGAATACAAGGCTCATTTGTAGGCTGGGAACCTCTTCTTGCTGAGGTGGAACTCATGATGCAAGGTACGCGCGGCTTGGACCCGGCTTGATCCATTTGTAGGCTGATAAACCTCTTCTTGTATGAAGCTAGGCTGTGAATACAAGGCTGATTGCATGAGCTTGGGCTCGGATTTGATTTGGATGGAAAATTTGATGTCTTCTCTTTGATTGAACTGAGGCTCTTTTGATTGAGATTCAGAGATTGTTTTTTCTGAATAAGCTAGGGCTCGCATTTGATTCACTTATATGCTGAGATTGAATTGATCTTTGAATGAGCTAGGGCTCGGGATTCACTTATAGCCCTGAGATTGACTTGATCTTTGAATGAGCTAGGGCTCTACATTTGATTTACTTATAGACTGAGATTGATTTGAAATTTGGATGAGCTAGGGCTCTGCATTTGATTCTGAAATGAGCAAGGACTCAGAAAGTCACTTATAGGGTGAGGAATTTGCTATTGATTCTGAAATGAGCAAGAACTCAGAAGGTCATTTATAGGGTGATACTAAATGACTCATCTTGGCAGTTCCTACCAGCTTTGGACCTTCGGGATTGAAAATAGGAATATCCTTCTTGGAAGCTCTATGGCTTTGAACCTTTAGGATGCTTGAAAGTGACCCATACAGGAAGGCTTTGTTGACTTTGAACCATTAGGGTTGGAATCTGACCCATCTTGGAAGTCTATTGACTTTGAACCTATAGAGTGCTGGATATCTTTGAAATGATGGTGAATTCCTTGGCAGTTTTTTGAGTTTTTTGCTCCTGCTTTATTGGTAAAGGCACAAAACATGACATCATTGGAAGTGGTGTCATGGACTTTGGTGGCATGATACCTAGATTTGAAATTTCCCATTTATGACCTGGTACTGAAAGTTTGACTCAATTTCAGCACGGTATGGATGACTTGGTTACTCCCTTTGAAGGGTTCCAAGTAATTTAAAGGTGATGACTTTCTTCAGCCAACATTGGTGTTGTTGGATTTTGGATTGAAAGAAACTCTAGCGAGGATTTTGGACAAGAATGAGGGGACCTTGACAGTCTTTAACCAAAGTGACTTTATTGACTGACCATGGTGTTAAATTGTCAAGGGACATTTGGTCAACTAAGTTCTTTGACTGTGCATTATGGTAGAACAAATTGGTAGAATAGCCAAGCGGCGATGAAATGTGACATGGTTTTGGCCCTCAATCTAGGCTCATGAAAAGCTCAGGGCATTGCAACATTGTTGTGCCAATTTTGAAAGATGAATGAACCATGGCCCCAAAGTAGGCACGAGGAGCAAAGGATTCGAAGTGTTCCTTCAGAGAATTTGGTGACCAAATCTTAACAGGTGAGTGACCACATTGGATTTTCTTCATCAACAGGATTAGGAGAACTGAAAAATTGGTAAAAACCAACTTGGACAGACCTACTTCTATTGACTAGGAAAGTCAGTGACTTCAGACTAGACAATGGATCCTAGATTTAATGCTCATGATCAAGTTCATTTCCTCTACATAGGGTATATCTATGCCCCAGTGTCTGCATGTTGTGACAGACCACTACTATAGAAGGAAATGGGAAATCTAACAGAGTTGGAACAAGGTTGAATCTGGATTGCATTTAGAATTTGACCATGCTTCTGAGGTCAAGGGAAGATTGACAGATTGATTGCAGAAAATGATTTCTTAGATAAATCCTTGTTGAATTTTGAAAAATGAAGGAACTGATGATTTGAATGAATTTGGCTACGTCCGTAGCCAGGCCATGAGAATTTGCTCTCTCCCTAACATGACCAACAGGATTTGAAGATAGAGTTCTGTTGAAAGGCAATGCTATGGAGCCCAACAGATGATGGTTTGTTCAACTCCTCCGAGTATGATTCACTGGAGAGCAAGAGGGGTTCCTTTCCTTATGGAGGGTAGACTAGTATGACACTTGTCTACATGAACCACTGAATTTTTTCTTTGAAGGGCCAATGAGGGCAATGCTTTAGGGCTGCATCAGGTCGCCTATCCCCACTGAGGTATTATAGGTTGCCCATTGAGGTTTATCGGGTTGCCTTTCCCTACTGAAGTTTCTCTTCTTCTCATTATTATTTTTTTTCATTTTCTTCTTTTTGCAAACCCCATCTTGGGTTGAATAAAGAGTCCTGATATGGTGAGGATATTGTCAAAATTATGGTCCTATCCAATGGTCTGAAACCCTTAGGGGAAATCTGAATGGCATGACTTTCATGGCAAATGGGTAGCCTTGCCCCACTGTTTAAGTTGACACCTACACGTATTGATAGGCGGGCAGCTATTTGAATCATCACTAAAAGTGATCTTAGGGAAATGCAGCCCCACACCAAAATTAAAAATGGTGCCAAATTATGTTTTCCTTTCTTGGAGATGTTCAGATGGAACCCGTGTCCCAACAAGCTATATCGAGATTCTGAATCAGTCACGATCATATCTGGGCCTGAAACCTTTAGGTTTGTTGACAAGTATTGATGTTGAAGGTCCAAGAGGACTGATGTGAAACTGTCCACATGGGTCTACCATTGGGAGAGTATTTGGTTATTTATGTAGAATGGGTTTATCTTACCGAGAAGATCCCATTTTATTGGCTTGAGAAATGAAGGGCTTATGGGAACCTTTGTGAAGCCGTTGGATGTAATGAACGACAGATGAGAGTTCCAGCCAGATTCATGAATTTGTACATAAAATGATGACATGACCACGAGATACAATGCCATAAAAAATGATAATCAAAAGAAGGGCTTGTGATAGAGACTCCTTGGAAGGCCGTCGGATTGATGGACGGGAGAGAGAGTCTAATGCCGATGAGAAATCTTTCTCTGATGAAGAAGTGATGAGATGGTCTCCTGTAAAGGCGGGATGTAATTGGCCAAAATCAAAAGTCCGGTCCAACATGCTGTAAATCTCGACGAATGATCGAACTTGCTATCAGGCTTTGGTTGGAACTATCATTCTCTTGAAGTGAGAGGGACAATTGGCTTACTGTCGAGCTCTAATGCCATTCAACATCTTACTATTTTCTTTTCTTCTATTTTTTTTCTTTTTTCGTTTTTCTTTTTTTTTTTCTTTTTTTTTTTGGATGTGAAGGCCACATAATGCAGTGCTTCGCTTGATCGCGAAATTGAATCCTGACTTTCAATATTGGATTTGAATCTTCTTCTTCCAAACATTTCCAATCAGATAGAACGTCTTTGCCCCAACTAGCACTCTGATCTTCTATAAACTTTATGAGCATTTGTGACTGCTCATATAGTATCTGATTTTATCTGCATGGTGAATCCGTATGCTATCCTCTGGAAGTTAATCATCACCTTCTATCTGATGTGACTGCCTTCCCATTATGGATGTAGATAAAACATAGGCTTGAATTTTCTTTTTTCTTTTTTTTTGTATTTTTTTTTATTTTGGGGTATCCCAATGACCTCATTCTTTGATTCTGAGATTGATCATTCATCATATATCTCTTGCTTGTAGATGATATACTTTGTATGAACTTTGGTATTTCCATCTTTTTGGTGGCACATCTATCCTCCACATTTGTACTGATTGGCTGATCTATTGATCTAATGCTTTCCTTGGAATCTTTTCACAGGTAGAACAAATGGCAGCTTCTCCAATACATGTTTCTTGAGACTACTCTTGTGTCTCCCGATTGATCATTTAAAGCTTTTCCAGACGGGTTGGACCTTTCTTTCTCAAGAGGCCGGTGGCATAGAAGTTCAGGGGACGACTCATCGTTTCAATCATCTTCAGAGTCAGAATTGACTGCGCACGTAGAATAGGAGGATGTATGAAACTGGGAGGAAATGTATGGAAGAGACAAAGCACAGAGTTTGAAATCCCAAACGGGGTGATTTTCTTTTATTTACAGGGCAGATTGGACTAGACTTGTCAACAAGCATATTGATCTTGGACCCAGACATGGATGCCCTATCAAATACCGATAATAGAAAGTTGAAACAACTAGTTCGTCCAAGCGGCTCCAGTTGGGCATAACGCCTTTGACGACCACCTTCAGTCGTTGCGGGAATAAGTCTTCCTTCAGATCTCTAATAGCAAGACTCATCATGCCCCTCTATCAATAGGTGCAAGATACCTACCTTTTCCATATAATTCTTCCTTTTTTTTTTCAGTTTGGGATCCATTCATAACTGGACTATTGCTTTTTAAGCACAAGGTTACTCTGGTTCATGCCCCAGTTTGGGGTTCAGTGGATTCATCGATGGACCACTTCTAGCTGAATTCAGATCATTTTGGCTTATGCCCCAGCTTGGGGAGCAAGGGGTATCGCCATTGCACTACACCATTTTGAGTCCAAGATTAGACTAGTTTATGCCTTGGCTTGGGGGGTTCAATGGATTTCTTTGTTAGACCACTCTCAATTTGGGTCTAAGGTCAATTTGGTCCATGCCCCAGTTTAGGGCAAAATGGCTTTCCTCATTAGACCGCATTCAGTTTGGGTCCAAGGTCAATCTGGTTCATGCCCCACTTAGAGCTCAGGGCTTCATCATTGGACCATTCTCTAGCTGTGATTCTGGTTCTTATCCTAGCCTGGAGCACATTAGATCTCATCTTTGGTCTACCCTATTGCTCGGAAAATTCCATTCCCTCTCTTTGAATAATGAGAAATGTGAGGACAACTCTTCGGATTCTAACATTTTCCTGGCCAATGGGATAGAAATGCCTGTGATGGGATAACACTGTCATAGTTGAAGTTTCATGGTCTCCTGATGACTCTAGAATCTGGAATTGATCTTTATTGACAAGCAATGAGTAATGCTTATCATTCGTCATTCCCGATGAGCGATCCTAACTTGTAGCACTGGGCTATGATGGACATAGATTGGGCTCTAATTGATAGAGCCAGAGATTGATTTTGAATCGGTCTCCGATTGATAGAGACAAGATTGACTTTGAATTGATCTCTGATTGATAGAGATCAAGATTGATTTTGAATTGGTCTCTGATTGATAGAGATCAAGATTGATTTTGAATTGGTCTCTGATTGATAGAGATCAAGATTGATTTTGAATTGGTCTCTGATTGATAGAGATCAAGATTGATTTTGAATTGGTCTCTGATTGATAGAGATCAAGATTGATTTTGAATTGATCTCTGATTGATAGAGATCAAGATTGATTTTGAATTGGTCTCTGATTGATAGAGATCAAGATTGATAGTCATGGACTGGGCTCTAGTTTCTAGAGGCAAGGATTGCTTGAGTTGGGCTCCGATTGATAGAGGCCAAGGAAGACAATCATGGATTAGACTCTAATTGATAGAGATGATGGATTGATTGAAATTCTCTTTGATTCCTTTATGAAGTGGAACATGGACCAAAGGTAATGATTGAACAGGCCTAGAGGCTAACTCATGCTCATATTGAGTTCATATGAATGGAACCTTTCTTAGTTCCGACATGAATCAGAACCTGAACCACAGTTGATGGTTGGATAAGCCTAGTGGATAAATGAATTCAGATGAATGAGACTCTTCTTAATTCCAACATGAATCTGAACCTGAACCAAAGTTGATGGTTGGACAAGCCTAGGGGCTAAATAAATTCAGATGAATGGAACTTTTTCTAGTTTCGACATGAACTGGAACCCTAACCAAAGTTGATGGTTGGATAAGCCTAGTGGCTAATTGAATTCAGATGAATGGAATTTTTTCTAGTTCCGACATGAATCAGAACCTAAACAGCAGGTGAAGGGTGAAAAAGCCTAGGGGCCGAATGCCTTCTTCATTTTAGCATGATCTGGGAGTGATGATTGAACTTGCCTAGGGGTTAAACCCTTCTTTAATTCTGAGATAAACCATAAATGGTGGTTGAATTTGGGGCTGAATATTTCTTTGATTCTGAGATGAACTAGATGTGATTGAATCTGCCTAGGGGCTGAATCTTTCTTTAATTCTGGATGAACCAAAATGATGATTGGACCTGCCTAGGGGCTGAACCTTTCTTCAGTTCTGAGATGAACCAGAAATGGTGGTTGGACCTGCCTAGGGGCTGAATATTTTTTTGATTCTAAGATGAACTGGATGTAATTGAATCTGCCTAGGGGCTAAATCTTTCCTTAATTCTGGATGAACCAAAATGATGATTGAACCTGCCTAGGGGCTGAACCTTTCTTCAATTCTGAGATGAACTAGAAATGGTGATTGAATCTGGGGCTGAATATTTCTTTGATACTGAGGTGAACTGAATGTAATTGAATCTGCCTAGGGGCTGAATCTTTCTTTAATTCTGGATGAACCAAAATGATGATTGAACCTGCCTAGGGGCTGAATATTTTTTTGATTCTGAGATGAACTGGAATGATGATTGGACCTGCCTAGGGCTGAAATCTTTCCTTAATTCAAAGGTGAATATGGAATATTGATTGGATTTGCCTAGGGGCTAAATCTTTCCTTAATTCAAAGGTGAATAGGGAACATTGATTGGATTTTCCTAGGGGCTGAATCTTTCCTTAATTCAGAGATGAATCGAGAACTATGATTGGATTTGCCTAGGGGCTGAATCTTTCCTTAATTCAAAGGTGAATAGAGAATATTGATTGGATTTGCCTAGGGGCTGAATCTTTCCTTAATTCAAAGGTGAATAGGGAACATTGATTGGATTTGCCTAGGGGCTGAATCTTTCCTTAATTCAGAGATGAATCGAGAACTATGATTGGATTTGCCTAGGGACTAAATCTTTCCTTAATTATGAGATGAATTGAGAAGTATGATTAGATTTGCCTAGGGGCTGAATCATTCCTTAATTCAGAGATGAATCGGGAACTATGATTGGATTTGCCTAGGGGCTGAATCTTTCATTCTGAATCTTTCATTCTTTCTTATAAAATTTGATGTTCAATCAAGATCTGGATTCATGACTTCCATTGATTCATTTGGAAAGATAATATGGATGGATCTCGAGATGGGAGATCAAGACAATTCCCTAATTGTAGGGGCCTCTCACCCTAAAAGGGTGGATATGGTTAGATTGATTCCTAATGGAGGAATATCGATATTTTAGACATTTAGAGGAATGGACGAAGTCACATGCACAATCAAAGATGATTTAACCAAACAAAAGTTAGATCCCTTATAAGGGCGATTGGGTAAACATTATCCGAGTCAATTTAATTGAATTTGATTAAGCCATGTGTTCAGTCTTGGGACCTCATGATTCCAAAATGGATAATCAGTGGTACCAAGGTCTGGCCAATTGGATTACCGAATTCGATGAAATTGAAATGGATATATTAATCCGTCGTCCTTATTAGGGATGATTAGCAAAAGCGGTCCATAGATGAACAAACTAGTAAATTTCTTCTTGACCATGGTATCTAAGTCTTGACAGGGATTTTCTACTCGTTTTTTGAAATCGACGTGTTAACAATGAGAGATTCGACACATCGAGCTTACTTAATGGAGGGTGTATAGTGACCGTCTACTATGATGTAGAACAGGTGTATACATACCTCATACTCCCAATGGGTGAGAGTTCAAGATGCTCATCGTGTAGAATCTAACATGTTGACCAATCGAGGACAAGAACGGGCAGAACTTCGACGTTTCGAACATGGATGTCATGGTTAAGCTGATTTTACTGGGTCGGTTCAGGGATGAACCAAAAAAATAACAAACATTGGGCTACAATCTGGGTTAGGACAGAAAAGGCCACCTTGACGAGGATGGGGTAACCTATCACCGAATGCTCGATGAATAATGGGCCCCCAATCCCTTTATATACTATGTTGCAAGGATCCAAGCGACGTGGAGTAGCATAACGCATTCCCAAAGGACCAAAGAAACGCTCGTTAGAGGCTGCTCACCGGTCGTGGTCTCACAAAGTACAGGCCAAGGCTGTGTGTTTCTCCTAGCGGGCTGCCCCATATGCATGGGACCCGGTTCGGCTACTCGCACGAATGTGTGACTGAACCCATTCCCCCCAAAGCAATAATATACAAGCATAAATATAGTATCCTAAAATCTAGCATCCAATGCACACAAGGAAAGTTTTCATTTAGGAGTTTGACATTTATATCCCCAGTGAAGTCGCCACTGTGAGGACAAAGATGGAAATCTTTAGAAGTCGCCACCTAGATTTAGGTCTAGGACCTTAGAAATGTGAAATCTCACCCCTAGGTAAGACTTCGATTGACTCATGACCCTTAGATTAGAATTCTGGTCCATCAGAGATTGGGTAGCGTCGGGTTACGGTTATGGGAAGGGGTTAGGCACCCAAACCGCCCGATCAAAATCGGTCTCCTATACCTTTCCTATGCTAGACTCTATTTGCTAAGCCAAACCAAACCAAGGGGGTTTGATATCATTGAACCGAATCTGTATCCATCGGATTGCCTACGTATACTGGATTTATTCGAAAATCGGGTTCACCATCGTAGTTCAGGTGTGATTAAAGTTTATGGATGTGATTTATGCTTGGGCATGATTAAGTTCTTTGTTCAAGTTGAAATTTATGCTTGAAAGGTTGAGAAAATCCTATGGGTTAGGATCTGGATAGTCCAAGTGGACTGATAGATAGTCCTAGTGGATCTAAGAATAACCCTATTTGGGTTGGAATGTGGATAATATCCTAGTGGATCTATGGATAGTCCAAGTGGACTAAGATGTGGATAAATATCCTAGTGGATCTATGGATAGTCCAAGTGGACTAAAGTTTGGATAAATATCCTAGTGGATCTATGGATAGTCCGAGTGGACTAAGGTGTGGATCCGAATTTGGGATTCTCCCAAATGGCCTACGTATCCTAGGGTTTGCCCTAGGAATCAGAATCCGCGTAGTTCGGGATGGATAACCTGTTCTAGGTTAATGATTGAGAACCTATTCTAGGTTTAGGGTTTAGAACCTATTCTAGGTTTAGGGTTTGTCGAGGGGCAAATCGTCCTAAATTACCCTTTTCATTCTGAATTCTAATTTTGGAAGGTTTGGCAAAGAATTCTCTTTCTTTATTAAGGTTTTATTATTCCCATTATGCCCTTCCCAAGAATGTGGGTGCCTAAATGCACGTCCCCACACCTACATTGTCTTCTAGAAGTGTGCATATATGGCAGTTTAACTAGGGTGTTGCATAAAATAAGTTATTGCCAAAAAATAGAATATTCTATCTAAATATGGCACATAAAACATTTATGGCAAGAAATTCACATGCGGAAGAGTGTTTAAAAAATCTTTCAAATATGGCATGTATTGCAAATAAGGCAAGAGCCTATATGGCATGATCTAGTATGCTATCTTCTAAGCATGGCAAGATCCTAATTGCTATTTCTTTCCATATTTAGGGTTTTCTACCCTAATTATCATTTTATTTCTATTTTTTAGGGTTTTCTACCCTAATTGTTATTTTCTTTCCATTTTAGGGTATTCTATCCTAATTGTTATTTTATTTCTATTTTTTAGGATTTTCTACCCTAATTGTAATTTTATTTCCATTTTTTAGGGTTTTCTACCCTAACTGTTACTTTCTTTCCATTTTAGGGTTTTCTACCCTAATTGTTATTTTCTTTCCATTTTAGGGTTTTCTACCCTAATTATTTTTTTATTTCTATTTTTAGGGTTTTCTAACCTAATTGTTACATTCTTTCCATTTTAGGGTTTTCTACCCTAATTATTATTTTCTTTCCATCTTAGGGTTTTCTACCCTAAATGTTATTTTGTTTCCATTTTTTAGGATTTTCTACCCTAATTATTATTTTGTTTCTATTTTTTAGGGTTTTCTACCCTAATTATGACAAAAAGCATTTAATATAGCATGTGAGTATGATCATTCCAATCATGGCAGTAATCATCCAATTATGGCAGTGTGACCATTCCAATTATAGTAGTGTATGCATACGAGCATCCGAACATAGCATGTGAACAAATATAGCATCAAATATGGCATGTGAGAAACAACCAAAGCATATGAGAATCAATCAAAACATGATGGAACATGCAGCAAGATAACAGCTTTGTCAGGCTGGACCAAAATGGGCACATAGGGCACTGTACTTACTCAAAAAATTCTTAAAAGATATCCTCGGAAAGAGGACTCAGAGGCCAACATTTTGTCTCAAGAAAGCTAATCCTGAAAGAGATCATAGGCAGGTCGAAAACATTCCCCAAGTACAGGCAAATACACTGGTCATATCTGTTCCAGATTCTGGCCAGTGGTACTATAAAATCAATATAAAATCATATAGCTCATGAAAATAAAATCTGAATACATGGTCGGAAATAGGACTCAGAGACCAACATTTTGTCTGAAGGAAGCTAATCCTGAAAGTGACCATAGGCAGGTCGAAAACATTCCCCAAGTGCAGGCAAATACACTGGTCAGATCTGTTCCAGATTCTAGCCGGTGGTACTATAAAATCAATATAAAATCATATAGCTCATGAAAATAAAATCCAAATACATGGTCAGAAAGAGGACTCAGAGGCCAACATTTTGTCTCAAGGAAGATAATCCTGAAAGAGACCATAGGCAGGTCGAAAACATTCCCCAAGTGCAGGCAAATACCTTGGTCAGATCTGTTCCAGATTCTGGCCAGTGGTACTATAAAATCAATATAAAATCATATAACTCATGAAAATAAAATCCGAATACATGGTCAGAAAGAAGACACAGAGGCCAACATTTTGTCTCAAGGAACCTAATCCTAAAAGAGACCATAGGCAGGTCGAAAACATTCCCCAAGTACAGGCAAATACACTGGTCAGGTCTGTTCCAGATTCTGGCCAGTGGTACTATAAAATCAATATAAAATCATATAGCTCATGAAAATAAAATCTGAATACATGGTTAGAAAGAAGACTCAGAGGCCAATATTTTGTCTCAAGGAACCTAATGCAAACAGAGGCATCTTTCTAATGCTAGATACCAATCTCAGACATGCATTTGCAGTATGCTTTGACTTTGAAAAAATAAAGCCCGACAAAAGCGATGGGTGATTCTTACCTCGGGCTTCTTCTCTCTTCTTCTCTCCTTTGCATCTTCTCATCATCCTCTTTTCTTCCTCTCTGATCCTTCTCCCTTTTTCCTCTAGATCTTCTCTTCTTAACACCTCTCTCTCTCTCTCTCTCTCTCTCTCTCTCTCTCTCTCTCTCTCTCTCTCTCTCCTTCTCTCTTTCTCTATTTTCTTCTTCTTCTCTTTTCTTTCGATTTTTTTCTTTTCTCTCTCTCACTCACGTTTTTCTCTCTTCATGGTCCTCTCTCTCTGCTCTGGAAAAAAGGATCCTCCTCTTGCCTATTTATAATTTTTCACTCATTTTCTAGAAGATCCTTTTTCTAAAAAAATATTTTTTCTTTTTCTTTCCTTCCTTTTTCTTTCTTTCTTTCTCCTCTCTCTCTTTTCACGTTTTCTTTCTAGAAAACGTGAAGGGAATCTTTTTCCCCTTTTTTCTTTTTTTTCTTTTATTCCTCTCTCTTTCCTTTTTTCCCTTCTCAAGATCTTTTGGATTATCTCAAAACCCTAAATCCCCTTCTCTTTCACGTTTTCTCTCTCCCCTCTTTCCTTTTCTTTTCAAAATCTTTTGGATTATCTCAAAACCCTAAATCCCCTTCTCTTCCACGTTTTTCTCTCCCCTCTTTCCTTTTTTCCTCAAAAATCTTTTGGATTATCTCAAAACCCTAAATCCCCTTCTCTTTCACGTTTTCTCTCTCCCCTCTTTCCTTTTTCTTCTCAAAATCTTTTGGATTATCTCAAAACCCTAAATCCCCTTCTCTTTCACGTTTCTTCTCTCCCCTCTTTCAATTTTCTTCTCAAAAATCGTTTGGATTATCTCAAAACCCTAAATCCCTTTCTCTTTTACGTTTTTTTCTCTCCCCTCTTTCCTTTTTTTCTCAAAAATCTTTTGGATTATCTCCAAAACCAAAATCCCCCCTTCACTTTCACGTTTCTCTCTCCCCTCTTTCGTTTTTCTTCTCAAAATCTTTTGGATTATCATTTACATACAATAATATATATTATATACGTATATACACATATATTTAATAACATACATATACATACATGTATATATATATATATATATATATATATATATATATAATATATATAATATAAATATCGTGCACATAGATGAACTGATTCGAAATGGGTTGAGACTAACTTAGGTTGACAACTGATATGGGTTGAGCTTGGTTGGACCAAAACTGGTTTGAACTGAGTTGACTTGGATTGATTGGAATTAACTGGGTTTCTTCTCCTTGTCATTTCACGGGTCATTCCCGCTGTTATCCCGCATGGAATTTTTTGATGGCCTCTATTCCAAATTTTTTTGTGTTCATTTTGTAGAACATTAAAAATGAGGAATATAGGAACTTGAATCACCTCATTTGGAAGTAAAATGGTCAACTTATGAATTTTTGAAGTTTAAGCGGACCAATTATCGATAATTTGGCCGACCATTCTGCATGAGATCCTTCAGAGGCTTTTACCGAAAATATTTTACGTCCACTTTGTAGAGCACTAAAAATGGAACATAATGAGACTGAAATCACCTGAATCCGATGTAGAACGGGAAAGATATGAAGCTTTGAAGTTTTGCCGATCATTTTGCATGCAAGTTTGCATGGGACCCACTGGTGACTTCTACCCGTGATTTTTTACATCCACTTTGTAGAACATCATGAATGAAGAATAATGGTCTTGGAACCATCTGAATCCGATGTCGGATGATCAAGATATGATGATTTGAAATTCAAACAATCCAACTTACGATAATTTGCATGAAAGCCCCTGGGATTATTCATGATAATTTCAGAAACCTCCCTTATATGTATCATCCGACTAAAATGGTCGTATCTTCCTCATTTGATACCGGACTTGAGCAATTCTGGTCTCGTTTCGAAGATAATTCCATGACCTATGCATCTATGCAGATAATAGCCCATGACCCTACTGTGGGGATCAGTGGAGAATTACAAATCTTTGGGTTAAAGGTCAGAAACCTGCCATATTGGTTCACTTATGCCGAGGGTGGCAAAAATGGGGTGCTTACACTTTCCTTATTAGAATGCACTCAATTCGGGTCCAAGTTCAATCTGGTTCATGCCCAACTTAGGGCTCAAGGGCTTTCCTCATTGGACCGCACTCAATTTGGGTCCAAGTTCAATCTGGTTCATGCCCAACCTAAGGTTAAGGATTTCATCATTGGACCATTCCCTAGCCGTGATTCTGGTTTCTTATCCTAGCCTGGGGCATATCAGATCTCATCTTTGGTCTACCCTACTGCTTGGGAAAATTCTATTGCCTTTCTTTGAACAATGAGAAATATGAGGGCAACTCTTTGGATTCTGGCATTTCCTTGCCAATGGGGCAAAAAATGCCCGTGATGGGATAGCACTATTATAGTTGAAGGTTCATGGTTTCTGATGACTCCAGGATCTGGAATTGATCTTCACTGACAAGCAATGGGGAATGCTCCTCGTTCACCATTCTTGACGAGAGATCCTAACTTGTAGCACTGGGCTATGATGGACATGGATAAGGCTCTAATTGACAGAGCCAGAGATTGATTTTGAATGGGTCTCCGATTGATAGAGACAAGGTTAACTTTAAACTGGTCTCTGATTGATAGAGATCAAAATTGACATTGAATTGGTCTCTGATTGATAGAGATCAAGATTGAGTTTTAATTGGTCTCTGATTGATAGAGATCAAGATTGACAGTCATGGACTAGGGTTTAATTGCTAGAAGCAAGGATTGCTTGAGTCGGGCTCCGATTGATAGAGGCCAAGGAGGACAATCATGGATTGGACTTTAATTGCTAGAGATGATGGATTGATTGAGTTGAAATGACTAGAACTCTCTTTGATTCCTTCATGAAATGGAACATGGACCAGAGGTAATGGTTGAACAGGCCTAGAGGCAATCATGCTCACATTGAGTTCATATGAATGGAACCTTTCTTAGTCCCAACATAAATCAGAACCTGAACCGGAGTTGACGGTTAGACAAGCCTAGGGGCTAATTAAATTCAAATGAATGGAATTCTTCTTAGTTCCAACATGAATCAGAACTTGAACCACGGTTGATGGTTGAATAAGCCTAGTGGCTGATTGAATTCAGATGAATGGAACTCTTCTTAGTTCCAACATGAATCAGAACCTGAACCAAAGTTGATGGTTGGATAAGCCTAAGGGCTAAATAAATTCAAATGAATGGAACTCTTCTTAGTTCCAACATGAATCAGAACTTGAACCACAGTTGATGGTTGGATAAGCCTAGTGGCTAATTGAATTCAGATGAATAAAATTTTTCTTAGTTCCGACATGAATCATAATCCTAACCAAAGTTGATGGTTGGATAAGACTAGTGGCTAATTGAATTAAGATTAATGGAATTTTTCCTAGTTTCGACATGAACTAGAACCTAAACAGGAGGTGAAGGGTAAAAAAGCCTAGGGGCCGAATGTTTCTTCCACTCTAACATGATCTGGGAGTGATGATTGAACCTTCCTAGGGGTTCAACCCTTCTTAGTTCTGAGATGAATCAGGAATGGTGGTTGGATCTAGGGCTGAATATTTCTTTGATTCTGAGATGAACTGGATGTGATTGAATCTTCCTAGGGGCTGAATCTTTCCTTAATTCTGGATGAACCAAAATGATGATTGGACCTGCCTAGGGGCCGAAACTTTCCTTAGTTCAAAGGTGAATAGGGAACAATGATTGGATTTGCCTAGGGGCTAAATCTTTCCTTAATTCAAAGGTGAATAGGGAACAATAATTGGATTTACCTAGTGGCTAGATCTTTCCTTAATTCTGAGGTAAATCGAGAACGGTGATTGGATTTGCCTAGGGGCTGAATCTCTACTTAATTTAGAGGTAAATGGAGAAAGGAGATTTGATTTACCTAGGGAGTAAATCTCTCCTTAATTCAGAGGTGAATGGAGAATGGAGATTTGATTTGCCTAGGGGCTGAATCTTTCCTTAATTCAGAGATGAATTGAGAACTATGATTGGATTTGCCTAGGGGCTGGATCGTTCCTTATTTCAGAGGTAAATGAAGAATGGTGATTTGATTTTCCTAGGGACTAAATCTTTCCTTAATTCTAAGGTACATTGAGAACTATGATTGGATTTGCCTAGGGGCTGAATCATTCCTTAATTCAGAGATGAATTGAGAACTATGATTGGGTTTGCCTAGGGGCTAAATCTTTCCTTAATTCTGAGATGAATCGGGAACTATGATTGGATTTGCCTATGAGCTGAATCTTTCCTTAAGTCTGAGGTACATTGAGAACTATGATTGGATTTGCCTAGGGGTTAAATCTTTCCTTAATTCAGAGATGAATCATGAAATATGATTGGATTTGCCTAGGGGCTGAATCTTTCCTTAATTCTGAGGTACATTGAGAACTATGATTGGATTTGCCTAGGGGCTGAATCTTTTCTTAATTTTGAGATACATTGAGAATAGTGATTGGATTTGTCTAGAGGCTAAATCTCCCATTGATTTTGAGATGAATTGAATATGATGTTTGACTAGGCTCAGGGACTAACTGTACATGAATATTGTAAACTTTTCAAGTATAGGTGCTTGTCACTGCCTAAACTGAATGCTCTATTGCACCAGATTCATGAGTTACTGATTATATTTCCAAATCTGGTTGCCTTCTTTCTTACAAAAATTTGATGTTCAATCAAGATCTAGATTCATGACTTCCATTGATTCATTTAAAAAGATAACATGGATGGATCTCAAGGCGGGGGATCAAGACAATTCCCTAATTGTAGGGGCTTTTCACCCTAAAAGGGTGGATATGGTTGCAGTTTGATTCTCTTTCCCAAAGGCAATAAAACCTAATGGAGGAATATCGAGATTTTAGACATCTAGAGGAATGGAAGAAGTTACATGCACAATCAAAGATGACTTAACCAAACAAAGTTAGTTCCCTCATAAGGGCAATTGGGTAAACATTATCCGAGTGAATTTAATTGAATTTGATTAAGCCATGTGTTTAGTCTTGGGACCTTGTGATTCCAAAATGGATAATCAGTGGTACCAAGGTCTGGCCAACTAGATTACCGAATTCGATGAAATTGAACTAGATATATTAATCCATCGTCCTTATTAGGGATGGTTAGCAAAAGCGGTTCATAGATGAATAAACTAGTAAATTTCTTCTTGACCATGGTATCTATGTCTTGATAGGGATTTTCTGTTTGTTTTTTGAAATTGACATGTTAACAATGAGAGATTCGACACATCGAGCTTACATAATGGAGGGTGTATAGTGACCGTCTACTATGATGTAGAACAGGTGCATACATACCTCATACTCCCAATGGGTGAGAGTTTAAGATGCTCATCGTGTAGAATCTAACATGTTGACCAATCGAGGAAAAAAAGGGCAGCACTTCGATGTCTCGAACATGGATGTCATGGTTAAGCAGATTTTACTGGGTCAGTTCAGGGATGAACCAAAAATAACAAACATTGGGCTACAATCTGGGTTAGGACAGAAAATGCTACCTTGACAAGGATGAGGTAACCTATCACCGAATGCACGATGAATAATGGGCCCCCAATCCCTTTATATACTATGTTGCAAGGATCCAAGCGACGTGGAGTAGCATAACACATTCTCAAGCGGACCCAAGAAATGCTCATTAGAGGCTTCTCACCGGTCGTGGTCTCACAAAGTAGAGGCCAAGGTTGTGTGTTTCGCCTAGCAGGCTGCCCCATATGCATGGGACCCGGTTCGGCTACTCGCACGAATGTGTGAATGAACCCATTGCCCCCAAAACAATATTATACAAGAATAAATATAGTATCCTAAAATATAGCTTCCAATTTACACAAGGAAAATTTTCATTTAGAAGTTTGACGTTTATATCCCCAGTAGAGTCGCCACTGTGAGGACAAAGATTGAAATCTTGGAAGTCGCCACCTAGATTAAGGTCTAGGACCTTAGAAATGTGAAATCTCACCCCAAGGTAAGACTTCGATTGACTCATGACCCTTATATTAAATTTCTGGTCCATCAGAGATTGGGTAAGCGTTAGGTTACGGTTATGGGAAGGGGTTAGGCACCCAAACCGCCCGATCGAAATCGGTCTCCTATACCTTTCCTATGCTAGACTCTATTTGTTAAACCAAACCAAACCAAGTGGTTTGATATCATTGAACCGAATCTGTATCCATCAGATTGCCTCGTATCATGGAATTATTCTGAAAATCAGGTTCACCATCGTAGTTCAGGTGTGATTAAAGTTTATGCCTGTGATTTATGCTTGTGCATGATTAAGTTTATTGTTCAAGTTGAAGTTTATGCTTGAAAGGTTGAGAAACCCTATGGGTTAGGATTTGGATAGTCCATGTGGACTAATAGATAGTCCTAGTGGATCTAAGAATAACCCTATTTGGGTCAAAATATGGATAACCTATTATGGGTTGGAATGTGGATAACCCTATCTGGGTCAAAATGTGGGTAATCCTATCTGGGTTGGAATATAGATAACCCTATCTGGGTCAAAATGTGGATAAATATCCTAGTGTATCTATGGATAGTCCAAATGGACTAAGGTGTGGATCCGAATTTGGGATTCTCCCAAATGGCCTACGTATCCTAGGGTTTGCCTTAGGAATCAGAATCTGCATAGTTCGGGCATGATGGGTGGATATCCTAGTGGATCTATGGATAGTCCGAGTGGACTAAGGTGTGGATCTGAATTTGGGTTTCTCCCAAATGGCCTATGTATCCTAGGGTTTGACCTAGAGATCAAAATCCACGTAGTTCAAAATAGATTGAAATAGATGGATATCCTAGTGGATCTATGGATAGTCCGAGTGGATTAAGGTGTGGATCCGAATTTGGGTTTCTCCCAAATAGCCTACGTATCCTAGGATTTGCCCTAGGAATCAGAATCCGCGTAGTTTGGATTGGAGTTAAATATCCTAGTGGATCTATGGATAGTCCTAGTGGACTAAGGTGTGGATAAATATCCTAGTGGATATATGGGTAGTCCGAGTAGACTAAGGTGTGGATCCAAATTTGGGTTTCTCCCAAATGGCCTACGTATCCTAGGGTTTGCCCTAGGAATCAGAATCCACGTAGTTCAGGCTGGATAAACCTATTTGGGTCCAAATTTGGGTAAATATCCTAGTAGATCTATGGATAGTCCAAGTGGACTAAGGTTTTGGATCCGAATTTGGGTTTCTCCCAAATGGCCTACGTATCCTAGGGTTTGTCTTAAGAATCAGAATCCGCGTTCTTCGGGAATGATAACCCATTCTAGGTTAATGATTGAAACCTATTATAGGTTTAGGGTTGAGAACCTATTCTAGGTTTAGGGTAGAAAACCTATTCTAGGTTTAGGGTTTACCGAGGGGCAAAATCCAGAATTACCCTTTTCAATCTAAGTTCTAATTTTGAAAAGTTTGGCAAAGCATTTTCCTTTCTTTATTAAGGTTTTTATTATTTCCATTATGCCTTTCCCAAGAATGTGGGTGCTTACTTGCACGTCCCCACACCTAATATGTTTGCTAGGTGTACAGATACGGCAGTTTGACTAGAATGTTGCATAAATTAAATTATTGCCCAAAATAGAATATTCTATCTAAATATGGCATATAAAACATTTATAGCAAGAAATTCACATGTAGTAAGATCGTTTAAAATCTCTCGAATATGGCATATATTGCAAATAAGGCAAGAGCCTATATGGCATGATCTAGTATGCAATCTTCTAAGCATGGCAAGACCTAATATGGTAGTGAGCATTTAAACATGGCAATGAGCATCCAAACAGACATATATGATCATGAGCATTCCAAACATGGCAGTGTGATCATTCCAATCCTAGCAATAAGCATTTAAACATGGCAACAAGCATCCAAACATGGCAATGATCATCCAGACATGCTAGTGAGCATCCAAACATGTCAGTGTATCTAAAAACACTCATGATGAAAAATTCAATGGTATAAATCACTATTGATGATAATCTAACCGTTCAGATTCATTTAAAATATTCTTAAATATAATCCAACGGTTCAAATCACTCAAGATGGTAATCCAACTGTTCAGATCACTCAAAATCACTCACAATAAAGATCTAATGGTTTAGATGGTTTAAAAAACACCTATGATCAAGATCCAACAGTTAAAATCACTTAAAACGCATATGATCAAGATCCAACGGTTAAACTCATTCAAAAACACAATCTATCGAATCAGATTCATTTAAAATCGATTTTTGATGAAAATCCAATGGTTCAGATCACTTAAACTCATAATCTAATGGTTCAAAATCAAATTTGACATCCAATGGTCCATATTCAAATTACCTTAAATTTTAAGCCAATGGGATTAATTTCATAGAAATTTGAAACATGTGGTGGGATCAATTTCATAAAAATTAAAATCATGGGAACCAATTTCAATCACATAAAATTGTATTCAGAGGGTAGTAGCTTAATGGTGGGGACTGACTAGGATTGGGTTTATGCATGTGGATGGACAGCAAGGTGGATAGGAGTTGGCTAGGTGGATAGGAGTTGGCTAGGTGTAAGTGGTGCAGTAAGGTGGTTGATGGCAGAGATGAACGTAGCTAGTGTAGAATCGGGTTACATGGTTCTGGTTATGGGTGGACAGGTGGGTATTGATGGAGGCTGGGGCAATGTTTAGTTGTAGGAAAGAAGAATGACATGTTACGGTGAGGTTTTCAAGGAAGTGTAGAAAAAATAAAAAGAAGAATGCATAGAGGTCAGATTTTTTACCTCATTACATCTTCTTCTTCGATCTTCTCTTTCTTCTTCTTCCGCTTCTTCTTCTTCTTCATGCTTCTTCTTTCCGCTTCTTCTTCTTCCTCCTCTCTCTCCTTCAGATTCTCCTCTTCTTTATATTATTATTTTTTATTTTTTCTCCCCCACCGCTCAGTCTCTCTCTCCCTATCTCATCTCGGTTCTCCCTTCCTCTTCCTTTTTTTTCTTTTGTTTATTCTTGCTCTCCACTCGCCTCTCTCTCTTTCTCGATTCTCCCTTCCTCTTCTTTTTTTTTCTTTTGTTTTTTCCTCTCCACCCCTCTCTCTCTCTCTTTATCGATCCCCCCTCTTTTTTCTTTTTCGGTTTTTTATCCTCTCCCCCGCTCTCTCTCTCTTTCTCGATTCCCCCTTTTTTCTTTTTTGGTTTTTTTATCATCTCCCCTCCAACCGCCTTCTCTCTCTCCCCGATCTTCTCCTTTCGATCCTCCCACCTTTTCTCTTTTTTTTTCCTTTTTTCATTCTTTTCTTCTCGATCTTCTCGATCTTCTGCCTTTTTTATTCCTTTATTCCTTTTTTTCGGCAATCCCTCTTTCTCTTCTACTTCTCTCTCTCGGTCTCCATCGTCTTAAGATTTTCCTTTCTTTTTTTTTCTTTTTTTTTCATTTTTTTATTCTCACCACTCCTCTTTCCACTTGTCTTCCTCCTCTCTCTCTCGGATTTCATTCCTTTTTTTTATTCGGATTCTACTTCCTTTTATATATAAAACATATAAATATATATTATATTATATATTAGTATATAAAATATAATATATATATATAAGACATATGTATATATTATATGATATATTATAATATATTATACATTATATAAACATATAAATAATATATAAAATAAATACATGCATATTCGCCGACATGAATTGGTCTAGATTGACAGGGTTAGGCCAAGACTTTGGGTTGAGCTGAGTTGACTGGATTTACTGGAATTAACTGGGTTTTCTCTTTCTATCATTTCATGGGCCATTTCCACTGTCATTCCGCATGGAATTTTTCGATAGCCTCTATTCTAAATTTTCTACGTTCACTTTGTAGGACATTAAAAATGTGGAATATTGGAACTTGAATCACCTCATTTGGAAATAAAATGGCCAACTTATGAATTTTTGAAGTTTAAACAGACCAATTATCGATAATTTAGTTGACCATTCCGCATGGGATCCTTTGGAGACTTCTACCAGAAATTCTTTACGTCCACTTTGTAGAGTACTAAAAATGGAACATAATGAAACTGAAATCACCTGATTTGGATATGGGATGACCAAAATATGAATTTCCAAAGGTTAAATGACCATTTCCATGTGTAATTTTGCATGGGAACCTTCGGAGACTTCTACCCGGGATTTTTCACGTCCACTTTGTAGAACATCGTAAATGAATAATAATGGCCTTGGAATCATCTGAATCCGACGTAGATTGGAAAAGATATGATGCTTTGAAGTTCTAACGATAATTTTGCATGAAAGCTTGCATGGGGCCCGCTGGTGACTTCTACCTGGGATTTTTCATGTCCACTTTGAAGAAGACTGAAAATAAGGAATATTGGCCTTTGAATGATCTGATTCCGATATCAGATGACCCAGATATGATGTCTTGAAGTTTGAATGATAATGCATGCATGATACGATAATTACGTAAATGCCCTTACATTTTCAAACTACGATATCTTCCTTGTTTGAAGTCAGAATTTGATGATTCTGGTCTCATTTCGAAGATAATTTCACAACCTATTCATCCAAGTAGATAATAGTCCATGACCCTACTTTGGGGTTCAGTGGAGAATCACAAATCTTTGGGTTAAAGGCCAAAAACCTGCCATATTAGTTTACTTATGCAGAGGGTGGCAAAAATGGGGTGCTTACAGTAGGCCATTGAGAATCCCAAATTCAGATCCACACCTTAGTCCACTCGGACTATCCATAAATCCACTAGGACATTTAACCACATTTCGATCCAAATAAGGTTATCCACATTCCAACCCAGAATGGGTTATCTATATTTTGAGCCAGAAAGGGTTATCAATTTATAGATCCATTAGGACTATCTATCAGTCCACATGGACTATCCAGATCTTAACCCATAGGGTTTCTCATCCATTCAAGCATAAACTTCAACTTGAACAAAGAACTTAATCATGCACAAGCATAAATCACAGCCATAAACTTTAATCACACCTGAACTACGATGGTGAAGCTGATTTTCGGAATAATTCCGTAATACGTAGGTAATCCGATGGATACAGATTCGGTTCAATCATATCAAACCACTTGGTTTGATTTGGTTTAACAGATAGCGTTTAGCATAGGAAAGGTATAGGAGACCGATTTCGATCGGGCGGTTTGGGTGCCTAACCCCTTCCCATAACAGTAACCTGACGCTTACCCAATCTCTGATGGACCAGAAATCCAATCTATGGGTCATGAGTCAATCGAAGTTTTACCTTAGGGTGAGATTTCACATTTCTAAGGTCCTAGACCTTAATCTAGGTGGCGACTTCTAAGATTTCCATCTTTGTCCTCACACCTGGCTTCGATCCAAATGGCTCCATACAAGGCACTCTATGGGAAGAAATGTCGTAGACCTCTGTTATGGAATGAGGTGGGAGAGAGAAGGATTATAGGACTGGAGTTTGTTGAAGAAACTTGTCGAGTTATTGATCAAATCAAGGAAAGAGTGAAGGCAGCTCAAGTTCGATAAAAGCACTATGCAAATAACCGACGTCGAGATCTAGAGTTTGCAGTGGGAGACAAGGTATTCTTAAAGATATCACCTGTGCGAGGTCTGAAACGATTTGGTAAGAAGGGGAAGCTATGCCCCAGATATATGGGACCATACGAGATTTTGACCAGACGTGGCAATGTAGCATATCAACTGGCTCTACCACCATCCATGTCAAGCATTCATGATGTGTTCAATGTTTCTTTATTAAAGAAGTATGTCAGGGATCCATCGCACATCTTGACAGCAGACCCACCAGACTTGACAGAGGACTTGACATTTGATGTAGTACCTGTGATGCTCACAAACTGAAAGGTACAACATCTCCAAAGCAAGGATAACCATTATGTGAAAGTGCATTGGAAAATCCAAGATGTAGAAGAAATCACTTGGGAGGAAGAGAATGTGATGCGAAAGAAATACCCTAACCTTTTTGACGACCAAGGTACGTTCAAATTTCGAGGTCAAAATTTATTTTAAGGGTAGGGGAGTTGTGAAACCTACATGCAAATTTCGGGGACAAAATTTCTTTTAAGGGTGGGGGAGTTGTAAGATCCACACTCCATGAACCCGATCTAAACCTTTCGTTCATATCGTAACAGGTCTTCCAATCAGCACCGGGCCAGCCTAGACGAGCGGATTATAACCAGGTATGAAAACGGACCAGAATTAGGATTAATATTTTCATACCGGTCGTGTAAGACCCGTGTCAATCTAACCCGGTCTTACCACCTTGAACCAGGTTTACCCATTATGGTCGAGTCAAATGGACCAAGGGCGTGAAGGAGATCGAGATCCCAGGTATCAAATCGACCCAAAAACACTTAAAATAGGAGAAGGGTCGCATACCAAGCTAAGCAGGGTTGGACCTCCCAAAACAGAAAGTTAGGCCCTCAATTTTGAAGGGAGGGTCGGACAGCTTAAGACCCTAGGGTCGACGGGATCATCGACCCTCGGTTACCGTAGAAAATAGAAATTAGGAAATTTCTAGATTTTCGATTGGATTCTTTCCTAATCTCAAAGGGACTTATTTTAGGATGTTCCTAGTCTATTTAAAGGACGTCCCTAAGCCACTTTCACTCCATTCACAACCCTAATTGAATTGAGAGAAGGAAAAGAGGAAGAAGAAAGGCAAGGAAGAGAACTTAGCAAAAAGGAGAAGAGTTTCAGAGAAAAAGTAATCTTCTCAGGTATGGATACTAATTCCATGAGTTTCTACAGACCTTAGGTTAGTTATTGTTGAGAGTGTGATCTCGGAGAAACCCAAACCATCAAGCTATGGTTAGGTTTCCATGGGAAAACCATAGGAAAATGCATGAAAGCTATCTAGGTGGGTTATACATGGTTTCAGACCATGGAATGCATGTGGAATGGAATGTAGGAGCAAGCCATAGGATTCCAAACACGAAGAATGGATTAAAAGAGGGAATTGGACCAAAGTGCACAGAGGGTCCCACCCAGGGTCGATAGGCCATCTGACCCTAGGTATTCCTGACCATCGACCCTCAGCATTCAGGAAGTCCAGAAAGAGGGAAGGGTCGATAGACCCATCGACCCTAGCATCGAACCTACCTCCGACCCTCAGTTAACAGCATGGTTTTTAATTTTGAATAAATTCTAATTAAATTCTATCGACTTTGTTAGGTCTTCTAGCAATATAATAACACTGTAAAGGTGATTCTAAAGCTTGGAAAAGTATCTTATAGCAAGCTAAGGTGAGGAACCTTAACTCCAAACTAAATGGGTTAATAATAAACTGTTTTCTATTTTCTTGAGTCCTATGCTATGCTTGATTCTATGCGAATATGTTTGTAATGTGCATATAGCATGTCATCCAATATTTCTATTACTTGTTCATGCATATTTACTTAATTGTTTATAACATGATGATGATGATGATAGGAATAGGCATGTGCTTGTATGTGTATGGTTGATGTACTTGATGCGAGCGAGTATCAGGGGAGGTGTGATGAGAACGTCAATAAACGTTAACCTTTGGCGGGTCTCAACACTTTAGCTCTATCTCTAACTCAAGTTTTGTGCATTAGCATCGTCGTATCGCCATTACTTTAGCAGAACTATTATGTCGTAGAGTATCAGGGGAGGTGGTTTCAGTCCTTATGGTCTCTGACTCTACCGGGGGGCCTTAGCTCTATCTCTATGGACATTCTGAGGGATGCTGGGCTGAGGCCTTGGATACACTTTTTGGCATTAGGATTGGTTAGTTGCGAGCCCAGTTTGCAGCCCTCGCCAATAGGGGCTTATGTGTTGGTATGGCACTATATAGCAATAAACGTAACCTTTGTTATATAATGTTCATGATTGGGTGCATGTGAGTTGACGATAAACGTGATCTTCGGGTAACGTCACACACTCGTGTATAGAGGCGGAGTCAATAAACGCGATCTTTGCCTACCTAAACCTTTCTATTGCATACTGCAAACTTTAAAACCGGACCAAAGATATGAATTGACTTTTTGCATGCATATGTATTGTTGCATTGTTTTGGCTACTCACTGAGCCGTGATGTGTGCTCATCCCTCGACGTCGAATATTTTTAGTTGATGATGCAGGTTATACGGTTGAAAATTTTATAAATGCTTCTGCGTACGGGACGGTAGCGGCGATGGAAGCTGAAGCTGAAGTGGATACACACGACTCCTCTTGCGAGTGCAACTCGTGTGTATTTGATTAGATATTTTATGGGTTTCTTTATTTGGATTTATTAAGACATGTATTTGGTATTTAAATATCTATTTCTCAGTTAAAACAGAATAATTTGTTATTTAAATTTTAATATCACATAGATTCTCAGTTCATCTTATTATAAGACTTCCGCTATTGTGTAATTACTCTGATTATGATTACGGATGTGTGTAAGTTGGATAACGCGGGGATAGCCTATTTGAGATCCTGGTTGAACCGTTGGTTATTTAGCGGTTCATCACATCATTTTGGTTAGACCAAAATTGGGGTGTGATAGGTTGATGGTACCGGTCTATGGTATCGGTCGACCGGTATGGCCTGCGCAGTAGACCACTTAGATCTGAAAACGGATCTCTGTGGGTCCCACTTCCCAAATTTCAAACCGATAGACTATCCTAATGTTAGGGGGCTTCCTAAACTCAATCCTAGCCAATATAAGGACTCCTAAACCTCCTAAAATCCCTTTCATTGATCCTCTCAAACCCTAGAGAGGAGAAAGAGATTGAAGAAGGAGAAGAAGCTAGGAAGGAGAGGGAAGAGCCGCCATTGCCGTTGGACGAAGAACACGTTATCGGAAACCAACAGTAAGTGCTTAAACCTACCTCTACTTTAATCGTTCTAGGATGGTTAGTCATGTTTGAAACAATACCATGCAAATCGAGGTATTGATTTAAACCATATTTTGCCGTCAAACTCTAATCTAGTCGGTAAACCCTAGATTCAAGTTTTAGGTTGAAAATCATCGAAACTAGGACTTAAATGGAGTTGGAAACAACTCTAACTCAGTGCTCAGACATAGAATCTTGGAAGTACGAAGATGTATCATGATCTGAGGAAGCTATATTAGTGGACAGGAATGAAGGCGGATCTAGCTAAATTTGTGTCTCAATGCCTAAATTGTCAGAGGATAAAGGCTGAAAGGCAAAGACCGGTAGGATTATTGCAGCCACTGCCAAAACAAGTCTGGAAATGGGACTGCATCACTATGGACTTCGTCACCGGGTTACCATTGACTCCCCGAGTAGTTGACGCGGTCTGGGTGATTGTGGATCATTTGACTAAGACAGCTCGTTTCATAGCTATACGACCTCAGTATACCCTAGAGAGGTTAGCTAAGCTATATGTGGATAATATTGTCAGATTGCATGGTGTACCTGAAAGCATTGTGTCCGACAGAGACCCACACTTTACCTTAAAGTTTTGAGAAGGATTACAGAAGGCTATGAGTACAACTTTAAAGTTCAGTACTGTGTTCCATCCTTAGTTAGATGGACAGTCGGACAGTCAGAGTGTACCATTCAGATTTTAGAAGACATGCTTTGAGCCTGTGTTATTGATTTCAAAGGATCATGGGATGAGAAATTACCGTTGATTGAGTTCACCTATAACAACAGCTATCAGGCTACTATGTCACCCTATGAAGCACTGTATGGTAGGAAGTGTCGAACTCCTTTATTTTAGAATGAAGTTAGAGAACAGAGTATTGTTGGACCAGAGTTTGTTGAAGAGACTTGTCGAGTAGTCGACATTATCAAGGAAAGAGTTAGAACAGCTCAGAATCGTTAGAAACAGTATGCAGATAATCGATGTTGAGACCTTGAATTCGTCGTAGGTGATAAGGTATTCCTGAAAATATCACCTATGCGAGGCTTAAAATTATTCGGACAGAAAGGGAAGCTAAGTCCGAGATATGTCGGGCTATATGAAATTCTAGCTAAACGTAGGGAAGTGGCGTATCAGTTAGCACTACCCCCATCTATGTCAAGTGTGCATGATGTATTTCATATCTCATTACTGAAGAAGAACGTCAGAGATCCAACACAAGTGAAAACAGCGGATCCATGGGGTCTAACTGATGATTTGACATTCGAAATAGCACCAACTAAAATTACCAGTTGGAAGGTTCAACGTGTACACAACTGTGACATTTATTATGTTAAGGTTACTTGGAGGAGCCAAGATGTAGAAGAGATCACATGGGAAGAAGAGAATGCTATGCGAAAGCAATATCCTCAACTTTTCGACTCGGAAGGTATGTGCAAATTTCGAAGATGAAATTTATAATAAGAGGGGGGAAGTTGTAAGACCCGTATTGTACTAACCGGTCTTACCACCTTGTATCAGGTCTCCCTATCATGGTCGGGCCAAGCAGACCAAGTGCATGAAGAAACCACAAGGCTAGGTATGAAATTGAACCCAAAATTAGCTAATTAGGAGCGTGTGGTCGCATACCTAAACAAGTGTGGTCGACCACACCTCAGAATAAAGCGACCACAAAAGTCTAGGACGTATGGTTGCAGTTTTTGGCTGTGTGGTCGACGGGTTCTACGATTACACCTGTGACCACTCGAAGTCAGATAGACTCTGTGATTAGGAAACCTTCCTAATCCGAAGGAGGTTCTTTCCTAATCTAAGTAGGACTCTATATGGAAGGTTTTCCTCTATATATAGGACGCCCCTTAGCCTCTTTCATCCTTTTAAGAACTCAAACTGAAAGAGAGACAAAGAGAAGAGGAGGAAGAGAAGGAGAATTGAAGAGGAAGACTAAGAGAAGGAAATTCAGAGAAAACTCTGAATCTTCAACAAGTATAAGGCATGAAAGCATCCCCCACATCAGTTGAATACCTAGAATAGATCATGGAGGAGATAGTGATTCAAAGTGAAACCCCAATCATCAAACCATGGACATATTCTAAGAGACTCATGGAGGGAATCTATTAGGATGATGGATTGAGTAAAATATGAATTTTAAGCCATAGAACAATTGTAAGAAGGATCATGATGATGAGCCAAGGAATCAAAACATGAAAGAATTGAGTTGGGAGTGGAAAAGTCGATCATCACATGTGTGGTCGCATGATATGCGACCACACGAGACACACATAATTGACCACACACCCTCGGGAAGTTCCAGGGAGGGGGAGGTCGCATGTGTGGTTGCATGATTTGTGACCACACGAGACACACATAACCGACCAAACACCCTCGGGAAAGTTCCAGGGAGGGTGTGGTCGCATGTATGGTCGCATGGTATGCAACCACACATAGCGACCACACACCATCGGGAAAGTTTCAGGGAGGGTGTTGTCGCATGTATGGTCGCATGATATGCGTACCACACAGAACGACCACACGCCCTCGGGGAAATTCAGGGAGGGTGTGGTCGCATGTATGGTCGCATGATATGCGTCCACACACCCTGTGGTCGCAGAAACTGAGACCACAGGTGCAACCACACCTGCGACCACTCAGTTTCTGGAAGTCTGAATTCCTTGAAATAAATTCTAATTTAAAATCTATAAATTTGTTTGGTTTCCAAGTGATCTAAAAGTGATTTACAAAGGTTGAAGAGGAACAACCATCGACCAAAGGTGAGGGAATAAAACCTAAATTAATTGGCTAATAATAAACTGTTTTACTTATTGAGTCCAATGCCATGAATGATTCTATGCTTGTATGCTTGTAATGTGTATTTCACATGTCATCCAATATTCCTGCTATTACTGTTCATGCATATTTAATTCTGTTTATTTATAACATGATGATGATAATGATGCTAGGAATATGCATATGAATGTATGTGTGTGGTTAGTGTGCTTGATGCGAGTGGAGCATCAGGGGGAGGACGTGATATTGTGGTTCATCCTGGTCGCCAGACTCTAGCTCTATCATTACTCAAGTCTTGTCTACTGACATCGTCGTATCGCCATTACCTTAGTAGAACTATTACGTCGTAGGGCATCAGGGGAGGTGGTCTCGGATCGTGTAGTCTCTGACTCTGCTGGGGGGCCTTAGCTCTATCTCTATGGACGTATTGAGGGATGCTGGGGTGAGGCCTTGGATACAATGTTTGACATTAAGATTGGTTAGTTGCGAGCCCAGTTTACAAGTCCTCGCCAATAGGGGCTTACGTGTTGGTATGGGTAGGGCATCAGGGGAAGTGTTATGCGGTGTTTGATCCGGGCATTTTATCTCTATCTCTATTCCATGATGGGTGCATGTGGGATGGAAATGGTGTTTGATCTATTGGGCAGCTTCACACACGCGTCTATAGAGGTGTGGCGGCCACCAATCCTTTCTATTGCATATTGCAAACTTATAAACCAGACCAAAAGTAAGATCCGTATCAAACTAACCCGGTCTTACCACCTTGAACCAGGTTTACCCATCATGGATGAGACGAATGGACCAAGGGCATGAAGGAGATCGTGATCCCAGGTATCAAATCGACCCAAAAACACGTAATTTAAAGGGAGGGTCGCATACCCAGCAAGGGAGGGTCGGACCCCCCAAGATAGAAAGTCAGACCCCCTGTTTTACAGAGGGGGTCGGACACTTTAGGAAACCAGGGGTCGACGGGATCATCGACCCCCAGTTGCCGCCAGAAACTGAAATTAGGAAAGTTTCCAAATTTCGATTGGATTCCTTCCAAATCTCAATGGGACTTAGTTTAGGAGTTTCCACCCTATAAATAGGACGTCCCTAAGCCTCTTTCACTCCTTTTACAACCCTAATTGAATTGAGAGAAAGAGGAGAGAAGGAAGAGAAGCAAGGGAGAGAAGAAAAAGCAAAAGGAGAAGAGTTGCAGAGAAGGAGTATTCTTCTCAGGTATGGATACTAATTCCATGAATTTCTATAGACCTTAGGTTAGATAAAGATGAGAGTGTGATCTCGGAGAAACCCAAACCATCAACCCATGGTTAGGTTTCCATGGAAAACCATGGGAGTACATAAAAGCTATATAGGTGGATGATTCATGGTTCTAGACCATGGAATGTATGCTGAATGGACTGTAGGAGCAAGCCATAGGACCCTAAACACGAAGAATGGACTAAAAGGAGGAAAATTGACCAAAACCCACAGGTGGTCGCATAGGGGGTTGATGACCATCCGACCCTATGTGACCCTGAGTATCGACCCCCAGGGTTCTGGAAGTCCAGATTAGGGGGGATCGCACCAGGGGTCGGTCATAACTCAGACCCTACCTCCGACCCCCAGTTAACAGAATGGTTTTAAAAATTCGAATAAATTTTAATTAAATTTTATCGACTTTGTTAGGTCTTCTAGCAATATAATAGCAATATAAAGGTAATTCTAAAGTTTAGAAGAGTATCTATTAGCAAGCTAAGGTGGGGGAACAAGACCTAAACTAATTGGTTAATAATAAACTACTTTTATTTTCTTGAGTCCAATGCCATGCTTGATTCTATGCGAATATGCTTGTAATGTGCATTCAACATGTCATCCAATATTTCTGTTATTATTGCTCATGCATATTTAATTTGGTTTACTTATAACATGATGATGATGATTGATGCTAGGGGTAGGCATGTGAATGTTTGTGTGTGGTTAGTGTGCTTGATCAGGGCACTTTAGCTCTATCTCTAACTCAAGTCTTGTGCATTAGCATCGTCGTATCACCATTACCTTAGCAAAACTATTGAGACGTAGGGCATTAAGGAGGGTCTCGGTCCTTGAGTCCTATACTCTACCGAGGGGCCTTAGCTCTATCTCTACGGGTTCTCTGAGGGATGCTGGGGTGAGGCCTTGGATACATTGGTTGACATTAGGATTGGTTAGTAGCGAGCCCCGTTTGCAGCCCTAGCCATCAGGGGTTAATTTGTTGGTATGGAGTTGTGCATCGATAAACGTGACCTTCGTTGTACAATGTTCATTATGGGTGTTGTGGGTGACGGTGAGAGTCATCGGGCGTATCCACACTCTCGTGCATAGAGGTGCGGTGGCCACCTATCCTTTCTATAGCACAGTGCAAACGTAAAACCAGACCAAAGATATGAATTGATTGCATGCATATGAATTGTTGCATTGTTTTGTTTGCTCACTGAGCCGTGATGTGTGCTCACCCTTCAACGTCGAATATTTTTAGTTGATGATGCAGGTACAACCGTTGAAGATTATATAAATCTCTGTCATAGTCCTCGGCGTAGACTCTAGTCAACCAGGCAATCTGAGTCTGGGTCGTCTGTAGACTAGCTGTAAGATTTGCTACCCGCTGATCAGTCCAGTGCTGAGCCTCCATGAGCTCTCCCATCCTCATGGCTGATGTCCGCTGGGAGTCTAGTAGCTCATCCACTCTCACCCGCTGAGCATCCAGTAACTCTCCCATCCTCATGTCTGATGTACGCTGGGCGTCTATGAGCTCATCCACTCTCACACGCTGAGCATCTAGTAACTCCTCCATCCTCAGAGCAGATCTGCGCTGAGCCTCTCTGATCTCATGCAACATCTCCATCATATCAGAAGGTGGGTGTGAAGGACCAGCCGCATGAGAAGGACCAGTCTCAGGTGCAGGACCCACCGCAGATGAAGTACCAGCTC
The DNA here is from genome assembly GCA_028583415.1 of Protea cynaroides. Classification (NCBI taxonomy): domain Eukaryota; kingdom Viridiplantae; phylum Streptophyta; class Magnoliopsida; order Proteales; family Proteaceae; genus Protea; species Protea cynaroides. Next base: position 44,007,984 of record CM053274.1, on the reverse strand, counting down.
TCGGGAATCTGACAGAAAACCAGGGGTCGGACCAGGGGGTCAGACATCCATCGACCCCCACATCGACCCCCAGTTCTCGGGAACTTGGCAGGGAACCAGGGGTCGGATAGGGGGTCGGATACCCATGGACCCCCACATCGACCCCCAGCTCTCGGGAAGAACAGGTCATTCCCAGGGTTGGATACTGAGGGTCGGACATACCATCGACCCCCACCATCGACCCTGCGTAGAAAAGACAGTATTTTTCATAAAATGAGCTGAAAATTTTGGAATTTTACATCTGTTAGCATGCCTACATGCAGTATAAATGATTGACTCACCTATTTTGATGATTTTCAGGCACCACCAATCTCAGAAGAAAACATGTCTGGACGTAGAGTAACCAGGCAGAGTCAAAATGCAGTTCCACCACAACCTGTGGAGGAAACTAGCCAGGAGAATATATATGCACAGGGAAACCCGCAGGTTGTACCCCCAGGAAATCCAGATCAGGAAAATCCTACCAACTTGCCACCTCCACCACCGGAGTTAGCAACCATGGTAATGAATCTAGCACAGCAGCTGCAACAAATGCAACATGCACAGGCTCAAATGCAAGTTGCAATGGGGATTATGTTCCAGGCCGCACATGCTACACCCATGCGGACCGGACAAGCCAATGCAGCACCGGTGGGTAACCACCCAGCACCTCAAACACCTCAACCACCAGCTGCACAGATCCCAGTACCTGGTCCAGAAGCAGCTCAGGTTCAGTATTAGTATCCACAACCTATGTTTGGGGTATACCCCCAAAATCAGATGGATCACTCTCGACTGGTTGAGAGATTTCTGAAGATGAAGCCCAAGGAATTTAACGGTAAACCGTCAGATCCGTTATGGCCAGCACATTGGATCGACGAGATGGAGAGAAACTTTCTCATGATGACTATTACTGAAGAAGAAAAGGTGTTATGTGCCACCTTCATGCTGAAAGGCGATGCACATCATTGGTGGAAATCTACCAGGGCATATCTACTGACCAAGCACGCCCTATTGACTTGAGCTATTTATAAAGAAGCGTTCTTTGAGAAGTATTTTCCCCGAAGCTTCAGAGATGCTATGGAGAAGGAGTTCCTGAGTTTATATCAGGGCCAGATGTCCGTGGATGCGTATCAACAGCGCTATGAGGAGCTGTTTTTCTTTGCACCACTTAGTATGCAAGAGGAAGACACTAAGACCCGTAGGTTTGTCACGGGACTTAGAGGAAGCATCAGAGAGCACATCCTGGGTTTAGAGAAGAAGATATATAATGAAGCTGTCCAAATCGCTCGAGTTATCGAATCGAGCCAGAAGGAGAGTTACTTTACATAAAACAGAGGCATAAAAAGACCAGTCGAAAATGCTTATAATGGAGGGAACAACAAAACATTTAAACCTTTCCGTGCCCAAGGCTTTACCGCTGCACCCAAGACCACTCAAGCAGCTCAGCAGCAACCAAAGCCAAATACTGAAAGTCCAAGATGTTATAACTGTAATCAAGTGGGACATATGATGAGAGAGTTTCCCAAACCCAGGAAGCAACAACATCAAGGATGAGTTTATGTTGTTACGTCTGAGGAAGCTGCCGCATCACCCGATGTGGTCACAGGTATGACCTAAACCTTTAAGTTGTATTACAATGTGTAAGCATGTAGACTAAGTTTAAACAAATCACAGGTATCGTACCTATAAATGGCATACCCGCCAAAGTACTCTTTGATTCAGGAGCTACTCATTCCTTTATATCTATGTCGTTTGGAAAGAAGCTGAACTTACCCATCAAAACATTGAACTACAAACTACTTGTACGGTCACCGATGGGGTTAGAAGTGGAATTAGAGAAAGGTTATGGGCCACGTCCAGTTCTCATTGGCGAGAAAACCTTAGATGCAACCTTGATCCAACTTGGGATGGCAGGCTTTGATGTCATCTTGGGAATGGACTGGTTAGCTCGGCATTCTGCAAACCTATTATGCACCAAAAAGAAGCTAACATTTAAAGACAAAGAAGGAGCAGAATTCAGTTTTGTGGGAACCAAACTGCCCCGTAAACGCAACCTCATACTCTCGGCACTAAAGGCTATGAAGTGCCTTGATAAGGAGGCAGTCGGGTATCTAGTATCAGTGGTCGACCTAACCAAGGAAGCACCACCAATGGAAGATATTGATGTCGTGCAGGACTATCCCGATGTATTTTCAGAGGAACTACCAGGATTACCACCCGACAGAGCCACCGAGTTTGTGATAGACCTTATACCTGGAGCCGCACCAGTATCAAAAGCACCTTATAGAATGGCTCCTACTGAACTGAAGGAATTGAAAGTGCAACTACAGGAACTGCTGGACAAAGGTTATATTCGACCCAGTATATCACCATGGGGAGCACTGGTATTATTTGTAAAGAAGAAGGACGGTAGCATTTGATTATGTATCGACTATCGGGAGCTGAACAAACTGACAATCAAGAATCGATATCCACTACCTCGGATCGATGACTTGTTCGATCAGTTGTAGGGAGCGAAAGTATTTTCTAAGATCAACCTTCGGTCAGGTTATCATCAGCTGAAGATTAAAGAGGGTGATATTCCTAAGACAGCTTTCAGGACCACATATGGACATTATGAATTCTTGGTCATGTCTTTTGGATTAACAAACGCACCAGCAACTTTCATGGAACTTATGAACCGGGTTTTCCACGACATGTTGGATACGTCGTTTATAGTATTTATTGATGATATATTGGTATATTCCAAGGACAAGGAAACCCATGTTAAGAATCTAAACGCCGCCCTATAGCGTTTAAGGAAAGAGAAGTTGTATGCAAAATTTTCAAAGTGTGAGTTTTGGCTAAGTGAAGTCGCCTTCCTAGGCCATGTGGTATCCGCTGAAGGAATCAAAGTAGAACCCAGCAATATCGAGGCTATTGTAAAGTGGGAAGCACCAAAAAGCGTTGCAGAAATAAGAAGTTTTTTGGGTCTCGCTGGTTATTATCGGTGATTTGTAGAAGACTATTCCTGGATTGCCGTACCTCTCACCAGTTTGACTAAGAAAGGTGAAAAGTTCGTGTGGACAGATAAATGTGAGAAAAGTTTCCAAACATTGAAGACCAGGTTGATATCCGCTCCAATTTTGACTATTCCTGTTCAGGACAGCCATTTACCCTATACATTGATGCATCAGGACTGGGATTAGGATGCGTGCTTAAGCAAGGGGAACAAGTAATTGCTTATGCCTCGAGACAGTTAAAGATACATGAGAAAAATTATCCCACTCATGATTTGGAGTTAGCGGCAGTAGTACATGCTGTCACGATATGGAGACATTACCTATACGGAGAGAAGTTCCAGATTAAGTCGGACCATAAAAGCCTTACTTATTTATTTAATCAGAAGGAGTTGAATATGAGACAAAGAAGATGGCTGGAACTATTGAAAGACTATGATTGTGATATCCAGTATCATTCGGGGAAAGCTAATGTAGTAGCGAATGCGTTGAGTAGAAAGGCGATGATAAAATCTCAAGGGGAGGTTAGTACAACTGCAGCTATATATACTACCGGAATGGTATTCAATCATGGCAATGAGCAATATGTGATAGATACAACGGATGGATCAGCCAACCAAGGGTTTATTCATCGATTTTCAAATATGTTCGCGGCATTGAAGATTATACCGGATATAATGGATGAAGTGAAGACAGCTATCAAATCAGATCCTTATCTGAGAACAATACAAGAAGATATCAAAAAAGATAGGACTAACCCTGAGTTCACCTTGGACGAAGAGAAAGTACTGAAATACAAAGGAAGAATATGTGTACCCGAAACAGAAAATGTAGACATTAGACACCGACTGATGAAAGAAGCCCATACCACCATTTATTCGATACATCTTGGAAGCACAAAAATGTATCATGATCTAAAGAAACTATATTGGTGGAGAGGAATGAAACAGATGTAGCTAAGTTCGTGTCTCAATGCCTAAATTGTCAGAAAGTAAAGGCTAAACGATAAAGACCCGCAGGACTGTTACAGCTGTTACCAGAACCAGCATGGAAATGGGACTGCATCACTATGGACTTCGTCACGGGATTACCACTGACTCCTCGGGTAGTTGACGCAGTTTGGGTGATTGTAGACCGTTTGACTAAGACAGCTCGCTTCATACCGATACGACCTCAGTATACACTGGAAAGGTTAGCAAAGCTGTATGTGGATAATATTATTCGGTTACACGGTGTACCAGAGAGCATTGTATCCGATATAGATTCCAAATTTAGTTCCAAGTTTTAGAAAGGATTGCAAAAGTCTATGGGTACAACATTGAAGTTCAATATTGCATTCCACCCACAGACAGATGGACAGTCAGAGCGTACAATCCAGATTCTAGAAGATATGCTACGCGCATGTGTAATTGATTTCAAAGGATCATGGGATGAAAAGTTACCACTGATCGAGTTCGCTTATAACAATAGCTATCAGGCTACTATACAGATGTCACCATATGAAGCACTGTATGGTAGAAAGTGTCGAACTCTGTTGTTTTGGAATGAAGTTGGAGAACGTAGTATTGTTGGGCCAGAATTTGTTGAAGAGACTTGTTGAGTGGTAGACATTATCAAGGAAAGGGTAAAAACAGCTCAGAACCGTCAGAAGCAATATGCAGATACTCGACGCAGAGATTTTGAGTTCGCTGTAGGTGATAAAGTATTCTTGAAGTTATCGCCTATGCGAGGATTGAAACGGTTCGGATATAAAGGGAAACTCAGTCCAAGATATGTCGGGCCATACGAGATTCCAGCTAAGCGTGGAAAAGTGGTTTATCAGTTAGCACTACCACCATCTATGTCAAGTGTGCATGACGTATTTCATATTTCCCTATTGAAGAAGTATGTCAAGGATCCAACGCACGTTTTGACAATAGATTTACCGGATTTGACTGATGATTTGACATTTGAAGTAACACCAACAGAAATCACCAGCCGAAAGGTTCAACGACTATGTAATTGAGATATCTATTATGTTAAGGTCACTTGGAAAAGTAGAGACATGGAAGAAATTACTTGGGAGGAAGAGAATGCTATGCGGAAGCAATATCCTCACTTATTTGATTCAGAAGGTACGTATAATTTCGGAGATGAAATTTTTATAAGTAGGGGGGAGTTGTACGACCCCTATCAAACTAACCCGGTCTTACCACCGTGAACCAGGTTTACCCATCATGGACGAGACGAATGGACCAAGGGCATGAAGGAGATCGTGATCCCAGGTATCAAATCGACCCAAAAACACTTAATTTAAAGGGAGGGTCGCATACCCAGCAAGGAAGGGTCAGACCCCCCAAGACAGAAAGTCAGGCCCCCTATTTTACAGAGGGGGTCGGACACTTTAGGAAACTAGGGGTCGACGGGATCATCGACCCCTTCATCGACCCCCAGTTGCCGCTAGAAACTGAAATTAGGAAAGTTTCCAAATTTCGATTGGATTCCTTCCAAATCTCAATGGAACTTAGTTTAGGAGTTTCCACCCTATAAATAGGACGTCCCTAAGCCTCTTTCACTCCTTTTACAACCCTAATTGAATTGAGAGAAAGAGGAGAGAAGGAAGAGAAGAAGAAGAGAAGCAAGGGAGAGAAGAAAAAGCAAAAAGGAGAAGAGTTGTAGAGAAGGAGTATTCTTCTCAGGTATGGATACTAATTCCATGAATTTTTACAGACCTTAGGTTAGATAAGGATGAGAGTATGATCTCGGAGAAACCCAAACCATCAACCCATGGTTAGGTTTCCATGGAAAACCATCAGAGATTACATAAAAGCTATATATGTGGATGATTCATGGTTCTAGACCATAGAATGTATGTTGAATGGACTGTAGGAGCAAGCCATAGGACCCCAAACACGAAGAATGGACTAAAAGGAGGAAAATTTACCAAAACCCACAGGGGGTCGCACAGGGGGTCGATGACCATCCGACCCTATGTGACCCTGAGTATCGACCCCCAGGGTTCTGGAAGTCCAGATTAGGGGGGGTCGCACCAGGGGTCGGTCATAACTCAGACCCTACCTCCGACCCCCAGTTAACAGAATGGTTTTGAAAATTTAAATAAATTCTAATTAAATTTTATCGACTTTGTTAGGTCTTCTGGCAATATAATAGCAATATAAAGGTGATTCTAAAGCTTAGAAGAGTATCTATTAGCAAGCTAAGGTGAGGGAACAATACCTAAACTAATTGGTTAATAATAAACTACTTTTATTTTCTTGAGTCCAATGCCATGCTTGATTCTTTGCGAATATGCTTGTAATGTGCATTCAACATGTCATCCAATATTCCTGCTATTATTGCTCATGCATATTTAATTTGGTTTACTTATAACATGATGATGATGATTGATGCTAGGGATAGGCATGTGAATGTTTGTGTATGGTTAGTGTGTTTGATGCGAGTAGGACATCATGGGAAGTGTTAGGCGGTGTTTGATCCAGGCACTTTAGCTCTATCTCTAACTCAAGTCTTGTGCATTAGCATCGTCATATCGCCATTACCTTAGCAGAACTATTGCGACGTAGGGCATCAAGGATGGTCTTGGTCCTTGAGTCCTATACTCTACCGAGGGGCCTTAGCTCTATCTCTACGGGTGCTCTGAGGGAAGCTGGGGTGAGGCCTTGGATACATTGGTTGACATTAGGATTGGTTAGTAGCGAGCCCTGTTTGTAGCCCTAGCCATCAGGGGTTAATTTATTGGTATGGAGTTGTACATCGATAAACGTAACCTTCGTTGTACAATGTTCATTATGGGTGCTGTGGGCGATGGTGAGAGTCATCGGGCGTATCCACACACTCGTGCATAGAGGTGCGATGACCACCTATCCTTTCTATAGCACAGTGCAAACGTAAAACCAGACCAAAGATATGAATTGATTGCATGCATATGTATTGTTGCATTGTTTTGTTTGCTCACTGAGCCGTGATGTGTGCTCACCCTTCGACGTCGAATATTTTTAGTTGATGATGTAGGTACAATCGTTGAAGATTATATAAATGCTCTAGAATACGGGAACGTTGCAGCGATGGTAGCTGAAGATGAAGTGGATACACATGACATCTCTTGCGAGTGCAACTCATGTGTATTCGATTAGATTTTTAGTTTTATCTATTTGGATTTATTAAAGACATGTATTTGATATTTATTTATTTATGTCTTAGTTGATACAGAATAATTTGTTATTTAAATATTGATATCACAATAGATTCTCAGTTCATTTTATTATAAAACTTTCGCTATTGTGTATTTACTCTGATTATGATTATGGATGTATGGGGTTTAGATAACACGGATATAGCCTACTCGAGATCCTGGTTGAACCGTTGGTTTGTTAGCGGTTCATCACACCGTTCTGAATAGTGCGGAATTGGGGTGTGACACCAAAGATATGAACTGAATACATGCATATGTTTGTTGCATTGTTTTGTTTGCTCACTGAGCCATGATGTGTGCTCACCCTTTCGACGTTGAATATTTTAGTTGATGATGCAGGTCTTACTGTGGAAGATTATATGAATGCACCAATGTATGGACATGTTGTTGCGATGGATGTGGAAGCTATGGTGGAGTCGCATGATTCGTCATGCGAGTGCAACTCAAGTATTTTCGATTAGATTTAGTTGTTGGATTATCAGAACATGTAATAGAATATTTTATTTTATTTTATGTCTTTAGTCATTTGGAGATAATTGGATAATTAATTATGTTATCACTGTTAGATACTCAGTTCATTTAAATTAAAGACATCCGCTATTGTTTATTTACTCTGATTATGGTTGTGGTTGTATCTAATTTAATCAAATAGACACGGCCTATATGAGATCCTGGTTGAATCATTGGTCCATAGACGGTTCATCACACCATTCAGATTGGTTCAGAATTGAGGTGTGACAACCCCTGCACCCGCACTCCTACGCCTCAAACAAACCATCATACATGGTTGCATATACTTATAAAATAAAGACTATGCCCTAACGGCGAACCCCGACTCCATTCCCATGGATCAGCGTGCTCCTGCTAGAGCCTAGCATCAAGAACATGGCCCATGTATTGTGCTCCCACAGGCCACACGTCCACCATACCCAAACAATCATACAAATATTCATAGTTGTTATAATGCATTGCATGCTCATACATAGCAATAATGAAAAGCATATAATTAAATAGCAACCTAAGCATGTTACTAGTAAAATAGACATGTTATTTAGGATGCCCTATGTCTAAGGACTAGACCCCTCACTTGATTGCACAAAGTGTGCGGCAATAATCTGAATCCAACCAGAAAGCTTCAGTAATCAACCTTGCCCCATACCTATTTAACATATAAGGATTCATTAGATTGGTTGCATAACTTTTAATTAACATGGACAAGCCTTACATGTCCATACACGAGTCCCAAGACAAGTCGGGAACCCAACGGTTGGTTTCTCAATTCATTATTAGGCAAATTGGTTCAAATTGACTGAATCAGAGGATGGAACCGGTAAAGGGTTCCTCTAGTACAGTCAACCGATTAGCACTTAGAATATTTTCTAAGTGGACAGTATCGGAAGAATAAGCAAATGCTCAATGATCCGGTTGGTTATTCGGTTCCCATACTATTATAAAACCTGGAATTCTAGTAGATTTTTTGGTGGCTTTGTCGGATGATCATTCATCTAGCACTAACTCCTCTTAATCATTAAGCCCAAACGGAGGATCCAAACTAAGCGGATCCATCGGGACCGGTCGAATGGCTGGGGCTAATGTGGAGGATCGTGCCTCTGGGACGAGACTTCGGTACGTTCATTGATTATAAGCTAAGGCATTTGCCTTGGTAGAGTCACGATTTAAGCCAAGCGGACGAACGGACATGTCCGTGGATCCGCTATGAGACACCGGTTCAAACTCAGAAATCAAGTCACGAACCAAGCTTGGTCTCCAAGCTTGGGAGACTTGTTCTCCACTTTAGCATTTCCATTTTAGTTAGTGGAAAACTCGTTCCCACTATTATTAGGCACAATGGGAGCCATTTATGGCTCCAATACTCCTTTAATGGAGTTGGGTTGAACAAAACCTAGATAGAGGTCATAAATGAGATCTCCATAAATAAAGTTTCAACCACCAAGGCTTTAGCATTCATCCCACTAAAGGAAAGAGGAAGGAGAGAAACCTTACCTCTAACAACTCCTTAAAGAGTGGGTAAACCTAAACCTAGGTATTCTAGATCATTAATGTGGTTACCATTAATGGTGCTCAACCATCATGGTTGCTAGCCATAATACCAAGGAAGAAGGAGGATGCTCATTGTACTTACCTCCAAAGGAAAGGCTAGGGTTTGAGTTCCTTGAGCTCAAGCTGTTCCTCTTCTCTTCTCTACTCCTTACTCTCACTCTCACGGTTTCAAGAAAGAGAGAAAGGAGGGCTTGGTCCCCCTTTTATAGAAATCAGGGAGAGAGAAAGTTTTTAACTCAAGTTCAACCGGCTGAACTCAACCGGGAGAACATTCCACTGGTAAAATCCATTGGTAAGGCCTAAATATAGTATATTGGCTATCTCCTTGGCCCAAACATTTTGGGATGCCTATCCCCTTCGCCCAAGGTCTTCTAGGGCACCTTATACTACCAAGTATACATAATGAATACTCACCTAAGGTTCGGTTACCATCATTGGGTTCACATAGGGGATGGAATAGTTCCGCAATCGCTGTACCTTTTTGTTTAAGATTGCCACAGGCTCCATAGTGCATGATAAATCTCTATTAATTTGTGGAACTTTCATACTCAAGACAAGAGAGGGATCATGAAAGTATTTCTTTAGAAGTGAAATGTGAAATACATCATGAACTTCAGATAGTGTGGGCGGCAAAGCCAATTGATATGCCACTTTACCGCTTCTCCTCAAAATCTTATATGGACCAATATATCTGGGACCCAGCTTCCCCTTCTTTCAAAAGCATTGAATACTGCAGCGGGGTGACACTTTGAGGAAAACTTCGTTACCAACTTGAAATTCCAAGTCTTTATGCCGCCCATCAGCATAACTCTTCTGCCTGCTTTGAGCTGCCTTGATTCTTTTCCTAATCAGATCTACTTTATCATAAGTATCTTGTATGATATCAGGCCCCAATATTTTGCGCTCACCTACCTCATTCCAATACAACGGAGTTCTACACTGCCTACCACAGTACCTTATATGGAGTAGCGCCAAATGTAGTCTGATAACTATTGTTATAGGAAAATTCTATCAACGACAGATATTTGTCCCAACTGCCTTTGATATCCAAAGCGTAAGCTCGAAGCATGTCCTCCAAAATCTATACTGTGCGCTCAGATTGTCCATCAGTCTCTAGATGAAATGTCATACTGAACTTCAATTCGGTGCCCATAGCCATTTGTAAACTGTCCATGGCTTGGAAGTGAATCTTGGATCTCTATCTGATACAATTCTTGTAGGCACACCTTGTAATCTCACTATGTTGTCAACATATAGCTTGGCCAACATGTCCATAGTGTATGTTGGCCTAACAGCTATGAAACTGGCTACCTTTGTGAGACGATCGACGATTACCTAAACTGCATCTACATTGTTTGGTGTCAAGGGTAATCCTGTCACAAAGTCTATGGTGATATGATCCCACTTCCACTCCAGGATTGATAATGGTTGAAGTAGCCCAGTGGGTCTTTGTCTATCTGGCTTCACTTGCTGACAAGTAAGGCACTTGTACACAAAAGATGCCACATCAGCTTTCATACTTCTCCACCAATAGGACTTCTTTAAATCCTGATACATCTTGGTACTGCCAAGATGCATTGAAAAAGGAGAGGAATGAGCTTCAATCATGATGGTCTCCTTCAGTGATTGGGAAAATTCTCGCACACATGCCCTACCTCTGTATCTTATCAACCCCATACTGTCCACAGAGAAGTCTAGGTCTTGCTTTCTTATTTCAACATCATGCTTGAGAGTCTTCAAATGAACATCATTGTCACTAGCATCTTTGATCTCATCAAGCAGGGTAGGCTGAATAATCAATGTATCGAGTAGCACTGTTGTCGCCTCAATCCATTCTGACAGAATAGTATCAGTGGTAGAGGCTTCAATCTTTGGAGGAGCTTTAAGAACCAATGTATGGGCCATTGTCACACCCCAATTCTGCACATTTCAGAATGGTGTGATGAACCGCTAAACAACCAACGGTTCAACCAGGATCTCAAATAGGCTATCCCCGCGTTACCTGAACCTTCATATACTCACCACCATAAACAGAGTAAATACACAATAGCGGAAGTCTTATAAATAAATGAACTGAGAACTAAAATGATATTCATAAATAATAGCAAATTATTCTGTGTTTAACTGAGACATAAATATTTAAGTACCAAATACATGTCTTATAAATCCAATAAAGAAACCTATAAAAATCTCTAGTCAAATACACATGAGTTGCACTCGCAAGAGGAGTCGCGTGTATCATCTTCAGCTCCAGCGTCCATTGCTGCTACCGTCCCGTACATAGGCGCATTCATGTAATCTTCAACTGTGTAACCTGCATCATCAACTAAAAATATTTGACGTCGAGGGGTGAGCACACAACATGGCTCAGTGAGTAGCCAAAACAATGCAACATTACATATGCATGCACATTCATTTATCTCGTTGGTCTGGTTTATAGTTTGCAATGCACAATAGAAAGGTTGGGTGGTCAAAGGTTAACGTTTATTGACACCGCCTCTATACACAGGGTGTGGAAGCCCGCCCGAAGGTTAACGTTTATCGTCATCCCCATCCACCCTACCATAACATTATACAACAAAGGTTAACTTTTATTGCTATATAATGCTATACCAACACGTAAGCCCCTGTTAGCGAGGGCTTACAAACTGGGCTCGCTACTAACCAATTCTAATGCCAAACAGTGTATCCAAGGCCTCACACCAGCATCCCTCAGAATGTCCATAGAGATAGATCTAAGGCCCCCCAGTAGAGTCAGAGACTACAAGGACCGAGACCACCTCCCCTGATACCCTACGACACAATAGTTCTGCTAAGGTAAGGGCGATACGACGATGTCAATGCACAAAACATGGGTTAGAGATAGAGCTAAAGTGCTGAGACCCACCAAAGGTTAACGTTTATTGACGTTCTCATCACACCTCCCCTAATACTCGCTCGCATCAAGTACATCAACCACACACATACAAGCACATGCCTATTCCTATCATCATCATCATCATGATGTTATAAACAATAAAGTGAATATGCATGAACAAGTAATAGAAATATTGGATGGCATGCTGTATGCACATTACAAACATATTTGCATAGAGTCAAACATGGCATAGGACTCAAGAATTAGAAAACAGTTTATTATTAACCGATTTAGTTTGGAGTTAAGGTTCCTCACCTTAGTTTGCTATAAAATACTTTTCCAAGATTTAAAATCACCTCTACAGTGTTATTATAATTCTAGCAAACCTAATAAAGTCGATAGAATTTAATTAGAATTAATTCCGAATTTAAAAACCATACTGTTAACTGAGGGTCGATCAGAGGGTCGATGCTCAGGATACATAGGGTCGATGGGTCTATCGACCCTACCCTCTGTCTGAACTTCCTGAATGCTGAGGGTAGATGGTCAGGGTGCCTAGGGTCGATGGGTCTATCGACCCTGTGTGCGACCCTCGGTGCACTCTGGTCCAATTTCCACTTTTTAATTCATTCTTCATGTTTGGGGTCATATGGCTTGCTTCCTCATTCCATTAAACATTCATTCCATGGTCTGAACCCATGATTCATCCTCCTAGATGGCTTTCATGCATTATCCTATGTTTTTCCATGACAACCTAACCATGAACGGATGGTTTGGGTTTCTCCGAAATCCTATACTCAACCATATCTAACCTAAGGTCTGTAGAAACTCATGGAATTAGTATCCATACCTGAGAAGATTACTTTTCTCTGGAAATTCTTCTCCTTTTTGCTATGTCTTCTTCCTTGCCTCCTTTCTTCCTCTTTTCCTTCTTCTCTCTTTCTCTCAATTCAATTAGGATTGTGAAAGGAGTGAAAGTGGCTTAGGGACGTCCTTTAAATAGAGTAGGAATGTCCTATAATAGTCCCATTGAGATTTTGAAAGAATCCCAATCGAAAATTAAGAAATTTCCTAATTTTAGTTTCTGTAGTAAGTGATGGTCGATGATCCCGCGGACCCTGTGGTCTGACACTGTCCGACCCTCTCCCAAATTTTAAGGGTCTGAGTTTCTGTTTTGGGAGGGTCGACCCTGTTTAGCTGGGTATGCGACCCTTTCTCTATTTTAAGTATTTTTTGGTCGATTTGATACCTGGGATCTCGCTCCTTCATGCCCTTGGTCCAATTGACTCGACCATGATGGGTGAACCTAGTTCAAGGTGGTAAGACCGGATTAGTTTGACACGGGTCTTACAACTCCCCCCAACTTATAAAAATTTCGTCCTCGAAATTGGACGTACCTTCTGAATCAAATAAATGAGGGTATTGCTTCCGCATAGCATTTTCTTCTTCCCATGTAACTTCTTCCATGTCTCTACTTTTCCATGTGACCTTAACATAATAGATATCTCTGTTGCGTAGACATTGAACCTTTCGACTAGTGATTTTCGTTGGTGTTACTTCAAATGTCAAATCATCAGTCAATTCTGTCAAAACATGTGTTGGGTCTTTGACATACTTCCTCAATAAGGATATGTGAAATACGTCATGCACACTTGACATAGATGGTGGTAGTGCTAACTGATAAGCTACTTTTCCACGCTTAGCCAGAATTTCATATGGCCCGACATATCTTGGACTTAGTTTCCCTTTTTGTCCGAACCTTTTCAATCCTTGCATAGGCGATACCTTCAAAAATACTTTATCACCTATGGCGAACTCTAGATCTCTTCGTCGAGTATCCGCATATTGCTTATGACGGTTCTGAGCTGTTCTTACTCTTTCCTTGATAATGTCGACCACTCGACAAGTCTCTTCAACAAATTCTAGTCCAACAATACTACGTTCTCCAACTTCATTCCAGAACAAAGGAGTTCGACACTTTCTGCCATACAGTGCTGCATAAGGTGACATCTGTATAGTAGCCTGATAGCTATTGTTATAAGCAAACTCGATCAATGGTAACCTTTCATCCCATGATCCCTTGAAATCAATTACACATGCTCGTAGCATATCTTCTAGAATCTGAATTGTGCGCTCTGACTGTCCATCTGTCTGTGGGTGGAATGCAGTACTGAACTTCAACGTTGTACCCATAGCCTTTTGCAATCCTTCCCAAAATTTAGAAGTAAATTGTGGATCTCTATCCGACACAATGCTTTCTGGTACACCGTGTAAGCGAACAATGTTATCCACATACAGCTTTGCTAACCTTTCCAGTGTATACTGAGGTCGTATAGGTATGAAATGAGCTGTCTTTGTCAGACGGTCTACAATCACCCAAACTGCGTCTACTACTCGAGGAGTCAATGGTAGTCCCGTGACGAAGTCCATAGTGATGCAGTCCCATTTCCATGCTGGTTCCGGTAACGGCTGCAATAGTCCTGCGGGTCTTTGTCGTTCAGCCTTTATTTTTTGACAATTTAGGCATTGAGACACAAACTTAGCTACATCTGCTTTCATTACCCTCCACCAATATAATTTCTTTAGGTCATGATACATCTTTGTACTTCCAGGATGTACCGAGTAGATGGTGGTGTGGGCTTCTTTCATGAGTCGGTGTCTAATGTCTACACTTTCTGTTTCGGGTACACATATTCTTCCTTTGTATTTCAATACCTTCTCATCATCCAAGGTGAACTCAGGGTTAGTTCTACCTTTCTCAATATCTTCGTGTACTGTTCTCAGATAAGGATATGCTTTGATAGCTGTCTATACTTCATCCACTATATCCGGTATAATCTTCAATGCCACGAACATATTCGAAAACCGATGAATAAACCCTTGGTTGGCTGATCCATCCGTTGTGTCTATCACATACTGCTCGTTGCCGTGATTGAATACCATTCCGGTAATGCACATTGCCGCAGTCGTGCTAACTTCTCCTTGAGATTTTATCATTGCTTTTCTGCTCAATGCATCTGCTACTACGTTCGCTTTTCCTGGATGATACTGGATATCACAATCATAGTCTTTCAATAGTTCCAGCCATCTTCTTATCCTCATATTCAACTCTTTCTGATGAAGAGATAAATAGGACTCTTAACCTAAAATTATTCTCCATTTAGATAATGTCTCCAAGTCTTGATTGCATAATTCATCACCGGTAACTCCAAGTCATGAGTAGGGTAACGCTTCTCATGCTCCTTTAGTTTTCTTGAAACGTATGCAATCGCTTATTTACCTTGCATCAATCCGCATCCTTGATCCAATCTGAAAGCCCCGATGGATAGGGTAAAAGGTTCCCTTGGTACCGAAATGATCAAGATGGGAGTTGATATCAACCTTACCTATGTTTTTTGGAAACATTCATCACACTTGTAGGTTCAAATAAATTCCTCTCTCTTCCTGGTTAGCTTGGTAAGAGGTTTTGCGATCTTAGGGTGGTCCTCCAAGCATCGTCTGTAATAATCAGCTAAAACCAAGAAACTTCTTATCTTCATAATATTCCATACAATTGCTTCTATCTGAATAGGGTCCACTTTAATCCCTTTATATGATGCTACGTGATCTAAGAAGATCATTTTGTTTTATCATGTCTCATGTTTCTTGGACTTGACATGAAGCTTTTCACTTCTCAGCTGTTGTGAAGCTGTTCTAAAATCCGTTGTATGAGTTGTTTCATTCTTGGAATAAACCAAAATGTCATTTATGAAAACTATGACCGACGTGTCCAACAGGTCATGAAACACCCAGTTCATCAGTTCCATAAAAGACGTAAGGGCATTGGTTAATCCAAATGTTATAATCGAGAACTCATAATGTCCAATCCCGATTCTAAAAGCTATCTTCGAGATATTTCTGTCCAAAATCCTTCCGCTGATGATATCTTGATCGAAGATCAATCTTAGAAAATACCTTTGCTCCTTGCAACTATTTAAACCAGTCATCGATCTGAGGTAGTAGATATCGATTCTTGATCTTGAACTTGTTTAGTTCCCAGTAGTCTATGCATAATCTGACACTACCGTCCTTCTTCTTTACGAGTTGCGTTGGCGCTCTCCATGATACAATACTTAGCTGATTAGGACCTTGGTCTAGTAACTCTTGTAGTAGAGTCTCAATTCCTTCAATTCTATAAGAGCTATTCATAGGTGCCTTTGACACAAGTATCGTCCTTGGGTAACAAGTCGATGACGAACTCGGTCACTTAATCAGATGGTAACCCGATAAGTTTCTTGGAAACACATAAGGAATTTATGCATTACATCAATATCTTCCATCTGTGGTGCTTCTTTGGTAATGTATACTATAGATACCATATATCCAACTTCCTTCTCTTCAAAGCATCTCTTCGCCTTTAGCATAGAGCGGATCCGTTTTAACTTCCTAGGCAACATACTCCCCATGATACTAAATCATATGCTGTTTTTATTCTTGAATGATAGCCTCTTCTATGCACATAACAACTTTGTAGAGTGTTGAGACAGCCAGTATATCCCTAAGATGACGTTAAAGTCTGCCATCTCAAGTCTAATTAGGTTGCGTCGAAATTTCATCCATCCATTAATATGATTCAATCATTGTTCATAACACTCATCTAAAACAACATTTAGTCCAAAAGTGCTTGAACTAGCAAAATCTGATGTAAAGGTCTTAAGAGCTTGTCCAGTTCCTTCATCTCTTTTAATTTTTCAAGGACTATCATCAAAATCTCATATTGCATTCATTAGCTTGTATTTCTTTTATCCTTGCTGTTCTACCTTGCTCTCTCTTCCATATACCTCGAAACATACCTTGTGATTGTTACTTCATATCCCAAGTCTATCTATAAGCATTAGGGTATATGCTTATAAATTCATTAATTCAGCCAAACTATTTTGGTCTTTACTTAATCATATCCCTCAACATTGGGCATAACTCAATTATCATTTTATTAAATCGAGTACTACTTATGCCATGACGTTATCCTTATATCCACTCATAAATTTGCCTTTAGGAATCTTCTATCTTGTTAAATTCATACCGATATAACCATCTTTAACTTTACTTGAGGTGCTATCTACTCTTTCCTAGTTACTCTTGATAGTTTTCACTTTTTTCTCATGCACTCTTTTATAGACATGGTTCATATCCACCCATTTAGAAATCTCAAAATAGATTCTCCATTACTTCATCTGAGGTTCATTGGCTATAGTATTTAGTCTGAATCTAATCATCTTCCTTCCAATAATTCTATTACCACTAATCATCTTTATCAACAAAGGTCAGGGAGTGTATGAATCAAAATGTCCATCCAAAAGTGATTCACTTCCTTCTGTCGATTTAGCATAATGACAACACTTGCTTTATCTAGTGAACCTAGGTTTAAAGAATCAGGAGTAAATCTGTGGTAATCCAACCGCATCCAAAGGTCGTAAGGTTGCACGGTGGTCCAAATACATGGAATAGAGATTTTTCAGTTCTTAACCTCATGGTTATAGGTTCTATCGAATATATAATGCCATTGGTCAAGGCACTACAAGAGTAAATCTAGAGAAGCTTTCATACATCAGTAAACCAGGTATAAATCTGGAGAAAGATTTCGTACATTAGTAAATCAGGTATAAATCAGAAGATGTACGCTCAACACGATTAAACATTTAACTATTCATTCAGTTCATATCTCTGTTCATGTTGTTGATCATGAGAGTGGTTCAGATTGGTATAATCAGGACTAAGACTAAAGAAACAATATCTATAACTCCAATTGACAGGTTAAATCAAGAAGGTATCCTGTCAAGGTACGAGAATTAAGATCAAGTATGTGCATCCTCTATAATCATAAGAGTAAGTCAATAATGCATCGCATCCTATATAAACATATCTACTTAGATGGCCATTATCCTCTTATCTTTGTTTGGATTTAGCCTGAGATCTTTTCCTTTATCTCTACAGGGGTTTTGGCATTACTAGCCATTTTCCTTCTTCTTCTGTCTTACATCGAGTTTCACATCTTGTGAGTATCAACTCGGTATTCTAATTTTCTGCTTTACAGAAGCTCCCTTCTTGCTACTGTACTATATCCTTGTATACTTGGACAACTACCCAACTATAGATATTACCCTATACTATTTGTGTATTAGGATAATTTTTGGTCTTCTCTTTCTGTTTGAGTGTATATATATAGTTCCACCTTTTATATGTACATTATCGTCTTATTTAATTTCTGTCTCAACCAACACAGGTGCTTATGGTTTGTTTGTATTAAAGCTATTAATTTATCCTAACTCAGTTCATGGACTCCAGTGGAAGTATTCAGGTTTAATGGGTAAGGCCTACGAGATGCTCTGACACCAAGTTGTCACACCCCAATTCCACACATTTCAGAATGGTGTGATGAACCGCTAAATAACCAATGGTTCAACCAGGATCTCAAATAGGCTATCCCCGCGTTACCTGAACCTTCATATACTCACCACCATAATCAGAGTAAATACACAATAACAGAAGTCTTATAAATAAATGAACTGAGAACTAAAATGATATCCATAAATAATAGCAAATTATTCTGTGTTTAACTGAGACATAAATATTTAAGTACCAAATACATGTCTTATAAATCCAATAAAGAAACCTATAAAAATATCCAGTCAAATACACACGAGTTGCACTCGCAAGAGGAGTCGTGTGTATCATCTTCAGCTCCAGCATCCATTGCTGCTACCGTCCCGTACATAGGCGCATTCATGTAATCTTCAACTGTGTAACCTGCATCATCAACTAAAAATATTCGACGTCGAGGGGTGAGCACACAACACGGCTCACTGAGTAGCCAAAACAATGCAACATTACATATGCATGCACATTCATTTATCTCTTTGCTCTGGTCTATAGTTTGCAATGCGCAATAGAAAGGTTGGGTGGTCAAAGGTTAACGTTTATTGACACCACCTCTATACACAGGGTGTAGAAGCCCGCCCGAAGGTTAACTTTTATCATTGTCCCCATCACCCTACCATAACATTATACAACAAAGGTTAACGTTTATTGCTATATAATGCTATACCAACACGTAAGCCCCTGTTAGCGAGGGCTTGCAAACTGGGCTCGCTACTAACCAATCCTAATGCCAAACAGTGTATCCAAGGCCTTACCCCAGCATCCCTCAGAATGTCCATAGAGATAGAGCTAAGGCCCCCCGATAGAGTCAGAGACTACAAGGACCGAGACCACCTCCCCTGATACCCTACGACATAATAGTTCTGCTAAGGTAATGGCGATACGACGATGTCAATGCACAAGACTTGGGTTAGAGATAGAGCTAAAGTGCTGAGACCCGCCAAAGGTTAACGTTTATTGATGTTCTCATCACACCTCCCCTGATACTCGCTCGCATCAAGTACATCAACCACACACATACAAGCACATGCCTATTCCTATCATCATCATCATCATCATGTTATAAACAATAAAGTAAATATGCATGAACAAGTAATAGAAATATTGGATGGCATGCTGTATGCACATTACAAACATATTTGCATAGAGTCAAACATGGCATAGGACTCAAGAATTAGAAAATAGTTTATTATTAACCGATTTAGTTTGGAGTTAAGGTTCCTCACCTTAGTTTGCTATAAAATACTTTTCCAAGCTTTAAAATCACCTCTGCAGTGTTATTATAATGCTAGCAAACCTAACAAAGTCGATAGAATTTAATTAGAATTAATTCTGAATTTAAAAACCATGCTATTAACTGAGGGTCGATCAGAGGGTCGATGCTCAGGATACATAGGGTTAATGGGTCTATCGATCCTACCCTCTGTCTGAACTTCCCGAATGCTGAGGGTCGATGGTCAGGGTGCATAGGGTCGATGGGTCTATCGACCCTGTGTGCGACCCTCGGTGCACTCTGGTCCAATTTCCACTTTTTAATTCATTCTTCATGTTTGGGGTCCTATGGCTTGCTTCCTCATTCCATTAAACATTCATTCCATGGTCTGAACCCATGATTCATCGTCCTAGATGGCTTTCATGCATTATCCTAGGTTTTTCCATGACAACCTAACCATGAACGGATGGTTTGGGTTTCTCCGAAATCCTACACTCAACCATATCTAACCTAAGGTCTGTAGAAACTCATGGAATTAGTATCCATACCTGAGAAGATTACTTTTCTCTGGAAATTCTTCTCCTTTTTGCTAAGTCTTCTTCCTTGCCTCCTTTCTTCCTCTTTTCCTTCTTCTCTCTTTCTCTCAATTCAATTAGGGTTGTGAAAGGAGTGAAAGTGGCTTAGGGACATCCTTTAAATAGAGTAGGAATGTCCTATAATAGTCCCATTGAGATTTGGAAAGAATCCCAATCGAAAATTAGGAAATTTCCTAATTTCAATTTCGGCAGTAAGTGAGGGTCGATGAGAGGGTCGATGATCCCATCGACCCTGTGGCCTGACACTGTCCGACCCTCTCCCAAATTTTAAGGGTCTGAGTTTCTGTTTTGGGAGGGTCGACCCTGTTTAGCTGGGTATGCGACCCTTCCTCTATTTTAAGTGTTTTTGGGTCGATTTGATACCTGGGATCTCGCTCTCCTTCACGCCCTTGGTCCATTTGACTCGACCATGATGGGTGAACCTGGTTCAAGGTAGTAAGACCGGATTAGTTTGACACGGGTCTTACAGCCATATTACGCCCTTCTTCACGTTCTGCTGACTCAAGGGTTTTCCCTTCCAATATGACTAATGACTTCCTGCTAAGAGCATCAGCCACCACATTGGCCTTACCAGGGTGATACTAAATGATGCAATCATAATCCTTTAATAGCTCCAACCACCTTCACTGTTTCATATTTAGTTCCTTCTGGTTGAACAAATGGGTCAGACTCTTGTGATCTGACATTATGCAGAATGTCACACCCCAATTTTGGACTAACCAATGGTGTGATGAACTGTCATGAAAATCAACGGTTCAATCTAGGATCTTATATAGGCTATGTCAACCATGTTAAACTAAAACACATTACACAATAATAATCAAAGTAAATAATAAATAAATAATGAAATTCTTATTAATAATGAACTGAGAGTCTACAGTGATAATTAAATATTTAACAAGTTATTTTCAAGTAACTAAAAAATAATTAATACTGATTACAAGTATCACAATACGAAAGTTAACCACTAAGCATAAACATAGTTGAAACACGAGCTTGACGAGCCATATTCGTCCTCCACAGCTTGCACATCCATAGCCGCTGCATGTCCACACGTTAGTATATTCATATAATCTTCAACCGTAATACCTGCAACATCAGAAACTAAAAAAATTATGCGAACGAGGGTCAGCTCTCCAACTTGAGCTCAGTGAGTAAACAAAACAATGCAACAAACATATGCATGCATTCAATTCATATCTTTGATCTGGTTTATAAGTTTGCAATATGCTATAGAAAGGTTTGGTGGCCCCCGCACCTCTATACACGAGTGTATAAATCCACTCAATGGATCAAACCCCATTGTCGTCCCACATGCACCCACCATGGAATAGAGATAGAGCTAAAGTGTCTGGATCAAACACTGCCAACACTTCCCCTGATGCCCTATCCATACTAATACGTAAGCCCCTATTGGCGAGGGCTTACAAACTGGGCTTGCAACTAACCAATCCTAATGCCAAACGGTGTATCCAAGGCCTCACCCCAGCATCCCTCAATACGTCCATAGAGATAGAGCTAAGGCCCCCCTAGCAAAGTTAGAGATCATACGGTCCGAGACCACCTCCCTTGATGCTCTACGATGTAATAGTTCTACTAAGGTAATGGCGATACGACGATGTTAGTGGGCGAGACTTGAGTAGAGATAGAGCTAGAGTCTGGTGACGAGGTCAAAGACCACCATGCCACGTCCTCCCCCTGATGCTCCACTCGCATCCAACACACCAACCGCACACATACATTCACATGCCTATTCCTAGTATTATCATCATCATCATGTTATAAATAAACAGAATTAAATATACATGAACAATAATAGTAAGAATATTGGATGACATGTGAGATGCACATTACAAGCATACAAGCATAGAATCAATCATGACATTGGACTCAATAAAGTAAATAGTTTATTATTATCTAATTAGTTTATGTCTTGTTCCCTCACCTTTGATCGATGCTTGTTCCTCTTCCAAGCTTTGTAAATCACTTTTGGACCACTTGGAAACCTAATAAATTTATGGATTATAAGTTAGAGTTCATATTCATTAATTACAGTGTTTAAATGTCCCATTTGGGATCAATCAGACCTTCGAAAGCTGAGTGGTCATAGGTGTGGCTGCACCTGTAGTCTCAATTTCTGCGACCACATGGTGTGGGGTAGATACGTGTGGTCGCATAACATGTGACCACACACATGCGACCACACCCTCCCTGGAAATTTCCCAAGGGTGTGTGGTTGAACATATGTGCCTCGTGTGGTCGATCAAACTGCGACCCCATGAGTGCTGGTCTACTTTTCACTCTTATTCCAATACTTTCATGTCTTGATTGCTTGGCCTATTAAGATCCTTCCTATGATTGTTCTATGGCTTAAAATTCACACTTTTACATAATTCTTCACTTTAATCCATTCTCCAAGGATCCCTTAGAGTTTTCTCCATGGTCTTAGGATTTAGATCTTCCTTTGAATCACTATCTCCTCCATGATCTATTCTAGGCATTCAACTGATGTAGCAGATATTTTCATACCTTAAACTTATTGAAGAATCAGAGCTCTCTCTGAAATTCCTTCTCTTAGTCTTCCTCTTTAATTCTCTTTCTCTTCCTCCTCTTCTCTTTCTCTTTCTTTTGGTTTAAGTTCTAAAAGAATGAAATAGGCTAAGGGACGTCCTATATATAGAGGGAAACCCTCCATATAGTGTCCTACTTTGATTAGAAAAGAACCCCCTTCAGATTAGGAAGGTTTCCTGATTACAGAGTCGGTTATAACATCGTATGGTCACACGTGGGGTCGCAGAACCTATTGACCATACGTCTGCGACCACACGTCCCAGACTCCAATGGTCTCATTATTCTGAGGTGTGGTCGACCCCACCTTTTTAGGTATGTGACCACATGCTCCTAATTAGATGATTTTGGGTTCAATTTCATACCTAGCCTTGTGGTTTCTTCACGCACTTGATCCGTTTGGTCCGACCATGATAGGAAGACCTGATACAAGGTGGTAAGACCGGGTTAGTACGATATGGGTCTTACACATAATGTTTCTCCAAATAGGTAGTGACGCCATATTTTTAGGAAGAAGACAATTGCTGCAAACTCCAGATCATGGGTGGGATAATTCTTCTCATGCACCTTTAGTTGTCTCGAAGCATAAGCTACAACATAGTCGTTTTACATGAGTACACCACCTAACCCATACTTTAAAGCATCTGTATGGACAATGAATTTAATCCCCCATTTCAGATGGGATGGTTAAAACTGGAGTGGAGACTAGCTTCTGTTTGAGAGTCTAAAAACTTTCCTTACATTTATCCTACCACTCAAATTTTATACCCTTCTTGGTTAATCCGGTTAGTGGTATTGCTATGCGGGAAAATCCCTCAATAAATACCTGTAATAGCCTGCCAATCTTAGGAAACTTCTAACCTCTGTCATTGAAGTGGGTGTCTTGTAGTCCATAACTGCCCTGACCTTTCCAGGGTCTACTACTAATACTTCAACTAATATAACATGCCCCAAGAATGTTATTTGTTTGAGCCAAAACTCGTACTTCTTGAATTGGGCATACAATTTTTCCTGTCTCAACTTCTGCAATGCCAAGCGGAGGTGCTCCACATGGGTGGTATCATCGGGTGAGTAGATGATGATGTCATCGATGAAAATGATGAAAAACGTATCTAAGAACTCATGGAATACCCAATTCATGAGCTCCATAAATGAGGCTGGAGCATTTGTTAATCCAAAGAACATGACCAAAAGCTCAAAGTAGCCATACCTTGTCCTGAATGCTGTCTTGGGCATATCACTCCCCTTAATCTTCAACTGGTGATAGCCCAACCGTAGGTCTATCTTCGAAAACACGCTTGTCTCCTAGAGTTAGTCGAATAAGTCATCGATTCAGGACAAGGGATACCGGTTCTTGATTTTTAACTTGTTCAGATCCCAATAATCAATGCACAAACAGATACTCCCGTCCTTATTCTTCACAAATAGCACCGGTGCTCCCTAAGGTGAGATATTGGGTCTGATGAAACCCTTGTCTAGTAGCTCTTGAAGCTGTACCTTGAGTTCTTTTAACTCAATAGGGGTGATATGGTAAGGAGCCTTAGAAGTAGGAGCTGCTCTTGGGACTAAGTCGTTCACAAACTTTGTTTTCTGATCTGGTGCTAGACCAGGTAGCTCCTTAGGAAATATATCGGAGAATTCATTGACTATCAATATGTCTTCCAATCTTGACATCTCGGCTTCGGTATCCAATATCGATACTTGATAAATTTCACACCCTTGGTGTATGAGTTTAGATGCTTGTAGTGTCGATAAAAATAACTTGTGACATTTTCCGGTCTTGTTGCCGGTGTAAACAAAGGCTTCTCCAGCAGTAGGCTAGAACAAAATCTTGTGCTTGGAACATAAAATCATAAAATGTTGGCTTGGTGCTTCGCCAACCAATCCATTCCCAGAATTACCTTAAAATCTTTTATCTCAAGGCAGACGAGGTTAGATTCCAATGCTTTATCCTCTATGACCATGTCACACGGTCCATAATAGTCTTCTAGACCGGACTTGGATCCCACAGGTGTATGTACTATCAGTGCACAAGTCATCTTGCGTGATGGCTGTAAGCACCCCATTTTTGCCATCCCTAACTAAACAAAGTCTACTGAAGTGTAGACAACAAAGTGGGAGAGATAAGAGAAAGTTTAGAAAATATAGGGGAGGCGAGTAAAACTCTCTCAAAAATGACAGTCAATCAGTCTCGGCATGCTCTCCATTGTGTTTTGAGAAAAACTGAGATGATCCCCAATGTCCAGGAGGCTAAGTAGAACCATATGGCAAGTTGGTGGGTCCCAATGCAAGATTTAGATTTTTAGCTATACTTTGACATGATTTTTGGTGGGCCCCGCATCAAGGTCATGGGCTACAACCTACATGAATGCGTAGGTCTTGGAAATACCTTTGAAATGAGACTAGAATTGCTCAGTTCTAATGTTAAATGAAGAAGATATGGTGATTTTAGTATGGGAATAAGAATAAGGGTATTTTCTGAAAATTAATAGGAATCCAGGGGCCTGCATGCAAATTATCGTAAGCTTAATTATTTAAACTTCAGTTTCATAATTTTATTATCTGACGTCCAAATCAGGTGATTCAAATTTCAATGTGTTCCATTTTTTGTGCTCTACAAACTGGACGTGGAAAATCCGAGGCAATGATGGTCAAAAGATTTCATGCGGAGGTGCAAGCCAAAATGGCCCGTGAATGATAGAGAGAGAAAACCCAGTCAACTCAGCTCAATCCAAGTCAGTCTTAACCTAATCCAATCAACCCAAGTCAGACCAGTCTGGACCAAACCGGTTCACCCATATGCATAGCATTTATATGTATTATATATTGTACACTATATATATACGTATGTTATTAAATGTATGTATATATATGTATGTAATATATATTATTATATATAGAAGATGGAATCCAAGTAGGGGAAAATATTTGGCCAGCTTGGGAAGAAATTAAGAGAAGGTAAGAAATCCAATTGATTGGGAAATAAAGAAAATAAGAGAAAGGTGAGACAGAGAAGAGAATAGAGAGAGATTAAAAAAAAGAAAGACAAGCTGGAGAAAGAGATAAAAAGAGTCGATGGACGACTCCAATACTAGAGAAAGGAAAGAATATTTTGAGAGAGAGGGAGAAGATCCGATTGAAGAAAAGAGGAAAGAATTGAAAAAAAGAAAGAAGGCCTCTATATGGAATCTAAGAGCGAATAGAAAAGGAAAAATCAAAAGAGAGATGGAGAAAGGAAAGAAGAGAAAAAGGGGATCTAAATGAGACCAAATAGAAAGAGAGATGGGGAAAGGAAAGAAGAGAACGGAGCACGTCGGGGCAGCTCTAAAGGAGGAAATCTGAGAAAGAAAAAATTCAGAGAGAAAAGAGAAAAAACTCAGAAACGGAGGAAAAGGGATTCAGTTTGAGAGAGAGTGGAAAGCCCGAGAATTGAAGGAAGAGAATAGAGAGACGGGAAGGGATTGAGTTTGAGAGAGTGGAAAGCCCGAGTGAAAAAGAAGAGAAGGCTGAGAGAAATCAGAGAGACCTGAAACGAAATAGAGAAGAGAGGAAGCAATTGGAGAATAGAGGAAGCATCGAGAAGGGAGAAGGAAGAAGAGCAAAGGAGGTAAGTCCCCCTTGTTTAATTTTCTTACTTGCTGTACCAACCTGGTTCGTCATCTCCACTTGCTACCACACTACTGAACCTTACATGCGATACTCCCTTCACAATTGATATCCCAATCCAACACCTCACCATCCACTTGATTCCACAAGCCACCTATACTGATCACTAACCAAGATAACCCCATTGCTGCAGTCCTAAAACCAAACCTATCACCACCTCATACAACCTAGCCTTCCATTAATCCAAACCCATCTCCCTGATCCTATACTTGCACAAAACGAGCCAGCCGCTTCTACTCTAAACCTGGTTTTGTTTCCCTTGCTGTTGAACTCAATACATCTCATGGCCAGGCAGCCTCCACCTCATCAGACCACTGAATACCACTTGTAATCCCTGCAGCAAACCCAAGCCAAGTCTCCACCGACCAACACCTGTTATCCCATGCAACTTTGTTAAAGATATCCAGCAAACTCACTTGTCTTCTTTATCACCTACCCATGATAACCATCACCAAACCACCCGATTATCCCTCTGATCATACACCACCAAAAACCTGATCATACAATGGTCCAGCCTTGTGTCTGAAATTCCATGTGATAAAAATTGATCTGAGCACTTGGGTTTCATGAGATAAAATTGATCCATGTGTTTGAATTGATCCAATTATGAAATTTGTATGGATTTGATCCAATTTTGCATAAATTAAATGAAATTGATCTTATCATGTGAATTTTGATGAAATTGAAATTGATCCGATTATGTAGAATTTTCATGACATTGAAGTTGATCCAATCATATGTGGAAATTAAATGAAATTGATCCATATGCTTGGAATTTTGATGAAAAGAAATTGATCCATATGCTTGGAATTTTGATGAAATTGAAATTGATCCCATATGCTTGGAATTTTTGATGAAATTGGACCATTGACGTTGGAATTATGATCTGATTAAAATTGGACCATTGATCTTTGAATTTGATAACTAGATTAGGACCTTTGATCTTGGAGTTCTGATTTGATCCACTGATCATAATTTACCTTGATTTGAGTAATCTGAATGGTTAGATTATTAATTTGAGTAATCTAAACCATTGGATTGTCATCAAAAGGGATTTTAATCAATCTTCATGGTTAGATTATCATGATAAGCGATCTGAACCATTAGATTATCTTTGGGAGTGATTGGAATAAATTTGAATGGTTGGATTATCATTAGGAATGATTTAAATAGTTATATTTTCATCATATTGTATTTTAGAAGAATTTGAACCATTAGATTGACATCATGAGTGATATAAATGAATCTGGACCATCAGATTGTCTTGATGATTGATGTAAATGAATCTGAACAATTAGATTATCATCATGTGTGATTTAAATAAATTTGAACCATAAAATTATCATGATGAAGTGATTTAAAAAAATCCGAACCATTGGATCCTAGCATGATCATAACTAAATTTGATGTGAGATTTGAGCCTTTGATCTTGAGTGTTTTGAAGATACCAGAGTGTTGATCTTAATGATAATATTTTAAAGAGATCTAACCATAGATTGAGGATTTGATCTTGAGATATTAAGAGATTCACATTAGATCACCATCGATCTAGAGAATTCCATCTGAGACATACTGAGATATACTTTGTTTGAGAATGATACATGAGATGCCATGTCTATCCTTTTGATGCTCACATGCTTGTTCAAATGCTTGCTTCTATATTGATTCACATGCTTTCTTGTTATATCTGAGATGAAATATGTTGTTATTTGCCTTGTTTGAATGATATTTATTGTTGGCAATAACTTAATTTCTACAACACCCTAGTTGAATTGCCATGCCTGTACACCTAGCAGACATTTTAGGTGTGGGAACGTGCATGTAGGCACCCACATTCAAGGGAAATGTAAGAATGAAAATGATAAATTTTAATCAAGAGATATGAAACCTAGCCAAACAAATGCCAAATTAGGGTTTTAGGTCAAGGGTAGCCTTAGGACGATCCCTACCCCTCAGCTCATCTTTCCTAGGGTACAGATAATTAGATATGAATCGAACCATAGAGCATTTAGGTTCTACACCCTGATATTAAAAGAATAACATAAATGAATTGAATCCGCATTCAAACTATGCAGATCCTGATTCTTAGGTCAGCACCCTATGATACATAGGTAGTTTAGAGAGATTCCCAAACATACACTTATATACCCTTGCTCCTTGAGAGTAGAGAGAGATAGATTAGAGAGAGACGGATTATTCCCTAAGAGTAGAGTTAGACAGATTGATCCCCGAGAGTAGAGAGAGACGAACTACTCCGCGAGAGTAGAGAGACGGATTGCTCCCTGAGAGTAGAGAGAGACGGATTGCTCCGGAAGAGTAGAGAGACGGATTGCTCCCCGAGAGTAAAGATAGACATATTGCTCCCTGAGAGTAGAGAGATAGATTTCTCCCCGAGAGTAGAGAGAGACAGATTGCTCCCTGAGAGTAGAGAGAAACACCTTGCTCCCTGAGAGTAGAGAGAGACAGATTGCTCCCTGAGAGTAGAGAGAAACACCTTGCTCCCTGAGAGTAGAGTGAAACATATTACTCCCTAAGCATAGAGAGATAGATTGCTCCTCAAGAGTAGAGAAATAAATTGCTCCTTGAGAGTAGAGAGAGATAGATTGCTCCCCGAGAGTAGAGAGAAACATATTGCTCCTTGAGAGTAGAGAGAGAGATAGATTACTCCCTGAGAGTAGATAGAAACATATTGCTCCCCGAGAGTAGAGAGAAACATATTGCTCCCTGAGAGTAGAGAGATAGATTACTCCCTGAGAGTAGAGAGAAACATATTGCTCCCTGAGATTAGAGAGATAGATTGTGTCACACCCCAATTCTGAACTAATCAAAATAGTGTGATGAACCACCAATAAACCAACGGTTCAACCAAGATCTCAGTTAGGTAGTACCCACCCTATCAACCACACACAGATTCTACAGTAATAATCAGAGATAATAAACAAATAAGCGAAAGTCTTTATAAATAAAGAACTGAGCATCTAACCATGATAAATAATTATTTAATCCAATTATCTCCAAAACTCAAGACATAAAAGTAATTAACCCATTACATGTTCCAATAATCCAATATAACTAAACTAATAAAAAGTACACAGGTTGTACTCGCATGAAGGATCATGCGTAACTTCTACAACTTCGACATCTATGGCCGCAATGTGTCCGTACATCGGCGCATTCGCATAATCTTCAACAGTAGGATCTGCATCATCAACTAAAATATTCAACGTCGAAAGGGTGAGCACACATAATGGGGCTGTGAGCAAACAAAACATTGCAACAAACATATGCATGCATTCAATTCATATCTTTGGTCTGATTTTTATGTTTGCAATATGCTATAAAAAGGATTGGCGGCTACCGCACCTCTATACACGAGTGTGTGAATCCGCCCAATGGATCAAACACCATTTCCATCCCACATGCACCTACCATGGAATAGAGATAGAGCTAAAGTGTTTAGATTAAACACTGCTAATACTTCCCCTGATGCCCTACCCATACCAACATGTAAGCGCCTATTGGCGAGGGCTTGCAAACTGGACTCGCAACTAACCATTCCTAAATGTCATCCAGTGTATCCAAGGACTCACCCCAGCATCCCTCAATGCACCCATATAGATAGAGCTAAGGCCCCCCAGCAGAGTCAGAGACTACACGATCCGAGACCACCTCCCCTGATGCCTTACGACGTAATAGTTCTGCTAAGGTAATGGCGATACGTCAATGTCAATGGACAAGACTTAAGTAGAGATAGAGCTAGAGTTTTGTGACCAGGTCAGAGACCACCATGCCACATCCTCCCCCTGATGCTCTACTTGCATCAAGCACACTAACCACATACACATAATCACATGCCCATGCCTAGCATCATCATCATCATCATATTATAAATAGACATAAATAAATATGCATGAGCAGTAATAACAGGAATATTCGATGACATGTGAGATGCACATTACAAGCATACAAGCATAGAATCAATCATGGCATTGGACTCAATAAGTAAAATAGCTTGTTATTAGCCAATTAGTTTAGGTCTTGTTCCCTTACCTGTAAGCAAAACTCGATCTCCTTTCAAGCCTTGAAATTCTCTTTGAATCGATTTAATAACCTAAAAGTTATATGAATTTAAGTTAGGGTTCATATGTAACATGTTACAATAGTCAAAAATCGAAACAGAGCACTGATAGGTGCCTGATTGGTCCTATGGTCTCATACTGTGTCGACCTTACTGCTACGATCGATACCTTACGATCGCATCATAGGTGACCATACCTGCGACCATATAGTTTTTGAATTCTTTTCGAATGCCTATGGTCGATATTTTGATCATGCTGGTCATGTTATGGTCGACCGTAGCTGCAACCTTAAGACTTCTGGTCACCAACTACATTCAATTTGAGTTCTTCTTGGGTCAACTCATTGTAAGCACCCCATTTTTGCCACCCTCAGCATAAGTGAACCAATGTGGCAGGTTTCCGACCTTTAACCCAAAGATTTATAATTCTCTAATGAACCTCACAGTAGGGTCATGGGCTATTACCTACTTGAATGAATAGGTCGTGAAATTATCTTCGAAATGAGACTGGAATCATCAAATTCTGACGTCAAACAAGGAAGATATCTCAGTTTGAAAGTGCAAGGGCATTTACATAATTATCGTACGATGCATGCATTATCATTCAAACTTCAAGACATCATATCTTGGTCATCTGATATCAGAATCAGATGATTCAAAGGCGAATATTCCTTATTTTCAGTCCTCTTCAAAGTATGTGAAAAATCCTAGGTAGAAGTCACCAGTGGGCCCCATGCAAACTTTCATGCAAATTATCGTTAGAACTTCAAAGCTTCATATCTTTTCTGTTCTACGTCGTATTCAGATAATTCCAAGGCCGTTATTCTTCATTTATGATGTTCTACAAAGTGGATGCGAAAAATCTCGGGTAGAAGTTTCCGAAGGGTCCCATGCAAAATTACACATGGAAATGGTCATTTAACCTTTGGAAATTCATATTTTGGTCACCCCATATCCAAATCAGGCGATTTCAGTTTCATTTTGTTCCATTTTTAGTACTCTACAAAGTGGACGTAAAGAATTTATGGTAGAAATCTCCGAAGGATCCCATGCAAAAATGGTCAACCGAATTATCGATAATTGGTCTGCTTAAACTTCAAAAATTCATAAGTCGGTCATTTTATTTCCAAATGAGTTGATTCAAGTTCCAATATTCCTCATTTTTAATGTTCTACAAAGTGAACGTAGAAAATTTAGAATAAAGGCTATCGAAAAATTCCATGCGGAATGACAGTGGGAATGGTCCATGAACTGATAAAGAGAGAAAACCCAGTCAATCCAGTCAATTCAGCTCAACCCAAGCCAGTCTTGGCCCAACCCAGTTAATTCAAGTCATTCTTAGTCCAACCCAGCTCAGTTTAAGTCAGTCCAACCCAGTTAACTCAAGTCAAACCAGTCTGGACCAAGTTCGTTTAACCCATGTGCAAGAATTTTATGATATTACATATATATATATTAATATATATCAAGGTTATATATATATATATATATATATGAGTGGAAGACTCGGTTCAACTGGAAAGGAAACACGAGAGGGAGGAACTGGCTACGAGAATGAAAAGAAAAAAAAAGAAATGGTGTCGACAGAATCCAAGGAGAGAGATTGAAATCTGATTGGGTTTGGAAAGAAATTGAGACAGATTGGGGTCGGTGGTTTTAAAAGAAGAAGAATCAAACAAAAAGGAAGGCTTTTGGAAAAAAAATTAGAATGAGAGAGAAAAAGGAGACGAGATCTAGAAGGGGAAATAAGGAGAGATTGTTGAAAAGGAAAAGAAGGAAGGAAAATCAGAAAGAATAAAAAAAAAAGAAAGAAATCAAGAAGATCCAAGAGAGAGAGAGAGTCGAGAAGATAATGAGAAAGAGAGGAGGCGGTGAAGGAAGAACCAAAAGGAAAGAAAAAAATAAAATAAAATAAAAAGAAGAGAAAATCGAGAAAGGAAGGTGGCGGTGGAGAGAAAAGAGAAATAAAAAATTAGAAAAAGAGGGATCTCGATTTAGGGGAGAAGAGAGAAGGAGAGGAAAAAAAATAAAAAAAGGGAAGAGAGATCGAGAGTAAGAAAAAGGGAGAAAGAGAGAGAAGATAATGCCAGAGAGGGGGGAGAATCGAGAGGAGCAGAACGAGAAGATGAAGAAGAGGAAGAAGGAGAAGGCAGTGGATCTGCAACAGGTAAACCACCGCCCCTTTTTTATTTTTATTTTCTTCTTCTTCATATCCTATTGCCTCAACCGAACAAACACCTGCCCACTCACCTTGCACCTGTCCAAAACCATTCTATCTGCATCCACCTGTGCAGCCATCTGCATCACCCTCCTATGAACTACATCAGTTCCACATCCCTCCACTGTAATACCTGTACCTGCATCTCCACTCACCCCACTCACACCTGTCCACCTATTGCTGAACCGATTACCAATCTGGTCACCAGCCTTTGTATCATCAAATCCAGATCATGCCGCCACCTGCATCTCTACTCACCCCACTACATACCATCCCACAATCCCGCGGTACCCTGCTACACCTTACATCCTCCTTCACACTTGCAGCCCATGAATCCACCGACCACCATCTATCATCACTGATCCACCTGTCCTTCACTCAAGTTCCACCAAGAAAACCCATTGAGATACACCTGTCCACCCCACCTCACCCTACCTACTCGCCATCACACCTGTACATGCCCTCATCTCTCTCACACATCTCCATTATCCCTTTCCCCGATTATTCCCTGCAGCTATCATTAAAAATCCATAGACCAGCAGCCATTAACCGCCACCACTTACTGTACTCCATATCCATTGCAACCCCCTTTGATCCGTAAATTTATCACCTAATCCTCTCTCCCATGAAATTGAGCTATTGGATGATTAATTTTGTTAGATCATGTGATGCCAGAAAATTGAACCGTTGGATGATTAATTTTGTTGATCATGTGATGCCATGAAATTGAGCCGTTGGATGATTAATTTTGTTTGATCATTTAATGCCATGAAATTGAGCCACTGATGTTAATCTGATAATGATGTGATGTTAAATTTAATTTGAGCCATTGATATTGAGTGAATTTTAATTTGATTAATTGTGAGCCATATGATTCGAAATTTTAAGGTGATTGGTCTAGCCTTTGATTTAGATTTTTTTTAAGTGATTGATCATGGCCTTTGATTATGAATTTTTATGAGATAAAATCTAGCCATCGATTTTGGATGCTTTAATGATAAAATCGGGCCATTGATCTTGGATGTTTGAATGATCAATTCTGGACCATTGATTTTAGATACGTTGATGCTTGATCCAAACCATTGGATCTTCATTATGAGTGTCATAAATGAATCTGAATCGTTGGATCTTCACTATGAATGTTTTAAATGCATCTAAACCATTAGATTATCATCATGGTTGATTTCAATGCATCTGAATGGTTAGACTTTCATCTTGAGTGATTTGAACCGTTGGATTATATTTGGGAATGTTTTAAATGAATCTGAACGGTTAGATTACCATCAATAGTGATGTATACCATTGAATTTTTTATCATGAGTGTTTTTAGATGCATTGCCATATTTGGATGCTCATTGCCATGTCTAATTGCTCATTGCCATATTAGGTCTTGCCATGCTTAAAATTAGCATATTAGATCTACCATATAGGCTCTTGCCTTATTTGCAGTGCATGCCATATTAGGGAGATTTTCACAATCTTGTTATATGTGTATTTCTTGCCATAAATGTATTATATGCTATATTTAGATGAATAATTCAATTTTGGCAATAATTTAATTTATGCAGCACCCTAGTCAAACTGCCATATCTGCACACTTCTATAAGAAAATTAAGGTATGGGGACATGCATTTAGGCACCCACATTCTTGGGAAGGGCATAATGGGAATAATAAAAGCCTTAATGAAGAAAGAAAAATGCTTTGCCAAACCTTCCAAAAATTAGAATTCAGGAAGAAAAGGGTAATTTAGGACGATTTTGCCCCTAGATAAACCCTAAACCTAAAATAGGTTTTAAACCCTAAACCTAGAATAGGTTCTCAATCCCAAACCTAGAACAGGTTCTCACTTTCTAACCTAGAACAGGTTATTTCAGGTCGAACTACGCGGATTCTGATTCCTAGGGCAAACCCTAGGATACGTAGGCTATTTGGGAGAATCCCAAATTCGGATCCAAACCTTAGTCCACTTGGACTATCCATAGATCCACTAAGATATTCAACCATTTCAATCCATCCATATTTTGACCCAAATAGGGTTATCCAATTTCGAACTACGTGGATTCTGATTCCTAGGTCAAACCCTAGGATACGTAGGCTATTTGGGAGAAACCCAAATTCGGATCCACACCTTAGTCCACTTGGACCATCCATAGATCCACTAGGATATCTATCCATATTCCAACCCAAAAAGGGTTATCCAAACCTTAGTCCACTCGGACTATCCATAGATCTACTAGGATACTTACCCACATTTTAACCCAAATAGGGTTATCCATTTCGAACTATGCAGATTCTGATTCCTAGGGCAAACCCTAGGATACGTAGGCCATTTGGGAGAATCCCAAATTCGGATCCACACCTTAGTCCACTCAGACTATCCATAGATCCACTAGGATATTTATCCATACATTAGTCTACTCGGACTATCCATAGATCCACTAGGATATTTATCCACACTTTAGTCTACTCGGACTATCCATAGATCCACTAGGATATCCACACATCAGCCACGCCTGAACTATGCGGATTCTGATTCCTAGGGCAAACCCTAGGATACGTAGGCCATTTGGGAGAATCCCAAATTCGGATCCACATCTTAGTCCACTTGGACTATCCATAGTTCCACTAGGATATTTACCCATAATTTAACCCATATAGGGTTATCCACATTTTAACCCAGAATGGGTTATCCGTATTTTGACCCAAATAGGGTTATCTTAGATCCACTAGGACTTTCTATCAGTCCACATGGACTATCCAGATCCTAACCCATAGGGTTTCTCAACCTTTCAAGCATATACTTCAATTTGAACAATGAACTTAATTATGCACAAGCTTAAATCACATCCATAAACTTTAATCACACCTGAACTACGATGGTGAACCTGATTTTCGAAATAAATCCGTAATACGTAGGCAATCTGATGGATACAGATTCGGTTCAATGATATCAAACCACTTGGTTTGGTTTGGCTTAACAAATAGAGTCTAGCATAAGAAAGGTATAGGAGACCGATTTCGATCGGGTGGTTTGGGTGCCTAACCCCTTCCCATAATCGTAACCTGATGCTTACCCAATCTCTGATGGACCAGAATTCCAATCTAAGGGTCATGAGTCAATTGAAGTCTTACCTTGGGGTGAGATTTGACATTTCTAAGGTCCTAGACCTAAATCTAGGTGGCAACTTCAAAATATTTCCATCTTTGTCCTCACAGTGGTGACTTCACTGGGGATATAAATGTCAAACTCCTAAATGAAAACTTTCCTTGTGTGAATTGGAT
The DNA here is from genome assembly GCA_028583415.1 of Protea cynaroides. NCBI lineage: Eukaryota > Viridiplantae > Streptophyta > Magnoliopsida > Proteales > Proteaceae > Protea > Protea cynaroides. The sequence goes on along the minus strand of CM053274.1, from coordinate 43,971,815 downwards.
GCTAGATTTTAGGATACTATATTTATGCTTGTATATTATTCCTTTGGGGGCAATGGGTTCAGTCACACATTCGTGCGAGTAGCCGAACCGGGTCCCATGCATATGGGGCAGCCCGCTAGGCGAAACACACAACCTTGGCATGTACTTTGTGAGACCACGACCGGCGAGCAGCCTCTAATGAGCATTTCTTGGGTCCGCCTGAGAATGCGTTATGTTACTCCACGTCTCTTGGATCCTTGCAACATAGTATATAAAGGGATTGGGGGCCCATTATTCATCAAGCATTCGGAGATAGGTTACCCCATCCTCGTCAAGGTGGCCTTTTCTGTCCTAACCCAGTTTGAGCCACATGTATGCTATTTTTGGTCCATTTTTGAACCAACATGGTAAAATCTACTCGTTCATAATATTTACATCTGAGATGTCGAAGTTCTACTCGTTTTTGTCCTTGACTTGTCAACATGTTTGGATCCACACTTGAGTATTCTTGTCTCTCACTTGTTGGGAGCGTGAGGGTTACGTATACCCGCATACACATTAATGTGGGCGGTCAGTACACGCCCTCCATCGTACAAAGCTCATTGTGTTGACCGTTCAATATTGATACATCAATCTCAAAAATGATCAAAAAATCTTCGTCACAGCATAGATACTATGATCAAGCAGAAATTTATCGGTTTTTTCAATCATGAACCGTTTTTGCTAACCATCCCTAATAAGGAGGACGGATTAATATATCCATTTCAATTTCATCGAATTCGGTTATCCAATTGGCCAGACCTTAGTACCACTGATTATCCATTTTGGAATCATGAGGTCCCAAGACTGAACACATGGCTTAATCAAATTCAATTAAATTGACTTGGATAATGTTTACCCAATCGCCCTTATGAGGGATCTAACTCTTGTTTGGTTGAGTCATCCTTGATTGTGCATGTGACTTAGACTCCTCTAGATGTCTAGAATCTTGATATTTCTCCATTGGATTACAATGCCTTTGGAAAAGAAATCAATCTGCAACCATATCCACCCTTTTAGGGTGAGAGATCCCAACAACTAAGAAATTGTATTGATCTCCCACCTTGAGATCCATCCATGTTATCTTTCTAAATGAATCAATGGAAGTCATGAATTTAGATCTTTATTGAACATCAAATTGTGTAAGAAAGAAGGCAACCAGATTTGGGAACACAATCAATAACTCAGTCAATCTGGTGCAATAGAGCATTCAGTTTAGGCAGCAACAAGTACCTATACTTGAAAAAGTTTAAAATATCCCTGTACAGTTAGTCTTTGGGCCTACTCAAATATCATATTCAATTCATCTATAATCAAGGAAAGATTCAGCCCCTAGGCAAATCCAATCATAGTTCCCGATTCATCTCTGAATTAAGGAAAGATTTAGCCCCTAGGAAAATCCAATCATAGTTCTCGATTCATCTCTGAATTAAGGAAAGATTCAGCCCCTAGGCAATCCAATTATTGTTCTCGATTCATCCCTAAATTAAGGAAAGATTCAGCCCCTAGGCAAATCCAATCACTGTTCTCAATTCATCTCATAATTAAGGAAAGATTCAGCCCCTAGGCAAATCCAATCATAGTTCTCAATTTATCTCAGAATTAAGAAAAGATTCAGCCCCTAGGAAAATCCATTCATAGTTCTCAATGTACCTTTGAATTAAGGAAAGATTTAGCCCCTAGGCAAATCCAATCATAGTTCTCAATTTATCTCAGAATTAAGGAAAGATCCAGCCCCTAGGCAAATCCAATCATAGTTCCCGATTCATCTCTGAATTAAGGAAAGATTCAGCCCTTAGGCAAATCCAATCATAATTCTCAATATATCTCAGAATTAAGGAGAGATCCAGCCCCAAGGAAAATCCAATCATAGTTCTCGATTCATCTCTGAATTAAGGAAAGATTCAGTCCCTAGGCAAATCCAATCAATGTTCCCTATTCACCTTTGAATTAAGGAAAGATTCAGCCCCTAGGCAAATCCAATCAATATTCCCTATTCACCTTTGAATTAAGGAAAGATTCAGCCCCTAGACAGGTCCAATCATCATTTCGGTTCATCCAGAATTAAGGAAAGATTCAGCCCCTAGGCAAATTCAATCACATCCAGTTCATCTCAGAATCAAAAAAATATTCAGCCCCTAGGCAGGTCCAATCATCATTTCGGTTCATCCGGAATTAAGGAAAGATTCAGCCCCTAGGCAGATTCAATCACATCCAGTTCATCTCAGTATCAAAGAAATATTCAGCCCCAGATTCAATCACATCCAGTTCATCTCAGAATCAAAAAAATATTCAGCCCCTAGGCAGGTCCAATCATCATTTCGGTTAATCCAGAATTAAGGAAAGATTCAGCCCCTAGGCAGATTCAATCACATCCAGTTCATCTCAGAATCAAAGAAATATTCAGCCCTAGATTCAACCACCATTTCTGGTTCATCTCAGAATTGAAGAAGGGTTTAACCTTTAGGCAGGTTCAATCATCACTCCCAGATCATGCTAAAATGGAGAAGGCATTCGGCCCCTAGGCTTTTTCACCCTTCACCTCCTGTTTAGTTCTGATTCATGTCGAAACTAGGAAAAATTCCATTCATCTGAATTCAATTAGCCACTAGGCTTATCCAACCATCAACTTTGGTTAGGGTTCTAATTCATGTTGGAACTAAGAAGAGTTCCATTCATCTGAATTCATTTAGCCACTAGGCCTGTCCAACCAGCAATTTTAGTTTAGGTTCCGGTTCATGACGGAATTAGGAAAAGTTCCATTCAACTGAATTCAATCAGCCACTAGGCTTATCCAACCATCAATTTTGGTTAGGGTTCTGATTCATGTTGGAACTAAGAAGAGTTCCATTCATCTGAATTTAATTAGCCACTAAGCTTATCCAACCATCAACTTTGGTTCGGGTTCTGATTCATGTTGGAACTAAGAAGAGTTCCATTCATCTGAATTCATTTAGCCACTTGGCTTATCCAACCATCAACTGTGGTTCAAGTTCTAATTCATGTTGGAATTAAGAAGAGTTTCATTCATTTGAATTTTATTAGCCCCTAGGCTTGTCCAATAGTTAACTCCAGTTCAGGCTTCGATTCATGTTGGAACTAAGAAAGGTTCCATTCATATGAACTCAATGTGAGCATGAGTTAGCCTCTAGGCTTGTTCAACTATTACCTCTGGTCCATATTCCATTTCATAAAGGAATCAAAGAGAGTTTCAATCATTTCAACTCAATCAATTCACCATCTCTAGCAATTAGAGTCCAATCCATGATTGTCATCCTTGGCCTCTATCAATCGGAGCCCAACTCAAGCAATCCTTGCCTCTAGCAATTAGAGCCCAGTCCATGACTGTCAATCTTGATCTCTATCAATCAGAGATTAATTCAAAGTCAATCTTAATCTCTATCAATCAGAGATCAATTCAAAATCAATCTTGATCTCTATTAATCAGAGACCAATTCAAAGTCAATCTTGATCTCTATCAATCAGAGACCAATTCAAAGTCAATCTTGATCTCTATCAATCAGAGACCAATTCAAAGTCAATCTTGATCTCTATCAATCAGAGACCAATTCAAAATCAATCTTGATCTCTATCAATCAGAGACCAATTCAAAGTCAATATTGATTTCTATCAATCAAAAACTAGTTCAAAATTAACCTTGTCTCTATCAATCGGAGACCGATTCAAAATCAATCTCTGGCTTTATCAATTATAGCCCGATCCATGTCTATCATAGCTCAGTGCTACAAGTTAGGATCACTCGTCAGGAATGGTGAACGAGAAGCATTCCTCATTTCCTGTCAATAAAGATCAATTCTAGATTCTGGAGTCATTGGAAACCAAGGAAATGCTAGAATCCAAAGAGTTGCCCTCATATTTTTCATTGTTCAAAGAGAGGGAATGGAATTTTTCCGAGCAGTAGGGTAGATCAAAGAAGAGATCCAATCTACCCTAGGCTAGGATAGAAACCAGAATCACGGCTAGGGAATGGTCCAATGATGAAACCCTTAACCCCTGAACTGGAGCATGAACCAGATTGAACTTGAACCCAAATTGAGTGCGGTCCAATGAGAAAAGCCAATGACCCCTGAACTGGGGCATGAACCAGATTGACCTAGGACCCAAATTGAGTACGGTCCAATGAGGAAAGCAATTGATCCCTAGGCTGGTCATGAACCAAATTGACCTTGGACCCGAATTGAGTGCGGTCCAATGAGAGCCATTGAGCCCTAAGCTGGGCATGAACCAAATTGAACTTAGACCCAAATTGAGTGTGGCCCAATGAGGAAAGCCATTGAGCCCTAAACTGGGGCATGAACCAAATTGACCTTGGACCCAAACTGAGAGTGGTCTAATGAAGAAATCCATTGAACCCCCTAAGCCGAGGCATAAACTAGTCTAATCTTGGACTCAAAATGGTGTAGTGCAATGGCGATACCCCTTGCTCCCCAAGCTGGAGCATAGGCTAGAATGATTATGAAGTCAACCAGAAGCGGTCCATTGATGAATCCATTGAACCCCAAACTGGGGCATGAACCATGTAACCTTGAGCTTAAAAAGAAATAGTCCGGTTATGAATGGGTCCCAAACTGAAAAAAAGAGGGTAAGAACTGTATGGAACCCTAAAAGGTAGGTATCTTGCACCTATTAATAGAGGGGCATGATGAGTCCTGTTATTAGAAATTTGAAGGAAGACTTATTCCCGCAACGATTGAAGGTGGTCGTCGAAGGCGTTATGCCCAACTGAAGCCGCTTAGACGAACTAGTTGTTTCAACTTTCTATTATCGATATTCGATAGGTCATCCATGTCTAGGTCCAAGATTGATATGCTTGTTGACAAGTCCAGTCCAATCTGTCCTGCAAGTAAAAAAAAATCACCCCATTTGGGATTTCAATCTCTGTGCTTTGTCTCTTCCATACATTTCCTCCCAGTTTCATACATCTTCCTATTCCACGTGCGCAGTCAATTCTGACTCTGAAGGTGATTGAAACAATGAGCCTTCTCTTGACATTCTACGCCACCCGGCCTCTTGAGAAAGAAAGGTCCAACCTGTCTGGGAAAGCTTTAAATGATCAATCAGGAGATATAAGAGTACTCTCAAGAAATGGACAAGCTACCATTTGTTCTACCTATGAAAATATTCCAAGGAAAGCATCAGATAGTAACAGATTATATCAGTAGGTCAGCCAATCAGTACAAATGAGTGGAGGACAAATGTGCTACAAAAAAGGATAAAAATTTTAAAGTTCTTACAAAGTACATCATCTGCAAGCAAGAGATACATGATGAATGATCAATCTCAAAATCAAAGAATGAGGTCATGGGAATACCCAAAAAAAAAAAAAAAGGAAAATTCAAGCCTATGTTTTACCTACATCAATAATGGGAGGTAGTCACATCAGACAGAAGGAGATGATTAACTTCCAGAGGACAGCATATGGATTCACCATTCAGATAAAATCAGATGCTAGATGAGCAGTCACAAATGTTCATAAAGTTTACAGAAGATCAGAGTACTAACTGGGGAAAAGATGTTCTATCTGATCGGAAATTTTTGGAAGAAGAAGATTCAAATCCAATATTGAAAGTCATGATTCAACTTGGCGTTCAAGCGAAGCACTACATTATGTGGCCTCCACATCCAAAAAACAAAAAAACAAAAAAACAAAAAAAAAAGAAAAAGAAAAGAAAATAGAAAGATGTTGAATGGCATTGGAGCTCGACAGTAAGTCAATTGTCCCTCTCACTTCAAGAAGATGGTAGTTCCAACTAAAGCCTAAAAGCAAGTCTGTTCGTTCTTCGAGATTCACAACATGTTGGACCGGACTTTTGATTTTGGCCAATTACATCCCACCTTTACAGGAGACGATCTCATCACTTCTTCATCATCAGAGAAAGATTTCTCATCGGCATTAGACTCTCTCTCCCATCTATCAATCTGACGACCTTCCAAAGAGTCTCTATCACAAGCCCTTCTTTTGATTATCAATTTTTATGGCATTGTATCTCATGATCATGTCATCATCTTATGTACAAACTCATGAATCTGGCTGGAACTCTCATCTGTCGTTCATTACATCCGACGGCTACCAAAGGTTCTTATAAGCCCTTCATTTCTCAAACCAATAAAATAGGATCTTCTCGGTAAGATAAACACATTCTACATAAACGACCAAACACTCTCCCAATGGTATACCCAAGTGGAAAGTTTCACATCAGTCCTCTTGGACCTTCAACATCAATACTTGTCAACAAACTTAAAGGTTTCAGGCCCAGATATGATCGTGACTGATTCGGCATCTCGATGTAGCTTGTTGAGACACTTGTTCCATCTAAACATCTCCAAGAAAGGAAAACATAATTCGACACCATTTTTAATTTTGGTGTGAGACTGTATTTCCCTAAGGTCGCTTTTGATGATGATTCAAATAGCTGCCCGCCTATGAATGCGTGTAGGTGTTAACTTAAATAGTGGGGCAAGGCTACCCATTTGTCATGAAAGTCGTGCCATTCGGATTTCCCCTAAGGGTTTCAGACCATTGGATAGGACCATAATTTTGGCAATATCCTCACCATATCAGGACTCTTTATTCAACCCAAGATGGGGTTTGCAAAAATAAAAAAATAAAAAAATAAAGGGAAGAAAAGAAACCTCAGCAGGGAAAGGCAACCCGAGAAACCTCAATGGGCAACCCATAATACCTCAGTGGGGATAGGCGATCTGATGCAACCCTAAAGCATTGCCCTTATTGGCCCTTCATAGAAAAATTCAGTGGTTCATGTAGACAAGTGTCATACCAGTCTACCCTCCATAAGGAAAGGAACCCCTCTTGCTCTCCAGTGAATCATACTCGGAGGAGTTGAACAAACCATCATCTGTTGGGCTCCATAGCATTGCCTTTCAATAGAATTCTATCTTCAAATCCTTTGGTCATGTTAGGGAGAGAGCAAATTCTCATGGCCTGGTTATAGATGTAGCCAAATTCATCAAATCATCAGCTCCCTCATTTTTAAGATTCAAGAAGGGTTTATCAAAGAAGTCACTTTCTACAATCAATATGTCAATCTTCCCCTAACCTTAGAAGCATGGTCAAATTCTAGATGCAATCCAGGTTCAACCTAGTTCTAACTCTGTTAGATTGCCTATTTCCTTCTATCTTGCCCTAGCACACTACAGTAGTGGTCTGTCACAACGTGTAGACACTGGGGTATAGATACACCTTATGTAGAGGAATTTAACTTGATCATGAGCGTTACATCTAGGATCCATTGTCTAGTCTGAAGTCACTGACTTTCCTAGTCCATAGAAGTATGTCTGTCCAAGTTGGTTTTTTGTCAATTTCACAAGTCTCCCAATCCTGTTGATGAAGAAAATCCAATGTGGTCGCTCACCTGTTAGGATTTGGTCACCAAATTCTCTGAAGGAATACTTTGAATCCTTTGTGCCTCATGCCTATTTTGTGGCCATGGTTCATTCATCTTTCAAAATTGGCACAACAATGTTGCAAGGCCCTGAGCTTTTCATGAGCCTATATCAAGGGCCAAACCCATGTCACATTTCATCGCCGCTTGGCTATTCTACCAATTTGGTCTACCATAATGCACAGTCAAAGAACTTAGTTGATCAGATGCCCCTCGACAGTCTAACACCAAGGTCAATCAATAAAATCACTTTGGTTAGAGACTTTCAAGCTCCCCTCATTCTTGTCCAAAATTCTCGCTAGAGTTTCTTTCAATCCAAAATCCAACAACACCAATGTTGGCTGAAGAAAATCATCACCTTCAAATTACATGGAACCCTTTAAAGGGAGTAACCAAGTCATCCCTACCGTGCTGAAAATGAGTCAAACTTTTAGTACCAGGTCATAAATGGAAAATTTCAAATCTAGGTATCATGCCAGCGAAGTCCATGACACCATTTCCATTGATGTCATGTTTTGTGCCTTCACCAATAAAGCAGGAGCAAAAAAAAAAAAAAAAAAAAAAAAAACTTGGAAAACTGCCAAGGAATTCACCATCATTTCAAATATGTCTAGCATTCTATAGGTTCAAAGTCAACAAAGCCTTCCTGTATGGGTCACTTTCAAGCATCCTAAAGGTTCATAGCCATAGAGCTTCCAAGAAGGATATTCCTATTTTCAATCCCGAAGGTCCAAAGCTGGTAGGAACTACCAAGATGAGTCATTCAATATCTCCCTATAATTGACCATCTGAGTTCTTGCTCATTTCAGAATCAATAGAAAATTCCTTACCGTAAAAGTGACCTTCTAAGTTCTTATTCATTTCAGAATCAAATGTAGAGCCCTAGCTCATTTAATGATCAAGTCAATCTCAGCCTATAAGTGAATCCAGAGCCCTAGCTCATTCAAAGATCAAGTCAATCTCAGCCTATTAGTGAAGCAAATGTAGAGCCCTAGCTCATTCAAAGATCAAGTCAATCTCAGCCTATAAGTGAATCAAATGCAGAGCCCTAGCTTATTCAGAAAAACAATCTCAGAATCTCAATAAAAAAAAGCCTTAGTTCAATCAAAGAAAAGACATCAAGTCTTCCATCCAGACAAATCAAAGCCGAGCCCAAGCTCATGCAATCAGCCTTGTATTCACAGCCTAGCTTCATACAAGAAGAGGTTTATCAACCTACAAATGGATCAAGCCGGGTCCAAGCCCGCACATACCTTGCATTGAGTTCCACCTCAGCAAGAAGAGGTTCCCAGCCTACAAATCAGCCTTGTATTCACAACCTAGCTTCATACAAGAAGAGGTTTATCAGCCTACAAATGGATTAAGCCGGGTCCAAGCCCACACATACCTTGCATTGAGTTCCACCTCAGCAAGAAGAGGTTCCCAGCCTACAAATGAGCCTTGTATTCACAAGCCTAGCTTTGTACAAGAAGAGGTTTATCAGCCTACAAATGGATCAAGCCGGGTCCAAGCCCGCACATACCTTGCATTGAGTTCCACCTCAGCAAGAAGAGGTTCCTAAACTACAAATGAGCCTTGTATTCACAAGCTTAGTTTCGTACAAGAAGAGGTTTATCAGCCTACAAATGGATCAAGCCGGGTTCAAGCCCACGTGTACCTTGCATCATGAGTTCCACCTCAGCAAGAAGAGGTTCCCAGCCTACAAATGAGCCTTGTATTCACAGCCTAGCTTCGTACAAGAAGAGGTTTATCAGCCTATAAATGGATCAAGCCGGGTTCAAGCCCGCGTATACCTTGCATCATGAGTTTCACCTCAACAAGGAGAGGTTCCCAGCCTACAAATGAGCCTTGTATTCACAGCCTAGCTTCGTACAAGAAGAGGTTTATCAGCCTATAAATGAATCAAGCCGGGTTCGAGCCCGCACATACCTTGTATCATGAGTTCCACTTCAGCAAGAAGAGGTTCCCAGCCTACAAATGAGCCTTGTATTCATAGCCTAGCTCCATATAAGAAGAGGTTTATCAGCCTACAAATGGATCAAGCCGGGTCCAAGCACGCACTTACCTTGCATCATGAGTCACCTCAGCAAGAAGAGGTTCCCAGCCTACAAATAAGCCTTGTATTTACAGCCTAGCTTCGTACAAGAAGAGGTTTATCAGCCTACAAATGGATCAAGCCGAGTTCAAGCCCGCACGTTCCTTGCATCATGAGTCTTACCTCAGCAAGAAGAGGTTCCCAGCCTATAAGTGATCATTGTATTCACAGCCTAGCTTTATACAAGAAGAACAATCATCAATTTCCCAAGAAGAGCAAACCTTCTTGCCAGTTGAACTACGTTCTGGGCTTGATTTCTAGGACACCCTTAGAATACGTAGGCAGTTTAGGACAAATATCCCTAAGTGCAGCCCAATAAGCAATCTCACTCATATCCCAAAAATGTGGTTCTTTTATCTTCAGCCTTCAATTGGTAACAATCTCGGCTAAAGGGGGGCATCTGTAAGCACCCCATTTTTGCCACCCTTAGCATAAGTGAACCAATATGGCAGGTTTCTGACTTTTAACCCAAAGAATTGTAATTCTCTAATGAACCTCACAATAGGGTCATGGGCTATTACCTACTTGGATGAATAGGTCGTGAAATTATCTTCGAAATGTGACTGGAATCATCAAATTCTGATGTCAAACAAGGGAGATATCTCAGTTTGAAAGTGCAAGGGCATTTACGTAATTATCGTACGATGCATGCATTATCATTCAAATTTCAAGACATCATATCTTGGTCATCTGATATTAGAATCAGATGATTCAAAGGCCAATATTCCTTATTTTCAGTCCTCTTCAAAGTGGACGTGGAAAATCCTGGGTAGAAGTCACCAGTGGGTCCCATGCAAACTTTCATGTAAATTATCGTTAGAACTTCAAAGCTTCATATCTTTTCTGTTCTACATCGGATTCAGATAATTCCAAGGCCGTTATTCTTCATTTATGATGTTCTACAAAGTGGACGCAAAAAATCCTGGGTAGAAGTCTCTGAAGGGTCCCATGCAAAATTACACATGGAAATGGTCATTTAACCTTTAGAAATTTATATTTTGGTCACCCCATATCCAAATCAGGCGATTTCAGTTTCATTATGTTCCATTTTTAGTACTCTACAAAGTGGACGTAAAGAATTTATGGTAGAAGTCTCCGAAGGATCCCATGCAAAATGGTCAATCGAATTATCGATAATTGGTCTGCTTAAACTTCAAAAATTCATAAGTCGGCCATTTTATTTCCAAATGAGTTGATTCAAGTTCTAATATTCCTCATTTTTAATGTTCTACAAACTGAACATAGAAAATTTAGAATAAAGGCTATCGGAAAATTCCATGCGGAATGACAGTGGGAATGGTCCATGAAATGATAAAGAGAGAAAACCTAGTCAATCCAGTCAATTCAGCTCAACCTAAGCCAGTCTTGGCCCAACCTAGTTAATTCAAGTCATTCTTACTCCAACCTAGCTCAGTTTAAGTCAGTCCAGCCCAGTTAACTCAAGTCAGACCAGTCTGGACCATGTTCGTTTAACCCATGTGCAAGAATTTTATGATATTGCATATATATATATATATGAGTGGAAGACTCGGTTCAGCTGGAAAGGAAACACGAGAGGGAGGAACTGGCTACGAGAATGAAAAGAAAAAAAAAGAAAAAAAGAAAAGGTGTCGACAGAATCCAAGGAGAGAGATTGAAATCTGATTGGGTTTGGAAAGAAATTAAGACAGATTGGGGTCGGTGGTTTTAAAAGAAGAAGAATTAAACAAAAAGGAAGGTTTTTGGAAAAAAATTCAGAATGAGAGACAAAAAGGAGACGAGATGTAGAAGGGGAAATAAGGAGTGATTGCCAAAAAGGAAAAGAAAGAGGGGAAATCAGAAAAAAAAAAAAAAGAAATCAAGAAGATCCGAGAGAGAGAGAGAGAGAGTCGAGAAGATAAGGAGAAAGAGAGGAGGCAGTGGAGGAAGAACCAAGAGGAATGAAAAAAATAAAATAAAATAAAAAGAAGAGAAGATCGAGAAAGGAAGGTGGCAGTGGAGAGAAAAGAGAAATTAAAAATCAGAAAAAGAGGGATCTCGATTTAGGGGAGAAGAGAGAAGGAGAGGAAAAAAAATAAAAAAAGGGAAGAGAGATCGAGAGTAAGAAAAAGGGAGAAAGAGAGAGAAGATAATGCCAGAGAGGGGGGAGAATCGAGAGGAGCAGAACGAGAAGATGAAGAAGAGGAAGAAGGAGAAGGCAGTGGATCTGCAACAGGTAAACCACCTTCCCTTTTTTATTTTTATTTTCTTCTTCTTCATATCCTATTGCCTCAACCGAACAAACACCTGCCCACTCACCTTGCACCTGTCCAAAGCCATTCTATCTGCATCCACCTGTGCAGCCATCTGCATCACCCTCCTCTGAACTACATCAGTTCCACATCCCTCCACTGTAATACCTATACCTGCATCTCCACTCACCCCACTCACACCTGTCCACCTATTGCTGAACCGATTACCAATCTGGTCACCAGCCTTTGTATCATCAAATCCAGATCATGCCACCACCTGTATCTCTACTCACCCCACCACATACCATCCCACAACCCGCGGCACCCTATTACACCTTACATCCTCCTTCACACTTGCAGCCCATGCATCCACCGACCACCATCTATCATCACTGATCCACCTGTCCTTCAGTAAAGTTCCACCAAGAAAACCCATTGAGATACACCTGTCCACCCGACCTCACCACTAGCCACTCGCCATCACACCTGCACATGCCCTCATCTCTCTCACACATCTCCATTATCCCTAACCCCAGTTATTCCCTGCATCTATCATTAAAAGTCCATAGACCAGCAGCCATTAACCACCACCACTTACTGTACTCCATATCCATTGCAACCCCCTTTGATCCGTAAATTTATCACCTAATCCTCTCTCCCATGAAATTGAGCTATTGGATGATTAATTTTGTTAGATCATGTGATGCCAGGAAATTGAACCGTTGGATGATTAATTTTGTTTGATCATGTGATGCCATGAAATTGAGCCGTTGGATGATTACTTTTGTTTGATCATTTAATGCCATTAAATTGTGCCAGTGATGTTAATCTGATAATGATGTGATGTTAAATTTAATTTGAGCCATTGATATTGAGTGAATTTTAATTTGATTAATTGTGAGCCATATGATTCAAAATTTTAAGGTGATTGATCTAGCCTTTGATTTAGATTTTTTTAAGTGATTGATCATGGCCTTTGATTATGAATTTTTATGAGATAAAATCTGGCCATCGATTTTGGATGCTTTAATGATAAAATCGGGCCATTGATCTTGGATGTTTGAATGATCAAATCTGGACCATTGATTTTAGATACGTTGATGCTTGATCCAAACCATTGGATCTTCATTATGAGTGTCTTAAATGAATCTGAATCGTTGGATCTTCACTATGAATGTTTTAAATGCATCTAAACCATTAAATTATCATCATGGTTGATTTCAATGCATCTGAACGGTTGGACTTTCATATTGAGTGATTTGAACCGTTGGATTATATTTGGGAATGTTTTAAATGAATCTGAACGGTTAGATTACCATCAATAGTGATGTATACCATTGAATTTTTTATCATGAGTGTTTTTAGATGCACTGCCATATTTGGATGCTCATTGCCATTTCTAAATTCTCATTGCCATATTGGGTCTTGCCATGTTTAGAATTAGCATATTAGATCTTACTATATAGGCTCTTGCCTTATTTGCAGTGCATGCCATATTAGGGAGATTTTCACAATCTTGCTATATGTGTATTTCTTGCCAGAAATGTATTATATGCCATATTTAGATGAATAATTCAATTTTGGTAATAATTTAATTTATGCAGTACCCTAGTCAAACTGCCATATCTGCACACTTCTAGAAGACAATCTAGGCATGGGGACGTGCATTTTGACACCCACATTCTTGGGAAGGGCATAATGGGAATAATAAAAGCCTTAATAAAGAAAGAAAAATGCATTGCCAAACCTTTCAAAAATTAGAATTCAGGATGAAAAGGGTAATTTAGGATGATTTTGCCCCTCGATAAACCCTAAACCTAGAATAGGTTCTAAACCCTAAACCTAGAATAGGTTCTCAATCCCAAACCTAGAACAAGTTCTCACTTTCTAACCTATGCGGATTCTGATTCCTAGGGCAAACCCTAGGATACGTAGGCTATTTGGGAGAATCCCAAATTCGGATCCAAACCTTAGTCCACTTGGACTATCCATAGATCCACTAGGATATTCAACCATTTCAATCCATCCATATTTTGACCCAAATAGGGTTATCCAATTTCGAACTACACGGATTCTGATTCCTAGGTCAAACCCCAGGATACGTAGGCTATTTGGGAGAAACCCAAATTCGGATCCACACCTTAGTCCACTCGGACCATCCATAAATCCACTAGGATATCTATCCATATTCCAACCTAAAAAGGGTTATCCAAACCTTAGTCCACTCGGACTATCCATAGATCCACTAGGATACTTACCTACATTTTGACCCAAATAGGGTTATCCATTTCGAACTACGTGGATTCTGATTCCTAGGGCAAACCCTAGGATACATAGGCCATTTGGGAGAATCCCAAATTCGGATCCATACCTTAGTCCACTTAGACTATCCATAGATCCACTAGGATATTTATCCACACCTTAGTCCACTCGGACTATCCATAGATCCACTAGGATATTTATCCACACCTTAGTCCATTCGGACTATCCATAGATCCACTAGGATATCCACACATCAGCCACGCCTGAACTATGCAGATTCTGATTCCTAGGGCAAACCCTAGGATACGTAGGCCATTTGGGAGAATCCCAAATTTGGATCCACATCTTAGTCCACTTGGACTATCCATAGTTCTACTAGGATATTTACTCATATTTTAACCCACATAGGGTTATCCACATTTTAACCCAGAATGGGTTATCCATATTTTGACCCAAATAGTGTTATTCTTAGATCCACTAGGACTATCTATTAGTCCACATGGACTATCCATATCCTAACCCATAGGGTTTCTCAACCTTTCAATCATAAACTTCAATTTTAACAATGAACTTAATTATGCACAAGCATAAATCACATCCATAAACTTTAATCACACCTGAACTACGATGGTGAACCTGATTTTCAGAATAAATCCGTAATACGTAGGCAATCTGATGGATACAGATTCGGTTCAATGATATCAAACCACTTGGTTTGGTTTGGCTTAATAAATAGAGTTTAGCATAGGAAAGGTATAGGAGACTGATTTCGATCAGGCGGTTTGGGTGCCTAACCCCTTCCCATAATCGTAACCTGATGCTTACCCAATCTCTGATGGACCAGAATTCCAATCTAAGGGTCATGAGTCTATCGAAGTCTTAGCTTGGGGTGAGATTTCATATTTCTAAGGTCCTAGACCTAAATCTAGGTGGCAACTTCAAAAGATTTCCATTTTTGTCCTCATACTCATTAGCTTTTCTCTTGGGTTCATACTAAGGTTATCCTATGGTCATCATTAGTAGTTTCTCAACAACCATTATCACCAAACTCACCCCTCATGATTAGTCTTGGGATTTACTCAAGGAATCACATGGATCATAATAGCTTGACATCTCCAATCCCCCATAGAAACCTTATTCCATAGAATTTACGTCTTCAGAGATTAGGTTCATACCTTTGCCTATGGTGGAGAGCTAAAATCTTCTCAGCAAAACCTTCTCCTTAGTCTTCTCTTCTTCTCCTTTTTTTCCTTTACTTTTCTTCTCTTTCTCTTCCTTTTCTTCCTCTAGGGTTTACTAATGTTTTAAAAGGGTGAAAAAGGTTGAGGGACGTCCTTTATATAGAGAAAAATTCTCCATATAGAGTTCTCCAATATTAGGAAAGAAATCCCCATTGAAGTAGGAAAGTTTCTAACTTCTGAGTTTGATCTGGGGTCTCACGGTCGATGGGCTACAGTTATAGAATCCATCGACCATAGGGTTAAAAACATCGTTCGTAGGGTCTTGGATCAGTGACCTTTGTTTCCTACCTTTTGGTAGACCATACCTACCCAGGTATTCGACCATACGCATACTTTTGAGCATTTTAATTCGATTCATACTTGGTTTTGTGATCCATATTTACACGGTCGGTCCACTTGGTCCAGCAATGATGGAAAGACCTGGCATGACACAGTTAGACCAAGTTAGTGGAGTACGGGTCTTACAACTCCCCCCTTATATAAATTTCGTCCTCAAAATTTGCATATACCTTCCGATTCAAACAGATGAGGATATTACTTCCGCATAGCGTTTTCTTCTTCCCATGTAATTTCTTTTATATTTTGGCTTCTCCAAGTAACTTTAACATAATAGATGTCGCGGTTGCAAAGACGTTGAACCTTTCGGCTTTAAAAGGTACCACTTTGAACGTCAAGTCTTCAGTTAAATCCAGTGGATCCATTGTTAACAAGTGTGTTGGATCTCTGACATACTTCTTCAGTTGTGAGACATGGAATACATCATGTACAATAGACATTGATGGTGGTAGTGCTAACTGATATGCTACCTTCTCACGTCTAGCTAGAACTTCATAAGGTTCAATATATTTGGGATACAACTTTTCCTTCTGTCCGAACCTTTTTAAACCACGCATAGGAGATATTTTCAGAAATACCTTATCACCTATGGTAAATTTAAGATCTCTTCATCGATTGTTCGCATATTGTTTCTGATGGTTCTGAATTGTTTGGACTCTTTCCTTGATGATATCGACCACTTGACATGTCCCTTCAACAACTCTGGTCCAACAATACTACGCCTTCCAACTTCGTTCTAAAACAAAGGAGTTTGACTCTTTTTACCATACAGTGCTTCATAGGGTGACATCTGTATTGTAGCTTGATAGCTGTTGTTATAAGTAAACTCAACCAATGGTAACTTCTCATCCCATGATCCCTTAAAATCAATTACATAAGCTCGGAGCATGTCTTCTAAAATTTGAATGGTGCGCTCCGACTGTCTGTCTGTCTGAAGATGGAATACGATACTAAACTTCAATGTTGTATCCATAGCTCTCTGAAATCCTTCCCAAAACTTTGAGGTAAAGCGTGGGTCTCTGTCGAACAAAATGTTTTCAGCTACACCATGTAATCTGACAATATGTCCACTTATAGCTTGGCTAACCTCTCTAGTGTATACTGAGGTCGTATAGCTTGAAACGAGCTGTCTTAGTCAAATGATCTAGGATCACCTAGACTGTGTCAACTACTCTGGATGTAAGACCCGTATCGAACTAACCGGTCTTACCACCTTGTACCAGGTCTACCTATCATGGTCGAGCCAAAAGGACCAAGTGCGTAAAGGAAATAGCGAAACTAGGTACTAAACTGACCCAAAAATAGTAAATTGGAGGGCAGGGTCGCATACCTAGATAGGCAGGGTCGACCCCCCTCACTAAGAAGTCAGACCCCTGATATTTTAACTGGGGGTCGGACAACTTAGAAACTGAGGGTCGATGGGATCTCCGACCCCCTCATCGACCCCCTATTTGCCGACAGAAACCGCAAATAGGAAACTTTCCAAATTTTAATGGGATTCCTTCCTAATCTCAATGGGACTTATTTTGAGAGATTCTACTCTATAAATAGGACATCCCTATGCCTCTTTCACTCTTTTTGAAACCCTAATTGAATGTGAGAGAAAGAGAAGAGAAGAAGAAGAGAAGGAAAGTTGGAGAAGAAGACCTAAGTGAAGAATTCAGAGAAATCTTTGAATTTCAGCAAACCTAAGGTATGGGCACGTTTCCATTGATGATCTAAGACCTTAGAATAGTTCATGAAGAGGGTATGGTCTAGGAGAAACCCAAATCATACATCCATGGGAGGATTTCAATGAAATCCATGGAGAAATCATGGTAGGCAAAGTAAGGGAGAAACCTAGAGTTCTAAGCCATAGAACAAGCCTAGAATGGATTATGGAAGTAAGCCATAGGACCCAAACATGAAAGAATGGACTGTAGAATGATATTCTCGACTCAACCCATGGGGAGTCGCACGTGGGGTCGATTGGGAATCGACCCTACCAGACCACAGGATCGAGCCCCAGTATTCGGGAAGTCCAGGAAGCGGTGGTCGCACCCAGGGTCGATGGAACATCCGACCCTGGCATCGACCTTACCCTGGGGGTCGCAGTAAACTGCTACCCTACCTGCGACCCACCCTGCGACCCGTGCTTAAAAACAAGACTAAAAGTGCCGGAATGACTTCTAACCAAAATCTATCGACTTGTTAGGTTTTCCTATTGATATAAAAGTGGGTTTTAAAGCTTGAAAGAGGATCTACACTCAAGCAAAGGTGAGGGAACAAGACCTAAACTAAATGGCTAATAATAAACTGTTTTTATTTTCTTGAGTTCAATGCCATGACTGATTCTATGCGTGTATGCTTGTAATGTGCATTCAACATGTCATCCAATATTCCTACTATTAATGTTCATGCATATTTAATTCTATTTTGTTTATAACTTGATGATGATGATGATGATAGGAATAGACATGTGAATGTATGTGTGTGGTTAGTGTGCTTGATGCGAGGGGAGTATCAGGGGGGGGGAAATGTGACATTGTGGTTCAGCCTGGTCACTAGACTCTAGCTCTATCTCTACTCAAGTCTTGTCCACTGACATCGTCGTATCGCCATTACCTTAGCAGAACTATTACGTCGTAGGGTATCAGGGGAGGTGGTCTCGGACCGTGTAGTCTTCGACTCTACCGGGGGGCCTTAGCTCTATCTCTATGGACGTATTGAGGGATGCTGGGATGAGGCCTTAGATACACTGTTTGACATTAGGATTGGTTAGTTGCGAGCCCAGTTTGCAAGCCCTCGCCAGCAGGGGCTTACGTGTTGGTATGGGTAGAGTATCAGGGGAAGTATGATGCAGTGTGGTCCTAAGCACTTTAGCTCTATCTCTATTCCATAGTGAGTGCATGTGGGACGACAATAAACGTTAACCTTTGGGCGGATTCACACATTCGTGTGTAGAGGTGAGGCGGCCACCGAATCTTTCTATAGCACATTGCAAACTTATATACCAGACCACAGATATGAATTGAATGCATGCATATGTTTGTTGCATTGTTTTGTTTGCTCACTGAGCCCTGATGTGTGCTCATCCTTTCGATGTCGAATATTTTTAGTTGATGATAGAGGTACCACTGTATAAGACTATATGAATGCTTCTGCGTATGGGCACGTTGCTGCGATGGAGGCTAAAGACTTGGTGGGACCGCATGACTCTTCATGGGAGTACAATGCATGCGTTTTCGATTTGATTTTCATTTGAATTATTAAGGAAATGTAATTAATATTTTATTTACTTATGTCTCGGTTGATATAACATAACTTGATATTTTATTATTGATTATCACAGTTAGATTCCTTAGTTTATTTAATATTAAGACTTCCGCTATTGTGTATTTATTCTGATTATGGTTGTGGATGTATATGGTTTAGTTTACATGGATACAGCCTATTAGAGATTCTGGTTGAACCATTAGTTTTTTAGCGGTTCATCACACCATTCTGAATAGTACAGAATTGGGGTGTGATAAATTGGTATCAGAGCTCTCAGGCCCTGTCTGCTAAACCAGTATACTTCCACAAAAGTTTGTGAACTGAGATAGGATAAAAATTTAAAAACTGTAATAATAACTCAACATAAGCATCTGTGTTGTTTGAGACAAAATTGAAAGAGAAATGCATCTATTAAATGAGAAACAAATTTATATACACTCGAAAGAAGAACAAACGTATATACATACAAGTCTAAAGCAGAGTACAGTCCACAACCCGGACAGTTACTCTGAAGTACAAAAAGAAAGATAAAAAAAAATACATCAAGAAGCTGGAGGTGATGGGGGAGGTGGTGCCTCGCGGTCTCTGTCATAATCCTCCGTATAAACTCTAGTCAACCAAGCTATCTGAGTCTGGGTCGTCTGAAGACTAGCTGTGAGATCAGCCACCCGCTGGTCAGTCACGCGCTGAGCATCCAGAAGCTCTCCCAACCGTTGATCGAACAAGTGCTGAGCATCTAGAAGCTCTCCCATCCTCAGATCAGACATGCGCTGAGCCTCTCGAATCTCATGCAATATCCCCATCATGTCATCAGAAGGTGCATACGAAGGACCAGCTGCATGTGAGGGGCCAGCTGCATAAGAAGGACCAGCTCCTGTAGCATGAGTAGGTGATGGTGGAGGTATGGCATCCACATCCATGTTCAAACGATCATCATCACCCCCATGAACCCCTACTCCAGCGGCTGCTGCTGCTGCCTCAGCGTCAACCATCTCTACTTGAGTACGTGGACGCTCCAGAGCTTTTCTCTCCTCGTCGCTGACCTGGGCATCCCGCATGCCCATCTTACAGATGATCTCCCAATCCAAAGGTGATGAGAAGGATTTCTCCTGAATCCTCTCATCCATCATTTCAACACCCAGGAGGGTCAGTAGCATAGAGATCATGCGTCCATAAGGTAGGTTGCTAGTATGATCGGGCAACGTAGTGCTGATCATCGTCCGCATGATGATGTAAGGAAGGCAGACGGGCTGCCTAGTACAGATACAATACAACATATACTGGGTCAACTGGGAGATCCTCTCATAGTGCCCACTCTGAGGTATCAGGTTGTGCTGAATAATATTACAGTACACCCAAGGCTCTGGACAAAGGTAGATCGCTTTCATCTCCCAGCGATCCTCTCTGATGATCTGACGGTCAATCTCGACTCTCATCTCTAATGAAAAGAACTGGGGCTCTCCAGGAGCACAGAACACCAAGGGGCCATCATATGAAATGCCCAACAAGTCGACTAACTGTCGATAATCGAATGAAATCTTGACCCCCTTGATGTAGCTGGTGATCCGGAGCTCTCTACCCCTCTCGATATCGTTGTAATCTCCCACCACCTGGAGATTATAGTAAAACTGTCTCACCAAATCCGACCGAGTGTAGGTGTCATAGGTGATCATAGGAAGTTAACCCATGTCACCAAAAGCCCTCTCCACATCGAACAAGGCCAGGCTAGCCAAGTCTACCCGGCGACCTCCCTCTACCTTCTTACGAGAGTAGCGGGCATACTGTGCCTCCGCCTCGTTAGAACGGAAGCAGACTAGGTCATGAACCCTGGGTACTTTGGTACGAGCCATAGTATCTGCAAAAATAAAGAGAAACAGATATTGGGTTAGTAAAGATGAAAAACTTGAAAATTTCGATAGTATAACGACATAAATTGGTCAAAAGCCTCACTTTTCACCCATACACATGGGCAGGAGGACTTATAAAGGTTTTAAACAATCCTGCAAGACTCATACAGTTGGAAATTTCATTTAAAGAGATCAAATTTGAAGAAATTTCAAGAAATTCAAAAATCTCAACAAATTAGGGCAAAAATGGGAAAATTTAAGTTTCTCGATAACCAACCGATGAAACTCAAATATTTTTGAGGGCTTTCGTCCATTGAGTCACCAACAACAAAAGCCCCCAATAAAAATCAAATTTTTACGGTTGGAAAAAGTTTAATTTGAAGAAAACGATTTAAATGAGCAAAACCCTAGTTAAGAAACCCTAAAAACATGAAAATGTAGAGAACATACCTGTAGACGAGGAGTAGACGTCGAAATGAGAAGCAAATAGCACCAATGAGTCCGAGTTGGCACTGTAGCAACTCAGAGGGACGAGCCGAGTCGAAAAGGAGGAGGAAGAATGAGAAATGGATTCAAAATCAGGATTAAAAACCTGACTTTTAGTCCGAGGGTCGGAGAATTCGACCAAAACATCCGACCCCCCCTCCGACCCCCTCATCGACCCTCGGCTCTCGGTGATCTGACAGAGAACCAGCGGTCGATGTAAGACCCGCACTCTGAAAACTCAGTCTAAACCTTGGTTTTGTGTCATGATAGGTCTTCCGATCATCACCGGGCCAGACGGGGCAAGCGGATAACAAACAGGTACAAAATCGGACCGAAGTCGACCAATTATACCCGATTTTAGGTATACCGGTCGATGGTACCGGCCTTGGTACCGGTCGACCGGTATGGCCTGTGCAACTATGTGCGGGAATCTAGAAATTGGTCTCTGCGGGTCCCGCTTTCCTGATTTCGAATCCTAGAAGTTTCCTAATCCTAGTAGGGTTACTAAACCCTATTTCTAGCCTATAAATACACCCTTAAACCTCCTCAAATCCTTTCCATTTTCTCTCACAAACCCTAGAGAAGAGAAAGAGGTTGGAAAGGAGAAGAGGCTAGGAAGAAGAAGGAGGTGCCGCCATTACCGTTCGACGACGCTCTCATTACGCCAGTCAACGGTAAGTGTTTGAATCCATCTTCTTACCCTATGTTAGTTGTGTGGGTGGATCAATACCATGCAAAGTAGGTATTGATCTAAAACCCTAAATTGGCCAATAAACCCTAAGTTGCCGTCAAACCCTAGATTTGAGTTTCGAGATGATATTCATCGAAATAAGACTTGAATGAGTTGGGGATAACTCTAACTCCAAGTTTAGACTTAGAATGGATAGGAGAAACCTTAAAATCCATGGAGAGTGATCGTCGGCAGTCAAAAAACCCATGTATGGTCTCCCGGAGACATACCGGTCGACTATACCGGTTGCACATAGTGCGACCGGTATGTTGCGACCGCTATCCCTCGGGAGGTTGTCTGTGGGGACCGGCTGACCATACCGGTCGCCAGTCTTTTCCACAGAGCTGCGACCGGTACATGCCACCGGTCAGCTCTGTGAGGGCATTTTGTAACCATGTTGGTTTCCGACCAACATGAAACCCTAAAAAATATATTCTAATGAAACCCAAATAATCTTGTAGGACTTTGTGACTTATCGTTTGGATCTTGCGACGTGGAGCAAGTTATCGAACGAGCGTCAGGTAAGGGAATCTGACCTAAACCTAATAATTAATGGACAATAAATTGTTGTTAATCACCTGATTATATGAGATGTGTTGTTTGTGCATATTCACATGCCATCCTTTACTTTCAGTTATTATTACTGTTCATGCATTGATAGGATGTGATTGTTAGGCATGTGATTGTTTTCGTTAGTGTGTGGAGTGGGGCATGGGCCTGGGATCGCTCTTCACATTGGCACCTTTTTGTAGTATTCTGTCTTAACATGCTCGGTACGGGTGGGGCATCAGGGGAAGGTCGTGGTACGGTGGTCTCCGATATTGATGTTGTCCCGGCCATTGTTATGTGGTACTGTGGGCTCCGAGTCGACGCTGGCTTGTCCACGATGCTTTAGCTCTATCTCTATGCCGTAGGGAGTTATGTTGGGATAGGGTCTACCTGCGTATTGTTTCTATCCTGGTGAGTTAGTTGCGGATAGGGTATCGGGAAGGTGTGGGAATGCCTTAGCTCTATCTCTATCCCATAGACGGCTATGCTGGGATGGAGCGTACATTGATGACATATAGAATTGGTTAGTTGCGAGCCCAGTTTACGAGCCCTGGCCAGTAGGGGCTTAGGTACTGGTATGGGTAGAGTATCAGGGGAGGTACGTGGGTATCTTAGCTCTATCTCTATTCCATGATGGGTGCATGTGGGCCAATGGGGGTGTGATCCATGAGGTGCCATACACTCGTGTATAGAGGTGTGGGGGCCACCAAACCTTTCTATAGCACATTGCAAACTTAAAACCAGACCACAGCATAAAATTGGTTGTTACTCATGCATAATCTTGTGAAACTGTCTGATTGTCTTACTGAGCTGTGTTGGTAGCTCACCCCTTGTATATATACATGTTTTTAGATGTTGATGCAGGTTACACTGTGGATGACTATGTGAATGCTCCGACGTACGGTGGTGTGGCTGCTCTGGATGTACAAGCAGGGGAGGACGAGCATGATGCTTCATGTGAGTGCCCTTTCTGTGTGTACTTGTGATGGATTTTTAATTAGTTGTTCCCATTATTTTTGTTTGGTATTAAGAGATGTAAAATATATTATAGTTTATGTTTGGATTTGAATAATTGGATATTTTATTTAAATTATCAATAGATACTCAGTTCATTCTATTTAGAGTCTTCCGCTGTAATATTTATATTCTGATTGTTGGTTATGTGTAATGGTTTGTATGAATGGACACGGCCTATTCGAGATCCTGGTGTGAACCGTTGGTTCCATGGCGGTTCACTCACACCGTTCTGGTTGGATCAGAATTGAGGTGTGACAGTCGAACCCTGGGTCAGACATCCATCGACCCCCTCATTGACCCCCGGCTCTCAGTAAGAATCAGTGACTTCTCAGGGTCTCATACTGAGGGTCGGACATCCATTGACCCCCTCCATCGACCCTGCAGTGAAAAATACAGTATTTTCGACAGAATCATCTGAAAAATTTGAAATTTGCATTTGTTAGTGGATTTAAAATATTAGAATAAAGTATATAATGATTGCCTCACGTATTCTATGATTTTCAGGCATTCCCACTACCAGAACAGATAATGGCTAGACGTAGAGTGACCAGACAAAGCCGTAACTATATCCCACCACCACCACCTGTGGGGGAAGACAGCCAGACACACCCGAAAACATAGGAGAATACGAACAAGGCACTATCCGTAATTAATGGGCAGACAAATCCTACAAATCTGCTAGCTCTACCTACAGACTTGGCTATAGTAGTAATGAATTTGGCCCAACAGCTGCAGCAAATACAACAGGCACAAGCTACTATGCAAGCTGCCATAGGCAGGACCTATCCAGCTGCACAGACGACACCGATGCCAGCAGGATAGGAAAGCATAGTACCAGGGGGAAGTAATACAGTACCCCATGCACCTCAGACTCCCATTATGCAGGCTCATGTACAAAACCCTGAAGTAGCTCCAGGTGGATATCAATACCAACCACCTATGTATGGAGCTTACGTTCCGCATCAACTGGACCACTCCAGACTGGTGGAGCATTTTCTGAAGATGAAGCCCAAGGAGTATAGTGGTAAGCTAGCTGATCCATTGTGGCCAGCACACTGGATCAATAAGATGGAGAGAAATTTCACGATGATGACAGTGAATGAGGAAGAAAAGGTATTGTGTGCAACGTTTATGCTGAAAGGTGATGCACACCATTGGTGGAAGTCCACACGGACATATTTGATGACAAAGCACACCTAATTGACTTGGGATATATATAAGGAGGCATTTTTTGAGAAGTATTTTCCTAGGAGTTTCAGAGATTCCATGGAGAAGGAGTTCCTGAGTTTATATCTAGGACAGATGACTATCGATGCATACCAATAGCGTTATGAGGAGCTGTTTTTCTTTGCACCAGTCAGTATGCAGGTAGAAGATACAAAGACCCGAAGGTTCATCATGGGACTTAGGGGAAGCATACGCAAACATGTTATGGGACATGAAAAGAAAATCTATAATGAAGCTATACAAATTGCTCGAGTGATAGAGTTGAGCCAGGAAGAGAGTTATCTTGCTCAAAATAGAGGAATCGAAAGGCCAAATGGAAATTCTTACAACGGAGGGAACACCAAGGTATTGAAACCCTTCCGTACTCAAGGTTTCAATGCTACAACCAAGACTACTTCAGCAGCCAAGACTACTTCAGCAGCTCAACAACAACAAAAGACAAATAATGAAGGGCTAAAATGCTATAACTGCAATCAAGTGAGACATATGACAAGGGAGTCTCCTAAGCCCAAGAAGCAACTACAACAAGGCAGAGTCTACGTGGTTACATCTGAGGATGCTGCCGCATCACCTGATGTGGTCACAGGTATGACCTGAATCTTATCATTTTGTGTTACATTATGTGAGCATGTAGACTAAATCAAAACAAATCACAGGTATCGTACCTATTAATGGCATTCCCGCCAGAGTACTCTTTGATTCAGGAGCTACTCATTCTTTTATATCTGTGTCATTTGGAAAGAAGCTAAATCTACCCCTCAAATCCTTAGACTACAAACTGCTTATACGATCGCCTATGGGATTAGAAGTGGAATTAGAAAAAGGTTATGGACCATGTCTAGTTCTTATTGATGAAAAGACTTTAGATGCAATCTTGATCCAACTTGAGATGGCAGACTTTGACATCATCTTGGGAATGGACTGGTTAGCTCGGCATTCTACAAACCTATTGTGTGCCAAAAAGAAGCTGACTTTTAAAGACAAAGAAGGAGCAAAGTTCAGTTTTTTGGGAACCAAACTTCCTCGTAAACGAGAGGTCATACTCTCTGCATTAAAGGCTAGGAAGTGCCTTGAGAAAGGAGCAGTTGGGTATTTAGTATTTGTGGTCGATCTTACCAAAGAAGCATCACAAATGGAGGATATTGATGTCATGCGTGACTATCCAGATGTATTTCCTAAAGAACTACCAGGATTACCACCCGACCGTGCTATAGAGTTTGTTATAGATCTGATACCTGGAGCCGGACCAATATCTAAAGCACCTTATCGAATGGCTCCTACTGAATTGAAGGAATTAAAAGTACAACTACAAGAACTGCTGGACAAGGGCTACATCCGGCCTAGCATATCACCATGGGGAGGGCCAGTATTATTCGTGAAGAAGAAGGACGGTAGTGTTCGATTGTGTATAGACTACCGAGAACTGAATAAACTGACAATCAAGAATCGGTATCCATTGCCTCGGATCGATGACTAGTTCGATCAATTGCAAGGTGCCAAAGTGTTCTCCAAGATCAATCTTCGGTTAGGCTACCATCAGTTGAAGATTAAAGATGGTGATATCCCCAAGACAACATTCAGGACCATATATGGACATTATGAATTTTTGGTCATGTCTTTTGGATTGACGAACGCACCAGCAACCTTTATGGAACTTATGAATCGGGTATTCCATGATATGTTGGATACGTCGGTTATTGTATTCATCGATGATATATTGGTCTACTCCCAAGACGAGGAAACTCATATAAAGAATCTAAATGCCACTCTGCAACGATTACGGAAGGAGAAGCTCTACGCTAAATTTACAAAGTGTGAGTTTTGGCTAAAGGAAGTCGCTTTTCTAGGCCATGTTGTATCCGCTGAAGGAATTAAAGAGGATCCTAGCAAGATCGAAGCAATTGTAAAGTGGGAAGCACCAAAGAGCATTACAGAAATTAGAAGTTTCTTAGGTCTAGCTGGGTATTATCGATGATTTGTGGAAGACTATTCCTGAATTTCCGTACCTCTCACCAGTTTGACTAAGAAGGGCGAAAAGTTTGTTTGGACTGATAAATGCGAGAAGAGTTTCCAAATATTGAAGGCTAGATTGATATCAGCTCTAATCTTGACCATTCCGATTCCAGGACAGCCGTTTATTTTGTACATTGATGCGTCAGGACTGGGATTAGGATGTGTACTTATGCAAGGTGAACAAGAAATTGCTTATGTCTCAAGACAATTGAAGACACATGAGAAGAACTATCCCACTCATGATTTGGAATTAGCGGCAATAGTACATGCTGTCAAAATATGGAGACATTACTTGTACGGAGAGAAATTTCAGATTAAATCAGATCATAAGAGTCTTATACTTACCTCTTTAATTAGAAAGAGTTAAATATGAGACAAAGAAGATGGCTGGAACTATTGAAAGACTATGATTGTGATATCCAGTATCATCTGGGTAAAGCTAATGTGGTTGCTGACGCACTAAGTAGAAAGGCAATGATGAAATCTCAAGAAGAGGTTAGCACCACTACTGCACTGTACTATCGGAAAAGTATTCAATTACGATAATGAGCAGTTTGTGATAGATGCACCGGGTGAATCAACCAACCAAGGGTTTATCCATCGGTTTGAAAACATGTTCGCCACATTGAAGATTGTACCCGATATACTTGATGAAGTGAAAACAACGATTAAATCAGACCCTTATCTAAGAACAGCACAAGAAGACATCGAAAAAGGTAGGACTATTCCTGAGTTCTCCTCAGATGATGAAAGGGTACTGAAGTACAAAGGAAGAATATATGTACCTGAAATAGAAAGTTTGGACATTAGACACCGACTAATGAAGGAAGCCCATACCACCGCCTATTCGATACACCCTAGAAGTACAAAAATGTATCATGACCTAAAGAAATTATATTGGTGGAGGGAAATGAAAGAAGATATAGCAAAGTTTGTGTCTCAATGCCTAAATTGTCAGAAGGTTAAAGCTGAACGACAAAGACCAGCAAGACTGTTACAACCGTTACCAGAACCAGCATGGAAATGGGACTGCATCACTATGGACTTCGTCACAGGGTTACCATTGACTCCCTGAGTAGTTGACGCAGTTTGGGTGATTGTAGACAGACTGACTAAAATGGCTCGATTTAGAACTATACGACCTCAGTATACACTGGAGAGGTTAGCTAAGTTTTATGTAGACAACATTGTCAGATTACACAGCGTACCTGAAAACATTGTGTCCGACAGAGATCCTTGATTTACTTCAATGTTTTGGGAAGGACTGCAGAAGGCTATGGGTACAACATTAAAGTTCAGTACTGCATTCCATCCTCAGCCAGACGGACAATCGGAGGGCACCATTAAGATTCTAGAAGACATGCTCCGAGCTTGTGTATTGGATTTGAAAGGATCATGGGATGAAAAGTTACCACTGATTGAGTTCGCTTATAACAATAGCTATTAGGCTACTATACAGATGTCACCTTATGAAGCACTGTATGGAAAGAAGTGTCAAACTCCTTTGTTTTGGAATAAAGTTGGAGAACATAGTATTGTTGGACAAGAATTTGTTGAAGAGACTTTTCGAGTAGTCGACATTATCAAGGAAAGAGTAAGAATGGCTCAGAATCGTCAGAAGCAATATGCAGATACTAGACGACGAGACCTTGAATTCGTCATAGGTGATAAGGTATTCTTCAAAGTGTCACCTATGCGAGGTTTGAAACGGTTCGGACAGAAAGGGAAATTAAGTCCGAGATATGTCGGACCATATGAGATTCTAGCTAAACGGGGAAAAGTGGCTTACTAGTTAGCACTACCACCATCTATGTCAAGTGTGCATGATGTATTTCATATATCCTTATTGAAGAAGTATGTCAGAGACCCAACGCACGTATTGACAGTAGATCTACCTGATTTGACTGATGATTTGACATTTGAAGTAGCACCAACTGAAATCACCAGTCGAAAGGTGCAACGACTATGCAACCGTGATATTTATTATGTTAAGGTCACCTGGAGAAGCAAAGATATAGAAGAAATCACATGGGAAGAAGAGAAAGCTATGCGAAAGCAATACCTCATCTATTCTACTCGGAAGGCATGTACAATTTCAAGGACAAAATTTTTATAAGTAGGGGGGAGTTGTAAGACCCGTATCGAACTAACCGGTCTTACCACCTTGTACCAGGTCTACCTATCATGGTCGAGCCAAATGGACCAAGTGCGTGAAGGAAATAGCGAAACCAGGTACTAAACGGACCCAAAACCAGTAAATTAGAGGGTAGGGTCGCATACCTTGATAGGCAGGGTCGACCCCCCCGCTAAGAAGTCAGACCCCTGATATTTTAACTGGGGGTTGGACAACTTAGAAACTGAGGGTCGACTGGATCTCCGATCCCCTCATCGACCCCCTGTTTGCCGATAGAAATCGCAAATAGGAAACTTTCCAAATTTCAATGGGATTCCTTCCTAATCTCAATGGGACTTATTTTGGGAGATTCAACTCTATAAATAGGACGTCCCTAAGCCAATTTTACTCCTTTTGAAACCCTAATTGAAAGTGAGAGAAAGAAAAGAGAAGAATAAGAGAAGGAAAGTTGGAGAAGAAGACCTAAGTGAAGAATTCAGAGAAATCTCTGAATTTCAGCAAACCTAAGGTATGGGCACATTTCCATTGATGATCTAAGACCTTAGAATAGTTCATGAAGAGGGTATGGTCTAGGAGAAACCCAAATCATACATCCATGGGACGATTTCAATGAAATCCATGGAGAAATCATGGTAGGCAAAGTAAGGAAGAAACCTAGAGTTTTAAGCCATAGAACAAGCCTAGAATGGATTGTGGAAGTAAACCATAGGACCCAAACATGAAATAATGGACTGTAAAATGATATTCTCGACTCAACCCACGGGGGGTCGCACGTAGGGTCGATTGGGAATCGACCCTACCAGACCATAGGATCGACCCCCAGTATTCGGGAAGTCCGGGAAAGGGGTGATCGCACCTAGGGTCGATGGAACATCCTACCCTGGCATCGACACTACCTTGGGGGTCGCAGTAAACTGCTACCCTACCTGCGACCCACCCTGTACCCGTGCTTAAAAACAAGACTAAAAGTGCCGGAATGACTTCTAACCAAAATCTATCGGCTTGTTAGGTTTTCCTATTGATATAAAAGTGGGTTTTAAAGCTTGAAAGATGATCTATACTCAAGCAAAGGTGAGGGAACAAGACCTAAACTAATTGGCTAATAATAAACTGTTTTTATTTTCTTGAGTCCAATGCCATGACTGATTCTATGCGTGTATGCTTGTAATGTGCATTCAACATGTCATCCAATATTCCTGCTATTAATGTTCATGCATATTTAATTATATTTTGTTTATAACATGATGATGATGATGATGATGATATGAATAGACATGTGAATGTATGTGTGTGGTTAGTGTGCTTGATGCGAGGGGAGTATCAAGGGGGGAAATATGACATTGTGGTTCAGCCTGGTCACTAGACTCTAGCTCTATCTCTACTCAAATCTTATCCACTGACATCGTCGTATCGCCATTACCTTAGTAGAACTATTACGTCGTAGGGTATCAGGGGAGGTGGTCTCGGACCGTGTAGTCTTTGACTCTTCCGGGGGGCCTTAGCTCTATCTCTATGGACGTATTGAGGGATGCTGGAGTGAGGCCTTAGGTACACTGTTTGACATTAGGATTGGTTAGTTACGGGCCCAGTTTGCAAGCCCTCGCTAGCAGGGGCTTATGTGTTGGTACGGGTAGAGTATCAGGGGAAGTGTGATGCGGTGTGGTCCTAAACACTTTAGCTCTATCTCTATTCCATAGTGAGTGCATGTGGGATGACAATAAACGTTAACCTTTGGACGGATTCACACACTCGTGTATAGAGGTGAGGCTGCCACCGAACCTTTCTATAGGACATTGCAAACTTATATACCGGACCACATATATGAATTGAATGCATGCATATGTTTGTGAATTGTTTTGTTTGCTCACTGAGCCGTGATGTGTGCTCACCCTTTCGACATCAAATATTTTTAGTTGATGATGCAGGTACCACTGTGGAAGACTATATGAATGCTTCTACATACGGGCACGTTGCTGCGATGGAGGCTGAAGACTTGATGGGACCGCATGACTCTTCATGCGAGTGCAATGCATGCGTTTTCGATTAGATTTTCATTTGAATTATTAAGGAAATGTAATTGATATTTTATTTACTTATGTCTCGGTTGATATAACATAACTTGATATTTTATTATTGATTATCACAATTAGATTCCTCAGTTCATTTAATATTAAGACTTTCGCTATTGTGTATTTATTCTGATTATGGTTGTGGATGTATATGGTTTAGTTTACATGGACACAACCTATTTGAGATCTTGATTAAACCGTTGGTTTATTAGCGGTTCATCACACCATTCTGAATAGTGCGAAATTGAGGTGTGACACTGGAAGTCAAAGGTAACCCGATGACAAAGTCGATAGTGATATAGTCCCACTTCCATGTTGGTTCTGGTAGTGGTTGCAACAAGCCTGAAGGCCTTTGCCTATTAGCCTTTACTCGTTGACAATTTAGGCAATGCAACACAAACTTAGCTACATCTACTTTCATTGCTCTCCACCAGTATAATTTCTTCAGATCATGATACACCTTTGTACTCTCGGGATGTATTGAATAAGCGATGGTGTGGGCTTCCTTCATTAGTCTGGGTCTAATATCTGAGTCCTCACTTTCGGGGACACATACTCTTCCTTTGTATCGTAGTACCCTTCAAGGTCCAAGGTGAAGTCATGAGTAGTCCTACCTTTTTCAAGGTCTTCTTGCATTATTCTCAGATAGGGGTCTGATTGAATAACTACTTTGACTTCGTCTATCAGATCTGGTATAATTTTTAATGTAGCAAACATGTTTGAAAGTCGATGAATAAATCCTAGGTCGGTTGAATCACCTAATTTATCGATCATGAATTTATCATTGCCACAATTGAATACTCTTCCTACATTACACATTGCAGCATTGGTATTAGCTTCTTCTTGAGATCTTGTCATTGCTTTTCTACTTAGTGCATCAACAAGTACATTAGCCTTCCCTAGATGATACTGGATATTGCAATCATAATCCTTCATGAATTCCAACCATCTCCTCTGTTTCATATTCAACTCCTTCTGATTTGAAGATGAGTAAGACTCTTATGATCTGATTTAATCTAAAAAATTTCTCCATATAAATAATGTCTCCATATCTTGACATCATGTACAACTGCTGCTAGTTCCAAGTCGTGAGTTGGATAATTTTTCTCATGTGTCTTTAATTGTCTAGAAGCATATGCAATTACTTGCTCTCCTTGCATGAGCACACATCCCAAACCTAATCCAGATACATCGGTGTACAAGATAAATGGTTCTCCTGGAATCAGAATAGTCAAGATGGGAGTTGATATTAATCTTGTCTTCAATGTTTGGAAACACTCTTCACATTTATTGGTCCGAACAAACTTTTCTCCTTTCTTAGTTAGACTGGTGAGTGGTACTGCGATTCTAGAGTAATCTTCCATGAATCATTGATAATAATGAGCTAAACCTAAAAAACTTCTGATTTTGGCAACATTCTTAGGTGCTTTCTATTTTACAATGGTTTTAATCTTGCTAGGATCCTCTTTGATTCCTTCAGCGGATACAACATGGCCTAAGAAAGCAACTTTATTTAGTTAGAATTCACACTTTGTAAATTTAGCGTAAAACTTCTTTTTTCTTAGTTGCTGTAGAGCGGCTCTTAGATCTGTGGTATGAGTTTCTTTGCCCTTGAAGTAGACTAGTATGTCATTAATGAATACGATGACTGACATATTCAACATATCATGGAATACCCGATTCATAAGTTCCATAAAATTTACGGGTGCATTAGTCAATCCAAAAGACATAACTAAAAATTCATAATATCCATATCTTGTTTTGAAGGTTGTCTTCGGGATATCGCCTTTCTTAATCTTCAATTGATGGTATTCCGACCGAAGATCAATTTTGGAGAACACTTTGGCACCTTGCAATGGATACCTGTTCTTGATCGTGAGCTTGTTCAATTCCCAACAATTTATACAAAGTCGAATGCTACTGTCCTTCTTTTTTAAGAACAACATCGACGCTCCCCATGGTGATATACTGGGTCGAATATAACCCTTGTCCAATAGTTCATATAATTGTACCTTCAGTTCAGTAGGAGCCATTCAATAGGGTGCCTTAGATACTGGTGCGGCTCCGGATATAAGGTTTATAATGAACTCTGTCTCTCGATCAGGCGGCAATCCTGGTAATTCCTTAGAAAATACATCCAAAAATTCATGCACAACTTCAATATCCTCCATTCATGGTGCTTCCTTGGTGAGATTGACCATGGACACTAGTTACCCAACTCCTCCTTTCTCGAGGCATCTTCTAGTTTTTAATGTCGAAATAATGAGTTTTCATTTACGGGGAAGTTTAGTTCTTGTAAAATTGAACTCTGCGCCTTCCTTGCCTTTAAATGATATCTTCTTCTCAACACAAATCAAAATCACAAAATGCTGGGATAACCAGTCCATCCCTAGGATAACATCAAAGTTTTACCATCTCGAGTTGAATTAAGGTTGCATCCATAGTCTTCTCACCGATAATAACTGGACATGGTCCATTACCTTGGTCTAGTTCTACTTCTAATCCCATAGGTTATCGTACAAGTAGTTTGCAATCTAATGACCTAAGGGGTAGACTTAACTTCTTTCCAAACGACACAGATATAAAAGAATGAGTAGCCCCAGAGTCAAAGAGTACTCTGGCGGGTATGCCATTCATAGTTACGATACCTGTGATTTGGTTTAATTTAGTCTACATACTCACACAAAGTATTTCAAAACAAAAGATTGAATCATACATGTGACCACATCAGGCGATGCGGTAGCATCCTCAGAAGTAATTGCATAAACTTGTCCTTGCTGTAGCTGCTTTTTCGGCTTAGGACAATCTCTTGAATAATGCCCTACTTGATCGTAGTTGAAGCATTTGACTCAAGCATTACTTTGTTTCTATTGAGGTTAGGCTGTTGGGGTAGTCTTGTCTGCAACATTGAAGCCTTGAGTACGAAAGGGTTTGAATGTTCTTGAGTTCCCTCTGTTGAACGTATTCCCATTGGCCTCTTTATACACCTGTTTTGAGCAAAGTAACTCTCCCTCTGGCTCGATTCTAGTACTCGAGCAATTTGTACCGCTTCATTATAAATCATCTTTTCTAGTCCCAGTGCATGCTCATAGATGCTTCCCCTAAGTCCCATGACGAACCTTCGGGTTTTGGTATCTCCCTCCTATATGCTAAAGGGAGCAAAGAAGAACAACTCTTCATAACGCTGCTGATAAGCATCTATAGACATTTGTCCTTGATATAGACTCATAAATTTTTTTTCCATCAGGTCTCTAAGACTCCTGGGAAAATACTTCTCAAAGAATGCTTCCTTGTAAATAGCCTAGGTCAGTTGGGTGTGCTTTGTCAATATATAACTTCGAGTAGATTTTCACCAATGGTGTGCATCACCTTTTAGCATAAAAGTGGCACATCACACCTTCTCCTCTTCATTTGCAGTCATCATCATAAAATGTTTTCCATCTCGTTGATCCAGTGAGCTGGCCACAGAGGATCAAATGGCCTGCCATTGAATTCCTTAGGCTTCATCTTCAGAAAATGTTCGATCAATCTGGAGTGATCAAGTTGATACTGAGCATATGCTCCATACGTAGGCGGGTGGTACTGATAGTTACCCTGGTTATGTCCACCTCACGGTGCCTCAATATTCTGCACTTGAGCTTGTAACACTGGAGTTTGAGGTGCTTGGGGTATCGTATTACTACCACCAAGTATGGTACTAGCCTGCCCTGCAGGTAGAGGTGTTGCATTTTCAATTGGGGAAGCAATTCCCATAGCAGCTTGCATGTTGGCTTGCATTTACTGTATCTGTTGCACTTGCTGTGCCAAATCCATCACCACAGTAGCCAAATCCGTAGGTGGTGCAGGTAAGTTGGTTGGGTTGGCTTGGGGGTGAACATCCTGAGGCATAGTACCTTGATTCCCAACATTTTCTTCTTGTCCTTGCTGACCTTCATTGTCATTGGCCTCTATAGGTGGTGGATGTGGGTTTGCATTCTGTCTTCTTTGGCTAACTCTACGCCCAACCATTCAAATTCTTGGATAAATGGTACTTGAAAAGGCTGTACATGTGAGACAAAATAGAATGATAGTATTAGGTTAGTCTCACAATGAAAGCGAGAGAAGAAACAAAATCGACAGGCAAAAGTTTGAGCAGAATCAAAAAGCAGACAACAATCAGTCATATGGTTGATAGCCAACGGTCGCATGTTGTGGGACTACAGGTTCGACCATCCCTGCCAACTTTCCAGGACCCTATGGTCGATCATACAGTCAATCACACGGTCACATGTTTTGGTGGAATTGTGCAACCATAAGATTCAAAATCAGGTTTTTAAACCTGTTTTCTGAGATTTCCCTTTCATTTCCTTTTCTTCTTCCTACGGTCTCAACTCAGCTCGCCACCATTGGGTTGCTACAGTATCAACTGTACGAACTTGGTGATTTTTCCATCGATTGACAATCTTCCTTCCATTCCTCAAGGTATGTTTTCTACTCTTTTCCCTCTTTATAAAGAGTGAAAATCAGATTCTTTGGGACGATCGCTGGGAAATGAAGGCGGTTAACATGCATCCAGAGCCACGGGTCTACTATAAGCTTATCTAGCATAATCTGATCCCTCAAGGTGGACACTATGAGATGGTCTCTCAGCTGATTCAGTACCTATTATACTGTATCTGTACTAGGCAGCTTGTTTGTCTCCCATACATCATCCTCTAGATTATGCATAGAGCTACGCTGTCTGACTCGAGGGGTAAGTTGCCCTGTGGATGGCTGATCTCTACCTTGCTCGCGCATCTACAGGTGAACCTAGAGGATGAGAGGATTTTTGAGGACACCTTCTCAGCTGACCTTGATTGGGAGGCCATCAGTAGGATGGACATGAGAGAGATACATGTCAGTGATGACGAGAGGAATGCTTTGAGACTTCCTCTTACTCGGGTAAAGGTAGCAAATGCGGAGGCGACAACAGCAACAACAGAGGCACACGAGAGTGATGATGAGGACGATGATGATCGGATATACATGGATGTGGATGCCATACATCCTCCATCACCACACCATTCTACTGGAGTCAGTCCTTCTCGGACTTCTCACTCAGCGGGCCCCATACGCCCACCATCAAATGACATGATGACGCTACTACGTGAGATTCACGAGGCTCAGTGTGCTACAGACCAGCTGGTAATAGATCTGATACCACGTAGCCACACTCTAATTCTGAACTAACCAGAATGGTGTGATGAATCGACAATAAATCAACGATTCAACTAGGATCTTCGTTAGGCAGTACCCACCATATCAACCATACACACATTCCACAGTAATAATCAGAGATAATAAACAAATAAGTAAAAGTCTTTATAAATAATGAACTGAGCATCTAACCATGATAAATAATTATTTAATCCAATTATCTCCAAAATTCAAGACATAAAAGTAATTAACCCATTACAAGTTCCAATAATCAAATATAACTAATCTAATAAAAAATGCACTAGTTGCACCCGCATGAAGGATCATGTGTATCTTCTACAGCTTCGACGTCCATGGCCACAATGTGTTCGTACATCGACGCATTCACATAATCTTTAATAGTAGTACTTGCATCATCAATTAAAATATTCGATGTCAAAAGGGTAAGCACACATTATGGCTCAGTGAGCAAACAAAACAATGCAACAAACATAGGCATGCATTAAATTCATATCTTTGGTCTGGTTTTTAAGTTTACAATATGCTATAGAAAGGATTGGCGGCCACCACACCTCTATACACGAGTGTGTGAATCTACCCAATGGATCAAACACCATTGCCATCCCAGATGCACCCACCATGGAATAGAGATAGAGCTAAAGTGTCTGGATCAAATACCGCCAACATTCCCCTGATGCCCTACCCATACCAACACGTAAGCCCTTATTGGCAAGGGCTTGCAAACTGGACTCGCAATTAACCCATCCTAAATGTCCTCCAGTGTATCCAAGGCCTCACTCCAGCTTCCCTCGATTTTTTCCTTAGAGATAGAGCTAAGGCCCCCCAACAGAGTTAGAGACTACACGGTTTGAGATCACCACCCCTGATGCCCTATGACGTAATAGTTCTGCTAAGGTAATGGCGATACGATGATGTCAATGGGCAAGACTTAAGTACAGATAGAGCTAGAGTCTGGTGACCAGGTCAGAGACTACCATGCCACGTCCTCCCCTTGATTCTCCACTCGCATCAAGTACACTAACTACACACACACAATCACATGCCTATTCTTAGCATCATCATCATCATCATATTATAAATAGACATAAATAAATATGCATGAGCAGTAAAACAGGAATATGAATGACATGTGAGATGTACATTACAAGCATACAAGCATAGAATCAATCATGGCATTGGACTCAATAAGTAAAATAGCTTGTTATTAGCCAATTAGTTTAGGTCTTGTTCCCTCACCTGTTAGCAAAACTCGAACTCCTTCCAAGCCTTAAAATTCTCTTTGAATCAATTTATTAACCTAAACGTTATATGAATTTAAGTTAGGGTTCATATGTAACATGTTACAGTAGTCGAAAATCAAAACAGAGCATTGATAGGTGTCTGGTTGGTCCTATGGTCTCATACTGTGTCGACCTTACTACCTACGGTCGATACCCTACGGTCGCACCATATGCAACCATACCTGTGACTTTTGAATTCTTTCTAAATGCCTATGGTCGATACTTTGATTGTGCTGGTCATGCTATGGTTGACTGTAGCTGTGACCATAAGACTTTTGGTCCCCAACTACATTTAATTTGAGTTCTTCTTGGGTCAACTCCTCAACTTTTCTCTTGGGTTCATACTAAGGTTATCCTATGGTCATCATTAGTAGTTTCTCATCAACCATTATTACCAAACTCACCCCTCATGATTAGCCTTGGGATTTACTCAAGGAATCACATGGATCATAATAGCTTGACATCTCCAATCCCCCATAGAATCCTTATTCCATAGAATTTACATTTTCAGAGATTAGGTTCATACCTTTACCTATGGTAGAGAGTTAAAATCTTCTCAGCAAAACCTTCTCCTTAGTTTTCTCTTCTTCTCCTTTTTTTCCTTTACTTTCCTTTTCTTTCTGTTCTTTCTCTTCCTCTAGGGTTTACTAATGTTCTAAAAGGGTGAAAATGGTTGAGGGATGTCTTTTATATACAGAAAAATTCTCCATATAGAGTTTTCCAACATTAGAAAAGAAACCCCCCTTGAATTAGGAAAGTTTCCAACTCGGAGTTTGATCTGGGGTCTCATGGTCGATGGCCTACGGTGGCAGAATCCATCAACCTACATCGACCGTAGGGTCTTGGATCAGTGACCTTTGTTTCCTACCTTATGGTTGACCATACCTACCCAGGTATTTGACTATACACATACTTTTGAGAATTCTAACTTGATTCATACCTGGTTTTGTGATCCATCTTCACACGATTGGTTCATTTGGTCCAGCAATGATGGGAAGACCTGGTATGACACAGTTAGACCAAGTTAGTGGAGTACGGATCTTACAGTTTGCTCTCTGAGAGTAAAGAGAAACATATTGCTCCCTGAGAGTAGGAAGTGAGATAGATTGCTCCCTAAGAGTAAAGAGAAACATATTGTTCCCTGAGAATAGAGAGAAACACCTTACTCCTTGAGAATAGAGAGAGACGGATTGCTCCCCGAGAGTATCAAAACATTACAATGAACTATGTTGTACCTGATTTTTAGGACCTCTGAAATACGTAGGCAACTTTGAGGACCTCTCCAAGTATGGTACCCCATCTTAGTATCCTTAGGTCCTCCATATCCATATCCATATCCATATCCACATCTATATCCATATCCATATTCGTATCCATATTTATTTCGACCCACATTGGCTATCTCTAGATTCAATCACAAAAATCATCAAGCATAAACTTCAACTTGAACAATTGAATCTAAGAAAGCTTAACCATAAACCACATCTATAAACCTTAATCACATTCTGTTTGAACTACATTGGACTTGGTTTCTAGGATTAGAATACGTAGGCAATTTGAGATGTCTTGGATGTCTCAGATTCAGTCCATCACCTAACCATCTTTGGTTCGGGGCACTATATGTTACTTTGCTTGTTTATTTATTTTGAGAACATTTTTGGCTAAATCATAGGTTAAAAGAATTTAGCAACTTGGCATAGGATCCTCCATGAGCCCTAGTTATTATCCATTGACCATGAACAGTCAGACCAATAAAATTTTAAGGAAAGTAAAATCACATTGGAGGTCAATTTTTGGATCGGGCAGTTTTGGTGCTTAACACCTTCCCAAACTGTACCTTGAATGCTTACCCATTCTCTGATAGATCAAAGCCAATATATTAGGTCAAATGAGTCAATATAAGTCTTTTCTTATGATGAGACTACATTTTAGGTCCTAGACCTTAATTTAGGTGGCGACTCCAAATCATTTACCATTCATTAGTGTGGGTGGAATCATTTGTCCACACAATGGCATTCCCAACTTAACGAAGAATGTGAGGGAAACGAATAAATGCGTAGCCCCATAATTAAATAATACAAGTGCAGGTATGTCAGATATAAAGATAGTACCTACATATACACATATGAATTACTATATGTCATGCAACATGATGCCTTTCTTCAAAATTTAAAATACCTGTGACGACTTCAGGTAAGCCTTCTACATCTTCAGCCGACAAGACAAAGACTTTTCCTTGCCCTGTGGTAGTGCCTTCTTTGGTTCTGGGCATACTCTTGCAAAATGGCCTGAATTTCCACAGTTGAAACAAGTACCATAGGGTATAAAAGAGGCACTTGAGGTTGCAGGCCTTGGCTGAGTTGTCTTGGGTGCAAAGGTTGCAGGCTTGCTTTGAGTGGAGGCTAGATTGCTATATGATTCATTGGATGGCATTTTCTAGCAAGAAATGCATATACAACAAACACATGCTCAAACTCTACGTGACCAGACCCCACGCCTGTAGACACTAAAGGTGTTGAAGAACCTTGAAGCTGGCAGAAGGCTTCGTCTACTACCTCCGGTATTTTACTTAGTTAGATCAGTTTCATTAGGTTGGTAAACATCTTTTTAAACAAGCATGGTAAAGTCCTAGAGTCCACGCACGGTCCCAAGATAAGTGGGGAATCAAAAGGTTGGTCTTCCTAATCATTTCTAGGCTTATAAATCAAATATATTAAACCGGAGGACATAATTGGGTGATCGTTCCACTGGTACAGTCATCGAGTTAACACTTACAACAATTTCTAAGTAAACATAATCAAAAAATGATTCGGATAGTTAGTCATCTGATAGACCATCCGCTTTATATCTACTATTGTGCAATACTATTCTAGTGGGTCATTCGGAGGCTAAGACGGGTGGTTAGTCATCCAGCAATGCCTTTGCTTGTCATTAAGCCTACGCAGAGGCATGGCCAATCAGAGCCATGCACTCTACTAGTGGTACCTACCCAGAGGGTTGTTCTTCTGGTTAGGTAGCTTCGTTTATGTGGCTCTGGATAGGTGGCTATGGATATTACATGGTTAGTTTGGCCAAGGCATTTTCCCTAGCGGAGGACTGGTTTTGATTCAACCAGAGTTAGGGCCACTGCTAGTCCTCTAGTTCGTCCCTCCAGTTCGTCCCTCCGGTTCAGGCTCAAAATCTAGGCATGAACTAGAAAAGGTTTCCTTCTTTGGATAAGGTTTTCTACCGTGGTTTCCTTCATTCTAAGTGGTGGAAAAG
The DNA here is from genome assembly GCA_028583415.1 of Protea cynaroides. NCBI lineage: Eukaryota > Viridiplantae > Streptophyta > Magnoliopsida > Proteales > Proteaceae > Protea > Protea cynaroides. The sequence continues at coordinate 43,931,165 of CM053274.1, read as the reverse complement.
ACATACCTATCATTATTGAACATAATGGGTCATTTAGACTCCATTATCACTTCCATTCATGGAGGGGGAGATAACCTTTTTTTTCTAGGTTGGATTTGGTCTCCATTAATGGAGGCCATTAATTGTGGAGTTCCACCATGGTCTTAGCATGCATTTCTCACAAGAATGGAAGAGGGACTGAGGGAAGAACACTTACCTCAAGGGAACCGGTGCTTGAGCTTGAGTTCAACACCTTCACCCTCTCTTACTTTCCCATGGTTTAGCAAGAGAGAAACAAGGGTATATGGGCTCCCTTTTATAGGATTCATGGAGAGAAATAGTGCCCTACTCTTGTACAACCAATGATAGTCAAGTGGAGGATCGTTCATCCAGTTATGCTCCCAGTTGAGTTTAAAATACATTTAGTCTTAGTTTTGTGGGCCCAATCCACTGTGGATGCTTCCTAGGCTTCATGTACCTCCTCCCACATGACGTAGTAATACTAAGCGATCTAAGGGGTAGTCCCACATCATATGGAGGGTCACAAGATAGGGTGCCAAGTGTTGACATATTAAGACCCGATACAGAGAGATCCGAATTAGGAAGATTTTGGAGTAGGCCTTACACTGGTATATTTATATATTTTTAGCATTTAACTACAGTTGGTAAGGCTTTTACTATGTTGGGTTGGGCACCGGTCCTCAAGTATAGGACAGTTACCAGACCTATCCTGGTCAGATTGTTTTACTATAATCTTTGAGTGAAGATTGATCTCGAGGATTAGCATCTAGACTTGGGTTTGAGGATATCTAGTGGGGTTCATGGAGTAGATATTTCCTTCGATGTCCATCAGTTGGTGGAGTTATTGCACATTTTAGCAGCTCGCAACTACATATATGTCAGGTTGGGATCTTCTTCTTTTATTCAAATTTTAGAGGCTTTTAGACAATAGATTTGGGATCAGTAGAGGCTACCTGGATGGGATTATGTAAAGTCCTGGGTATTGACCAATTTTGAGGGTATACAGTTTGATTATCCAGCACAACATCATCCCTAAGAGGGGACATAGGGAGGCGATAGCAGGCTTCAACGAGTATGTGACTTACTGTGTCTGTACTCGTTACCAGTTGTGCTTGTCCTATATTTTGATGAGGACAGTGATTGTTGCTGCATATGAAAGTGAGAGGGATTTTCCATATAGTTGACTGCTTACACATCTATTCAGAGCATTGGGCATTGACATCTTCACTGACGAGGGAGTAAAGATGTCAGTATATTTTGATTTTGGCTGGCATGCACTAGGATGCATGCGAAGGTTATAGGATGTAGTTTTGAGCGATGATGAGTTAGAGGTTATTTTACTACCAGTTATCGCTCCTATCACTTTGGTGAGAAGGAGGCACTCTCTAGTGCTGTGGGGATGGTTGCAGAGGATGTACAGGTAGAGGTGTTTCACCAGCATCAGTGGAGGTTCTCAGTCTTACACCTACTGTTCTTGAGCGTTCTATTAGGGATCTGTACACCATCATTCAAGGACTTAAAGTGATGTTCATTAGATGTAGGAGGCCATGAGGGTTGCAGGATTTATTTTTCCTCCTTCAAGTGGGAGTTAGTAGCATTGCCAGTGGAGGAAAGACTTTTTCATTTCTTTTTAGTTTAAGTTCATAGTTTATTTTTCCCTTTTTGTATGTAATTTTCTTTTCTTTTGTTGGTTAAGTAATAGATTGGGTTGTGATATACACCCTCTTCCGTAACAAACATCATTTTGTAATGAGAATTAAGATGTTTTCTTATTTAGTGTATTATGATCTTTTTTAAAGTTTATCCAATTGTCTCAACATATGAGTGCTTATTATTTTGTTTTCTTAAAAGCTTTTATTTAATCCTAATTGAATTTGGTTCGATTTCTCTGCTAATAGTTGTGAATGTATATAAAGTGAACTGTTCTGATACCACCTTTTGTCACACCTCAAAACCCTGGCATTTTGGTATGACCATGGTTTCCTCACAGTGTAACTACTACCACACCAGAATCCACTCACAGTACCTACATTTCATTAACCAACTGGAAGTGGGTTATTCTACAGGTGGTACGAAACTAGATGACTAATCGGAGGGTAGTTCACCCAATGCCGATCATCTAGTTTCCCCAATAAATTGGGAGGATTACTAATCGGTCCCACTTAATCAGTGGAGGGTGCTCCTGGTTACTGCTACCGATTCAGAAAACAGGCTAAAATGACAAAATGGGAAAAATTTTAATGCATTGTTTATATTTGCCATAACATGAATTATATAAGATATTGTTATGGTTTAATTGGATTTATGGTCGATACTAACACGTGGGCATTTATAGATCTGCCCTACCAACTATTAACCTTATTGAACAATGCCTCCAAGGAGGAGACCAAGAGGGAGGAATGCTAATGCACCTCCTCCAGCGGAGGATGAGGGTAGTTTGGGTCAGGGTAGATTAAATTCACTACCACATATACCGCTGCCACCACTACCTCCTCCTCCGTCGCCAGTTAATATTTCACCACCACCTCCAGTTTAAAAGGCAACAAATATGGTAGCAATTATGGGTGGATTAGTGGACAGCCTAGAAGACCAACAAAGGAGTACAACAATAATTTTTGTTAAATTATTGACAGCTCTACGTGGTGAGCCTCCAGCTCTGCAGGCTCCAAGACGAGCACAAGGTGGTGGCATACCTCCAATTCCTCCTGTACCACATGTGCATGAGTAGGTGCCCCTAGTTCCATCGGTTCATCATGATCAGGCACCAATGCCTGCAGTTCATACTCACCCTGCCATGGCAGGCATCATCCATTTACAACCTCAATTAGATGGGGCAAAAATATTAAATAATGTTTAATGTATGCATCCGCCGAAGTTTACTAGGTTCGATACCAATCCGATGCAGTCAACTATTTGGATACAAGCTATGGAGAAGACCTTGGAGACCCTGATGAGCACAGAGCCACAAAAGTTTCTATATGCAACCTTTTAACTAGAAGGGGTGCCATATGATTGGTGGAAGGGCATCCAACCTACCTTGATGAGAAACCATGGAGAGATCGCCTGGCAGATCTTTAAAGAGGTATTTTATAATAACTTCTTCCCCCAAAACTTTAGAGTTCATACGGAGGTTGAATACCTTAATCAAACTCAGGGGAGTACTACTGTTGAGGCATATCAACAGAAGTTTGAGAAGCTCTTTTATTTCTGCCCCGTGTCCATGAGGGATGAAGAGCCAAAACAGAGGTGCTTTGTACAAGGTTTGAGGGGAGACATCAAAGTGATAGTGGAGTCCATAAGACTAACGGAGTATAGTGATGCCATACAAGTGGCAAAGAGTGTTGAGGATGGCTATATTACCAGGGTCAAAAGAGGCTCATGAGCTTCACTGATAACCGCCCCAACATGCAGTTTTGTGCTCACTACCACAGTTCTTCTATGACAACTTCTTCTGCTCCATCTATAGTGAGGCCTATGTATGCTTGTTGTTGTATGATGGACATGTGGTATGTGAGAGCACAATACATGGGCCATGTTGTTGGTTACCGGTACCCTAGTAGGGATACTGTGATCCATTGGAGTGGAGATCCTGAATTCCATGTGGGGTATAGTATTTCATATCATTATGTTGCATGACCATGTATGATGGTATATGATGTATGGAAGCATGGGCATACGTACCATGTTGGTATGCCGATATCCTAATAGAGACATGGTGATCCATGGGAGTGGGGATCTAGGGTTCTCTGTTGAGGTGCCATCCATGAATGGTGGTTTATGTAACGGGTAACTTCATGAACACCGTAGGATTGGCTATATCTTAGTAGAGGCAAGACAAACCATGGAAGTGGGGAGTCGGGGATCCCTACTGGGTGTAATATTTGTTGAGACCATGTATTTTGAGACCATGTATTTTGGACACATAGTGTATGGGAGCAAAATATACAGGCCATGTTGGCATGCTATATTCTGGTAGGGATACAGTCAGTTCATTATGTGGAACGGAGATTCTTGCTGGAGTATAGTTTTACTTACTACGTGCCATGTTGGTTGATTATTGAATTGGAAATGTTTGTGTTGTGGGGTAGACAATCGTATGGCTTATGGGAGTACGCTACATGGCCACCCGGTTACACCTTAGTGGGGGCATTGTCAGTCCATTAGAGTAAAACAGGGATCTTCACTGAGGTGTAGCCCTATTTATAACATCCACATGCATTATACATAAACTTGGTCAAACTACTTGTGTTTTAGTGAAGGGAACTTAACTCAGTCGGAGGGGTAGGGTACATACTCAGGCGGTGGGGTATGTATATTTGCTCAGGCTGTGGGGTACGGGGCAAGATCCTCGCTAGGGTACAGGCCAGCCATGATTGCATACATGTCTGAATGTCACTCATAATTTCTTATTTATTTGCTTATGTATTGCATTCATTAAATTATTGCATGGGATTGCATTGGATACCTGATTTCTCACTGAGTTGGGATGGGATCTTACCCCCTCGATATCGAATCTGTTTTAGCTTTGATTGCAAGTACCTCTACTACCGCTGTAGATATGGATCCTGATGATGTTGAGGGTACTTTTCTTAGTGGGGTCCCGTCAAGAGATCATGTCAAGGGCTGTACCTATAGGGATTGCATTTATGAGACTTGAGTCAGCACCTTGCCTCTATGATTTTACCGCTTGTAGATAGTTGACTGTTTGGTCTATCTACAGGGTTATCCTAGATTTACTCTAGTTATCTAGTATGGATTGTATGTTATATGAAAGATATTTGTAAGGCATAACAGAAATATTATATTAAAGTAACACTAGTTGGCATCTTGTTTTATATTATGATTCCATTGCAATTATGAAATTCTACTGCAACTCTTATTAATTACCGTTGATTATGTTGGATATTGTATGTGTAGACTGTTGAGTTTGTTTGGTAGATCACTTTGATTTTCAATCTCTAGAAGATTCAGGTTGTCTCATGGATCACTTGGATATCACGTTCGATTCTCCAGAATGGGCTCTGACAACACTGTTATCAGAGCACAACCACTCTGACTCTTCATATAGATTTCCTATACACGTATGTTTCCATGTGTTGGGATAGATGCCTAGGATAATTAAAAGCTTTTATGAACCAATAAGTATTAAGTAAGGGAAAAAATAAGTCAGGATACATCACATTACAAGAACTAAAGAAAGGACATAATGCACAGTAAGAACTAAGAACAAAAGATATGCGAGTATATATAAGTATCTGATTTAAGTACAAAATTAGGATATGGCCCATAATCCAAACCGTTATCCCAGATACAAGTATCTAATCATCATAAACAAGAAAAGGAAAGTACATGTGTAAGGTAATGGGAGCATGATATGTATAAGTCAAAAGTAGGGTACAATCCATAACCCAGACACTTACCCTATGCATATATGATAAACAAAATATAAATATGAATGGATCAAGTTTATATCTACTGAGGTCCACTCAGTGAGGTAGGAAGCTCGGATCCAGTCGGGTGCACAAGCGAAGAAGGGACATAGTCAGGAAGTGATGGCGAGGAATCACTCTAAACCATAGGTGCTGCAGGTGCATCATGTAGAGAAGATTGCTGAGAACTACTCCAAACTGTAGGTGCAAAAGGAACATCCTGCAAGGCCAAAGATGAGGGCATCTCCTACTGGGTGACTGATGGGGGAACACTCGAAGGAACGAGAGTCGGAGTGGGCCTAAGTCATATATAGTGATGCAAGTGATAGGCAGTAACCATCGCATCATGAATGTAGCCTACGTGTGTGTCAGTAGTGCCAGTTTGAGTCTCTACCTCCATTAACTGAGTCTCCATGGTGCCCAATAGAGTCTTCGCCTCCCTCAACTCCATCTCCATAGTCTCCACCAGTCTCTCCAACCTAGCCTGACCATCCGTAATCTTCTCTAGCTCTCCCTACATGAGCCAGAGTACATCCAACACCTGGCCTAAGTTAGCTATCGGTCCCAATGTCTATGCAGCTACAAGTGGTCTCATAGTACATGTAGCTAGGGATGCCACTCTAGTATTGACTATTGGTGGTGCATCTCCTGAGCAGGCAGCTGTGTCCACATCCATGTGGTCACTATCCTCCTCTTCGCCACTGTCATCTCCATCATCAGATTCATCCTCCCCCTCGTTACTGGAAGATGATAGAGGCATCGCATCCACTCTTCGGATGACATGACTAGTGCCCTTACTGAGATGCATCAGAGCGATGGTAACCCAATTGAACTCGGATGATTCCTTTCCCTTGTCAATAAGCTCTCCCTCTAGGCTCACTCTAAAAGGCACAATATGTGGGTCAGGAGACGTCCATAAGGTAAGTGACCCTTGTGGGGCAAGTGATGGAAGGTGTAAAGTATGGTGTGCATAATTAGGAAAGGGAGGCCTAAATGTCTCCTCTGCACCAGTCAGTCTATCAGGAATATGTGGAACTCATTCAGCTTCTCTCTGTGACCAGATCATGGTGCGACATCATGCTGGATGATCTGACTGAGTAATCTGGGAGTAAGCTTGAATGATGATTCCTTGTCTTCCTTCTCCATCCCTATTAGCTCTGGTGGGGTGAGCACTTGTCTCATCTATGTAAACTCACCCTCAGTCATGCCCAAGGACTCCCTGGGAGCCCTATAGATGTGCTCTCTACCTGGTGAGACCTCCAATATGGTTCCCATGGAGGCAACTATCAAGGAGATGTCTACTGTCAAACCACGTTCCCAATGTATCGATACTATGTAATGCAATGGGATCTCTCCATCCTATCAGGACATAAGAAATTCCCTTCTAGGATCGCACATCACGATACTCCACAAGTCAATAAAAATAAGGAATTATCAGAGTAAAATTTACAATCTTATTTTTTAAACATTCATCCATAATAAAGAAGGTAAATTAGCGGAAGACTTAAAACTTAAAACCAATTATAAAAAGTTGACGAATTTCTAATTAAAAACTTATATATATTAAGTTCCATCCATAAATAAGTTCAATATCCAAATGTTCCAAAATAAATAGTCCAAAGTAAAGTAAATCATTGTTTAAAGTTTATCTCTGACGTAAACCAAAATAAAATAAATAATCCCAAGTAAAGAGAAGAAACATGGGCACAGCCTAAACCCATGCACAATACTACTATCACATCAAGAATCAAAGATATCCTCCATAGGTTCATTGTCCTCATCCTCTACACTAGATAGGCCACAACCCGAAGCATCATGCAAAAAACCTGCAACATCTAAAATAATTCGTGTACACAAAGTAAGCTCAACGACTGAGCTTAGTAAGAAAACCAAACGTGCAACAAACAAAATGCATGAAACTATCAACTACGGTATGGTAGATAACTGTAAGTGCCAGCTCAGGACAACCCACACATGGAGTTTCTAGACTATACGGGTCTCCTCCCATCAGATGATACTGCCTCACTCGGCATACAGTATCACCCCCAAGTATGGGTACGTCGTTATGGAACAACCCCGTATTACACCTGCCACTTGCCCATAACTCATCCCAATCTTGTATTATACTAGCCACTTGAGGAGATAGTAATCCCACTAGTCAACTCGCCTACCATCCACATTGCGTTGGGTGGGGAGCATCACAGCTATGGTCATACCATCTTTTTATTGCACCCATGCCAGTACATAACCCCTTAATGGCTAGGGGTACAACTATAAGGTTAATTATGTTCAACTAGCTATGTTTACCTAATTAATCATATTATTGGACTGTAATGTCGCTAAGCTTCCTACCCCATCAGTCCTCCCACCTAGGACATCGTGACTTGGCTAGGTTATATATGGTCAATGCAAAGCAGTGTCAGTAGTAAGGGGTACAAACGTCCGATTCTACCCACCTTCATCCTTACCGACTTAACTAGACGTCATGAATCAAACACAGATCAGTAGCTTTTGTGGAAAGGTAGTAGGTGTCCCATCCCATCCACCCTCCAATCCTTATTGGCACTGTTGATCCCAAACACAAGAATGCTTATGCATGCTCACACAAAATAGTTTATTGGATGGCATGTTATTACACAAGAGCATGTTATCAATTGCATCCATCACACAACATAAATCAATGTAGCTAATTCTACCAAACTAGGGTTTAGTTTCCTTACTGACAATTAGAGAGTAAATCCTCAACAAATAGATCTTATAGCTTCCTATCAGAATCCTCGTAGCTAAGGATCAAAATCATAAACAATAACATTATTAATGTGTTATTCAATAGAATTAATTAGGTTTATCTTTAAGTTCCTTATTCTGGTGCTCAAAAGGGTTAATAGCATATCTGATAATTTATGCCTATTATTTACTATTTGTTTTTCATAACAAAACATCAAGGGGTTCACTATTCCTTTCATTCATTATCGTTCATAACCTTAGGGTATGTCTAAACTTGTAGCAAGCCTGCTGTCCGTAGGAGATAGGTAAAATGAATACCAATTCTCCACAAGATGACGTACTTGCTAGCCTTAATTTGCATTTAAAAGCCTTAATACTAGGAAGGATTTCTTATAATGAAGTCAGGGGTTCTAGCATCATACAGGGGGTCTAGCTACTAATCCCTAAGGTTCCACACTTGTTGACCAATGGTTTCTTGCCATTAAAAATAGCAAATAATAAGCTACCAAAACAAATTGCAGGGAAATTAGTTAAAATAACACCAAGAATGCCTATCGACAATTGGTTTCAGAGATCTAAATGCATAAACAGGCTTACGAAAATTCCAGTAGCCACTGACCAAGGATGGCCAATGATAGAGATTGAAATCACGTATGGTACGTGGTTGACCTCACAGGCTGGCCACCAAGTGTGCGGAACGTGTCTCTGACCACACATCAAAACATGGTCGTTTGACAGTGCCAGCACCCTAGAAGGGTTTCCAAGCTCTTGTAGGTTGGGTTTATGGTCTCAAAATATAGAGATGAGGTATGGTTGGTCGTTTCGTAGAGTAAACCAAAACATACCTCAGGTATACATGATGCACAAGGGGTTTCGCATCATAGGATAGTCTAAACTTGATTCTGAGGCCTCCATAAATTCTAAATAAAATATAGAGGGTCACCAGCCAAGTTTGGTGAAGATTTTCCATCGAAATGGGGTGCGATTGATGTTCGACCACACGTCACGATGACTGGGTTGAGCAGCTCGTCCCATTGGTAGCACATCAAAACATGGTTGTGCGGTTGATCTCCATTGAGCCAAGAATGGTAAGAAGAGGAGAAAAATCATCCACTTTCCAATCTGGTAGCCATTCCTACCAATTTTATGAGAAGGAGATCCCTATCCCTCTCCATTCTCCCATTCAATCCATCAAAATAGAATAATGAACTTGGTAGAGAGAGTTCTGATACACGAATTGAGAGAGAAGGGAGGAAAGAGAAGAAAGCAAGAAGGAAGAAGAAGTGAGGAAGAAAGTTTCATCTGAGTACCACATAGAGAAGAGGAGACGTAGAGGAGAAAGAAGAGAAAGAGAAAAGAAGACCAACCTCTGGATTGGCAACTCCATTGTTGAGAGCTCGAAGGGGAATCGAATCCTTTTGTAAGTAGCTCTTTACTTTAAGATCTGATTTGGTTAATGAACATCTGAATAATGAGAGAATTAATGATTTAAAGAGATGACATCTCTCGTATTATAATGGTGCCGTCTTAATGAAATCTCTATAGCTAAAGTAAAAGAGTCAATGATCCATCACCCATGGCGGAGCCATGAGTGTGTACACCATTGTTCATAGATTCGACAGTTGAATGGTAGTGTACATGGTTTAACTGGTGGATAGAATGAATGCATGGATGGGAGTGTCCTAAAGGACTAAAATAAATTGTTAGGGATTACTAGAGATCTTGGATAGACCCTAGGACTTGCATCAAGGACCCATGAAGGGATCCGAATGACTTGAATTCAGATCCGAAGTATTCAGATCAGATCTAAAATATCGGTTAAACATTCAATTGGAAGTTTGGAGCTCAAACGCCATAGTTGGACTATCAAAAGTATGAGATACGTCGAAATGGTTAGAGGCCATCGGACCACGTTTAGACTGTCGACCGATAGGACGAGCCGCACCACATAGTCGTCATAATGTGTGGTCTAACACAAGTAGCATGCCATTCCGATGGCATATCCTGGCCAAACTTGACGTGACTCCTTATAATTTATTTAGATTTTATTAAGGCCTTAGAACCTAGTTTTGACTATCCCATGGTGTGAAACCCCTTGTGCATGAGGTAAGTTTGGTTCACTCTACGAAACGACCATACCTCATTGCTATATTGTGAAACCCTAAACCCAACCTATAGGAGCTTGGTTACCCTTCTGGGGTGCTGGTACTATCAAACGACCACGTTTTAATGTGCGGTCCATGACACGTGCCGCATGCCTGGTAGAGTAGACAGTACGGTAGACCACGTGCCGCACGTAATTTTGACCTCTGTTGTAAGTCCGACAAGCCGCGAACCTGGTCTAACCTTATGTTCTCGTGTCATGACCTATTTTCCCATCATAATCGGCTTAAGGGAACCAATTGTATGAAGAAACTACAAGATGAGGTAAGCAACAAGTCAAATTTAGTTAATGTGGTTGACTATTTAAGTTTGTATGGAAGCAACCAGTCAAAAACTAAAAATCAATAAATTTTGGATGTATGGTTGCATTTTTTAGGGGTATGGTCAATCGTATGGTTAACTAGGTTGAGACCACACAACGTGTTGCCGCATGTTTTGGTTTGTACAGTCGACAGATTATGCGACCACACCATCGACCGTATGAACTCATAACCGACTCTGTGATTTGGAAACTTTCCAAATCAAAGGGGATCTCTTTCCTTATTGTAGAGGGACTCTACATGAAAGTTTTTCCTCTATATAAAGGACATCCTTTCACTCTATTTTATTCTTTTGGATCAATCTCAAACCCTAAGCCTAAGGGAGACAAAGAGAAGAGGAGAAGGAGAAGAATAGAAGGGGAGGAAAGCTTGGAGAAGGATTTTGCAGAGAAGAGTTCTATCTCTCTAGAACAAGCTTAAGGTATAGACTTGACTTTGTAGGGTAAATCAGATAGAGTAGGTTCTTTTCAAGTTGATATGTAGAACCTAATACAACGATTTTGGTTATAGGTTTTCTATGGAAAATCATAGAGAATAGGTTAGGGATATTGGATGAGGGAAAAACTATAATTTAATGACATAGATTGATCATAGAAGGAACCTTATTATTGAGCCCAGAGGAGGAACTTGTATTGGAAGTAAAAATCAGACCAAACTTCATATGGTCGCAGCTATGGTCGACCATAGGGTGACCAACGGCTCGACCACAACTATTCGGGAAGTTCTCAGAATTCATGTGGTTACACGCACGGTTACATGTAGTATGACAATAGGATCTATCGTACGTCTTGTGGTCGCATATATTGAGACCACAGGGTCGACCATAGGGGTCGACCACACGATAACAACAAGTATATTTTGAGACCAAACAAAATTTTTGACTACTATAACTTAGTACAATCGAATCCTAACTTAAATACATTAATTGTTTAGGTTTCCAATAGATTCAAAGTGACATCTAAAGCTTGAAAGAGGAACAACATCAATCAAAGGTGAGGGAACAAGACCTAAACTAATTGGTTAATAATAAACTATTTTATTTTATTTGCCTAATGAAATGAATGATTCTATGCTTGTATACTTAAAATATACATCTCACATGTCATCCAATATTACTGCTATTTCTGCTCATACATATTTGTTTCTGTCTATTTATAACATGATGATGATGATGCCAGGAATAGGCATGTGGTTACGTGTGGTTAGTGTGCTGAATGCGAGTAGGGCATCAGGGGGAGGATGTGGCATTGTGGTTCAACCTGGTCACCAGACTCTAGCTCTATCTCTACTCAAGTCTTGCCCACTGACATTGTCGTATCGCCATTCTTAGTAGAACTATTACGTCGTAGGGCATCAGGGTAGGTGGTATCGGACCATGTAGTCTTTGACTCTGTCCGGGGGTCTTAGGTCTATCCCTATGGACGTATTGAGGAAAGCTGGGGTAAGGCTTTGGATACATTTGGATGGCATTAGGATTGGTTAATTACGAGCCCAGTTTGTAAGCCCTCGCTAATAGGGACTTACGTGTTGGTATGTGTTGGGCATCAGGGGAAGTGTTGGTGGTGAGTGATCTAGACACTTTAGCTCTATCTCTATTCCATGGTGGGTGCATGTGGGATGGTAATGGTGTTTGATCCATTGGGTGGATTCACACACTCATGTATAGAGGTGTAGTGGCTGCCAATCCTTTCTATAGCACATTATAAACTTAAAACCAGACCAAAGATATGAATTGAATGCACGTATATGTTTGCGCATTATTTTGTTTACTCACTGAGCTCAAGTTGGAGAGTTGACCCTCAAATGCAAAATTCTTTTTAGTTTCTAATTTTGTAGGTATTACTGTGAAGATTATATGAATGCGCTAATTATGGACATGTAGTGGTTATGGACGTGCAAGTTGTGGAGGATGAGCAGGACTCATCAAGCGAGTGTTTCAACTATGTTTATGGTTAGTGGTTAACTTTCGTATTTTGATACTTGTAATAGGTATTAATTATGTTTTGGTTACTTGGAGATAACTTGTTAAATATTTATTTATCATGTTAGACCTCAGTTCATTATTAATAAGACTTCTGTTATTTAGTTATTTACTCTGATTATTATTGTGAAATGTATTTGGTTTAACCAGGTGGGCATGGCCTATACGAGATCCTAGTTGGAACCATTGGTTCTCATGACCGTTCATCACACCACTGGTTAGTCCAGAATTGAGGTGTGACATCTATTGTAAACCATCTTTGGTCAGTAGCTTACTGGAATTTTTGTAAGCCTGCTTGTGAGTTTAGATCTCCAAAATTAATTATTGATAAACATTCCTTGTATTATTCTAATTAATTTCTCTATAATTTATTTAGGTAACTTGCTGTTTTCTATTTTAAATGGCAAGAAACCCTTGGATAGCAAGTGTGGAACCTAATGGTTTGAGCACCAGAATAATGAATTTAAAGAGAAACTTGATTAATTCTATTGAATAACACATTAACAAATGTTATTGTTTATGATTTTGATCCTTAGCTACGAAGACTATGGTAGGCAGCTACCTGATCGGTTTATCGAGGATTTACTCTCTAACTGTCTATAAGGAAACTGAACCCTTGTTTGGTAGAATTAGTTATTGAATTAAGCAGTGTGATGGATGCGATGGATAACATGCTCTTGTGTGATAACATGCCATCTAATAAACTATTTTGTATGATCATGCATATACATCATTGTGTTTGGGATTAGCAGTATTGGTAAGGATTGGAGGATGGTGGAATGGGACAACTGCTACCTTTCCACAAAAGTGATTGATCCGTGTTTGATTCATGATGTCTGGTTATGTCGATAAGGAGAAAGATGGGTGGAATGGGACTCTTACACCACTTCTTATTGACACTACTTTGAATTAACCATATGTAACTTAGCCAAGTTACAAAGTCCTAGGTGGGAGGATGGATGGGGTCAGAAGCTTGGCGATGATATATTCTAGTAATATGATTAATTAGGTGGACATGGCTAGTTGAACATATTTATCCCTATAGCTATACCCCTAGCCATTAGGGGATTATGTAATGGCATGCGTGCAATAAAAAGGTAGTATGAACATAGCTGCGATGCTCTCCATACCCAATGTAGTATGGATAGACGAGCTAGTCGACTAATGGAATTACCATCTTCTTAAGTGGCTAGCTTAATACAGGCTTGGGATGAGTGGTGGGAAAATAACCAGTGTAATAAGGGCTTGTTCCATAACAATGTACTGATATTGGGGGTGATATTGTACGCTGAGTGAGGTGGTATCATTTAATGGGAGGAGGCCTGTGTAGTCTGGAGACTCCGTATGTGGGTTGTCCTAAGCTGGCACTTACAGTTATCGACCAGACCGTAGTTGATAGTTGCATTCATTTTGTTTGTTGCACGTTTAGTTTTCTTGCTAAGCTCAATGGTTAAGCTTACCTTGTATGCATAAATTATTTTAGATGTTGCAGGTTCTTTGCTTGATGCTTTGGGTTATAGTTTATCTAGTGTGGAGGATGAGGACTATGAACCTGAGGAGGATATCTCTGAGTCTTGATGCGATGTGTAGTGTTGTGCATGGGTTTAGGCTGTGCCCATGTTTATTCTCTTTAGTTGAGATTTTTTATTTTATTTTGGGTTTGCATCGGAGATAAATTTTGAATAATATTTTATCTAGCTTTGAATTATTTATTTATGGAACAATTGGATAATGAACTTATTTAAGGATGGAATTTAATGATATGTATATAAGTTTTAATTAATAATTCGTCAGCTCTTGATAATTGGTTTTAAGTTTTAAGTCTTCTACTAATTTACCTTCTTAGTATGAATGATTGTTTAAAAATAAGATTTATAAATTTTACTCTAATAATTCTTTATCTAGATTGACTTGTGGAGTACGGCCCCCCGGGGGGAATTTCTTATGTCCGATAGGATGGAGAGTCTTGTTGCATTCCAGTATCGATACACCGGGAATGGGGTGGACCTATCCACAATCTACTCACACAAAACATAAATGCGGACATTAGGTGAAACAAATGATATACAAATAAGAATATGCTGTAGACAGAGACTAAAGAACAACTATAGAATTGAAAAGCATAATGTACCAACCAAGTGAGATAAGCTATAACAAGTGAATAAACGGTAAGAGTAGATAGTCTTAGTTAAAAAAAAAGCTCTACTCTTAGACATTATGATGCAAGTGAACAGAGGCTTAGTTACGAGTTTGATAACCATCTTATCAGATTAGACTCATTCTATTGAACAAGCCAATTGGACCAAGCTGATAAACAAATGAAGGATGCCGCCACTGAATCCTTCCACCTACTTTATTCCAGCTATAGGCCTAATCTGATTCTTGCAAACTCTCTTACATTTCGTAGTAGTCTTCGCCTCTACCTCAACAAGAAATGGTGAGACAAGACCTATTGAAATCAATGCATTATATAAAGAGGACACTTCTTTTCTTTTAATTTTCCTGAGTGTCGTGTAACTACAATGCCACATTCTCAGTTGTTATCACACGTTGCTCTATACTTGAGATGCCTTATAGCATGGGCTACTCGTATGATGATAATCCTGTTTGTGACTTATGACAATATTTACATAACTCAGACACTAGAGTGTGATCTTCTACCAGCAAACCTTACTGCTCCGCAACACCAAGAACCGCAGTCTGAGGTACCATCATATGCAATACTACACAACAAACCTCTCGCCATTATGGCGTATTCCTTATTCAATGGCTAGCAATGCCATATCATCTCAGAGTTTTTAGCAAGAGAAGAATCTTGAGGGATGTATGTCGAATCACTGCTATTATTTGTTAAAGCCGACTCGATCCTATATGAAGATGGGCATACCTTATGCTGAATCTGCTTAACTGATCATTGCCAGGATCACAAAATGGGACGAGGAACTACTTTTAACTCATCATTGCTGAGCTCAATGTCTTGAAGGCCGAGTCTGTATAATGACTTCCAACCAAAGTAAGAATGAATGGACCGCTCTACATCTTCATCTTGAAGAAGGTCTATCCCCAACTGAATGAATAAGTGAGTGAGCAACCTCCCATAAGGAAGACTGCCAGATCGAGGATAAAGCACTGTAGTAATTAGTGTTCTCAAAATCAAGTATGGGAAATAGAGCTGTCACCTCACTGTAACACAATATGCCACAAACTTGTAGAAATGCACAATAACATCCCTATGATTGCTTTGGGGAACAATGTTGTGCTGGATAATGCGACTATATACTCTGGGAGCTGGTCGACAGTTACTTTCTCTTAACTCAAGACCCAACATCATCTGCTCTAGTATCAATGCAAGCTCCCACTCAGCTACAACTAGAATCTTTGGCTCCATGTAAACAAGTTCTCCATATGTAGAGACATCTATGAGAAGGACAAGACTATGAATGTCCAAAACAATCTTTCCCTCCAAAACCCAATTAGAAATTTATAAGGATGAATCATCAACGCCATTCTCCATACCTCGTGCCACCTGAAGATTACAATAAAACCACCTCACGAGGTTAGAATGTGTAGGTATCTGGTACTGAAGAATAGGTAACCAACCCATATCAGTGAATGCTCAACGAACCGCAAACCTTTCAAATTCATCGCATCTCACAAAACAACCTGATTTAACCAGTCTATATTCAAATCAATGCCAATTTTTGGCTACCTCTACTGACCAAAATTATCCCCGATTATACCCCGACGACTAAAATGATGCACGTCATGTTGCCCCTATAACAAATGACTCCTTCCCTAAATAAATTGGAATGTTTGGAGAAGTCATTGCAACCGGGCTTATGTAAGGCAATGAAAACCTATTAAAGGAAAGAAGTTGTGTTACAATACAAGTTGAAATAAGTTCACTAATGCACGACAATGATTAGAAGAGAATTTAAACGTTGCTGATTATTAATGGAAAAAAAAAGTCAATGTAAGCATTCGAATAAAATAAAGAAAATCTAAAGTTGAAAGGAAATCATTGTTTGAGAGATTAATATATTTTGATTTGAGGTTTGAATGATCTATATGAGATTTTGATGAAAAAGTACATTAATGATTGATGAGAAATAAACGGTAAGCAAAATTGATTTCAAGTTCTAAAGGAATAGTGATATGATGTGATTTTTGCTTTGATGACTTATATGAGTAAAAGGAAATGAATGCAAACATGAGGTTAAGCATGATAATAACCTTTAACATGATTTTGGGACAAAACCACGTCGTTCCAAACCAGTACAATGGATATTACCTAGGATCCAAAACTGAAATGTGCTTAGGGTTGAGAATGTGAAATCAAAATGAGATTTACCTTGATGATGTGATTGGAGGATTATGATGATGGTACAAGCCTTGAATCTCCTAAGGAAACTTAAAGAGAATTTATAAAAAAAGAGTGTATGTGTCTATAGCTGCGCACCAAACAAAAATGAAAAGAAATAAGAAAAACATGTCGTGCCTTTCTTAAACCCGAGGATGCCAATGTGCGGTTGGACACCGCTACCGCATACCCCTGCCACATTTATTGTGTAGCCACACGTCCTATTGTTCATTGTAGTCACTCTGTTTAGATGTTTGTTCACTTATACATCTGCAATTCTTCTATTGATTCTTTATTGTTGACCTTGAGCATACTTATTACATTGCATGATGTTATCTTTGAAACATTTTATTCGTGACACGGAATAACGATTAAAATGTTTCCCAGGTCTAAATGCTAACCTTCACCAAATGGCCCTAAGTACCCGTAAAAGGGTGCCTGCTAGGAATATTGCCCCACCCAAGGTGGTGACTACTGAAAAGAGTACTGAACCCGCACCTCCAGTGGAGGTACGACAGAAAAATATAGTTCAGATGCCACCCATACCAAGATCCCCCATGATAGAGGATGTGCTAGAGGCTTTGAGGAACGTAGCTCAAGGTATCAGAGATGAGCAACAATATCTGAATGAGGAACTCTTGGCTGCTCTTCAAAGAGGATCGAACCCTCTAGTGACCCCAACACCAGTACCTACCCTTGGCATGGAGTCAAATGCCGTGGGAAATGCACCTGCTCAAGTATCTATAGTAATAATTTGGGAAAGTGTCCCTGTGTAGGTAGCACCATCGGTTTTGGTTGTGCTTTCAGCTACAGAGATGTCAGTTGTGAAAGGGCTGTTCCTAGAAATAACAAAAGCAATGAAAGAGTGAGTTTCTCACTTCGTAAGTGGAAGAAATAGCTATGATCGCCATAAGGATCACAGGTACTTTTACCTCCAAGTCTTATATTGAGTTTCATTCATGCATACTGAATCTGAAAATTTGCTACATGGATAATTACTATACTACATCTATGGGAAATAAGAAATTTAAATTTTGGAATTTTATTTTTTGGTGGAAAACCACGTGATATATTTTCGAGGAATCAATTTGAAAGTTGAAAACCTGACCAAGACTTTTGAAGTCCTAATGTGAAGGATAAGAACATTTGGAAGTTATATATAAAACACCAAGCATGATAAAATTTAACAAGCAGTTATTATGACAAATTGAGTCATTAGAATCAAATAATTATATGAAAATAAAGTAAACAAATCGATTGATGAATCCCAGGATCTATATAACTAATATTAGAATTGAAGAATAACATGATTATGATGAATGACAATAAATGTAAGACCCATATTTACTAACCCGGTCTTACCACATTGTATTAGGCCTTCCTATCATGGTCGGACCATGCGGACCAAGTGTGTAAAGAAAGCACAAGGCTAGGTATGTAATTCAAACCATAAATCATCTAATTGAAATGTGTGGTCGCCTACCTAAATAGGTGTGGTTAACCACACCTCAGAATATTGAGACCACTCGAGTCTGGGACGTGTGGTCGTAGTTTTGAGACATGTAGTTGACGGATTTTGCGACCCCATGTGTGACCACATGATGGTATAACTGACTCCAAAATTAGGAAACCTTCCTAATCTGAAGGGGGGGGGGTTCTTTCCTAATCAAAGTGGAACTTTATATGGATGTTTTCCTCTATATAAAGGACGTCCCTTAGTCTCTTTTACTCTTTTACAACCCAAACTGAAAGAGTGAGAAAGAGAGGAGTAGGAAGAGAAGGAGAATTGAAGAGGAAGGCTAGGAGAAGGAATTGCATAGAAAGCTCTGATTCTTCAGTAAGTTTAAGGTATGGAATCATTCCCTACATTAATTGGATGTCTAGAATAGATTATGGGGGAGATATTGGTTCAAAGTAAGATCTCAATCCTAAGACCACAAACAAAACTCTAAGGAAATCCATGAAGAATGGATTAAGGTGAAGGACTATGTAAAAGTGTGAATTTTAAGCCATAGAACAATCATAGGAAGGATCATAATGTTAGCCATGAAATCAAGTTATGAAAGGATGCGGCTGAGAATAAAAGTCGACCAAAAACTTGTATGGACGTAGTTTGATCGACCACACGAGGCACATATGTCCTACCACACACCCTCGAGAAGTTCCAACGAGGGTGTGGTTGCATATGTGTGGTCGCACGATATGCGACCATAGGTATCGACCCCACACCTTGTGGTTGTAGAAACTGAGACCAAAGACACAATCACACCTGTGACCACTCAGCTTCTGGAGGTCTGTTTGATTCTGGTATGGACCATTGACTACTGTAAATCGATGAGCTTGAACCCTAACTTAGAACTTACAAATTTCTTAGTTTTCAAGAGGTTCAAGAGTGAGTTAAGAAGCTTGGAGAAGATTGAACATTTCTAGTAGGTGAGGGAACAAAACCTAAATTAATTGGTTAATAACAAGCTATTTTATTTATTGAGTCCAATGCTATGATTGATTCTATGCTTGTATGCTTGTAATGTACATCTCACATGGCATCCAATATTTCTGTTATTACTGCTCATGCATATTTATTTCTATCTATTTATAATATGATGATTAAGATGATGCTAGGAATAGGCATGTGATTGTGTGTGTGTAGTTAGTGTACTTGATGCGAGTGGAGAATCAGAGGGACGACGTGACATTGTGGTTCATCCTGGTCACTGAACTCTAGCTCTATCTCTACTCAAGTCTTGTTCAGTGACATCATCGATCGCCATTACCTTTGTCACACCCCAATTTTGGTCTAACCAGAATGGTGTGATGAACCGCTAAATAACCAACGGTTCAACCAGGATCTCAAATAGGCTATCCCCGTGTTATCCAACTTACACACATCCGTAATCATAATCAGAGTAAATACACAATAGCTGAAGTCTTACAATAAGTTGAACTGAGAATCTATGTGATATTAAAATTTAAATAACAAATTATTCTGTTTCAACTGAGACATAAAGATTTAAATACCAAATAAATGTCTTAATAAATCCAAAAAAAGAAACCTATAAAATATCTAATCAAATACACACGAGTTGCACTCGCAAGAGGAGTCGTGTGTATCCACTTCAGCTTCAGCTTCCATCGCCGCTACCATCCCGTACGCATAAGCATTTATAAAATCTTCAACCGTATAACCTGCATCATCAACTAAAAATATTCGACGTCGAGGGGTGAGCACACATCACGGCTCAGTGACTAGCCAAAACAATGCAACAATACATATGCATGCAAAAAGTCAATTTATATCTTTGGTCCGGTTTTAAAGTTTGCAGTATGCAATAGAAAGGTTTAGGTAGCCAAAGGTCGCGTTTATTGACTCCGTCTCTATACACGAGTGTGTGACGTTACCCGACGATCACATTTATCGTCAACTCACATGCACCCAACCATGAATAGTATATAACAAAGGTTAACGTTTATTGCTATATATTTCCATACCAACACATAAGCCCCTGTTAGTGAGGGCTGCAAACTGGGCTCGCAACTAACCAATCCTAATGCCAATAGTGTATCCAAGGCCTCACCCCAGCATCCCTCAGAATGTCCATAGAGATAGAGCTAAGGCCCCCCGGTAGAGTCAGACACTACAAGGACCGAGACCACCTCCCCTGATACTCTACGACATAATAGTTCTGCTTAAGTAATGGCGATAAGACGATGCTCATGCACAAGACTTGAGTTAGAGATAGAGCTAAAGTGCTGAGACCCGCCAAAGGTTAACATTTATTGACGTTCTCATCACACCTCCCCTGATACTCGCTAGCATCAAGCACATCAACCACACACATACAAGCACGTGCCTATTCCTATCATCATCATCATCATCATGTTATAAACAATAAAGTAAAATGCATGAACAAGTAATAGAAATATTGGATGGCATGCTGTATGCACATTACAAACATATTCGCATAGAATCAAGCATAGCATAGGACTCAAGAAATAGAAATTTTTTTATTATTAACCAATTTAGTTTGGAGTTAAGGTTCCTCACCTTAGCTTGCTAATATATATTTTTTCAAGCTTTAGAATCACCTTTACAAAGCTATTATATTGCTAGAAGACCTAACAAAGTCGATAGAATTTAATTAGAATTTATTCAGAATTAAAAACCATGCTATTAACTGAGGGTCAGAGGTAGGGTCGATGCTAGGGTCGATGGGTCTATCGACCCTTCCCTCTTTCTAGACTTCTCGAATGCTGAGGGTCGATGGTCAAGAATACCTAGGGTCGGATGGTCATCGACCCTGGGTGCGACCCTTGGTGCACTTTGGTCCAATTTCCACTTTTAATCCATTCCTCGTGTTTGGGATCCTATGGCTTGCTCCTACATTCCATTCTACATTCATTCCATGGTCTGAAACCATGTATAACCCACCTAGATAGCTTTCATGCGCTTTCCTATGGTTTTCCATGGAAACCTAACCATAGATTGATGGTTTGGGTTTCTCCGAGATCACACTCTCAACATTAACTAACCTAAGGTCTGTAGAAACTCATGGAATTAGTATCCATACATGAGAAGATAATCTTTCTCTGCAACTCTTCTCTTTTGGCTTAATTTCTCTTCCTTCCCTTTCTTCTTCCTCTTTCCTTCTCCTCTCTTTCTCTCAATTCAATTAGGGTTGTGAAAGGAGTGAAAGTGGCTTAGGGACGTCCTTTAAATAGACTAGGAACATCCTAAATAAGTCCCTCTGAGATTTGGAAAGAATCACAATCGAAAAATATAAAAATTTCCTAATTTCTATATTCGGCAGAAATCGAGGGTCGATGATCCCGTCGACCCTAGGGTCTTAAGCTGTTCGACCCTCCCTTCAAAACTGAGGGTCTGACTTTCTGTTTTGGGAGGTCCGACCCTTCTTAGCTGGGTATGCGACCCTTCCCCTATTTTAAGTGTTTTTGGGTCGATTTGATACCTGGGATCTTGATCTCCTTCACGCCCTTGGTCCATTTGACTCGACCATAATGGGTAAACCTGGTTCAAGGTGGTAAGACCGGGTTAGATTGACATGGGTCTTACAACCTTAGTAGAACTATTACGTCGTAGGGCATCAAGGGAGGTGTTCTCGGACCGTGTGGTCTCTGACTCAGCTAGGGGGCCTTAGCTCTATCTATATGAACGTATTGAGGGATGCTGGGGTGAAACCATGGATACACTAGATGAAATTGATTGGTTAGTTGCGAGCCTAGTTTGCAAGCCCTCACTAATAGGGGCTTACGTGTTGGTATGGGTAGGGCATCAGGAGAAGGGTTGGCGGTGTTTGATCCGAACACTTTAGCTCTATCTCTATTCCATGGTGGGTGCATGTGGGACAGAAATGGTGTTTGATCCATTGGGCGGATTCACACACTCATGTATAGAGGTACGGTGTCCGCTAATCCTTTTTATAGCATATTAACTTTAAAACCAGACCAAAGATATGAAATGAACGCATTCATATCTTGGTTGCATTGTTTTGTTTTCTCACTGAGCACAAGTTAGAGAGCTGATCCTCACGCGCGTAATTCTTTTTTGTTTCTGATGTTGCAAGTGTTATGATTGAGACTATATGGATACGCCAACATATGGACATATAGTGGCTATGGATGTGGAAACCAGATATGGGAATTGAGTTAAAAACATCAAAAGTATATGTAGGGTCACATACCTGGGTAGGTACGGTCGACCATATGGAAAGAAACAATGGTCACTGATTAATGATCCTATGGTCGATGTTTTTGACCTTACGATCAATGAGTTCTGCTACTGTAGGCCATCGATCATAAGACACTAGATTGGACTCCGAGTTTGGAAACTTTCCTAATTTGAGGAGGATTTCTTTCCTATTATTAGAGAACTCTATATAGAGAGTTTTTCTCTATATAGAGGACATCCCTCAACCCTTTTTCACTCTTTTAGAACATTAGCAAACCATAGATAAAGAGAAGGAAAGAGAAGGAAGAGAAGTAGAAGAAGAAAAGACTAAGGAGGAGACTAAGAGAAGAGTTCTACAGACTCTTTGCATCAAGTAAGGTATGAACCTTGTTTCTGTATCCTTAGAACACTAAGACTAAGAGTTTTTAATGTAAATTGAGATACCAAAACCAACGTAAGAATTCAACCATGTGATTTGCTAAGCAAGTCTCAAAGGGGAATCATGGAGAATGGGTTAGAGTGATTAATTGGTTAAACTAGGAAATTTAGTCTTAGAATGATTATTAGGGAGGAGCTTATTGAAGAGCCAAGAGAAAATATTCGGATTGAATGTAGTCTGTGATAAAAAATCTTAAGGTCACAGCTATGGTCGACCATAGCATGACTAGAGGATCGACCTTAGGCATTCGATAAGAATTCAAAAATCATACGATCGCAGGTATGGTCGCATATGGTGCAATCGTAGGGTATCGACTGTAGGCAGTAAGGTCGATATCGAATGAGACCATAGGACTGATCAAACACCTATTGGTGATCTGTTTTCAATTTTTGACTACTGTAACATGTTACATAGGAATCCAAACTTTAATCTATATAACTTTTAGGTTATTAAAGTGATTCAAAGAGAGTTACAACGCTTAGAAGGAGATCGAGCTTTGCTAACAAGTGAGGGAACAAGACCTAAATTAATTGGATAATAATAAACTGTTATTTTATTGAGTCCAATGCCATACTTGATTCTATGATTGTATGCTTGTAATGTGCATCTCACATGTCATCAAATATTACTGTTATTACTGCTCATGCATATTACTTTTGTTTATTTGCTACCATGTTGATAGTGATGATAGGAATAAGAATGTGATTGTATGTGGATAGTGTGCTTGATGCAAGTGAGGCATCAGGGGGAGGACGTGGCATTGTGGTCTTTGACCTGGTCACCAGAATCTAGCTCTATCTCTACTTAAGTCTTGCCCACTGACATCATCGTATCGCCATTACCTTAGTAGAATTATTACGTCGTAGGGCGTCAAGGGAGGTGGTCTTGGACCGTGTTGTCTTTGACTCTGTGGGGCCTTAGCTCAATCTCTATGGACGTGTTCAAGGATGCTGGGGTGAGGCCTTGGATACAATGGATGACATTTAGGATTGGTTAGTTGTGAGCCCAGTTTGCAAGCCCTCGCCAATAGGGGCTTACCTGTTGGTATGGGTAGGGCATCAGGGGAAGTGTTGGCGGTGTTTGATCCTGACACTTTAGCTCTATCTCTATTCCATGGTGGGTGCATGTGGGACTGCAATGATGTTTGATCCATTGGGTGGATTCACACACTTGTGTATAGAGGTGCGATGGCCGCCAATCCTTTCTATAGCATATTGCAAACTTAAAAACTAGACCAAAGACATGAATTGAACGCATGCATATGTTTGTTGCATTGTTTTGTTTTGCTCACTGAGCCGTGTTGTGTGCTCACCCTTTCGACGTCGAATATTTTTAGTTGATGATGCAAGTCCTACTGTAGAAGAGTACGTGAATGCATCGACATATGGACACATGGCGGCCATGGATGTTGAAGCTGTAGAAGATACGCATGATCATTCATGTGAGTGCAATCAGTGCAATTTTTATTAGTTTAGCTATATTTGATTATTAGAACATGTAATGGATTAATTATTTTTATGTCATGAGTTTTAAAGATAATTGGATGAAATAACTATTTATTATGGTTAGATGCTCAGTTCATTATTTATAAAGATTTTTTCTTATTTGTTTGTTATCTCTGATTATTACTGTGGAATGCGTATGTAGTTGATATGGTGGGTTCTACCTAACGGAGATCCTGATTGAACCGTTAGTTTATTGATGGTTCATCACACTATTCTGGTTAATCTCGAATTGGGGTGTGAAAACTTGGTATCAGAGCTCTCCCAGGTTCTACCCAATGACCTAACTACTTTCACATGAGTCACGAATTGAGTTATTATAAAATTAAAAACTGTAACAAGAACACATCATAAGCACCTCTGTTGTTTGAGACATAAACAAAGGAAATAATGCACTTATGTAAAGGAGAAAATAATATATATATATATATATATATATATATATATATATATATATATATATATATATATATATATATATATATGCCGAATAAAAATAAGAAAAATATACATCCGAATCAGAGTATAGTCCACAAGTCGGACAGTTACTCTGCAATATAAATGGCAATCATGGAGCTGGGGGTGTTGGAGGAGGAGGTGCCTCACGGTATCTATCATAGTCCTCAGCATACACTTTCGCAAGCCAGACTACCTGAGTCTGGGTTGCTTGGAGACTAGCCGCCACATTTACTGCCCGCTGGTCTATAGCACGCTAAGCCTTGCGAATCTCATGTAGTAGCACCATCATGTCATTTGACGATGGGCGTGAAGGGCCAGTTGAAAAGTTCGAGAAGGACTGGCTCCAGTAGAATGGTGTGGTGATGGAGGAGGTATGGCATCCACATCCATGAACCTCTGATCATCATCCTCATCAATACTCTCATGTGCCCCTGCCGCTGGTGCTGCTGCTGCCGCCTCTACGTCTGCTGCCGCTACCCAAGTAAGAGGACGTCTCATGGCATTTCTCTTGTCATCGCTGACATGTATCTCTCTCATGCCAATCCTATTGATGGCTTCCCAATCAAGGTCAACTGAGAAGGTGTACTCATAAATCCTCTCATCCTCTAAGTTCACCTGGAGACGAGTGAGCAAGGTGGAAATCAGCCTTCCATAGGGCAAGTTACCTCTCGAGTCAAGCGACGTGGCTCTGTGCATAGTCCAAAGGATAATGTAAGGGAGGCAGACAGGCTGCCTAGTACAGATACAATACAAGTACTGAGTCAGCTGAGAGACCATCTCTTAATGTCCCCCCTGAGGGATCATATTATGCTGGATAATCTTACAGTAGACCCCTGGCTCTGGACATAGGTTGACTGCCTTCATTTCCCAGCTATCATCCCAAAGAATCTGGTTTCATATCTCTGCATGCAACTGTGTAGATAGAAACTGGGGCTCCCTTGGGGTGCAATAGACCAACTGCCCATCATTAAAGATACCCAGGAGATCAACTAACTCATGACAGTTGAAAGAGATAGGAATCCCCTTCACCCAACTGGTGATCCGAAGCTCTCTACCCCTATCCACATTCTCTAGGTCACCCTCTAGCTGTAGGTGACAGTAGAACTGATTCACTAAATCTTGGCGGGTGCAAGCCTCGTACAAGATCACTAGAAGCCAGCTCATATTACCAAATGCCCATTCCACATCAAATAGGGCTAATTGGGCTATGTTAACACACCAACCCCCTTCCACTTTCTTTTGATCAAACCATGGATATTGTACCTCAGCTTCAATGGACAGGAAGTGACGTGGGTCATGGACTCGAGGAACCTTGGTGCGAACCATGATAACTGCAAGAAAAGAGAATAAGAAAAATAAGTTAGAAAAAATTGAAATTTAGGCAGCATAACGACGTAAAATGAGAAAAGCCTCACTTGTCACCCAAAAATTGGGGCAGGAGGACTTACAGTAGGCATAGACCATCCTACAACGATTAAATTAATAGAAGACAACCCCAATCAGAGAGGAATTGAAGAAATTTTGAAAATGGGGTATTTCCCCAAATTTCAGGTCAAAAAAATTGGAATTTTCAAATTTCTACCAAACCAACCAATGAAACTCAAATTTTCTTGAGGGCTTTCATTCGTTGTCTAGCCAATAGTAATAACCACGAATAAAAATAAAATTTTTTACGGTCAAATAAATGTTAATTTGAAGAAAACCCTACAAATGACGAAAACCTAGGTATGAGAGCTTAAAAAAAAAGAGAGTAGAGAACATACCTTGAGGAATGCAATAAAGATTGTGGATTGATGGAAAAATTGTCAAGTTCGTACGGTTAATATTGTTGCAACTCATTGGTGGCAATCTAGGTTGAGACCATAGGAAAGAAAAAGAGAAATGAGAGGGAAATCTTGGAAAACTGGTTTAAAAACCTGATTTTTAATCATATGGTCGCACAATTCGACCAAAACATGCGATTGTGTCATTGACCATATGATCGACCATAGTGCCTCGGGAAGTTGCTAGGGTTCTGAAGGTCGAACCTAAGGTCACACAACATCCGACCATAGGCCATCGACCGTATGACTGAGTGTTGTCAACTTTTGATTTTGTTCGAACTTTTTCCTATTAAGTTTGTTTCTTCTCTCGCCTTCCATTGTGAGACTAACCCAATACTACCATCATATCTTGTTTCACATGTGTAGCCTTCCAAATACTACTTCATCCAGGAAATTAAATGGTTGGGCATATTGATGTAAATTAAATATGTATGTAACCGCAAGTGCACGGTATTGTGCAGTAACGGGTCGATCTCAGGGAGGAATCACTATTATGCTAACTCAAATAAGGCAAAGCGTACCAAAAGGATATGATTGAATTAACATCCTAATCACTTTAAATAAAAATTAATCAAGCAATAAAAACAATAATAACCATTCATAACGGTATGAAAATTTACGAAACCACTAACCATAAAGTAAGACAGATTTATTGCAAGAAAGAAATGAAATTAAAAGTAAAAGAATGTAAGAAAAACTTATCTCGATAGAAGATTTCTCTGTCGTTGCTCGTCATCTTGTTGTCACTCCAAGGCGATGTGCAAACGATTACAAAGGGAGCCTTCTCCCATAAATTAAATTAGTAATGGGGTACAACCTATATTTATCTACCCTACTACAGAGTTCTAAATCTGAAATTAAAACTAAAAACAAATAAATAAATAAATAAAAATAAACTTAAGCAAGAAAGAACACAACTTGAAAAGAAAAAAAAAACTAAGAATCTCAAACTCTCTCATAAATTCTCAAAACTAAGAAAAAACTCATAATAGAATTCTTGGATGATTTTTTATTGCTGAGCATCACATATATATACAAGAGAGTAAAGATCACAATCAATCTTTACAATTGAATTACAAGAGATTTTGTGGAGATAATTTTGGTAACCGAATTCCAATCTTGTAAGTTCATTGTATATGGACGATTCTTGAGTAGAAAAAATCTTGCACCAACTCATCATATCTTTAGCATCATTATCTCTTTTTGAAAACTTCCATAATCGATTGGAGCTTTCCATTCTTCCATGCCATGGCAATCTTGTAAATTTGATTCCAAATAACTAAAAAATATTTTCTCAACAGAATGAAATCTTTCACATGAGATTAGGCTACTCTTTGACTTGGTCCAAGGTTGATCTTATACACAAAATTCGTGGCTCTCCTTATAAAATTCGTCTTATGCCCGGCTGCTGAGTTGACTGGGTGAGTTAACTGGACAGAATCACCAAAAATTCATAAAATGATATTTTTAAGCTCAAATTTCTCCATTCTTTCACCTATACCCAACAAACATAAAATCAACATTAAATACCCGAGAAGCATCATAAATAGAATAAGAGATGTATATTTTATGCCCTAAATTTACACATAAAATGTGTTCATCAGATTCCCCCACACTTGAGCTTTGCTAGTCTCAAGGAAAGAAAAATATAAAAATAAAATAAAATCCTAACTCACTTTCGTAGGAATCACGATTGCACTTAGCACGTGGAACAAGCCTTTAAACCCCTAGGTTATCCCTAGTGGACGAGTTGTGTCTCGTGAGTATTTTCGGAGAATAAACACACAAAATTCATATAGAAATTTTAAACTTTAATTTTGATATTAAGGAAAGAGAGCACACATATATCTTATTAGTCAAGACACTCAACTTGGGATCAAGAAAACATAGAAACCCCCATACTTAAACATTGCTACCTCATATGATTCAAATACTAAGGTTGCATCTCAATTAGGAAACCTTGTTATATCTTCAAACATATCTCTCCTTAGGGTGAACCCTTTGTAACATACTGGTAACCAAGACCCAAGAATAGCTTTCAACACTTGTATTTTTTTTTCTTTCTTTCTTCCTCTTTAAGCTACTCCACTACAATTGGCTTGATAAGTGCAGGTGGTTATGCATTCCCATGTTACTATGTAGCTTCGCATTTGGCATATATCTTTAAAGACATTGATGCTAAAGAGTACTTTTTTTTTAACAAGAGTTGTATCCAAGGAATTTCAATCAAGACACCTCGCTTCTTGAGGCGGAATGTCATGTATAGTTCCAAGAAGAACAAAAAAAAATACTCTTATATTATTATTTTCTTATTATGATTTTTTTTTGTAGTACAAGGAGGTCTCAGCTTTATTCAAAGGTTGAAATTACCAACTATAACCATAAAATATTCATCCCTTCAGGAGAGGTAAGATGTATTTTCTAACTTAATTCCCATCTCAAAATACAACCTAAGTACTATCCTCACATAGGGTTTCATTACTTCGTATGTGATAGTTTCCTAGGTCTCTTTCTCCTTCCTCTTTTGTGTCAAAGCCATAGAAATAGTGATTGAATTTCTCAAAAACCAAAGTTAAAAAGTTAAAATTTACAATGAAAGCTCAAAATTCATTTTTTTTAATGAAATCTCAACCCTTCCCCCATACTTAAATCATGCATTGTCCTCAATATATTCAAAAAAAATAAAAGACAAGGACAAGAGGAAGAAAAAACTCCCAGAAATCAAGGATCAGTGTAAAAAGGCTCATGGAGATCCATGACCTCTTCAGTGGAGTCGTGTGGAAGCTCCAAAAATGGCTTCAAACGTTGGCCATTCACTTTGCCGGTTGCACCTGTACCTAGATTTAAAATCTCAATTGCACCCGATGAGAAAACATTTTGAACAATATAAGGGCCCTCCCAACGAGATCTAAGTTTACCAGGAAAAATATGCAAACGAGAATTATAAAGCAAAACCTTGTCACCAGGGGTGAAAGATTTCCGAAGGATATGTCTGTCATGATAAGCCTTGGTCTTGTCTTTATAGATGCGGGCATTGTCGGAGGCATCATTTCTCAATTCATCCAACTCAGAGAGCTGGAGTCCTCTATGAGTGCTAGCATCTAACAAATCAAAATTTAATTTCTTAATTGCCCAAAATGCCTGATGTTCTAATTCGACTGGTAGATGGCAGGCTTTTCTGTACACCAGACGGTAAGGGGATTGACCAAGAATGGTCTTGAAAGCAGTTCTATAAGCCCACAAATCATCTATGAAGCGAATGGACCAATCCTTACGATTAGGATTGATAGTTTTTTCCAAAATTTGTTTGATTTGTCGATTGGACACTTCAACCTGTCCACTAGTCTGAGGGTGGTAAGGGGTTGCCAATTTATGGGTAATACCATATTTTCGAACAAGGACCTCAAATGGTTTGTTACAGAAGTGTTTCCCGTTATTGCTAATGATAGCTTGAGGGGTACCAAATCGGGGGAATATATTCTCCTTTAAAAATTTAATGACTACTTTGTGGTCATTGTTCTTAGTAGCAATAGCTTCTATCCATTTGGACACGTAGTCCACAGCTAACAAGATATACTCATTCCCAAAAGACTTTGGGAACAGACCCATAAAATCAATGCCCCAAACATCAAAAACTTCATCCACCAGAATTGGGTTTAGTGGCATCATATTTCGCTTGGTAATGCAGCCTAAAGACTGACAAGAAGGGCATGCCTTACAGTAATTAAATGCATCCTTAAAAAGACCAGGCCAGTAGAATCCAGACTGTAAAACCTTGGTCACAGTCTTATTTGGCCCAATGTGGCCACCACACGCCTGATCATGACAATAAGACAACAAAGATTGTTGTTCATGGTCAGGTACACATCTCCTGATAATCTGATCAGGGCAAGTCTTGAACAGATATGGATCGTCCCAAAAATAGTACTTGACTTGGGAATGGAATCTATATCTATCCTGGGCAGACCAATGGAAAGGGGTCGCACCCGTTACCAAGTAATTTAAAATATCAGCGAACCAAGGCTCACTAGATACTACAAACAACTGCTTATCTGGGAAAGACTCGTTTACTGGTGAATCGACAGTCAAAGAATTAGGCAGTCGGGATAAGTGGTCAGCAACCAGATTTTCTATTCCTGGTTTATCCCTAATCTCTAACTCAAACTCTTGTAAAAGAAAAACCCATCTAATGAGACGAGCTTTGGCATCCCTTTTCTGCAAGAGATGCTTGAGAGCGGCATGATCCATATACACAATGACATGGGATCCTATCAAGTAGGCACGAAATTTCTCTAAAGCAAATACAACAGCTAAGAATTCCATTTCAGTGGTGGTGTAATTAAGCTGTGCATCGTTTAAAGTCCTACTTGCATAACAAATTACATGGGGTAACTTATTGATCCATTGCCCAAGGACAGCTCCTAATGCAAAATCAGAAGCATCACACATAAGCTCAAAGGGCTCTGTCCATATGGGTGCCTGAATAACTGGGGCAGTGGTCAAAATCTTTTTGAGTTGATTAAAACTCTCAAGACAGGCCTCATTAAAATCAAAGAGCTGATCTTTAGCAAGCAAAGAGGTGAGAGGATGAGCAATTTGACTAAAATCTTTAATGAACCTCCGATAGAAACTGGCATGCCCTAGAAAGGAGCGAATTTCCTTAATAGATTTGGGAACAGGTAGCTTTTCAATCAATTCTACTTTGGCTCTGTCAACCATGATCCCATCTTTGGAAATGATGTGATCCAACACTATGCCCTGTTTTACCGTGAAGTTGCATTTCTCCCAATTTAAAACTAAATCTTTCTCCATACATCTGACAAGAACTAAGGAAAGATTATGTAGGCAATCAGAAACAGTAGTCCCATGCACAGAAAAATCATCCATGAATACTTCTAAATATTGTTCTACCATATCTGAGAATATGCTCATCATGCACCTTTGAAAAGTGGCAGGGGCATTGCATAGCCCAAAAGGCATGCGCCGGTGAGCATAGGTTTCGTAGGGGCATGTGAAAGTGGTCTTGTGTTGGTCATCTAAGCCAATGGGGATTTGATTGTAACCGGAGTATCCATCTAAGAAGCAATAGTATTCATGTCCGACCAACCTCTCTAACATTTGGTCAATGAAAGGCAAAGGGAAGTGATCCTTCCACGTTGCCGTATTCAGATTTCTGTAGTTTATGCAGACTCTCCATCCTATTTGGATACGGGTTGGAATCAATTCATTGTCAGCATTAGCAACTACAGTGACTCCTGACTTCTTTGGTACCATATGTACCGGACTTACCCACTCACTGTCAGATATGGGATATATGATCCCATGAGCTAAGCACTTTAGAATCTCTTTCTTAATGGATTCCTTCATCATAGGATTTTTCCTATCTCTGAGGTTCCCTTGAGGGGTTGATATCATCCATAAGGTGTATATGATGCTGAACAATAGACGGACTAATACCTTTGATGTCAGCCACAGTCCAACCTAAGGCTTCTTTGTGATTTTGTAAGAGTTTGACTAACTCTTCTTCCTGATTAGAAGTCAAATCAGATGCAATAATAACAGGAAGAGTCTGGTCAGGTCCTAAGAAGGCATACTTCAGAGTGGATGGCAACTCCTTTAATTCTAAGCTAGTTGGTTCAACCATTGAGGGCTTGAGAATGGAAGTGGATAGAGGTCCTAGAGGTTCCACAGGTGTGTGGACTCCATACCTCTGATGAGAAAGTATCCGTTACTCCTCCCAACTCTTCCATACACTGCGAGAATTTCGAGTCAAAGTCAATGTCAAAAATGGTCTCTACATGGTCAGGGAATTCTTGGACCATATGTACTTCCTCATTCGGTTGCTTACCCAGTCTAAATACATTTAAATCAATAGTTTGGTTACCAAATGACAGTTTCATGAGACCGTTCCTACAATTTATCAGTGCATTGCTTGTAGCCAGAAACGGTCTCCCTAAAATGATAGGGATTTGATCCCTATTGGAGACAGGATGTATTTCTAAAACAATAAAATCCACAGAAAAAAGAAATTCTCCTACCTTTAACAAAACATCCTCTATCATTCCTTTAGGAGTTTTTACAGAGTGATCAGCTAGTTGAAGTGAGATGGACGTTGGTTTCAACTTTCCCAATCCTAATTGTTGGTAAACATGATAAGGTAGAAGTTTCACACTTGCACCTAAGTCTAGCAGAGCATGATCAATAAAAGTGTTGCCTATGATGCAAGAGATGGTAGGACAGCCAGGGTCCTTGTATTTGGCTGCCACAGGATGGTTCAAAAGGGAACTTAAATGTGCAGCCAAGAATACCTTTTTAGGAATTTGACTAATCCTCTTTTGTGTGCATAAGTCTTTAAGGATTTTTGCATAAATAGGAATTTGGTCAATTGCATCCAAAAGTGGAATATTCAATTCTACCTATTTGAAGACCTCTAAAATTTTTATCAACTAAAGCAGTCTTCTTTTGGTTTACCAACCTATTAGGGAATGGGGCTGGTGGAGTAAAAACTCTGTCCGGGACAGTCTCTTTGGGATTTTTAAGTACATCAGACGAACTTGAAGAAAGAGGCTCAGTAGCTGCCTTAGATTGGGGAACATTAACGGGAACAACTGTGGGTTTGTTCTTTGGTGCTTCATCCCGTAAGTACTCTTGGCCACTCCGTAATGCATGGACTGCATTGCATTGTTTGGAGGACCCTGATTGATTCTCTATGCCATTCACTTGAGGGTTTGACCTATTTGGTTGTGGGTGATGGCGTGGGTTGGTCTCTGGTTGGCTGGGCAGAATACTCTTGTTCTTTTCACACATTAGGGTAATCAATTGGGTAAGTGTCCTCTCCATACTGGTATGCCCGACCATTAGAGCTGCCACATTTTTCTCCAACTCACTGAGTCTGGCCGGCTCATCCTTGTTAGAAAACCCAGGGGGTTGCTGAAAATTACCTTGGGGAACAAAATTGGGTCTAGGGGGAGCATATGTTTTGGTGTGATTGGGAGGACCTTGATTTGGAAACTGGGATGGGTCCACACGGTTCCCTTGGTTCCAAGAAAAACTTGGGTGATTTCTCCATCCTGGATTGTAAGTGTTACTATACGGATTGTAAAGTGCACTTACATTAGCATTCTTAGAATTTCCCTGTGAAGGGCATTCCTCTACTGTGTGTCCAGGAGTTTGACACCAGTTGCACATTAGGACTTGCTTTTGGATAGGGTCTTTAGGAACTGAAGCTTCTATCCTTTTGATAAGGCTATCTAAGTGTGCCTCCTTAGCTATTATGCCATCGATAAAGTAACCTTTATCTTTTTGGGTGCGATCTGTCTCCTGCACAGACTCCCACTCTCTTGTTTTTTTGGTAAGATCCGCCAAAAAGTTCCAAGCATCGTTAGCATCCTCATAGGAAGTGAATCCTTAAGGACACATAGACTCAAGCATTTGCTTAGTAGGAAAGTCTATCCCCTCGTAAATAATTTGACAAAGTTGTCATATTTCAATACCATGGTGAGGGCACTCTTGGAGTAAACCTTGGAACCTTTCCATGAGTCTTGAAAAAGACTCATTTGACTCTTGTTTGAACCGCATTATATCCCCTCGAAGTTTATTTGTCTTGTGAAGAGGAAATTTTTTTTTAAGGAATAACACAGTAAATTTTTCCCAGGATGTAATGGAATTTGTGGGAAGACCATAAAGCCATTTTTTAGCTCCATCCTTGAGTGAAAAAGTGATGCACCTCAATTTGACAGCATCATCACTGAGCTGTTGCCTTTTAATGAGGGCACACACCTCCTCATACTCACGGAGGAACAAGTATGCATCCTCTGATGATAACCGATGAAAATGAGGAAGCATGGTAATGAATTGAGTTTTCAATTCATGTTGTTGCCTGTAGCAGCCGAAAATTGAATACATGAAGGTTGTGCTGCCCTAGTAGGGTAAAATCTATCCTTAAGTGTCATCTTTGGTTCAGCCATTGTAAATGATGGGACTCTTACTAGACGATTGCTAGCATCACGAGTCCATACACTCATGCAACAAAACTGTTTCAAATGATAATTTTTTTTTCTTTTTCCTCTAAATTTGATGCGAAAAACTGGATTTTTTTGAATCAGGGTCAATGCAAACCTCCTGACGATCAATGGCTTAGAGACCGGTCATATCCGCAATTACCTTGAGAAACAACACTGTTACCGCCGAAGCTATTGGTCGTTATTCCTCTTGATAATTCGATAGCCAGCATCCCTTAACACCATATCATGATCAGGATTGGACCGTCGATTGTACTATTCCAACCTAACGGATCGGAGGTGCAAAGAAAGGCATAAAAACCAATGCAAACTTTTTGCATTTTTCTTTTCCTTTTTTTTTTAAATCACTTAGAATTTAATGAAATTTTTTTTTTGCATTTTTTTTAAATCACTTTGAACTATTTAAAATAGGAAAAATAACAGCTTGCCTCCTCGGCAACGGCGCCAAAAACTTGATGTGAATTAAATATGTATGTAACCGCAAGTGCATGGTATCGTGCAGTAACGGGTCGATCTCAGGGAGGAATCACTATTATCCTAACTCAAATAAGGCAAAGCGTACCAAAAGGATATGATTGAATTAACACCCTAATCGCTTTAAATAAAAATTAATCAAGCAATAAAAACAATAATAACCATTCATAACGGTACGAAAATTTACGAAACCACTAACCATAAAGTAACACAGATTTATTGCAAGAAAGAAACAAAATTAAAAGTAAAAGAATGTAAGAAAAACTTATCTCGATAGAAGATTTCTCTATCGTTGCTCGTCATCTTGTTGTCACTCCAAGGC
Organism: Protea cynaroides; assembly: GCA_028583415.1. Taxonomy (NCBI): domain Eukaryota; kingdom Viridiplantae; phylum Streptophyta; class Magnoliopsida; order Proteales; family Proteaceae; genus Protea; species Protea cynaroides. The sequence goes on along the minus strand of CM053274.1, from coordinate 43,895,459 downwards.
GATGTGCAAACGATTACAAAGGGAGCCTTCTCCCCTAAATTAAATTAGTAATGGGGTACAACCTATATTTATCTACCCTACTACAGAGTTCTAAATCTGAAATTAAAACTAAAAACAAATAAATAAATACATAAAAATAAACTTAAGCAAGAAAGAACACAACTTGAAAAGAAAAAAAAACTAAGAATCTCAAACTCTCTCATAAATTCTCAAAACTAAGAAAAAACTCTTAATAGAATTCTTGGATGATTTTCTATTGCTGGGCATCACATATATATACAATAGAGTAAAGATCACAATCAATCTTTACAGTTGAATTACAAGAGATTTTGTGGAGATAATTTTGGTAACCGAATTCCAATCTTGTAGGTTCATTGTATATGGACGATTTTTTAGTAGAAAAAATCTTGCACCAACTCATCATATATTTAGCATCATTATCTCTTTTTGAAAACTTCCATAATCGATTGGAGCTTTCCATTCTTCCATGCCATGACAATCTTGTAAATTTGATTCCAAATAACTAAGGAATATTTTCTCAAGAGAATGGAATCTTTCACATGAGATTGGGCTACTCTTTGACTTGGTCCAAGGATGATCTTATACACAAAATTCGTGGCTCTCCTCATAAAATTCGTCTTATGCCCCGCTGTTGAGTCGACTGGGTGAGTTAACTGGATAGGATCACCAAAAATTCATAAAATGATATTTTTAAGCTCAAATTTCTCCATTCTTTCACCTATACCCAACAAACATAAAATCAACATTAAATACCCGAGAAACATCATAAATAGAATAAGAGGTGTATATTTTATGCCCTAAATTTACACATAAAATGTGTTCATCACGTATAATTAGCAGAAGGAGACAAAATGAAAACCCACCTCCACCACCTATAGAGACCAATGACAACGAAGGTTGCGAAGGACAGGAAGGAAATGATGGGAATCAAAATACTGCGTCTCAGGATGTTCATTCCCCAAGCCAACCCAACCAACTTAGCTACACCACCTATCGATTTGGCTACTGTGGTGATGAATTTAGCATAACAAGTGCAGCATATACAGCAAATGCAAGCCAACATGCAAGCTGCTATGGGAATTGCTTCCCCACCTGTAAACATAACACCTATACCTGTAGGGCAAGCTAGTATCATATCTGGTGGTAGCAATACGGTACCCCAAGCACATCAAACACCAGTGGTACAAGCTTAAGTGTAGAATACTGAGGCACAACAAGGAAAATATAACCAGGGTAATTATCAGTACCAACCGCCTACGTATGGAGCATATGCTCAGTATCAGCTTGATCACTCTAGATTGATCAAACATAATCTGAAGATGAAGCCTAAGGAATTCAATGGTAAGCCGTCAGATCTTCTATGGCCAGCTCACTAGATTGTTGACATGGAAAGAAATTTTATGATGACTGTAGATGAAGAGGAGAAGGTATTATGTGCTACTTTTATGCTGAAAGGTGATGCACACCATTGGTAGAAATCTACTCGAAGTTATCTATTGACAAAGCACACCCAACTGACCTGGGCTATTTACAAAGAAGCTTTCTTCGAGAAGTATTTTCCCAAGAGTTTCAAAGACCAGATGGAAAAAGAATTTCTGAGTCTATTTCAAGGACAAATGTCTATAAAAGCTTATCAGCAGCGTTATGAAGAGCCATTTTTCTTTGCTCCTTCAAGCATGCAGGAGAAAAATACCAAAATCCAAAGGTTCATCATGGGACTTAGGGGAAGCATTCATGAGCATGTATTGGGACTGGAAAAGAAAATATACAATGAAGCTGTGCAGATAGCGCAGGTTTTGGAGTCAAGCCAAAGGGAGAGCTACTTTGCTCAAAATAAGGGTATCATGAGGCCTAATGGAAACTCATTTAATGGAGGAAACTCCAAGACATTTAAAACCTTCCGTACTCAAAGGTTCAATACTGCAGCCAAGACTACCCCAACAGCCTAACCTCAACAAAAGCAAAGTAGTGCTGGAGTCAAATGCTTCAATTGTAATCAAGTGGGGCATTATTCAAGAGATTGTCCTAAGCCGAGGAAGCAGCCACAACAAAGAAAAGTTTATGCAATTGTTTCTGGGGATGCTACCGCATCGCTGATGTGGTCACAAGTATCATATCTATAAATGGCATATCCGTCAGAGTACTCTTTGACTTTGGGGCCACTCATTCTTTTATATCTGTATCATTTGGGAAGAAGTTAAGTCTACTTCTCAGGTTTTTAGACTACAAACTGCTTGTACGATCACCTATGGGATTAGAAGTAGAACTAGAACAAGGTTATGGACCATGTCTAGTTCTTATAAATGGACGAATTTTGGATGCCAACCTGGTGCAACTTGAGATGACAGACTTTGACATCATCCTAGGGATGGACTGGTTGTCCCAGCATTCCACGAGTTTGCTTTGTGCTAAAAAGAAGATATCATTTAAAGACAAGGAAGGCGTAGAGTTCAGTTTTGTGAGAACCAAACTTCCCCATAAATAGAAACTCATCCTCTCTGCATTAAAGGCTAGAAGATGCCTTGAGAAGGGTAGAGTTGGATACTTGGTGTCTGTTGTGGATATTACCAAAGAAGCACCACGAATGGAAGATATAGAGGTTGTACGAGAATTTCCAGACGTGTTCCCTGAAGATTTATCAGGATTGCCACCTGATTGAGTGACAGAGTTAGTTATAAACCTTATACTAGGAGCCGTACCAGTATCTAAGGCACCATACCGAATGGCTCCTACTGAACTGAAGGAATTGAAGGTACAATTATAGGAATTACTAGACAAGGGTTATATTCGACTTGGTATATCACCATGGGGACCGCCAGTGAATAGCTATTCATGAAGAAAAAAGATGGTAGTGTTCGACTTTGTATAGATTATCGAGAATTGAACAAGCTCACGATCAAGAATCGGTACCCGTTGCCTCGGATCGATGACTTGTTCAACCAATTGCAAGGTGCCAAAGTGTTCTCTAAAATTGATCTCCGGTTAGGATATCATCAATTAAAGATCAAGGAATGTGATATTCCGAAGACAACATTCAGAATAAGATATGGACATTATGAATTCCTAGTTATGTCATTCGGATTGACTAACGCACCCGTAACTTTTATGGAACTTATGAATCTGGTATTCCATGATATGTTGGATACATCAGTCATTGTATTTATTGACGACATCCTGATTTACTCCAAGGACAAAGAAACTCATATCGTAAATCTTAGAACTGCTCTGCAGCGACTAAGAACAGAAAAGCTTTACGCTAAATTTACTAAGTGTGAGTTCTAGCTAAGTGAAGTTCCTTTCTTAGGTCACGTTGTATCGACTGAAGGAATTAAAGTAGATCCTAGGAAGATTGAAGCTATAGTGAAATGGGAAGCACCTAAGAATGTTGCAGAAATTAGAAGTTTCTTAGGTTTGGCTGGGTATCATTGACGATTCATGGAAGATTACTCCAAGATCGCCGTACCTCTCACCGGTCTAACTAAGAAAGGAGAAAAGTTTGTTTGGACCGACAAATGTGAGGAGTGTTTCCAAACACTGAAGGCAGGACTGATATCATCTCCTATCTTGACCATACTAGTACCAGGAGAACCATTTGTCTTGTACACCGATGCTTCTGGGTTAGGTTTGGGATATGTGCTCATGCAACGAGAGCAAGTAATTGCGTATGCTTTCAGGCAATTAAGGACACATGAGAAAAATTACCCAACCCATGACTTGGAATTAGCAGCAGTGATACATTCTATCAAGATATGGAGACATTATTTGTACGGAGAGAAATTATAGATTAAATCATATCATAAGAGTCTCACTCATCTTTTCAATCAGAAGGAGTTGAACAAGAGACAGAGAAGATGGCTGGAGTTGCTAAAGGATTACATTGTGATATCCAGTATCATCTAGGAAAGGCAAATGTTGTGGCCGATGCCCTAAGTAGAAAAGCAATGACAAAGTCACAGGGAGAAGCTAGCACAAATGCTACAATGTGTGACACAGGAAGAGTATTTAATTACGGTAATGAGTAGTTCGTGATCGATAAACCAGGTGATTCAACCAACCTAGGGTTTATTCATCGATTTTCAAACATGTTTGCTACATTGAAGATTGTCCCAGATCTGATAGATGAAGTAAAAGCAGCTATTCAATCAGACCCCTATCTGAGAACAGTGTAAGAAGACCATGAAAAAGGTAAGACTACTCCTGGCTTCACCTTGGACCTTGAAAGGGTACTACGATATAAAGGGAGAGTATGTGTCCCTGAAAGTGAAGACTTAGATATTAGACAAAGATTATTGAAGGAATCCCACACTACTGCCTATTTGGTACACCCCGGGAGTAGAAAGATGTATCATGATCTAAAGAAACTATATTGGTGGAGGCGAATGAAAGTAGATGTAGCTAAGTATGTGTCTCAATGCCTGAATTGTAAGACCCGTATCAAACTAATCCGGTCTTACCACCTTGAACCAGGTTTACCCATCATGGTTGAGCAAAATGGACCAAGGGTGTGAAGGAGATCGTGATCCCAGGTATTAAATCGACCCAAAAACACTTAAATTAAGGGGAGGGTCGCAAACCCAACAAGGGAGGGTCAGACCCCCCAAGACAGAAGGTCAGACCCCCAGTTTTACAGAGGGGGTCAGACACAATAGGAACCAGGGGTTGACGGGATCATCGACCCCCAGTTACCGCCAGAAACAGAAATTAGGAAAGTTTCTTAATTTTGGTTGGACTCTTTCTAAATCTCAATGGGACTTATTTTAGGAGTTTCTACTCTATAAATAGGACGTCCCTAAGCCTCTTTCACTCCTTTTACAACCCTAATTGAATTGAGAGAAAGAGAAGAGAAAGAAGAGAAGAAGAAGAGAAGCAAGGAAAAGAAGAAAGCAAAAAGGAGAAGAGTTGCAGAGAAGGAGTATTCTTCTTAGGTATGAATACTAATTCCATGAGTTTCTACAGACCTTAGGTTAGATAATGAAGAGAGTATGATCTCGGAGAATCCCAAACCATCAACCCATGGTTAGGTTTTCATGGAAAACCATGGGAAAGTCTTGAAAGCCATTTAGGTGAATGAATCATGGTTCTAGGCCGTAGAACATGTGTAATATGGACTGTAGTAGCAAGCCATAGGACCCCAAACACGAAGAATGGACTGAAAGCAGAAAAATCAATAAAACCCACAGGGGGTCACATGGGGGGTCGATGGCCAATCGACCCAACCAGACCCTGAGCATCGACCCCCAGTGTTCGGGAAGTCCAGAATAGGGGTGGTCGCACCAGGGGTCGATCATTACTTCGACCCTACCTCCGACCCCCAGTTAATAGCTTGGTTTTTAAATTCAAAATAAATTCTAATTAAGTTCTATCGACTTTGTTAGGTCTTCTAGCAATATAATAACAATATAAAGGTGATTCTAAAGCTTGGAAGAGGATCTATTAACAAGCTAAGGTGAGGGAACAAGACCTAAACTAATTGGTAAATAATAAACTGTTTTATTTCTTGAGTCCAGCGCCATATTGATTCTATGCGTGTATGTTTGTATGTGCATTCAACATGTCATCCAATATTTCTATTATTTGTTCATGCATATTTACTTTATTGTTTATTATATGATGATGATGATGATGATGATGATAGGAATAGGCATGTGAATGTTTGTGTTTGGCCAGTGTATATGGTGCGGGTAGGGATGGTATCAATCGGTACTTCGATGCCATTTTCATCAGGGTATATTGTGCCATAGCCTATTCAATTCATGTCCACTGACGTCGCCGTATCGCCATTACCTTAGCCGAACTATTATGTCGTAGTGTATCAGGGGAGGTGGTCTCGGTCCTTGTAGTCTCTGACTCTACCGGGGGCCTTAGCTCTATCTCTATGGATGTTCTGAGGGATGCTGGGGTGAGGCCTTGGATACACTGTTTGGCATTAGGATTGGTTAGTTGCGAGCCCAGTTTGCAACCCTAGCAAGCAGGGGTTTTTTCGTTGGTGTGGTATCAACCGGTACATCCATGACCGTTTTTCATGGGGTGTATATTGTGCCATTCTGGGTGCATGTGGGGCGAAGGTGCCGTTTTCTTGGGTGTTTCCACACACTCGTGTATAGAAGTGCGGCGGCCACCTATCCTTTCTATGGCACATTGTAAACTTTAAACCAGACCAAAGATATGATTTGACTACATGCATATGTATTGTTGTATTGTTTTGTTTGCTCACTGAGCCATGATGTGTGCTCACCCCTCGACGTCAAATATTTTTAGTTGATGATGTAGGTATTACTGTCGAAGATTATATAAATGCTCCAGTGTACGGAAACGTGGTGGTGATGGAAGTGAAAGATGCATTGGATACACATGACTCCTCTTGTGAGTGCAACTCATGTGTATTCGACTAGATATTTCTAGATTTCTTTATTTGGATTTATTAAGGACATGTATTTGATATTTATTTATGTCTCAGTTGATACAGAATAATTTTTTATTTAAATATTAATATCACAGTAGATTCTCAGTTCATTTTACTATAAGACTTTCGCTATTGTGTATTTACTCTGATTATGAATGTGGATGTATGAAGTTTAGATCAGTCGGATACCATCTGTACGAGATCCTGGTTGAACCGTTGGTTTGCTAGCGGTTCATCACACCATTATGAAGTGTGCGGAATTGGGGTGTGACAACTTGGTATCAGAGCGTCTCAGACCGTGTCCGCTAAACTAGCATACCCTCACGACGAATTGTGAACTGAAATAGGATAAAAGTAAAAACTATAATATTAACACACTATAAGCATAAGTGATGTTTGAGACCAAATTTGAAAAGACAATAATGCATCTATTAAAGGGAGAAATAATTTTACATACAATGAGAGGGAAACAAACGTACATACATAGCTAAAGCAGAGTACAGTCCACAACCCGGACAGTTACTTTGTAGTACAATGAAAGGAAATAAGTACAATCATGAAGCTGGAGGTGAAGGAGGGGGCGGTACCTCACGATCTCTGTCATAATCCTCAGTGTAGACTCTAGTCAACCAGGCTATCTGAGTCTAGGTCGTCTAAAGACTAGCTATAAGATCCGCTACCCGCTGATCAGTCCTGTGCTGAGCCTCCATGAGCTCTCCCATCCTCATGGCTGATGTCTGCTGGGAGTCTAGTAGCTCATCCACTCTCACCCGCTGAGCGTCTAGTAACTCTCCCATCCTCATGTCTGATGTACGCTGGGCGTTTATGAGCTCATCCACTCTCACACGCTGAGCGTCTAGTAACTCCTCCATCCTCAGATCAGATCTGCGCTGAGCCTCTCTGATCTCATGCAACATCTCCATCATATCAAAATGTGGGTGTGAAGGACCAGCCGCATGAGAAGGACCAACCTCATGAGAAGGACCCACCGCATATGAAGTACCAGCTCCAGCCGCATGCGTAGGTGAAGGCGGTGGTATCGAGTCTATGTCCATGTAAATGCGGTCATCATCATCAGCAGGCTCGGCATGAACTCCAGCAGCGGCGGCAGCTGCCTCAGCGTCAGCTATCTCTATGCGAGTGTAAGGGTGCACCATCGCGTTCCTCTCCTCATCACTAACCTGGGCATCCCGCATGCCCATCTTGCAAATAGCCTCCCAATCTAGAGGCGATGAGAAGGACTTCTCCTAAATCTTCTCATCCAATAAATCAACCCCCAGGTGGGTAAGCAGAACAGTGATCATACGTCCGTACGAAAGGTGGCCAGTGTGACTGGGCAACGTAGCAGTGATCATGGTACACATGATGATGTACAGAAGGCAGACAGGCTGTCTAATGCAAATGATGTACAGATGATACTGGGTCAACTGGGAAACCCTCTCATAATGGCCACTCTGTGGGATCAGGTTATGCTGAATAATCTTGCAATATACCCGTGGAGCTTGACGCATATAGCATGCCTTCATCTGTCAGCGATCAGGTCGTAGGAGCTGATTATCGATCTCAGCCCTCATCTGTAAAGAGAAGTACTGGGGCTCTCCAGGAGCACAGAAAACCATGGGACCATCATAGGAAATGCCCAGTAGGTCGGCCAGCTGTCGACAATCGAATGAAATGTTCACCCCTTTGACATAGCTTGTGATGCACAGCTCATGACCCCTCTCGACATCATTGTAATCCCCACCACCTGGAGGTTACAATAAAACTAGCGTACTAAATCCAGACGGGTGCATGCGTCGTAAGTGATGATTGGGAGCCAGCCCATATCACCAAACGTCCTCTCCACATTGAACAGGGCCAACTCAGCCAAGTTCACCATACGACCACCCTCTACTTTCTTCGAGCGTAGTGGGCATACTGTGCCTCGACTTCGTTAGAGCAGAAACGAAGAGGATCACGAACTCTAGGTACTTTGGTACCGGCCATGATATCTGCAAATAAGAAAGAAAACAGATAAGCATGTTAGTAGGGTAGAAAAAACCAAAATTTTGACATTATAACGATGTAAGTGGGCCAAAAGCCTCACTTGTCACCCATACACGTGGGCAGGAGGACTTATGTAGAGGTTCTAACATATCCTACAACACTCACCCAGTAGGAAATTCCAACTAATGGGATCCAATTTGAAGAAATTGCGAGAAATCAAAAATTTTGACAAATTAGGGCAAAAAGAGCAAAAATCCAAGTTTCTCGATAACCAACCGATGAAACTCAAAAATTTTTGAGGGCTTTCATTCCTCGAGACACCAATAACAAAAGCCCCCAATAAAAATCGAATTTTTACGGTTGGAAAAAGTTTAATTTGAAAAATACAAGTTAAACGGGAGAAAACCTAGAAATGGAAACCTAAAAATAGGTAAAATGAGAAAACATATCGGTAGGAACGATGTGGACATCGAAACCCGGACCCAAATTGACCAATATAGCGGAGTGGCACTGTAGCAACTCAGAGGTGGGAGACGAGTCAAAACGGGGAAGAAATAATGGGAAATGAACCGAGAATCGGACCATAAAAATCTGATTTTTGGTCTGGGGGTCGGACAATTCGACCAGGATCATCGACCCCCAAACCGACCCCCGTATCGACCCCCAGCTCTTGGGAATCTGACAGAAAACCAGGGGTAGCACCTGGGGGTCGGACATCCATCGACCTCCATATCGACCCCCAGCTCTCAGGAACTTGACAGTAAACCAGGGGTCGCACCTGGGGGTCGGACACCCATCGACCCCCGGCTCTCGGGAAGAACAGGTTATTCCCAGGGTCGGATACTGAGGGTCGGACATACCATCGACCCTGCATAGAAAAATAGTGTTTTTCATAGAATGAGCTGAAAATTTGGAAATTTTATATTGGTTAGTGTGCCTACATGAAGTATAAATGATTGTCTCACGTATTTTGATGATTTTCAAGCAGCCCCATTCTCAGGAAAAATATGTCTGGGCGTAGAGTAACCAGGCAGAGCCGAAATGCAGTTCCACCACCACCACCTGTGGAGGAAACTAGTCAAGAAAATATGTATGCACAGGGAAATCCGTAGGTTGCACCACCAGAAAACCCAGGTTAGGCAAATCCTACAAACTTGCCACCCTCCACCACCGGAGCTAGCAACTGTAGTTATGAACCTAGCACAGCAGCTGCAACAAATGCAACACGCACAGGCTCAAATGCAAGTGGCAATGGGGATTATGTTCCAGGCCGCACATGCTACACCCATGACAACTGGACAAGCCAGTACAGCACCGGTGGGTAACCACCCAGCACCTCAAACACCTCAACCACCAGCTGCACAGATTCCAGTACCAGGTCAGAAAGCAGCTCAGGTTAATTATCAGTATCCACAACCTATGTTTGGGGCATACCCCCAAAATCAGATGGATCACTCTCGACTGGTTGAGAGATTCTTGAAGATGAAGCCAAAGGAGTTTAGCGGTAAACTGTCTGATCCTTTATGGCCAGCACATGGGATAGACGAGATGGAGAGAAATTTCTTATGATGACTACTACAGAAGAAGAAAAGGTATTATATGCCACCTTCATGCTAAAAGGCGATGCACATCATTGGTGGAAATCTACCAAGGCCTATCTATTGACCAAGCACGCCTTATTGACTTGTGCTATTTATAAAGAAGCTTTCTTTGAGAAGTATTTTCCCCGAAGCTTTAGAGATTCTATGGAGAAGGAGTTCCTAAGTTTATATCAGGGCCAGATGTCCGTGGATGCATATCAACAGCGTTATGAGGAGCTGTTTTTCTTTGCACCACTTAGTATGCAAGAAGAAAACACTAAGACCCGTAGGTTTGTCACGGGACTTAGTGGAAGCATTAGAGAGCACGTTCTGGGTTTGGAAAAGAAGATATACAATGAAGCTGTCCAAATTGCTCGAGTTATAGAATCGAGCCAGAAGGAAAGTTATTTTACACAGAACAGAGGCATAAAAAGACCAGCCAGAAATGCTTATAATGGAGGTAACAACAAGACCTTTAAACCCTTCCGTGCTCAAGGCTTTACTGCTGCATCCAAGACTACCCCAGTAACTCAACAGCAACCAAAGCCAAATTCTGAAGGTCCGAGATGTTATAACTGCAGCTAAATGGGACATATGGCAAAGGAGTGTCCTAAGCCCAAGAAGCCCTTACATCAAGGACGTGTATATGCTGTTACATCCGAGGATGCTGCCACATCACCCGATGTGGTCACAGGTATGACCGAAATCTTTAAAGTTGTATTACATTGTATGAGCATGTAGAATAAGTAAAATAAATCACAGGTATCGTATCTATAAATGGCATACCCGCCAGAGTACTCTTTGACTCAGGAGCTACTCATTCCTTTATATCTGTGTCATTTGGGAAGAAGCTGAACCTACCCATCAAAACATTGGACTACAAACTACTTGTACGGTCACCGATGGGGTTAGAAGTGGAGTTAGAGAAAGGTTATCGACCATGTCCAGTTCTCATTGGCGAGAAAACCTTAGATGCAACCTTTATCCAATTTGGGATGGCAGACTTTGACGTCAACTTGGGAATGGACTGGTTAGCTTGGCATTCTGCGAACCTACTATGCGCCGAAAATAAATTAACATTTAAAGACAAAGAAGGAGCAGAATTTAGTTTTGTGGGAACCAAACTTCCACGTAAACGCAAGCTCATACTCTCAGCACTAAAGGTTAAGAAGTGCCTTGAGAAGGGGGCAGTTGGGTATCTAATATCAGTGGTCGACCTCACCAAGGAAGCACCACAGATGGAAGATATTGATGTCATGCGGGACTACCCCGATGTGTTTCCTGAGGAACTACCAGGATTACCACCCGACCGAGCTACAGAATTTGTGATAGATCTTATACCTGGAGCCGCACAAGTATCAAAAGCACCTTATAGAATGGCTCCTACTGAACTGAAGGAATTGAAAGTGCAACTACAGGAACTGCTGGACAAGGGTTATATTTGACCTAGTATATCACCATGGGGAGCACCAGTATTGTTCGTAAAGAAGAAGGACGGTAGCGTTCGATTATGTATCGACTATCGGGAGCTGAATAAACTGACAATCAAGAATCGATATCCACTACCTCGGATCGATGACTTGTTCGATCAGTTGCAAGGAGCAAAAGTATTTTCTAAGATCGATCTTCGGTCAAACTACCATCAGTTGAAGATTAAAGATGGTGATATTCCTAAGACAGCTTTCAGGACCAGGTATGGACATTATGAATTCTTGGTCATGTCTTTTGGATTAACAAACGCACCAGCAACTTTCATGGAACTTATGAACCAGGTTTTCCATGATATGTTGGATACGTCGGTTATTGTATTTATTGACGATATATTGGTATATTCCAAGGACAAAGAAATCCATATTAAGAACCTAAACGCCGCCCTACAGTGTTTAAGGAAATAGAAGCTATATGCCAAATTTACCAAATGTGAGTTTTGGCTAAGTGAAGTCGCCTTCCTATGCCATGTAGTGTCCGCTGAAGGAATCAAAGTGGATTCCAACAAAATCAAAGCTATTGTAAGGTGGGAAGCACCAAAGAGCATTGCAAAAATTAGAAGTTTTTTGGGTCTCGCTGGTTATTATCGGAGATTTGTGGAAGACTATTCCCGGATTGCCATACCTCTCACCAGTCTGGCTAAGAAAGTTCAAAAGTTTGTGTGGAAGGATAAATGTGAGAAGAGCTTCCAGACATTGAAGACCAAATTGATATCCGCTCCGATTTTGACTATTCCCGTTCTCGGACAGCCATTTACCTTGTACACTGATGCGTCAGGATTGGGATTAGGATGTGTGCTTATGCAAGGAGAACAAGTAATTGCTTATGCCTCGAGACAGTTGAAGACACATGAGAAAAATTATCCCACTCATGATTTGGAGTTAGCAGCACTAGTACATGCTGTCAAGATATGGAGACATTACCTATACGGAGAGAAGTTCTAGATTAAATCGGACCATACGAGTCTTACTTATTTATTTAATCAAAAAGAGTTGAATATGAGACAATAAAGATAGCTAGAACTATTGAAAGACTATGATTGTGATATCCAGTATCATCCGGGGAAAGCTAATGTAGTAGCGGATGCGTTGAGCAAAAAGGCAGTGATAAAATCCCAAGGGGAGGTTAGCACAACTGCAGCAATGTGTACTACCAGAATGGTATTCAAACACGACAATGAACAGTATATGATAGATACAACAGATGGATCAGCCAACCAAAGGGTTTATTCATCGGTTTTTAAACAGGTTCGCTGCATTGAAGATTATACCAGATATAATTGATGAAGTGAAGACAGCTATAAAATTAGACCCTTACCTGAGAACGGTACAAGAAGACATCGAAAAAGGTAGGACTAACCCTGAGTTCACCTTGGACGAAGAGAAGGTACTGAAGTACAAAGGAAGGATATGTGTACCCGAAACAGAAATTGTGGACATTAGACACCTACTGATGAAAGAAGCCCATACCACCATCTATTCGATACATCCTGGAAGTACAAAAATGTATCATGACCTAAAGAAACTACATTGGTGGAGAGAAATGAAAGCAGATGTAGCCAAGTTCGTGTCTCAATGCCTAAATTGTCAGAAAGTAAAGGCTGAACGACAAAGACCCGCAGGACTATTACAACCATTATCAGAACCAGCATGGAAATGGGACTGCATCACTATGGACTTCGTCACGAGATTACCACTGACTCCTCGAGTGGTTGACGCAGTTTGGGTGATTGTAGACCGTCTGACTAAGACAGCTCGCTTTATACTGATACGACCTCAGTAAACACTGGAAAGGTTAGCAAAGTTGTATGTGGATAATATTGTTCGATTACACGGTATACCAGAATGCATTGTGTCCGATAGAGATCCACGATTTACTTCCAAGTTTTGAGAAGGATTGCAAAAGGTTATGGGTACAACATTGAAATTTAGTACTGCATTCCATAAACAGACAAATGGACAGTCAGAGTGTACAATCCACATTCTAGAAGATATGCTACGAGCATGTGTAATTGATTTCAAAGGATCATGGGATGAAAAGCTACCACTGATTGAGTTCGCTTATAATAATAGCTATCAGGCTACTATACAGATGTCACCCTATGAAGCACTGTATGGCAGAAAGTGTCGAACTCCTTTATTTTGGAATGAAGTTGGAGAACGTAGTATTGTTGGGCCAGAATTTGTTGAAGAGACTTGCCACGTGGTCGACATTATCAAGGAAAGAGTGAGAACAGCCCAGAATCGTCAGAAGCAATATGCAGATACTCGACGCAGAGATCTTGAGTTCGTTGTGGGTGAAAAAGTATTCTTAAAGGTATCACCTATGCGAGGTCTGAAATGGTTCAGACAGAAAGGGAAACTAAGTCCAAGATATGTCAGGCCATATGAGATTCTAGCTAAGGGGGGAAAAGTGGCTTACCAGTTAGCACTACCACCATCTATGTCAAGTGTGCATGACGTATTTCATATTTCCTTAATGAAGAAGTATGTCAAGGATCCAATGCACGCTCTGACAGTAGATCTATCAGATTTGACTGATGAATTGACATTTGAAGTAAAACCAGAAATCACCAGCCGAAAGTTTCAACGACTATGCAACCGAGATATCTATTATGTTAAGGTCACTTGAAGAAGTAGAAACATGGAAGAAATTACATGGGAATAAGAGAATGCTATGCGGAAGCAATACCCTCACTTAGTTGATTCAGAAGGTACGTACAATTTCGAGGACGAAATTTTTACAAGTAGGGGGGAGTTGTAAGACCCGTATCAAACTAATCCGGTCTTACCACCTTGAACCAGGTTTACGCATCATGGTTGAGCAAAACGGACCAAGGGCGTGAAGGAGATCGTGATCCCAGGTATTAAATCGACCCAAAAATACTTAAATTAAGGGGTGGGTTGCATACCCAGCAAGGGAGGGTTGGACCCCCCAAGACAGAAGCTCAGACCCCCAGTTTTACAGAGGGGGTCGGACACTATAGGAACCAGGGGTCGACGGGATCATCAACCCCCTCATCGACCCCCTCATCGACCCCCAGTTGCCGTCAGAAATAGAAATTAGGGAAGTTTCCTAATTTCGGTTGGACTCTTTCCAAATCTCAATGGGACTTATTTTAGGAGTTTCTACTCTATAAATAGGACGTCCCTAAGCCTCTTTCACTCCTTTTACAACCCTAATTGAATTGAGAGAAAGAGAAGAGAAGGAAGAGAAGAAGAAGAGAAGCAAGGAAAAGAAGAAAACAAAAAGGAGAGGAGTTGCAGAGAAGGAGTATTCTTCTCAGGTATGGATACTAATTCCATGAGTTTCTACAGACCTTAGGTTAGATAATGAAGAGAGTATGATCTCGGAGAATCCCAAACCATCAACCCATGGTTAGGTTTTCATGGAAAACCATGGGGAAGTCATGAAATCCATTTAGGTGAATAAATCATGGTTCTAGGCCATAGAACATGTGTAATATGGACTGTAGTAGCAAGCCATAGGACCCCAAACATGAAGAATAGACTGAAATTAGAAAAATCAACAAAACCCACAGGGGGTCACATGGGGGGTCGATGGCCAATCAACCCTACCAGACCCTGAGCATCGACCCCCAGTGTTTGGGAAGTCCAGAATAGGGGTGGTCGCACCAGTGGTCGATCATTACTCCGACCCTACCTCCGACCCCCAGTTAACAGCATGGTTTTTAAATTCGAAATAAATTCTAATTAAGTTCTATCGACTTTGTTAGGTCTTCTAGCAATATAATAACAATATAAAGGTGATTCTAAAGCCTGAAAGAGGATCTATTAACAAGCTAAGGTGAGGGAACAAGACCTAAACTAATTCGTAAATAATAAACTGTTTTATTTCTTGAGTCCAATGCCATATTGATTCTATGCGTGTATGTTTGTATGTGTATTCAACATGTCATCCATATTTCTATTATTTGTTCATGCATATTTACTTTATTGTTTATTACATGATGATGATGATGATGATAGGAATAGGCATGTGAATGTTTGTGCTTGGCCAGTGTATATGGTGCGGGAAGGGATGGTATCAACCGGTACTTCGTTGCCGTTTTCATCGGGGTATATTGTGCCATAGCCTATTCAAGACATGTCCACTGACGTCGTCGTATCGCCATTACCTTAGCAGAACTATTATGTCGTAGAGTATCAGGGGAGGTGGTCTCGGTCCTTGTAGTCTCTAACTCTACCGGGGGGCCTTAGCTCTATCTCTATGGATGTTTTGAGGGATGCTGGGGTGAGGCCTTGGATACATTGTTTGGCATTAGGATTGGTTAGTTGCGAGCCCAGTTTGCAACCCTAACCAGCAGGGGTTTATTTGTTGGTATGGTATCAACCGGTACATCCATGACCATTTTTCATGGGGTGTATATTGTGCCATTCTGGGTGCATGTGGGGCGACGGTGCCATTTTCATTGGGCGTTTCCACACACTCGTGTATAGAGGTGCGGCGGCCACCTATCCTTTCTATAGCACTTTGCAAACTTTAAACCAGACCAAAGATATGATTTGACTGCATGCATATGTATTTTTGCATTGTTTTGTTTGCTCACTGAGCCATGATGTGTGCTCACCCCTCGACGTCGAATATTTTTAGTTGATGATGCAAGTATTACTGTCGAAGATAATATAATGCTCCAGTGTACAGGATCATGGCGGCGATGGAAGTGGAAGATGCATTGGATACACATGACTCCTCTTGCGAGTGCAACTCATGTGTATTCGACTAGATATTTCTAGATTTCTTTATTTGGATTTATTAAGGACATGTATTTGATATTTATTTATGTCTCAGTTGATACAGAATAATTTGCTATTTAAATATTAATATCACAGTAGATTCTCAGTTCATTTTACTATAAGACTTCCGCTATTGTGTATTTACTCTGATTATGAATGTGGATGTATGAAGTTTAGATCAGCCGTATACCATCTGTACGAGATCCTGGTTGAACCGTTGGTTTGCTAACGGTTCATCACACCATTCTGAAGTGTGCAAAATTGGGGTGTGACATGAATTGTCAGTGGGTAAAGGCTGAGAGACAAAGGCCTACAAGCTTATTGCAACCATTACCAGAACCAACATGGAAATGGGACTGCATCACTATGGACTTCGTTACAGGATTACCATTGACTCCTAGAGTAGTTGACGCAGTCTAGGTGATTGTCGATTGTTTGACTAAAACAGCTCATTTTATAGCTATACAACCTCATTATACACTAGAGAGGCTAGCTAAGCTATATGTTGATAATATTGTCAGGTTGCATGGTGTACCTAAAAGCATCGTGTCCGACAAAGACCCATGCTTTACCTTAAAATTTTGGAAAGGATTACAAAAGGCTATGGGTACAACGTTGAAGTTTAGTACGCATTCCATCCTTAGACAGACGGACAGTCGGAGCGCACCATTTAAATTTTAGAAGGCATTCTTTGAGCTTGTGTCTTTGATTTTAAGGGATCATGGGATGAGAAATTATCATTAATTGAGTTCTCTTATAATAAAAACTATCAAGCTACATTATAGATGTCGCCTTATGAAGCATTGTATGGGAGGAAGTAACGAACTACTTTATTTGGAACGAAGTTGGAGAACGGAGAGTTGTTGGATCAGAATTTATCGAAGAGACTTGTCGAGTAGTATACATAATCAAGAAAATGGTTTAAATAGCTCAGAGCCATCAGAAGCAATATGCAGATAATCGACATCGAGATCTTGAATTCACTGTAGGTGATAAGATATTTTTGAAGATATCTCCTATGCGTGGTCTAAAATGGTTTGGACAGAAGGAAAAGCTATGTCCTAGATATATTGGACCTTATGAGATTCTGGCAAGGCATGGAAAGGTAGCGTATCAGTTAGCAAAACCACCATCAATGTCTAGTGTACATGATGTATTTCATGTTTCACAACTGAAGAAGTACGTCAGAGATCCAACACATGTGTTAACAATGGATCCACTGGATTTCACTGAATATTTGTCGTTCGAAGTGGTACCTTTTGAAATCACAAGTCGAAAGGTTCAATATCTTCGCAAACATGATATATATTATGTGAAGGTTACTTGGAGAAGCCAAGATGTAGAAGAAATCACATGGGAAGAAGAGAACGCTATGCGGAAGCAATATCCTCACATATTCAACTCGAAAGGTATGTGCAAATTTTGAGAATGAAATTTATATAACGGGTGAGTTGTAAGACTCACACTCCACTAACACTGTTTAACCATGTCGTGCCAGGTCTTCCATCAATGTTGGACCAAGTGGGCCGACCATGTGAAGTAGGATCACAAACCAGGTATGAGAATTGAGTTAAAAACATTAAAAATATACGTAGGGTCGCATACCTGGGTAGGTATGGTCTACATATGGAAAGAAACAATGGTCACTAATAAATGACCCTACGGTCGATGTTTTCGACCCTACGATCAATGGGTTCTACTATCGTAGGCCATCGACTGTAAGACGCTAGATTGGACTCCGAGTTTGGAAACTTTCCTAATTTGAGGAGGATTTCTTTCCTATTATTAGAGAACTCTATATAGAGAGTTTTTCTCCATATAGAGGACGTCCCTCAATCCTTTTTCACTCTTTTGAAATATTAACAAACCCTAAAGAAAGAGAAGGAAAGAGAAGGAAGAGAAGTAGAAGAAGAGAAGACTAAGGAGGAAACTAAGAGAAGAGTTCTATAGACTCTTGACAACAAGTAAGGTATGAACCTTGTCTTTGTAGCCTTAGAACACTAAGAGTAAGAGTTTCTAATACAAATTGAGATACCAAAACCAATGTAAGGATTCAACCATGTGATTTTCTAAGCAAGTCTCAAAGGGGAATCATGGAGAATGGGTTGAAGTGATTAATTAGTAAAACTAGGAAATTTAGTCTTGGAATGATTATTAGCGAGGACATTATTAAAGTGCCAAGAGGAAATATTTTTATTGAATGTAGTCTGTGATCATAAATCTTAAGGTCACAGCTATGGTCGACCATAGCATGACCAGAGGATCGACCATAGGCATTCGGTAAGAATTAAAAAATCATACAATCGCAGATATGGTCGCATATGGTGCGATCGTAGGGTATTAATCGTAAGTAGTAAGGTCAACATAGAATGAGACCATAGGTGTCACATACCAATTCTGGTCTAGCCAGAATGGTATGATGAATCGCCAATAAACTAACGGTTCACCTAGGATCTTGTATAGGTCGTACCCACCATATCAAAGAACACACACATTCCACATTAATAATCAAAGGTAATAAACAAATAAGCAGAAGTCTTACAGATAACGAACTGAGAGTCTAACAGTGATAAATAAGTATTTAATCTAATTATCTCCAAACCATAAGACATAAAAATAAGTAATCAATTACATATCTAATGTTCAAATTATAACTAAACTTAAGCAAAAACACATTGGTTGCACTTGCATGATGAATCATGTGCATCTTCTTCAGGTTGTACGTCTATCGCAGCAACGTGTCCATATGTCAGTGCATTCATATATTCTTCAATGGTAGGACATGTTTCATTAACTGAAAATATTCGACATCGAAAGGGTGAGCACACATCATGGCTCAGTGAGCCACAAAACAATGCAACAAACATATGCATGCATTCAATTCATATCTTTGGGCTGGTTTTTAAGTTTGCAATATGCTATAGAAAGATTTTATGGCCGCCGCCCCTCTATACATGAGTGTGTGAATCCACCCAATGGATCAAACACCATTGTCATCCCACATGCACCCACCATGGAATAGAGAAAGAACTAAAGTGTCTAGATCAAACACCGCCAACACTTCCTCTAATGCCCTACCCATACCAACACGTAAGCCCCTATTGACGAGGGCTTGCAAACTGGGCTCGCAACTAACCAATCCTAATGCTAAACAGTGTATCCAAGGCCTCACCCCAGCATCCTTCAATACATCCATAGATAGAGCTAAGGCCTCCCGGCAGAGTCAGAGACCACACGGTCCAAGACTACCTCCCCTGATGCCCTATGACGTAATAGTTCTGCTAAGGTAATGGCGATACGACGATGTTAGTAGGCAAGACTTGAGTAGAGATAGAGCTAGAGTCTGGTGACGAGGTCAAAGACCACCATACCACGTCCTACCCCTGATGCTCCACTCACATCCAACACATCAACCGCTCATAACATTCACATGCCTATTCCTAGCATCATCATCAACATCATGTTATAAATAAATAGAATTAAATATGCATGAATAGTAATAGTAGAAATATTGGATGACATGTGAGATGCACATTATAAGTATACAAGCATAGAATCAATCATGGCATTGGACTCAATAAAAATATAGGAGTTTGTTATTATCCAATTAGTTTAGGTCTTGTTCCCTCACCTGTTAGCAATACTTGATCTCCTACCAAGCCTTGAAATTCTCTTTGAAATGATTTAACAACCTAAAAGTTATATGAATTTAAGTTAGGGTTCATATGTGACATGTTACAACAGTTGAAAATTGAAACAGAGCACTGATAGGTGTCTGATTGGTCCTATGGTCTCATGTTGTATCGAACTTACTGTCTACGGTTGATACCCTACGATCGCATACGGTGCGACCGTGCATTCAATCATCAAAAAAGAGGATTTGATTGAGTATCGAAGAGAAAAAGAATTTAGGCCAAAATGCAAAATGCAAATGAAAGTAGATCGCTTTTTTTTCATTCCCGAAGAAGTGCATATCTTACCCAGATCATGAGTGAAACAAAGGATCTAAAGAAGACGAGAGGCTAGAGTATGTTAGTAACAAGTAAATCCTTTGTATTTGTATGTAAGAAGACTCGAGAGATTGGGGGCATAAAGACCAATCGCAAGCCATGAGACGACCCAAAAAGCACTTGATCATGATCAACTTTGTAAGCCTAGTTGGGTATTGAACAATTACCTATACGAACTAACAATGGATAGCTGCAACTCCAAAAAATGCAATCTACTAAATATTTTCTTACATAGAGTCATATAATATATGTGTAGATATGGATAGTCCACACATATGATTTTTAAAATCTTTCCGAATGCCTTTGGTCGATCCTCTGGTCATACTAGTCATGCTATGGTCAACCGTAGCTGCGGCCTTGAGATTTCTGGTCATAGTCTATGTACAATTCGAGTTTTTCCTGGGTCAATTCTTCTGTTCTTCAATGGGATTTATTCTAAGGTCATCCTATGGCCATCATTAGAAGTTTCTTATCAACCCTAATCATCAAATTCACTCCTCATGGTTCTCCTTGGGATTTTCTCAAGAAATTCACACAGATCATAATAGGTTGATATTGCCTATCATCCATAGAAGTCTTATACTTAGAGTTTACCACTGAGATTCGTTTCATACCTTTGCCTGTGATAGAGAGCCAATATCTTCTCAGCAAATTCTTCTCCTTAGCTTTTTCTTCTTCTTCTTCTCTTCCTTTGCTTCCTTTGCTTTCTCTAGGGTTCACTAATGTTCTAAAAAAGTGAAAAAGGGCTGAGGGATGTCCTTTATATAGAGGAAATTCTCCATATAGAGTCCTCTTTCAATTAGGAAGCAATCCCTTAGTTCAGGAAAGTTTTCAAAACTTAGAGTCTGATCTGGGGTCTCACGGTCGATTATACGGTCGCATAAACCGTCGATCGTAGGGTCGAAATCATCGACTATGGGATTCTGGATTTGAGATTTTTGTTCCCTTCCTTATGGTCGACCATACCTACCCAGGTTTGCAACCTTAGGTATGTTTTTAGTTTTTTTTTAACTTGATTCTCATACCTGGATTATGATTTATCTTCACACGCTCGGTTCATTTGGTCCAGGAATGATAGGAAGACCTGGCACGATACGGTTAGACCAAGATAGTGGAGTGCGGGTCTTACAACTCCCCCCCTCTTATATAAATTTTATCCTTGAAATTTCTACATACCTTCTGAGTCGAATAGGTGAGAATATTGCTTTCGCGTAGCGTTCTCTTCTTCCCATGTAATTTCTTCTATGTTTTGGCTTCTCTAAGTAACCTTAACGTAGTAAATGTTACAATTGTGAAGACGTTGCATCTTCCGTCTAGTGATCTCAAAAGGCACTTGTAAGACCCGTATTGAACTAACTGGTTTTACCACCTTATATCAGGTCTTCCTATCATGGTCGAGCCAAGTGGACCAAGTGCATGAAGAAACCACAAGACCAGGTATGAAATCAACCCAAAAACAGTCAATTATGAGCATGTGGTCGCATACCTAAACAGGTGTGACCAACCACACCTCAAAGTAGTGCAACGACATGAATTTTTTTGGTCGTGTAGTCGCACATTTCATAAGGTGTGGTCGACGGATTTTGCAACCCCACCTTCGACCATACGAACCTAGTCAGATGCCGAAATTAGGAAACCTTCCTAATCCGAAGGGGGTTCTTTCCTAAACTCATTAGGGCATATTATGGAGGGTTTTTCTCTATAAATAGGATGTCCCTTAGCCTATTTCACTCCTTCATAACTCAAACTGAAAGTGAGAGAGAAGAGAAGGAAGAGAAGGAAAATTGAAGAAGAAGACTAAGGAGGAGCAAAATTCAGAGAAAACTCTGAATTTTCTGCAAGCTTAAGGTATGAACATGTTCCCCATGTTAAATTGAGAGCTAGAATAGTTCATGAAGAGGATAGGATTTAGGAGAAACCCAAATCATCAATCCATGGACAAATTCAAAGAGAATCCATGGATGAAATTATGTGGACAATGTATTGAGTATAAAATAATAGTTTTGAGCCATAGAACAATTGTGGGAAGGACCATGATGATAGGCCAAGGAATCCAAACATGGAGGATTGGAATTGAGAGTGAAAGGTCGACCATCACACATGTGGTCGCACGTGTGGTCGCATGATGTGCGACCACACGAGACACACATGTCTGACCACATGCCTTCGGGAAGTTTCCAGGGAGGGTGTGGTCGCACGTGTGGTCGGAGTATGTCCGACCAAACCCTGCGACCCCACGCCCTGTGGTCGTAGAAACTGAGACCACAGGTGCTGCCACACCTGCGATCCCTCAGTTTCTGTTGGTCTAAATTGTTGGGAATTAATTTTAATTTAAAATCTATAAATTTGTTAGGTTTCCAAGTGGTTTAAAAGTGAAAAAACGAAGCTTGAACGAGGATCTACTATCAACCAAAGGTGAGGGAACAAGACCTAAATTAATTGGCTAATAATAAACTATTTTTATTTATTGAGTCTAATACCATGAATGATTCTATCCTTGTATAATTGTAATGTGTATTTTACATGTCATCCAATATTCCTGTTATTACTGCTCATGCATATTTAATTCCGTTTATTTATAACATGATCTGATGATGATGCTAGGAATAGGCATGTAAATGTATGTGTGTGGTTAGTGTATTTGATGCGAGTGGGGCATCAAGGGGAGGACGTGACACTGTGGTTCATCCTGGTCACCAGACTCTAGCTCTATCTCTACTCAAGTCTTGTCCACTGACATCATCGTATCGCCATTACCTCGGTAAAACTATTACATCGTAGGGCATCAGGGGAGGTGGTCTCAAACCGTGTAGTCTCTGACTCTGTCAGGAGGCCTTAGATTTATCTCTATGGACGTATTGAGGGATGCTGGGGTGAGGCCTTGGATACACTATTTGACATTAGGATTGGTTTGCTGCAAGCCCAGTTTGCAAGCCCTCGCCAATAGGGGCTTACATATTGGTATGGGGGCATCAGGGGAAGTGTTATGCGGTGTTTGATCCGAGCACTTTAGCTCTATCTCTATTCCATGATGGGTGCATGTGGGACGGCAATGGTGTTTGATCCATTGGGCGGCTTCACACACTCGTGTATAGAGGTGCGACGGCCACCTATTCTTTCTATTGCACATTGCAAACTTATGAACCAGACCAAAGATATGAATTGAATGCATGCATATGTATGTTGCATTGTTTTGTTTACTCACTGAGCCATGATGTGTGCTCATCCTTTCAACGTCAAATATTTTTAGTTGATGATGCAGGTCCTACACTAGAAGATTTTATGAATGCTCCAATGTATGGGCATATTGTGATGATGGATGCAGAAGCTATGATGGAGTAGCATGATTCGTCGTGCGAGTGTAACTCATGGGTCTTAGATTAGAGTTATTAGTTGGATTATTCGGAAGATGTAATTGATTAATTTATTTTATTTTATGTCTTTGTCTTTTAGAGATAATTGGAAACTTTATTTATGTTATCACTGTTAGATACTCAGTTCATTAAATTATTCTAATTATGGTTGTGGATGTGTATGGTTTAAGCAAAAGGACATAGCCTATTCGAGATCCTGGTTGAACCGTTGGATCATAGACGGTTCATCACACCATTCTGGTTGGTTTCGAATTTCGGGTGTGACAACTTGGTATCAGAGCTCTCGGGCCTGTCAATTAAACTGATATACAGTCACAAAAGTTCATGAACTGAGTTAGGATAAAATTTAAAAACCTTAATAAGAACACACTATAAGCACCTATGTTGTATGAGACAAAATTAAGAAAGAGAATAATGCACTACTAAGATGAGAAACAAGTTTCATATATACATCAAATAAAAACCATATATATATATATATATATATATATATATATATATATATATATATATATATATATATATATATATATATATATATATATCCAAATCAGAGTACGGTCCACAATCCAGACAGTTACTCTGTAGTACAAGGAAAAAGTAAAAAGAAATGCATCATGGAGCCGGAGGTATTGGAGGAGGAGGTGCGTCGCGATCTCAGTCATAGTCCTCAGCATACACTCTCGTCAGCCAGGCTACCTGAGTCTGGGTTACCTGGAGACTAGCTGCCAGATCGACCATCTGTTGATCAGATGCGCGTTGGGCCTCCCTAATCTCACGCAGCAACCCCATCACGTTATCTGGTGGTGGGTGCGAAGGACCAGCTGAGTTGGAAGGAACCCGAGAAGGTCCAGCTCCAGTGGAATGCAATGGTGGTAGAGGAGGTATGGCGTCTACATCCATGAATATACGAACATCATCCTCAACATCACCCCCATGGACTCCTGCTGCTGCTGCTACTGGTGTCGCCTCAGTGTCTGCTATCGCGACCTGAGTACGGGGACGCACCATAGCGTTCCTCTCCTCATTAATGACCTGCGCATCCGGCATCCCCATCTTGCAGATGGCCTCCCAATCAAGGTTAGACGAGAAGGTATCCTCATGAATCCTCTCATCCACTAAGTCGATATGCAGGCGAGTGAGCAGGGTAGTGATTAAAGGCCCATAGGGTAGGTTGCCTATCTGACTAGGCATCGCAGCACGATGCATCGTCCTGATAATAATAAATGGAAGGCAGACGGGCTGCCTAGTGGAGATGCAGTACAAGAGATACTGAGTCAACTGGGAAATCTTCTCATAATGGCAACTCTGAGGAATCAGTTTGTGCTAAATAATCTTGCAGTACACCCGAGGTTCCGCCCGTAAGTTGATTACCTTCATCTCCCAGTGATCATCTCTAAGAAGCTGGCGGTCAATCTCTGCACGCATCATCAAAGATAGGAACTGGGGTTCCTTAGGTGCATAGTATACTAAGGGGCCATCGTTTGATATACCCAGGAGATCAGCCAACTCCTGGCAGTTAAATGAGAACTCCACCCCTTTAACATAACTGGTGATCCTGAGCTCTCTACCCCTGTTTGTATCATATGGATCACCCACTTCCTGAAGATTGCAATAAAACTGCTTCACCAGAGCAAGAAGGTGCAAGCCTCATATAATATCACGGGGAGCCAACCCATGTCACCAAAAGCACCCTCTACATTAAACAAGGCTAGATTAGCCAAGTTTACACAATAGTCCCCTTCCACCTTTTTACGCTCATAACAAGCATATAGAGCCTCTGCTTCCGTAGCGGATAGGATCATGAGCTATGGGAACTTTGGTGCGAGCCATGTTATCTGTAAAGACACATACAAATAGACAAGATATGAGTTATAGAGCAAAACTCAAAATTTTGGCATTATAACGGCATGATTTGGCCAAAAGCCTTACTTTTCACCCAAACAGTAGGGCAGGAGGACTTACATATGTTCCAAACCATCCTGCAAGGCTCATATAGTTAGAAATTTAAACTAGGAAGATCGAATTTGAAGAAATTTCAATAATTTGAAAAAATCCCAAAAATTAGGTTAAAAATGGAAAATTTCAAGTTTCTCAAAAACTAACCGATGAAACTCAAATTTTCTTGAGGGCTTTCATCCATTGGGTGGCCAATAGCAAAAGCCCCCAATAAAAATCAAATTTTTACGGTTAGAAAAATTTTATTTTGAAGAAAACGCTATAAACGGAGAAAAACCTAGTTTTGAAAGGTTAAAAATGAGGACTAGTAGAGAACATACCTGAAGGAACGGAGCGGAGGTCATGAATGGAGGAAAGAATCGCCAGACATGAGTGGTCGACACTGTAGCAACTCAGTGGAAGCGAGTTGAGTTGAAGGAAAAAGAGAAAGTAGGAAATGACTCCAAAAATTAGGTTCAAAAACTTGATTTGGAGTCGTGTGGTCGCAAAATTCGACCAAATCTGTGACCACACAACTGCCCACACGATCGACCACAGGCTCTCGGTGAGTTGACAGACCTCGTGTGGTCGAACCCTGTGGTTGGACATATTGCGACCACACGATCGACCACAGGCTCTCGGTGAGCTGACAGACCTCGTGTGGTCGGATCCTGTGGTCAGACATATTTCGACCCCACGATCGACCACAGGCTCTCGGTGAGCTGACAGGGTTTTGTCTGGTTGCATACCCTGTGGTCGGACATAATGCGACCCCACCATCGACCACATGATGGAAAATACAGTATTTTGACTGAATGACTTGGAAAATTGGAATTTTACATTGATTAGTTGGATTTTGACATGGGAATGATGTATATTATAATTGCCTCACATGTTCTATGATTTTTTATACACTACCACCACCAAAACAAGAAATGGCTGGGCGAAGAGTAACCAAGAGAGGACATAACCCAATTCCACCACCACCACCTGTGGAGGAAGATAGCCATGAAAATCCTAAAGGACAAGGGAATCAGAATATGGCACCACCAGGAGCTAATGGCCTGGCAAATCCTACAAACTTTCCAGCCCCACTTATAGATTTGGCTACAGCAGTCATGAACCTGGCACAACAGCTACAACAAATATAGCAGGTGCAAGCCAATATGCAAGATGCTATGGGAATGGCCTTTCCAACTGTACATACTACACCTATATCAGCCAGACAAGCTAGCACAGTACCAGGAGATAGCAACACGGTACCCCAAGCACCTCAAACGCCAGTTGTACAAGCTCCAGTACAGAATCCTGAGGTAGCCCAAGGCAGTTACCAGTGTCAACCACCTATATATGGGGCCTATGCTCAGTATCAGTTGGACCATTCTCGACTGATCAAGCATTTTCTGAAAATAGAGCCTAAGGAATATAATGGCAAGCCAGTGGATCCTTTGTGGCCAGCTCACTTGATCGATGAAATGGAAAAGAATTTTATGATGATGACGGTTAATGAGGAGGAAAAAGTACTATGTGCAACATTTATGCTGAAAGGCGATGCACAACACTGGTGAAAGTCTTCTCGGAGTTATCTGTTAACCAAGCATGCCCAATTGACCTGGGCTATCTATAAAGAGGCATTTTTCGAGAAATATTTTCCCAGAAGTTTCAGAGATGCTATAGAAAGAGAGTTCATGAGTTTGTATCAGGGGCAGATGACTGTGGATGCATATCAACAGCGTTATGAAGAGCTATTTTTCTTTGCACCCTTTAGCATGCAAGAGGAAAATACTAAAACCCAAAGGTTCGTCATGGGACTTAGGGGAAGCATTCGGGAGCATGTTTTGGGGCTAGAAAAGAAAGCTTATAATGATGTCGTACAGATTGCTCGAGTACTAGAATCGAGCCAGAGAGAGAGAGCTACTTTTCTCAGAATAGAGGTATCAAAAGGCCGAATGAAAATTCTTATAACGGAGGGAATACAAAGACATTTAAACACTTCTGTACTCAAGGTTTTAATGCTGTAGCCAAGACTACTCCAACAGCCCAACCTCAACAAAAGCAAAATAATAAAGGAGTAAAATACTATAACTGCAATCAAATGGACATTATTCAAGGGAGTGTCCTAAGCCGAGGAAGCAGCTACAGCAAGGAAAGGTTTTTATGTATGCAGTTACATCTGAGGATGCTGCCACATCGCATGATGTGGTCACAGGTATGACTTGAACCTTTCATTTTGTATTACCTTGTATGAGCAGGTAGACTAAATTAAAACAATCATAAGTATCGTACCAATTAATGGCATACCAGCCCGAGTGCTCTTTGATTCTGGAGCTACTCATTCTTTTATATCTGTGTCATTTGAAAAGAAGCTAAATCTACCCCTCAAATCTTTAGACTATAAATTGCTTGTATGATCGCCTTGGGATTAGAAGTAGAACTAGAAAAAGGTTACGGACCATGTCTAGTTCTTATTGGTAAGAAGATTTTGGATGCAACCTTAATTCAACTTGAGATGCCAGACTTTAACGTTATCTTGGGAATGGATTGGTTAGCTCAGCATTCTGCAAACCTATTATGTGTAGAAAAGAAGCTGACATTTAAAGACAAGGAAGGAGCAGAGTTTAGTTTTGCAGGAACCAAACTTCCCCGTAGAAGAAAACTCATCCTCTCTGCATTAAAGGCTAAAAAATGCCTCGAGAAAGGGGGAGTTGGGTATCTAGTATCCGTGGTTGATCTCACCAAGGAAGTACCATGAATGGAAGATATTGATGTTGTGCATGACTTTCCAAATGTATTTCCTAAGGAACTACCAGAACTTCCACCTGACCAAGAGATAGAGTTCGTTATAGATCTTATACCCGGAGCCACACCAGTATCTAAAGCACCCTATCAAATGGCTCCTATTGAACTGAAGGAACTAAAGGTACAGTTACAAGAATTACTGGACAAGGGTTATATTAGACCCAGCATATCACCATGGGGAGCGCCGATATTGTTTGTGTTCGACTATGTATAGACTATCAGGAATTGAATAAGCTTAAAATCAAGAATCGATACCCGTTGCTTCGGATCAATGACTTGGTCGATCAGTTGCAAGGTGCCATGGTGTTCTCCAAGATTGATCTTCGGTCAGGATACCATCATTTGAAAATTAAGGAAGGTGATATTCCGAAGACAACATTTAGAACAAGATATGGACATTATGAATTTGTAGTCATGTCTTTTGGATTAACTAACGCATCCGCAACTTTTATGAAACTCATGAATCGGGTATTCCATGATATGTTGGATACGTCAGTCATTGTGTTTATTGATGATATATTGGTCTACTCCAAGGACAAGAAAACTCATGTCATGAATCTAAGAGCCGCTCTGCAACGAATAAGAAAAGAGAAGCTTTATGCCAAATTTACAAAGTGTGAGTTTTGGCTGGATGAGGTCGCTTTCTTAGGCCATGTTGTATCCGTTGAAGGAATTAAAGTGGATCCTAGCAAGATTGAAGCCATTGTGAAATGGGAAGCACCTAAGAGTGTTGCAGAAATATGAAGTTTCCTCAGTCTAGCTGGGTATTATCGATGATTCGTGGAAGATTACTCTAGAATCGCCGTACCTCTCACCAGTTTGACTAAGAAAGGAGAAAAGTTTGTTCGGACCGATAAATGTGAAGAAGGTTTTCAAACATTGAAAGCTAGATTGATATCTGCTCCCATCTTGACTATTCCTATTCTAGGACAACCATTTACCTTATACACTGATGTGTCTGGGTTGGGTTTAGGATGTGTACTTATACAAGGAGAACAAGTAGTTGCATATGCCTCAAGACAAAAAAAGACACATGAGAAGAACTATCCCACTCATGACTTGGAATTAGCAGTGGTAGTACATGCTGTCAAGATATGGAGACATTATTTGTATGGAGAGAAATTTCAGATTAAGTCAGATCACAAGAGTCTCACTTATCTTTTTTAATCAAAAGGAGTTGAACATGAGACAAAGAAGATGGCTGGAATTATTGAAGGATTATGATTGCGATATTCAGTATCATCCAGGGAAAGCTAATGTAGTTGCTGATGCGTTAAGCAGAAAAACAATGATAAAATCCCAAGGAGAGGATAACTCGACTGCGGCAATGTGTGTTATAGGAAAAGTATTCAATCATGGTAATGAGTAGTTCGTGATAGATGCACCAGGTGGATCAACCAACCAAGGGTTTATTCATCAGTTTTCAAATATGATTGCCACATTAAAGATTGTACCTGATATATTAGATGAAGTGAAAGTCATAAATTAGACCCTTATCTGAGAACGGTGCAAGAAGACATCGTAAAAGGTAGGACTATTCCTGAGTTCACCTTGGACGTTGAAAAGGTACTAAAATATAAAGGAAGAGTGTGTGTTCTTAAAAATGAAAACTTGGATATTAGACACAGACTAATGAAGGAAGCTCACACCACTGCTTATTTGGTACATCCTGAAAGTACGAAGATGTACCATGATCTAAAGAAATTATATTAGTGGAGAGGATTGAAAGCAGATATAGCTAAATTTCTGTCTCAATGCCTAAATTATCTAAGGGTAAAGGCTGAACGGCAAAGACATGCAGGATTGTTGCAGCCACTGCCAGAACCAGCATGGAAATGGGACTGCATCACTATTGACTTCGTCACTGGTTACCATTGACTCCCCGAGTAGTTGACGCGGTCCGGGTGATTGTAGATCGTCTGACTAAGACAGCTCGTTTTATAGATATACGACCTCAGTATACCCTAGAGAGGTTAGCCAAGCTATATGTGAATAATATTGTCAGATTACATGGTGTACCTGAAAGCATTGTGTTCGATAGAGACCCATGCTTTACTTCAAAGTTTTGGGAAGGATTACAGAAGGCTATGGGTACGACGTTGAAATTCAGTACTTCATTCCATCCTCAGATAGATGGACAGTCGGAGCGTATCATTCAGATTTTAAAAGACATGCTTCGAGCCTGTATTATTGATTTCGAAGGCTCATGGGATGAAAAACTACCATTGATCGAGTTTGCTTATAACAACAGTTATTAGGTTACTATATAGATGTCACCCTATGAAGCACTGTATGGTAGGAAATGTCGTACTCCTTTGTTTTGGAATGAAGTTGGTGAACGGAGTATTGTTGGACCAGAATTTGTTGAAGAGACTTGTCGAGTAGTTGACATTATAAAGGAAAGAGTTAGAACAGCTCATAATTATCAGAAACAATATGAAGATACTCGATGTTGAGACCTTGAATTCATCGTAGGTGATAAGGTATTCTTGAGAGTATCACCTATGCGAGGCTTAAAATGATTCGGGCAGAAAGGGAAGCTAAGTCCAAGATATGTCGGGCCATATGAGATTATCGCTATACATGGAAAAGTGGCATATCAGTTAGCACTACCTCCATCTATGTCAAGTGTGCATGATGTATTTCATATCTCATTACTGAAGAAGTACATCAGAGATCCAACACACATTTTAACAGCGGACCCACCGGGTCTAACTGATGATTTGACATTCGAAGTAGCACGAACAGAAATCACCAGTCGAAAGGTTCAACGACTACGCAATCGTGATATTTATTATGTTAAGGTTATTTAGAGAAGCCAAAATACAGAAGAGATCACATGGGAAGAAGAGAATGCTATGTGAAAGCAATATCCTCACCTTTTTTACTCAGAAGGTATGTGTAAATTTTGAGGACAAAATTTCTAATAAGAGGGAGGGAGTTGTAAGACCTGTATCAAACTAACCGGTCTTACCACCTTGTATCAGGTCTTCTTATCATGGTCGAGCCAAGTAGACCAAGTGCATGAAGAAACCACAAGACCATGTATGAAATCAACCAAAAAACAATCAATTATGAGCGTGTGGTCGCATACCTAAACAGGTGTGACCTACCACACCTCAAAATAGTACAACCACATCAATTTTGGTCGTGTGGTCGCACATTTCAGAAGGTGTGGTCAACGGATTCTGTGAGCCCACCTCTGACCACAAGGACCCAGTCAGAAACTGAAATTAGGAAACCTTCCTAATCCGAAGGGGGTTCTTTCCTAAACTCATTAGGGAATATTATAGAGGGTTTTCCTGTATAAATAGGATGTCCCTTAGCCTCTTTCACTCCTTTAGTGCTCAAACTGAAAGTGAGAGAAAGAAATGAGAAGGAAGAGAAGGAAAATTGAAGAAGAAGACTAAGGAAGAGGAAAATTTAGAGAAAACTCTAAATCTTCAGCAAGCTTAAGGTATCAACATGTTCCCCATGTTAAATTGAGAGCCTAGAATAGTTCATGAAGAAGATAGGATTTAGGAGAAACCTAAATCATCAATCCATGGATAAATTTCAAGAGAATCCATGGAGGAAATTATGTGGACAATGGATTAAGTATAAAAGAATAGTTTTGATCCATAGAACAATTGTGGGAAGGACCATGATGGTCGGCCAAGGAATCCAAACATGGAGGATTGAATTGAGAGTGAAAGGTCGACCATCACACGTGTAGTTGCACGTGTGGTCGCATGATGTGCAATCACACGAGGCACACATGTCTGACCACATACCCTCGGGAAGTTTCTAGGGAGGGTGTGGTCACACGTGTGGTTAGAGTATGTCCGACCACACCCTGGGACCCCACGCCTTGTGGTTGTAGAAATTGAGACCACAGGTGCTGCCATACCTATGACCCCTCAGTTTCTGTTGGTCTAAATTGCTGGGAATTAATTTTAATTTAAAATATATAAATTTGTTAGGTTTTCAAGTGGTTTAAAAATGAATTACAAAGCTTGAATGAGGATTTACTATCAACCAAAGGTGAGGGAACAAGACCTAAATTAATTAGCTAATAATAAACTATTTTTATTTATTGAGTCTAATACCATGAATGTTCTATGCTTGTATGTGTTATTTTGTGGCTTAAAATTTGGGTCTTTTATGGTTATTATGGACCATATCGTATCTTCCTTTTTTAGTTAAAAAGAAAATAGGAAAGTTGTGGGAAAAATATTCCCTATTCCCTCAATTACTTTTCTCCCATAAATATAATTATGGGAGAGGGAATAGTTAAGGATTTTTTCTGACCTAGCCGCAAAACGTAAGAGGAAGAGAGAAAAAAAAAGAGAAAAAAAGAAAGCAACTAAGGTTCTTGTTCAATGTTGAAGCTGATTGCAATCTTGTGTATTCGTGTCACTCTATAAGGTGCACTTTGTAATCTTCTTCTTCTTATTGATCTATTGAAAATCTCTTCTCGTCCATGGATGTAGATCGCATTGATCGAACCACGTAAATTTCTCGTGTCTTTATTCTTTATTGTTTATTAGAATTTCATACTGCCATTACCTGCATTTTCCACTGTGTTTGTCGTAACAAACTAGTATTAGAGCTTTGATTCGATTTCAAGGCCTTTGTGTTTGTAATGGCTTCCATGAAATTCTTGGTGACTCCTTTTGACGGTCAAAACAATTTTGGATTATGGAGAATAAAGATGAAAGCTTTGCTATGGTGTGAAAGTACGATCAAGGCTCTTGACGAAAAGTACTCGGAGGATATGACTAAAGCCAAAATTGAAGTGATGGAAGAGAAGGCTCACAGCGCCTTGCAATTGTCGCTTTCTGACAAGGTGCTTCGTGAAGTTACTGATGAAGAAATAGCAGTTGGGTTGTGGGCAAAGCTCAAAAGTCTCTACATGAAGAAAACTTTTACAATAAGGTTGTATTTGAAGCAACGTCTTTATACTCTAAAGATGAAAGAAGGTACGCCTATCCAGGAACACTTAGATGAATTTAATAAAATTATCATGGATATGAGAAATCTAGATATTAAACTTGAGGATGAAGATCAAGCCCTTATTGTATTGTGTTCCTTACCTGACTCGTATGAAAATTTTGTTAACTCTATGTTGTATGGGAGAGAATCCATAAGTTTAGAGGATGTGAAGGCCTCTTTGAATTCTGCTGAGTTGAGAACAAATTTGAATGGAAAAAGTATTGAAAATCAGGCTGACGATTTGCTTGTTAGAGGTAGATCGAAAACCAAGGAGGGTGGGAAAGGCAAATCAAGTAATCGTTCAAAGTCCAGATCGGGCTTGGGTAAGAACAATGTTGAGTGCTACAATTGTCACAAGAAAGGGCATTACAAGTCAGAATGTCATGCTCTTAAGAAGAAGGAAAATCAGCAGGGTCAAGCTTTAGATTCTACAAATGTGGCAAAGGCTAATAAAACTGATGTTGTTGAGAATGTTCTTGCCGTATGTCCCTTGGATGGCCGTTCTGATAGGTAATGGATTTTGGATACAGGTGCGTCTTATCACATGTGCCCAAATAGAGATTGGTTCACCACCTAAAAGGCTAACGAGGGTGCTTCAGTCTTGATGGGAAACAACTTAGTTTGTAAGATAGTTGGTATTGGTACAGTTCGCATCAAGTGTCATGATGGGACAGTGAGGACTTTGACAGATGTGAGGCACATCCCAGACTTGAAAAAGAATCTTATTTCCTTGAGTACCTTAGACTCCATTGGGTGTTCCTACACAGGTGGAGGTGGAGCTCTTAAACTTTTTAAGGGTTCATTGGTTGTGATGAAGGGTAACAAAGTAAACATCCTTTATGTTCTGCAAGGTAGTACTGCGACAGGTTCTGTAGACATGTCATCATCTTCTGACTCTGACAAGGACACAACTCACTTGTGGCATATGCGATTAGGCAACATGAGTGAAAGAGGTATGACTATTCTGAGTAAACGTGGTTTGCTCTGTGGTGATCATACGACATCACTTGACTTCTGTGAGCAGTGTGTATTTGGGAAGCAAACCCGAGTCAGCTTCTCACCTAGTTCACATACGACAAAGGGCACACTTGACTACATCCATTCGGATTTGTGGGGACCAGCTCAGGTTCCATCCAATGGTGGTGCTCTATATTTTTTGACATTTATTGATGATTATTCCAGAAAGGTTTGGGTTCATTTTCTCAAGAGTAAAAGTGATGTGTTTGAAAATTTCAAGAATTGGAAAATTCTTGTAGAGAATAAAACCGAAAAGAAGATCAAACGTTTCAGAATAGATAATGGTCTAGAGTTTTGCAGTGGTGAGTTTAACAAATTCTACAAAGATTCAGGGATCGTACAACATCGCACCATCAGACACACTCCTCCGCATAATGGAGTGGCAGACCGTATGAATAGGACCTTGATGGAGAGAGCTAGGTATATGCTCTCTAACTCTGGATTGGAAAAGGATTTTTGGGCTGAAGTTGTTAACACGGCTTGCTACTTGGTGAATCGTTCTCCTTCCACTGCCATTGAATGTAAGACTCCAAATGAGGTATGGTCAGGTAAACCTAGTGACTATTCAAATTTAAAGGTATTTGGATGTCCTGCTTATTATCACGTTTAAGATGGTAAGCTTGAGCCTAGAGCTAAGAAAAGCATATTTGTTGGTTATGCTAATGGTGTTAAACGATATCGTTTGTGGAGTTTGGAACCTGATTTCCTAAGTTTATTATTAGTAAAGATGTTACTTTTAATGAAAAATATATGGTTGATCATGGAAAGGTTTCTGTTGAGTCTACAGGTAATGTAGAGAAGACTATGGATGAGGTGGAGCTTCAGGTGGAGCTTGAGAGAGAGACTTCTTAGAAGTCATCTCCAGATGTTACTTCTACAGCTAAAGATGAGCAACTTGATTCAGGTTCAGATGATGATGAGGTAAAATCTGAACAACCTTATTCGATAGCTAGTGGGAGGGAGAGGAGACAAATTAGACGTCCTCAAAGATATGCCTATGCTGAGTTAGTGGCATATGCTTTCACGGAAGCTGAAGAGATGGATATTCAGGAGCCATCCACTTATTCTGAAGCTGTCTCCTATGCTGAGTCTGGCCAGTGGGCCATTGCTATGACTGAAGAACTTGAGTCTCTTTACAAAAATCAGACTTGGGACTTAGTGAAATTACCCAAGGGTAATAGGGTTATAGGAAGCAAATGGGTTTTCAAGAGGAAGGAAGGGATCCCAGGGGTTAAGGATGCTAGATACAAAGCACGGTTAGTAGCTAAGGGCTATAAGCAAAAGGAGTGAATTGACTATGATGAAGTGTTTTCTCCAGTTGTAAAGCATACTTCTATTCATGTGTTGCTTGCCATGGTTGCTCTACATGATTTGGAGCTTGAGCAGCTTGATGTCAAGACTGCATTTCTGCATGGTGAACTTGAGGAGACGATTTACATGTCTCAACTAGAGGGATATTCCATGGAAGATAAAGAAGATCATGTTTGTAGATTGAAAAAATCTTTGTATGGCCTGAAGCAATCTCCAAGACAGTGGTACAAGAGGTTTGACAGTTTTATGCTTAGTCACGGGTACTTGAGATGTACTTAAGATAGTTGTGTGTACTACATGGTGTTGGGAGATGGTTCTTTTGTATATCTTTTGTTATATCTAGATGACATGCTCATTGCTGCGAAGAACATGTCACATATTCAGGTTTCAAAGAGACAACTCAGTGATGAGTTTGAGATGAAAGATCTTGGTGCGGCGAAAAAGATCTTAGGGATGGAGATTCAGAGAGATAGAAAAGTTGGAAAATTATATCTCTCACAAAGGAGTTATATTGAGAAGTGCTTGAGCATTTTGGGATGAAAAAGGCCAAGCCCGTTGCTAGTCCTTTGGCTTCCCACTTTAGGCTTTTAGTTCAAGACTCACCTCAAAGTGAAGTCGAAAAGAAGGAGATGTCTCGATCCCGTACTCTAATGCAGTTGGTAGCATTATGTATGCACTTGTCCAGACATTGCACAAGCAGTCAGTGTAGTGAGCAGATACATGGCTCAGCTAGGGAAGGCACATTGGCAAGCAGTAAAGTGGATTCTTAGGTATCTTAGAGCTACTTCAGATTTGGGTTTAGTCTT
This sequence comes from Protea cynaroides, assembly GCA_028583415.1. Taxonomy (NCBI): domain Eukaryota; kingdom Viridiplantae; phylum Streptophyta; class Magnoliopsida; order Proteales; family Proteaceae; genus Protea; species Protea cynaroides. Next base: position 43,858,995 of record CM053274.1, on the reverse strand, counting down.
TGATTGTAGTGCTTTGGGAACCTCAATTATAGGTTTTGTGGATTCTGACTTTGCAAGTGATCTCGATAAAAGGAGATCTTTGACTGGTTATCTCTTTACGCTTTCTGGTTCAGCTATTAGTTGGAAATCAACCTTGCAGTCGACAATAGCTTTGTCTACTACGGAGGCAGAGTACATGGCAGCAGCAGAAGCTGTAAAGGAGGTCATTTGGTTGAGGAATCTTGTGTGTGAGCTTGGGCTTCAGCAAGAAGCTACTTCAGTTGTCTTTTGTGACAATCAGAGTGCGATACATTTGACAAAAAAACCAAGCACATCATGAGAGGACAAAACATATTGATGTCAGATATCATTTCATTTGTGAAGTAGTTGCCGAAAGGAACACATCACGGTGAAGAAGGTTAATACTGCAGACAATCCAACAGATATGTTCACTAAACCGGTTACGGCAATCAAGTTCAAGCATTACATGGATTTGGGTGGCATTCGCACTTAATTAGTAGCCCCTATTGGGGCATTGGTGGCGAGAGGAGAGGTGTTCACTAGTTTCGATTCTGAAGTGAATAATTCTTTTCACATTTCTTGTTTCTTACACCGAGTTAGCTCACGTAAGCTTAGAGATATGTTTGAGATATTGTTCGACTTCTAGATGGTTTGAGGTTTTCAAGCCAAGGTGGAGATTGTTATTTTGTGGCTTGAAATTTGGGTCTTTTATGGTTATTATGGACCATATCGTATCTTCCTTTTTTAGTTAAAAAGAAAATAGGAAAGTTGGGGGAAAAGGATTCCCTATTCCCTCAATTAATTTTCTCCCATAAATATAATTGTGGGAGAGGGAATTGTTAAGTATTTTTTCTGACCTAGCCGCAAAATGTAAGAAGAATAGAGAAAAGAAAAAAAAAGAGAAAAAAGGAGAGCAACTAAGGTTCTTGTTCAATGTTGAAGCTGGTTGCAATCTTGTGTATTCGTGTCACTCTATAAGGTGCACTTTGTAATCTTCTTCTTCTTATTGATCTAGTGAAAATCTCTTCTCGTCCATGGATGTAGATTACATTGATCGAACCACATAAATTTCTCGTGTCTCTATTCTTTATTGTTTATTAGAATTTCATACTGCCATTACCTGTGTTTTTCCACTGTGTTTGTCATAACAGTATGATTGTAATGTGCATTTCACATGTCATCCAATATTCTTGTTGTTACTGCTCATGCATATTTAATTCTGTTTATTTATGACGTGATGTGATGATGATGCTAGGAATAGCCATGTGAATGTATGTGTGTGGTTAGTGTACTTGATGTGAGTGGGGCATCAGGGGGAGGACGTGACACTGTGGTTCATCCTGGTCACCAGACTCTAGCTCTATCTCTACTCAAGTCTTGTCCACTGACATCATCGTATCACCATTACCTTAGCAGAACTATTACGTCGTAGGGCATCAGGGGAGGTGGTCTCAGATCGTGTGGTCTCTGACTCTGTCGGGGGGCCTTAGCTCTATCTCTATGGATGTATTGAGGGATGCTGGGGTGAGGCCTTGGATACACTGTTTGACATTAAGATTGGTTAGTTGCGAGCCCAGTTTGCAAGCCCTCGCCAATAGTGGCTTACGTGTTGGTATGGGTAGGGCATCAGGGGAAGTGTTATGCGGTGTTTGATCTAGGCACTTTAGCTCTATCTCTATTCCATGATGGGTGCACATGGGACGACAATGTTGTTTGATCCATTGGGAGACTTTACACACTCATGTATAGAGGTGCGGCGGCCACCTATCCTTTTTATTGCACATTGCAAACTTAGTAAACAGACCAAAGATATGAATTGAATGCATGCATATGTATGTTGTATTGTTTTGTTTGCTCACTGAGCCATGATGTGTGCTCACCCTTTTGACGTCGAATATTTTTAGTTGATGATGCAGGTCCTACAGTAGAAGATTATATGAATGCTCCAATGTATGGGCATGTTGTGGCGATGGATGCAGAAGCTATGATGGAGTCGCATGATTCGTCGTGCGAGTGTAACTCATGCGTCTTTGATTAGATTTATTAGTTGGATTATTCAAAAGATGTAATTGATTAATTTATTTTATTTTATGTCTTAATCTTTTGGAGATAATTGTATACTTTATTTATGTTATCACTGTTATATACTCAATTCATTAGTATTAAAAACTTTCGCTACAGTTTATTTATTCTGATTATGGTTGTGGATGTGTATGGTTTAAGCAAAAGGTCACAGCCTATTCAGGATCCTGGTTGAACCATTGGATCGTAGATGGTTCATCACACCATTCTGGTTGGTTTAGAATTTGGGGTGTGACTGTACTACTTCGAATGTTAAATCTTCAGTCAAATCCGGTGGTTCCGTTGTTAACACGTGTGTTGGATCTCTGACATACTTCTTCAGTAATGAGATATGAAATAGATCATGCACACTTGACATGGATGGTGGTAATGCAAACTGATATGCTACTTTTCCATGTCTATCTAGAACTTCATAAGGTCTAATATATCTGGGACACAACTTTCCCTTCTGTCCAAACCTTTTTAAACCACTTATAGGAGATATTTTCAGAAATACCTTATCAGCTACAGTGAATTCGAGATCTCTGCGTTGATTATCGAGATATTGCTTCTGACGGTTCTGAGCTATTTAGACTCTTTCCTTGATAATGTCGACTACTCGACAAGTCTCTTCAACAAACTCTAGTCCAACAATGCTCCATTCTCCAACTTCATTCCAAAATAAAGGAGTTCGACATTTCCTACCATACAGTGCTTCATAGGGTGACATCTGTATAGTCGCTTGATAGCTGTTGTTATAAGTGAACTCAATCAATGGTAATTTCTCTTCCCATGATCCTTTGAAATCAATGACACAAGCTCGAAGCATGTCTTCTAAAATCTGAATAGTACGCTCTGACTGTCCGTCGGTCTGAGGATGAAATCCAGTACTAAACTTCAATGTTGTACAAATAGCCTTCTGTAATCCTTCCAAAAACTTTGAGATAAAGCATAGGTCTCTGTCGGACACAATGCTTTCAGGTACACCATGTAATCGGACAATATTATCTACATAAAGCTTATCTAACCTCTCTAGGGTATACTGAGGTCGTATAGCTATGAAACGAGCTGTCTTGGTCAAATGTTCCACAATCACCCAGACTACGTCAACTACTCGGGAAGTCAATGGAAACTCGATGACGAAGTCCGTAGTGATGCAATCCCATTTCTTTGCTGGTTCTGGCAGTGGCTGCAATAATCCTACAGGTCTTTGTCTTTTAGCCTTCACTTGCTAACAATTCAAGCATTGAGACAAAATTTAGCTACATACACTTTCATTACTCTCCACTAATATAGTTTCTTCAGATCATGATACATCTTTGTGCTTCCAAGGTGTACCGAGTAAGCGGTGGTGTGAGCTTCCTTCATTAGTTTGTGTCTAATATTCAAGTTTTCATTTTCAGGAACACATACCCTTTCTTTGTATCTTAGCACCTTTTCAATGTCCAAGGTGAACTCAGGAGTAGTCCTACCTTTTTTGAGGTCTTCCTGCACCATTCTCAGATAAGGGTCTGATTTAATAGCTGCTTTCACTTTGTCTAATAGATCAGCTACGATCTTCAATGTAGCAAACATATTTGAGAATAGATGAATAAACCCTTGGTCAGTTGATTCATTCAGAATATCAATCACGAACTGCTCTTTACTGTAATTAAATACTCTTCCTGTAACACACGCCACAACATTTGCACTAACTTTTTCTTGGGATTCTGTCACTGCTTTCCTGCTTAGTGTGTCAGCAACTACATTAGCTTTTCTTGGATGATACTGCATATCGCAATCATAATCCTTCAATAATCCTAGTCATCTTCTTTATCTCATGTTCAACTCCTTCTGATTAAAAACATGAGTGAGACTCTTATGATCTAATTTAATCTGAAATTTCTCTCCATTCAAATAATGTCTCCATATCTTAATAGCATGTACTACTGCAGTTAATTCCAAGTCATGAGTGGGATAGTTCTTCTCATGTGTCTTCAGTTGTCTTGAGGCATACACAATTACATGCTCTCCTCGCATAAGCATACATCCTAAACCTAACCCAAACGCATCGATGTACAAGGTAAATGGTTGTCCTGGGATTGGAATAGTCAAGATGGGAACTGATATCAATTTAGCCTTCAATGTTTGGAAACACTTCACATTTATCGGTCCAAACAAAATTTTCTCCTTTCTTTGTTAGACTGCTGAGAGGTACACGATTCTAGAGTAATCTTCCACGAATCGTCGATAATAACTAGCTAAACCTAAGAAACTGTTGATTTCTGCAATATTCTTAGGTGCTTTCCATTTCACAATGGCTTCAATCTTGCTAGGATCCATTTTAATTCCCTCAGTAGATACAACATGGCCTAAGAAAGTGACGTCATTTAGCCAGAATTCACACTTTGTAAATTTTGCGTAAAGCTTCTCTTTTCCTAGTCGTTGCAAAGCGGCTCTTAGATTTGCGACATGAGTTTCTTTGTCCATGGAGTAGACTAGTATGTCATCAATAAATACAATGACTAACATATCTAACATATCATGGAATACCTGATTCATGAGTTCCATAAAAGTTGCGGGTGCATTAGTCAATCCAAAAGACATGACTAAAAATTCATAATATCCATATCTAGTTCTGAATACTGTCTTCGGAATATCACCTTCCTTAATCTTCAACTGATGATATCTTGACCAATGATTAATTTTGGAGAACACTTTGGCACCTTGCACCTGATTGAACAAGTGATCGATCCGAGGAAATGGGTATCGATTCTTTATTGTAAGCATATTCAATTTTTGATAATCTATACACAGTCGAACGCTATCATCTTTCTTTTTCACGAACAATACTGGCGCTCCCCATGGTGATATGCTGGGTCTGATATAACCCTTATCTAGTAATTCCTTTGATTGTACCTTCAGTTCCTTTAGTTCAGTAGGAGCCATTCGTTAAGGTGCTTTCGATACTGGTGCGGCTCTGGGTATAAGAATGAACTATGTCGCTCGGTCGGGTGTAGTCCTGGTAGTTCCTCAGGAAATACATCCAAAATTTCATGCATAACTTTAATATCCTCTATTCGTGGTGCTTCCTTGGTGAGGTATATTACGGATACTAGATACCCAATTCCTCATTTCTCGAGGCATCTTCCAATGCAGAGAGAATGTGTTTTCGTTTACGGGGAAGTGGTTCTCGCAAAACTAAACTCTTCTCCTTCCTTGTCTTTAAATTTAGTTTCTTTTCCGCACATAATAGGTTTGCTCAGTGCCGAGCTAACCAATCCATTCCCAAAATAACGTCAAAGTCTACCATCTCAAGTTGAATTAAGGTTGCATCTAAAATCATCTCGCCGATAAGAACTGGACATGGTCCATAACCTTTGTCTAGTTCCACTTCTAATCCCATAGGTGATCGTACAAGTAGTTTGAGAGTTCCAACCAGATTCATGAATTTTTACATAAAAATGATGACATGATCACGAGATATAATGCCATAAAAATTGATAATCAAAAGAAGGACTTGTGATAGAGACTCCTTGGAAGGCCGTCAGATTGATTGATGGGAGAAAGAGTCTAATACTGATGAGAAATCTTTCTTTGATGATAAAGAAATGATGAGATCGTCTCCTGTAAAGGCAGGATGTAATTGGCCAAAATCAAAAGTCCATTTCAACATGCTATGAATCTTGAAGAACGATCAAACTTGCTATCAGGCTTTGATTGGAACTACCATCCTCTTAAAGTGAGAGGGATAATTGGCTTACTGTCGAGCTCCAATACCATTCAACATCTTACTATTTTCTTTTCCTTTTTTTTTCTTTTGATGTGGAGGCCACATAATGCAGTGCTTCGCTTGATCGCAAAGTTGAATTATGACTTTCAATGTTGGATTTGAATCTTCTTCTTCCAAACATTTCTAATCAGATAGAACATCTTTGCCCCAGTTAGTACTCTATTATTCTGTAAACTTTATGAACATGTGTGACTGTCACACCACAATTCTGCACTGTTCAGAATGATGTGATGAACCGCTAATAAACCAATGGTTCAACCAGGATCTCAAACAGGCTATCCCCACGTTATCTAAACTTACACACATCCGTAATCATAATCAGAGTAAATACACTATAGCGGAAATCTTATAATAACATGAACTGAGAAACTAAAATGATATTAATAATTTAATAGAAAATTATTTTGTTTTCAACTGAGACATAAATATTTAAAAGCCAAATACATGTCTTAATAAATCCAATAAATAAACCTATAAAATATCTAATTAAATATACACGAGTTGCACTCGCAAGAGGAGTCGTGTGTATCCACTTCAGCTTCAGCTTCCATTGCTGCCACGTTCCCTTACGCAGACGCATTCATATAGTCTTCAACGGTATAACCTGCATCATCAACTAAAAATATTTGACGTCGAGGGGTGAGCACACATCACGGCTCAGTGAGTAGCCAAAACAATGCAACAATACATATGCATGCAAATCAATTTATATCTTTGGTTCGGTTTAAAGTTTGCAGTATGCAATAGAAAGGTTTAGGTAGTTAAAAGTCGCGTTTATTGACCCCGCCTCTATACACGAGTGTGTGACGTCACCCGAAGATTACGTTTATCGTCAACACACATGCACCCAATCATGAACATTATATAACAAAGGTTACGTTTATTGCTATATAGTGTCATACCAACACGTAAGCCCCTGTTAGCGAGGGCTGCAAACTGGGCTCGCAACTAACCAATCCTAATGCCAAAAAGTGTATCCAAGGCCTCACCCCAGCATCCCTAAGAATGTCCATAGAGATAGAGCTAAGGCCCTCCGGTAGAGTCAGAGACTACAAGGACCGAGACCACCTCCCCTAATACTCTACGACATAATAGTTCTGCTAAAGTAATGGCGATACGACGATGCTAATGCACAAGACTTGAGTTAGAGATAGAGCTAAAGTGCTGAGACTCGCTAAAGGTTAACGTTTATTGAGGTTCTCATCACACCTCCCCTGATACTCGCTCGCATCAAGTACATCAACCACACACATACAAGCACATGCCTATTCCTATCATCATCATCATCATCATGTTATAAACAATAAAGTAAATATGCATGAACAAATAATAGAAATATTGGCTGGCATGCTGTATGCACATTACAAACATATTCGCATAGAATCAACCATGGCATAGGACTCAAGAAATAGAAAACAGTTTTTGTTATTAACCAATTTAGTTTGGAGTTCTGGTTCCTCACCTTAGCTTGCTATAAGATACTTTTTCAAGCTTTAGAATCACCTTTACAGTATTATTATATTGCTAGAAGACCTAACAAAGTCGATAGAATTTAATTAGAATTAATTCTGAATTTAAAAACCACTCTGTTAACCGAGGGTCGGAGGTAGGGTCGGAGTCCTAATCGACCCTGGGTGCGACCCTCCCCAGATTCTGAACTTCCCGAACACTGAGGGTCGATGGTCAGGAACACCTAGGGTCGGATGGTCATCGACCCTCGGTGCGACCCTCTGTGCACTTTGGTCCAATTCCCTCTCTTTCATCCATTCTTCGTGTTTGGGGTCCTATGGCTTACTTCTACATTCCATTAAACATTCATTCCATGGTCTGGAACCACGAATCAACCTCCTAGATAGCTTTCATGCATTTTTTTATGGTTTTCCATGAAAACCTAACCATAGATTGATGGTTTGGGTTTCTCCGAGATCACACTCTCAACAATAACTAACCTATGATCTGTAGAAACTCATGAAATTAGTATCCATACATGAGAAGATTATTTTTTCTCTGAAATTCTTCTCCTTTTGCTAAGTTCTCTTCCTTGCCTTTCTTCTTCCTCTTTTCCTTCTCCTCTCTTTCTCTCAATTCAATTAGGGTTGTGAAAGGAGTGAAAGTGGCTTAGGGACGTCCTTTAAATAGAGTAGGAACATCCTAAAATAAGTCCCTTTGAGATTAGGAAAGAATCCCAATCAAAAATTAGGAAATTTCTTAATTTTATTTTCTTACGGCAACCGAGGGTCGATGGGAGGGTCGATGATCCCGTCGAACCTAGGGTCCTAAGCTGTCCGACCCTCCCTTCAAAACTGAGGGTCTGACTTTCTGTTTTGGGAGGTCTGACCCTGCTTAGCTGGGTATGCGACCCTTCCCCTATTTTAAGTATTATTGGGTCGATTTGATACCTGGGATCTCGATCTCCTTCACGCCCTTGGTCCATTTGACTCGACCATGATGGGTAGACCTGGTTCAAGGTGGTAAGACCGGGTTAGATTGACACGGGTCTTACAACTCCCCCTACTTATAAAAATTTTGTCCTCGAAATTGTACGTACCTTCTGAATAAAAAAAGTGAGGGTATTGCTTCCGCATAGCATTTTCTTCTTCCCATGTAATTTCTTCCATGTCTCTACTTTTCCATGTGACCTTAACATAGTAGATATCTCTGTTGCGTAGACGCTGAACCTTTCGACTAGTGATTTCTGTTGGTGTTACTTCAAATGTCAAATCATCAGTCAATTCCGACAAATCCACTGTCAAAACATGCGTTGGGTAAATAAAATATGAAATACGTCATGCACACTTGACATAGATGGTGGTAGTGCTAACTGATAAGCCACTTTTCCATGCTTAGCTAGAATTTCATACGGCCCGACATATCTTGGACTTAGTTTCCCTTTCTGTCCGAACCTCTTCAATCCTCGCATGGGCGATACCTTCAAAAATACTTTATCGCCTGCGGCGAACTCCAGATCTCTTCATCGAGTATCCGCATATTGCTTCTGACGGTTCTGAGCTGTTCTCACTCTTTCCTTGATGATGTCGACCACTCGATAGGTCTCTTCAACAAATTCCGATCCAACAATACTACGTTCTCCAACTTCATTCCAGAACAAGGGAGTTCGACACTTCCTATAAGGATCTGCTTTGATAGCTGTCTTCACTTCATCCACTATATCTGGTGTAATCTTCAATGCCGCGAACATATTCAAAAACCAATGAATAAATCCTTGGTTGGCTGATCCATCCATTGTATCTATCACATACTGCTCGTTGTCGTGGTTGAATACCATTCCGGTAGAACACATTGCTGCAGTCGTGCTAACCTCTCCTTGAGATTTTATCATTGCTTTTCTGCTTAATGCATCCGCTACTACCTTCGCTTTTCCCGGATGATACTAGATATCACAATCATAGTCTTTCAATAGTTTCAGCCATGTTCTTTGTCTCATATTCAACTCCTTCTGATTAAATAAATAAGTAAAACTTTTATGGTCCAACTTAATCTGAAATTTCTCTCCGTATAAGTAATGTCTCCATATCTTGACAGCATGTACTACTGCCGCTAGCTCCAAATCATGAGTGGGGTAATTTTTCTCATGTACCTTTAACTGTCTTGAAGCATAAGAAATTACTTGCTCTCCTTGCATAAGCACACATCCTAATCCCAATCCCGACGCATCAGTGTATAAGGTAAACGTCTGTCCTGGAATAGGAATAGTCAAAATCGGGGCTGATATCAATCTGGTCTTCAACGTTTAAAAACTCTTCTCACATTTATCGGTCCATACGAACTTTTCACCTTTCTTAGTCAAACTGGTGAGAGGTACGGAAATCCAAGAATAGTCTTCTACGAATCTCCGATAATAACCAGCTAGACCCAGAAAACTTCTGATTTCTGAAATGCTCTTTGGTGCTTCCCACTTTACAATAGCCTCGATCTTGCTGGGGTCCACTTTGATTCCTTCAGCGGATACTACATGGCCTAGAAAGGCGACTTCACTTAGCCAAAACTCGCACTTTGAAAATTTGGAATATAACTTCTCTTTCCTTAAACGTTGTAGGGTTGCGTTTAGGTTCTTGATATGGGTTTCCTTGTCCTTGGAGTATACCAATATACCATCAATGAATACTATAACCGACGTATCCAATATATCGTGGAAAACTCGGTTCATAAGTTCCATGAACGTTGCCGGTGCATTAGTTATTCCGAAAGACATAATCAAAAATTCATAATGTCCGTATCTGGTCCTGAAAGCTGTCTTCGGAATATCACCTTCTTTAATCTTCAACTGATGATAGCCCGATCGAAGATCGATCTTAGAAAATACTTTCGCTCCTTGTAACTGATCGAACAAGTCATCGATCCGAGGTAGTGGATATTGATTCTTGATTGTCAGTTTATTCAACTCCCGATAGTCGATACATAATCGAACGCTACCATCCTTCTTCTTTACGAACAACACCGGTGCCCCCCATGGAGATATACTGGGTCGAATATAACCTTTGTCCAGCAGTTCTTGCAGTTGCACTTTTAATTCCATCAGTTCAGTAGGAGCCATTCTATAAGGTGCTTTTGACACTGGTGCGGCTCCAGGTATAAGGTCTATCACAAACTCCGTGGCTCGGTCGGGTGGTAATCCGGGTAGTTCCTCTGGAAATACGTCAGGATAGTCCCGCACGACATCAATCTCTTCCATTCGTGGCGCGTCCTTGGTTAGGTCGACCATGGATACTAGATACCCGATTGCCCCCTTCTCAAGGCACTTCTTAGCCTTTAGTGCTGAAAGTATGAGCTTGCGTATCCAGGGAAGTTTGGTTCCCAAAAAACTTAATTCTGATCCTTCTTTGTCTTTGAACGTTAGCTTCTTTTCGGCGCATAATAGATTTGCAGAATGTCGAGCTAACCAGTCCATTCTCAAGATGACATCAAAGTCTTCCATCTCAAGTTGTATCAAGGTTGCATCTAAAGTCTTCTCTCCAATGAGAACTGGACATGGTCCATAACCTTTCTCTAATTCCACTTCTAACCCCATCGGTGATCGTACAAGTAATTTGTAGTCTAATGTTTTGATGGGTAAGTTTATCTTCTTTCCAAATGCCACAGATATAAAGGAATGAGTAGCTCCGGAATCAAAGAGTACTCTGGCGGGTACGCCATTTATATGTACAATACCTGTGATTTATCTTTACTTAGTCTACATGCTCATTCATGTAATTATAACTTTAAAAGTTTCAGTCATACCTGTGACCACATCGGGTGATGCGGCCGCATCCTCGGACGTAACAACATATACCCGTCCCTGATGGAATTGCTTCTTGGGCTTAGGGCACTCCCTTGCCATATGTCCCGGCTGGTTGCAGTTAAAACACTTCAGGGCTTCAGAATTCGGCTTTGGCTGAGGTTGAGCTGCTGAAGTAGTCTTGGTTGCAGCAGTAAAATTCTGAGGACGGAAAGGCTTAGATGTCCTGTTATTGCCTCCGTTGTAAGAATTTCCGGCTGGCCTTTTGATGCCTCTGTTCTGAGTAAAATAACTCTCCTTCTGGCCCGATTCTATAACTCGAGCAATCTGGACAGCTTCATTATAAATCCTCTTTTCTAAGCCCAGAACATGTTCTCTGATGTTTCCTCTCAGTCCCGTGACCAACCTACGGGTTTTGGTTTCTTCTTCTTGCATACTCATCGGTGCAAAGAAAAACAGCTCTTCGTAGCGCTGTTGATATGAGTCCACAGTCATCTGTCCCTGATATAGGCTCAGGAACTCCTTCTTCATCGAATCTCTGAAGCTTCGTGGAAAATATTTCTCAAAGAAGGCTTCTTTATATATAGCCCATGTCAGTAGGGCGTGCTTGGTCAGTAGATATGCCTTCGTGGATTTCCACCAATGATGTGCGTCGCCCTTGAGCATGAAGGTGGCACATAATACTTTCTCTTCCTCTGTGATAGTCATCATGAGGAAATTTCTCTCCATCTCGTCTATCCAGTGTGCTGGCCACAACGGATCAGATGGTTTGCTGTTGAATTCCTTGGGTTTCATCTTCAAAAATCTCTCCACTAGTCGGGAGTGGTCCAACTGATTTTGGGGGTTTGCCCCAAACATATGCGGTGGATACTGGTAATTCCCCTGAGCTGCTTTCGGTACCTGCACTGGAATCTGTGCAGCCAGTTGTTGTGGTGTCTGAAGAGCTGGGTGGTTACCCACCGGTGCTGCACTGGCTTGTCCTGTGTGCATGGGTGCAGCCTGAGTGGCTTGAAACATAATTCCCATGGCAACCTGCATCTGAGCCTATGCGTGTTGCATCTGCTGCAGCTGCTGTGCCAGATTCATCTCCAATGTTGCTAGCTCTGGTGGTGGAGGTGGCAAATTTGTAGGGTTTGCCGGTTCTGGATTACCCGATGCATAGTTATTTTCTTGACTGGTCTCCTCCACGGGTGGTGGTGGTGGGACTGTATTTCGGGTCTGTCGGGTCACCCTACGTCCAGACATAATTCTTTTCTGTGATTGGTGGTGCCTGAAAATTATCAAAATAGGTGAGAAGTCATTTATATTTCATGTAGGCACGCTAACCAATAATCAATTTCAATTCTAGCTCATTTTATAAAAAAAATACTGTCTTTTCTATGCAGGGTCGATGGTGAGGGTCGATGGTATATCCGACCCTTAGTATCCGACACTGGGAATGACCTGTTCTTCCCGAGAGCTGAGGGTCGATGCGAGGGTCGATGGGTATCCGACCCTCAGTTCCAACCCTTAGTTTTCTGTCAGATTCCCGAGAGCCGAGGGTCGATGGGAGGGTCGATTCAAGGGTCGATTGTTCTAGTCGAATTGTTCGACCCTCGGACCAAAAATCAGATTTTTAAGATCCGATTCTGGGTCATTTCTTATTATTTCCCTCCCGTTTCGACTCCCCTCTCCACTCTGAGTTGCTACAGTGCTACTCCACTGTTGTTGGTCGATTTTATTTTGAGTTTCAACGTCCACTCCATCCCTACAGGTATGTCTTCCCATTTTTACATGTTTTTAGGTTTCTATTTCTAGGTTTTCGCACATTTAACTTGTATTTTCCAAATTAAACTTTTTCCAACCGTAAAAATTCAATTTTTATTGGGGGCTTTTGTTATTGGTGTCTCGAGGAACGAAAGCCCTCAAAAAATTTTGAGTTTCATCGGTTGGTTATCGAGAAACTTGAAATTTTCTCTTTTTGCCCTAATTGTCGAAATTTTTGATTTTTTTTTCTTGAATTTCTTCAAATTGGACTTCGTCAGTTAAAATTTCCTAATGTATGTGGGTTGTAGGATGTATTTTAACCTACGTAAGTTCTCATGCCCACTTGTATGGTGAGAAATAGGGCTTTATCGTCACTTACGTCATTATTAAATCGAATTTTGGATTTTTATCCCATAATTTCCTTATTTTTCCTTTTCTTTCTTGTTTTGCAGATACCATGGCTCGTACCAAGGTACCCAGAGTTCGTGATCCCCTTCGCTTCCGTTCCAATGAAGCCGAGGCACGGTATGCTGACTATGCGCGTAAGAAGGATGAGGGTGGTCGTATGGTGAACTTGGCTGAGATAGCTGTGTTCAACGTAGAGGGAGCCTTTGGTGATATGGGGTGGCTCCCTGTCATCACCTACGATGCGTGCACATGTCCGAATTTGGTGCGCCAGTTCTATTGTAGTCTCCAGGTGGTGGGGAATTACAATGATGTTGAGCATGGTCAGGAGTTGCGCATCACCAGCTACGTCAATGGGGTAGATATTTCTTTTGACTATCGGCAACTGGCCGACTTAGTGGGCATTCCTTATGATGGCCCCATGGTGTACTGTGCACCTGGAGAACCCCAGTTTGTTGAGATGGAGATCAGGGCAGAGATCGACAATCAGTTGCTTTGTCTTGATCGTTGGCAGATGAGAGCTTGTTATCTGCGTCCAGCTCCATGGGTCTTCTGCAAGATTATCCAGCATAATCTGATCCCATAGAGTGGGCACTATGAGAGGGTTTCTCAGCTGACCCAGTTCTTGATATACAGTATATGCATTCGACAGCCCGTCTGCCTTCCATACATCATCATGCGGACTATGATTAGTGCTACATTATCCGGTCATAGGGGTAATCTACCTTATGGACGCATGATTACAGTGCTACTGACCCGCCTGGGGGTTGACCTGGTAGATGAGAAGATCCAAGAGAAGACCTTCTCGTCGCCTCTAGATTGGGAGGCAATCTGCAAGATGGGTATGCGGGATGTCCAAGTTAGGGATGAGGAGAGGAACGCAATGGTGCGCCCTCACACTCGTATCGAGATGGCTGATGCTGAGTCTGCTGCTGTCGCTGCTAGAGCTCATGTGGATCCCGTCAACGATGATGACCGTATGTATATGGATGTTGACTCGATACCACCGCCTTCACCTACACATGCGACTGGTGTTGGTACTTCTTCTGCGGCGGGTCCTGTACCTGAGACTGGTCCTTCTTTTACGGCTGGCCCTTTACGCCCACCTCCTGATATGATGGAGATGCTGTAGGAGGTCAGGGAGGCTCAGCACAGATCTGACCTGAGGATGGAGGAGTTATTAGACGCTCAGCGGGTGAGAGTGGATGAGCTGCTAGCTGCCCAGCGCATATCAGATACGCGGATGGGAGAGCTCATAGAGGTTCAGCGTGTGACTGATAGGAGGGTAGCTGTGAGACCCGTGTCAATCTAACCCGGTCTTACCACCTTGAACCAGGTTTATCCATTATGGTCGAGTCAAATGGACCAAGGGCGTGAAGGAGATCGAGATCCCAGGTATCAAATCGACCCAAAAACACTTAAAATAGGGGAAGGGCATACCCAGCTAAGCAGGGTCGGACCTCCCAAAGCAGAAAGTCAGACCCTCAATTTTGAAGGGAGGGTCGGACAGCCTAAACCCTAGGGTCGACGGGATCATCGACCCTCCCATCGACCCTCGGTTTCTGCCGAATATAGAAATTAGGAAATTTCTATATTTTTCAATTGGGATTCTTTCCAAATCTCAGAGGGACTTATTTAGGATGTTCCTAGTCTATTTAAAGGACGTCCCTAAGCCACTTTCACTCCCTTCACAACCCTAATCGAATTGAGAGAAAGAGAGGAGAAGGAAAGAGGAAGAAGAAAGGGAAGGAAGAGAAATTAAGCCAAAAGAGAAGAGTTGCAGAGAAAGATTATCTTCTCAGGTATGGATACTAATTCCATGAGTTTCTACAGACCTTAGGTTAGTTAATCTTGAGAGTGTGATCTCGGAGAAACCCAAACCATCAATCTATGGTTAGGTTTCCATGGAAAACCATAGGAAAGCGAATGAAAGCTATCTAGGTGGGTTATACATGGTTTCAGACCATGGAATGAATGTAGAATGGAATGTAGAGCAAGCCATAGGATCTCAAACACGAAGAATGGATTAAAAGAGGGAATTGGACCAAAGTGCACCATGGGTCGCACCCAGGGTCGATGACCATCCGACCCTAAGTATTCCTGACCATCGACCCTCAGCATTCGGGAAGTCCAGAAAGAGGGAAGGGTCAATAGACCCATTGACCCTAGCATCGACCCTACCTGCGACCCTCATTTAACAGCATTGTTTTTAATTCTGAATAAATTCTAATTAAATTCTATCGACTTTGTTAGGTCTTCTAGCAATATAATATCATTGTAAAGGTGATTCTAAAGCTTGAAAAAATATCTATTAGCAAGCTAAGGTGAGGAATCTTAACTCCAAACTAAATTGGTTAATAATAAACTGTTTTCTATTTCTTGAGTCCTACGCTATGCTTGATTCTATGCGAATATGTTTGTAATGTGCATACAGCATGCCATCCAATATTTCTATTACTTGTTCATGCATATTTATTTTATTGTTTATAACATGATGATGATGATGATGATAGGAATAGGCATGTGCTTGTATGTGTGTGGTTGATGTGCTTGATGCGAGCGAGTATCAGGGGAGGTGTGATGAGAACGTCAATAAACGTTAACCTTTGGCGGGTTTCCGCACTTTAGCTCTATCTCTAACTCAAGTCTTGTGCATTAGCATCCTCGTATCGCCATTACTTTAGCATAACTATTATGTCGTAGAGTATCAGGGGAGGTGGTCTCGGTCCTTGTAGTTTCTGACTCTACCGGGGGGCCTTAGCTCTATCTCTATGGACATTCTGAGGGATGCTGGGGTGAGGCCTTGGATACACTTTTGGCATTAGGATTGGTTAGTTACGAGCCCAGTTTGCAGCCCTCGCCAATAGGTGCTTACGTGTTGGTATGGCAATATATAGCAATAAACGTTAACCTTTGTTATATACTGTTCATGGTTGGGTGCATGTGAGTTGACGATAAACGTGATCTTCGGGTAACGTCACACACTCGTGTATAGAGGCAGAGTCAATAAACGCGACCTTTGGCTACCTAAACCTTTCCATTGCATACTGCAAACTTTAAAACCGGACCAAAGATATAAATTGACTTTTTGCATGCATATGTGTTGTTGCATTGTTTTGGCTACTCACTGAGCCGTGATGTGTGCTCACCCCTCGATGTCGAATATTTTTATTTGATGATGCAGGTTATACGATTGAAGATTTTATAAATGTTTCTGTGTACGGGATGGTAGCGGCGATGGAAGCTGAAGCTGAAGTGGATACACACGACTCCTCTTGCGAGTGCAACTCGTGTGTATTTGATTAGATATTTTATAGGTTTCTTTATTTGGATTTATTAAGACATGTATTTGGTATTTAAATCTTTATGTCTCAGTTGAAACAGAATAATTTGTTATTTAGATTTTAATGTCACATAGATTCTCAGTTCATCTTATTATAAGACTTTCGCTATTGTGTATTTACTCTGATTATGATTACGGATGTGTGTAAGTTGGATAATGCAGGGATAGCCTATTTGAGATCCTGGTTGAACCGTTGGTTATTTAGCGGTTCATCACACCATTCTGCTTAGACCAAAATTGGGGTGTGACAACTTGGTATCAGAGCATCTCAGCCTTGCCCGCCGACTAACATACATTCGAGACAATTGTGAACTGAGATAGGATAAAAGTAAAATAGTAATATTAACACATTATAAGCACAAGTGATGTTTGAGATCAAATTTAAAAAGTGAATAATACAACTATTAAAGGGGAAACAAGTTACATACAATTAGAGATAGAAACAAGATGTATATACATAATGAAAGAAGAGTACAGTCCACAACCCAGACAGTTACTCTGTAGTACAAACTCAGGAAGCTGGAGGCGAAGGAGGAGGCGGTGCCTCACGGTCTCTGTCATAGTCCTCAGCATAGACTCTAGTCAACCATTCTATCTGAGTCTCTGTAGACTAGCTGTGAGACCGGCTATCCTCTGATCAGTCGCACGCTGCACCTCTAGGAGCTCACCCATCCGTGCATCTGATGCGTGCTGAGCAGCCAACAGCTCATCCATCCTCAGATCAGATCTACGCTGAGCATCCCTGATCTCCTGCAGCATCTCCATCATGGTTGAAGGTGGAAGTGAAGGACCAGCCTCAGGTGCAGGAGCCGCTGCAGAAGAAGTACCAACTCCAGCCGCATGTGTAGGTGAAGGCGGTGGTATCGAGTCGACGTCCATATACATACGATCGTCATCGTCGACCGGATCCACATGAGCTCTAGCAACAGTAGCAGCAGCCTCAGCATCAGCCATCTCGACCCGAGTGTGAGGGCACACCATCGCGTTCCTCTCCTCATCACTAACCTCAGCATCTCGCAGCCCCATCTTGCAGATAGCCTCCCAATCTAGAGGCGACGAGAAGGTCTTCTCCTGGATCTTCTCATCTACCAGATCCACCCCCAGACGGGTCAGTAGCACTGTAATCATGCGTCCATAGGGTAGATTACCCCTATGACCGGACAATGTAGCACTAATCATCGTCCACATGATGATGTAAGGAAGGCAAACCGGCTGGCGAGTACAGATGCTATAAATCAGAAACTGTGTCAGCTGAGAGATCCTCTCATAGTGCCCACTCTGCGGGATCAGATTATGCTAGATAATCTTACAGAAGACCCATGGAGCTGGACGCAAGTAACAGGCTCTCATCTACCAGCAATCAGGGCGTAACAGCTGGTTGTCGATCTCTGCCCTCATCTCCATCTCAACAAACTGTGGCTCTCCCGGCGCACAGTACACCATGGGGCCATCATAGGGAATGCCCAACAGATCGGCCAGCTGCCGATAATCAAAGGAAATGTGCACCCCCTTGACGTAACTGGTGATGCGCAACTCCTGACCATGCTCAACGTCATTGTAATTCCCCACCAGCTGGAGATTACAATAGAACTGTCGCACCAAATCCGGGCAGGTGCACGAATCGTATGTAATAACAGGAAGCCACCCCATATCACCAAATGCCCCCTCTACATTAAACAAGGCTAGCTCAGCCAAGTTCACCATGCGACCCCCTTCTACTTTCTTACGGGCATAGTCAGCATACTGTGCCTCAGCTTCATTCGAATGGAAGCGAAGTGAATCACGCACTCTGGGTACTTTGGTACGAGCCATAGTATCTGCAAAATAAGAAAGAGAAAGAAAATAGGATAAAAATCTGAAATTTGATGTAATAACGACGTAAGTTGACCATAAAGCCCCATCTCTCACCATTCAAGTGGCCATGAGAACTTACGAGGTTTAAACATATCCTATGACCCACATGCAGTAGGAAATTTTAACTGACGATGTCCAATTTGAAGAAATTCAAGAAAAATCAAAAATTATGACAAATTAGGGTAAAAAGAAAAAATTTCAAGTTTTTCGATAACCAACCGATGAAACTCAAAAATTTTTGAGGGCTTTCGTTCCTCGAGACACCAATAACAAAAGCCCCCAATAAAAATCGAATTTTTACGGTTGGAAAAAGTTTAATTCGGAAAATACAAGTTAAACGTGCGAAAACCTAGAAAAGAAAACCTAAAAACAGGTAAAAATGAGAGAACATACCTGAATGGATGACGTGGACGTCGAAACCCAGACTAAAATCGACCCACAACAGTAGAGTAGCACTGGAGCAACTCAGAGAGGAGAGACGAGTCGAAACGGAGGAGGAATAGTGAGAAATGACCCAGAATCGGATCTTAAAAATCTGATTTTTGGTCCGAGGGTCGGACAATTCGACTAGCACAATCGACCCTCGAATCGACCCTCCCATTGACCCTCGGCTCTCGGGAATCTGACAGAAAACTAAGGGTCGGATACCCATCGACCCTCGCATCGACCCTCAGCTCTCAGGATGAACATGTTATTCCCAGGGTCGGAAACTAAGGGTCGGACATACCAGCGACCCTCACCATCGACCCTGCATAGAAAAGACAGTATATTTTTTTTAAAATGAGCTAAAATTGGAATTGATTATTGGTTAGCGTGCCTACATGAAATATAAATGACTTCTCACCTATTTTGATGATTTCCAGGCACCTCCAATTAGCGAAAGGAATTATGTCTGGACGTAGAGTGACCCGGTAGACCCGAAACGCAGTCCCACCACCACCACCATTGGAGGAGACTAGTCAAGAGAATAACTACGCACTGGGAAATTCAGATTCGACAAACCCTACAAATTTGCCACCTCCACCACCAGAGCTAGCAACAGTGGTGATGAACCTGGCACAGCAGCTGCAGCAGATGCAACATGCACAGGCTCAGATGCAGGTCACCATGGGAATTATGTTCCAAGCGACTCAGGCCGCACCCATGCACACTGGACAAGCGAGTGCAGTCCCGGTGGGTAACCACCCAGCTCATCAGACACCTCAACAACCGGCTGCACAGATTCCAGTGTAGGTACCGAAAGCAGCTCAAGGGAACTACCACAATCCACCCTATATGTTTGGGGTAAACCCCCAGAATCAGCTGGACCACTCCCGACTAGTGGAGAGATTTTTGAAAATGAAACCCAGAGAATTCAACGGCAAGCCGTCTGATCCATCGTGGCCAGCCCACTGGATAGACGAGATGGAGAGAAATTTCCTCATGATGACTATCATAGAGGAAGAGAAAGTACTATGTTCCACCTTCATGCTCAAGGGTGACGCACACCATTGGTGGAAATCCACGAAGACATATTTACTGACCAAGCACGTCCTACTGACTTGGGCTATATATAAAGAAGCATTCTTCGAGAAATATTTTCCACGAAGCTTTAGAGATTCGATGGAAAAGGAGTTCCTGAGTCTTTATCAGGGACAGATGTCAGTGGATGCGTACCAACAGTGCTACGAAGAGCTGTTTTTCTTTGCACCGGCTAGCATGCAAGAAGAAGATACCAAAACCCGTAGGTTCGTCGCGGGACTAAGAGGATGCATCAGAGAAAATGTTCTGGGCTTAGAGAAGAAAATTTACAACGAATCTGTCCAGATTGCTTGAGTGATTGAATCGATCCAGAAGGAGAGTTACCTTACTCAGAACAGAGGCATCAAGAGACCAGCCGAAAACTCCTACAACGGAGGCAATAACAGGACGTATAAGCCTTTCTGTCCTCAAAACATTACTACTGATCCCAAGACCACTTCAGCAGTGCAACCTCAGTCAAAGCCAAATTCTGAAGTCCTGAGGTGTTTTAACTGCAACCAACCCGGGCATATGGCAAGGGAGTGCCCAAAGCCCAAGAAGCAGTTACATCAAGGATGGGTATATGCCGTTACGTCCGAGGATGCGGCCGCATCACCCGATGTGGTCACAGGTATTATACCTATAAATGGCGTACCCGCCAGAGTACTCTTCGATTCCGGAGCTACTCATTCATTTATATCTGTGTCATTTGGAAAGAAGACCAAATTACCCATCAAAAAATTAGACTCCAAATTACTTGTACGGTCACCGATGGGGTTAGAAGTGGAACTAGAGAAAGGTTATGGACCATGTCCAGTTCTCATTGGAGAGAAGACTTTAGATGCAACCTTGATACAACTTGAGATGGCAGACTTTGATGTCATCTTAGGAATGGACTGGTTAGCTTGGCATTCTGCAAATCTATTATGCGCCGAAAAGAAGCTAACGTTCAAAGACAAAGAAGGAGCAGAATTAAGTTTCTCGGGAACCAAACTTCCCCGGAGACGCAAGCTCATACTTTCAACATTAAAGGCTAAGAAGTGCCTTGACAAGGGAGCAGTCGGGTATCTAGTGTCAGTGGTCGACCTAACCATGGAAGCACCACGAATGGAAGACATTGACGTCGTGCGGGATTACCCTAACGTATTTTCGGAAGAACTACCCGGAATACCAACCGACCGAGCCACAGAGTTTGTAATAGACCTGATACCTGGAGCCGCACCCGTATCAAAATCACCCTATAGAATGGCTCCTACGGAACTAAAGGAACTGAAGGTGCAACTACAAGAACTACTGGACAATGGTTATATTCGACCCAGTATATCTCCATGGGGGGCACCGGTGTTGTTCGTAAAGAAGAAAGATGTTAGCGTTTGATTATGCATCGACTATCGAGAGTTGAATAAACTGACAATCAAGAATTGATACCCACTACCTCGGATCGATGACTTGTTCGATCAGTTACAAGGAGCGAAAGTATTTTCTAAGATCGATCTTCGATCAGGCTATCATCAGCTAAAGATTAAAGAAGGTGATATTCCGAAGACAGCATTCAGGACCAGATACGGACATTATGAATTTTTGGTTATGTCTTTCGGATTAACTAATGCACAGGCAACGTTCATGGAACTTATGAACCGAGTCTTCCACGATATATTGAATACGTCGGTTATAGTATTTATTGATGACATATTGGTATATTCCAAGGACAAAGAAACTCATATCAAGAACCTAAACGCAGCCCTACAGCGTTTAAGGAAAGAGAAGCTATATGCCAAATTTTCAAAGTGCGAGTTTTGGCTAAGTGAAGTCGCATTCCTAGGCCATGTAGTATCCGCTGAAGGAATCAAAGTGGATCCCAGCAAAGATCGAGGCTATTGTAAAGTGGGAAGCACCAAAGAGCGTTTTGGAAATCAGAAGTTTTCTGGGTCTAGCTGGTTATTATCGGAGATTCGTAGAAGACTATTCTCGGATTGCCGTACCTCTCACCAATTTGACTAAGAAAGGTGAAAAGTTTGTATGGACCGATAAATGTGAGAAGAGTTTCCAAACACTGAAGACCAGATTGATATCCGCTCTAATTTTGACTATTCCTATTCCAGGACAGACGTTGACCTTATACACCGATGCGTCGGGACTGGGACTAGGATGTGTGCTTTTGCAAGGAGAGCAAGTGATTGCTTATGCTTCAAGACAGTTGAAGGTACATGAGAAAAATTACCCCACTCATGATCTGGAGCTAGCGGCAGTAGTACATGTTGTCAAGATATGGAGACATTACCTATACCGGGAGAAATTCCAGATTAAGTTGGACCATAAAAGCCTTACTTATTTATTTAATCAGAAAGAGTTGAATATGAGACAAAGAAGATGGCTGGAATTATTGAAAGACTATGATTGTGATATCCAGTATCATCCGGGAAAGGCGAACGTGGTAGCAGATGCATTGAGCAGAAAAGCAATGATCAAATCTCAAGGAGAAGTCAGCACGACTGCAGCAATGTGTACTACCGGAATGGTATTCAATCACGGCAACGAACAGTATGTGATAGATACAACGGATGAATCAGCTAACCAAGGGTTTATTCATTGGTTTTCAAATATGTTCGCGGCATTAAAGATTATACCGGATATAGTGGATGAAGTGAAGACAGCTATCAAAGCAGATCCTTATCTGAGAACAGTACAAGAAGATATTGAGAAAGGTAGGACTAACCCTGAGTTCACCTTGGATGACGAGAAGGTACTAAAATACAAAGGAATAATATGTGTACCTGAAACAGAAAGTATGGACATTAGACACCGACTGATGAAAGAAGCCCATACCACCATCTACTCGATACATCTTGGAAGTACAAAAATGTATCATGATCTAAAGAAACTATATTGGTGGAGGGGAATGAAAGCAGATGTAGCTAAGTTCGTGTCTCAATGCCTAAATTGTCAGAAAGTAAAGGCTGAACGACAAAGACCCACAGGATTGTTATAGCCATTACCGGAACCAGCATGGAAATGGGACTGCATCACTATGGACTTCGTCACAGGACTACCATTGACTCCTCGAGTAGTTGACGCAGTTTGGGTGATTGTGGACCGTCTGACTAAAACAGCTCGCTTTATACCTATACGACCTCAGTATACACTGGAAAGGTTAGCAAAGCTATATGTAGATAATATTGTTCGGTTACACGGTGTACCAGAAAGTATTGTGTCCGATAGAGATCCACGATTTACTTCCAAATTTTGGGAAGGACTGCAAAAGGCTATGGGTACAACGTTGAAGTTCGATCGCATTCCACCCACGCACGGATGGACAGTCAGAACGTACAATTCAGATTCTAGAAGATATGCTACGAGCATGTGTGATTGATTTCAAAGGATCATGGGACGAAAAGTTACCATTGATCGAGTTCGCTTATAAGAACAGCTATCAGGCTGCCATACAGATGTCACCATATGAAGCACTGTATGGCCGAAAGTGTCGAACTCCCTTGTTTTGGAATGAAATTGGATAACGTAGTATTGTTGGACTGGAATTTATTGAAGAGACTTGTCGAGTGGTCGACATCATCTAGGAAAGAGTGAGAATAGCTCAGAACCGTCAGAAGCAATATGCAGATACTCGACGAAGAGATCTGGAGTTCGTCATTGGTGATAAAGTATTTTTGAAACTATCGCCTATGCGAGGATTGAAGAGGTTCGGACAGAAAGGGAAGCTAATTCCAAGATATGTCGGGCCATATGAAATTCTAGCTAAGCGTGGAAAAGTAGCTTATCAGTTAGCACTACCACCATCTATGTCAAGTGTACATGACGTATTTCATATTTCCCTATTGAAGAAGTATGTCAAGGACCCAATGCATGTTTTGACAGTGGATTTGCCAGAATTGACTGATGATTTGACATTTGAAGTAACACCAACAAAAATCACTAGTCGAAAATTTCAACGTCTACGCAACAGAGATATCTACTATGTTAAGGTCACATGGAAAAGTAGAGACATGGAAGAAATTACATGGGAAGAAGAAAATGCTATGAGAAAGCAATACCCTTACTTATTTGATTCAGAAGGTACATATAATTTCGAGGACAAAATTTTTATAAGTTGGGGGGAGTTCTGAGACCCGTGTCAATCTAACCCGGTTTTACCACCATGAACCAGGTTTATCCATTATGGTCGAGTCAAATGAACCAAGGGCGTGAAGGAGATCGAGATCCCAGGTATCAAATCGACCCAAAAACACTTAAAATAGGGGAAGGGTCGCATACCCAGCTAAGCAGGGTCGGACCTCCC
The DNA here is from genome assembly GCA_028583415.1 of Protea cynaroides. Taxonomy (NCBI): domain Eukaryota; kingdom Viridiplantae; phylum Streptophyta; class Magnoliopsida; order Proteales; family Proteaceae; genus Protea; species Protea cynaroides. The sequence goes on along the minus strand of CM053274.1, from coordinate 43,834,784 downwards.
AAAGCAGAAAGTCAGACCCTCAATTTTGAAGGGAGGGTCGGACAGCCTAAGACCCTAGGGTCGACTGGATCATCGACCCTCCCATCGACCCTCGGTTTCTGCCGAATATATAAATTAGGAAATTTTTATATTTTTCGATTGGGATTCTTTCCAAATCTCAGAGGGACTTATTTAGGATGTTCCTAGTCTATTTAAAGGACGTCCCTAAGCCACTTTCACTCCTTTCACAACCCTAATCGAATTGAGAGAAAGAGAGGAGAAGGAAAGAGGAAGAAGAAAGGGAAGGAAGAGAAATTAAGCCAAAAGGGAAGAGTTGCAGAGAAAGATTATCTTCTCAGGTATGGATACTAATTCCATGAGTTTCTACAGACCTTAGGTTAGTTAATGTTGAGAGTGTGATCTCGGAGAAACCCAAACCATCAATCTATGGTTAGATTTCCATGGAAAACCATAGGAAAGCGCATGAAAGCTATCTAGGTGGGTTATACATGGTTTCAGACCATGGAATGAATGTAGAATGGAATGTAGGAGCAAATCTCAAACACGAAGAATGGATTAAAAGAGGGAATTGGACCAAAGTGCACCAAGGGTTGCACCCAGGGTCGATGACCATCCGACCCTAGGTATTCCTTACCATCGACCCTCAGCATTCGGGAAGTCCAAAAAGAGGGAAGGGTTGATAGACCCATCGACCCTAGCATCGACCCTACCTCCGACCCTCAGTTAACAACATGGTTTTTAATTTCGAATAAATTCTAATTAAATTCTATCAACTTTGTTAGGTCTTCTAGCAATATAATAGCATTGTAAAGGTGATTCTAAAGCTTGGAAAAATATCTATTAGCAAGCTAAGGTGAGGAACCTTAACTCCAAACTAAATTGGTTAATAATAAACTGTTTTCTATTTCTTGAGTCCTACGCTATGCTTGATTCTTTGCAAATATGTTTGTAATGTGCATACAGCATGCCATCCAATATTTATATTACTTGTTCATGCATATTTATTTTATTGTTTATAACATGATGATGATGATGATGATAGGAATAGGCATGTGCTTGTATGTGTGTGGTTGATGTGCTTGATGCGAGCGAGTATCAGGGGAGGTGTGATGAGAACGTCAATAAACGTTAACCTTTGGCGGGGCTCAGCACTTTAGCTCTATCTCTAACTCAAGCCTTGTGCATTAGCATCGTCGTATCGCCATTACTTTAGCAGAACTATTATGTCGTAGAGTATCAGGGGAGGTGGTCTCGGTCCTTGTAGTCTCTGACTCTACCGGGGGGCCTTAGCTCTATCTCTATGGACATTCTGAGGGATGCTGGGGTGTGGCCTTGGATACACTTTTGGCATTAGGATTGGTTAGTTGCGAGCCCAGTTTGTAGCCCTCGCCAATAGGGGCTTACGTGTTGGTATGGCAATATATAGCAATAAACGTTAACCTTTGTTACATACTGTTCATGGTTGGGTGCATGTGAGTTGACGATAAACGTGATCTTCGGGTAACGTCACACACTCGTGTATAGAGGCGGAGTCAATAAACGCGACCTTTGGCTACCTAAACCTTTCTATTGCATACTTCAAACTTTAAAACCGGACCAAAGATATAAATTGACTTTTTACATGCATATGTATTGTTGCATTGTTTTGGCTACTCACTGAGCCGTGATGTGTGCTCACCCCTCGACGTCGAATATTTTTAGTTGATGATGCAGGTTATACGATTGAAGATTTTATAATTGTTTATGCGTACGGGACGGTAGCGGCGATGGAAGCTGAAGCTGAAGTAGATACACACGACTCCTCTTGCGAGTGCAACTCGTGTGTATTTGATTAGATATTTTATATGTTTCTTTATTTAGATTTATTAAGACATGTATTTGGTATTTAAATCTTTATGTCTCAGTTGAAACAGAATAATTTGTTATTTAAATTTTAATATCACATAGATTCTCAGTTCATCTTATTATAAAACTTCCGCTATTGTGTATTTACTATGATTATGATTACGGATGTGTGTAAGTTGGATAACGCGGGGATAGCCTATTTGAGATCCTGGTTGAACCGTTGGTTATTTAGCGGTTCATCACACCATTTTGGTTAGACCAAAATTGGGGTGTGACAGTAGCCGATCTCACAGCTAGTCTACAGACGACCCAGACTCAGATAGCCTGGTTGACTAGAGTCTATGCTGAGGACTATGACCGAGATCGTGAGGCCCTACCTCCTCCTTCGCCTCCAGGTTCTTGATCGTACTTTATTTTCTTGTACTACAGAGTAACTGTTAGGGTTGTGGACTGTACTCTGCTTTAGTTATGTATATACGTTTTGTTTCTCTCACTCATTGTATGTAACTTGTTTCCCCTTTAATAGATGCATTATTCTCTTTTTAAATTTGGTCTCAATCATCACTTGTGCTTACAGTATGTTAATATTACTATTTTTACTTTTATCCTATCTCAGTTCACAATTGTCTCGAATGTATATTAGTTCAGCGGACAGGGCCTGAGATGCTCTGATACCAAGTTATCACACCCCAATTCTGCACTGTTCAGAATGATGTGATGAACCGTTAATAATCCAATGGTTCAACCAGGATCTCAAATAGGCTATCCCCGCCTTATCTAAACTTACACACATCCGTAATCATAATCAGAGTAAATACACTTTAGCGGAAATCTTATAATAACATGAACTGAGAAACTAAAATGATATTCAAAATTTAATAGCAAATTATTCTATTTTCAACTGAGACATAAATATTTAAATACCAAATACATGTCTTAATAAATCCAATAAAGAAACCTATAAAATATCTAATCAAATACACACGAGTTGCACTCGCAAGAGGAGTCGTGTGTATCCACTTCAGCTTCAGCTTCCATTGCTGCCACGTTCCCGTACGTAGACGCATTCATATAGTCTTCAATGGTATAATCCGCATCATCAACTAAAAATATTCAACGTCGAGGGGTGAGCACACATCACGGCTCAGTGAGTAGCCAAAACAATGCAACAATACATATGCATGCAAATCAATTTATATCTTTGGTCCGGTTTAAAGTTTGCAGTATGAAAAAGAAAGGTTTAGGTAGTCAAAGGTCGCGTTTATTGATCCCGCCTCTATATGAGTGTGTGACGTCACCCGAAGATCACGTTCATCGTCAACTCACATGCACCCAATCTTGAACATTATATAACAAAGGTTACGTTTATTGCTATATAGTGCCATACCAACACGTAAGCCCCTGTTAGCGAGGGCTGCAAACTGGGCTCGGAACTAACCAATCCTAATGCCAAAAAGTGTATCCAAGGCCTCACCCCAGCATCCCTCAGACTGTCCATAGAGATAGAGCTAAGGCCCCCCGGTAGAGTCAGAGACTACAAGGACCGAGACCACCTCCCCTGATACTCTACGACATAAAAGTTCTGCTAAAGTAATGGCGATACGATGATGCTAATGCACAAGACTTGAGTTAGAGATAGAGCTAAAGTGCTGAGACCCGCCAAAGGTTAACGTTTATTGACGTTCTCATCACACCTCCCCTGATACTTGCTCGCATCAAGTACATCAACCACACACATACAAGCACATGCCTATTCCTATCATCATCATGATCATCATGTTATAAACAATAAAGTAAATATGCATAAACAAATAATAGAAATATTGGATGGCATGCTGTATGCACATTACAAAGATATTCACATAGAATCAAGCATGGCATAGGACTCAAAAAATAGAAAATAGTTTTTGTTATTAACCAATTTAGTTTGGAGTTCTGGTTCCTCACCTTAGCTTGCTATAAGATACTTTTCCAAGCTTTAGAATCACATTTACAGTGTTATTATATTGCTAGAAGACCTAACAAAGTTGACAGAATTTAATTAGAATTAATTCCGAATTTAAAAGCCACTCTGTTAACCGAGGGTCGGAGGTAGGGTCGGAGTCCTGATCGACCCTGGGTGCGACCCTCCCCAGATTCTGAACTTCCCGAACACTGAGGGTCGATGGTCAGGAACACCTAGGGTCGGATGGTCATCGACCCTCGGTGCGACCCTCGGTGCGACCCTCTGTGCACTTTGGTCCAATTCCCTCTGTTTCATCCATTCTTCATGTTTGGGGTCCTATGGCTTACTTCTACATTCCATTAAACATTCATTCCATGGTCTGGAACCACGAATCAACCTCCTATATAGCTTTCACGTATTTTTCTATGGTTTTCCATGAATACCTAACCATAGATTGATGGTTTGGGTTTCTCCGAGATCACACTCTCAACAATAACTAACCTAAGGTCTGTAGAAACTCATGGAATTAGTATCCATACCTGAGAAGATTACTTTTTCTCTGAAATTCTTCTCCTTTTTGCTAAGTTCTCTTCCTTGCCTTTATTCCTCTTTTCCTTCTCCTCTCTTTCTCTTAATTCAATTAGGGTTGTGAAATGAGTGAAAGTGGCTTAGGGACGTCCTTTAAATAGAGTAGAAACATCCTAAAATAAGTCCCTTTGAGATTAGGAAAGATTCCCAATCGAAAATTTGGAAATTTCCTAATTTTATTTTCTTACGGCAACCGAGGGTCGATGGGAGGGTCGATGATCCCGTCGACCCTAGGGTCCTAAGCTGTCCGAACCTCCCTTCAAAACTGAGGGTCTGACTTTCTGTTTTGGGAGGTCCGACCGTGCTTAGATGGGTATGCGACCCTTCCCCTATTTTAAGTGTTTTTGGGTCGATTTGATACCTGGGTTCTCGATCTCCTTCACGCCCTTGGTCCATTTGACTCGACCATGATGGGTAAACCTGGTTCAAGGTGGTAAGACCGGGTTAGATTGACATGGGTCTTACAGTGACTGCATCACTTTCTGTTTGATGTGACTACCTCCCATTATTGATGTAGATAAAACAAAGGCTTGAATTTTTTTTTTTTTTTTTTTTTTGGTATTCTTATGACCTCATTCTTTGATTTTGAGATTGATCATTCATCATGTATCTCTTGCTTGCAGATGATGTACTTTGTAAGAACTTTGAAATTTCTATCCTTTTGGTGGCACATCTATCCTCCACTCATTTGTACTGACTAGCTGACCTGCTAATATGATCTGTTACTATCTAATGCTTTCCTTGTAATCTTTTTATAGGTAGAACAAATGACAGCTTCTCCAATACATGTTTCTTGAGAGTACTCTTGTGTCTCCCAATTGATCATTTAAAGCTTTCCCAGATGGGTTGGACCTTTCTTTCTTAAGAGGCCAGGTGGCGTAGAAGTTCAAGAGACGGCTAATCGTTGCAATCATCTTCAGAGTCAGAATTGACTGTGCACGTAAAATAGGAGGATGTATGAAACTGGGAGGAAATGTATGGAAGAGACAAAGCACAAAGTTTAAAATCCCAAAAGGGATGATTTTCTTTTACTTACAGGGCAGATTGGACTGGACTTGTCAACAAGCATATCAATCTTGGACCCAGACTTGGATGACCTATCGAATACCGATAATAGAAAGTTGAAGCAACTAGTTTGTCCAAGCGGCTCCAGTTGGGCATAACTCCTTCAATGACTACTTTCAGTCGTTGTAGGAATAAATTTTCCTTCAGACCTCTAATAGTAGGACTCATCATGCCCCTCTATCAATAGGTGTAAGGTACCTACCTTTAGAGTTCCATACAAATCTCTCCTCTTTTTTTTTCTTCAGTTTGGGATTCATTCATAATCTGACTATTGCTTTTTTAAGCTCAAGGTTACTCTGGTTCATGCCCCAGTTCGGGGTTCAATGGATTCATCAATGGACCGCTTCTAGTTGAGTTCAAAATCATTATAGCTTGTGCCCCAACTTGGGGATCAAGGGGGTATCGCCATTGCACTACACCATTTTAAGTCCAAGATGAGACTAGTTTATGCCTCGGCTTGGGGGTTCAATGGATTTCTTCATTAGACTACTCTCAATTTGGGTCTAAGGTCAATTTGGTCTATGCCCCAGTTTAGGGCATAATGGCTTTCCTCATTAGACCGCACTCAATTTGGGTCCAAGTCAATCTGGTTCATGACCAGCTTAGGGCACAATGGCTTTCCCTTTTGGACTGCACTCAATTCGGGTCCAAGGTCTATGTGGTTCACGCCCAACTTAGGGCTCAAGGGCTTTCCTCATCGGACCACACTCAATTTGGGTCCAAGGTCAACTTGGTTCATGCCCAACTTAGGGCTCAAGGGCTTTCCTCATTGGACCGCACTCAATTTAGGTCCAAGGTTAATTTGGTTCATGCCCAACTTAGGGCTCAAGGGCTTTCCTCATTAAACCATACCCAATTCAGGCCCAAGGTTAATCCGGTTCATGCCCCAGTTCAGGGGTCATTGGCTTTCCTCATTGGACCACACTTAATTTGGGTGCAAGTTTAATCTGGTTCATGCCCCAATTTTTTGGTTAAGGGTTTCATCATTAGACCATTCCCTAGCTGTGATTTTGGTTTCTATCCTAGCCTAGGGTACATTGGATCTCTTCTTGGTCTAACCTACTGCTCGGAAAAATTTCATTCCTTCTCTTTAAATAATGAGAAATATCAGGGCAACTCTTTGGATTCTAGCATTTCCTTGGCCAATGTGGCAGAAATGCCTGTGATGGGATAGCACTATCATAGCTAAAATTTCATGTTTTCTTGATGACTCCAGAATCTGAAATTGATCTTTACTGATAGGCAATGAGGAATGCTTCTCATTCACCATTCCTGACGAGCCATCCTAACTTGTAGCACTGGGCTATGATGGACATGGATAGGGCTTTAATTGATAGAGCCAGAGATTGATTTTGAATCGATCTCCGATTGATAAAGACAAGATTAAATTTGAACTGGTCTCCAATTAATAGAGACAGAGTTGACTTTGAACTGGTCTTCGACAAATATATATCAGGATTGACTTTGAATTAGTCTCTGATTAATGGAGATCAAGAATGAGAGTCATGGACTAGGTTGTAATTGCTAGAGTCAAGGATTGCTTGAGTTGGGCTCCGATTGATAGAGGCCAAGGATGACAATCATTGATTGGACTCTAATTGCTAGAGATGATGGATTGATTGAGTTGAAATGATTGAAACTCTCTTTGACTCCTTTATGAAGTAGAACGTGGACCAGAGGTAATGGTTGAATAGGCCTAGAGGTTAACTCATGCTCACATTGAGTTCATATGAATGGAACCTTTCTTAGTTCCAACATGAATCGGAACCTGAACTGGAGTTAACGGGTTGGACAAGCCTAGGGGCTAATTAAATTCAAATGAATGGAACTCTTCTTAGTTCCAACATGAATTAGAACCTGAACCAAAGTTGATGGTTGGACAGGCCTAGTGGCTAAATGAATTCAGATGAATGGAACTCTTCTTAGTTCCAATATGAATCAGAACCCTAACCAAAGTTGATGGTTGGATAAGCCTAGTGGCTAATTGAATCCAGATGAATGGAACTTTTCACAGTTTTGACATGAATCAGAACCCTAACCAAAGTTGATGGTTGGATAAGCCTAGTGGCTAATTGAATTTTGATGAATGGAACTTTTTCTAGTTCTGGCATGAATCGGAACTCTAACCAAAGTTGATGGTTGGATAAGCCTAATGGCTAATTGAATTGAGATGAATGGAACATTTTCTAGTTCCGACATGATTCAGAACCCTAACCAAAGTTGATGGTTGGATAAGCCTAGTGGCTAATTAAATTCAGATGAATGGAACTTTAGTTCCGACATGAACCGGAACCTAAACAGGAGGTCAAGGATGAAAAAGCCAAGGGGCTGAATGTCTGGGGCTGAATGTCTCCTCCACTCTAACATGATTTGGGAGGTGATGATTGAACCTACCTAGGGGTTAAACCTTTCTTCAGTTCTGAGATGAACCAGAAATGGTGGTTGAATCAGGGGCTGAATATTTCTCTGTTTCTGAGATGAACTGGATGTGATTGAATCAGCCTAGGGGCTGAATCTTTCCTTAATTCTGGATGAACCGAAATGATGATTGGACCTGCCTAGGGGCTGAACCTTTCTTTAGTTCTGAGATGAACCAGAAAGGGTGGTTGAATCTGGGGCTGAATATTTCTTTGATTCTGAGATGAACTGGATGTGATTGAATCTGCCTAGGGGCTGAATCTTTCCTTAATTCTGGATGAACCGAAATGATGATTGGACCTGCCTAGGGGCTGAATCTTTCCTTAATTCAAAGGTGAATCAAGAAGGGTGATTTTGGACTGTGGTGACCGAAATGTTGGCCTGCCTGGGCTAAATTTCTCCTCAAGTCAGAAGGGTGATTGGTCCCTGTCCTTAATTTCTCCTCCCTGGAGGTGAATCTAGAAAGGTGATTGGATTTGCCAAGGGATTAAAACTCTCCTTAATTTAGAGGTGAATGGATAATGGTGATTTGATTTGCCTAGGGACTAAATCTCACCTTAATTATGAGATGAACTGAATATGATATTTGAGTAAGCCCAAGGACTAACTGTACGGGGATATTGTAAACTTTTCCAGTTATAGGTGCTTGTCGCTGCCTAAATTGAATGCTCTGTTGGACCAGATTGGCTGAGTTACTGATTGTGTTCCCAAATCTAATTGCCTTCTTTCTTACAAAATTTGATGTTCAATAAAGATCTAGATTCATGACTTCCATTGATTCATTTAGAAAGATAACATTGGTGGATCTCAAGGTGGCAGATCAAGACAATTCCCTAGTTATAGGGGCCTCTTACCATAAAAGGATGGATATGGTTGCAGATTGATTCTCTTTTCCAAAGACATTGAAATCCAATGGAGAAATATCAAGATTCTAGACATCTAGAGGAATAGAAGAAGTTACATGCACAATCAAAGATGACTTAACCAAACAAATAGCTCCCTCATAAGGGCGATTGGGTAAACATTATCCGAGTCACATTAGTTGAATTTGGTTAAGCCATGTGTTCGGTCTTGGGACCTCGTGATTCCAAAAATAGATAATCAATGGTACCAAGGTCTGGCCACTTGGGTTACTGAATTCAATGAAATTGAAATGGATATATTAATCCGTTGTCCTTATTAGGGATGGTTAGCAAAAGTGGTTCATGGAGGAACAAACTAGTAAATTTCTTCTTGACCATGGTATCTATGTCTGGACAAGGATTTTATGTTTATTTTTCGAAATCGATATGTTAACAATGAGAGATTCGACACATCGAGCTTACTTAATGGAGGGTGTATACTGACCGTTTACTATGATGTAGAACAGGTGCATACATACCTCATACTCCCAATGGGTGAGAGTTCAAGATGCTCATCGTGTAGATTCTAACATGTTGACCAATCGAGGATAAAAATGGGCAGAAATTCGACGTCTCGAACATGAATGTCATGGTTAAGCAGATTTTACTCGGTCAGTTCAGGGATGAACCAAAAATAACAATCATTGGGCTACAATCTGGGTTAGGACAGAAAAGGCCACCTTGACAAGGTCGGGGTAACCTCTCACCGAATGCACGATGAATAATAGGACCCCAATCCGTTTATATACTATGTTGCAAGAATTAAGTGACATAGAGTAGCATAACGCATTCCCAGGCTGACCCCAAAAATGCTCGTTAGAGGCTGTTCACTGGTCGTGGTCTCACAGGCCAAGGTTGTGTTTTTCACCTAGTGGGCTGCCCCATATGCATGTGACCTGATTCGGCTACTCGCACGAAAGTGTGACTGAACCCATTCCCCCCAAAGCAATATTATACAAGCATAAATATAGTATCCTAAGAGCTAGCATCCAATTCACACAAGGAAAGTTTTCATTTAGGAGTCTAACATTTATATCCCAAGTGAAGTCGCCACTATGAGGACAAAGCTGGATTTGCAGAAGTCGCCTCCTAGATTAAGGTCTAGGACCTTAGAAATGTGAAATCTCACCCCAAGGTAAGACTTCGATTGACTCATGACCTTTATATTGGATTTCTAGTCCATCAGAGATTGGGTAAGTGTCAGGTTATGGTTATCGGAAGGTGTTAGGCAACCAAACCGTCCGATCAAAATCGATCTCCTATACCTTTCCTATGCTAGACTCTACCTATTAAATCGAATAAAACCAAGTGGTTTGATATCATTGAACCGAATCTGTATCCATCAGATTGCCTACGTATTATGGAATTATTCTGAAAATCAGGTTCAACATCGTAGTTCAGGTGTGATTAAAGTTTATGGTTGTAATATATGCTTGTACATAATTAAGTTCAATGTTCAAGTTGAAGTTTATGTTTGAAAGGCTGAGAAAACCCTATGGGTTATGATCTAGATAGTCCATACGAACTGATAATTAGTCCTAGTGGATCTAAGAATGGATAACCATTTCTGGGTTAGAATATGGATAACCCTATTTGGGTCAAAATGTGGATGGATATCCTAGTAGATCTATGGATAGTCCGAGTGCACTAAGGTGTGGATCCAAATTTGGTTTCTCCCAAATAGTCTACATATCCTAGGGTTTGCCTTAGGAATTGTAATCCATGTAGTTCGGGCATGGATTGAAATAACCTATTCTAGGTTTAGGACTGAGAACCTATTTTAGGTTTAGGATTGAGAACCTATTCTCTAGGTTTAGGGTTGAGAACCTATTCTAGGTTTAGGATATGCTGAGGGGCAAAATCATCCTGAATTACCCTTTTCATCCTAAGCTCTAATTTTGAAAGGTTTGGCAAAGCATTCTCTTTCTTTATTAAGATTTTATTAATTTCCATTATGCCCTTCCCAATAATGTGGGTGTCTAAATGCACGTCCCTATGCCTAATATGTTTGCTAGATGTATAGATATGGCAGTTCGACTAGGGTGCAACATAAATTAAGATATTTCATTCAATGGAATATTCTATCTAAGCATGGGATGTATGATATTTATGGTAACTATTACAACATATAGTATGATTATGAAAATCTCCCTAATATGGCATGCATTGCAAATAAAACAAGAACCTATATAGCAAGATCTAATATGCTAATCTAAGCATGGCAAGACTTAATATGGTAAGAAATCAATCTATGCATCTATATATCAATATGAAAAGTACCAAACATAGAATGCAAAATATGGCATGAATCATCCAAAAAGGTAAGATCTTATATGCTATTTTCAAAGCATGGCAAGACCTAATATGGTATGAAATTAATGTATGCATCTATATATCAACATGGTAAGTACCAAACATAGAATGCAAAATATGGCATGAATCATTCAAAAAGGTAAGATCTTATATGCTATTTTCTAAGCATAGTAAGACTTAAAAATGGTAATTATCAAGATTTTGCTAAATATGATAAAAATCTATTTATTCTACCAAATATAGCAACACATGAAATATGACAAACATGGTATGTGCACAATCCAAACAAAGCATATGAATGCTCTAAATATAGCAATTTATCCAAATATGGCATGTAGATACTCTAAATATAGCAAGTATGCAATCAAATATGGTAGAATTCACTCAAGCAATCAATTGCATGTTACAGTGAATGAGACATCAATGAAACCTTTCTGAAAAATCCAAAATTATCAAAAACATATGTTCAATAAGTTTCTTTGAAATTATTATAACTTTTATGAAGACATTTGGAATGATTAATGAATCAAAAATGTCAAAATTGTGACACAAAGTTTTAGATATTGGACAAACTATGAACTGCCTTCAAATTCTGTCACATTACACAAGAATGACCATAAGTAGGACTTCTGTAACTCAAATCAAGCTCTATTGTTTTCCACAGAAATATGCCTCAACATGCTATATTTCATCTGAAAGAGTTGAATTCCAACAAAGAGCAAAAATAGGTCAAAGATATGCCACAAGACCGGATATGTGCACTGGTCAAGTCTGTTCAGATTTTTGATCAGTTGCACCGTAAATTCTGAATAAAATTCTATACTTAATGAAAATTAAATCCAGATATATGTCCATGTAGATAACTATCTGATCTAAAATTTAATCAAGAAAAACATATGAAAATCATATATTTTCTTTGTGAAAAATGATCATTTTCAATCATCCAAATCAATACATCCTGACAGATTCGAAATCAGAGCACTATGCACTTAAAACTCGATATAAATTCAATAAAAAATAAAAAAATATGAAACCAGTGCCATTTTTGAGAAAAATTTCATATCTAAAAAGTTCATATGAAGTTGATTTCCTGATTATGGCCATAAGACCCTTGTCTAGAGACTTTCTGATAGGGGATTGCATTATATCTGAATAAAACAACAATGTCAAAGACGAATTGTTTGATATACTTTTCCAATTTCAAATGGAACAAAATTTCTAGGGTAGTCTTCTAACATATCAGAGAGACTCCCAAAGAAATTTGGGCTTCAAAATCTAAGAAAAACTACATGTGATGTACATCCTAAGTTTGAATCCTAAATCATAAAAAATGCTATACATTGGCATCCTAACATTAATATGCATGTAATAGAGCATTTTTTATTGAGATTTCGTAGAAATTAGCCTTTTTCAAGTACAGTTGACATTCGAGCATTCTAAAGATCCCTAAATTCATTTTGGGTACTAACCATGTGCTCGAATTGAGGAAAACCATCAATGTAGGATGATTGGAGATCGTATCAAGCTCTTTGAAAACGAACCCCCTTCTCCTCTGCTCCTCCCTCTCTTCTCTTTCTCTCTTTTATTCTTCTCTTTTTTTTTCTCCTCTTCTTGTCTCTTTCTTTCTCCCTCTCTCATGTTTTCTCTCTTACCCATGTTCTCTCTCCTTGTGGTCTGGAAAAGAGCCCCTTCTCTCTTTCTCTGGCCCTATTTATGCTTTTTCTCTCATCTTCTAGAAGATCCTTCTTTCCTTTTCTTCTTTTTCTTCTAGAAAATATTTTTTTTCTTTTTTCTTCTTTCCTTTCTTCTCTTCCTTCCTTTTTCTCTTCTCCCTCTCTTTCTCTCACATTTTTCTAGAGTAAAAATGTCCCTCTCTCTCTCTCTCTCCTCTTCTTTCTTCTTTCCTTTTCTTCTTTTCTCTTCCTTCCTTTTCTTCTTTTTTTCTTCTGGAAAATTCTTTTTTTTTTCTTTCCTTTCTTCTCTTCCTTCCTTTTTCTCCTTCCTCTCCAATTTTTTTTCTCTTCCTTTCTTTCCTTTTTCTCCTTCTTCTTCTAGAAAATCCCTTCTCTTTTTCCATTCTCTTTTTCCTTCTTCTAAAAAATTCCTTCTTTCCTTTTCTTCTTCCTTCCCTTTTTTTTTTTTTTTTTTTTTTTTCTTTTTCTTTCCTTCCTCTTTCCTTCCTTTTTTCTCTTCTCCCTCTCTCTTTCACATTTTCTTTCAAGAAAATATTTTTTTTCTTTATTTTTTTTTATTTCTCTCTTTCCTGTTTTCCTTCTCCACGACCTCTCTTTCCTCTCTCTTTTCTATAATATATATGTATATATTATATACAATAATATATTATACATTTTACACATATAAAAGAAATGTATGCGTATGGGCTGACATAACTTGGTCTGGATTGGTCTGAGCTGGGTCAGGCTAAGTTAGACTAAGCTGGATTGAGCTGGTTTGGATCAAGGTTGACATTTCATAGTCCATTTCTGAAACCATTCCACATGAAATTTTTCGATAGCATCTATTCCAAATTTTCTATGTTCACTTTGTAAAATACTAAAAATGAGGAATATTAGAACTTGAATCACCTCATTTGGAAATAAAATGGCCAACTTATAAATTTATGAAGTTTAAGCAGACCAATTATCAATAATTTGGCTGACCATTCTGCATGGGATCCTTCGGAGACTTCTACCGAAAATCCTTTACGTCCAATTTATAGAGTACTAAAAATGGAAAATAACGAAACTGAAATCACCTGATTTAGATATGGGGTGACCAAAATATGAATTTCCAAAGGTTAAATGACCATTTCAATGTGTAATTTTGCATGGAACCTTATGGAGACTTCTACCCGAGATTTGCCACATCCACTTTGTAGAACACCACAAACGAAGAATAATGGCCTTCGAATCATCTGAATCCGACATAGAATGACAAAGATATGAAGCTTTGAAGTTCTAACGATAAATTTGCATGAATGCTTGCATGGGGCCTACCGGTGACCTTTGCCTGGGATTTTCACGTCCACTGTGAAGAGGAGTGAAATTGAGGAATATTGGCCTTTGAATCACCTGATTTCGATATCAGATGACCAAGATATGATGACTTGAAGTTTAAATGATAATGCATGCATCATACGATAATTACGTAAATGCCCTTGCACTTTCAAACTGTGATAATTTCCTTGTTTGATGTCAGAATTTGATGATTCTGGTCTCATTTCGAAGATAATTTTATGACCTGTACAGCCAAGTAGGTAATATCCTATGACCCTGCTGTGGGGTTCCTTAAAGGATCACAAACCCTTGGGTTAAAAGCCAGAAACCTGCCATATGGGTTCACATATGCTGAGGGTGGCAAAAAAGGGGTGCTTACAGATGTTCCTTTTTAGCCGAGATTGTTATCAATTGAAGGCTGAAGATAAAAAGAACCACATTTTTGGGATATGAATGAGATTGCTTATTGGGCTGCACTTAGGGTAATTTTTCCTAAACTGTCTACGTATTCTAAGGGTGTCCTAGAAATCTAGCCTAGAACATTGTTCAACTGGCAAGAAGATTTGCTCTTCTTAGAAAATTGATGATTGTTCTTCTTGAATGAAGCTAGGCTATGAATACAAGGCTCATTGTAGGCTGGGAACCTCTGCTTGCTGAGGTGGGACTCATGATGCAAGGTATGCACGGGCTTGAACCTAACTTGATCCATTTGTAGGCTGATAAACCTCTTCTTATATGAAGCTAGGCTGTGAATACAAGGCTGGTTTGTAGGCTTGGAACCTCTTCTTGTATGAAGCTAAGCTGTGAATACATGGCTGATTTGTAGGCTTGGAACCTCTTTTTTTATGGAGCTAGGCTATGAATACAAGGCTGATTGCATGAGCTTGAGCTCAGCTTTGATTTGTTTGGATGGAGGACTTGTTGTCTTTTCTTTGATTGAATTGAGGCTCTTTTGATTGAGATTCTGAGATTGATTTTCTGAATAAGTTAGGGCTCTACATTTGATTCACTTATAGACTGAGATTAACTTGATCTTTGAATGAGCTAGGGGCTCTATATTTGATTCACTTCTAGGCTGAGATTGATTTGAACTTTGGATGAGC
The DNA here is from genome assembly GCA_028583415.1 of Protea cynaroides. NCBI lineage: Eukaryota > Viridiplantae > Streptophyta > Magnoliopsida > Proteales > Proteaceae > Protea > Protea cynaroides. The sequence goes on along the minus strand of CM053274.1, from coordinate 43,819,609 downwards.
TAGGGCTCTACATTTGATTCACTTAAAGGCTGAGATTGATTTGAACTTTGGATGAGCTAGGGTTCTGCATTTGATTCACTTATAGGCTGAAATTGATTTGATATTTTGATGAGCTTGGGCTCTGCATTTGATTATGAAATGAGCAAAAACTCAGAAGGTTACTTTTAGGGTGAGGAATTTACTATTGATGAGTAAGAACTCAGAAGGTCATTTACTCATCTTTGAAGTTCCTACCAACTTTGGACATTCGGGATTGAAAATTTGAATATCCTTCTTGGAAGCTCTATGGCTATGAACCTTCGGGAATGGAAACTAGAATATCCTCTTAAATAGCATTGTTGCTATGAACCTTTAGGATGCTCCAAAGTGACCCATACAGAAAGTCTTTGTTGACTTTGAACCTTTAGGGTTGAAATCTGACCCATCTTGGAAGTCTCTTGACTTTGAACCTATAGAGTGCTGGACATATTTGAAATGATGGTGAATTCCTTGGTAGTTTTCCAAGGTTTTTGCCCCTGCTTTATTGGTGAAAGCATAAAACATGGCATCAATGGAAGTGGTGTCATGGACTTTGCTGGCATGATTCCTAGATTTAAAATTTACCATTTATGACCTGGTACTGAAAGTTTGACTCAATTTCAGCATGTTAGTGATGACTTGGTTGCTCCCTTGGAAGGGTTCCATGTAATTTTTTCTTCAGCCAACATTGGTGTTGTTGGATTTTGGATTGAAAGAAACTCTAGCGAGGATTTTAGACAAGAATGAGGGGAGCTTGACATTCTCTAACCAAAGTGATTTTATTGATTGACCTTGGTATTAAACTGTTGAGGGGCATCTGGTCAACTAAGTTCTTTGATTATGCACTTTGGTAGACCAAATTAGTAGAACAGCCAAACGGCGATGAAATGTGACATGGGTTTGACCCTTGATCTAAGCTCATGAAAAGCTCAGGGCTTCACAACATTTTTGACCCAATTTTGAAAGATGAATGAACCATGGCCCCAAAGTAGGCACGAGGAGCAAAGGATTCGAAGTATTCCTTCAGAGAATTTGGTGACCAAATCCTAATAGGTGAGCGACTACATTGGATTTTCTTTATCAACAGAATGGGGAGAACTGAGAAATTGGTAAAAACCAACTTGGAGGGACCTACTTCTATTGATTAGAAAAGTCAATGACTTCAGACCAGACAATGGATCTATTACGGTTGGAAATTACCCACCAATCCACGCTCTGAGTTACCTGCAACCACAGAGATGAGACAAAGGAGTGGGGTGCCTAAGCCCCGGGTAACTCCGATGCCTAAGTCAGATTCCCAATGTAAGCCGTCAAGAGATAGCAGAAAGCTATCTCCAGTTTAAAGAATGTGGGACGATGAAAGAGTTTGAGCGTACGAGAATGAGAGAGAGATACTATGAACTAGCAATTTGTGGGTGAGAGATTACCTTGAGGGGTTGCCCTCTACTTATAGATTGGGAAGAAACATGGAGGTACCAGGACTCAGGAAATAGATCGCCAATAGGATTGCCACGTGTCACTCTGAGGGACACCTGGGTGGTAGACTCCGAGTAGGAGTAGGAGACCTTAGCCAAGGAAGCTAGGTCGGTCAGCTCTGGGACTGACACATGTCAATGTGTGAGTAATCATGGACCGTGATAGTCGACGTCGTATCAGACTGGGAGAAGGACTCCTCGGAGGTAGCATAATCACATTAGGACTCTGATCACCGATAGGGAAACGTAGTCGGAATAGGACTACGACTCTGAGAGTACTGTAGATAATGGTAACCAGATGGCACAGGACGAATGCGGCATGCCTGGCGCATGAGAGGCCGAAGGCAAGGTACCGAACGCCTCAAAAGCCAAGCGTAAGACACTCCGAGAGGTCAGCTCCGAAGGTGAAACTTGACACGTGTAAGATTTTAAATGGATGGGATTTTCCCCACAAAACAGATGCCCCTTGCGCTGTCAGATTCAATGAATTCGATAGTGCAATAAGATTAAAGTGTCCAGAACCTGCGCCATATGAGGCCGACTGCAAAATCGATGGCCGTATAAGCCGCTTCCAAGTGACTCTTATGATCGGAATTCATGTATGAGTGGGAAACGGTTGTCACCAACTGTCTGCATGTTTGATGGAGGGGCGGGGCTCGAGGCGTTAAACTCGAGTTCCGCAACTAAGCTCGATCGTTGATCTTCTAAGTGACATGGATCGACACCTTGATCCGACAGCCACCAGGAGGCGGTGTGCCTTGAGAAGGAGCGGTATCGTCAGCCGCTCATCTTCGAACCGTCGGAAGCATCGGACGGCTATAATCAGTCTGATCATCTCGAGAAGGAGCACCATCATTGCGCGTGACGTCAGACTGTCACGTTGCGCCTGGCACGGTAGACGAGAACCAATGACGTTGAGCCATGTGGTCGGAACCCGAAGAGATGGTTTTCAGTCGCAACCCCTATAAATACTCCTTCGATTCATTCATTCGACCATTTGGTTGAGTCGCAATCGGAGTTTCCTCAGAGCACTCGGACCCTCCTGTTTTCAAGCTTCTTTTGCGCACTCGGAGTCCCATTTCCTTCAATCAGTAAGTCCTCTTCTTTTCCTTTTTACTGCCATTTCATGCTTAGTAGCTCTCACTCCTCTAATAGTTTTACGCCCTCCAATAGGGTGAAAGTGAGGGAGAGAATGGCCCAATCCCAGACTCCTTCCTCCGAAAGGTCATCATCCTTCTCAATGGAGGGATTCTCCGCTGCTCCCGAACCTTCGGGACGGATTCGAGACTCCGTCAGTCGGGAGTTCGAGTCCAGGAGCCTAGAGTCTGCAAGTAACGGAGTAGGGGCCATCGTCCAAAAATCTCCATAGGCCGTCCATGTGGCTTCTGATCCGGATCCAGAGGAAGAACTAGTGGAGAGTTCCTCTGAGGCCGACGAGCGCAGTCGCCCTGCTGGCACCTCAGCTCGTCGAGCTTCTTGCTAGAGAGGCGGCCGATCATCTGTCCCTTCTATCGACACATTCCCTGCATGGAGGGTACCGAGTAAGATTAGGACTGAACCGGCTTTGTTATTGATCAGCCGGGCATACCAGCTCGTAGAGCCCATGACGGACGTTCAGGTTTGGCTCCCTTCCCCCGACGAACGGGCTTGTACTATGAATAAGTCAGAGATCTACGTGTACGAGCATGCCTTAAAGTACGGGCTCCGATTTCCACTTCACCCTCTGGTAGTAGAAATTCTTCAAGTCTACTGCATCGCCCCCTCCCAACTAGCTCTGAATGGGTGGCGATGCATATTTTCCTTTATTCTATTTGTCCGCTGGCTGGGAGAGACTCCGACCGTGAACTTGTTTCGGTCACTCTTCCAGTTAGCCAGTCTGACCGAGTCCCGCTCTATGACCGGGTACTACTTTTTTAGTCAGAGGAGCGCAAAGAAGCTCCCAGCCATCTCCTAAAAGCCTTCTTCCATTCACGGATGGAAGGATAAATTCTTCTTCGTGGGTCCTCCCGAGGGCAGCCCGGCTCTCCCTCTGTCGAACGTTTGGCTGGTGGTCGACGCCACAGGGTTCAACAAAGTTCCCTTTCTGACGACGGAGGAGAGGCAGGCTAAGCACAAAATGAAGTCCGGGTAGACTGTGGGCTATGCCGACCTCGTGGATCCCATGCAATTGGCTGAGCACCGACTCCTTGGTGAGTTTATCAATTGTAGGACACTGTACACTGCTGTTATTTCAATTTTGTTACTAACCATCGTCTCTTGTCTCATTACAGTGAACTTTGGCGACGATCGTATTATTGCTCGGATCCTGTGCAAGCGGACGACCGATGCAACAAAGGGGATCTAGCCGGCGGGCGAGCCAATGAGCGTGCCTCCCCGCAAGGTGCAGAGGGTGGCGGCCGAGGCAAAGGGCAAGGGGCCCATGCCGGAGGCTCCGCCCAAGAAGAAGATATGGTCGGCCGCGGAACTTCCGACCGACATCTATAAGACGAGACCGGCGCCTAGGCTTGACCATCAGGATGAAACAAGAGCAGAGGCTGCGACGAAGGAAGTCCAGCCTCACCAAGGGGCTGTGAAGGAAACCCAGCCCCGCGAGGCAATCGTGACAAAACTGGTTCCGACCGGCCATGGCACGATGGTGCCCCCGGCGAAGAAGACCGCTCAAGGTCCCAAGGTGGTCGATCTGACCGAATCCACCGGTGCCTCCAAGGGGGAGGCCGAGCACGATCCCCAACAAAGGAGCGACAAGCCGAAGACGACGACCGCATTCTCACCTGCCCTTTGACTGAAGTCGACAGACTCGGTCTTCAAGAGCTCGAGGGCGGCGAGGATCATTGTCACAGAGGGACGCCTCCCGGAGGACATATCCTTTACGTCAGGCTTGTCGAACGAAGACGCCTTTAGGCGAGCATTCGTTGCATGCTCCCAGGTAATGTTTGGAATTCCCTACTCCTCTTTTTATTTATGTTTGTCATTTTCTGACACTGTGTTCTCTTTTGTGCAGATGAGCAATCTTCTGGCCGAGGTCAGAGAGCGGGCTGCCCGGGCATTTATCGACCTGGACGAGAAGGAGGTCTTGGAGATCTCCCTGCGCGAGGCTCTGAAGGCCACCGAGGAGAACCTAACCAAAAAATCCTCGGAGTTTGAGGACCTTGTTGCAGAAAAGGTCGCCCTCCGGGCGTCGCTGGACAAAGCCGAGGCCGCCCTTGACGAAGAGCATAAGAGAGTGCATTCGTCCGAGGAAAAGCTTCGGTCATTCGAGGACAAGTGGCGAAAGACTGAGGAAGATCTGTAGGCTGCAGAAAAGGCAAAGGTGTTCCTAGAGGAGAAGCTTCGGAAGTCTGAGGACGACGCCAGAACTGCCAAGGAGGCTCTGGCCAAGGCCGACGAGGAACACCGGGAGGCCCTAGATAGAGCCGTGGTCGAGTACCGATCGTCTCCTCAGTATGGGGAGGACATGGAGGAGGTCGCTTGCGGGTTTTTCCTGAGGGTTGTAAAATACTTGAAGGAACAGCTTGTGGAGAAGGTTGCCGATTTCAACTGGTCAGAGATCCCGATCATGGCCGAGGTACTTGGTGAGGAGCCAGTGGTGACTAAGACCCCGGTTCAGGCCGAGGATGATCGGGTGGAGCCGACGGCCCCTACTGAAGCTGACCAACTACAGGAGGATGACCTTCCTGCATACGAGGTGCCCCAGACGCCGATCATGGAGCTCCTGGAACTTCCACTACCATCCGAGGGTCCCGTGAACCCGACTGCCGAGGGGCGCCTGCCCTGAGGACTTCCGAGTGGCCTTTTATATATGTACTTAGGATTTTTTCTTTACAATTTTTTCTTTGTATTGTAACTGTACGACTGCCCTTCTTGGGCCTTTGTTATTGAAACATTCTTTTCATCATTTTTTGCGTTCTTTCTCTTCTTGGATTTTGTTACCCATTCAGCGGTTACCCCCGAAGTGTTGTCGGCCCGGCCCTCTGGTAGGCCGAGAACACTTAAGTAATAAACATTCACTTTGTAATAAAAATGGCCAAGGCATTTCTGACTGCCCTATCCCAAAAGCGTTGTCGACTCGGTGCTCTGGTAGGCCGAGGACAATTAAGTAGTAATGCTGAGTGCGAACAATGTCTAGTGCGGCTCAGCCCGATCACTGGTTCTGTTTCGAGAAATGGCCAAGGTGCCCCTAGCCCGGAAGTGTTGTCGGCTTGACTACTGGTCAGGTTGAGAACACTTGATTTTTCCTCAAAGTCATTAGGATTGTCTGTCGCAGTCGGGCCACCGAGGTCTGCTTGTGAACCGTGATATATCATATACTGATATGATCTTCTTACTAGGTACGAGTATGGTCTGCATGCTACCGTGGCCTGCTTGTGGACTGCGGTAGGCAGACACAAGTATGGTCTTAATGCTACCGAGGTCTGCTTATGGACCGTGGTTGGAAGATATGTGTGTGGTCTGCGTGCTACCGATGTCTGCTTGTGGACAGCGCTAGGAAGATACAAGTGTGGTTTTCATGCTATCGAGGTCTGCTTGTGGACCGTGGTAGGAAGATACGAGTGTGGTCTTCATGCTACCGAGGTCTGCTTGTGGACCGTGGTAGGAAGATATGTGTATGGTCTGCGTGCTACCGAGGTCTGCTTGTGGACCGTGGTAGGCAGATACGAGTATGGTCTTCATGCTATCGAGGTCTGCTTGTGGACCGCGGTAGGAAGATACGAGTGTGGTCTTCATGCTATCGTGGTCTGCTTGTGGACCGCGGTAGGAAGATACGAGTGTGGTCTTCATGCTACCGAGGTCTGCTTGTGGACCGTGGTAGGAAGATATGCGTATGGTCTGCGTGCTACCGAGGTTTGCTTGTGGACCGCGGTAGGCAGATACGAGTATGGTCTTCATGCTACCGAGGTCTGTTTGTGGACCGCGTAGGAAGATACGGGTGTGGTCTTCATGCTACCATGGTCAGCTTGTAGACCGCGGTAGGAAGATACGAGTGTGGTTTTCATGCTACCGAGGTCTTCTTGTGGACCGTGGTAGGAAGATATGCGTATGGTCTGCGTGCTACTGAGGTCTACTTGTGGGCCGCAGTAGGCAGATACGAGTATGGTCTTCATGCTACCGAGGTCTGCTTGTTGACCGTGGTAGGAAGATCTGCCGAGGTCAATGTTTGACCTATGCCTGATCGTGATCGGCTCTGCCGGAAGAAAGGATAAGAAAGACAATTGCTGTGAGTTGACTGAACCATATTGCACTGCTTTGTATTAAAAGAAAGTAGGCGGATGCCCCTCAGGGGGTCCGATGTACAACTGAAACTACTAACAAAAATTAAAAAACTCATACTTCGGCCGAGAATGAGTGGCCGATCAACAAAAATTAAAAAATTTTACTGATAATATTTTCGGAGGTTGGTGGCATGCCAAGTCCTCGGAATTTCTTCACCATCTAGGGTGGTCAGCTTGTACGAGCCCGATCGTCCAATCCAGAGCACGCGGTATGGTCCTTCCCAGTTTTTGGCCATCTTCCCTTGATTGGTGGGGTCGGAGACCGCTGTTTTTCTAAGGACAAGATCTCCGACCTTAAATTGTTTTGGCCGGACCGTCTTGTCATAGTGACGTGCAGTCGTCTGCTGGTAACTGGCTATTTGAAATGCTACTGACTCCCATACATCTTCGAGGTTGTCTAAGTTAGTCTGGAGGTCTTCGGAGTTGGTGTGCTCGTTGAAGTTCAGCATCCGGAAGGTTGGATGGAAGACTTCGATGGGGACGATCGCCTCCATGCCGAAGGCAAGCATGAAGGGCGTCTTCCCCGTGGGTGTTCGACTGGTCGTCCTATATGACCAAACGATACTTGGTAGCATATCCACCCACTTTTCTTTCTGGTTGGCTACCATCTTCTTCAGACCGTACAATATTGTTTTATTGGTGGCCTCTGTCTAACCGCTTGTCTGTGGGTGGCCGACCGACCCAAACCTATGGTCTATTCAGAATTCTTTGCAAAAGTTTGCGAAGGATGCGCTAGTGAACTGAGTGCCGTTGTCTGTCACAAGAACCCTTGGCATGCCGAACCTGTACACAATTGAGTGTCTGAAGAATTATTCCACCTTGGATGTGTCGATCTTGGCCACTGCTTCAACTTTGATCCATTTAGTGAAGTAGTCGATGGCGACGATGACGTATTTCCGTTGATAAGTGGCTTGGGGGAAGGGCCCCATGATATCCATGCCCCATATGGCACAGGGGAGAGGATTTGTGATCGGCTGTAGAGGAGTGGCCGGAGCGTGTGGTACGGGTGCATAGAACTGGCACTTGTCACACCTACGGACCAGCTCAATGCAGTCATCATGCATTCTCGGCCAATGGTAATCCTGGTGGAGGATCTTTTGGAAAAACGATCGTCCACCTTGGTGCCGGCCGCAAATGCCTTCATGTACTTCTTTCATAACATGCTCGGCCTCGTTCCTAAGCAGTGGTAGGGTATAAGATCTCTTGTATAGTACATCGTTGTGAATGGAGTATTGTCGTGACTTGGCTTGGATGCGGCGAGCATCATTCCTGTCAGTCGGGAGGGCGCCCGAACGGAGGTATTGGTAGATGTCGTCATACCAACTGGATACAATCCGACGGGGTCAACGACTTCAACAGAGTTGCTGGCGTGGTCCAAGAATTCCACGTATACGGCCGAGTCCATCGCATGGATGTCTTCTAGGGATAGTCTTGATATCTCGTCTGCTTCGGTGTTCTCTTCCCGACCGACGTATTGCAGTTCAACACTTTTGAAGGTCGTGATGGCCGAGTTCACCTTCTCGAGGTACTTCTGCATCTCGGGCTGTCTGGCCTCGTAGTCACCCTGTACTTGGCGGATGACCAACTGCGAGTCACCTTGTATCAATAGCCGATGGATGGCTAGGCTTTTTGCCAGTCTGAGTCCGGCCAGTAGGGCCTCATACTCGGCCTCGTTGTTCGTTGCGCGGAATCCGAACCTTATGGCCGACTGTATTTTGAACCCTTCCCGACGTGTCAGAATTACTCTTGTCCCTGCGTGGCCGTCCATGGAGGAGCCGTCCACGTTCAGGGTCCATGTGGCCTCAGCTTGTTCTTGGGTCTGTACAGCCCGAGGTTTAGCGAAGTCTTCATCTAGTAAGGTGCTTTCGACGATAAAGTCCGCCAAGGCCTGCGCTTTGATGGCTGTACTGGGGATGTACTTTATGTCAAACTCACCGAGCTCTACCGACCAATTGATGAGTTGACCGGATATATCTGGCTTCGACAATACTTTCTTTAGTGGTGCGTTTGTCAGCACCGAGATGGGATATGCCTGGAAGTATGGTCGGAGCTTCCGCGCGGCTATGACCAAGGCAAGCGCAAGTTTTTCAATCGGCTTGTACCTAGTCTCGGCATCGAGCAATACTTTGCTAACGTAGTAGATTGGCCATTGGATCTTGTCGTCGTCCTTCAGCAGTACGCACTGACTGCCTGGTCGGAGACTCCGAGGTATAGCTGTAACTCATCCCCCGGGTTTGGCTTCACCAGCAGAGGTGGTGATGATAAGTATGCCTTGAGGTCTTCGAAGGCCCTCTGGCACTCTCCAGTCCACTCAAACTTCCCGGCACCCTTCAGCGTTTTGAAGAACGGGAGGCAACGCTCGGCCGACTTAGACATGAAACGGCCGAGTGTGGCTATTCGGCCATTCAGCTCCTGTACTTGTTTGCCCCTTGTTGGCACAGCCATGTCCATGATGGCCATGATCTTTGAAGGGTTGGCTTCAATGCCCCTCTGTGAGACCATGAATCCTAAGAATTTTCCTGATCCAACGTCGAAGGCACACTTTGTCGGGTTGAGATTCATGCTGTGTCTTCGGAGGACCTGGAATGCTTCGGCGAGGTCGGCCATGTGATGGTCAGCTCGCTGGCTCTTAACAAGGAAGTTATCGACATATACTTCCATGTTTCTGCCAATCTGACATCTGAAGACCTTGTTCACTAGTCTCTGGTAGGTGGCTCCTGCGTTTTTGAGGCCAAAAGGCATGACCGTGTAGCAGAAGAGCCCCTGATTGGTGACGAAGGAAGTGCACTCCTCGTCAGCCCTTCGCATCTTTATTTGATTGTAGCTGGAGTATGCGTCGAGGAAGCTGAGCAGCTCATGCCCGGCTATAGCATCTATCAGCTGGTCGATGCGTGGCAGTAGATAGCTGTCCTTTGGACATGCTTTGTTGAGATCGGTGAAGTCTATGCAAATCCGCCACTTGCCGTTAGACTTGGGCACCATAACAACGTTGGCCAGCCAGTCGGGGTAATCGACCTCCCGTATGAAGCCGGCTGTCAGTAGTTTCTGCACCTCCTCGTCTATGACAGACTTCCGGGCGGGTGCAAAACTTCTCTTCTTTTGCCGCACAGGTCGATGCTGAGGGTTGACCGCGAGGTTGTGCTCGATCACGTCTCGAGGAATCCTTGGCATCTCCGAGGCCGACCATGCAAAAACATCGAGGTTTTGCCTCAAAAATTCGATCAATTGTTCCCTTTGTTCCTCGGGCAGCAGGGAGCCGACTTGGAATGTCTTCTCGGGTTGATCGTCCGCGATCGGAATTTACAGAAGTTCCTCTGTAGGCTCTCCTCTACTCGGAGAGACATTTTTTTGAACATCTACCATGTTCACTTGTGCGGTTTTCAAAGCTCGCTGACTGTTCTTGAGCTCGGTGGTGTACCATCTCAGCGAAGTGTCCTGGTCCGTTCGGCATTCTCCGACTCCGTCCTCGGTCGAGAATTTCATCACCAGATAGTACGTGGACATGCACGCCTTCAACTTGTTGAGCGAAGGGCGGCCGATGATTACATTGTGTGCGGATGGCCGATCGACCACCATGAATTCGACCATCACCCTCCGCTATTTGGGCTTCTGGCCGAGAATGACAGGCAATTGGATGCCTCCCTTCACCGTGACGGGGTCTCCGGAGAAGCTGATGAGGTCGAAGGTGATGGGCTGGAGCTGGTCGTCCGTCAGCTGCATCCTTTGGTAGGCATGATAGAATATAATGTCTACTGAGCTCCCGGTGTCTACCAAGAACTTTGCGACGTCGCAGTGTCCGATCCCGACCGTAAAGACAATGGCATCCTCGTGAAGGACTGCGATGTTGACAAGATCTTCGTCGCTGAAAGTGATAACCTGTCACACCCCAACTCCGCACTATTCAGCATGGTGTGATGAACCACTAAATAACCAACGGTTCAACCAGGATCTCAAATAGGCTATCCCCGCGTTATCCAAACTTACACGCATCCACAATCATAATCAGAGTAAATACATAATAGCAGAAATCTCATAAATAAATGAACTAAGAACTAAGATGATATCAAAAATTTAATAGCAAATTATTCTGTTTCCAACTGAGACATAAATATTTAAATATCAAATACAAGTCTTTATAAATCCAGTGAAAGAAACATATAAAATATCTAATCAAATACACACGAGTTGCACTCGCAAGAGGAGTCGTGTGTATCATCTTCAGCTCCAGCGTCCATTGCTGCTATATTGTCGTACGTAGACGCGTTCATATAATCTTCAACTGTGTAACCTGCATCATCAACTAAAAATATTCGACGTCGAGGGGTGAGCACACAACACGGCTCAGTGAATAGCCAAAACAATGCAACATTACATATGCATGCAAAGAAAAATCAATTTATATCTTGGGTCTGGTATATAAGTTTGCAGTATGCTATAGAAAGGTTCAGGTAGCCAAAGGTCGCATTTATTGACTCCGCCTCTATACACGAGTGTGTGACGTTACCCGAAGATCATGTTTATCGTCAACTCACATGCACCCAATCATGAACAATATATAACAAAGGTTACGTTTATTGCTATATAGTGCCATACCAACACGTAAGCCACTGTTAGCGAGGGCTGCAAACTGGGGACGCAACTAACCAATCCTAATGCCAAACAGTGTATCCAAGGCCTCACCCCAGCATCCCTCAGAATGTCCATAGAGATAGAGCTAAGGTCCCCCGGTAGAGTCAGAGACTACAAGGACCGAGACCATCTCCCCTGATACTCTACGACATAATAGTTTTGCTAAAGTAATGGCGATACGACGATGCCAATGCACAAGACTTGAGTTGGAGATAGAGCTAAAGTGCTGAGACCCGCCAAAGGTTAACGTTTATTGACGTTCTCATCATACCTCCCCTCATACTCGCTCGCATCAAGCACATCAACCACACACATACAAGCACATGCCTATTCCTATCATCATCATCATCATCATGTTATAAACAATAAAATAAATATGCATGAACAAGTAATAGAAATATTGGATGGCATGCTGTATGCACATTACAAACATATTCGCATAGAATCAAGCATGGCATAGGACTCAAGAAATAGAAAACAGTTTATTATTAACCAATTTAGTTTGGGGTTAAGGTTCCTCACCTTAGCTTGCTAAAAGATACTTTTCCAAGTTTTAAAATCACCTTTATACTGTTATTATATTGCTAGAAGACCTAACAAAGTCGATAGAATTTAATTAGAATTAATTCGGAATTTAAAAACCATTCTGTCAACTGAGGGTCGATGCTAGGGTCGATGGGTCTATCGACCCTACCCTCTTTCTGGACTTCCCGAATGCTGAGGGTCGATGGTCGTAAACACCTAGGGTCGGATGGTCTATCGACCCTCGGTGCGACCCTCGGTGCACTCTGGTCCAATTTCCACTTTTAATCCATTCTTCGTGTTTAGGGTCCTATGTCTTGCTTCCTACATTCACTCAACATTCATTCCATGGTCTAGAACCATGTATAAACCATCTAAATAGTTTTCGTGCATCCTCCTATGGTTTTCCATGAAAACCTAACCATTGATGGATGGTTTGGGTTTCTCCGAGATCACTCTCTCTTCAATAATTATCCTAAGGTCTGTAGAAACTCATGGAATTAGTATCCATACCTGAGAAGATTACTTTTCCTCTGAAATTCTCTTCCTTTTTGCTAGGTTCTCTTCCTTGCCTCTCTTCTTCCTCTTTTCCTTCTCCTCTCTTTCTCTCAATTCAATTAGGGTTGTGAAAGGAGTAAAAGTGGCTTAGGGACGTCCTTTAAATAGACTAGGAACATCCTAAAATATGCCCCTTTGAGATTAGGAAGGAATCCAATCGAAAATCTCGAAGTTTCCTATTTTCAATTTTCGGCAGGATCCGAGGGTCGATGGGAGGGTCGATGATCCCGTCGACCCTAGGGTCTTAAGCTGTCCGACCCTCCCTTCAAAACTGAGAGTCTGACTTTCTGTTTTGGGAGGTCCGACCCTACTTAGCTGGGTGTGCGACCCTCCTTAAAAATAAAGTGTTTTTATGTCGATTTGATACCTGGGATCTCGATCTCCTTCATGCCCTTGGTCCATTTGACTCGACCATGATGGGTAAACCTGGTTCAAGGTGGTAAGACCGGCTTAGATTGGCACGGGTCTTACAACTCCCCCCAACTTATAAAAATTTCGTCCTCGAAATTGTACGCACCTTCTGAATCAAATAAGTGTGGGTATTGTTTCCGCATAGTATTTTCTTCTTCCCATGTAATTTCTTCCATGTCTCTACTTTTCCAAGTGACCTTAACATAGTAGATATCTCTGTTGCATAGACGTTGAACCTTTCGACTAGTGATTTCTGTTGGTGTTACTTCGAATGTCAAATCATTAGTCAATTTCGGCAAATTTACTGTCAACACATGCGTTGGGTCTTTGACATAGTTCTTCAATAGGGAAATGTGAAATACGTCATGCACACTTGACATAGATGGTGGTAGTGCTAACTGATAAGCCACTTTTCCACGCTTAGCAAGAATTTCATATGGTCCGACATATCTTGGACTTAGTTTTCCTTTCTGTCCGAACCTCTTCAATCCTCACATAGGCGATACCTTCAGAAATACTTTATCACCAACGGCGAACTCTAGATCCCTTCGTCGAGTATCTGCTATTGCTTCTGACGGTTCTGAGCTGTTCTTACTCTTTCCTTGATGATGTTGACCACTCGACAAGTCTCTTCAACAAATTCTTGTCCAACAATACTACGTTCTCCAACTTCATTCCAAAACAAGGGAGTTCGACACTTCCTGCCATACAGTGCTTCATAAGGTGACATCTGTATAGTAGCCTGATACCTATTATTGTAAGCGAACTCGATCAATGGTAAATTTTCGTCCCATGATCTTTTGAAATCAATCACACATGCTCGTAGCATATCTTCTAGAATCTGGATTGTACGTTCTGACTGTCCATCTGTCTGTGGGTGAAATGCAGTACTAAACTTCAATGTCGTACCCATAGCCTTTTGCAGTCCTTCCCAAAATTGAAGTAAATCGTGGATCTCTATTGGACACAATGCTTTCTGGAACACCATGTAACCGAACAATATTATCCACATACTACTTTGCTAACCTTTCTAGTGTATATTGGGGTCGTATCGATATGAAGCGAGCTGTTTAAGTCAGACGGTCTACAATCACCCAAACTGCGTCAACTACTCGAGGAGTCAATGGTAGTCCTGTGACGAAGTCCATAGTGATGCAGTCCCATTTCCATGCTGGTTCTGGTAATGGTTGTAACAGTCCTGCGGGTGTTTGTCGTTCAGCTTTTACTTTCTGACAATTTAGGCATTGAGACATGAACTTAGCTACATCTGCTTTCATTCCCCTCCACCAATATAATTTCTTCAGATCATGATACATTTTTGTACTTCCAGGATGTATCGAATAGATGGTGGTATGGGCTTCTTTCATCAGTCGGTGTTTAATGTCCATACTTTCTGTTTCAGGTACACATATTCTCCCTTTATATTTCAGTACCTTTTCATCATCCAAGGTGAACTCAGGGTTGGTCCTACCTTTCTCAATATCTTCTTGTACTATTCTCAGATAAGGATCTGATTTGATAACTGTCTTCACTTCGTCCACTATATCCGGTATAATCTTCAATGCCGTGAACATATTCGAGAACCGATGAATAAACCCATGGTTGGCTGATTCATCTGTTGTATCTATCACATACTGCTCGTTGCCGTGATTGAACACCATTCCGTTGGTACACATTGCTGCAGTCGTGCTAACTTCTCCTTGAGATTTTATCATTGTTTTTCTGCTCAATTCATCCGCTACCATGTTCGATTTTCCCGGATGATACTGGATATCACAATCATAGTCTTTCAATAGTTCCAGCCATCTCCTTTGTCTCATATTCAACTCCTTCTGATTAAATAGATAAGTAAGACTTTTATGGTCCGACTTAATTTGAAATTTCTCCCCGTATAGGTAATGTCTCCATATCTTGACCGCATGTACTACTGCCGCTAACTCCAAATCATGAGTGGGGTAATTTTTCTCATGTACCTTTAACTATCTTGAAGCATAAGCAATCACTTGCTCTACTTTCATGAGCACACATCCTAATCCCAATCCCGATGCATCAGTGTATAAGGTAAATGTCTGTCCTCGAACGGGAATGGTCAGAATCGGGGCGGATATCAATCTGGCCTTCAATGTCTAGAAGCTCTTCTCACATTTGTCGGTCCACACAAACTTCTCACCTTTCTTGGTCAAATTGGTGAGAGCTACGGCAATCTGAGAATAGTCTTCTACGAATCTCCGATAATAACCAGCTAGACCCAGAAAACTTCTAATTTCTGAAACGCTCTTTGGTGCTTCCCACTTCACAATAGCCTCGATTTTGCTGGGGTCCACTTTGATTCCTTCTGCGGATACCACGTGGCCTAGGAATGTGACTTCACTTAGCCAAAACTCACACTTAGAAAATTTGGCATATAGCTTCTCTTTCCTTAACCGCTGTAAGGCTGCGTTTAGGTTCTTGATATGGGTTTCCTTGTCCTTGGAGTATACCAATATATCATCAATAAATACTATCACCGACGTATCCAACATATCGTGGAAAACTCGGTTCATAAGTTTCATGAACGTTGCCGGTGCATTAGTTAATCCGAATGACATTACTAAGAATTCATAATGTCCGTATCTTGTCCTGAAAGCTGTCTTCGGAATGTCACCTTCTTTAATCTTCAGCTGATGATAGCCCGATCGAAGATCGATCTTTGAAAATACTTTTGCTCCTTGTAACTGATCGAACAAGTCATCGATCCTGGGTAGTGGATATCGATTCTTGATTGTCAGTTTGTTCAACTCCCGATAGTCGATACACAATCGAACGCTACCATCCTTCTTTTTTCACGAACAGTACCAGTGCTCCCCATGGAGATATACTAGGTCGAATATAACCGTTGTCTAGCAGCTCTTGTAGTTGCACTTTTAATTCCTTCAGTTCAGTAGGAGCCATTCTATAAGGTGCCTTTGATACTGGTGCGGCTCCAGGTATCAGGTCTATTACAAACTCTGTGGCACGGTCGGGTGGTAATCCGGGTAGTTCCTCCGAAAATACATCAGGGTAATCCTGTACGACATCGATATCTTCCATTCGTGGTGCTTCCTTGGTTAGGTCGACCACTGATACTAGATACCCGACTGCTCCCTTCTCAAGGCACTTCTTAGCCTTTAATGCTGAAAGTATGAGCTTGCGTCTCCGGAGAAGTTTGGTTCCCAAGAAACTGAATTCTGCCCCTTCTTTGTCTTTGAATGTTAGCTTCTTTTCGGCGCATAACAAATTTGCAGAATGCCGAGCTAACCAGTCCATTCCCAAGATGACATCAAAGTCTGCCATCTCAAGTTGTATCAAGGTTGCATCTAAGGTCTGCTCTCCAATGAGAACTGGACATGGTCCATAACCCTTTTCTAGTTCCACTTCTAACCCCATCGGTGACCGTATAAGTAATTTGTAGTTTAATGTCTTGATGGGTAAGTTTATCTTCTTTCCAAATGACATGACACAGATATAAATGAATGAGTAGCTCCGGAATCGAAGAGTACTCTGGCGGGTACGCCATTTATAGGTACAATACCTGTGATTTATGCTTACTTAGTCTACATGCTCATTCAATGTAATTATAACTTTAAGAGTTTCAGTCATACCTGTGACCATATCGGGTGATGCGACCGCATCTTCGGACGTAACAACATATACCCGTCCCTGATGGAATTGCTTCTTGGGCTTTGGGCACTCTCTTGCCATATGTCCGGGTTGGTTGCAGTTGAAACACTTCGGGGCTTCAGAATTTGTCTTTGGCTGAGGTTGAGCTGCGGAAGTAGTCTTGGTTGCAGCATTAAAATTCTGAGGATGGAAGGGCTTATACGTCCTGTTATTGCCTTCGTTATACGAATTCCCAGCTGGCCTTTTTATGCCTTTGTTTTGAGTGAAATAACTCTCTTTCTGGCTCGATTCAATCACTCGAGCGATCTGGACAGCTTCATTATATATTGTCTTTTCTAATCCCAGAACATGTTCCCCGATGCTTCCTCTCCGGTCCCGTGACAAACCTACGGGTTTTGGTTTCTTCCTCTTGCATACTCGGTGGTGCGAAGAAAAACAGCTCTTCATAACGCTGTTGGTGACGCATCCACCGACATCCGTCCCCGATAAAGACTCGGGAACTCCTTCTCCATCGAATCCTTGAAGCTTCGTGGAAAATATTTCTCGAAGAAAGCTTCTTTATATATAGCCCAAGTCGGTAGGGGCGTGCTTAGTCAATAGATAGGCCCTGGTCGATTTCCACCAATGATGTGCGTCGCCTTTGAGCATGAAGGTGGCACACAATACTTTCTCCTCTTCAGTAATAGTCATCATAAGAAAATTTCTTTCCATCTCGTCTATCCAGTGTGCTGGCCATAATGGATCAGACGGTTTGCCATTAAATTCCTTGGGCTTCATCTTCAAAAATCTCTCCACTAGTCGGGAGTGGCCTAGCTGATTCTGGTATGCCCCAAACATATGGGGTGGGTACTGATAGTTAGCCTGTGCTGCTTCCGGGACCTGCACTGGAATTGGTGCAGCCGTTTGTTGAGGTGTCTGTTGAGCTAGGTGGTTACCCACCGGTGCCGCACTAGCTTGCCCAGTGTGCATGGTTGCAGCCTGAGTGGCTTGAAACATAACTCCCATTGCAACCTACATTTGAGCTTGTGCGTGTTGCATCTGTTGCAGCTGCTGTGCCAGATTCATCACCACTGTTGCTAGCTCTGGTGGTGGAGGTGGCAAGTTTGTAGGGTTTATCGGTTCGGGATTTTCCGGTACATGGTTATTCTCTTGACTAGTCTCCTCCACGGGTGGTGGTGGTGGGACTGTGTTTCGGGTCTGTCGGGTCACTCTACGTCCAGACATATTTCCTTCTGAGATGGGTAGTGCCTGAAAATCATCAAAATTAGTGAGAAATCATTTATACTTCATGTAGGCACGCTAACCGATATAAAATTCAAAATCCCTAATTCATTCTGTAAAAAAAATACTGTCTTTTCTATGTAGGGTCGATGGTGAGGGTCGATGGTATGTCCGACCCTTGGTATCCAACCCTGGGAATGACCTATTCTTCCCGAGAGCTGAGGGTCGATGCGAGGGTCGATGGGTATCCGACCCTCAGTCCGACCCTTGATTTTCTGTCAGATTCCCGAGAGCCGAGGGTCAATTGGAGGGTCGATCCGAGGGTCGATGGTGTCAGTCGAAGTGTCCGACCCTCAGACCAAAAATCAGATTTTTAAGATCCGATTTTGGGTCATTTCTCACTATTCCTCCTCCGTTTCGACTCGTCTCTTCTCTCCGAGTTGCTACAGTGCTACTTCACTGTTGTGGATCATTCTTAGTCCGAGTTTCGACATCCACATCACCTCTACAGGTATACTTTCCCAACTTTACCTGTTTTTAGGTTTTTATTTCTAGGTTTCTGCTCATTTAACTTGTATTTTTCAAATTAAACTTTTTCCAACCGTAAAAATTCGATTTTTATTGGGGGCTTTTGTTATTGGTGTCTCGAGGAATGAAAGCCCTCAAAAATTTCTGAGTTTCATCGGTTGGTCATCGAGAAACTTGAAATTTTCTCTTTTTGCCCTAATTTGTCGACATTTTCGATTTTTCTTGAATTTCTTCAAATTGGACATCGTCAGTTAAAATTTCCTACTGCATGTGGGTTGTAGGATATGTTTTAACCTACGTAAGTTCTTGTGCCCACTTGTATGGTGAGAAATGGGACTTTATGGTCAACTTACGTCGTTATTAAATCAAATTTCGGATTTTTATCCTGCTAACTCCTTGTTTCTTTTCTCTTTCTTATTTTGCAGATACTATGGGCCGTACCAAAGTACCAAGATTGCGTGATCCACTTCGCTTCCGTTCGAATGAAGCCGAGGCACAGTATGCTGACTATGCCCGTAAGAAAGTGGAAGGGGGTCGCATGGTGAACTTGGCTGAGCTAGCCTTGTTCAATTTAGAGGGAGCATTTGGTGATATGGGGTGGCTCCCTGTCATCACATACGACGCGTGCACATGTCCAGACTTGGTGCGCCAGTTCTATTGTAATCTCCAGGTGGTGGGGAATTACAATGATGTTGAACACGGTCAGGAGTTGCGCATCACCAGCTACGTCAAGGGGGTGCACATCTCCTTTGATTATCGGCAACTGGCCGATCTGTTGGGCATTCCCTATGATGGCCCTATGGTGTACTGTGCGCCGGGAGAGCCACAGTTTGTTGAGATGGAGATGAGGGCAGAGATCGACAACCATTTGCTCCGTCCCGATATATGGTATATGAGAGCTTGCTACTTGCATCCAGCTCTACGGGTTTTCTACAAGATTATCCAGGATAATCTGATCCCGCAGAGTGGGCACTATGAGAGGGTGTCTCAGCTGACCCAGTTCTTGATCTACAGCATCTGCACTCGTCAGCCGGTCTGCCTTCCTTACATCATCATGCGGACGATGATTAGTGCCACATTGTCCGGTCATAGGGGTAATCTACCCTATGGACGCATGATTACAGTGTTACTGACCCGTCTGGGGGTGGATCTAGTAGATGAGAAGATCCAGGAGAAGACCTTCTCGTCGCCTCTAGATTGGGAGGCTATCTGCAAGATGGGGCTGCGAGATGCAGAGGTTAGCGATGAGGAGAGGAACGCGATGGTGCGCCCTCACACTCGGGTCGAGATGGCTGATGCTAAGGCTGGTGCTACTGCTGCTAGAGCTCGTGGGGATCCGGTCGAAGATGACGATCGCATGTATATGGATGTCGACGCGATACCACCGCCATCACCCACACATACGGCTGGAGTTGGTACATCTTCTGTGGCGGCTCCTGCACCTGAGGCCGGTCCTTCTCATCCACCTTCTGATATGATGGAGATATTGCGTGAGCTCAGGGATGCTCAGCGCAGATCTGATTTGAGGATGGATGAGCTGTTGGCCGCTCAGCACGCATCAGACGCTCGGATGGGAGAGCTCCTAGAGGTGCAACGTGCGACTGATCAGAGGATAGCCGGTCTCACAGCTAGTCTCTGGACGACCCAGACCCAGGTGGCCTGGTTGACTAGGGTCTATGCTGAGGACTATGACAGAGATCGTGAGGCCCCGCCTCCTCCTTCGCCTCCAGCTTCCTGAGTGTACTTTTATTTTTCCTTGTACTACAGAGTAACTGTCCGGGTTGTGGACTGTACTCTGCTTTAGCGATGTATATACGTTTTGTTTCTCTCACTCATTGTATGTAACCTGTTTTCCCTTTAATAGATGCAATATTCTCTTTTTAATTTGGTTTCAATCATCACTTGTGCTTACAGTGTGTTTGTATTAAAGCTTTTAATTTATCCTATCTCAGTTCACAATGGTCTTGAATGTGTGTCAGTTCGGCGGGCAAGGCCTGAGACGCTCTGATACCAAGTTGTCACACCCCAATTCTGCACTATTCAGAATGGTGTGATGAACCGCTAAATAACCAACGGTTCAACTAGGATCTCAAATAGGCTATCCCCGTGTTATCCAAACTTACACGCATCCACAATCATAATCAGAGTAAATACATAATAGCAGAAATCTCATAAATAAATGAACTGAGAACTAAGATGAAATCAATAATTTAATAGCAAATTATTCTGTTTCCAACTGAGACATAAATATTTAAATATCAAATACAAGTCTTTATAAATCCAATGAAAGAAACATATAAAATATCTAATCAAATACACACGAGTTGCACTCGCAAGAGGAGTCGTGTGTATCATCTTCAGCTCCAGCGTCCATTGCTGCTATATTCCCATACGCAGACGCGTTCATATAATCTTCAACTGTGTAACCTGCATCATCAACTAAAAATATTCGACGTCGAGGGGTGAGCACACAACACGGCTCAGTGAGTAGCCAAAACAATGCAACATTACATATGCATGCAAAGAAAAATCAATTTATATCTTTGGTCTGGTATATAAGTTTGCAGTATGCTATAGAAAGGTTGAGGTAGCCAAAGGTTGCGTTTATTGACTCCGCCTCTATACACGAGTGTGTGACGTGACCCGAAGATCAAGTTTATCGTCAACTCACATGCACCCAATCATGAACAATATATAACAAAGGTTACGTTTATTGCTATATAGTACCATACCAACACGTAAGCCCCTGTTGGCGAGGGCTGCAAACTGGGCTCGCAACTAACCAATCCTAATGCCAAACAGTGTATCCAAGGCCTCACCCCAGCATCCCTCAGAATGTCCATAGAAATAGAGCTAAGGCCCCCCGGTAGAGTCAGAGACTACAAGGACCGAGACCACCTCCCTTCATACTCTACGACAAAATAGTTCTGCTAAAGTAATAGTGATACGACGATGCCAATGCACAAGACTTGAGTTGGAGATAGAGCTAAAGTGCTGAGACACGCCAAAGGTTAACATTTATTGACGTTCTCATCACACCTCCCCTGATACTCGCTCGCATCAAGCACATCAACCACACACATACAAGCACATGCCTATTCCTATCATCATCATCATCATCATGTTATAAACAATAAAATAAATATGCATGAACAAGTAATAGAAATATTGGATGGCATGTTATATGCACATTACAAACATATTCGCATAGAATCAAGCATGGCATAGGACTCAAGAAATAGAAAACAGTTTATTATTAACCAATTTAGTTTGGGGTTAAGGTTCCTCACCTTAGCTTGCTAAAAGATACTTTTCCAAGCTTTAAAATCACCTTTATACTGTTATTATATTGCTAGAAGACCTAACAAAGTCGATAGAATTTAATTAGAATTAATTCAGAATTTAAAAACCATTCTGTCAACTAAGGGTCGATGCTAGGGTTGATGGGTCTATCGACCCTCCCCTCTTTCTGGACTTCCCGAATGCTGAGGGTCGATGGTCATAAACACCTAGGGTCGGATGGTCTATCGACCCTCGGTGCGACCCTCGGTGCACTCTGGTCCAATTTCCACTTTTAATCCATTCTTCATGTTTGGGGTCCTATGGCTTGCTTCCTACATTCACTCAACATTCATTCCATGGTCTAGAACCATGTATAAACCATCTAAATAGTTTTCGTGCATCCTCCTATGGTTTTCCATGAAAACCTAACCATGGATGGATGGTTTAGGTTTCTCCGAGATCACTCTCTCTTCAATAATTATCCTAAGGTCTGTAGAAACTCATGGAATTAGTATCCATACCTGAGAAGATTACTTTTCCTCTAAAATTCTCTTCCTTTTTGCTAGGTTCTCTTCCTTGCCTCTTTTCTTCCTCTTTTCCTTCTCCTCTCTTTCTCTCAATTCAATTAGGGTTGTGAAAGGAGTGAAAGTGGCTTAGGGACGTCCTTTAAATAGACTAGGAACATCCTAAAATAAGCCCCTTTGAGATTAGGAAGGAATCCAATCGAAAATCTCGAAGTTTCCTATTTTCTATTTTCGGCAGGATCCGAGGGTCGATGGGAGGGTCGATGATCCCGTCGACCCTAGGGTCTTAAGCTGTCCGACCCTCCCTTCAAAATTGAGGGTCTGACTTTCTGTTTTGGGAGGTCCGACCCTGCTTAGCTGGGTGTGCGACCCTCCCTTAAAATAAAGTATTTTTGGGTCGATTTGATACCTGGGATCTCAATCTCCTTCATGCCCTTGGTCCATTTGACTCGACCATGATGGGTAAACCTGGTTCAAGGTGGTAAGACCGGATTAGATTGACACGGGTCTTACATGACCTCTCCGGTCCGAGCTCTTTTTGATGGCCACTCTGTCTTGGCCACCAGACATGAGTAGGCCTTGGCCGACCTGTTGGAGGTGTTCCCGGCCACTGGTCCTCCTATGATGGTGAGGATTGACTTGCCCTCGGCTTGGGGTCCTTTGGTGATGGTATAGACCCCGCTGTCACCAGGGATGCGCAAGCCCATTACCGTGCGAGGTTGGTGCTTGGGCTGTGGACTGCCCACGAACCTCCGCTCGGCCTTTCTTCTCTTTGAAGCTGGATGGGACTTCCTTCTTCTTCTTCCTTGGCTTTCTTTGAGGACGGCTTCTGGTTCTGACCAGGACGGGATGGACCCGGACTGGATGTGCTATCGGCCTCCAAGTCTTTCTTTTACCGACACTCTCTCTTTTCTGGCTCCGGATGAGCTTTCTATTGACCCAAACTAGATGGCGCCAACCCATTGTCTAGGGGGAGCCGGCCCTCCATCAGGGTCTCTGTCATCCCTCCAAGATGTGTTTTGATTATCACCTGCGTCCACTTGGCAGTTGTTGGGTTGAGGGTTCCTCGGAGGTGGAGGGGGTAATCCCCGATCCCTCCGAGCGGGTGCAGGTCCTCGGTCCACGTTTCTGAACGAAGTTACCATAGTATCCTCGCCGGATGAGGTCCTCAATTTCTTCTTTGAGGTACTTGCACTCCTCCGTTTCATGGCCATAGTCGCGATGGAAGCGATAGTATCGGGAGCGATCTTTATTCCTCCCTTCGCCGAGTGGTTTCGGAGGATATCGGAGGTTCCGATCGTTCTTAATTACTTCATGAATCTCCGTCATCGAAGTGTTGAGCAGAGTATAATACTCAAACGTCTTGTAAGGATGCCGGTTGGTCTAATCCTTACCAGACTTCTGCTTCTTGAGGTCGACAGAGCTCGACGCTTGGTCTGCCGCCTAAGACCTCTTCTTGTCTGCAGGCTTGGGTTCGGCCTTCAGATTGTTCGCCGTGTTATTTTTCTGGGCCCTCGTCGTCTAGTCTGCAGACGCATACTTCTAGCATCTGGCGAGCAGGTCGTCCAAGTTCTTGGGTGGCATTTTGGCAAGGGACCAACAAAGCTCACGGTCTGCCACTCCAGCCTGCAGGCTGGACATGTGCACTGCGGGCTTGACGTCCTTGATCTCGAGCACCTCGGTGTTGAAGCGCTTGATGAAGTCCCGTAGGGACTCGTCCTTCTATTGCTTGACCGTCGACAGGTGGTAGGAAGTCTTCTTGCACACTCGGCTGGCTTGGAAGTGCGTCAAGAATTTGTTCGATAGTTGCTCGAATGATGTAATGCTCCTCGGCGGGAGATTGTTGAAAGAAGTGCGAGTGGCGCCCCTGAGCGTTGAAGGAAATGCCCTACAGATGAGGCTGTCGCTCAGTGGGTAGAATAGCGTTGTAGAGACGAACGCGTCCAGATGCTGCTCGGGGTCGGTATTCCCATGGTACGAGTCCAGAACTGGCATCTTGAAATTGTCAGGAGGAGGTACCCTCATGATCTCATCCGAGAGCGTAGTGATTGCAGCATAGGCTGTCCTCGGCAGAGCTACCCGGTTTTTCTCCACCTGCTGAAGCCGCGTGGTGAGCTCCAGTAAACGTCGCTCGACCTCGGACTGAGGTGTATCCGGAGGTGGCGGAACCGTTCCCGGTGTCTCTACATTAACCCGCTCCTAGCGGAGGGCATCGAGGAAGGACCTCGCGCCTCTCACCGGAGGTGGCGCTACTGGCTCCGGGTGTTGATTTGCCGGGGGATGCCGAGCGGCTGACCCGACCACACTCCGTCCAGGCGCTTGATCTCGCCTGTTGGGATTATTTGGCAAGGGCCTGGTAGAAGCTGTTCTCGCCGACCGTGGATGGGCAGCGGGCGGAACTTCAGGGGGCGGATTCATCGCCGGATGGTGATTATTTCCTCCTGCCGCCGACCCACTTTCTCGGGCACCCCTCAAGACTCTCGCTAGCTATTCGCTTTGTTGCCTCAGCTCGTCGAACTACTGACGAGTAACATACTGGGGGGGAGGTGGTGGCGTCGTCGTTGGCGTATAACTAGGGGTCGGTGCTGGTACCAGTGGTATCGGCGGTGCTATTGGTGCTGGTGCTGGTGCAGGCGTGGGCTCGCGGTTCGTCCTAGTCGTACATCTACTACTGCGAACCTGGACATGCACCGATGGCTCCGAAGGGGCATGGGATGCCTGTGCTCTAGTTATTCTGTGAGCCATTGAAATCAGAGTGGTCGTGTGTTAATTCTTCAAACTCAGTCAAAAGAGGCCCCATGGTGGGCGCCAAACTGTTACGGTTGGAAATTACCCGCCAATCCGTGCTCTGAGTTACCTGCAACCACAGAGATGAGATAAAGGAGTGGGGCGCCTAAGCCCCGGGTACACTCCGATGCCTAAGTCAGATTCCCAATGTAAGCAGTCAAGAGATAGTAGAAAGCTATCTCCAATTTAAAGAATGTGGGACGATGAAAGAGTTTGAGCGTACGAG
Source organism: Protea cynaroides (assembly GCA_028583415.1). NCBI lineage: Eukaryota > Viridiplantae > Streptophyta > Magnoliopsida > Proteales > Proteaceae > Protea > Protea cynaroides. Next base: position 43,794,519 of record CM053274.1, on the reverse strand, counting down.
AATGAGAGAGAGATACTATGAGCTAGCAATTTGTGCGTGAGAGATTACCTTGAGGGTTTGCCCTCTACTTATAGATTGGGAAGAAGCATGGAGGTACCAGGACTCAAGGAAGTAGATCTCCAATAGGATTGCCACGTGTCGCTCTGAGGGACACCTGGGTGGTAGACTCCGAGTAGGAGTAGGAGACCTTAGCCAAGGAAGCTATCTCGGTCAGCTCTGGGACTGACACATGTCAATGTGTGAGTAATCATGGACCGTGATAGTCGGCATCGTATCAGACTGGGAGAAGGACTCCTCAGAGGTAGCATAATCACATTAGGACTCTGATCATCGACAGGGAAACGTAGCCGGATAGGACTACGACTCCGAGAGTACTATAGATAATGGTAACCAGACGGCACAGGGCGAATGCGGCATGCTGAGCGCATGAGAGGCCGAAGGCAAGGTACCGAACACCTCAAAAGTCGAGTGTAAGACACTCCGAGCGGTCGGTTCCGAAGGTGAAACTTGACATGTGTAAGATTTTAAATGGATGGGATTTTTCCCACATAACAGGATCCTAGATGTAATGCTCATGATCAAGTTCAATTCCTCTACATAGGGTATATCTACGCCCCAGTGTTTGCATGTTGTGACTGATCGCTAATATAGTGTGCTAGGGGCAAGATTGAACGAAATAGACAATCTAACAGAATTAGAACTAGGTTGAATCTGGATTGCATCCACAATTTGACCATGCTTCCAAGGTCAAGGGAAGATTGACAAATTGATTGCAGAAAGTGACTTCTTAGATAAATCCTTCTTGAATCTTGAAAAATGAGGGAGCTGATGATTTCATGAATTTGGCTACATCCGTAACTAGGCCATGAGAATTTGCCCTCTCCCTAACGTAACAAAAGGATTTGAAGATAGAATTCTGTTGGAAGGCAATGTTATGGAGCCCAAAAGGTAAACAGATGGTGGTTTGTTCAACTCCTCTGAGTATGATTCACTGGAGAGCAAGAGGGGTTCCTTTCCTTATGGAGGGTAGACTGGGTATGACACTTGTCTACATGAACCATTGAATTTTTCTATGAAGGGCCAATGAGGGCAATGCTTTAGGGTTGCATCAGGTTGCCTATCCCCACTGAGATATTATGGGTTGCCCGTTGAGGCTTCATGGGTTTCTTTTCCTATTTGAGGTTTCTTTTATTCCCCTTTATTTTTTTTCATTTTTTTTGCAAACCCCATCTTGGGTTGAATAAAGAGTCCTAATATGGTGAGGATATTGCCAAAATTATGGTCCTATCCAATGGTCTGAAACCCTTAGGGAAGTCCGAACGGCATGACTTTCATGACAAATGGGTAGCCTTGCCCCACTATTTAAGTTGACACCTACATGCATTAATAGGTGGGTAGCTATTTGAATCATCACTAAAAGCGACCTTAGGAAAATACAGTCCCACACCAAAATTAAAAATGGTGTCGAATTATGTTTTCCTTTTTTGTAGATGTTCAGATGGAACACGTGTCTGAAGAAGCTACATCGAGATGCCGAATTAGTCATCGAGATGCCGAATTAGTTACGATCATATCTGGGCCTGAAACCTTTAAGTTTGTTGACAAGTATTGATGTTGAAGGTCTGGGAGGACTGATGTGAAACTGTCCACATGGGTCTACCATTGGGAGACTATTTGGTTGTTTATGTAGAATGAGCTTATCTTACCAAGAAGATCCCATTTTATTGGCATAAGAAATGAAGGGCTTATAGGAACCTTGGGGAGCCGTCGGATGTAATGAACAACAGATGAGAGTTCAAGCTAGATTCATAAATTTGTACATAAAATGATGACATGATCATGAGATTTATTACCATAAAAACTGATAATCAAAAGAAGGGCTTGTGATAGAGACTCCTTGGAAGGCCGCTAGATTGATAGACGAGAGAGAGTCTAATGCCGATGAGAAATCTTTCTCTGATGATGAAGAAGTGATGAGAACGTCTCCTGTAAAGGCGGGATGTAATTGGCGAAAATCAAAAGTCTGATCCAACATGCTGTGAATCTCGAAGAACGATCACACTTGCTATCAGGCTTTGATTGGAACTACCATCCTCTTGAAGTGAGAGGGATAATTGGCTTACTGTCGAGCTCCAATGCCATTCAACATCTTACTATTTTCTTTTCTTTTTTTCTTTTTTTTCCTCTTTTTTTTTTTTTGGATGTGGAGGCCACATAATGCAGTGCTTCGCTTGATCGCAAATTTGAATCTTGACTTTCAATATTGGATTTGAATCTTCTTCTTCCAAACATTTCCAATCAGATAGAACATCTTTTCCCAGTTAGTACTCTGATCTTTTGTAAACTTTATGAATATTTGTGACTGCTCATCTAGTATCTGATTTTATCTGAATGGTGAATCCGTATGCTGTCCTCTGGAAGTTAATCATCACTTTCTATTTAATGTGACTACCTCCCATTATTGATGTAGATAAAACATAGGCTTGAATTTTCTTTTTCATTCTTTTTTTTTTGTTTTTGTTCTTTTTTGGTATTCTTATAACCTCATTCTTGGATTTTGAGATTGATCATTCATCATTTATCTCTTGCTTGCAGATGATGTATTTTGTAAGAACTTCGAAATATTTATCATTTTGGTGGCACATCTGTCCTCCACTCATTTGTACTGACTAGCTGACCTGCTGATATGAACTGTTACTATCTAATGCTTTCCTTGGAATCTTTTCATAGGTAGAACAAATGGAAGCTTCTCCAATACATGTTTCTTGAAAGTACTCTTGTGTCTCCCAATTGATCATTTAAAGCTTTTCCAGATGGGTTGGACCTTTCTTTCTTAAGAGGCCAGGTGGCATAGAAGTTCAAGATGCGACTCATCGTGTCAATCATCTTTAGAGTCAGAATTGACTGTGCATGTAGAATAGGAGGATGTATGAAACTGGAAGGAAATGTATGGAAGAGACAAAGCACAGAGTTTGAAATCCCAAATGGGGTGATTTTCTTTTACTTACAGGATAGATTGGACTAGACTTGTCAACAAGCATATCAATCTTGGACCCAAACATGGATGACCTATCGAATACCGATAATAAAAAGTTGAAACAACTAGTTCGTCTAAGCGGCTCCAGTTGGGCATAACACCTTCGACGACCACCTTCAGTCTTTGTGAAAATAAATCTTCCTTCAGACCTCTAATAGTAGGACTCATCATGCCCCTCTATCAATATGTGCAAGATGCCTACCTTTCAGGGTTCCATACAATTCATACCTTTTTTTCTAGTTTGGGAACCATTCATAACCGGACTATTGTTTCTAAGCTCAAGGTTACTCTGGTTTATGCCCCAGTTTGGGGTTCAATGGATTTCTTCATTAGACCACTTCTAGTTGAGTTCATAATCATTCTAGCCTGTGCCCCAACTTGGGGATCAAGGGGTATCGCCATTGCACTACACCATTTTTAGTCCAAGATTAGACTAGTTTATGCCTCGGCTTGGGGGTTCATTGGATTTCTTCATTAGACCACTCTCAGTTTGGGTCCAAGGTCAATTTGGTTCGTGTCCCAGTTTAGGGCATAATGGCTTTCCTCATTAGACCGCACTCAATTTGGGTCCAAGGTCAATCTGGTTCATGACCAGCATAAGGCTCAATGACTTTCCTCATTGGACCACACCCAATTTAGGCTCAAGGTCAATCTGGTTCATTCCCAACTTAGGGCTCAAGGGCTTTCCTTATTGCACCACACTCAATTTGGGTTCAAGGTCAATTTGGTTCATGCCCAACTTAGGGCTCAAGGGCTTTCCTCATTGGACTACACTCAATTTTGGTCCAAGGTCAATTTGGTTCATGCCTAACTTAGGGCTCAAGGGCTTTCCTCATCGAACCATACCCAATTCAGGCCCAAGGTCAATTTGGTTCATGCCCCAGTTCAGGGGTCATTGGCTTTCCTCATTAGACCACACTCAATTTGGGTCCAAGTTTAATCGGGTTCATACCCCAGTTTATGGGTTAAGGGTTTCATCATTGGACCATTCCCTAGTCGTGATTCTGGTTTCTATCCTAGCCTAGGATACATTGGATCTCTTCTTTGGTTTGACCTACTGCTTGGAAAAATTTCATTCCTTCTCTTTGAATAATATGAAATATGAGGGCAACTCTTTGGATTCTGACATTTCCTTGGCCAATGGGGCAGAAATGCCCATGATGGGATATCACTATTATAGCTAAAGGTTCATGGTTTCTGATGACTCCAGAATCTGGAACTGATCTTACCGACAAGAAATGGGGAATGCTTCTCATTGACCATTCCTAACAAGCGATCCTAACTTGTAGCACTGGGCTATGATAGACATGGATCAGACTTTAATTGATAGGGCCAGAGGTGGATTTGGAATTGATCTCCAATTAATAGAGACAAGGATGACTTTAAACTGGTCTCTAATTGATAGAGATCAAGATTGACTTTGAATTGGTCTCTAATTAATAGAGATCAAGATTGACAGTCATGGACTGGGCTTAAATTTCTAGAGGCAAGGATTGCTTGAGTTGGGCTCCGATTGATAGAGGCCAAGGATTACAATGATGGATTGGACTCTAATTTCTAGAGATAATGGATTGATTGTGTAAGACTCATAGCGAATTAATTGGTCCTACCACCTTGTACCAGGTCTACCTATCATGGTCGAGCCAACTGGACCAAGTGTGTGAATAAACCACAAGACCAGGTATGAAGTTTAACTAAAAAAAAGTCAAATATGAGGGTAGGGTTACATGCCTAAACAGGTGTGACCGACCCTACCTCAAAAGAGTCCAACCCATGACTTTTTGGTTGTGGGGTTGCATGTTTTAAAAAATGTAGGGTCGACGGATTCTACGACCCTACATCCGACCCTACGGAAACAGTCAAAAACCAAAAATTAGGAAACCTTCCTAATCCGAAGGGGGTTCTTTCCTAAACTCATTAGGGCATATTTGGAGGGTTTTCCTCTATAAATAGGATGTCCCTTAGCCTATTTCATCTTTTTAGAACTCCAATTGAAAGTGAGAGAGAGAGAGAGAAGAGATGGAAGATAAAGAGAACTAAAGAAGAAGGCCAAGGAAGAGAGGATGTTTAGAGAAACCTCTGAATCTCAGTAAACCCAAGGTATGAACCTAAATCCCTACATGAATTGGGATCCTAGAAGAGTTTAAGAAGAACATAGGATTAGGAGAAACCCAAATCATCCATCCATGAACAAAGTTCCAAGGGAATCCATGGAGGAAATCATTATGGGCAATGGATAGTGTGTAAAAATTGTAGTTTTGAGCCATAGAACAATCATAGGAAGGACCATGATGGTATGCCAAAGGATTCCAACATGAAGGAATGGATTTAAGAGTGAAAGGTCGACCATAATACGTGTGGTCGCATGTAGGGTTGCATGATATCAGACCCTACGAGACCACATGATCGGCCACATGCCCTAGGGATGTTCCAGGGAGGGTGTGGTGACATGTAGGGTTGAAGTATGTTTGACCCCACCTGCGACCCTACACCCTAGGGTCGCAGAAACTAAAACCCCAGGTGCTACCCTACCCTGCGACCCTACACCCTGTGGTCGCAGAACTGAGACCCCAAGTGCTACCCCACTTGCGACCCCTTAGCTTCTGTTAGTCTAAACATATTATAATTAATTCTAATTAAAATCTATCAACTTGTTAGGTCTTTCCAGTGATTTAAAAGTGAATTATAAAGCTTGAACGAGGATCTACTAGAAATCAAAGGTGAGGGAACAAGACCTAAACTAATTGGCTAATAATAAACTATTTTTGTTTATTAAGTCCAATGCCATGAATGATTCTATGCTTGTATGCGTGTATTGTGCATTTTACATGTCATCCAATATTCCTACTATTAATGTTCATGCATATTTAATTCCATTTATTTATAACATGATGATGATGATGATGCTAGGGATAGGCATGTTAATGTATGTGTGTAGTTAGTGTATTTGATGCGAGTGGAGCATCAGGGGGAGGACGGGACACTGTGGTTCATCATGGTCACCAGACTCTAGCTCTATCTCTACTCATGTCTTGTCCACTGACATCGTCATATCGCCATTACTTTAGCAGAACTATTACGGCGTAGGGCATCAGGGTCGGCGGTCTCAGACTGTGCAGTCTCTGACTCTGCGGGGGGGGCTTAGCTCTATTCGTCACACCCCAATTCTGCACCATTCAGAACGGTGTGATGAACCGTTAATAAACCAATGGTTCAACCAGGATCTCTAATAGGCTATGTCCATTAAAAATAAAACCATGCATATCCACAATCATAATCAGAATAAATATTCAATAGTAGAAGTCTTATAGTAATTGAACTGAAGAATCTAATTGTAATAATCATAAATAAAGTATCAAATTATGTTGTATCAACTGAGACATAAGTAAATAAAATATCAATTACATTTCCTTAATAAATTAAAATGAAAAATCTAATCAAATACGCATGAGTTGCACTCGCATGAGGAGTCATGCGTATCCACTAAGTCTTCGGCTTCCATTACAGCAACATACGCGTACACCGAAGCGCTCATATAATCTTCAACAGTGGTACCTACATCCTTTACTAAAAATATTCGACATCGAGAGGGTGAACACACATCAAGGCTCAGTGAGCAAACAAAACAATGCAACAAACATATGCATGCATTCAATTCATATCTTTGGTCTGGTAAATAAGTTTGCAATGTGCTATAGAAAGGAAAGGTGGTCGTCGCACCTCTATACACGAGTGTCTGAAGCCGCCCAAATAACCCGATTACTCGTAGTCCCACATGGACCCATCATGGAAAAGAGATAGAGCTAAAGTGCTGAGGCCCAGCCTAGGACACTTCCCCTGATACTCTACCCATACCAACACGTAAGCCCCAGCTGGCGAGGGCTAACAAACTGGGCTCGCAACTAACCAATCCTAATGCCAATCAGTGTATCCACGGCCTCACCCCAGCATCTCTCAATACGTCCATAGAGATAGGGCTAAGGCCCCCTGGCAGAGTCAGAGACTACACAATTCGAGTCCACCTCCCCTCATACACTACGACGTAATAGTTCTGCTAAGGTAATGGCGATACGACGATGTCAGTGGACAAGACATGAGTTAGAGATAGAGCTAGAGTGCTGAGGCCCGGCCTATGACACCCCCCCTGACACTCGCTCGCATCAAGCACACCAACCACACACATACATTCACATGCCTATTCCTATCATCATCATCATCATGTTATAAACAACAATTTAAATATGCATGAACAGTAATAATAGAAATATTGGATGACTTGTTGAATGCACATAGCAAGCATACACGCATAGAATCAATCATGGCATTGGACTCAAGAAATAAAAATAGTTTATTATAAAACAATTAGTTTAGGTCTTGTTCCCTCACCTTTGCTTGATCGTAGATCCTCTTTCAAGCTTTAAGAATCAACTAAATACCAATATTATATCACTAGAAGACGTAACCAAGTCGATAGAATTTAGTTAGAATTAATTCTGATTTTAAAAAGCATGCTGTCAACTGGGGGTCGATGCTAGGGTCGGAGGTTTCATCGACCCTGGATGCTACCACCCAGATTCTGGACTTCCCGAATACTAGGGGTCGATTGTTAGGGTCTGGTAGGGTCGATTGGCCATCGACCCCCATGCGACCCCCTGTGGGTTTAGTCAAATTTTCATCCTACAGTCCATTCCTTCATGTTTGGGGTCCTATGGCTTGCTTCTACAATCCATTCCACACATGTTCTATGGTCTAGAACCGTAGTTCATTCACCTATATGGTTTTTATGATCTTCCCCATGGTTTTCCATGAAAACCTAACCATGGATGAATGATTTGGATTTCTCTTAGATCATTCCCTCTTCACTATCTATTCTAAGGTCTGTAGATTTACATGGAGATAGTATCCATACCTGAGAATTAGGCTGGTTTCTCTGAAGCCTTTTCTTTGATCCTCTTCTCTACTTTCCTTCTCTTCTCTTTCTCTTCTCCTTCTCTTATCTTTCTCTCAATCCAATTAGGGTTCTAAAAGGAGTGAAAGAGGCTTAGGGACATCCTATTTATAGAGTAGAAACTCCCAAAATAAGTCCCATTGAGATTAGGAATGAATCCCATTGAAATTTGGAAAGTTTTTAATTCACAGTTTCTGTCGGCAGACTGGGGGTCGATGAGGGGGTCGGAGATCCCGTCGACCCCTGGTTCTAAAATGCCCGATCCCCGGTTAAAAACTCATGGTCTAACTTTTACACTGGGGGGTCCGACCTTGCCTTGCTAGGTATGCGACCCTACCCCTTATTTTAGTATTTTTAGGTCAGTTTAATACATGGCATCGCGATCTCCCTCACGCACTTGATCCATTTGGCTCGACCATGATGGGTAGACCTGGTTCAAGGTGGTAAGACTGGATTAATTTGATACGGGTCTTACAACTCCCCCCTACTTATAAAAATTTTGTCCTCGAAATTGTACATACCTTTCGAGTCAAATAAATGAGGATATTGCTTTCGCATAGCATTCTCTTCTTTCCATGTAATTTCTTCCATATCTCTACTTCTCTAGGTGACCTTAACATAATAGATATCATGGTTGCGTAGTCGTTGAACCTTTCGGCTGGTGATTTCAGTTGGTGTTACTTTAAATGTCAAATCATCAGTCAAATCAGGTAAATCTACTGTCAGAACGTGCGTTGGATCCTTAACATACTTCTTCAATAAGAAAAGATGAAATAAGTCATGCACACTTGACATAGATGGTGGTAGTGCTAACTGATACGCCACTTTTCCACCCTTAGTTAGAATCTCATATGGCCCGACATATCTTGGACTTAATTTCCCTTTCTGTTGGAACCGTTTCAATCCTTGCATAGGCGATACTTTTAAGAATACTTTATCACCCACGACGAATTCAAGGTCTCGGCATCGGGTATCTGCATATTGCTTCTGACGATTCTGAGCTGTTCTCACTCTTTCCTTGATAATGTCGACCACTCGACAAGTCCCTTCAACAAATTCTGGTCCAATAATACTATGTTCCCCAACTTCATTCCAAAACAAAGGACTTCAACACTTTCGACCATACAGTGCTTCATAGGGTGACATCTGTATAGTAGCCTGATAGCTATTGTTATAAGGGAACTCAATCAGTGGTAACTTTTCATCCCATGATCCTTTAAAATCAATTACACATGCTCGAAGCATATCTTCTAGGATATGAATTGTACGCTTTGACTGTCCATCTGTCTGCGGATGGAATGCGGTACTAAACTTCAATGTTGTACCCATAGCCTTTTGCAATCCTTCCCAAAACTTTGAAGTAAATCGTGGATCTCTATCGGACACAATGCTTTCAGGTAGACCGTGTAATCGCACAATGTTATCCACATTCAGCTTAGCTAACCTCTCCAGTGTATACTGAGGTCGTATAGGTATAAAGCGAGCTGTTTTAGTCAGGCGGTCCACAATCACCCAAACTACGTCAACTACTCGAGGAGTCAATGGTAATCCTGTGACGATCTCGAGGAGTCCATGGTAATCCTGTGACGAAGCCCATAGTGATGCAGTCCCATTTCCATGCTGGTTTCGGTAACGGCTGTAACAGTCCTGCCGATCTTTTTCGTTCAGCCTTGACTTTCTGACAATTTAGGCATTGAGACATGAACTTAACTACATCTGCTTTCATTCCTCTCCACCAATATAATTTCTTTAGGTCATGATACATTTTTGTACTTCCAGGATGTATCGAATAGATTGTGGTATGGGCTTCTTTCATCAATCGGTGTCTAATGTCCAAGCTTTCTGTTTTGGATACACATATTCTTCTTTTGTACTTCAGTACCTTTTCTTCGTCCAAGGTGAACTCAGGGTTAGTCCTACCTTTTTCGATGTCCTCTTGTACCGTTCTTAGGTAAGGGTCTGATTTGATAGCTGTCTTTACTTCATCAACTATATCCGGTATAATCTTTAATGCGGCGAACAAATTTGAAAACCGATGAATAAACCCTTGGTTGGCTGATCCATCTGGTGCATCTATCACAAACTGCTCATTACTGTGCTTGAATACCTTTCTAGTAGTACACATTGCGGCGGTTGTGCTAACCTCTCCCTGAGATTTTATCATTGCCTTTCTACTCAACGCATCGGCTACTACATTAGCTTTCCCCGGATGATACTGGATGTCACAATCATAGTTTTTCAATAGTTCCAGCCATCTTCTTTGTCTCATATTCAGCTCCTTCTGATTAAATAGATAAGTAAGACTTTTATGGTCTGATTTAATCTGAAACTTTTCCCCGTACAAATAATGTCTCCATATTATGACAGCATGTACTAGTGCCGCTAATTCCAAATCAAGAGTTTGATAGTTTTTCTCATGTGTCTTTAGTTATCTTGAGGCATAAGCAATTACTTGTTCTCCTTACATATGTACACATCCTAATCCCAGTCCTGACGCATCGGTATACAAGATAAATGGTTGTCCTGGAATTGGGATGGTCAAGATTAGAGCTGATATCAATCTAGCCTTCTAGGTTTGGAAACTCTTCTCGTATTTATCCATCCAAACATACTTCTCGCCCTTCTTAGTCAAACTGGTAAGAGGTACGGTAATTCGGGAATAGTCTTCCACAAATCGTCGATAATACCCAGCTAGACCCAAGAAACTTTTAATTTCTGCAATGCTCTTCAGTGCTTCCCACTTTACAATAGCCTCGATTTTGCTAGGATCTACTTTAATTCCTTCAGCAGATACTACATGGCCTAGAAATGCCACTTCCTTTAGCCAAAACACACACTTTGAAAATTTAACGTAGAGCTTCTCCTTCCGTAGTCGCTGTAGAGCGGCGTTTAGATTCTTAATATGAGTTTCCTCATCTTTGGAGTAGACCAATATATCATCAATGAATACAATAACCAACGTATCCAACATGTCATGGAAAACCCGGTTCATTAGTTCCATAAAAGTTGCTGGTGCATTTGTCAATCTAAAAGACATAACCAAGAATTCATAATGTCCATATCTGGTCCTAAATGTTGTCTTGGGGATATCACCGTCCTTAATCTTCATCTGATGGTAGCCTGACCGAAGATCGACCTTGGAGAACACTTTGGCACCTTGCAACTGATCGAATAGGTCATCGATCCTAGGCAATGGATACCAATTCTTGATTGTCAGTTTATTCAGTTCTCGGTAGTCTATACCCAAGCGAACGCTACCATCCTTTTTCTTTACGAATAATACTGGCGCTCCCCATGGTGATATACTAGGGCGAATGTAACCCTTGTCCAGCAGTTCTTGTAGTTGTACTTTCAATTCCTTCAGTTCGGTAGGAGCCATTCGATAAGGTCCTTTCGATACTGGTGCGGCTCTAGGTATAAGATCTATAACAAACTCTGTTGCTCGGTCGGGTGGTAATCCTGGTAGTTCTTCAGGAAATACGTCTGGAAAGTCATGCATGACATCAATATCTTCCATTCGTAGTGCTTCCTTGGTAAGGTCGACTACAGATACTAAATATCCAACTGCTCCTTTCTCAAGGCACTTCTTAGCCTTTATCGCAGAGAGTATGAGCTTTCGTTTCTGGGGAAGTTTGGTTCCCAAAAAACTGAACTTTGCTCCTTCCTTGTCTTTAATGTCAGCTTCTTTTTGGTACATAATAAGTTTACAGAATGCCGAACTAACCCGTTCATTCCCAAGATGATGTCAAAGATTACCATCTCAAGTTGGATTAAGGTTGCATCCAAGGTCTTTTCATCAATAAGAATTGGACATGGTCCATAACCTTTTTCTAACTCCACTTCTAATGCCATAGATGATCGTACAAGTAGTTTACAGTTTAAGGATTTAAGGGATAGATTTAACTTCTTTCCGAATGTCACAGATATAAAGAAATGAGTAGATCCTGAATCAAAGAGTACTCTGGTGGGACTGCCATTAATAGGTACGATACCTGTGATTTGTTTTGGTTTAATCTACATGCTCATACAGTGTAATACAACTAACTAAAAATTCAAGTCATACCTGTGACCACATCAGGCGATGCGGCAACATCCTCAGATGTAACCGTGTAAACTCGTCCTTGATGTTGCTGCTTCTTAGGTTTAGGACATTCCCTTGCCATATGTCCGACTTGGCTGCAGTTAAAACATATTATCCCTTTAGTAATTGGATTTTGTTGCTGATGAGCTACTGGAGTAGTCTTGGTTGCCACGGTAAAGCTTTGAGCATGGAAGGGTTTGAATGTCTTGTTATTCCCTCTGTTATAAGAATTTCCAGCTGGCCTTTTTATACCTCTATTTTGCATGAACTAATTCTCCTTCTGGCTCGATTCTATAACTCAAGCAATTTGTGCCCCTTCATTATAGATTTTCTTTTCAAGTCCCAAAACATGCTCGCGGATGCTTCCCCTAAGTCCCTTAACGAACCTTCGGGTCTTGGTGTTTTCCTCTTGCATACTGGTGGGTGCAAAGAAGAACATCTCTTCATAACGCTGTTGATATGCATCCATGGTCATCTGCCCCCGATATAAACTCAGGAACTCTCTTTCCATAGAATCTCTGAAACTTCTCGGAAAGTACTACTCAAAGAATGCTTCCTTATAGATATCCCAAGTCAGTTGGGCGTGCTTTGTTAATAAATAAGTCCTGGTAGACCTCCACCAATGGTATGCATCTCCTTTCAGCATAAAGGTGGCACACAACAATTTTTCTTCTTCATTTAATGTCATCATCATAAAGTTTCTTTCCATTTCGTCAACCCAGTGTGCCGGCCATAAAGGATCTGCTGGCTTGCCATTGAATTCTCTGGGCTTCAGTTTCAGAAAACGCTCCACCAGTCTGGAGTGGTCTAGTGGCTGCGGGACATACGCTCCATACATAGGTGGTTGGTATTGATATCCACCCTGAGCTATCTCAGGATTTTGTACTTGAGCCTGCATGATAGGAGTCTGAGGTACGTGGGGTACTGTGTTACTCCCCCCTGGTGCTGTGCTTGCCTGTCCTGCTGGCATTGGAGGTGTCTGTGAAGCTAGAGGAGTTATGCCTATGACAGCTTGTATAGTGGCTTGTGCCTGTTGCATTTGCTGCAACTGTTGGGCCAAGTTCATTACGACTGTGGCCAACTCTATAGGTAGAGCTGGCAGATTTGTAGGATTGGTCTGCCCATTTATGATGGATGGTACCGTGTTCATGTTCCCCTGTGTTTCCGGGTGTGTCTGGCTATTCTCGACCACTAGTAGTGGTGGTGGAATAGAGTTACGACTTTGTCTGGTTACTCTGCGTCCCGCCATTAATTAATCTGATAGTGGGATTGCCTGAAAATCATTGAACACGAGAGACAATCATTAAATACTTCATTCTCATATTTTAAAACCATTAACAATTGCAAATTTCAAAATTTTCAGATCATTCTATCAAAAATGCTATGTTTTCACTGCAGGGTCGATGGTGGGGTCGATGGGTGTCCGACCCTTAGTATGCGACCCTGGGAAATCACCCATTCTTCCTGAGAGCCGGGGGTCGATGGGGGGGTCGGAGGATGTCTGACCCAGGGTGCGACCCCTGGTTCTCTGTCAGATTCCCGAGAGCCGAGGGTCGATGCGGGGGTCGATGGGTGGGTCCGATTGTTTTAATCGAATTTTCCGACCCACAGACTAAAAATCAGATTTTTAAACTCCGATTCAAAGTCCATTTCCCATTCATTCTTCTCCGCTTCGACTCGACTCGTCCCTCTGAGTTGCTACAGTGGGGACTCCGCTCCGTAGGTGATTTGCACTCCTTGTTTCATCTCTACTCCTCCGCTACAGGTATATCTTCTACCTTTTCATGTTTTTAGGTTTCTTTACCTGGGTTTTTGCTCGTATATCACGTATTTTCCAAATTAAACTTTTTCCAACCGTAAAAATTAGATTTTTATTGGGGGCTTTTGTTGTTGGTGACTCGAGGAACGAAAGCCCTCAAAATATTTGAGTTTCATTGGTTGGTTATCGAGAAACTCGAAATTTATTCTTTTTACCCTAATTTTGTCGAGATTTCGAATTTCTTGAAATTTCTTCCAATTCAATCATATTAGCTAAAATTTCTGACTGTATGAGTCTCACAGGATAGTTTAGGATCTATGTAAGTCCTCCTGTCCACGTGTATGGGTGAAAAGTGAGGCTTTTGACCCATTTACGTCGTTATTATATCAAAATTTTGGACTTTTCCTCTCTACTAAGCCATTATTTGTTTTTCTTTCTTATTTGCATATACTATGGCTCGTACCAAGGTACCTAGGGTTCGCGACCATCTTCGCTTCCGTTCCAATGAAGCGGAGACGCAGTGTGCCCACTACGCCCGCAAGAAAGTAAAGGGAGGCCAGAAAGTGGACTTGGCTAGCTTGGCCTTGTTCAATGTGGAGGGGGCCTTTGGCGATATGGGATGGCACCCTGTCATCACCTATGACGCCTGTACCCATCCTGACTTGGTCCGCCAGTTCTACTGTAATCTTCAGGTGGTGGGAGATTACAATGATGTTGAGAGAGGTGGTGAGCTTCGGATCACCAGCTACATCATGGGGGTTGATTTTTCTTTCGATTATCGGTAGCTGGCCAACTTGTTGGGCATTTCCTATGATGGGCCCTTGGTATTCTTTGCCCTTGGAGAGCCCCAGTTCTTTTCATTACAGATGAGGGCTGAGATAGATCGTCAGCTCATCAGACCTGATCACTGGGAGATGAAAGTGAGTTATCTGCGTTCAGATCCACAGGTATACTGCAAGATCATTCAGCATAATCTGATACCATAGAGTGGTCATTACGAGAGGGTCTCCCAGTGGACCCAGTATCTGTTGTACTGCATATGCACTAGGCAGCCCGTCTGCCTTCCTTATAACATAATGCGAACGATGATCAGTGCCACGTTGCCCTGTCACACTGGCAACCTTGCTTACCTGCCTGGGGATTGATTTGTTGGATGAGAAGATTCAGGATGTCCTTCTCATCGCCTCTGGATTGGGAGGCTATTTGCATGATGGGCATGCAGGATGCCTAGGTCAGCGATGAGGAGAGGAACACGATGGTGCACCCTTGCACTCGAGTGGAGATGGCTGATGCTGAGGCAGCAGCAGTAGCCGCCGCTGGAGCAGGGGTTCATGGGGATTATGACAATCGGCTGTACATGGATGTAGATGCCATACCCCCTCCATCACCTACTCATGCTACTAGAGCTGGTCCATCTTCTTCAGCTGGTCCTTCGCATGCAGCTGGTCATTCGTATGCTCCTTCTGATGACCTGATGGGGATCTTGCATGAGATACGAGAGGCTCAGCGTACGTCTGACTTGAGGATGGGAGAGCTTCTACAGGCTCAGTGCTTGTTCGATCAGCGGGTGGGAGAGCTTCCGGTTGCTCAACGCGTGTCGGACCAGCGGGTGGGAGAGCTTCTAGCTACTCAGCACATGTCGGATCAGCGGGTGGGAGAGCTTAGGGATGCTCAGCGTGTGACTGACCAGTGGGTGGCTGATCTCACAGCTAGTCTCCAGACTACCCAGACTCAGATAGCTTGGTTGACTAGAGTCTACGCTGAGGACTATGATAGAGACAATGAGGCACCGCCTCCCCCATCACCTCCAGCTTCTTGATGTATTTCTTTTATCTTTCTTTTTGTACTTCAGAGTAACTGTCCGAACTGTGGACTGTACTGTGCTTTAATTACATATATATATATATATATATATATATATATATATATATATATATATATATATATATATATATATATAAATGTTTGTTCTTCCTTTGGTTTTATATAAAAATTTGTTTCTCATTTAATATATGCATAGGGTGTCTTATTATTAATTTTTTTATCCTATCTCAGTTCATGACCTTTTGTGGAAGTATACGGTTTTCAAAGACAAAGCTTGAGATGCTCTGGTACCAAGTTGTCACACCCCAATTCTGCACCATTCAAAACGGTGTGATGAACCGCTAATAAACCAACGGTTTAACCAGGATCTCTAATAGGCTATGTCTATTAAAAATAAAACCATGCATATCCACAATCATAATCAGAATAAATACACAATAGCAGAAGTTTTATAGTAAATGAACTGAGGAATCTAATTGTAATAATCATAAATAAAGTATCAAATTATGTTGTATCAACTGAGACATAAGTAAATAAAATATCAATTACATTTCCTTAATAAATTTAAATAAAAAATCTAATCGAATACGCATGAGTTGCACTCGCATGAGGAGTCATGCGTATCCACTTAGTCTTTGGCTTTCATTGCAGCAACACGCACGTATACCGGGGCACTAATATAATCTTCAACAGTGGTACCTACATCATCAACTAAAAATATTCGATGTCGAGAGGGTGAGCACACATCATGGCTCAGTGAGACAACAAAACAATGCAACAAACATATGCATGCATTCAATTCATATCTTTGGTCTGGTAAATAAGTTTGCAATGTGCTATAGAAAGGATAGGTGGTCGCGTACCTCTACACACGAGTGTGCGAAGCCGCCCAAATAACCCGATTACTCATTGTCCCACATGCACCCATCATGGAAAAGAGATAGAGCTAAAGTGCTGAGGCCCGACCTATGACACTTCCCCTGATACTCTACCCATACCAACACGTAAGCCCCTGCTGGCGAGGGCTTGGAAAGTGGGCTCGCAACTAATCAATCCTAATGCCAATCAGTGTATCCAAGGCCTCACCCCAGCATCTCTCAATACGTCCATAGAGATAGGGCTAAGACCCCCCGGCAGAGTCAGAGACTACACGGTCTGAGACCACCTCCCCTCATACATACGACGTAATAATTCTGCTAAGGTAATGGTGATACGACGATGTCAGTGGACAAGACATGAGTTAGAGATAGAGCTAGAGTGCTGAGGCCCAGCCTATGACACCCCCTGATACTCGCTCGCATCAAGCGCACCAACCACACACATACATTCACATGCCTAGTCCTATCATCATCATCATCATCATGTTATAAACAACAATTTAAATATGCATGAATAGTAATAATAGATATATTGGATGATATGTTGAACGCACATAGCAAGCATACACGTATAGAATCAATCATGGCATTGGACTCTAGAAATAAAAATAGTTTATTATTAACCAATTAGTTTTGGTCTTGTTCCCTCACCTTTGCTTGATCGTAGATCCTCTTTCAAGCTTTAAGAATCAACTAAATATCAATAATATATCACTACAAGACCTAATCAAGTCGATAGAATTTAATTAGAATTAATTCTGATTTTAAAAAGCATTCTGTCAACTGGGGGTCGATGCCAGGGTCGGAGGTTCCATCGACCCTAGGTGCTACCACCTAGATTCTGGACTTCCCGAACACTGGGGGTTAATTGTTAGGGTCTGGTAGGGTCGATTGGCCATCGACCCCCCGTGCGACCCTCTATGGGTTTATTCAAATTTTCGTCCTACAGTCCATTCCTTCGTGTTTGGGGTCCTATGGCTTGCTTCTACAATCCATTCCACACATGTTCTATGGTCTAGAACCATAGTTCATTCACCTATATGATTTTTATGATCTTCCCCATGGTTTTCGATGAAAACCTAACCATAGATGGATGATTTGGGTTTCTCCTTGATCATTCTCTCTTCACTATCTATTATAAGGTCTGGAGAATGACATGGAGATAGTATCCATACCTGAGAATTAGGCTGGTTTCTCTGAAGCCTTCTCTTTGATCCTCTTCTCTACTTTCCTTCTCTTATCTTTCTCTTCTACTTCTCTTCTCTTTCTGTCAATCCAATTAGGGTTCTAAAAGGAGTGAAAGAGGCTTAGGGACGTCCTTTTTATAGAGTAGAAACTCCCAAAATAAGTCCCATTGAGATTAGGAAAGAATACCATTGAAATTTGAAAAGTTCCTAATTTACTGTTTCTGTCGACAGACTGGGGTCGATGAGGGGGTCGGAGATCCCGTTGACCCCTGGTTCTAAAATGTCTGACCCCCGGTTAAAAACTCAAGGTCTGACTTTTATACTAGTGGGTCCGACCCTGCCTTGCTGGGTATGCGACCCTACCCCTTATTTTAGTATTTTTGGATCAGTTTAATACCTGGGATCGCGATCTCCCTCACACACTTGGTCCATTTGGCTCGACCATGATGGGTAGACCTGGTTCAAGGTGGTAAGATCGGGTTAGTTTGATATGGGTCTTACACTATCTCTATGGATGTATTGAGGGATGCTGGGGCGAGGCCTTGGATACACTGTTTGACATTAGGATTGGTTAGTTGCGAGCCCAGTTTGTAAGCCCCTCGCCAATAGGGGATTACGTGTTGGTATAGGTAGGGCATCAGGGGATGTGTGATGCGGTGCGGTCTTAAGCACTTTAGATCTATCCCTATCCCATGGTGGGTGCATGTGGGAAGGCAATGGTTTTTGATCCATTGGGTGGCTTCACACACTCGTGTATAGAGGTGCCGCAGCCACCTATCCTTTTTATTGCACATTGCAAACTTATGAACCAGACCAAAGATATGAATTGAATGCATGCATATGTTTGTTGCATTGTTTTGTTTACTTGCTGAGCCATGATGTGTGCTTACCCTTTCGACGTCAAATATTTTTAGTTGATGATGCAGGTACAACTGTAGAAGACTATATAAATGCTCCTATGTACGGACATGCTGTAGCGATGGACGCAGAAGTTATGATGGAGTTGCAAGATTCATCATGCGAGTGCCACGCATGCGTCTTCGATTAGTTTTTCTTTGAATTATTCAGACAATGTAATTGATTAAATTATTTTATTTTATGTCTTTGATATTTGGGGATAATTAGATAATTTATTTACTTTATCACCGCTAGACTCTCAGTTCATTTAATATTAAAGACTTCTACTATTGTTTATTACTCTAATTATGGTTGTGGGTGTGTATGATTTAAGCAAACGGACACAGTCTATTCGAGATCCTGGTTGAACCGTTAGTTTATTAGCGGTTCATCACACCATTTTGAATAGTGCAGAATTGGGGTGTGACAACTTTGTATCAGAGCAGTTCGTGATAGATGCACCGGGTGGATCAACCAACCAAGAGTTTATTCATCGGTTTTCAAATATGTTCGCAACATTGAAGATTGTACCTGATATAATTGATGAGGTGAAAGCCGTTCTTAAGTCAGACCCTTATCTAAGAACGATACAAAAAGATATCGAAAAAGGTAGGACTATTCCTGAGTTCACCTTGGACGATGAAAAGATAGTAAAGTACAAAGGAAGAGTATGTGTTCCTGAAACGGAAAACTTGGACATTAGACACAGACTAATGAAGGAAGCTCAAACCACTGCTTATTCGGTACATCTTGGAAGTACAATGATGTATCATGATTTGAAGAAATTATATTGGTGGAGAGGAATGAAAGCAGATGTAGCTAAACTCATGTCGCAATTCTTAAATTGTCAGAGGGTAGAGGCTGAATGGCAAAGACCTACAGGATTGTTGCAGCCACTTCCAGAACCAGCATGGAAATGGGACTGCATTACTATGGACTTCGTCACCGGGTTACCATTGACTCCCCGAGTAGTTGACACGGTCTGGGTGATTGTAGATCATCTGACTAAGACAGCTCGCTTTATAGCTATGCGACCACTGTATACCCTAGAGAGGTTAGTCATGCTATATGTGGATAATATTGTCAGATTACATGGAGTACCTGAAAGCATTGTGCTCGATAGAGATCCACGCTTTACCTCAAAGTTTTGGAAAGGGTTACAGAAGGCTATGGGTACAATGCTGAAATTTAGTACTACATTCCATCCTCAGACAGACGGACAGTCGGAGCGTACCATTTAGATTTTAGAAGACATGCTTTGAGCCTGTGTATTGATTTCAAAGGCTCATGGGACGAAAAACTACCATTGATCGAGTTTTCTATAACAACAGCTATTTGGCTACTATACAGATGTCACCCTATGAAGCACTGTATGGTAAGAAGTGTCGAACTACATTATTTTGGAATGAAGTTCGTGAACGGAGTATTCTTGGATCAAAATTTGTTGAAGAGACTTGTCGTGTAGTCAACATTATTAAGGAAAGAGTTAGAATGGCTCAGAATCGTCAGAAATTGTAGGCAGATACTCAATGTCGAGACCTTAAATTTGTCGTAGGTGATAAGGTATTCTTGAAAGTATCACCTATGCGAAGTTTAAAATGATTCAGACAGAAATGAAAGCTAAGTTTGAGATATGTCGGGCCATATGAGATTCTAGCTAAACGTGGAAAAGTGGCTTATCAGTTAGCACTACCACCATCTATGACAAGTGTGCATGATGTATTTCATATCTCATCATTAAAGAAATACGTCAGCGATCCAACGCACATTTTAACAGCAGATCCACCAAATCTAACTGATGATTTGACATTCACAGTAGCACCAACTGCAACCACTAAACGAAAGGTTCAACGTCTACACAATCGTGACATCTATCATGTTAAGGTCACCTGGAGGAACCGAGATATAGAAGATATCACATGGGAAGAAGAGAATCCCATGCGAAAGCAATATCCTCACCTTTATAACTCGAAAGGTATGTGCAAATTTTGAGGATAAAATTTCTAATAAGAGGGGGGGGGGAGTTGTAAGACCCATATCTAACTAAACGATTTTGCCACCTTGTACTAGGTCTACCTTTCATGGTCGAGCCAAGTGGACCAAGTGCATGAAGAAACCACAAGACCAAGTATGAAGTTTAACTAAAAAATAGTCAAATATGAGGGTAGGGTCCGATGCCTAAATAGGTGTGACTGACCCCACCTCAAAAGAGTCCAACCCATGATTTTTTGGTCGTAGAGTCGCATGTTTTAAAAAATGTAGGGTCAATGGATTCTGTGATCCTACATCCGACCCTACGAAAACAGTCAAAAATTGAAAATTAGGAAACCTTCCTAATCCAAAGGGGGTTCTTTCCTAAACTCATTAGGGAATATTTGGAGGGTTTTTCTCTATAAATAGGATGTCCCTTAGCCTATTTCATCCTTTCAGAACTCCAATTGAAAGTGAGAGAGAGAAAAGAGAAGGAAGAGAAGGAAAACTGAAGAAAAAGGCCAAGGAAGAGAGGAAGTTTAGAGAAACCGCTAAATCTTAGTAAACCCAAGGTATGAACCTAAATCCCTACATGAATTGGGAGCCTAGAATAGTTTATGAAGAACAAAGGATTAGGGGAAACCCAAATCATCCATCCATGGACAAAGTTCCAAGGGAATCCATGGAGGAAATCATTGTGGGCAATGGATAGTGTGTAAAAATTATAGTTTTGAGCCGTAGAACAATCATAGGAAGGACCATGATGGTAAGCCAAAGGATTCCAACATGAAGGAATGGATTTAAGAGTGAAAGGTCAACCATAATACGTGTGGTCACACGTAGGGTCGCATGATATCCGACCCTACGAGACCACATGATCGACCACATGCCCTCAGGAAGTTCCAGGGAGGGTGTGGTCGCATGTAGGGTTGAAGAATGTTCGACCCCACCTGTGACCCTACACCATGGGGTCGTAGAAACTGAGACCCCAAGTGCTACCCTACACTGCGACCCTACACCTTGTGGTCGCAGAACTGAGACCCCAGGTGCTACCCACCTGTGACCCCTTAGCTTCTGTTAGTCTAAACATATTATAATTAATTCTAATTAAAATCTATCAACTTGTTAGGTCTTTCCAATGATTTAAAAGTGAATTATAAAGCTTGAACGAGGATCTACTAGCAATCAAAGGTGAGGGAACAAGACCTAAACTAATTGGCTAATAATAAACTATTTTTGTTTATTGAGTCCAATGCCATGAATGATTCGATGCTTGTATGCATGTATTGTGTATTTTACATGTCATCCAATATTTTTGCTATTAATGTTCATGCATATTTAATTCCATTTCTTTATAACATGATGATGATGATGATGCTAGGAATAGGCATGTGAGTGTATGTGTGTGGTTAGTGTACTTGATGCGAGTGGAGCATCAGGGGGAGGATGTGACCTGGTCAACAGAATCTAGCACTTTCTCTACTCAAGTCTTGTCCACTGATATTGTCGTATTGCCATTACTTTAGTAGAACTATTACGTCGTAGGGCATCAGGGGTGGTGGTCTCAGACCGTATAGTCTCTGACTCTACCGGGTGGCCTTAGCTCTATCTCTATGGACGTATTGAGGGATGCTGGGGTGAGGCCTTGGATACACTATTTGACATTAGGATTGGTTAGTTGCATGCGCAGTTTGCAAGCCCTCGCCAATAGGGGATTACGTGTTGGTAAGGGTAGGGCATCAGGGGAAGTGTGATGTGGTGCGGTCCTAAGCACTTTAGCTCTATCTCTATTCCATGGTGGGTGTATGTGGGATGGCAATACTGTTTGATCCATTGGATGGCTTCACACACTCATGTATAGAGGTGCGGCGGCCACCTATCCTTTCTATTGCACATTGCAAACTTATGAACTAGACCAAAGATATGAATTGAATGCATGCATATGTTTGTTGCATTGTTTTGTTTGCTCACTGAGCCGTGATGTGTGCTCACCCTTTTGACGTCGAATATTTTTAGTTGATGATGCAAGTACAACTGTAGAAGACTATATGAATGCTCCTATGTACGGACATGCTGCGGCGATGGATGCATAAGTTATGATGGAGTCGCATGATTCTTCATGCGAGTGCAACGCATGCGTCATCGATTAGTTTTTCTTTGAATTATTCAGACGATGTAATTGATTAAATTATTTTATTTTATGTCTTTGTTATTTGGAGATAATTGGATAATTTATTTACTTTATCACCGCTAGACTCTCAGTTCATTTAATATTAAAGACTTTCGCTATTGTTTATTTACTCTGATTATGGTTGTGGATGTGTATGGTTTAAGCAAATGGACACAGCCTATTCGAGATCCTGGTTGAACCTTTGGTTTATTGGTGGTTCATCATACCATTCTGAATAGTATGAAATTGGGGTGTGACAGATTGGGTTGAAATGACTAAAATTCTCTTCGATTTCTTCATGAAATGGAACATGGACCGGAGGTAATGGTCGAACAGGCCTAGAGGCTAACTCATGGTCACATTGAGTTCAAATGAATGTAATCTTTCTTAGTTCCAACATGAATCGGAACCTGAATAGGAGTTGACGGTTGGACAAGCCTAGGGACTAATTAAATTCAAATGATTGAAACTCTTCTTAGTTCCAACATGAATCAGTACTTGAACATAGTTGATGGTTAGATAAGCCTAGTGGCTAATTGAATTTAGATGAATGGGACTCTTCTTAGTTCCAACATGAATTAGAACCTAAATCAAAGTTGATGGTTGGACAGGCCTGGTGGCTAATTGAATTCTGATGAATGAAACTCTTCTTAAATTCAAAATGAATCAGAACCCTAACCAAAGTTGATGGTTGGATAAGCCTAGTGGCTAATTGAATTTAGATGAAATGAACTTTCACAGTTCCAAGATGAATCAGAACCCTAACCAAAGTTGATGGTTGGTTAAGCCTAGTGGCAAATTAAATTCAGATGAATGAAACTTTTCCTAGTTCCGACATGGACCAGAGCTTAAACAGGAGGTGAAGGGTGAAAAAGCCTAGGGGCCGAATGCCTCCTACATTTTAACATGATCTAGGAGTGATGATTGAACCTACCTAGGGGTTAAACCTTTCTTCAGTTCTGAGATGAACCAGAAATGTTGGTTGAATCTGGGGCTGAATATTTCTTTGATTATGAGTTGAACTGGATGTGATTGAATATGCCTAGGGGCTGAATCTTTCCTTAATTCTGGATGATTGAAATGATGATTGGACCTGCCTAGGGGTTGAATCTTTCCTTAATTCAAAGGTGAATCAGGAAAGGTGATTGGACTTACCTAGGGGCTAAATCTCTCCTTAAGTCAGAGGTGAATCGAGAACGGTGATTGGATTTGCCAAGGGATTGAAACTCTGCTTAATTCAGAGGTGAATGGAGAATGGTGATTTGATTTTCCTAGGGATTGAATCTTTCCTTAATTCTAGGATGAATTGAGAATAGTTATTGGATTTGCATTGAATCTCTCCTTAATTCAGAGATGAATCGAGAGCTATGATTGGATTTGCCTAAGAGCTGAATCTTTCTTTAATTCAGAGGTACATTGAGAACAGTGATTGGATTTTCCTAAGGGCTGAATCTTTCCTTAATTCTGAGGTACATTGAGAACTACAATTGGATTTGCCTAGGGACTGAATCTTTCCTTAATTCTGAAGTACATTGAGAACTATGATTGGATTTTCCTAGGGGCTGAATCTTTCCTTAATTCTGAGATGAATTAAGAACAGTGATTGGATTTTCCTAGGGACTGAATCTTTCCTTAATTCAGAGATGAATCGGGAACTATGAATGGATTGGCCTAGGGGCTGAATCAATCCTTAATTCTGAAGTAAATCGAGAATGGTGATTGGATTTGCCTAGGGGCTAAAACTCTCTTTGATTATGAGATGAACTGAATATGATATTTGAGTAAGCCCAAGGACTAACTGTACAGGAACATTGTAAACTTTTTCAGGTATAGGTGTTTGTCACTGCCTAAACTGAATGCTCTATTGGACCAGATTGGCTGAGGTACTGATTGTTTTCCCAAATCTGGTTGCCTCCACTCTTACAAAATTTGATGTTCAATCAAGATCTAGATTCATGACTTTCATTGATTCATTTAGAAAGATAACATGGATGGATCTCAAGGTGGGAGATCAAGACAATTCCCTAGTTGTAGGGACCTTCATCCTAAAAGGGTGGATATGGTTGCAGTTTGATTCTCTTTTCCAAAGGCAATGAAATCCAATGGAGAAATATCCAGATTCTAGACATCTAGAGGAATGAAAGAAGTCACATGCACAATCAAATGTGACTTAACCAAACAAAGTTAGGTCCCTCATAAGGGCGATTGGGTAAACATTATCTGAGTCAATTTAGTTAAATTTGGTTAAACCATGTGTTCGTTCTTGGGACCTTGTGATTCTAAAAATGGATAATCAGCGGTACCAAGGTCTGGCCACTTGGGTTACCGAATTCAATGAAATTGAAATGGATATATTAATCCGTTGTCCTTATTAGGGATGGTTAGCCAAAGTTGTTCATGGATGAACAAACTAGTAAATATCTTCTTGACCATGGTATCTATGTCTTGACAATGATTTTCTTCTCATTTTTCGAAATCGATGTGTTAACAATGAGAGATTAGATACATCGAGCTTACTTAATGGAGGGTGTATAGTGACCGTCTACTATAATGTAGAACAGGTGTATACATACCTCATACTCCCAATGGGTGAGAGTTCAAGATGCTCATCGTGTAGATTCTAACATGTTGACCAATCGAAGACAAAAACGGACAGAAATTTGACGTCTCAAGCATGGATATCATGATTAAGCAGATTTTACTGGGTCGGTTCAGGGATGAACCAAAAATAAAAATCATTAGGCTACAATATAGGTTAGGACAGAAAAGACCACCTTGACAAGGACGGGGTAACTTATCATCGAATGCATGATGAATAATGGGCCCCCAATCCCTTTATATACTATGTTGCAAAAAACTAGTGACGTGGAGTAGCATAACACATTCCCAGGCAGACCCAAGAAATGCTCGTTAGAGGCTGCTCGCCGGTCATGATCTTACAAAGTACAGGCCAAGGTTGTGTGTTTTGCCTAGCGGGATGCCCATATGCATGGGACCTGATTCGGCTACTCGCACGAATGTGTGACTTAACCAATTCCCCCCAAAACAATATTATACAAGCATAAATATAGTATGCTAAGAGCTAGCATCCAATTTATACAAGAAAAATTTTCATTTAGGAGTCTGACGTTTATATCCCCAACAGAGTCACCACTGTGAGGACAAAGATGGTAATCTTTTTTTTTTTGAAGTAGCCACCTAGATTAAGGTCTGGGACCTTAGAAATATGAAATCTCACCCTAAGGTAAGACTTTGATTAACTCATGACCCTTAGATTGGATTTCTGGTCCATCAGAGATTGGGTAAGCTTCAGGTTACGGTTATGGGAAGGGGTTAGGCACCCAAACCGCCCGATCGAGATCGGTCTCCTATGCCTTTCCTATGCTAGACTCTATCTGTTAAACTAAACCAAACCAAGTGGTTTGATATCATTGAACCGAATATGTTTCCATCAAATTGCCTACATATCATGTAATTATTCCAAAAATCAGGTTCACCATCGTAGTTCAGGTGTGATTAAAGTTTATGGCTGTTATTTATGCTTGTGTTTGATTAAGTTCATTCAAGTTGAAGTTTAAGCTTGAAAGGATGAGAAACCCTATGGGTTAGTTCTTGGATAGTCCATGTGAATTGATAGATAGTCCTAGTGGATCTAAGAATGGATAACCCTTATCTGGGTCAAAATATGGATAATCCTATTTGGGTCAAAATGGATAACCCTTTCTGGATTGGAATGTGGATAACCCTATTTGGGTCAAAATATGGATGGATATCCTAGTGGATCTATGGATAGTCTGAGTGGACTAAGGTGTGGATCCGGATTTAGGATTCTCCCAAATAGCCTACGTATCCTAGGGTTTGCCCTAGGAATCAGAATCCGCATAGTTTGTAATTGATAACCCTATTCGGGTCAAAATGTGGGTAAATATCCTAATGGATCAATGGATAGTCCGAGTGGACTAAGATGTGGATCAGAATTTGGATTTCTCCCTAATGGCCAATATAAGAACCGTATCGAACTAATTGGTCTTACCACCTTGTACCAGGTCTACCTATCATGGTCGAGCCAAGTGGACCATGTGCGTGAAGGAAATCACAAGACCAGGTATGAAATTGACCCAAAAATTGTAAAATAGAGGGTAGGGTTGCATACCTAAATAGGTAGGGTCGACCACACCTCATTAGAAGACAGACCCATGACTTTTAGTCCTAGGGTCGGACAACTGAAACCCTAGGGTCGACGGGATCTGCGACCCTAGCATCGACCCTAGGATCACCGAAAAAAACCTTAAATAGGAAACATTCCTAAATTCAAGGGGATTCTTTCCTAATCTCAATGGGACTTATTTTGGGAGGTTTTTCTCTATAAATAGGACGTCCCTTAGCCTCTTTCACTCATTTTGAAACCCTAATTGAAAGTGAGATAAAGAGAAGAGAAGGAGAAGTGAAGGAGAGTTGTAGAAGAATACTAAGGAGAAGAAATTCAGAGAAATCTCTAAATCTCAGCAAGCTTAATGTATGATTACATTCTCCATAAATTATGTAAGACCATAGATTAGTATATAAAGAGGGTATGATCTAGGAGAAACCCAAATCATCCGTCCATGGATAGGTTTCAATGGAATCCATAGAGGGAATCATGGTAAACAAAATAAGTGTTTAACCTGGAGTTTTAAGTCATAGAGCAAGCATAGAATGGACTATGGAAGTAAGCCAAAGGACCCAAACATGAAAGAAGAGACTGTAGAATGAAAGGTCGACTTAAACCACGTGCGATCGCATGTAGGGTCGATTGGGAACCGACACTACCAGACCACAGGATCGACCCCAAGCTCTCGGGAAGTCTAGGGAAGCTGCGGCAGTACCTAGGGTCAATAGGTCAACCGACCCTAGCATCGACCCTATATCCTGGGGTCGCAGAAACCTGCGACCCAACCTACGACCCATCCTATGACCCTAGCTTTACAGCAAGCTTAATACTGTCGGAATGAATTTTAATTAAAATCTATCGACTTGTTAGGTTTTCCTATTGATATAAAGGTGATTCTTAAAGCTTGAAAGAGGATTTAAACTCAAGCAAAGGTGAGGGAAAAAAGCCTAAACTAATTGGCTAATAATAAAATATTTTCGTTTCCTGAGTCCAATGCCTTGACTGATTCTATGCGTGTATGCTTGTAATGTGCATTCAACTTGTCACCCAATATTTTTGCTATTAATGTTCATGCATATTTAATTCTACTTATTTATAACATGATGATGATGATGATGATGCTAGGAATAGGCATGTGAATGTATGTGTGTGGTTAGTATGCTTGATGCGAGTGGAGCATCTGGGGGAGGACGTGAAATTGTGGTGTGTCATGGTCACCAGACTCTAGCTCTATCTCTACTCAATTCTTGTCCACTGTCATCATCGTATCGCCATTACCTTAGTAGAACTATTATGTTGTAGGGCATCAGGGGAGGTGGTCTCGGACCGAGTAGTCTTCGACTCTATCGGGGGGCCTTAGCTCTATCCCTATGGACGTATTGAGGGATTCTGGGGTGAGGCCTTGGATACACTATTTGACATTAGGATTGATTAGTTGCGAGCCCAGTTTGCAAGCCCTCGCCCCTCGCCAATAGGGGCTTACGTGTTGGTATGGGCAACCGATATAGCAATGGCGTTTTCATTGGGTATATATTGTCCATGGTGGGTGCATGTAGGACGACAGTGCTAATATTCATTGGGTGGATCCACACACTCATGTATAGAGGTGAGGCGGCCTCCGAACTTTTTTATAGCACATTGTAAACTTATATACCAGACTACAGATATGAATTGAACGCATGCGTATGTTTGTTGCATTGTTTTGTTTGCTCACTGAGCCGTAATGTGTGCTCACCCTTTTTGAATTCAAATATTTTTGTTGATGATGCAGGTACTACTGTGGAAGATTATATGAATGCTCCTGCATACGGGCAGGTTTCTGCAATGGATGCTGAAGATATAGTGGAGACGCATGACTCATCATGCGAGTGCAACTCATGCGTTTTCGATTAGATTTTTATTTGAACTATTATGGAAATGTAATTTGATATTTTATTTATTTATGTCTCGATTGATACAACATAATTGGATATTTTATTTATGATTATCGCAGTTAAATTCTCAGTTCATTTAATATTAGGACTTCCGCTATTGTGTAGTTATTATGATTATGGTTGTAGATGTGTATGATTTAAGTTAAAGGACACAGCCTATTAGAGATCCCGGTTAAACCGTTGGTTTATTAGCGGTTCAATACACCGTTCTGAATAGTATAGAATTGGGGTGTGATAAATTGGTATCAGAGCTCTCAGGCCCTGTCTTTTATACCAGTATACTACCACAAAAGTTTGTGAACTGAGATAAGAAAAAAAAATTTAAAAAGATGTAATAATAACACATTATAAGCACCTGTGTTGTTTGAGACAAAATTTGAAAGATAATAATGCATCTATTAAATGAGAAATAAGTTCATATACACTCAAGTGAAAGACAAAAGTATATATAAGTCATACCAAAGCAAGTTATGTACATATCTAAAATAGAGTACAGTCCACAACCCGGACAGTTACTCTGTGAAATGAAAGAAAAGAAAATACATCATGAAGCTGGAGGTGATGGGGGAGGCGGTACCTCGCGGTCTCTGTCATAGTCCTCAGCATACACCCTAGTCAACCAGGCTACCTGAGTCTGGGTCGTCTGATGACTAGCTGTGAGATCAGCCACCCGCCTATCAGTCATGCGTTGAGCATCTAGAAGCCCTCCCACCCTCAGATCAGACATGTGCTGAGCCTCTCTAATCTCACGCAGTATCCCCATCATGTCATCAGAAGGTGGGTGTGAAGGACCAGATGCATGTGAAGGACCAGCTCCTGTAGTATGTATAGGTGATGGAGGAGGTATGGAGTCCACATCCATGTACATACGATCCTCATCCCCAGCATCACCCCCATGAACCCCTGCTCCAGCGGCTGCTGCTGCTGCCTCAGCATCTGCTATCTCCACCCGAGTACGAGGACGCACAAGAGCATTCCTCTCATCGTCACTGACCTGAGCATCCCGCATGCCCATCTTACAGATGGCCTCCTAGTCCAGAGCTGACAAGAAGGATTTCTCCTGAATCCTCTCATCCACTAAATCAACACCAAGGTGGGTAAGCACTGTAGTGATTAGGCGTCCGTAAGGCAAGTTGCCTATCTGACCAGGCAGTGTAGCACTGATCATCGTTCACATAATAATATAAGGGAGGCAGACAGACTGCCTAGTGCAGATACAGTAAAGCAAATACTGGGTCAACTGGGAGACCCTCTCGTAGTGTCCACTCTGAGGTATCAGGTTGTGCTGAATGACCTTACAGTACACCCGAGGCTCTGAACGAAGATTAATCACCTTCATCTCCCAGCGATCCCCTCTGATAAGCTAACAGTCTATCTCAGCCCGCATCTCCAAGGAAAAGAACTGGGGCTCTCTGGGAGCACAGTATACCAAGGGGTCGTCATACAAAATGCCCAAGAGGTCCGCTAACTACCGATAGTCAAAGGAAATATCTACTCCCTTGATGTAGCTCGTGATCCTGAGCTCCCTACCCCTATCAGTGTCATTGTGATCTCCCACCACTTGGAGATTACAGTAAAACTGTCTCACTAGATTCGGACGGGTACAGGCATCGTAAGTGATTATGGGAAGCCAGCCCATGTCACCAAATGCTCTCTCTATGTCAAACAAGGCTAGGCTTGCCAAGTCCACACGACGACCTCCCTCCACCTTCTTACAAGCGTAGCGGGCATACTGAGCCTTGGCCTCGTTAGAATGGAAGCGGACTGGGTCATGAACCCTAGGTACTGCTTTCGTCCATTGAGTCACCAACAACAAAGCCCCCAATAAAAATCGAATTTTTACGGTTGGAAAAAGTTTAATTTAAAGAAAACGGTGTAAATGAGAAAAATCCTAGTTAGAAAGCTCTAAAAAAATGAAACAATAGAGAACATACCTGTAGAGAAGGAGTAGAAGTCTAAAAGTGAAGCAAAAATCACCAACGGGTCAAAGTTGTCACTGTAGCAACTCAGAGAAATGAGCCGAGTCGAAAAGGAGGAGAAAGAATGAGAAATGAAACCAAAATCGGGATTAAAAACCGGTTTTTGGGTCCTAGGGTAGCATAATTCGACCAAGACATGTAACCCTACCTCCGACCCATCCATCGACCCTAGCCTCTCGATGATCTGACAGAAACTAGGGGTCGATCCTAGGGTCGGACATCTATCGACTCTACCATCGACCGTAGGCTCTCGGTAAGTAACAATGATTCTCAGGGTTGCATACCCTAGGGTCGGACATCCGTCGACCCTACCATCGACCCTACGATGGAAAATAAAGTATTTTTGACAGAATGATCTGAAAATTTTGAAAATATCATTGACTAGTGGATTTAAATATGAGAATGAAGTATATGATGATTGCCTCACGTATTCTATGATTTTCAGGCATTACCACTACCAGAGAAGATAATGGTTAGACGCAGAGTGACCAGACAAAGCCGTAACTCTATTCCACCACCACCACCTGTGGAGGATGGCGGCCATGAAAATCTGGAAGTATAAGGTAATCCGAATGTGGCACAGCTAGTAACTCACGGCCCGGCAAATCCTACAAATCTGCCAGCTCCACCTACAGACCTGGCTACATTCGTAATGAATTTGGCACAACAACTACGGCAAATACAATAGGTACAAGCTACTATGCAAGCTGCCATAGGCATGGTTTTTTCAGCTGCACAGATGACACCGATGACAGCAGGACAGGCAAGCACAGTACCAGGGGAAAGTAACACAGTACCCCAGGTACCTCAAACTCCCATCATGCAGGCTCAAGTACAAAACCTTGAAGTATCTCTAGGTGGATATCAATACCAACCACCTATGTATGGGGCTTATGTTCCTCATCAACTAGACCACTCCAGACTAGTTGAGTGTTTTCTAAAGATGAAGCCCAAGGAGTATAGTGGTAGGACAGCTGATCCGTTGTGGCCAACACACTGGATCGATGAGATGGAGAGGAATTTTATGATGATGACTGTGAATGAAGAGGAGAAAGTATTGTGTGCAGCGTTCATGCTGAAAGGCGATGCATACCACTGGTGGAAGTCCACACGGACGTATCTGTTGAAAAAGCACGCCCAACTGACCTGGGATATATATAAGGAGGCATTCTTTGAGAAGTATTTTCCTAGGAGTTTCAGAGATTCTATGGAGAGAGAGTTCCTGAGTTTGTATCAGGGGCAAATGACTGTGGATGCATATCAACAGCGTTATGAGGAGTTGTTCTTCTTTGCACCCTCCAGCATGCAAGAGGAAAACAGAAAGACCCAAAGGTTCGTCATGGGACTCAGGGGAAGCATCCGTAAACATGTTCTGGGACTTGAGAAGAAAGTCTACAATGAAGCTGTACAAATTGCTCGTGTGATAGAGTCGAGCCAGAAAGAGAGCTATTTTGCTCAAAACAGGGGTATTAAAAGGCCAAATGGAAATTCTTACAATGGAGGGAACACCAAGGCATTCAAACCCTTCATACTCAAGGCTTCAATGCTGCAGCTAAGACCACTTCAGCAGCCCCACCGCAACCAAAGCAAAATGGTAAAGGAATAAGATGTTTTAACTGCAATTAAGTAGGGCATGTCTCAAGAGAGTGTACTAAGCCTAGAAAACAACTACAGCAAGGTCGAGTCTATGCTGTTACATCTGAAGATGCTGCCGCATCGCCTGATGTGGTCACAGGTATGACTAGAACCTTTCATTTTGTGTTACATTGTGTGAGTATGTAGACTAAATTAAAACAAATCACAGGTATCGTACCTATTAATGACATTCCCGCCAAAGTACTCTTTGATTCAGGAGCTACTCATTCCTTTATATCTGTGTCATTTGGAAAGAAGTTGAACCTACAACTCAAATCTTTAGACTACAAACTACTTGTACGATCGCTGATGGGATTAGAAGTGGAATTAGAAACAGGTTATGGACAATGTCCCGTCCTAATTGATGAGAAAACTCTAGATGCAACCCTGATTCAACTTGAGATGGTAGACTTTGACATCATCTTGGGATGGACTGGTTAGCTCGGCATTCTGCGAACCTATTATGTGCCGAAAAGAAGCTGACATTTAAAGACAAGGAAGGAGCAGATTTCAGTTTTGTGGGAACCAAACTTCCCCGTAAACAAAAGCTCATACTCTCTGCATTAAAGGCTAGGGAGTGCCTTGAGAAAGGAGTAGTTGGGTATCTAGTATCTGTGGTCGATCTTACCAAGGAAGCACTATGAATGGAGGATATTGATGTTGTGCGTGACTTCCTAGATGTATTTCCTGAAGGGTTACCAGGACTACCACCAGACCGAGTGATAGAGTTCGTTATAGATCTTATACCCAGAGCCACACCAGTATCTAAAGCACCTTATCGAATGGCTCCTACTGAACTAAAGGAATTAAAGGTACAGTTACAAGAACTACTGGACAAGGGTTACATCCGACCTAGCATATCACCATGGGGAGCGCCAATATTATTCGTAATGAAGAAGAACGGTAGTGTTCGACTGTGTATAGACTACCGGGAACTGAATAAGCTGACAATCAAGAATCGATATCCATTGCCTCGGATCGATGACTTGTTCGATCAGTTGCAAGGTGCCCAAGTGTTCTCCAAAATCGATCTTCGGTCAGCTTACCATCAGTTGAAGATCAATGATGGTGATATTCCCAATACAGCATTCAGGACCGGATATGGATATTATGAATTTTTTGTCATGTCTTTTGGATTGACAAATGCACCAGCAACTTTTATGGAACTTATGAATCGAGTATTCCATGATATGTTGGATACGTCGGTTATTGTATTCATTGATGACATATTGGTCTACTCTAAGGATAAAGAAACTTATATTATGAATCTAAGAGCTGCTCTGCAGTGATTACGGAAAAAGAAGTTTTACGCCAAATTTACAAAGTGTGAGTTTTGGCTAAATGAGGTTGCATTCCTAGGCCATGTGGTATCCGCTGAAGGAATTAAAGTGGATCCTAGCAAGATCGAAGCCATCGTAATGTTGGAAGCACCAAAGAGCATTGCAGAAATTAGAAGTTTCCTAGGTCTAGCTGGTTATTATCGATGATTTGTGGAAGACTATTCCTGAATTGTCGTACCTCTCACCAGTTTGACTAAGAAGGGCAAAAAGTTTGTTTGGACTGAGAAATGTGAGAAAAGTTTCCAGACATTGAAGGCTAGATTGATATCTGCTCCGATCTTGACCATTCCAATTCCAGGACATCCATTTATTTTGTATACTGATGCGTCAGGATTGGGATTAGGATGTGTACTAATGCAAGGAGAACAAGTAATTGCTAATGCCTCAAGACAACTGAAGACACATGAAAAGAACTATCCCACTCATGATTTGGAATTAGCGGCAATAGTACATGCTATCAAGATATGGAGACATTACTTGTATGGAGAGAAATTTCAGATTAAATCAGATCATAAGAGTCATACTTATCTCTTTAATCAGAAGGAGCTGAATATGAGACAAAGAAGATGGTTGGAACTATTGAAAGATTATGATTGTGATATCCAGTGTCATCCGGGAAAAACTAATGTGGTTGCTGATGCGCTGAGTGGAAAGGCAATGATAAAATCTCAAGGAGAGGTTAACACAACTGTCGCAATGTGTACTACCGAAAAAGCGTTCAATTACGATAATGAGCAGTTTGTGATAGATGCACCGGGTGAATCAACCAACCTAGGGTTTATTCATCGGTTTTCAAGTATGTTTGGCACATTGAAGATTGTACCTGATATAATTGATGAAGTGAAAACAACTATTAAATTAGACCCTTATCTAAGAACGGTACAAGAGGACATTGAAAAAGGTAAGACTATCCCTGAGTTCGCCTTGGACGATGAAAAGGTACTGAAGTACAAAGGAAGAGTATGTGTACCTGAAACAGAAAGTTTGGACATTAGACACCGACTAATGAAGGAAGCCCCTACCACCACCTATTCGATACATCCTGGAAGTACAAAAATGTATCATGATCTAAAGAAATTATATTGGTGGAGAGGAATGAAAGCAGATGTAGCTAAGTTCGTGTCTCAATGCCTAAATTGTCAGAGAGTAATGGTTGAACGAAAAAGACCTGCAGGACTGTTATAGCCGTTATCGGAACCATCATGGAAATGGGACTGTATCACTATGGACTTTGTCATTAGGTTACCATTGACTTCTCGAGTAGTTGACGCGGTTTGGGTGATTGTAGACATCTTGACTAAAACGGCTCGATTTATAGCTATACGACCTCAGTATACACTGGAGAGGTTAGCTAAGTTGTTTGTGGATAATAATGTCAGATTACACGGTGTACCTGAAAGCATTATGTCCGATAGAGATCCACGATTTACTTTAAAGTTTTGGGAAGCATTGCAAAAGGCTATGGGTACCACATTGAAGTTCAGTACTGCATTCCATCCTCAGACAGACGGACAGTCAGAGCGTACCAATCAGATTTTAGAAGTCATGCTCCAATCCTGTGTAATTGACTTTAAAGGATCATGGGATGAAAAATTACCACTGATCGAGTTCTCTTATAACAATAGCTATTAGGCTACTATACAGATGTTACCCTATGAAGCACTGTTTGGCAGGAAGTGTTGAACTCCTTTGTTTTGGAATGAAGTTGGAGAACATAGCATTGCTGGACCAGAATTTATTGAAGAGACTTGTCAAGTGGTCGACATCGTCAAGGAAAGAGTGAGGACGGCTCGGAATCGTCAGAAGCAATATGCAGAAACTCGACGTCGAGACCTTGAATTTGCCGTAGGTGATAAGGTATTCCTCAAAGTGTCACCTATGCGTGATTTTAAACGGTTCGGACAGAAAGGGAAACTAAGTCCGAGATATGTCAGGCCATATGAGATTCTAGCCAAACGTGGAAAAGTGGCTTACCAGTTAGCATTACCACTATCTATGTCAAGTGTGCATGATGTATTCCATGTTTTATTATTGAAGAAGTACGTCAGAGATCCAATGTACGTTTTGACAGTAGATCCACCTGAATTGACTGATGATTTGACATTTGAAGTAGCACCAACTGAAATCACCATCCGAAAGGTTCATCGACTATGCAACCGTGACATCTATTATGTTAAAGTCACCTGGAGAAGCAGAGATGTAGAAGAAATCACATGGGAAGAAGAGATCGCTATGCGAAAGCAATACCCCCATCTTTTCAACTTGGAAGGTATGTAAAAATTTTGAGGATGAAATTTTTATAAGCCGGGGGGAGTTGTAAGAACTGTATCGAACTAACCGGTCTTAACACCTTGTATAAGGTCTACCTATCATGGTCAAGCCAAGTAGACTAAGTGCGTGAAGGAAATCGCAAGACCATGTATGAAATTGACCCAAAAATAGTAAAATAGAGGGTAGGGTCGCATACCTAAACAGGTAGGGTCGACCCCACCTCATCAGAAGATAGACCCAAGACTTTTAGTCATATGGTTGGACAACTGAAACCCTAGGGTCGACGGGATCTGCGACCCTAGCATCGACCCTAGGAAACTTTCCTAAATTTAAGGGGATTCTTTCCTAATCTCAATGGGACTTATTTTGTGATGTTTTCCTTTATAAATAGGACATCCCTTAGCCTCTTTCACTCCTTTTGAAACCCTAATTGAAAGTGAAAGAAAGAGAAGAGAAGGATAAGTGAAGGAGAGTTGGAGAAGAAGACAAAGGAGAAGAAATTCAGAGAAATCTCTGAATCTCAGCAAGCTCAATATATGATTACATTCTCCATAAATTATGTAAAACCCTAGATTAGTATATAAACAGGGTATGATCTAGAGAAACCCAAATCATCCATCCATGGGTAGGTTTCAATGGAATCCATGGAGAGAATCATGGTAAACAAAGTATGTTTTTAACCTGGAGTTTTAAGCCATAGAACAAGCATAGAATGGACTATGGAAGTAAGCCAAAGGACCCAAACATGAAAGAAGAGACAGTAGAATGAAAGGTCGACTTAAACCACGTGCGATCACACATATGGTTGATTGGGAACCGACCCTACCAGACTACATGATCGACACCAAGCTCTCGGGAAGTCCAGGGAAGCTGCGGTCGCACCTAGGGTTAATAGGTCAACCGACCCTAGCATCGACCCTTCTGCGACCCATCCTGCGACCCTAGCTTTACAAAAAGCTTAAAACTGTCAGAATGAATTCTAATTAAAATCTATCGACTTGTTAGGTTTTCCTATTGATATAAAGGTGATTCTTAAAGCTTGAAAGAGGTTTTTCACTCAAGCAAAGGTGAGGGAAAAGGAAGGACCTAAACTAATTGGCTACTAATAAACTATTTTCGTTTCCTGAGTCCAATGCCATGACTGATTCTATGCGTGTATGCTTGTAATGTGCATTCAACATGTCATCCAATATTTCTGGTATTAATGTTCATGTATATTTAATTCTATTTATTTATAACATGATGATGATGATGATGTTAGGAATAGGCATGTAAATGTATGTGTGTGGTTAGTGTGCTTAATGCGAGTGGAGCATCACGGGGGGGGGACGTGATATTGTGGTGTGTCCTGGTCACCAGACTCTAGCTCTATCTCTACTCAAGTCTTGTGCACTGACAACATCCTATCGCCATTACCTTAGCAGAACTATTACGTTGTAGGGCATCAGGGGAGGTGGTCTCGGACGTGTAGTCTTCGACTCTGCCGGGGGACCTTAGCTCTATCCCTAAGGACGTATTGAGGGATGCTGGGGTGAGGCCTTAGATACACTATTTGATATTAGGATTGGTTAGTTGCGAGCCCAGTTTGCAAGCCCTCACCAACAGGGGCTTACGTGTTGGTATGGGCAACCGGTACAACAATGCCGTTTTCATTGGGTGTATATTGTCCATGGTCGGTGCATGTGGGACGACAGTGCCGATATTCATTGGGCGGATCCATACACTCGTGTATAGAGGTGAGGTGGCCTCCGAACCTTTCTATTGCACATTGCAAACTTATATACCAGACCACAGATATGAATTGAATGCATGCATATGTTTGTTGCATTGTTTTGTTTGCTCACTGAGCCGTGATGTGTGCTCACCCTTTTGTAATTTGAATATTGTAGTTGATGATGCAGGTACTACTGTGGAAGATTATATGAATGTTCCTGCATATGGGCACATTGCTGCAATGAATGCTAAAGATATAATGGAGACGCATGACTCATCATGCGAGTGTAACTCATGCATTTTCGATTACATTTTTATTTGAACTATTAAGGAAATGCAATTTGATATTTTATTTATTTTTGTCTCGGTTGATACAACATAATTGGATATTTTATTTTTGATTATCACAGTTAGATTCTCAGTTCATTTAATATTAGGACTTCCACTATTGTATATTTATTGTGATTATGGTTGTGGATGTGTATGGTTTAAGTTAAAGGACACAGCCTATTAGAGATCCTGGTTGAACCGTTGGTTTATTAATGGTTCATCACACCTTTTTTAATAGTACAGAATTGGGGTGTGACAGGCTATATATCCTAGGGTTTGCCCTAGGAATCAGAATCCATGTAATTCAGGCGTAGTTCTAGGCTTTGGAAAGATTTGAGGAATTACAGAGATGGTGTCCACACCATGGCCTTCCTGAATGGTTGATTGCAAACTTTTTATAATGGTTTGACACATTCAGTTAGAATCACCATAGATGCA
The DNA here is from genome assembly GCA_028583415.1 of Protea cynaroides. Lineage (NCBI taxonomy): Eukaryota > Viridiplantae > Streptophyta > Magnoliopsida > Proteales > Proteaceae > Protea > Protea cynaroides. The sequence goes on along the minus strand of CM053274.1, from coordinate 43,755,977 downwards.
GCTCCAGGAGGATCTTTGATGGGTATATCAACCGAGGCAGCATATGAGTTGTTGGAAGAGATGGCTTCTAATAATTATCAGTGGTCCAATGAATGAGGTCTACCAAAGAAAGCTTCAGGTATGTATGAGATTGATGGCATTAACATGTTAAATGCAAAAGTTGATAACTTGGTGAAAATATTTGGTAAGTTGGGTAATGTGAATTTTGTTACTAACCTTAACCTTGATTTGAGTTGTGAATGGTGCGGAGGCACACATATTAGTTCTGAGTGTTTGCAGGTTGAAAAGGCACAGTTCGTATCAAATATGAATAGACAGTAGCAATACCATCAACAGTTGAACAATCGTTACTCACAATCCTATAACCTAGGCTGGAGGAATCATCCTAATTTTTCCTGGAGAGACCATGGCAATCAAGGTAGCAGCTCAAAACCTTTCAATCCTCTAGGTTTCCAACCAAGGCCTGAAGGAGTGGTCCAACAACATGAGACCAAACCATCGTAGGAGCTGGCTATTGAAAAATTAACCAATGTGACTTTAGAAAGAATTGAGAGGATGGAAACCAAAGTTGACCAGTTAACCACTTACAACCGCAACCTAGAAACTGAAATGGGCCAATTGGCTAATGCTTTCAACTCAAGAGGACAAGGTAATTTGCCTAGCAAAATAGAGATTAATCCAAAGGAGCAATGCAAGGTAATTACCTTGAGAAGTGGTAAGCAACTCGGTCAGGTAAGTAAAGAAGTGGCAGTGAGTGATGGAGAAGAAGTGGCTCATGAAGAGGTAACCAAAGAGAATGAAACCGAAAAAACTGAGCATAATGAGACACAATCACAACCACCACCAGAAGTAAAACCTTACGTGCCTCCCATTCCTTTTCCTCAGAGACTTAAACAAAATAATATTGATAAATAATTTGAAAAGTTTCTTGAATGGTTTAAACAATTGCATATTAACATTCATTTTGCAGATGCCTTAGCACAAATTCCTGCTTATGCAAAGTTTCTTAAGGAAATTATGTCAAATAAACAGAAATTGGAGGATTATGAGACTATTTCTTTAATTGAGGAATGCAGTGCAGTCATTTAAAATAAACTGCCACCAAAGCTAAGAGATCTAGGGAGTTCTTCAATTCCGTGCACTACTAGTGAAGTTGATTTTTCTAGAGCTTTATGTGGTTTAGGTGCTAGTGCTTCATTAATGCCTTTATCTGTGTGCAGGAAACTTGAGTTGAAGGATCTACAACCTACTACTATTTCTTTACAGTTAGCTGATCGATCAATAAAGTATCCATTAGGTATTTTAGAAAATATAATGGTCAAGGTAAAAGAATTCATCATTCTTGTCGACTTCATTATGTTAGAAATCGATGAAGATAACGAGATACCTATTATCTTGGTGGGCCATTTCATGATGTTAAAAATGGTAGGTTGACATTTAAGGTTGGTGAGGAAGAGATAAAATTTAATTTGTTTAAATCAAATAAATATCCTTGTTTTACTGACCATGTTTTTCAACTTGACTCTATAGATCTAATCACTCGAGAAGTTTTTAAGCTTGAAAATCCTAAAGAACCTCTTAAAAAATGTTTAGTGAGTGCAGGAACGACAAATGATGAAAATTTAGAATTTACAGAAATGGCATATGCTTTGGAGGACACATGGACTAAATCAAGGCAGAAAGGTTTTCATTTTGAGAATCTAGGCAAAGGTAAATCATTACCTCCCCTTTCTAATGTGCAAGCACCAATTTTAGAGTTGAAACCATTACCCCCACATCTCAGGTATACTTTTTTGGATGAGAATGATAACTTACCTGTTATTGTAAGTGCTTCATTATCTAATGTTCAACGATAAATTGTTGCATGTGTTGAGATTAAGAAAACGAGCCATAGGATGGACTATTTCAGACCTTAAAGGAATTAGCCCCTCATTGTGTATGCATAGAATCTTAATAGAAGATAACCATAAATCTACTGTTGAAAATCAGAGACGGTTAAATCCTAACATGGAAGTAGTGAGGCCTGAAATTCTTAAATGGTTAGATGCAGGAATTATTTATCCTATATATGATAGTTCATGGGTTAGTCTTGTGCATGTAGTACCTAAAAATGGTGGGATGATTGTTGTGCATAATGAACTTAATGAATTAATTCCCACTAAAACAGTGACTGGGTGGAGAGTGTGTATTGATTATAGACAACTTAATAGTGCTACCCGTAAGGATCATTTTCCTTTTCCATTTCTTGATCAGATTCTTAAAAGACTCGCTGGGTATGAATATTATTATTTTCTAGATGGTTATTCGGGATATAATCAAATTCCTATAGCCCTGGAAGACCAAGAAAAAACCACTTTCGCTTTTCCTTATAGTACTTTTGCATTTTGGAGGGTGTCTTTTGGTTTATGTAATGCACCTGCCACATTTCAACGTTGCATGATGGCTATTTTTTCTAATTTTGTTGAAAAGATCATGGAGGTTTTAATGGATGATTTTTTTGTGTTTGGATCTTCTTTTGACAGTTGTTTGGCTAACTTATCTAAAGTCATATAGCGTTGTGAGGAGACCAACTTGGTCTTAAATTAGGAAAAATGTCATTTCATGGTGCAGGAAGGCATTGTGTTAGGCCATAAGATCTCAGCAAGGGGTATTGAGGTGGATTGAGCAAAGATTGAGGTTATAGACAAATTACCACCACCTATGAATGTGAAACGAGTCAGGAGTTTCCTTGGTCACATAGGGTTTTATCGATGTTTTATCAAGGATTTTTCTAAAATATCAAAATCTCTATGTAACCTATTGAATAAAGATGTTGCATTTGATTTTGATACTGATTGTTTGAACTCTTTTAACAAGTTAAAGCAGGAGTTGGTGTCTGCACCAATCATGGCTACACCAGATTGGAGTTTACCATTTGAGTTGACGTGTGATGCAAGCGATTTTGCATTGGGTGCTATTTTAGGCCAAAGGAAAAATGGGAAGTTGCATGTTATTTATTATGCTAGCAGACTTATGAATGATGCTCAAATAAATTATGCAACTACTGAAAAAGAATTGTTTGCTTTTGTGTTTGCATTTGATAAGTTTCGATCATATCTTGTAGGGTCCAAGGTGATTGTTTACACGGACCATGCGGCAATCAAGTACATATTGACTAAAAATGATGCAAAGCCAAGGATGATTCGATGGGTGTTGTTACTTCAATAGTTTAATGTAGAGATTCGAGATAAGAAGGGAATGGAGAATGTGGTAGCTGATCACTTATCTATGCTGTAGGTTCAATCAAAAGCAGAAGATGTGCAAATTAATGAAAGCTTCCTAGACGAGCAGTTGCTTGTGGTTGCTGTTGTTCCTTGGTATGCTGATTTAGTGAACTATCAGGTTAGTGGTATTATTCCTCCGGACTTGAACTACCATCAAAGGAACAAATTCTTGTGGGAGGTGAAATATTACTTTTAGGAGGAGCCTCTATTGTACAAGCATTGTGCAGATGGGATGATCAGAAGATGTGTACCTCAAGAGGAGATTCATGACATATTATGCCATTGTCATTCTTTAGAGTGTGGTGGATATTTCAGCACTTCTAAGATAGTTGCAAAAATGTGGCAATCTGACTTTTATTGGCTAACCATGTACCAGGATGCTAGGGTGTTTGTGGCTACATGTGATCGATGTTAACGAGTAGGAAACATGACCAAAAGGAATGAGATGCCACAAGCCAGTATTTTGGGGGTTAAATTGTTTGATGTATGGGGGATTGATTTCATGCGTCCATTTCCATCGTCTTTCAACAATCAGTTCATACTGGTAGCAGTAGACTATGTTTCCAAATGGGTGGAGGCAATAACAACTTAGACCAATGATTCTCGGGTGGTAACTAAGTTTCTTAAGAAGAATATTTTTTTTGAGGTTTGGTGTACCAAGAATTATCATCAATGATCAAGGATCCCATTTCTGCAATCAATCTTTTGACACTCTATTTAAGAAATATGGCGTCACATACAAGGTGGCACTTGCTTATCATCCTCAAACAAATTGCTAGGTGGAATTAGCCAACCAAAAACTAAAGTTGATTTTGGAGAAAACTGTTGGAAGATCAAGGAAAGATTGGACAACCAAACTTGATGATGTATTATGGGCATATCGGACAGCTTTCAAGACACTCTTAGGCATGTCTCCATATAGACTTGTCTTTGGGAAGTCTTGTCACCTACCAGTTGAGTTGGAGCATAAGGCTTATTGGGCTGTTAGAACACTGAACATGGATTTGAAGGCTGGTGAAGAAAAGAGGTTGTTACAGTTGAGTGAATTGGAGGAGTTTAGGCTGAATGCTTATGAAAATACTCAGATTTACAAAGAAAAAACTAAGTATTGGCATGATAAGCATATTCAGAAAAGAGACTTTGAGGTTGGGCAACGAGTACTACTCTTTAATTCACGACTTAAGCTATTCCTAGGAAAGCTTCGATCAAGGTGGTCTGGCCCATTCACGGTAACAAAAGTATATCCATATGGTGCTGTTGAGGTTCATAGTGAGGCTACTGGTACATTCAGGGTGAATGGACAACGTTTGAAGCCCTATCTTATTGGTGATGTGGTACTTAAAGGAGTGGCATACTCCTTAGAAGAACCTAGCTATGGTTGATGGATTGGTAGTCAAGCTAACGACTATAAACAAGCGCTTTTTGGGAGGCAACCCAAGCTACACTATCTTTCTCTTTCTTTTTTATTATTATTATTATTATTTTTTTGTCTTCTTCAAGTTGTTGAATAAATATGACCGTACTTACCCTATTTTGGTTGTATTGTTCAGGTACGAGCACATGGAGTAATAAATTGATTTAAATATTATTCTTCCTTTCTTATTTACTTTCACATTGAGGACTATGTTTAAATTAAGTTTGGGGGATGAATGAAAATTCTTATACCTGTTTACATGCTAGGTGTAATTTTTGAAAAAAAAATGCATCTTTGGTTAAGCCTCGAACTAAAAGTCTTTGTGAGAAAATAAAAAGAATGAACTTGTTATTTGGAGTCATGATTTACATTTGGGTTTCTAGTCATGTTTAAGCATTGAAGTTTTAACTTAGGATGGGCAATATCTTATAAAACGAGATTAAGCATGTTTGTTTTCTTCAAAAGATTATTGAACTTCATGTTCTAGGCAAAGTTGTGTGAGTTATGTGGCTATGCATAAAATATGAGTGCATTGCTTTTCTTGTGAGTATTCCCTTTGATCTAGGCCTAAACATGATTTAAGTAAATAGGGTGGTATCATTAGAAATTTTTTTTAAGCTAATGGGAAAGCATATGGTGGAATTGAGAAATGAATAATCAAATTTTTACTCAACCATAAACAGATGTGTATAGTGGGAGAGCATAAAATGCAATAACTATACCAAACATTGCTTGAGGTGGGAAAGCATAAAATGCAACCACAAAAAAAAAAAAAAAAAAAAAAAGAGTGAGCCCTAGTTTTCTACCATTATTTGTATTAGTGAGAAGGGATGATTACAAATTTAGTTGTACATAAATAGATTATGTTGGTTGCATGATAAGCATGATTAGTTTAGAATTATGTGTAGATATTTGAATTTAAGAACATGATTATGCTTAGTTTTTCTTTATTTGCTATTGTTGTGTTAAAGTTGAAAATTTGATGTTTGCATGGTAGGAGTCTTGGATGTGAGGAGTGATTTCAAATATGCTTCGTATCCTTTGATTGAAATATGGTTTTTCTTTTGCTTAAGGACAAGCAAATATTTAAGTTTGGGGGTATTTGATACGTGAAATTAATTAGCACATTCTTGATCATGTTTAGTTTAATTTTGTAATTTTTCTTGGACATTTAGTGTAATTTAATTAATGTTTTAAGTATTTTATTAATTTATTTAATTCTTAGTTATTTTTGGTTATTTGGTAGGTTTTAAAATTGGATAAGGACTAAACAAGAGGTGTCCAGATAGCTCAAAGATTGGTGTTACATTCCTAAATGATTTGGAAGATAATTGACCAAAATCTGCCTTAAAATCAACATTCTCCAACAAATTGGGTAAGTTGCAAGATTGTAAAAGACTGATTTTATGGGACTGTAAGCTTATAGATCAAGAATAAGAAGAAAAGGAAAATACAGAGAGCAAGAGGAGCTGTTCATAGAAGGGGCTGCAAGGCACATTGGAGGTAGAGAGTTTGAGAGGGATGGAGCTAGAAAACTAGAGAGAAATCCTGGATTCATGCTTCATCTATTCCCATTCTGAGTTCTTCCCTTTTTTCTATGATCCCTTTATTTATGTTTTAAAATTGTCAATGATGAATTGCTAGATTTTTTGTTTTAGGATTAGGATGGATTTATTGAAATTGTGTTGATTAATTCCTTAACTTTTGAATGATTATGTTTTATGCAATCTAGTATTTTGAAAAATTACATGTGATTAATTGATCACTAGTTGCATATCTCAAGGTATCAATTGAGGGAGCAAAAGCAAATGATTGATATTAGTTCATAAAATTTCAGTCATTGGTTGAGTATTTTCTTAGAAATAAGGGCTCACCATTGTGATCTTTGTTTCAATTCTAATGAACGTAATGAGTTTGTATTAGAATCCTGCAGACACGAAAGTAGATGAAGGATTAATACAGGCATAATTTGTTATTCTTGAAAGAGATAACAGAATATCTTAAGGAATTGATCGTTGCATCAACAGAAATTTATTCAATAAGTCTGGTTTGGTTAAGCATAATTTAATTGAGGAAGTCTGAATCCTATCTTTGGTTTCATAATCTGCTTATTAATTATTAATCTTGGTAATTCAGTTGTCTAAATAATTGAGACAATTAATTAGGTTTGGTAATTGAACATTCTCACTGTGGAAACGTTACTCGACTTATCATTATTTTGTTTGCACGAGCTGTACACTTGGGATTTGACAACAAGCACTCTTCTAAGCTTTGGAAGTCATTTTGAATCTATTGAGAACCTAAACAATTAATATATTTAAGTTAGGGTTCAAGTTTATCAAATTACAATAGTCAAAAACCTTGTTCAGTCTTAAAATATGATTGCTATCATCTTGTGGTCAGATGTGTGGTCGAACCTATGGTCGCAATATATGAAACCACACACTATGTGGTCGGACCCTGTAGTAGCATTTTGTGTGACCACACCATGCGACCTCACCTTTCCTAGGAACTCCCTGAATAGTTTTGGTCGACCCTCAAGACGACCATAGGCTACGACTACATGATGTTTGGTCAGTTTTCATCTTTAATCCAAATTCTTCTTGAGTCGATTCCTTGGCTCATCATTTGGGATCATCCTACAGTTATCATATGGCCATTATTTACAGTTTTTCATTAACCATTATCCCTAATCCATCCCTCATGGTTATCCTTGAGATTTACTCAAAGGATCACATTGATCATATTGGTTTGACATCCCCAATCCACAATAGAAACCTTATCAATAGAATCTACATCTACAGAGATAAGTTCCATACGTCACATGTTGTAGGGAGCTAGAACCTTCTATTGTAAAACCTTTCTCTCAGCCTTCTTCTCCAAATCTCCTTCTTTTCCTTTTTTTCCTCTCTCTCTTTTCCCCTTAGGTTTAGAGTTTCAATTTGGTTTCTAAATGAGTAAGAGAGACTAAGGAACATCCCTTATATAGAGGGAAACCTCTATATAAAGTCCCACATTAATTAGGAAAGATCCCCCTCAAATTAGGAAAGTTTCCTAAACACGGAGTAAGTTCAACATCGTGTGGTCGCACGTGGGGTCACAGAATCCATCTACCACACGTCCACAATATGGGACCACACATTGTGTGGTCTCATGTGTGGTCTCATGTGTAGTCGACCACACCCCTCAAAACTGCTACCACAGGACCAAAATTTTTTGGTTTTAAGTTTTTGACTGGTTGCTTCCACACGTTCTAAAACAGTCAACCACATCAACTAAATTTGACTTGTTGCTTACCTTATCTTTTGGATTCTTCATACAATTGGTTCACTTGGGCCGATTATGATGGGAAGACCGATCACGACAAGAGAATGTAAGGTTAGACTGGGTTCATGGCGTGTGGGTCTTACACATCAAGACAGTTGAAAGAGAATGAGAAAAACAATCTTACGCATGACCTAGAGTTAGCAGCGGTCATTCACGCAATCAAGACATGGAGGCACTACCTCTATGGTGAAAAGTTTCAGATAAAGTCGGATCATAAGAGTTTGACTTACCTTTTTACTCAGAAGGACCTGAAAATGAGATGAAGGAGATGGCTGGAGCTATTAAAAGATTATGATTGTGACATCCAGTGTCACACCCAAATTTCAGCTGAACCAAAAGTGTGAGTGAATCGTCACTAAACCAACGATTCTCATCAGGATCTCAATAAGACCGTGTCCACTAACACAAACCATTGCACATAACCATAATCAGAATATAAATAGATACAACGAAAGTCTTAATAATAATGAACTGAGTACTTCTATTGAGAAATAAGTAAATTATCCAATTATTCAAAAGACCACAATGTAAATTAATAGATTTACATCATTTATAAAATCCAACTGAAATAAATAAAATATATTTAAAACCATCCTAGAGGTACAGGCAGTAAGGGCACTCGCATGAAGCGTCATGCTCGTCCTCCCCTACTTGCACTTCCAGGACAGCAACTCTTCCATATACTAGAGCATCCACATAGTCCTCCACAGTGTAACCTCCATCAACATCTAAAAATAGTGTGTACACAAGGGTGTGCTCACAACTTAGCTCAGTAAGAAAATCAGACAATGAAACAAACAACATGCATTAATAACATTCACAATATGGCCTAATTTTAAGTATGTAATGTGCTATAGAAAGGATTGGCGGCCACCGCACCTCGATACACAAGTGTCTGAATCTGCCCAATGGATAAAAAACCACTATCATCCCATATACACCCACCATGGAATAGAGATAGAGCTAAAGTGTTCGGATCAAACACCGCCAACACTTTCCCTGATGCCCTACCCATACCAACACGTAAGCCCCTATTGGCGAGGGCTTGCAAACTGGGCTCGCAACAAACCAATCCTATATGTCATCACAGTAGGCCCTATCCTAGCACAACTCCCTATGGCATAGAGATAGGGCTAGAGTCTAGTGGCCAAGCCGGAGACCATAGTTGTCACACCCTAATTCTGGCTGAACTAGAAGTGTGAGTGAACCATCTCCAAATCATGACTCACACCAGGATCTCAATAGACCGTGTCAACAAACCATTCCAAGCAAACCAATCATAATCAGAGAGTAATAAATAGCAGTAGATTTAAATAAATAAATGAACTGAGTTTTCTATTTGTAATTAAATAATTATCTAGTTATGCCATCATCTATGATCATAAATAATAATTTATTACATCGTTTATAGCCAATTAAAAGAATAAATAAATAAATAATCCCTAAAGAAACACACAGAAAGAGCACTCGCATGAGGCATCATGCTCATCCTCTACTGCCTGTGTGTCAATAGCTGCTACTGTCCCGTACATTGGGATAGCCATAAAGTCTTCAACCGTATAACCTGCATCAAGATCTGAAAAAGAGAATATATATATTCGGGTAAGCTCACAAATTAGCTTAGTAAAGCATAAGACCAATGCAACATACAAAATGCATGAGATAACATTACAATTGGGTCAGGTATAACTTGCAAAATGCTATGGTAAGGTTTGGCGGCCACCACACCTCCATGCACGAGAGTGTAAGCACACCCAATAGTCAAGCAACGATCCACACTACTGCTATTGCCCCACATCACTCACTCCGATATAGAGATAGAGTTAGAGTCTGGCGGGCAGGCTGAGCCACCATCCCACGTCCTCCCCCTAATACCCTACACCGCACCAATACCTAAACCCCTGTTGGCAAGGGCTTGCAAGTGGGTTCTATTTCTAACCAGTCCTATATGTCAACATAGTATCTATGGCCCTACCCCAGCACAGCTCCATAAGACATAGAGATAGGGCTCGAGTCTGGTGGGCAGGCGGAGCCACAATCTCATGTCCTCCCCTTGATAATCTATTTGCACCAAGCTCGCTAAGGTAGACCACAATATGAAAAGGTGTTAGTGTGAGGATATATCTAGGGCTCCACTCCCCTTCACATTCCATACTCTAACAAAAAACAATCACATGCCTAAACAAACAGCATCCTAGCATACAAATATGCATGAACAGATGGCATTTAAAATACACAAGCAACAAACAATAATCACATAAACAGATATGGTCACAACGGTTTACTGTTATTTAGTTACTTAGGGTTTGGGGTCTTGTCCCTTACCTGACGCATGATAACAAGTCCGCTCTGCATCATAGAGTCCCCTCACGTTGTCTACAGGTCCTACATGATCATACTTATAGATTAGAATTAAATTATTAGGGTTACAGTTGGTCAGAACCAAGTCTAGCCAACAACCAGGCTTCGGTAAGCATAACGATTGCAGTATCGATCTCAGTATAGTGTGACTGGTATGTGCTGTGGTATATACCGGTCTCGATATCGGTCTCAGTACCGACCTCAATACCGATCTCAGTATACTATAGCCGGTATGTGCCTATGGTATAAACCTCAGGACCATACTACAGGACTTATTGTCCAGCTGGTATGCCTGGTGGTATCGGTCCGAGAGCCCAATCTCAGACCTCCTTCTCCTGTCGATCATCAGCTTGGTTTTTAGGGTTCTTCCTAAACCATTCTAAAGTCTAAATACTTGTTTAGTCATCTATGTTTCGACTATTTCATTGCATCCTTCTCAAATTGGATCTCAATGAGAACTAGGGTTTTGGGGTTCTAGGATTTTGGATCGTTACGCCGTTTTACGGCTTCGATCCGAAATCCGAACATCAATATAGAGGTTGAGCACTTACTGGTGTTTGTTGAATGGTGGTGCTCTCCTCCGATGGACAAATCCTCCTTCTTGTACAGTCTCCTTCCTCCTTGCTCTTTCTCAAATCTCTTCCAGACGGTCTAGGGTTTGAGAATGTTTGGAAAGGATCTATGGAGAAGGAGTTATGTGTATATATATAGTGGGAGACCATTCTAGGAAGGTCTCCTACGTCTAAAAGGTTTCCTAAACTTGATTCGGAGTGTGAGATCCGCTGGAGTCCTTCTCCACTAGAGAAATACATACCGATCACACATATCGATCTCACTGAGTGAGACCGGTACTGAGACCGGTATGTAAAAATTACATTTTTACACATCATTTCTCATACCTGGATATCATGGTTCATCACCTGGCCTTACTTTCCAATCCGGTTATGATTGGGAGACCTGTCACAATGTAAACCATGAGTTAAACCGGGTTTTTAGAGTACAGTTCTTACAACTCTACTACCCTTAAAAGAAAATTCATCCCCGAAATTTGCATGTTGGTCTCACAATTCCCCCACCCTTAAAGAAAATTTTGTCCTCGAAATTATATGTACCTTCAATGTCGAAAAGATGAGGGTATTCTTGTCGCATGGCATCTTCCTCCTCCCAGGTGATTTCTTCTACATCCTAGCTCTTCCAAACTACCTTGACGTATTGTGTATCACGCCTTTAAAGCTGTTGTATCATTCGACTTCGAAGGTCAAGTCTTCTGTCAAATCTGGGGGATCTACAACAAGAATATGCGAAGGGTCTCTCACGTACTTCTTCAATAAGGACACGTGGAAGACATTATGGACACTGGACATCGCTGGTGGCAATGCAAGTTGATAGGCTACGTTGCCACATCGGGACAGAATCTCATATGGTCCCACATATCTAGGACACAGTTTTCCTTTCTTCCCGAACTACTTTAGGCCTCTTACTGGTGATACCTTTAAAAACACTTTATCACCAATGGTGAATTCGAGGTCTCGGCGCCTATTATCAGCATAGTGCTTTTGACGCACTTGAGCTGTCTTCACTCTGTTCTTGATCTGATCCACTGCTTTGCAAGTTTCCTCCACAAATTCTGGTCCTACGATCCATCTTTGTCCAATCTCATTCCATAACAATGGTGTCCGATATTTCTTACCATACAAGGCCTCATATAGAGCATCTGGATCGTAGCCTGGTAGCTATTATTGTAGGCAAACTCGATGAGTGAAAGCTTCACATCCCAAGCCCCCTTAAAGTCAATAACACATGCTCGAAGCATGTCTTCTAGGATCTAAATGGTCCTCTCTAACTGACCATCTGTTTGAGGGTGAAAGGCTGTACTGAACTTTAGTTTTGTCCCCATGGCCTTCTGTAGTCCCTTATAGAACTTTGATGTGAAGCGTGGATCTCTATTAGATACTATACTCTCTAGCACACCGTGGAGTCAGACTATATTGTCTACAAATAATTTTGCTAACCTGTCCATGGTGTATTACGGTCTATAGGGATAAATCTTGTTGTCTGGGTAAGGTGATCTACAACTAACCAAATTGCATTCACTGACCATGGAGTCATAGGTAGGCCAGTGACGAAATCCATGGTAATACAATCCCATTTCCATGCTGGCTCAGATAATGGTTGCAATAAGCCTACAGGCCTCTGTCTTTCCACTTTAACCTGGTAGTTTAGACATTGAAAGACATATCTTGCCACATCTACTTTCATACCCCTCCACTAGTACAACTTCTTTGGGTCATGGTACAGCTTAGTGCTTCCAGGATGTACTGAATATGGAGTAGAGTGAGCTTCCAACATGATTCGATTTCTGATTTCCAGATCCTCATTCTCAGTTATGCATAACCGTCCATGATACCTGAGTACCTTGTTTTCATCCAAGGTGAAATTAAGATTGGCTCGACCCTTTTCCAAATCTTCTTGCATTGTACTGAGGTATGGGTCCTGTAGGATTGCTGCTTTTACCTCCCCTTTCAGGTCAGGCAAAATCATCAGTGCTGCAAACATAAGGGTAAACTTGTGTATCAAACCTTGCTCCACTAGATCGTCTGCTGACTTTAATAAGAGTTGTTCCTCATTCTCTGATGAGCCAAAAACTACAGCACACAAAGCAGCATTTGTACTCGGCCCTGCTTCGGGGTTCGATGCCCATTTCCTACTCAGAGCATCAGCTACAACATTTTCTTTACCTGGATGGTACTGAATGTCATAGTCGTAGTCTTTGAGTAATTCTATCCACCTCCTCTACCTCATGTTCAGGTCTTTTTCGGTGAAAAGATATGTTAGGCTTTTGTGCTCAGACTTAATCTGAAATTTCTCACCATACAGGTAGTGCCTCTAAGTCTTGATAGCATGAATGACTACTATTAATTCTTGATCATGAGTAGGGTAGTTCTTCTCATGCTCCATCAGTTGTCTTGAGGCATAGGCCATCACCTGTTCTCCTTGCATCAGCACACATCCCAGTCCCAAACCTGAAGCATCTGTATACAGTGTGAATGAAAGGCCTGGAGCAAGAATAGTCAATATAGGTGCTGAAACCAGTCTTGTCTTCAGTGTCGAGAAGCATTTCTCACATTCTTCAGTCCATACAAACTTTTCCCCCTGCTTGGTCAACCTGGTGAGTGGAACGATAATCTTGGAATAATCTTCCACAAACCTTCTGTAATATCCAGCTAAGCCTAGGAAGCTACGAATTTGAGCAATTGTCTTCGGTGCCTCCCATCCTACTATGACTGTAATTTTGCTGGGATCTACCTTAATTGCTTCAGTAGAACCACGTGACCCAAGAAGGCCACTTCATCTAGACAAAATTTATACTTCTTGAACTTTGCATAGAGCTTCTCTCTTCTTAGTCTTTGTAATGCCGCTCTTAACTGCATTGCATGCGTCTCCTTGTCCTTGTAGTATACTAAAATATCATCTATGAATACTATAAACGACGTGTCCAACATGACATGGAATACTCGGTTCATCAGTTCCATAAACAATGCAGGTGCATTGGTCAACCCAAAGGACATCATAAGGAACTTGTAGTGTCCATATCTTGTTATGAAAGCTGTCTTGGGAATGTCTACCTTTTTTATCTTGAGTTGATGATACCCTGACCTCAGATCAATCTTTGAGAATACACTTGAACATTGCAGTTGATCAAACAAGTCATCTATTCTAGGTAGTGGGTACCTGTTCTTGATGGTGAGGTTGTTTAACTCTCGATAGTCCATACAAAGATGTATGCTACCATCTTTCTTCTTGACAAATAGCACAGGTGCTCCCCAAGATAAGATACTCGGCCTTATGAATCGCTTGTCTAATAATTCTTGCAGATGGATCTTTAACTCCTTCAACTCTATAAGAGCCATCCTGTAGGGTGCTCTAGACACAGGAGCTATCCCTGGTAGGAGGTATATCACAAACTCAGTTGCCCTATCTGGTGGTAATCTAGGTAGGTCTTCTGGGAACACATCAGGAAATTCCCGTACTACCTTGATATCCTCCATTTTTGCCAAGTCAGCGGTCACATCCACAACTGATACGAGTTATCCTACTGCCCCCTTCTCTAAGCATTTCTTTGCTTTAAGGGCTGAGAGTATAAGCTTTCTCTTCCTAGGAATCTTAGTCCCTTTAAAGTTGAACTCCCTTCTTTCATTGTCCTCGAAAGCTAACTTCTTCTCAGCACATAACAGGCTTGCTGAATGCTGAGATAATCAGTCCATTCCCAGAATGACATCGAAATTTGACATCTCAAGCTGGACTAGATTGGCTTCCAAATCTCATCCTTCAATATGTACTGGGCAAGGCCCATAATACTCTTTTAATACCAATTCCATTCCCATGGGGGATCGAACTAATAGGATGGGTTGATCTAGTCCTTTTCCAAATGATACTGACACAAAGGAATGTGTGGCCCCTGAGTCAAACAGGACTCTGGCGGGTACTCCTGCTATGTATACTGTACCTGAGGTTTTTAATTTTTCCTTTATTTCTACATGCTTATACAATTAATGTGGTAACTAAAGGAGTAAGTACACAATCATACCAGTAACTACATCAGGTGATGCGACTACTTCTTCCGTGGTAACGGCATACACTTTGCCTTGCTGCGGTTCCCTCTTTGGTAGTGGGCATGTTCTGGCATAGTGACCCACCTGTTGACAATTGAAGCACCTCACACTGGTGTTCTATCCCTTTGACTACTGTGTCACTGTAGGAATAGATCTGGGTGGCATAGTGCTAGCTAGTGGCCTGAATGGACGATATGGTCTATTGCTTCTTTCGCTTTGGGCCTCAAGGTTAGGTCTCTTCAGACCCCTATTCTGTGCAAAGAAACTATCTCTCTAGCTTGCTTCAATGACTCGAGGCACCTATACTGCTTCATTATAGATCTTCAGTCCCCACACCAACACATGATCTCGTATGAAACCTCTAAGACCCATTGAGAAGCGACGGGTCTTAGTTTCTTCCTCCTGCATACTTTTTGGAGCGAAGAAAAATAATTCCTCATACTTCTATTGGTATGCCTCTATGGTCATCTGAGACTGCTGTAGATTGAGGAACTCCTTCTCCATCTGGTTATGGAAACTCCTTGGAAAGTATTTTTCAAAGAAGGCATCATTGAATATGACCCAAGTAATTATATGGTGCTTTGTTTCCAAATATGCTCTGGTCGAGTTCCAGTCGAGTTCCAACATCCATTGACTTCTTCCTTCAGCATATGGGTGGCATATAATACTTTCTCCTCATCAGAACACTCTAGCAAGTAGAAGTTCTTTTCCATCTCAGCTATCCACTCTGCTAGCCTTAGTGGTTTCCCTAGCTTTCCCGTAAAAGTTGGTGGCCTTAACTTTAGCAATCCATCCATCGTTCTAGAGTGACTACTCTGCCCATATGGTGCTTGTCCATACTGTGCCTAACCATGCCATTGTGGCTGATATGAGTAACCACTCTGATATACTCCCTAATATCTACCATGATATGCACCCTGATATCCACCTTGATCCTGGTTAGGGGTGGGTGTCCCTATAACCTACTGGGGAAATGTGTTGTGTTGATTCGATTGCAGTTGTTGTCCCTCAGTAGCTGTACTAACCCCCACTGGTACCGTATTTGCATTTTCTGTGTTTGTGGGTGGCATATTTATAGGTGCCGGTGCTGGCCCAGGTGGCCTAAACATCTTCAACATTTGGTTAAAGAACTTCTTTTGTTGTGCCTCCATGTGGGTGACCAAATTTGCCACTATGGTCTCAGAGTTTGTGTGTGTTTGGCCCGGTAGTGGAGCTTCTTCAATGCATCCCACTTGATTTCCACTCCCATTGAGAGGGTTATGCTCTTCCCCATTTTCTCTCTCTTTATTTTCTTCAAAGTTTTCTGTTCTTGGATCCCCTTCCATTGGAGGTGCTCTTGAGTGACGGCATCTGTGAGGAATTCTCCGACCATTTCCTCTCACCATTGCAGTTTACTAAAATTTTTACGATATCTGAATGCAATGAACACATATGAGACAAATAAAATAATTATTCAAAACGATATTATTCAGTCTCAATATATGGACTATAGAAAATTATTCATAAATAGAAAAGGATGGAAACAAATTTTTTTTTTAAATTTCTTGAAATTTTCTAGGCTAAATTACCTATTTCGGTTGTACCATACTGGTTTGGGGACCTGTAGGAATGGCTCGGCCGGTATGGGAAGCAGCATAAAATTTCCAGCTTCCCGAGAGGTACTTGTAAGACCCGTATCAAACTAACCTAGTCCTACCACCTTGAACCAGATCTACCCATCATGGTCGAGCCAAATGGATCAAGTACGTGAGGGAGATCGCGATCCCAGGTATTAAACTGACCCAAAAACACTAAAAATAGGGGGATGATCATACACCCAGCTAGGCAGGGTCAGACCACCCAAGATAGAAAGTCAGACCCTAAGTTTTTAACTGGGGGTCGAACATTTTAGAACCAGGGGTCGACGGGATCTCTGACCCCCTCATCGACCCCCAGTCTGTCGACAGAAACCGTGATTTGGAAACTTTCCAAATTTCAATAGGATTCTTTCCTAATCTCAATGGGACTTATTTTTGGAGTTTCTACTCTATAAATAGGACGTCCCTAAGCCTCTTTCACTCCTTTTAGAACCCTAATTGAATTGAGAGAAAGAGAAGAGAAGGAGAAGAAAAAGAAAAGAGAAGAAAAGTGGAGAAGAAGATCAAAGAGAAGGCTTCAGAGAGACAAGCCTAATTCTCAGGTATAAGTAATATCTCCATGTAATTTTACAGACCTTAGAATGGATAGTGAAGAGGGAATGATCTAGGAGAAACCCAAATCATCCATCCATGGTTAGGTTTTCATGGAAAACCATGGGGGAAATCATAAAAACCATATAGGTAAATGAACTACGGTTCTAGACCATAAAACATGTGTGGAATGGATTGTAGAACCAAGCCATAGGACCCCAAACACGAAGGAACAGACTGAAGGATGAAAATTTGGTGAAACTCACAGGGGGTCGCACGGGGGGTCGATGGCCAATCGACCCTACCAGACCCTGACAATTGACCACCAGTGTTCGGGAAGTCCAGAATCTGGGTGGTAGCACCCAGGGTCGATGGAACATCCGACCCTGGTATCGACCCCCAGTTAACAGCATGCTTTTAAAGTTTGAATTAATTCTAATTAAATTCTATCGACTTGATTAGGTCTTCTAGTTTTATAATATCGATATATAGTTGATTCTTAAAGCTTGAAAGAGGACCTACGATCAAGCAAAGGTGAGGGAACAAGACCAAAACTAATTGGTTAATAATAAACTGCTTTACTCTTGAGTCCAATGCCATGATTGATTTTATGCGTGTATGATTGTTATGTGCATTCAACATGTCATCCGATATTTCTATTACTTCTGTTCATGCATATTTAATTGTTGTTTATAACATGATGATGATGATGATGACAAGAATAGGGATGTGGATGTATGTGTGTGGTTGGTGTGCTTGATGCGAGCGAGTATCAGGGGGAGGTGTCATAGGTGGGGCCTCAGCACTCTAGCTCTATCTCTAACTCAAGTCTTGTCCACTGACAACGTCGTATCGCCATTACCTTAGCAGAACTATTACGTCGTAGGGTATGAGGGGAATTGGTCTCGGACTGTGTAGTCTCTGACTCTGCCGGGGGGCTTTAGCCCTATCCCTATGGATGTATTGATGGATACTAGGGTGAAGCCTTGGATACACTGATTGGCACTAGGATTGGTTAGTTGCGAGCCTAGTTTGCAAGCCCTCGCCAGCAGGGGCTTACGTATTGGTATGGGCAACGGGTACAGCAATAAACGTGACCTTTGCGTGTACATTGTCCATGGGGGGTGCATGTGGGTCGACAATAAAAGTTACCTTTGGGTGGCTTCACACACTCGTGTATAGAGGTGCGGCGTCAATAAACGTGACCTTTGGCCACCTATCCTTTCTATAGCACATTGCAAACTTATTTACCAGACCAAAGATATGAATTGAATGCATGCATATGGTTGTTGCATTGTTTTGTAATCATACTGAACCATGATGTGTGCTCACCATCTCGATGTCGAATATTTTTAGTTGATGATGCAGGTACTACAGTTGAAGATTATATGAATACTCCGGTGTATGCGCGTGTTGCTGCAATGGAAGCTGAAGACTTGGAGGATACGCATGACCCCTCATGCGACTGCAACTCATGCGTATTCTATTATAATTTTATTTGCTTTTATAAAAGGATGTAATTGATATTTTATTTATTTATGTCTCAGTTGATACAATAATAACTTGATATTTTAATTATGATTATTACATTTAGAGTTCTCAGTTCATTTACTATAAGACTTTCGCTATTGTGTATTTATTTTGATTATGGTTGTGGATGTACATGGTTTTATTTTTAATGGATACCGCCTATGAGAGATCCTGGTTGAACCATTGGTTTATTTGCGGTTCATCACACCGTTTTGAATGGTGCAGAATTGGGGTGTGACAACTTGGTATCAAAGCATCTCAGACTTTATTTGTGAAACCGTATACTTCCACAAAAGGTCGTGAACTGAGATAGGATAAAAATTTAAAAGATGTAATAATAACACACCATAAGCATCTGTGTTGTTTGAGACTAAACTGAAAGAGAATAATGCATCTATTAAATGAGAAACAAATTTATATACAACCAAAAGGAAGAAAAAATGTTTATATATATATATGATTAAAGCAGAGTACAGTCCACAGTCTGGACAATTACTCTGAAATACAAAAAGAAAAATAAACGAGGTACATCAAGAAGCTGGAGGTGATGGGGGGAGGCGGTGCCTCACGGTCTCTATCATAGTCCTCATCATAGACCCTAGTGAACCAAGCTATCTGAGTCTAGGTCGTCTGGAGACTAGCTGTGAGATCAGCCACCTGCTGGTCAGTCACACGCTGAGCATCCCTAAGCTCTCCCATCCTCAGGTCAGACATATGCTGAGCCTCTCGTATCTCATGTAATATCCTCATCATGTCATCAGATGGAGAATACGAAGGACCAGCTGCATGCGAAGGACTAGCTGAAGAAGACGGACCAGCTCCAGTAGCATGAGGAGGTGATGGAGGAGGTATGGCATCTACATCCATGTATAGCCGGTCATCATCATCCCCCTGAACCCCTGCTCCAGCGGCTGCTGCTGCTTCTGCCTCAGCATCAGCCATCTCCTTTCGAATGCAAGGGCGCACCATCGCGTTCCTCTCCTTATCGCTGACCTAGGCATGCCTCATGCCCATCTTGCAAATAGCCTCCCAATCCAAAGGCGATGAGAAGGATTTCTCCTGAATCTTCTCATCCAATAAATCAACCCCCAGGCGGGTAAGCAAGGTAGTGATCATGCGTCCATAAGGAAGGTTGCCAGTGTGACTGGGCAACGTGGCACTGATTATCGTACGCATGGTGATGTAGGGAAGGTAGACGGGCTGCCTTGTGCATATGCAATATAATAGATACTGGGTCAACTGGGAGACCCTCTCGTAAGACCACTCTGCGGTATCAGGTTATGCTGAATGATCTTGCAGTATACTCGTGGATCTGAGCGCAGATAACTCACTTTCATCTGCCAGCGATCAGGTCTGATGAGCTGGGTATCAATCTCAGCCCTCATCTGAAGAGAAAAGAACTGGGGCTCTCCAGGGATACAAAATACCAAGGGGCCAGCATTGGAAATTCCCAACAAGTCAGCCAACTGCCGATAATCAAATGAAACATCAACCCCCTTGACGTAGCTAGTGATCCGAAGCTCACCACCCCTCTCAACATCATTGTAATCTCCCACATTTTGGAGATTGCAGTAGAACTGGCGTACCAAGTCTGGACGGGTACACGCGTCATAGGTGATGACAGGGAGCCAGCCCATATCACAAAAGGCCCCCTCCACATTGAACAAGGCTAAGCTAGCCAAGTCTAATTTGCAGCCGCCCTCTACCTTCTTGCGAGCGTATTGGGCATACTGTGCCTCGGCTTCATTGGAACGGAAGCCATGACGGTCGCGAACTCTGGGTACCTTGGTACGAGCCATAGTATCTGCAAATAAGAAAGAAAAACAAATAATGGATTAGTAGAGAGTAAAAACCTAAAATTTCGACATAATAACGACGTAAATTGGTCAAAAGCCTCACTTTTCACCCATACGCATGGGCAGGAGGACTTAAATAGATCCTAGACTATCTTGTGAGACTCATACATTTGGAAATTTCAACTAATTAGATTGAATTGCAAGAAATTTCATGAAATTTAAAATCTCGACAAAATTAGGGCAAAAAGTGTAAATTTTAAGTTTCTCGATAACCAACCGATGAAACGCGAATATTTTTGAGGGCTTTCGTTCCTCGAGTCACAAACAACAAAAGTCCCTAATAAAAATCAATTTTTTATGTTTGGAAAAAGTTTAATTTAAAAAATACGAGATAAATGAGCAAAAACCTAGGTAAAGAAACCTAAAAACATAAAAAGGTAGAAGACATACCTGTAACGGAGGTGTAGACGACGAAACAAGGAGTGCAAACCACAAACGGATCGGAGTTGTCACTGTAGCAACTCAAAGGGATGAGTTGAATCGAAGCGGAGAAGAAAGAATGAGAAATGGACTTTGAATTGGAACTTAAAAATCAGATTTTTAGTCTGGGGGTCAGAAAATTCATTTAAAACAATCGACCCTCGGATCTCGGGAATCTGACAAAGAACCAGGGGTCTCACCCTGGGTCGGACATCCTCCGACCCCCCATCGACCCCCGGCTCTCGAGAAGAATGGGTTATTTCCCAGGGTCGCAGACTGAGGGTCAGACACCTATCGACCCCCACCATCGACCCTGTAGTGAAAATACAGCATTTCGACAGAATGTTCTAAAAAATTTGAAATTTGCATTTGTTAGTGGTTTTAAAATATGAGAATGAAGTATTTAATGATTGTCTCTCGTGTTCAATGATTTCAGGCCATCCCATTATTAGATTAATTAATGGTGGGACGCAGAGTAACCAGACAGAGCCGTAACTCTATTCCACCACCACCACCTGTGGGGGAAGATAACCAGACACAATCGAGAACACAAGGGAATATGAACACGGCACCATCCGTCATAAATGGGCAGGCAAATCCTACCAATCTTCCAGCTCCACCTACAGACTTGGCCACAGTCGTAATGAACTTGGCCCAACAGCTGCAACAGATGCAACAGGCACAAGCTGCTATCCAAGCTGCCATAGGCATAACTCTTCGAGTTGCACAAACACCTCCAATGCCAGCTGGATTGGCAAGCACAACACCAGGGGGAGTAACACAGTACCCCATGCACCTCAGACTCCTATCATGCAGGCTCAAGTACCGAATCCTAAGATAGCTCAAGGTGGATATCAATACCAACCACCTATGTATGGAGCGTATCTCCCACAGCAACTAGACCACTCCAAACTGGTAGAGCGTTTTCTGAAACTAAAGCCCAGAGAATTCAATGGCAAGCCAGTAGATCCTTTATGCTCGGCACACTGGGTTGACGAAATGGAAAGAAACTTTATGATGATGACACTAAATGAAGAAGAAAAAGTGTTATGTGCCACCTTTATGCTAAAAGGAGATGCACACCATTGGTGGAGGTCTTCCAGGACGTATTTACTTACAAAGCATGCCCAACTGACTTGGGATATTTATAAAGAGGCGTTCTTTGAGAAGTACGTTCCGAGAAGTTTCAGAGATTCTATGGAAAGAGAGTTCCTGAGTTTATATCAGGGGCAGATGACTGTGGATTCGTATCAACAGCGTTATGAAGAGCTATTCTTCTTTAGACCAACTAGTATGCAAGTGGAAAACACAAAGACCCGAAGGTTCGTCATGGGACTTAGGGGAAGCATCCGCGAGCACGTTCTGGGACATGAAAAGAAAATTTATAATGAAGCGGCATAAATTGCTCGAGTTATAGAATCGAGCCAGAAGGAGAGTTATTTCATGCAAAATAGAGATACCAAAAGGCCAGCTGGAAATTCTTATAATGGAGGGAATAACAAGACATTCAAACCCTTCCGTGCTCAAGGCTTTACTACTGCAACCAAGACTACTCAAAAGCAACAAGAGCCAATTACTGAAGGGATAAAATATTTTAACTGCAACCAAGTGGGACATATAGCAAGGGAATGTCCTAAGCCCAAGAAACAGTTACATCAAGGACGAGTTTACGCGGTTACATCTGAGGATGCTGCCGCATCGCCTGATGTGGTCACAGGTATGACTAACATTTTAGTTAGTTGTATTACATTGTATGAGTATGTAGACTAAACCAAGACAAATCACAGGTATCGTACCGATTAATGGCATTCCCACCAGAGTACTCTTTGATTCAGGAGCTACTCATTCCTTTATATCTGTGACGTTTGGAAAGAAGTTAAATCTACCCCTTAAATTTTTACACTACAAACTACTTGTACGATCACCTATGGGATTAGAAGTGGAGTTAGAAAAAGGTTATGGACCATGTCCAGTTCTTATTGGTGAAAAGACCTTGGAGGCGACCTTGATCCAACTTGAGATGGAAGACTTTGACATCATCTTGGGAATGGACTGGTTAGTTCGGAATTCTGTAAACTTATTGTGTGCCGAAAAGAAGCTGACATTTAAGGACAAGGAAGGAGCAGAGTTCAGTTTTTCGGGAACCAAACTTACCCGTAAATGAAAGCTCATACTCTCGGTGCTAAAGGCTAAGAAGTTCCTTGAGAAAGGAGCAGTCGGATATTTAGTATATGTGGTTGACCTTACCAAAGAAGCACCACAAATGGAAGATACTGATGTCTTGCGTGACTTCCCAGACGTATTTCTTGAAGAATTACCAAGATTAGCACCCGACCGAGCCACAGAGTTTTTTATAGATCTTATACCTAGAGCTGCACCTTATCGAATGGCTCCCACCGAACTGAAGGAATTAAAAGTACAACTACAAGAACAGCTGGACAAGGGTTACATTCGCCCTAGTATATCACCATGGGGAGCGCCAGTATTATTCTTGAAAAAGAAGGACGGTAGCGTTCGCTTGTGTATAGACTACCGAGAACTGAATAAACTGACAATCATGAATCGGTATCCATTGCCTCAGATCGATGACCTGTTCGATCAGTTGCAAGGTGCCAATGTGTTCTCAAAGATTGATCTTCGGTCAGGCTACCATCAGCTGAAGATTAAGGATGGTGATATCCCCAAGACAACATTCAGGACCAGATATGGACATTATGAATTTTTGGTCATGTCTTTTGGATTGACAAACGCACCAGCAACCTTTATGGAACTTATAAACCGGGTTTTCCATGACATGTTGGATACATCGGTTATTGTATTCATTTATGATATATTAGTCTACTCCAAGGACGAGGAAACACATGTTAAGAATCTAAATGCCGCTCTACAGCAACTACGGAAGGAAAAGCTCTATGCCAAATTTACAAAGTATGAGTTTTGGCTAAAGGAAGTCGCATTTCTAGGCCATGTAGTATCCGCTGAAGGAATTAAAGTGGATCCCAGCAAGATCGAGGCTATTGTAAAGTGGGAAGCACCGAAGAGCATTGTAGAAATTAAAAGTTTCTTGGGTCTAGCTGGGTATTATCGACGATTTGTGGAAGACTATTCCCGAATTATCGTACCTCTTACCAGTTTGACTAAGAAGGGCGAGAAGTATATTTGGACGGATAAATGCGAGAAGAGTTTCCAAACCTTGAAGGCTAGATTGATATTAGTTCCAATCTTTACCATCCCGATTCCAGGACAACCATTTATCTTGTATATCGATGCGTCAGGACTGGGATTAGGATGTGTACTTATGCAAGGAAAACAAGTAATTGCTTATGTCTCAAGACAACTAAAGACACATGAGAAGAACTATCCTACACATGATTTGGATCTAGCGGCAGTAGTATATGTTGTCAAAATATGGAGACATTATCTGTACGGGGAGAAGTTTCAGATTAAATCAGACCATAATAGTCTTACTTATCTATTTAATCAAAAGGAGCTGAATATGAGACAAAAAAGATGACTGGAACTATTGAAAGACTATGATTGTGATATCCAGTATCATCTGGGGAAAGCTAATGTAGTAGCCGATGCGTTGAGTAGAATGGCAATGATAAAATCTTAAGGAGAGGTTAGCACAACCGCCGCAATGTGTACTACCAGAAAGGTATTCAAACACGATAATGAGTAGTTTGTGATAGATGCACCAAATGGATCAGCCAATCAAGGGTTTATTCATTGGTTTTCACATATGTTCGCCACATTGAAGATTATACCAGATATAGTTGATGAAGTAAAGGCAGCTATAAAATCAGACCCTTACCTAAGAACGGTACAAGAGGACATCGAAAAAGGTAGGACTAACCCTGAGTTCACCTTGGACGAAGAAAAGGTACTGAAGTACGAAGGAAGATTATGTGTACCCGAAATAGAAAGCTTGGACATTAGACACCGATTGATGAAAGAAGCCCATACCACCATCTATTTGATACATCCTGGAAGTACAAAAATGTATCATGATCTAAAGAAATTATATTGGTGGAGAGGAATGAAAACAGATGCTGCTAAGTTCTTGTCTCAATGCCTAAATTGTCAGAAAGTAAAGGCTGAATGACAAAGATCGGCAGGACTGTTACAGCCGTTACCGAAACCAGCATGGAAATGGGACTGCATCACTATGGACTTCGTCACAGGATTAGCATTGACTCCTCGAGTAGTTGACGCAGTTTAAGTGATTATAGACTGCCTGACAAAAACAGCTCGCTTTATACCGATAGGACCTCAGTATACATTGGAGAGGTTAGCTAAGCTGTATGTGGATAACATTGTGCGATTACACGGTGTACCTGAAAGCATTGTGTCCGATAGAGATCCACAATTTACTTCAAAGTTTTGGGAAGGATTGTAAAAGACTATGGGTACAACATTGAAGTTTAGTACCGCATTCCATCCGCCGACAAACGGACAGTCAGAGCGTACAATTTAGATTCCAGAAGATATGCTTCGAGCATGTGTGATTGATTTTAAAGGATCATGGTATGAAAAGTTACCATTGATTGAGTTCACTTATAACAATAGCTATCAGGCAATTACACAGATGTCACCCTATGAAGCACTGTATGGCCGAAAGTGTCGAACTCCTTTGTTTTGGAATGAAGTTGGGGAATGTAGTATTGTTGGACCGGAATTCATTGAAGAGACTTGTCGAGTGGTCGACATTATCAAGGAAAGAGTGAGAATAGCTCAGAATCGTCAGAAGCAATATGCAGATACCCAACGCCAAGACCTTGAATTTATCGTGGGTGATAAAGTATTCTTAAAAGTATCGCCTATGCGAGGATTGAAACGGTTCAGACAGAAAGGGAAACTAAGTCCAAGATATGTCGGGCCATATGAGATTCTAGCTAAGCGTGGGAAAGTGGCGTACCAGTTAGCACTACCACCATCTATGTCAAGTGTGCATGACATATTTCATATTTCCTTATTGAAGAAATATGTCAAGGATCCAATGCACATTCTGACAGTAGATTTACCTGATTTGATTTATGATTTGACATTTGAGGTAACACCAACTGAAATCACCAGCCAAAAGGTTCAACGACTACGCAACCGTTATATCTATTATGTTAAGGTCATCTGGAGAAGTAGAGATATGGAAGAAATTACATGGGAAGAAGAGAATGATATGCGAAAGCAATACCCTCATTTATTTGACTCAAAAGGTATGTACAATTTCAAGGACAAAATTTTTATAAGTAGGGGGGAGTTGTAAGACCCGTATCAAACTAACCCGGTCTTACCACCTTGAACTAGGTCTACCCATCATGGTCGAGCCAAATGGATCAAGTACGTGAGGGAGATCGGGATCCCAGGTATTAAATTGACCCAAAAATACTAAAAATAGGGGGAGGGTCGCACACCCAGCTAGGCAGGGTCGGACCCCCCAAGATAGAAAGTCAGACCCTGAGTTTTTAACCGGGGGTCAGACATTTTAAAACCAGGGGTCGACGGGATCTCCGACCCCCTCATCGACCCCCAGTCTGCTGACAGAAACCGTGATTTGGAAACTTTCCAAATTTCAATGGGATTCTTTCCTTATCTCAATGGGACTTATTTTTGGAGTTTCTAGTCTATAAATAGGACGTCCCTAAGCCTATTTTACTCCTTTTAGAACTGTAATTGGATTGAGAGGAAGAGAAAAGAAGGAGAAGAAAAAGAAAAGAAAAGGAAAGTGGAGAAGAAGATCAAAGAGAAGGCTTCAGAGAGACAAGCCTAATTCTCAGGTATGGGTACTATCTCCATGTAATTCTACAGACCTTAGAATGGATAGTGAAGAGGGAATGATCTAGGAGAAACCCAAATCATCCATCCATGGTTAGGTTTTCATGGAAAACCATGGGGGAAATCGTAAAAACCATATAGGTGAATGAACTACGGTTCTAGACCATAGAACATGTGTGGAATGGATTGTAGAACCAAGCCATAGGACCCCAAACATGAGGGAATGGACTGAAGGATGAAAATTTGACAAAACCCACAGGGGGTCGCACGGGGGGTCGATGGCCAATCGACCTTACCAGACCCTAACAATCGATCCCCAGTGTTCGAAAAGTCCAAAATTTGGGTGGTAGCACCCAGGGTCGATGGAACATCCGACCCTGGTATCGACCCCTAGTTAACAACATGCTTTTAAAGTCCGAATTAATTCTAATTAAATTCTATCGACTTGATTAGGTCTTCTAGTGTTATAATATCGATATATAGTTGATTCTTAAAGCTTGAAAGAGGACCTACGATCAAGCAAAGGTGAGGGAATAAGACCTAAACTAATTGGTTAATAATAAACTATTTTACTCTTGAGTCCAATGCCATGAATGATCTTATGCGTGTATGATTGTTATGTGCATTCAACATGTCATCCAGTATTTCTATTATTGCTATTCATGCATATTTAATTTTTGTTTATAACATGATGATGATGATGATGATAGGATAGGCATGTGGATGTATGTGTGTGGTTGATGTGCTTGATGCGAGTGAGTATCAGGGAGTGGTGTCATAGGCGGTGTCACACCCCAATTCTATACTATTCAGAATGGTGTGATGAACCGCTAATAAATCAACGGTTCAACCAGGATCTCGAGTAGGCTATATCCGTGTTATCTGAACCCCCATACACCCATAATCATAATCAGAGTAAATATACAATAGCGAAAATCTTATAATAAAATGAACTGAGAACCTACTGTGATATTAATATTTAATAGAAAAATATTTTATATCAACTGAGACATAAATAAATATCCAATACATGTTCTTTAGTAAATCCAAATAAAGATATCTAAAAAATATCTAATCAAATACACATGAGTTGCACACGCAAGAGGAGTCATGTGTATCTACTTCAGCTTCAGCTTCCATCGCCGCTACGTTCCCGTACGCTGGAGCATTCATATAATCTTCAACTGTAAAACCTGCATCATCAACTAAAAATATTCGACATCAAGGGGTGAGCACACATCACGGCTCAGTGAGTAGACAAAACAATGCAACATTACATATGCAAGCAATCAATTCATATCTTTGGTCTGGTTTATAGTTTGCAATGCGCAATAGAAAGGTTGGGAGCTCAAAGGTTAACGTTTATTGACCCCGCTTCTATACACAGGGTGTGGAAGTCCGCCCGAAGGTTAACGTTTATCGTCGTCCCCATCCACCCTAATCATGAACATTATATAACAAAGGTTAACGTTTATTGCTATATAGTGTCATACCAACACGTAAACCCCTCTTGGCGAGGGCTTGCAAACTGGGCTCGCTACTAACCAATCCTAATGCCAAACAGTGTATCCAAGGCCTCACCCCAGCATCCCTCAGAATGTCCATAGAGATAGAGCTAAGGCCCCCCGGTAGAGTCAGAGACTACAAGGACCGAGACCACCTCCCCTGATACTCTACGACACAATAGTTCTGCTAAGGTAATGGCGATACGATGATGCTAATGCACAAGACTTGAGTTAGAGATAGAGCTAAAGTGATGAGACCCGCCAAAGGTTAACGTTTATTGACGTTCTCATCACACCTCCCCTGATACTCGCTCGCATCATGTACACCAACCACACACATACAATCACATGCCTATTCCTATCATCATCATCATCATGTTATAAACAATAAAGTAAATATGCATGAACAAATAATAGAAATATTGGATGACAAGTTGTATGCACATTACAAACATATTCGCAGAGAATCACGCATGGCATTGGACTCAAGAAAAGGAAAACAGTTTGTTATTAACCAATTAGTTTAGAGTTCTGTTTCCTCACCTTAGCTTGCTAATAGATACTTTTCCAAGCTTTATAATCACCTTTATATTGTTATTGTATTGATAGAAGACCTAACAAAGTCGACAGAATTTAATTAGAAATAATTCTGAATTTAAAACCATTCTGTTAACTGAGGGTCGGAGGTAGGGCCGGAGTCCTGATCGACCCTGGGTGCGACCCTCCCCAAAATCTAAACTTCCCGAACACTGAGGGTTGATACTCAGGATGACCTAGGGTCGGATGGTCATCGACCCTCGGTGCGACCCTCGGTGTACTTTGGTCAATTTTCCTCTTTTTAGTTCATTCTTCGTGCTTGGGATTTTATGGCTTCCTCCTACATTCCATTCAACATTCATTCCATGGTCTGGAACCATGAATCATCCACCTAAATAGCTTTCATGCATTCTCCTTTGGTTTTCAATGAAACCTAACCATGAGTTGATGGTTTGGGTTTCTCCGAGATCACACTCTCATCAATATCTATCCTAAGGTATGTAGAAACTCATGAAATTAGTACCCATACCTGAGAAGAATACTCCTTCTCTGCAACTCTTCTCTTTTGGCTAAATTCTCTTCCTTGCTTTTCTTTTTCTTCTTTTCCTTCTCTTCTCTTTCTCTCAATTCAATAAGGGTTGTGAAAGGAGTGAAAGAGGCTTAGGGACGTCCTCTAAATAGAGTAGTAACATCCTAAAATAAGTCCCTTTGAGATTAGGAAAGAATCCAAATAAAAAATTAGGAAATTTCCTAATTTATGTTTCGGCGGCAACTGAGGGTCGATGGGAGGGTCGATGATCCCGTCGACCCTAGGTTTCCTAAAGAGTCCGACCTTCCCTTCAAAACTGAGGGTCTGACTTTCTGTTTTGGGGGGTCTGACCCTCCTTGGCTGGGTATGCGACCCTCCCCTTAAATTATGTATTTTTGGGTCAATTTCATACCTGGGATCTCGATCTCCTTCACGCCCTTGGTCCATTTGACTCGATCATGATGGGTAAACCTGGTTCAAGGTGGTAAGACCGGGTTAGATTGACACGGGTCTTACAACTCCCCCTACTTATAAAAATTTCAACCTCGAAATTGTACGTACCTTCTGAATCAAATAAGTGAGGGTATTGCTTCCGCATAGCATTTTCTTCTTCCCATGTAATTTCTTCCATGTCTCTACTTTTCCATGTGACCTTAACATAATAGATATCTCTGTTGCGTAGACGTTGAACCTTTCGGCTGGTGATTTCTGTTGGTGTTACTTCAAATGTCAAATCATCAGTCAATCCCGGCAAATCTACTGTCAAAACATGCGTTGGATCCTTGACATACTTCTTCAATAGGGAAATGTGAAATACGTCATGCACACTTGACATAGATGGTGGTAGTGCTAACTGATAAGCCACTTTCCCACGCATAGCTAGAATTTCATACGGTCCGACATATCTTGGACTTAGTTTCCCCTTCTGTCCGAACCTTTTCAATCCTCGCATAGGCGATACCTTCAAAAATACTTTATCACCTACAGCGAACTCCAAATCTCTGCGTCGAGTATCTGCATATTGCTTCTGACGGTTCAGAGCTGTCCTCACTCTTTCCTTGATAATGTCGACCACTCGGCAAGTCTCTTCAACAAATTCCGGTCCAACAATACTACGTTCTCCAACTTCGTTCCAAAACAAAGGATTTCGACACTTCCTGCCGTACAATGCTTCATAAGGTGACATCGGTATAGTAGCCTGAAAGCTATTGTTATAAGTGAACTCAATCAGTGGTAATCTTTCATCCCATGATCCTTTGAAATCAATTACACATGCTCGTAGCATATCTTCTAGAATCTAGATTGTATGCTCTAACTGTCGTCTGTCTGTGGGTGGAATGCAGTACTATACTTCAACGTTGTACCCATAGCCTTTTGCAATCCCTCCCAAAACTTGGAAGTAAATCCTGGATCTTTATCGGATACAATGCTCTCTAGTATACTGTATAATCGAACAATATTATCCACATATAGCTTTGCTAACCTTTCTAGAGTATACTAAGGTCGTATAGGTATGAAGCGAGCTATTTTCGTCAGACGGTCCACAATCACCCAAATTGCGTCAACTACTCGAGGAGTCAGTGGTAGTCCCATGACGAAGTCCCATTTCCATGCTGGTTCTGGTAATGGCTGTAACAGTCCTATGGGTCTTTGTCGTTCAGCCTTTACTTTCTGACAATTTAGGCATTGAGACACGAACTTGGCTACATCTGCTTTCATTCCCCTCCACCATTATACTTTCTTTAGATCATAATACATTTTTATACTTCCAGGATGTATCGAATAGATGGTGGTATGGGCTTCTTTCATCAAATGGTGTCTAATGTCCATACTTTCTGTTTCAGGTACACATATTCTTCCTTTGTATTTCAGTACTCTCTCTTCGTCCAAGGTGAACTCAGGATTAGTCCTACCTTTCTCGATATCTTCTTGTACTGTTCTTAGATAAGGATCTGATTTAATAGCTGTCTTCACTTCATTCATTATATCCGATATAATCTTCAAAGCGGCGAACATATTTGAAAACCGATGAATGAACCCTTGGTTGGCTGATTCATCCGTTGCGTCTATCACATATTGCTCATTGCCGTGATTGAATACCATTCCGATAGTACACATTGCTGCAGTTGTGCTAACCTCTCCTTGTGATTTTATCATTGCCTTTCTGCTTAACGCATCCGCTTCTACGTTCGCTTTTCCCGGATGATACTGGATATCACAATCATAGTCCTTCAATAGTTCCAGCCATCTTCTTTGTCTCATATTCAACTCCTTCTGATTAAATAAATAAGTAATACTTTTATGGTCCGACTTAATCTGAAATTTCTCTCCGTATAGGTATTGTCTCCATATCTTGACAGCATGTACTACTGCCGCTAACTCCAAATCATGAGTGGGGTAATTTTTCTCATGTATCTTCAACTGTCTCGAGGCATAAGCAATTAATTGCTCCCCTTGCATAAGCACACATCCTAATCCCAGTCCCGACGCATCCGTGTATAAGGTAAATGTCTGTCCTGGAACAGGAATAGTCAAAATTGGGGCGGATATCAATCTGGTCTTCAATGTCTGGAAACTCTTCTCACATTTATCCGTCCACACAAACTTTTCACCTTTCTCTGTCAGACTGGTGAGAGGTACGGCAATCCGGGAATAGTCTTCCACGAATCTCCGATAATAACCAGCTAGACCCAGAAAACTTTTAATTTCTGAAACACTCTTTGGTGCTTCCCACTTTACAATAGCCTCGATCTTTCTGGGGTCTACATTGATTCCTTCAATGGGTACTACATGGCCTAAGAAGGCGACTTCACTTAGCCAAAACTCACATTTTGAAAATTTGGCATATAACTTCTCTTTCTTTAAACGCTGTAGGGCGGCATTTAGGTTCTTGATATGGGTTTCTTCGTCCTTGGAGTATACCAATATATCATCAATAAATACTATAACCGACGTATCCAACATATCGTGGAAGACCCGGTTCATAAGCTCCATAAAATTTGCTGGTGCGTTTGTTAATCCAAAAGACATGACCAAGAACTCATAATGTCCATATCTGGTCCTGAAAGCTGTCTTAGGAATTTCACCCTCTTTAATCTTCAATTGATGATAGTCCGATCGAAGATTGATCATAGAAAATACCTTTGCTCCTTGCAACTGATCGAACAAGTCATCGATCCGAGGTAGTGGATATCTGTAAGACCCATGTCAATCTAACCCAGTCTTACCACCTTGAACCAGGTTTACCCATCATGGTCGAGTCAAATGGACCAAGGGCGTGAAGGAGATCGAGATCCCAGGTATAAAATCGACCCAAAAACATTTAAAATTAGGGGAGGGTCGCACACCCAGCTAAGCAGGGTCGGACCTCCCAAAACAGAAAGTCAGACCCTCGGTTTTGAAGGGATGGTCGGACAGCTTAAGACCCTAGGGTCGACGGGATCATCGACCCTCGGTTTCTGTCGAATATAGAAATTAGGAAATTTCTTTATTTATCGATTGTGATTCTTTCCAAATCTCAATGGGACTTATTTAGGATGTTCCTAGTCTATTTAAAGGACGTCCCTGAGCCACTTTCACTCCTTTCACAACCCTAATCGAATTGAAAGAAAGAGAGGAGAAGGAAAGAGGAAGAAAAAAGGGAAGGAAGAGAAATTAAGCCAAAAGAGTAGAGTTTTAGAGAAAGATTAACCTTCTCAGGTATGGATACTAATTCTATGAGTTTCTACAGACCTTAGGGTAGTAATTAATAAGAACGTGATCTCGAAGAAACCCAAACCATTAAGCTATGGTTAGGTTTTCATGGAAAACCATAGGAGGATGCATGAAAACTATTTAGATGGATTATCCGTGGTTCTAGACCATGGAATGAATGTTGAATGAATGTAGGAAGCAAGCCATAGGACCCCAAACACGAAGAATGGATTTAAAAGTGGGAATTGGACCAGATTGCACCGAGGGTTGCACCCAGGGTTGCACCCAGGGTCGATAGGCCATCCGACCCTAGGTGTTTATGACCATCGACCCTCAGCATTCGGGAAGTCCAGAAAGATGGGAGGGTCGATAGACCCATCGACCCTAGCATCGACCCTAGCATCGACCCTCAGTTGACAGAATGGTTTTTAAATTCCGAATTAATTCTAATTAAATTCATTCTATCGACTTTGTTAGGTCTTCTAGCAATATAATAACAGTATAAAGGTGATTTTAAAGCTTGGAAAAGTATCTTTTAGCAAGCTAAGGTGAGGAACCTTAACTCCAAACTAAATTGGTTAATAATAAACTGTTTTCTATTTTTGAGTCCTATGCTATGCTTGATTCTATGCGAATATGTTTGTAATGTGCATACAGCATGCCATCCAATATTTCTATTACTTGTTCATGCATATTTAGTTTGTTGTTTATAACATGATGATGATGATGATGATAGGAATAGGCATGTGCTTGTATGTGTGTGGTTGATGTGCTTGATGCGAGCGAGTATCATGGGGGGGGGTGATGAGAACGTCAATAAACATTAACCTTTGGCGGGTCTCAGCACTTTAGCTCTATCTCCAACTCAAGTCTTGTGCATTGGCATCGTCGTATCGCCATTACTTTAGCAGAACTATTATGTCGTAGGGTATCAGGGGAGGTGGTCTCGGTCCTTGTAGTCTCTGACTCTACCGGGGGGCCTTAGCTCTATCTCTATGGACATTCTGAGGGATGCTGGGGTGAGGCCTTGGATACACTATTTGGCATTAGGATTGGTTAGTTGCGAGCCCAGTTTGTAGGCCTCGCCAACAGGGGCTTACGTGTTGGTATGGCACTATATAGCAATAAACGTAACCTTTGTTATATAATGTTCATGATTGGGTGCATGTGAGTTGACGATAAACGTGATCTTTGGGTAACGTCACACACTCGTGTATAGAGGCAGAGTCAATAAATGTGACCTTTGGCTACCTCAACCTTTCTATTGCATATTGCAAACTTCAAACCAGACAAAAGATATAAATTGATGTGCATGCATATGTAGTGTTGCATTGTTTTGGCTACTCACTGAACCGTGTTGTGTGCTCACCCCTCGACGTCGAATATTTTTAGTTGATAATGCAGGTTACAGAGTTGAAGATTATATGAACGCGTCTGCGTACGGGAATATAGCAGCAATGGACGCTGGAGCTGAAGATGATACACACGACTCTTCTTGCGAGTGCAACTCGTGTGTATTTGATTAGATATTTTTATAGGTTTCTTTCATTGGATTTATAAAGACATGTATTTGGTATTTAGATATTTATGTCTCAGTTGAAAATAGAATAATTTGCTATTAAATTAATGATATCATCTTAGTTGCTCAGTTCATTTTATTATAAATTTTCCGCTAGTGTGTATTACTCTGATTTGGATTATGGATGTGTGAAAGTTTGGATAACGCCGGGATAGCCTATTAGAGATCCTGGTTGAACCGTTGGTTTGTTAGCAGTTCATCACACCATTCTGGTTAGACCAAAATTGGGGTGTGATAACTTGGTATCAGAGCGTCTCAGACCTTGCCCGCCGAACTGACACACATTCAAGACCATTGTGAACTGAGATAGGATAAATTAAAAGCTTTAATAGAAACACACTGTAAGCACAAGTGATGATTGAAACCAAATTAAAAAGAGAATAATGCATCTATTAAAGGGAAAATAGGTTACATACAATGAGTGAGAGAAACAAAATGTATATACATCGCCAAAGCAGAGTACAGTCCACAACCCGGACTGTTACTCTGTAGTACAAGGAAAAATAAAAGTACACTCAGGAAGCTGGAGGCGAAGGAGGAGGCGGTGCCTCACGGTCTCTGTCATAGTTCTCAGCATAGACTCTAGTCAACCAGGCTATCTGGGTCTGGGCCGTTTGTAGACTAACCGTGAGACCAACTATCCTCTGATCGGTCGCACGCTGCACCTCTAGGAGCTCTCCCATCCGCGCGTCTAATGCATGCTGAGCAGCCAATAGCTCATCCATCCTCAAATCAGACCTACGCTGAGCATCCCTGAGCTCACGCAATATCTCCATCATATCAGAAGGTGGATGCGAAGGACCAGCCTCATGAGAAGGACCGGCCTCAAGTGCAGGAGCCGCCGCAGAAGATGTACCAACTCCATCTGCCTGTGTGGGTGATGGCGGGGGTATCGTGTCGACATCCATATACATGCGATCATCATCGTCGACCGGATCCCCATGAGCTCTAGTAGCAGCAGCAGTAGCCTCAGCATCAGCCATCTCGATACGAGTGTAAGGGCGCACCATCGTGTTCCTCTCCTCATCGCTAACCTCAGCATCTCGCAGACCCATCTTGCAGATAGCCAATCTAGAGGCGACGAGAAGGTCTTCTCCTGGATTTTCTCATCTACCAGATCCACCCCCCAGGCGGGTCGAAGAACACTGTAATCATGCGTCCATAGGGTAGATTACCCCCGTGACCGGACAATGTGGCACTAATCATCGTCCGCATGATGATGTAAAGGAGGTAGACCGGCCGACGAGTGCAGATGCTTTGTAGATCAAGAACCGGGTCAGCTGAGACACCCTCTCATAGTGCCCACTCTGCGGGATCAGATTACTGTGGATAATCTTGCGGAAGACCCGTGGAGCTGGACGCAAGTAGCAAGCTCTCATCTGCCATCTATCGGGACGGAGCAACTGGTTGTCGATCTCTGCCCTCATCACCATCTCAACAAACTGTGGCTCTCCCGGTGCACAGTACACCATAGGGCCATCATAGGGAATGCCCAATAGATCGGCCAGTTGCCGATAATCAAAAGAAATGTGCACCCCCTTGACATAACTGGTGATGCAAAACTCCTGACCGTGCTCAACGTCGTTGTAATTCCCCACCACCTGGAGATTACAATAGAACTGGGCGTACCATGTCGGGACATGTGCACGCGTCGTATGTGATGACAGGGAGCCACCCCATATCACCAAACGCTCCCTCTACATTGAACAAGGCTAGCTCAACCAAGTTCACCATGCGACCCCCTTCAACCTTCTTACGGGCATAGTCAGCATACTGTGCCTCGACTTCATTCGAACGGAAGCGAAGTGGATCACGCACCCTGGGTACTTTGGTACGAGCCATAGTATCTGCAAAATAAGAAAGAGGAAGGAAACAAGGAGTTAATAGGATAAAAATCCCAAATTTAATTTAATAACGACGTAAGTTGACCATAAAGCCCCATTTCTCGCCATACAAGTGGGCATAAGAACTTACGTAGGTTAAAACATATCCTACAACCCACATGCAGTAGGAAATTTTAACTGACGATGTCCAATTTGAAGAAATTCAAGAAAAATCGAAAATGTCGACAAATTAGGGCAAAAAGAGAAAATTTCAAGTTTCTCGATGACCAACCGATGAAACTCAGAAATTTTTGAGGGCTTTCATTCCTCGAGACACCAATAATAAAAGCCCCCAACAAAAATCGAATTTTTACAGTTGGAAAAAGTTTAATTTGAAAAATAGGAGTTAAACGGGCAAAACCTAGAAAAGAAAACCTAAAAACAGGTAAAAACGGGAAGACATACCTGTAGGGATGACGTGGACGTCGAAACCCGGAGTTAAACCGACCAAAAATAGTAGAGTGGCACTGTAGCAACTCAGAGAGTAGAGATGAGTCGAAACGGAGGAGGAATAGTGAGAAATGACCCAAAATCGGAACTTAAAAATCTGATTTTTGGTCCGAGGGTCGGACAATTCGACTGACACCATCGACCCTCGGATCGACCCTCCAATCGACCCTCGGCTCTCGGAATCTGACAGAAAATCGAGGGTCGGACTGAGGGTCGGATACCCATCGACCCTCGCATCGACCCTCAGCTCTCAAGAAGAACAGGTCATTCACAGGGTCAGATACCAAGGGTCGGACATACCATCGACCCTCACCATCGACCCTACATAGAAAAGACAGTATTTTTTTTATAGAATGAATTGAGGATTTTGAATTTTATATCGGTTAGCATGCCTACATGAAGTATAAATGATTTATCACTGATTTTGATGATTTTCAGGCACCACCCATCTCAGAAGGAAATATGTCTGGACGTAGAGTGACCCAAAAGACCCGAAACACAGTCCCACCACCACCACCCGTGGAGGAGACTAGTCAAGAGAATAACCATGTACCAGAAAATCCAGAACCAGTAAACCCTACAAACTTGCCACCTCCACCACCAAAGCTAGCAACAGTGGTGATGAATCTGGCACACCAGATGCAACACGCGCAGGCTCAGATGCAGGTTGCCATGGGAATAATGTTTCAAGCCACTCAGGCTGCACCAATGCACACGGGGCAAGCCGGTGCAGCACCGGTGGGTAACCACCCAGCTCCTCGGACACCTCGGCAACCGGCTGCACGATTCCAATGCGGGTCCCGGGGCGGCACAGGCTAATTATCGGTATCCACCCCATATGTTTGGGGCATATCAAAACCGGGATGGATCACTCTCGACTGGTCGAGAGGTTTTTGAAGATGAAGCCCGGGGAATTTAATGGCAAACCGTCCGATCCATTATGGCCAGCACACTGGATAGACGAGATGGAAAGAAATTTTCTTATGATGACTATTACTGAAGAGGAGAAAGTATTGTGTGCCACCTTCATGCTCAAAGGCGACGCTCATCATTGGTGGAAATCGACCAAGGCCTATCTATTGACTAAGCACGCCCTACTGACTTGGGCTATATATAAAGAAGCTTTCTTTGAGAAATATTTTCCACGAAGCTTGGGAGATTCGATGGAGAAGGAGTTCCCGAGTCTTTATCGGGGGACAGATTTTGGTGGATGCGTACCAACAACATTATGAAGAGCTGTTTTTCTTTGCACCACTGAGTATGCAAGAAGAAGAAACTAAAACCCGTAGGTTTGTCACGGGACTGAGAGGAAGCATCAGGGAACATGTTATGGGATTAGAAAAGACAATATATAATGAAGCCGTCCAGATTTCTCGAGTGATTGAATCGAGCCAGAAGGAGAGTTATCTGAACCAGAACAGAGGCATCAAGAGATCAGCCGAAAAATCCTACAACGGAGGAAATGCCAGGACGTATAAGCCTTTCCGTCCTCGGAACTTTACTACTGCACCCAAGACCACTTCAGCAAGTGCAACCTCGTTCAAAGTCAAATTCTGAAGTTCCGAAGTGTTTTAACCGCAACCAACCCGGACATATGGCAAGGGAGTGCCCAAAGCCCAAGAAGCGATTACATCGGGGACGGGTATATGCTTTGTTACATCCGAGGATGCGGCCGGAGTACTCTTCGATTCCGGAGCTACTCATTCATTTATATCTGTGTCATTTGGAAAGAAGACAAAATTACCCATCAAAACATTGGACTACAAATTACTTGTACGGTCACCGATGGGGTTAGAAGTGGACCTAGAAAAGGGTTACGGACTATGTCCAGTTCTCATTGGAGAGCAGACCTTAGATGCAACCTTAATACAACTTGAGATGGCGAGACTTTGATGTCATCTTGGGAATGGACTGGTTAGCTAGGCATTCTGCAAATTTGTTATGCGCCGAAAAGAAGCTAACATTCAAAGACAAAGAAGGGGCAGAATTCAGTTTCTCGGGAACCAAACTTCCCCGGAGACGCAAGCTCATACTTTCGGCATCAAAGGCTAAGAAGTGTCTTGAGAAGGGAGCAGTCGGGTATCTAGTATCGGTGGTCGACCTAGCCAAGGAAGTACCATGAATGGAAGACATTGACGTTGTTCGGGATTACCCCGACGTATTTCGAAGGAACTACCCGGATTACCACCCGATCGTGCTACGAGCTTGTAATAGACCCGATACACGGAGCCGCAACCGTATCAAAAGCACCTTATAGAATGGCTCCTACTGAATTGAAGAAATTAAAAGTACAACTACAAGAACTGCTAGACAAGGGTTATATTCGACCCGAGATATCTCCATGGGGGGCACCGTACTTGTTCGTGAAAAAGAAGGATGGTAGCGTTCGATTGTGTATCGACTATCGGGAGTTGAACAAACCGACAATCAAGAATCGATATCCACTACCCGGGATCAATGACTTGTTCGATCAGTTAGAAGGAGCAAAAGTATTTTCTAAGATCGATCTTCGATCGGGCTATCATCAGTGAAGATTAAAGAAGGTGATATTCCGAAGACCGCATTCAGGACCAGATATGGACATTATGAATTTTTGGTTATGTCATTCGGATTAACTAATGCACCGGCAAAGTTCATGGAACTTATGAACCGAGTTTTCCACGATATGTTGGATATGTCGGTTATAGGATTTATTGACGACATATTGGTATATTCCAAGGATAAGGAAACCCATATCAAAAACCTAAACGCAGCCCTACAGCGTTTAAGGAAAGAGAAGCTATACGCCAAATTTTTTAAGTGTGAGTTTTGGCTAAGTGAAGTCGCATTCCTAGGCCACGTGGTATCCGCAGAAGGAATCAAAGTGGACCCCAGCAAAATCGAGGCTATTGTGAAGTGGGAAGCACCAAAGAGCGTTTCAGAAATTAGAAGTTTTCTGGGTCTAGCTGGTTATTATCGGAGATTCGTAGAAGACTATTCTCGGATTGTCGTACCTCTCACTAGCTTGACTAAGAAAAGCGAGAAGTTTGTGTGGACCGACAAATGTGAGAAGAGCTTCCAGACATTGAAGGCCAGATTGATATCCGTCCCGATTTTGACCATTCCCGTTCCAGGACAGACATTTACTTTATACACTGATGCATCGGGATTGGGATTAGGATGTGTGCTCATGCAAGGAGAGCAAGTGATTGCTTATGCATCAAGATAGTTAAAGGTACATGAGAAAAATTATCCCACTCATGATCTGGAGCTAGCGGCAGTAGTACATGCGGTCAAGATATGGAGACATTACCTATACGGGGAGAAATTTCAGATTAAGTCGGACCATAAAAGTCTTACTTATCTATTTAATCAGAAGGAGTTGAATATGAGACAAAGGAGATGGCTGGAACTATTGAAAGACTATGATTGTGATATCCAATATCATCCGGGGAAAGCGAACGTGGTAGCGGATGCATTGAGCAGAAAAGCAATGATAAAATCTCAAGGAGAAGTTAGCACGACTGCAGCAATGTGTACCAACGGAATGGTGTTCAATCACGGCAACGAGCAGTATGTGATAGATACAACAGATGAATCAGCCAACCAAGAGTTTATTCATTGGTTCTCGAATATGTTCGCGGCATTGAAGATTATACTAGATATAGTGGATGAAGTGAAGACAGTTATCAAATCAGATCCTTATTTGAGAACAGTACAGGAAGATATTGAGAAAGGTAGGACCAACCCTGAGTTCACCTTGGATTACGAGAAGGTACTGAAATATAAAGGAAGAATATGTGTACCTGAAAAAGAAAGTATGGACATTAGACAACGACTGATGAAAGAAGCCCATACCACCATCTATTCGATACATCCTGGAAGTACAAAAATGTATCATGATCTGAAGAAATTATATTGGTGGAGGGGAATGAAAGCAAATGTAGCTAAGTTCGTGTCTCAATGCCTAAATTGTCAGAAAGTAAAAGCTGAACGACAAAGACCCGCAGGACCATTGACTCCTCGAGTAGTTGACGCAGTTTGGGTGATTGTGGACCGTCTGACTAAAACAGCTCGCTTCATACCGATACGACCCCAATATACACTAGAAAGGTTAGCAAAGCTGTATGTGGATAATATTGTTCGGTTACATGGTGTTCCAGAAAGCATTGTGTTCGATAGAGATCCACGATTTACTTCCAAATTTTGGGAAGGACTGCAAAAGGCTATGGGTACGACATTGAAGTTTAGTACTGCATTCCACCCACAAGACTTGTCGAGTGGTCGACATCATCAAGGAAAGGGTAAGAACAGCTCAGAACCGTCAGAAGAAATATGCAGATACTCGACGAAGGGATCTAGAGTTCGCCGTAGGTGATAAAGTATTTCTGAAGGTATCGCCTATGCGAGGATTGAAGAGGTTCGGACAGAAAGGAAAACTAAGTCCAAGATATGTCGGACCATATGAAATTCTAACTAAGCATGGAAAAGTGGCTTATCAGTTAGCACTACCACCATCTATGTTAAGTGTGCATGACGTATTTCACATTTCCCTATTGAAGAAGTATGTCAAAGACCCAACGCATGTCTTGACAGTAGATTTGCCAGAATTGACTGATGATTTGACATTCGGAGTAACACCAATAGAAATCACCATCCGAAAGGTTCAACGTCTACGCAACAGAGATATCTACTATGTTAAGGTCATATGGAAAAGTAGAGACATGGAAGAAATTACATGGGAAGAAGAAAATGCTATGCAGAAACAATACCCACACTTATTTGATTCAGAAGGTACATACAATTTCGAGGATGAAATTTTTATAAGTTGGGGGGAGTTGTAAGACCCGTGTCAATCTAACCCGGTCTTACCACCTTGAACCAGATTTACCCATCATGGTCGAGTCAAATGGACCAAGGGCGTGAAGGAGATTGAGATCCCAGGTATAAAATCGACCCAAAAACATTTAAAATTAGGGGAGGGTCGCACACCCAGCTAAGCAGGGTCAGACCTCCCAAAACAGAAAGTCAAACCCTCGGTTTTGAAGGGAGGGTCGGATAGCTTAAGACCCTAGGGTCGATGGGATCATCGACCCTAGGGTCGATGGGATCATCGACCCTCGGTTTCTGCCGAATATAGAAATTAGGAAATTTCTATATTTTTCGATTGGGATTCTTTCCAAATCTCAATGGGACTTATTTAGGATGTTCCTAGTCTATTTAAAGGACGTCCCTAAGCCACTTTCACTCCTTTCACAACCCTAATCGAATTGAGAGAAAGAGAGGAGAAGGAAAGAGGAAGAAGAAAGGGAAGGAAGAGAAATTAAGCCAAAAGAGAAGAGTTTCAGAGAAAGATTAACCTTCTCAGGTATGGAAACTAATTCTATGAGTTTCTACAGACCTTAGGGTAGTAATTAATAAGAATGTGATCTCGGAGAAACCCAAAGCATTAAGCTATGGTTAGGTTTTCATGGAAAACCATAGGAGGATGCATGAAAACTATTTAGATGGATTATACATGGTTCTAGACCATGGAATGAATGTTGAATGAATGTAGGAAGCAAGCCATAGGACCCCAAACACGAAGAATGGATTTAAAAGTGGGAATTGGACCAGATTGCACCGAGGGTTGCACCCAGGGTCGATAGGCCATCCGACCCTAGGTGTTTATGACCATCGACCCTCAGCATTCGGGAAGTCCAGAAAGAGGGGAGGGTCGATAGACCCATC
Organism: Protea cynaroides; assembly: GCA_028583415.1. NCBI lineage: Eukaryota > Viridiplantae > Streptophyta > Magnoliopsida > Proteales > Proteaceae > Protea > Protea cynaroides. The sequence goes on along the minus strand of CM053274.1, from coordinate 43,713,368 downwards.
GACCCTAGCATCGACCCTAGCATCGACTCTCAGTTGACAGAATGGTTTTTAAATTCTGAGTTAATTCTAATTAAATTCTATCGACTTTGTTAGGTCTTCTAGCAATATAATAACTGTATAAAGGTGATTTTAAAGCTTGGAAAAGTATCTTTTAGCAAGCTAAGGTGAGGAACCTTAACTCCAAACTAAATTGGTTAATAATAAACTGTTTTCTATTTTTGAGTCCTATGCTATGTTTGATTCTATGCGAATATGTTTGTAATGTGCATATAGCATGCCATCCAATATTTCTATTACTTGTTCATGCATATTTACTTTGTTGTTTATAACATGATGATGATGATGATGATAGGAATAGGCATGTGCTTGTATGTGTGTGGTTGATGTGCTTGATGCGAGCGAGTATCAGGGGGGGTGTGATGAGAACGTCAATAAACGTTAACCTTTGGCGGGTCTCAGCACTTTAGCTCTATCTCCAACTCAAGTCTTGTGCATTTTTATCGTCGTATCGCCATTACTTTAGCAGAACTATTATGTCATAAGGTATCAGGGGAGGTGGTCTCGGTCCTTGTAGTCTCTGACTCTATGGGAGGGCCTTAGCTCTATCTCTATGGACATTCTGAGGGATGCTGGGGTGAGGCCTTGGATACACTGTTTGGCATTAGGATTGGTTAGTTGCGAGCCCAGTTTGTAGCCCTCGCCAACAGGGGCTTACGTGTTGGTATGGCACTATATAGCAATAAACGTAACCTTTGTTATATAATGTTCATGATTGGGTGCATGTGAGTTGACGATAAACGTGATCTTCGGGTAACGTCACACACTTGTGTATAGAGGCGGAGTCAATAAACGCGACCTTTGGCTACCTCAACCTTTCTATTGCATGTTACAAACTTCTAACCAGACCAAAGATATAAATTGATGTGCATGCATATGTAGTGTTGCATTGTTTTGGCTACTCACTGAGCCGTGTTGTGTGCTCACCTCTCGACGTTGAATATTTTTAGTTGATGATGCAGGTTACAGAGTTGAAGATTATATGAACGCGTCTGCGTATGGGAATATAGCAGCAATGGACGCTGGAGCTAAAGATGATACACACGACTCCTCTTGCGAGTGCAACTCGTGTGTATTTGATTAGATATTTTTATAGGTTTCTTTCATTGGATTTATAAAGACATGTATTTGGTATTTAAATATTTATGTCTCAGTTGAAAGTAGAATAATTTGCTATTAAATTAATGATATCATCTTAGTTGCTCAGTTCATTTTATTATAAATTTTCCGCTAGTGTGTATTACTCTGATTTGGATTATGGATGTGTGAAAGTTTGGATAACGCGGGGATAGCCTATTAGAGATCCTGGTTGAACCGTTGGTTTGTTAGCGGTTCATCACACCATTCTGGTTAGACCAAAATTGGGGTGTGACAATATCGATTCTTGATTGTCAGTTTATTTAACTCCCGATAGTCGATGCATAATCAAATGCTACCGTCCTTCTTCTTTACGAATAATATCGGTGCTCCCCATGGTGATATACTGGGTCGAATATAACCCTTGTCCAGCAGTTCCTGTAGTTGCACTTTCAGTTCTTTCAGTTCAGTAGGAGCCATTCTGTAAGGTGCTTTTGATACTGGTGCAGCCCCAGGTACAAGATCTATCACAAACTCTGTGGCTCGGTCGGGTGGTAATCCTGGTAGTTCTTTCGAAAATACGTCAGGGTAGTCCCGCACGACATCAATATCTTCTATTTGTGGTGCTTCCTTGGTTAGGTCGACCACTGATACTAGGTACCCGACTGCCCCCTTCTCAAGGCACTTCTTAGCCTTTAGTGCTAAGAGCATGAGCTTGCGTCTACGGGGAAGTTTGGTTCCCATAAAACTGAATTTTGCTCCTTCTTTGTCTTTAAAAGTTAGCTTCTTTTCGGCACATAATAGGATTACAGAATGCCGAGCTAACCAGTCCATTCCCAAGATGACGTCAAAGTCTGTCATCTCAAGTTGTATCAAGGTTGCATCTAAGGTTTTCTCGCCAATGAGAACTAGACATGGTCCATAACCTTTCTCTAATTCCACTTCTAACCCCATCGGTGACCGTAAAAGTAATTTGTAATCTAATGTTTTGATGGGTAAATTTATCTTCTTTCCGAATGACATAGATATAAAGGAATGAGTAGCTCCTGAATCAAAGAGTACTCTGGCGGGTACGCCATTTATCAGTACGATACCTGTGATTTATTTTACTTAGTCTACATGCTCATACAATGTAATTACAACTTTAAAAGGTTTCAGTCATACCTGTGACCACATCGGGTGATGCGGCAGCATCCTCGGATGTAACAACATATACCCATCCCTGATGTAACTGCTTCTTGGGCTTAGGGCACTCCCTTGCCATATGTCCCGGTTGGTTGCAGTTATAATACTTTGGGCTTTCAAAATTTGGCTTTGGCTGAGGTTGAGATACTGGGATAGTCTTGGTTGCAGTAGTAAAATTCTGAGGGCAGAAAGGCTTATATGTCCTGTTATTGCCTCCGTTGTATGAATTTCCAGCTGGCCTTTTTATACCCCTGTTCTGTGTGAAATAACTCTCCTTCTGACTCGATTCTATGACTCGAGCAATTTGGACAGCTTCATTGTATACCTTCTTTCCCAAGCCCAGAACGTGCTCTCTGATGCTTCCTCTCAGTCCCGTGACAAACCTATGGGTTTTTATGTCTTCTTCCTGCATACTAAGTGGTGCAAAGAAAAAGAGATCTTCATAACACTGTTGATATACATCCACAGACATCTGTCCCTGATATAAACTCAGGAACTCCTTCTCCATAGAATCTCTGAAGCTTCATGGAAAATACTTCTCAAAGAAAGCTTCTTTATATATAGCCCAAGTCAATAGGGCGTGCTTAGTCAATAAGTAAGCCCTAGCAGATTTCCACCAATGATGTGCGTCACCCTTTAGCATGAAGGTGGCACATAGTACTTTCTCTTCTTCAGTGATAGTCATCATAAGAAAATTTCTCTCCATCTCATCTATCCAGTGTGCTGGCCATAAAGGATCAGACGGTTTGCCATTAAACTCCTTGGGCTTCATCTTCAAGAATCTCTCAACCAGTCGAGAGTGATCCAAATGATTTTGGGGGTATGCCCCAAACATAGGTGGTGGATACTGATAATTAACTTGAGCTGCTTCCGGACCTGGTACTGGAATCTGTGCTGCAGGTTGTTGAGGTGTTTGAGGTGCTGGGTGGTTACCCACCAGTGTTGCACTGGCTTGTCCTGTCTGCATGGGTATAGCATGAGCAGCTTGGAACATGATTCCCATTGCAACTTGCATTTGAGCCTGTGCGTGTTGCATTTGTTGCAGTTGTTGGGCTAGATTCATTACCACAGTTGCTAACTCCGGGGGTGGAGGTGGCAAGTTGGTAGGATTGGCCTGGTCTGGGTTTTCTGGTACATTCATATTTTCCTGACTGGTCTCCTCCACAGGTGGTGGTGGTGGAACTGCATTCCGACTTTGCCTAGTCACTTTTCGTCCAGACATATTTTTCTCTGATATTGGTGGTGCCTGAAAATCATCAAAAATGTGAGAAAGTCATTTATACTTCATGTAGGCATGCTAACCGATGTAAAATTTCAAATTTTGACTCATTTTATAATAAATTTACTGTCTTTCCTATGCAGGGTCGATGGTGAGGGTCGATGGTATGTCCGACCCTTAGTATCAGACCCTGGGAATGACCTGTTCTTCCTGAGAGCTGAGGGTCGATGTGAGGGTTGATGGGTGTCCGACCCTCAGTTCCGACCCTTAGTTTTCTGTCAGATTCCCGAGAGCCGAGGGTCGATGGGAGGGTCAATCCGAGGGTCGATGGTTCTGATCGAATTGTCCGACCCTCAGACCAAAAATCAGATTTTTAAGATCCGATTTTGGGTCATTTTTTTATTATTTCCCTCCCGTTTCAACTCGTCTTGCCCTTCTGAGTTGCTACAGTGTCACTCCACTATTCTTGGTTAGTTTGAGTCCGGGTTTCGACGTCCACATCATCCTATAGGTATGTTTTTTCATTTTTACCTATTTTTAGGTTTACATTTCTAGGTTTTTGCCCATTTAACTTGTATTTTTCAAATTAAACTTTTTCCAATCGTAAAAATTTGATTTTTATTGGGGGCTTTTGGTAATGGTGTATCGAGGAACGAAAGCCCTCAAAAATTTTCGAGTTTCATCGGTTGGTAATCGAGAAACTTGGATTTTTGCTCTTTTTGCCCTAATTTGTCAAAAAAATTTTGATTTCTTGAAATTCCTTCAAATTGGACTTCATTAGTTCCAAATTCCTACTGTGTGAGTGTTGTAGGATATGTTGGAACCTACGTAAGTCCTCCTGCCCACGTGTACGGGTGAAAAGTGAGGCTTTTGGCTAATTTACGTCGTTATAATGTCAAATTTTGGATTTTTATCCTATTAACTCCTTGTCTCCCTTTTTCTTTCTTTTCAACAGATACCATGGCTCGTACCAAGGTACCTAGAGTTCGTGATCCGCTTCGCTTCAGCTCCAATGAAGCCGAGACACAGTATGCCGACTATGCTCGTAAGAAAGTGGAGGGTGGTCGTATGGTGAACTTGGCTGAGCTAGCCTTGTTCAACGTAGAGAGAGCATTCGGTGACATGGGGCGGCTCCCTGTCATCACTTACGATGCGTGCACATGTCCGGATTTGGTGCGCCAGTTCTATTGTAATCTCCAGGTGGTGGGGAATTACAATGATGTCGAGAGGGGTCAAGAGTTGTGCATCACCAGCTACGTAAAAGGGGTGAATATCTCATTTGACTATCGGCAACTGGCCAACCTACTAGGCATTCCTTATGATGGCCCCATGGTTTATTGTGCACCTGGAGAGCCCCAGTTTGTTTCCATGGAGATGAGGGAAGACATCGACAATCAGCTACTACGACCTGATCGTTGGCAGATGAGAGTTTGTTACATGCGTCCAGCTCCACGGGTCTTCTGCAAGATTATCCAGCATAATCTGATTCCACAGTGTGGGCACTATGAGAGGGTTTCTCAGCTGACCTAGTTTCTGATATATAGTATCTGCACCAGACAGCCAGTCTGCCTTCCCTACATCATCATCCGGACCATGATTAGTGCAACATTGTCCGGTCATAGGGGTAATCTACCCTATGGACGTATGATTACTGTTCTACTGACCAGCCTGGGGATTGACTTAGCGGATGAGAAGATTCAGGAGAAGATCTTCTCATCGCCTCTAGATTGGGAGGCTATCTGCAAGATGGGTATGCGGGATCCCCAAGTCAGTGATGAGGAGAGGAACGAGATGGTACGCCCTCACACTTGCATTGAGATGCTGACGCTAAGGCCGCTGCTGCCGCTGCTAGAGCTCATGTGGATCCTATCGATGATGACGATCGTATGTATATGGATGTCGACTCGATACCACCTCCTTCACCTACGCATGCGGCTGGAGTTGGTACTTCTTCTGCGGCGGATCCTGTACCTAAGACTGGTCCTTCTCATGCGGCCGGTCCTTCACGCCCACCTTCTGCCCTGATGGAGATGTTGCAGGAGATCAGGGAGGCTCAGCGCAGATCTGATCTGAGGATGGAGGAGTTACTAGACGCTCAGTGTGTGAGAGTGGATGAGCTGCTAGCCGCCCAGCGCATATCAGACACGCGGATGGGAGAGCTCATAGAGGTTCATCATGTGACTGATAGGAGGGTAGCCGATCATACGACTAGTCTACAGATGACCCAGACTCAGATAGCCTAGTTGACTAGGGTCTATGCCGAGGACTACGACAGAGACCGTGAGGTGCCGCCTCCTCCTTCACCTCCAGCTTCTTGATTGTATTTATTTTTCTTTGTACTACAGAGTAACTGTCTGAGTTGTGGACTGTACTCTGCTTTAGTTATGTATAAACGCTTGTTTCTCTCTCATTGAATGTAAAATTATTTCCCCTTTAATAGATGCATTATTCTTTTTTTAAATTTGGTCTCAACTATCACTTGTGCTTATAATGTGTTAATATTACTATTTTTACTTTTATCCTATCTCAGCTCACGATTGTCTTGAATGTATGTTAGTTCAGCGGACAAGGCTTGAGATGCTCTGATACCAAGTTGTCACACCCCAATTCCGCACTATTCAGAATGGTGTGATGAACCGCTAATAAACCAATGGTTCAATCAGGATCTCGAGTAGGCTATATCCGTGTTATCTGAACCCCCATACATCCATAATCATAATCAGAGTAAATACACAATAGCGGAAGTCTTATAATAAAATGAACTGAGAACCTACTGTGATATTAATATTTAATAGCAAATTATTCTGTATCAACTGAGACATAAATAAATATCCAATACATGTTCTTTAGTAAATCCAAATAAAGAAATCTAGAAAATATCTAATCGAATACACATGAGTTGCACTCGCAAGAGGAGTCATTTGTATCTACTTCAGCTTCAGCTTCCATCGCTGCTACGTTCCCATACGCTGGAGCATTCATATAATCTTCAACTGTAAAACCTGTATCATCAAATAAAAATATTCGACGTCGAGGGGTGAGCACACATCACGGCTCAGTGAGTAGACAAAACAATGCAACATTACATATGCATGCAATCAATTCAGATCTTTGGTCTGGTTTATAATTTGCAATGCACAATAGAAAGGTTGGGTGGTGAAAGGTTAACGTTTATTGACCTCGCCTCTATACACAGGGTGTGGAAGTTTGCTCGAAGGTTAAAGTTTATCGTCATCCCCATCCACCCTAATCATGAACATTATATAACAAAAGTTAACGTTTATTGCTATATAGTGTCATACCAACACATAAACCCCTGTTGGCGAGGGCTTGCAAACTGGGCTCGCAACTAACCAATCCTAATGCCAAACAGTGTATCCAAGGCCTCACCCCAGCATCCCTCAGAATGTCCATAGAGATAGAGCTAAGGCCCCCCGGTAGAGTCAGAGACTTCAAGGACCGAGACCACCTCCCCTGATACTCTACGACACAATAGTTCTGCTAAGGTAATGGCAATACGACGATGCTAATGCACAAGACTTGAGTTAGAGATAGAACTAAAGTGCTGAGACCCACCAAAGGTTAACATTTATTGACGTTCTCACCACACCTCCCCTAATACTCTCTCGCATCAAGTACACCAACCACACACATACAATCACATGCCTATTCCTATCATCATCATCATCATCGTGTTATAAACAATAAAGTAAATGTGCATGAACAAATAATAGAAATATTGGATGACATGTTGTATGCACATTACAAACATATTCGCATAGAATCACGCATGGCATTGGACTCAAGAAAAGGAAAACAGTTTGTTATTAAACAATTAGTTTAGAGTTCTATTTCCTCACCTTAGCTTGCTAATAGATACTTTTCCAAGCTTTATAATCACCTTTATATTGTTATTGTATTGCTAGAAGACCTAACAAGTCGACAGAATTTAATAATAATTAATTCTGAATTTAAAAATCATTCTGTTAACTGAGGGTCGGAGGTAGGGTCTTAGTCCTGATCGACCCTGGGTGCGACCCTCCCCAAATCTGAACTTCCCGAACACTGAGGGTCGACACTCAGGATCGCCTAGGGTCGGATGGTCATTGACCCTCAGTGCGACCCTCGGTGCACTTTGGTCAATTTTCCTCTTTTTAGTTAATTCTTCGTGCTTGGGATCCTATGGCTTGCTCCTACATTCCATTCAACATTCATTCCATGGTCTGAAACCATGAATCATCCACCTAAATAGCTTTCATGCATTCTCCAATGGTTTTCCATGAAACCTAACCATGGATTGATGGTTTGGGTTTCTTCGTGATCACACTCTCATCAATATCTATCCTAAGGTCTGTAGAAACTTATGGAATTAGTATCCATACTTAAGGAGAATACTCCTTCTTTGCAACTCTTCTCTTTTGGCTAAATTCTCTTCCTTGCTTTTCTTCTTCTTCTTTTCCTTCTCTTCTCTTTCTCTCAATTCAATTAGGATTGTGAAAGGAGTGAAAGCGTCTTAGGGACGTCCTTTAAATAGAGTAGGAACATCCTAAAATAAGTCCCTTTGAGATTAGGAAAGAATCCAAATCAAAAATTAGGAAATTTCCTAATTTCAGTTTCGGCGGCAACTGAGGGTCAATGGGAGGGTCGATGATCCCGTCGACCCTAGGTTTCCTAAAGAGTCCGACCCTCCCTTCAAAACTGAGGGTCTGACTTTTTGTTTTGGGGGGTCCGACCCTCCTTGGCTGGGTATGCGACCCTCCCCTTAAATTAAGTGTTTTTGGGTCGATTTGATACCTGGGATCTCGATCTCCTTCATGCCCTTGGTTCATTTGACTCGACCATGATGGATAAACCTGATTCAAGGTGGTAAGATCGGGTTAGATTGACACGGGTCTTACAGGTTGGGCCTCAGCACTCTAGCTCTATCTCTAACTCAAGTCTTGTCCACTGACATCGTCGTATCACCATTACCTTTGCAGAACTATTACATCGTAGGGTATGAGGGGAAGTGGTCTCGGACCTGTAGTCTATGACTCTGCCGGGGGGCTTTGGGGATCGGGGACAGGAGGAAGCGGCTAAGCGCAAAGCCCATCCACGGAAGTGCGTGGATGCACACTCCTGCGAAGAAAACGACACGGGTAGTTGTAGGCCAGCTCGACCGCATGCCTATTAATATTGTTGCCCACTCATACGATTGACCAGTCTTTGCCCTAGCCGTTGCAAAGTTCGTTTGAGAGGCAATAGCCCTATCTCTATGGATGTATTGAGGGATGCTGGGGTGAGGCCTTGGATACACTGATTGGCATTATGATTGGTTAGTTGCGAGCCCAGTTTGTGAGCCCTCACCATCAGGGGCTTACGTGTTGGTATGGGCAATGGGTACAGCAATAAACGTAACCTTTGCGTGTACATTGTCCATGGTGGGTGCATATGGGTCGACAATAAACATTACCTTTGGGCGGCTTCACACACTCGTGTATAAAGGTGCGGCATCAATAAACGTGACCTTTGGCCACCTATCCTTTCTATAGGACATTGCAAACTTATTACCAGACCAAAGATTTGAATTGAATGCATGCATGTGGTTGTTGCATTGTTTTGTTTGCTCACTAAGCCATGATGTGTGCTCACCCTCTCGACGTCGAATATTTTTAGTTGATGATGCAGGTACTACAGTTGAAGATTATATGAATACTCTGGTGTATGCACGTGTTGCTGCAATGGTAGCTGAAGACTTGGAGGATATGCATGACCCCTCATGCGAGTGCAACTCATGCGTATTCTATTAGAATTTTATTTTGAATTTATAAAAGGATGTAATTGATATTTTATTTATTTATGTCTCAGTTGATACAACAATAACTTGATATTTTAATTATGATTATTACATTTAGAGTTCTCAGTTCATTTACTATAACACTTCTGCTATTGTGTGCATGGTTTTATTTTTAATGGATACCGCCTATTAGAGATCATGGTTAACCATTGGTTTATTAGCGGTTCATCACACCGTTCTGAATGGTGCAGAATTGGGGTGTGACAGTACCGGTCGCTATACCGGTCTTACGTTGATTGAGACCGGTATGCTCTATAGTACATACCGGTCTCGGTACCGCAAGAGATACTGGTCTGACTTCCCAGACCATGAGTGAGACCGGTATTACCAAAAAAGCTTCAAAATCATGATTTTGGCATATTTCTCACTTTTCACTTTTGGTTTTCACTCCGGTGACGATCTTTCTAAGAGTTACTGAGTCTCTACAGTCCAATCGGTGTTCCTAGGAGTGATTCCTCTCGACCAAGAGTACCAAACTCTATTCCAAGGTGAGTTCCTTCTCTTTTTCCTTTCTTTGGGAAAAATCTCATCGTCTTTCATGCCCAAAACTTAATTTTTTTTTTATTTGAGAATTTTCAACCGTAGAAAACTTCTTTCTTTATTTGAGAAGATTTCTTGGGGTCTTAATGAGTAAAACCCCCCCACCTATTCGAAGTTACATCAGTTAGTTTGGGAGAAATCCCAAAATTTTGACTTATTAACCTAGGTTTCTAGGTTTTCGAAATTTTTTGAAAATTTATCGGTATGTATCTATTTTCCTTGTCTTATTTAATATTGTTTGATCATGTAACGGCATTGTATCACTATGTAAGTCCTCCAACCCATATTTGGGTGTGTTTGAGGCTTTTGTTCCATTTTCTGCCATTATGCTGTCAAAATTTCAAGAATTTTCCCTATCTTTTCTTGTATTTTCCTTTGCTTAATAGTTTATAACATGATTGGGTGTCGTGGTGTGGGTAAATGATCTTATGCGCTGGTATGCACAGGCCACACCTTCCTCCCCACCTCTATGATGAGAGATTATTTCGGTCTGAGGCTGGAGTGGCACGCTTTCCATGGTTTTAAGGCAAAAGCATTGAGTCTGGTTGCTTTGTAAACTTGGAGCACCTACACCGATTTGATGTTGAGGCCGCTTTTGGGGTGATGAGAAGGTTGCCCATTACTTAATATGAAGAAACCACACGTCCCAATTTGGCAAAACAGTTCTTTGTAAATCTAGAGGTTGAAGGGAATCCAAATGATTGGGAACATGCAAGGGATCTTCGGATTACCAGCTTTGTGAAAGGGGTAAGGATCTCTTTGAACAAAGCTGAGTTGGCAATACTTTTCGGGATCCCAGATGATGGCGAGCTCGTCTACTATCTGCCCAGAGCAAAAGGGTATCTCACTGAGGGAATGAGAGTAGTGATCGCTGACCAGATTCTGTTACTGGATAGGGTCATGCTAGCAGCAAACCTTCGTCTAGTGCCTCGCTTATACTGCCGTATCATACAACATGATAATGTCCCCCAGAGCGGTCATTATGGGGAAGTGTCCCAATTGACCTAGTACATTACTTACTGTGTTACTATCAGGCACCGAGTCTGCCTGCCTTACCTGATTATCCGCACAATAATCTATGTTGCAAGGCCCAATGTAACAGACAATCTTCCCTATGGTAGGCTGATTACAGAGTTGTTATGCCGCTTAGGGGAGGACATGCACGGCGAGACCGCTTATGCGGTCACCATGACCTCTGATATAGATGCAGAGGCTATTTATAAGATGCAGATGGACAGTCTGGAGCTTAGCGATGAGGAGCTATAGGCTCGTCCTCTTCCACCTAGGAACCAGGCAGTAGTCGCAGCAGCAGCAGTAGAGGTAGGGGGTGGTGAGGATGCACACATGGAGGACATCCCTGCACCTGCACCCCAGCCTATTCTAGTAGTAGGACCATCTTAGTTTCCTCCAAATATAGTGATGAGCATGTTCATGGAGATTTGAGATGCTCAACGAGAGATGAGTCATGACCTGGGGTCTCACACCCTAATTTCGGCTAAACCAGAAGTGTGAGTGAACCATCACTAAACCAATGGTTCACACCAGGATCTCAACAAGACCATGTCCACTCATACAAACCATTGCACATAATCATAATCAGAATATAGTAAAATACAGCGAATGTCTTAAATTAAATGAACTAAATTCTCTATTGATAATTTAAATAAAATATCCAATTATTCTCCATACCAAAACGTAAATAAGTATCCTTACATCAATTTGTAAATCCAACTGAAAATAAATAAATAAACTAAACAAATCCTAGAGGTATACGTAGAAAGGGCACTCGCATGAAGCGTCATGCTCGTCCTCTCTTGCTTGCACTTCTAAAACAGCAACACCTCCATATGCCAGAGCATCCATATAGTCCTCCACAGTATAACCTGCATCAACATCCAAAAATAGTGTATACACAAGGGTGAACTCACAACTTAGCTCAGTAAGACAATCAAACAATGCAACAAACATATGCATGAGTAACATTCACATTATGGTCTGGTTTTAATTTGCAATGTGTTATAGAAAGTATTAGCAGCCACCACACCTCTATACACGAGTGTGTGAAGCCACCCAATGGATCAAACACCACAGTCGTCCCACATGCACCGACCATGGAATAGAGATAGGGCTAAAGCGTCCGGATCAAACACCGCCAACACTTCCCCTGATACCCTACCCATACCAACACGTGAGCCCCTATTGGTGAGGGCTTGCAAACTGGGCTCGCAACTAACCAATCCTATATGTCATCATAGTAGGCCCCATCCCAGCACAATTTCCTATGGCATAGAGATAGAGCTAGAGTCTAGTGGCCAGGCTGGAGACCACAGTGCCACTTCCTCTCCCTGATACCCTACCCGCACCAAGCATACTAAGACAGAACGATATGAAAAGGTGCTAGTGTGAGGAATGATCCCAGACCCCAGGCCCTTTTTATTCCATACACCAACGAAAACAATCACATGCCTAATAGTCAAATCCTAGCATAGCGAGTATGCATGAACAATAATAATAACTGAAAGTAAAGGATGACATGCGAGTATGCACAAACATCACTCCATAGAATCATAATTATTAATAACATTTTACTGTTATTAAATTATTAGGGTTTAGGTCCGATTCCCTTACCTGACGCTTGTTTAATAGCTTGCTCTACATCATAGAATCCAAACTTTCTATCACAAGGTCCTACACGACGTTAGGGTTATGTTAGAATAGTTTTTCTTAGGGTTTACGTTGGTAAAAACCAACAAGGTCAAAACACTTCTTACAAAGCAAACCGGTCGCGGGTAACGATCGTAGGTACCGACCGCGGCACCGTGCGGAGAGGTGCGACCGGTATGGCCTACCGGTCCCCATAGACCAGTCTCTCGGAGATACCGGTCCCAGTACCGATCACATATGGTGCGACCGGTATGGTTGATCGGTATGTCTCTGGAAGATCATAAACCCGGTTCTCGCCTTCCGTCAGTCATTCCCTATTGATTCTAGGATTTCTCGTACACATTCTAGGTTTGAGCACTGAGTTAGAGTTGTTTCCAACTCCATTCAAGTCCTAGTTTCGATGATCTTCAACCTAGAACTTGAATCTAGGGTTTACCGACTGGATTAGGTTTTGACGACAAACTATGGTTTAGATCAATACCTCACCTTGCATGGTATTGATCCAATCATGATTAACCATTCTAGAATGCTTAACGTAGAGGAAGGTTTAAGCACTTACCGTTGGTTCGCAGTAATGTGTTCTTCGTCCAATAGCAATGGTGGCTCTTCTTCCTACTTCCTTAGCTTCTTCTCCTTCTTCAATCTCTTTTTCCTCTTTAGGGTTTGTGAGGATCAATGAAAGGGATTTTAAGAGGTTTAGGAGTCCTTATATAGGCTAGGGTTGAGTATAGAAAGCCTCCTAACATTAGGAAAGTCCTTTGGTTTTGAATTTGAAAAGTGAAACCCGTAGAGATCCAATTCCAGATCTAAGTGGTCTGCTGCGCGGGATATACTGGCTGACCGGTACCATAGGCCAGTACCATCGACTGGTATGAAATATATCATACTTTAAGGTCCATTTTCATACCTGATTGCCATCTGCTCATCCCATCTGGTCCGGTGATGACTGGAAGACCTATTACAACATGAATGAAAGGTTTAGATCGGGTTCATGGAGTGTGGGTCTTACAACTCCCCCACCCTTAAAAGAAAATTCATCCCCAAAATTTGCATGTAGGTTTCACAACTACCCCACCCTTAAAATAAATTTTGGCCTCAAAATTTGAACGTACCTTGGTCGTCAAAACGGTTAGGGTATTCCTTTCGCATCACGTTCTCTTCCTCCCAAATGATTTCTACTACATATTGGCTTTTCCAATGCACTTTCACATAATGGATATCCTTGCTTCGGAGATATTGTACCTTTCAGCTTGTGAGCATCACAGGTACCACTTCAAATGAAGTCTTCTGTCAAGTCTAGTGGGTCTACTGTTAAGATGTGCGATGAATCCCTGACATACTTCTTCAATAAAGAAACATGGAAGACATCATGAACGCTTGACATGGATGGTGGTATAGCCAGTTGATATGCCACATTACCACGTCTGGTTAAAATCTTGTATAATCCCATATACCTGGGGCATAGCATTCCCTTCTTACCAAACCGTTTCAGACCTCGCACAGGTGATATCTTCAAGAACACCATATCACCAACTGCAAACTCTAGATTTCGATGTCGGTTATTAGCATAGTGCTTTTGTCGAACATGAGCTGTCTTCACTCTTTCCTTAAATTGATCAATCACTCGACAAGTTTCATGAATGAACTCCGGTCCTACAATCCTTCTCTCTCCCACCTCATTCCATAACAAAGGTGTATGATATTTCTTCCCATAGAGTGCCTCATATGGAGCCATTTGGATCGTAGCCTAGTAACTATTGTTATACGTAAATTCGATGAGTGATAGATTCTCGTCCCAAGCTCCTTTGAAATCTAAGGCACACGCTCGGAGCATATCCTCCAAGATTTGAATAGTTTTTTCTAAATGCCAGTCTGTCTGAGGATGAAAAATTGTACTAAACTTAAACTTGGTTCCCATGGCTTTCTGTAATCATTCCTAGAACTTTGATGTAAAATGGAGATCTCTGTTAGATACTATACTTTCTGGGACACCATGAAGTCTGACTATATTATCCACATATAGCTTGGCTAGCATCTCCATGGTATACTGAGGTCTAACAGCGATGAATCGAGCTATCTTGGTAAGTCGATCGACTATAGCCCATACTGCGTCCACTGACCATGGTGACAAGGGTAAGCCAGTAACGAAATCAATTGAGATACAATCCCACTTCCATGCTGGCTTCGATAGTGTTTATAAAAAACCTGCAGGTCTCTGCCTTTCTGCTTTCACTTGCTGGCAATTCAGACTTTGGAATATGAATCAAGCTACATCCGCTTTCATACCCCTCCACGAATATAATCTTCTTAAATCATGGTACATCTTGGTGCTTCCAGGATGTACCGAATATGGGGTGTAATGAGCTTTTGTCATAACTCTATATCTGATATTTGAGTTCTCACTCTCAGGTATACATAATCTTCCATGATACCTGAGTATCTTGTCTGAATCCAAGGTAAAATCAGGGTTGCTTTTACCCTTATCTAGATCTTCTTTCACAGTCTTGAGGTGTGGATCCTGTAGGATTGCTACTTTAACCTCATCTATTAGATCCAATGAGATCTTCAAAGTTGCGAACATCAATGTGAACTATAAACCCTGTTTCACTGGATCTCTTACAGTCTCTAATATATACTCTTTATCATTCTCTATTGAGCTTAAGGCTGGAACACACAGTGTAGCACTTGTACTAGTTCCTGCCTCTAGTTTCAACGCCCACTTTCTGCTTAGGGCATCAGCCACAATGTTTGCCTTACTCGGATGGTACTGGATGTCACAATCATAATCTTTTAATAGCTCCATCCATCTTTTGTGTCTCATATTCAGGTCCTTCTGAGTAAAAAGGTAAGTTAAACTCTTGTGATCTGGCATAATCTGAAACTTTTCACCCTAAAGGTAGTGCCTCAAAGTCTTGATTGCGTAAATGACCGCTGCTAACTCCAGATCATGCGTAGAATAGTTTTTCTCATGTTCTTTCAACTGTCTTGATGCATAGGCAATCACCAGTTCTCCTTGCATCAACACACATCCAAGACCCAACGCTGAGGCAACCGTATATAGGGTAAATGGCAAGCCTGGTGCTAGGATGGTCAAGATTGGTGCAGAGACTAGTCTTGACTTCAAAGTCGGGAAGCACTTCTCACACTCATCTATCCATATGAAATTTTCTCCTTTCTTGGTTAGTCTTGTAAGCGGAACGGCTATTCTTGAGTAGTCATCCACGAATCTTCTTTAGTAACCAGCCAATCCAAGGAAACTACGAATCTCTGCAATTGATTTCGGTGCATTCCATCCTACTATAGCTACGATCTTGCTTGGATCTACCTTGATACCATCTGCAGATACTACGTGACCCAAGAAGGCCACTTCCTTCAGACAAAATTCACATTTCTTGAATTGGCGTAAGAATTCTCCCTTCTGAACCGTTGTAGGGCTGCTCTCAAATGTGGTGCATGAGTCTCCTTGTCCTTTGAGTAGACCAAGATGTCATCAATGAATGCGATGACCGAAGTGTCCAACATGTCATGAAACACTCGGTTCATCAGTTCCATGAATGACACTGGAGCATTAGTCAACCTGAATGACATTATTATGAACTCATAATGCCCATACCTTGTCCTGAAAGCAGTCTTTGGAATATCTCTTGACTTGATCTTCAATTGGTGGTACCCTGATCTAAGATCAATCTTCGAGAAAACCTTTACACCCCGTAACTGGTCGAACAGATCATCGATCCTAGGCAAAGGGTATTTGTTCTTGATGGTTAACTTGTTCAGCTCTCGGTAGTCGATACATAATCGTACACTATCGTCCTTCTTCTTGACGAACAATACAGGCACTCCCCATGGCGATATGCTTGGTCGTATGAAACCCTTATCTAGTAGCTCTTGTAACTGGGTCTTTAACTCCTTTAATTCTGTAGGGCCATCCTGTATGGTGCCTTAGACATCGGAGCCAACCCTGGCATGTGGTTTATCACGAATTTTGTAGCCCTGTCTGGAGGTAGACCTGGTAGATCTTTTGGAAATACATCTAAAAACTCTCGTACCACATCTAGATTTTCCATCTTTGGCACCTCTACAGTGATGTCGACCATAGACACTAAGTACCCCACTCCTCCCTTTTCTAAGCATCTTTTAGCTTTTAGGGCAGAGTGGATCAGCTTTCGCTTCCTAGGTAACTTGGTTCCAGTGAAGCTAAACTCTTTTCCCTTCTCATCATTAAACACAAGTTTTATTTCGCCACATAATAAGCTAACTGAATAATGGCCTATCCAATCCATTCCCAAGATGACGTCAAAGTCTACCATCTCAAGTTGAACCAGATTTGGTTCTAGGTTTTGGCCCTCAATACTAACAGTACATGGCCCATAGAATTCATTCAATGCCACTTCTACTCCCAACGGAGAGCGAACTATCAAGCTTGGGGTTAAATACTTGATAGGTAATTCCATTCACTTCCCAAAAGACATAGAAGCAAAGGAATATATAGCCCCAGAGTCAAAGAGTACTTTGGCGGGTACACCAACGATATTTACAGTTCTTGAAATTTAATTATCCCTTAGTTCTACATGCTCACACACAACAAAGTAGTAAGCCAAATAGTAAGGGACATAATCATACCAGTAACCACATCCAGTGATGCGGCTGCCTCCTCAGTGGTGACTGCAAATATCTTTCCATGCTGTGGCAGTTGCTTCTTAGATAGTGTACAGGTCTTTGCATAGTGACCCAATTGTTGACAGTTGAAACATTTGACATTTGGGTTTTTGTCCAGCTAACAATGTTGGTGGTGGTGCAGTAGTATTCCTTGCTGGAACCACAGTAGAATGAGCCCTGTATGGGTGGAATGTTCTAGTGTTCCCTCCACCCGTAGTCTCAGTAGCAGGCCTCTTCAGTCCTCTATTTTGAGCAAAGAATCTTTCTCCTTGGCTTGATTCAATTACCCTAGCAATCTATACAGTCTTGTTATACACTTTCTTCTGACGTGCTCTTGGATACTTCGTGGTAATCCATGGTGAACCTGCATGTCTTGGTTTCTTCCTCTTGCATACTTGCCGGTGCGAAAAAAAATAGCTCATCATATCTCTACTGGTACGCATCAATAGTCAACTGGGATTGTTGTAGATTTATGAATTACTTCTCCATTTGATCACAAAAATTCATCGAAAAGTACTTATCAAAGAAAGCTCCCTTGAATATTTCCCAATTGATCTGAGGTGCTTGGTCTCCAAGTATGTCCGGGTAGAATTCCACCAGGCATTAGCATCTTCCTTAAGCATGTGCATAGCAAACAACACCTTCTTATCCTCCGTGCAAGTCATTAGACGGAAGTTCCTCTCCATCTCAGCAACCCACTGTGCAGGCCATAGTGGTTTTCTTGGTTTCCCTGTGAAAGTAGGGGGTTTCAATTTCAAAAACCTACGCACCGCTCGGCTTAGGTCATTCTGCCCCTGTGCATTTGTTTCATACCATGGTGGTGGGTACAAATAGATCCCTTGATAGGTAGATAATGTTGTAAATTGGTGTGGTGGTAGTTGATTCTGTCCTTCGCCCATCGGCCCAGTGCTACCATCCATTGGCAGTGTGTTGCTATTTCCCCTAGACTCAGGAGTACCTTCTGTAGGGATATATCCTGGTGTCCTGAACATCTTCAGCATCTCATTCAGGAATGCTTTCTGCTGAGCTTCCATCTGATAAACCAAATTTTTCACAATTGTCTCCGAGTTAGTGTGAGGAGGTCCTGGCAAATTTATTGGTTCTCCGGGACTCGGCCCTTCTCCACCTTTCGGTTCAGGTTTTACTCATCTACATTTCCTGTTTCCACATTGTCTTCGTCTTCGTGCACCCTGGATTGGTGACGCTTTCGTGAGCCTCTACGACCATTCCCATCAACCATCTCAGATTAGTTTTTCCTGCTTGGATCTGAGAAAAAAACATAATACATGAGGTACAATCGAATAGTCATAATAGTGTTAGTCTTTAACAAGTGCAAGGCGAAACTCGTAAGGAAACCTAAATCGGAATTTTAAAAATTTTCTCAAAATTTTCTGGGCTTGGAATACATGTCCGGTCGCAACATACTGGTCGCGGCATTGTGAATGGTAGTGCGACTGCTATTTCCAGGCGGACAAACCTCTCGGAGTTCCCGAGAGGTACCGATCGATGTACCGGACGCAGCCCTATAAGGTATGGCGCGACCGTTATAGTCGACCGATCAGGACTTTCCTCCTGACCGAGAGGTACTAGTCGACATACCTAGGGGGTACCGGTCGACCGGTATGCCCAAAAATGCCTTTTAAAATCGCAAAAAGTGAGATTTTTCTCACTTTTCTTCTTTCCTTTCTCTCCGGTGGCGATTCCTCTCTGGCTTGGTGAATTGCTACAGTCCGACCGGTGAACTTAGAATTTTTAGATCAAGGCCTTCAACATTGTCTCCAAGTAAGTTTCTTCCTTCCTTTCTTCCCTTTTACATCGTTTCTTCATGGTTTCTTGCCCAAAAACTAAATTTTTTTGGTTTAGAAGATTCTAACCGTAGGAACTATTTTCCTTCGGCTTAGAAAAAGTTTAGGGACCTATATGAGCAAAATCCCTCAATCTATTTGAGGTTCCACCGTATGGTTTTTCTAAAAATCAAATTTTTAGGTTTTTGACCTAGGTTTTGATCAAAATCAATTTTTTTTCTTGTAATTGTTAAATTTCTTTCTTGTTGGATGTTTGTTTGTTTTCCATATGGTGTTAGATTGTTACGTAAGTCCTCCTCCCCAGATTTTGGGTGAGTTTGAGGCCTTGCTTCAATTACTGTGGTTATGCTGCCAAAATTTTAAAAAATCTAACCAATTTCTCCTGTGTTTTGTTTTTGTTTTGTAGTTCAAAATGTCTCAATGTCGAGGTGCTGGTAAACATGCATTCGCTCCTGGCATGAACCATCCGCACCCATCGGTTTCGCAGTTCGTTGAGTGGTTGTTTCATTTTGCGGCGGTGTAAGCTCGTTTTCCTTGGTTTGAAGAGAAGAACATCGAGTCAGGGCGATGTGTAAACTTGGAGCAGCTACAACGATTTGACTTTAAAGCAGCCTTCAGTGATCTTGGGTGGTTACCCATCATTACTTACACTGTGACCAACCGCCCCAACCTAGTCAAACATTTATATGCTAACATGGAGGTCGAGGGAAATGTTAACGACTTTAGCCGTGGCAGGGACCTCCGCATCACCTGGTTGTCAAAGGCGTTCCCATATCCTTTGACACTCACCAGCTTGCTGATCTTTTGGGGATACCAATTGATGGTGACTTGGTATACTGCGCCCCTAAGATGAAGGGCTTTCTTACTGATGATCTGTGCCAGGAGGTTTCAGAGCAGATCCTTAACCCAGGAGCGCCCATGAAATCTACTAGCTTGAGACCTGTTCCACGGGTCTATTGTCGCATCATCTGGCACGATATTGTTCCTCAGAGTGGCCACTACAGTGAGTTGTCTCAGCTCACCCAGTACTCGACTTACTACATCTGCACTAGGGAGTGGGTCTGTCTCCTTTACATTATTATCATGACCATGCGTCAGGCTACTCTGCCCGATCACATCAGTAACCTTCCTTATGGTCGACTAATCACTACTCAGACATTGACTGGGATGGCATCGTCTGGTTGAGGATGGACAATCTTCCCATCAGTGATGAGGAGTTAGAGATTCGTCCTCATTCACTTAGGAGGGTAGCAGCAATGGCAGCATCAGCAGCAGCAGCCAATGCGTCTAATGCAGAAGAGGTAGGGGAAGATGATGGTGATGATGATCAGATGGAGGACATTCCAGCACCGGCACCACACTCCACACCTGCAGTGGGACCATCCCAGCCTCCTCCCGATACCGTGATGGGTATGTTTACGGAGATTCGGGATGCCCAGCGTGAGATGAGCCGTGACTTAGGGCGCCTTTCTCGTAGCCTCAGAGTTACGCAGGAGTAGGTACACTGGCATAGGGTTGTTTATGAGTGTGACTATGACATCACTGACCATATTCCTTCTATGCCCCCATCCCCATGATAAATCTTTTATTTTCTCTCCCTTACAGCTTGGTTTTTATATAACAGGGTAACCGCCGACTTGTGGACTGTAACCTGTGGCACCATTAACCCTTGATGCTCTTTAGATATTTTATGTTTATAAAATTTTGTTTTTACTTGTTATGATAATTCATGATCATTCGGCTTGTCACTATGGTTTCCTCACTAGTGCATGACTGTTTATTAATTCCACATTTAGTATGGTAAATTATGCTCTTTCGTATTTAGTCTCAGGCATCAAATAAGTGCTTAGGGTGTGTTTTTATTAAGACTTTTAAATTCTTTCTATCTCAGTTCAACGACTAAGTTAAGTGCAATTATGGTCTGTTGGACAAAGCCTAAGAGCTCTGATACCAAGTTGTCCTACCCCAATTCTGGTTGAACCAGAAGTATGAGTGAACCGTCACTGAATCAACGGTTCACACCAGGATCTCAATAAGACCGTGTCCACTCATACAAACCATTGCACATAACCATAATCAAAATATAATAAAATACAGCGGAAGTCTTAAATTAAATGAACTGAATTCTCTACTAATAATTTAAATAAAATATCTAATTATTCTCCACACCAAAACGTAAATAAGTATCCTTACATCAATTTATAAATCCAACTGAAAATAAAAATATAAACTAAACAAATCCTTGAGGTACACACAGAAAGGGCATTCGCATGAAGCGTCATGCTCGTCCTCTCTTGCTTGCACTTCTAAAGCAGCAACACCTCTACACGTCGGAGCATCCATATAGTCCTCCACAGTATAACCTGCATCAACATCTAAAAATATTGCGTATACAAGGGTGAGCTCACAACTTAGCTCAGTAAGACAATCAGAAAAAGAGACAAACATATGCATGACTAACATTCACATTATAGTCTGGTTTTAAGTTTGCAATGTGCTATAGAAAGGATTGGCGGCCACCACACCTCTATACACAAGTGTGTGAAGGTGCCCAATGGATTAAAATCACTGTCGTCCCACATGCACCCACCATGGAATAGAGATAGAGCTAAAGCGTCAGGATCAAACACCACCAACATTTCCCCTAATACCCTACCCATACCAACACGTAAACCCCTTTTGGTGAGGGCTTGCAAACTGGGCTCGCAACTAACCAATCCTAAATGTCATCACCGTAGGCCCTATCCCAGAATAGCTCCCTATGGCACAGAGATAGAGCTAGAGTCTAGTGGCCAGGCCAGAGACCACAGTGCCACTTCCTCCCCCTGATACCCTACCCGCATCAAGCATGCCAAGACAGAACGATATGAAAAGGTGCTAGTGTGAGGAATGAACCCAGACCCCAGGCCCTTCCCATTCCACACACCAACAAAAATAATCACATGCCTAATAGTTACATCCTAGCATAGAGATTATGCATGAACAATAATAATAACTGAAAGTAAAGGATGACAAGCGCGTATGCACAAACATCAGTCCATAGTATCATAATTACTAACAACATTTTACTGTTACTAAATTATTAGCGTTTAGGTCCGATTCCCTTACCTGACGCTTATTTAATAGCTTGCTCCGTGTCACAGAATCCAAACTTGCTATCACAAGGTCCTACAAGATGTTAGGGTTATGTTAGGATAGTTTTTCTTAGGGTTTATGTTGGTGGAAAAACCAACAAGGTAAAAACACTTCTTACAGAACAGACTGGTCGTGGATACCGGTCGCAGGTACCGACCGTGGCACTATTGGGAAAGGTGCGACTGGTATGGTCGACCGGTCCCCATAGACCTATCTCTGGGAGATAGCGGACCCACTACTGGTCTTATATGGTGCGACCGGTATGGTCGACCTATATGTCTCCGGAAGACCATACACCCGGTTCTCGCCTTTCGTCGGTCACCACCTAATTATTCTAGGGTTTCTCCTACACATTCTAGGAATGAGCACTGAGTTAGAGTTGTTTCCAACTCCATTTCAAGTCCTAGTTTCGATGATCTTCAACCTAGAACTAGAATCTAGGGTTTACCGACTGGATTAGGGTTTGACTGCAAAATATGGTTTAGATCAATACCTCACCTTGCATGGTATTGATCCAATCATGACTAACCATTCTAGAATGCTTAACGTAGAGGAAGGTTTAAGCACTTACTGTTGGTTTGCGATAATGTGTTCTTCGTCAAACGACAATGGCGGCTCTTCTTTCTCCTTCCTTAGCTTCTTCTCCTTCTTCAATCTCTTTTTACTCTTTAGGGTTTGTGAGGATAAATGAAAGGGATTTTAGGAGGTTTAAGAGTCCTTATATATGCTAGGGTTGAGTTTAGGAAGCCTCCTAACATTAGGAAAGTCCTTCGGTTTGGAATTTGGAAAGTGGGACCCGTAGAGATCCGTTTCCAGATCTTAGTGGTCTGCTACGCAGGCTATACCGGTCGACCAGTACCATAGACCATTACCATCGACCGGTATGAAATATATCATACTTTGAGGTCCCTTTTCGTACTTTATTGCCATCCGCTCGTCCCGTCTGGTCCGATGATGATTGGAAGACCTGTTACGACATGAATGAAAGGTTTAGATCGGGTTCATAGAGTGCGGGTCTTATAACTCCCCCACCCTTAAAAAATAATTCGTCCCCAAAATTTGCATGTAGGTTTCACAACTCCCCCACCCTTAAAATAAATTTCGGCCTCAAAATTTGAACGTACGTTGGTCGTCAAAAAGGTTAGGGTATTCCTTTTGCATCGCATTCTCTTCCTCCTAAGTGATTTCTTCTACATCTTGGCTTTTCCAATGCACTTTCACATAATGGATATCCTTGCTTCGGAGATATTGTACCTTTCGGCTTGTGAGCATCACAGGTACCACTTCAAATGTCAAGTCTTCTGTTAAGTCTAGTGGGTCTACTGTCAAGATGTGCGATGGATCCCTGACATACTTCTTTAATAAAGAAACATGGAAGACATCGTGAACGCTTGACATAGATGGTGGTAGAGCCAGTTGATATGCCACATTGCCACGTCTGGTCAAAATCTTGTATGGTCCCATATACCTGGGGCATAGCATTCCCTTCTAACCAAACCATTTCAGACCTCGCACAGGTGATATCTTCAAGAACACCTTATCACCTACTCTAAACTCTAGATCTCGACATCGGTTATCAGCATAGTGCTTTTGTCGAACTTGAGCTGTCTTCACTCTTTCCTTAATTTGATCAATCACTCGATAAGTTTCTTCGATGAACTCTGGTCCAACAATCCTTCTCTCTCCCACCTCATTCAATAATAGAGGTGTACGATATTTCTTCCCATAGAGTGCTTCATAGGGAGCCATTTGAAACGTAGCTTGGTAACTATTGTTATATGCCAACTCGATGAGCGATAGTTTCTCGTCCCAAGATCCTTTGAAATCTAGGGCACACACTCGGAGCATATCCTCCAAGATTTGAGTAGTTCTTTCTGACTGCCCATCTGTCTGTGGAAAAAAAACTGTACTAAACTTCAACTTGATTCCCATGGCTTTCTATAATCCTTTCTAGAACTTTGATGTAAAACGGGGATCTCTATCAGATACTATACTTTCTGGGACGCCATGAAGTCTGACTATATTACCCACATATAGCTTGGCTACCTTCTCCATGGTATATTGAGGTCTGACAGCAATTAATTGAGCTGTCTTGGTAAGTCGATCGACTATAACCCATACTGCATCCACTGACCCTAGTGTCAAGGGTAGGCTAGTAATGAAATCCATTGTGATACAATCCCACTTCCATGCCGGCTCTTGTAGTGGTTTTAGCAAACATGTGGGTCTCTGCCTTTTTGCTTCACTTGCTGGCAATTCAGACATTGGAATACGAATCGAGCTACATCCGCTTTCATACCCCTCCACCAATATAATCTTCTTAAATCATGGTACATCTTGGTGCTTCCTGGAAGTACGGTGTAATGAGCTTCTGTCATAACTCTATCTCTGATATTTGAGTTCTCACTCTCAGGTATACATAAACTTCCACGATACATGAGTACCTTGTCTGAATCCAAGGTAAAATTAGGGTTGCTTTTACCCTTTTCTAGATCATCTTGCACAGTCTTGAGGTGTGGATCCTGTAGGATTGCTACTTTGACCTCATCTATTAGATTCGATGAGATCTTCAAAGCTGCGAAGATCAATCTGAACTAATGAATTAAGCCTTGTTCCACTGGATCTCTTGCAGTCTCCAATATAAACTCTTTATCATTCTCTATTGAGCCTAAGGCTGCAGCACACAGTGCAGCATTTGTACTAGGTCCTGCCTCCAGTTTCAATGCCCACTTTCTGCTTAGGGTATCAACCACAACGTTTACCTTACTCGGATGGTACTAGATGTCACAATCATAATCTTTTAATAGCTCCAGCCATCTTTTCTGTCTCATATTCAGGTCCTTCTAAGTAGAAAGGCAAGTTCAAGTCTTGTGATCCGACTTAATCTGAAACTTTTCACCATAAAGGTAGTGCCTCCAAGTCCTGATTGCATGAATGACCGCTGCTAACTCGAGATCTTGCATAGGATAATTCTTCTCATGCTCTTTCAACTGTCTTGATGCGTAGGCAATCACCTGTTCTCCTTGCATCAACACACATCCAAGACCCTACCCTGAGGCATCCGTATATAGGGTAAACGAAAAGCCTGGTGCTGGGATGGTCAAGATAGGTGCAGAGACTAGTCTTGACTTCAAAGTCTAAAAACACTTCTCACACTCATCTGTCCATATGAACTTTTGTCCTTTCTTGGTTGGTCTTGTAAGTGGAACGACTATTCTTGAGTAGTCTTCCATGAATCTTCTATACTAACCAGCCAATCTAAGGAAACTATGAATCTCTGCAACTGATTTTGGTGCATTCCATCCTACTATAGCTGCGATCTTGCTTGGATCTATCTTGATACCGTCTGCAGATACTACGTGACCCAAGAAGGCCACTTCCTTCAGCCAAAATTCACATTTCTTGAACTTGGCGTAAAGCTTCTCCCTTCTCAGTCGTTGTAGGGATGCTCTCAAATATGGTGCATGAGTCTCCTTGTCCTTTGATAGAACAAGATGTCATCAATGAATACGATGACCGAAGTGTCCAACTTGTCATGAAACACCTGGTTCATCAGTTCCATGAACGACGCTGGAGCGTTAGTCAACCCGAATGACATTACTAGGAACTCATAATGCCCATACCTTGTCCTGAAAGCAGTCTTTGAAATATCTCCTGCCTTAATCTTCAATTGGTGGTACCCTGATCTAAGATCAATCTTCGAGAAAACCTTTACACCCTGCAACTGGTCGAACAGATCATCGATCCAAGGCAAAGGGTATCTGTTCTTGATGGTTAACTTGTTCAGCTCTCGATAGTCGATACATAATCCTACACTACCATCCTTCTTCTTGACAAAAAATATAGGTGCTCCCCATGGTGATATGCTTGGTCATATGTAACCCTTATCTAGTAGCTCTTGTAATTGGGTCTTCAACTCCTTTAATTCTATATGGGCCATCCTGTATAGTGCCTTAGACACCGGCGTCGACCCTGGCATGAGGTCTATCACGAACTCTGTAGCCCTGTCTGGAGGTAGACCTGGTAGATCTTCTGGAAATACATCTGAAAACTCTCTTACCACATCTAGATCTTCCATCTTTGGCACCTCTGCAATGATATCGACCCAGACACTAAGTACCCCACTCATCCCTTCTCTAAGCATCTCTTAGCTTTTAGGGAAGAGAGGATCAGCTTCCACTTCCTAGGTAACTTGGTTCCAATAAAGCTAAACTCTTTTCCCTTCTCATCTTTAAACACAACTTTTATTTCACCACATAATAAGCGAACTGAAGAATGGCCTATCCAATCCATTCCCAAGATGACGTCGAAGTCTTCCATCTCAAGTTGAACCAGATTTACTTCTAGGTTTCAGCCCTCAATACTAACTGTACATGGCCCATAGCAGACATTCAATGCCACTTCTACTCCCAACAGAGAGTGAACTATCAAGCTTGGGGTAAAATACTTGACAGGTAATTCCATTCACTTTGCAAAAGACATAGAAACAAAGGAGTGTATAGCCCTAGAGTCAAAGAGTACTCTAGCGGGTACACCAGCTATATTTACAGTTCCTGAAATTTAATTATCCCTTAGTTCAACATGCCCACACACAACTAAATAGTAAGCCAAATAGTAAGGGACGTAATCAAACCAGTAACCACATTCGGTGATGCGGCTGCCTCTTCAGTGGTGACTGCAAATAACTTTCCTTGCTGTGGCAGTTGCTTCTTAGGTAGTGTACAAGTCTTTGCATACTAACCCAATTGTTGACAGTTGAAACATTTGACATTTGGGTTTTTGTCCAGCTAACTGTGACGGTGGTGGTGCAGTAGTATTCCTTGCTGGCACTACAATAGACTGAGCCCTGTATGGGTGGAATGGTCAAGTGTTCCCTCCACCCGAAGTCTCAGTAGCGGGCCTCTTCAGTCCTCTATTTTGAGCAAAGAAGCTTTCTCTTTGGCTTGATTCAATTACCCTAGCAATCTATACAGTCTCGTTATACAGTTTCTTCTCCAAACCCCAGATGTGCTCTGGGATACTTCTTCGTAATCTCATGGTGAACCTGCATGTCTTGGTTTCTTCCTCTTGTATACTTGCTGGAGCGAAGAAAAATAGCTTCATATCTATGTTGGTACGCATCAATAGTCTACTGGGATTGTTGCAGATTTAAGAATTCCTTCTCCATTTGACAAAAGTTCTTCGGAAGGTACTTATCAAAGAAAACTCACTTAAATATTTCCCAATTGATCTAAGTGTGCTTTGTTTCCAAGTATGTCCAGGTAGAATTCCACCAGGCATTAGTGTCGTCCTTGAGCATGTGCGTAGTGAACAACACCTTCTCATCCTCCATGCATGTCATTAGATAGAAGTTCTTCTCCATCTTAGCAACCCATTGTGCAGGCCATAGTGGTTTTCTTGGTTTTCCTGTGAAAGTAGGGGGTTTCAATTTCAAAAACCTATGCACCGCTCGGCTTAGGTCATTCTACCCCTATGCAATTGTTCCATACCATGGTGGTGGGTATGGATAGATCCCTTGATAGGTAGACGACATTGGAAATTGGTGTGGGGGTTGTAGATTTTGTCCTTGGCCCATCGGCCTAGTACTACCATCCATTGGCAGTGTGGTGTTATTTCCCCCAGACTCAGGCGTACTTTCTACAGGGATATATCCTGGTGGCCTGAACATCTTCAGCATCTCATTCAGGAATGCTTTCTGCTAAGCTTCCATCTAATAAACAAAATTTGTCACAATTTTCTTCGAGTTAGTGTGAGGAGGTCTTGGCAAATTTATTGGTGCTTTGGGACTCTGCCTTTCTCCACCTTTTGGGTTTAGGTTTTGCTCATCTACAGTTCCTGTTTCCACATTATCTTCATCTTCATGCACCCTGGAGTGGTGACACTTTCGTGAGCCTCTACGATCGTTCCCACCTGCCATCTCAGATTAGTTTTTCCTGCTTGGATATGAGAAGAAGACATAACACCTGAGGTACAATCGAGTAGTGATAATAGTGTTAGTCTTTAACAAGTGCAAGGCGAAACTCGTAAGGAAAATTAAATCAGAATTTTAAAATTTTCTCAAATTTTTTTGGGCTTGGAATACATGTCCGGTCGCAACATACCGGTCGCGGCATTGTGTGTGATAGTGCGACCGGTATGTCTAGGAGGACAAACCTCTCGGAGTTCCCAAGAGGTATCGGTCGTTGTACCGGTCGCAGCCCTGTAGGGTATGGCATGACCGGTATAGTCGATCGGTCAGGACTTTCCTCCTGACCGAGAGGTACCGGTTGACATACCCAGGGGGTACCGGTCGACCGGCATGGACAAAACCGTTAACCGGTATGCCCTAGAATGCCTTTTAAAATTGCAAAAAAGTGATATTTTTCTCACTTTTCTTCTTTCCTTTCTCTCCGGTGGTGGTTCCTCTCTGGCTTGGTGAGTAGCTACAGTTCGACCAATGATCTTAGAAGCAATTTTCTTCCAATCAAGGCCTTGAACATCGTCTCCAAGTAAGTTTCTTCCTTCCTTTCTTCCTTTTTACATCATTTCTTCATGGTTTCTTGCCCAAAAACTAGATTTTTCTTGGTTTAGAAGATTCTAACCGTAGGAACTCTTTTCCTTCAGCTTAGAAAAAGTTTAGGGACCTCTATGAGCAAAAGCCCTCAATCTATTTGAGGTTCCACCGTATGGTTTTTCTAAAAATAAAATTTTTAGGATTTTGACCTAGGTTTTGGTCAAAATCGATTTTGTTTTTCTTGTAATTGTTAAATTTCTTTCTTGTTTGCTGTTTGTTTGGTTTCCATATGGTGTTAGATTGTTACGTAAGTCCTCCTCCCTAGATTTTGGGTGAGTTCAAGGTCTTGCTTCAATTACTGTGGTTATGCTGTCGAAATTTCGAAAATTCTAACCAATTTCTCCTATGTTTTGTATATGTTTTGTAGTTCAAAATGTCTCAACGTCGTGGTGCTGGAAAACATGCATTTGCTCCTGGCATGAACCGTCTGCACCAGTCGGTTTCGTAGTTCGATGACCGGTGGTTTCGTTCTCTGGCGGCGTAAGCTCGTTTTCCCTGGTTTGAAGAGAAGAACATCGAGTTTGGGCGATGTGTAAACTTGGAGCATCAACAATCATTTAACGTTAAAGCAGCCTTCGGTGATCTTGGGTGGTTACCCATCATTACTTACACTGTGACCACCCGCCCCAACCTAGTCAAACATTTCTATGCCAACATGGAGGTTGAGGGAAATGTTAACGACTTCAGCCGTGGCAGGGACCTCCGCATTACCAGCTTTGTCAAAGGCGTTCCAATATCCTTTGACACTCACCAGCTTGCTGATCTTTCGGGGATACCAAATGATGGTGACTTGGTGTACTGTGCCCCCAAGATGAAGGGCTTTCTTACTGATGATCTGTGCCAGGAGGTTTCAGAGCAGATCCTTAACCCAGGAGCACCCATGAAAGCTGCTAGCTTGAGACCTGTTCGTCGGGTCTATTGCCGCATCAACCAGCATAATATTATTCCTTAGAGAGGCCACTACTGTGAGTTGTCTCAGCTCACCTAGTACTTGACTTACAACATCTGCACTAGGGAGCGGGTTTGTCTCCCTTACATTATTATCAAGACCACGCATGAGGCTACTCTGCCCGATCAGATCAGTAACCTTCCTTATGGCCGGCTTATCACTACTCTTCTGCGGTGTTTATGGGTAGACATGAGGGGTGAGATTGCGATCGAGAACACTATGACCTCAGACATTGACTGGGATGCCATTGTCCAAATGAGGAAGGACAATCTGCCCATCAGTGATGAGGAGTTAGAGGTTCATCCTCGTCTACTTAGGAGGGTAGTAGCAGCGGCAGCAGCAGCAGCAGTAGATAAAGCAGCTCATGCAGAAGAGGCAGGGGATGATGATGGTGATGATGATCTGATGGAGGACATTCCAACACCGGCACCATAGCCCACACCTGCAGTGGGACCATCCCAGCCTCTTCCCGATACCGTGATGGGTATGTTTACCGAGATTCGGGATGCCCAGCGTGAGATAAGTCGTGACTTAGGGTGCCTTTCTCACAGCCTTAGAGTCACGCAGGAGTAGGTACACTGGATCAGGGTTGCTTATGAGCGTGACTATGACATCACCGATCCTATTCCTCTAATGCCCGTATCCCCATGATAGATCTTTTATTTTCTCTCCCTCATAGCTTGGTTTTTATATAACATGGTAACCGTCCGACTTGTGGACTGTACCCTGTGACACCATTAACCCTTGATACTGTTTAGATATTTTATGTTTATAAAATTTTCTTTTTACTTATTATAGTAATTCATGATCATTCTTCTTGTCACTATGGTTTCCTCACTAGAGCATGACTGTCTATTAATTCCACATTTAGTATAGTATATTATGCTCTTTCGTATTTAGTCTCAGGCATCAAACAAGTGCTTAGGGTGTGTTTTTATTAAAACTTTTAAATTCTTCCTATCTCAGTTCATCGACTCAGTTAAGTGCAATTATGGTCTGTTGGACCGAGCCTAAGAGCTCTGATACCAAGTTGTCACACCCCAATTTCGGTTGAATCAGAAGTGTGAGTGAACCGTCACTGAACCAACGGATCACACCAGGATCTCAATAAGACCGTGTCTACTCATACAAACCAATGCACATAACCATAATCAGAATATAGTAAAATACAGTAGAAGTCTTAAATTAAATGAACTGAATTCTCTATTGATGATATAAATAAAATATCTAATTA
Source organism: Protea cynaroides (assembly GCA_028583415.1). Taxonomy (NCBI): domain Eukaryota; kingdom Viridiplantae; phylum Streptophyta; class Magnoliopsida; order Proteales; family Proteaceae; genus Protea; species Protea cynaroides. The sequence goes on along the minus strand of CM053274.1, from coordinate 43,682,455 downwards.
TTTTACACACAAAAACTTAAATAAGTATCCTTACATCAATTTGTAAATCCAACTGAAAATAAATAAATAAACTAAACAAATCCTAGCGGTACACGTATGAAGGGCACTCGCATGAAGCGACATGCTCGTCCTCTCCTGCTTGCACTTCTAAAGCAGCAACACCTCCATACGTCGGAGCATCCATATAGTCCTCCACAGTTTAAGTTGCATCAACATGTAAAAATAGTGTGTACACAAGGGTGAGCTCACAACTTAGCTCAGTTAGACAATCAGACAATGCAACAAACATATGCATGAGTAACATCCATGTTATGGTCTGGTTTTAAGTTTGAAATGTGCTATAGAAAGGATTAGCAGCCACCGCACCTCTATAGACAAGTCTGTGAAGCTGCCCAATGGATCAAACACCACTATCGTCCCACACGCACCCACCATGGAGTAGAGATAGAGCTAAAGCGTTTGGATCAAACACCGCCAACACTTCCCTTGATACCCTACCCATACCAACACGTAAGCCCCTATTGGCGAAGGCTTGCAAACTGGGCTCGCAACTAACCAATCCTATATGTCATCACAGTAGGCCGCATCCCAGCACAGCTCTCTATGGCATAGAGATAGAGCTAGAGTCTAGTGGCCAGGCCAGAGACCACAGTGCCACTTCCTCCCCCTTAAACCCTTCCCGCACCAAGCATGCTAAGACAGAAGTGATACAAAAATTTCCTATTGTGAGGAATGATCCCAGACCCCAGGCCCTTCCCATTTCATACACCAACGAAAACAATCACATGCCAAACAGTCACACCCTAGCATAGCGAGTATGCATAAACAATAATAATAACTGAAAGCAAAGGATGACATGAGAGTATGCACAAACATCAGTCCATATAATCGTAATTATTAACAACATTTTACTGTTATTAAATTATTAGGGTTTAGGTCCGATTCCCTTACCTGACGCTTGTTTAATAGCTTGCTCCGCGTCACAGAATCCAAACATGCTATCATAAGGTCCTACATGACGTTAGGGTTATGTTAGAATAGTTTTTCTTAGGGTTTATGTTGGTCGGAAAACCAACAAGGTCAAAACACTTCTTATTGAGCAGACCGGTTGCGGGTACCAGTTGCAGGTACCAGCCGCGGCACTATGGGGAAAGGTGCGACCGGTATGGTCAATCAGTCCCCACAGACCAGTCTCTGGGAGATACCGGTTGCAGTATCGATTGCATATGGTGCGACCGGATTTGTCCCACCCCAATTCTACATCATTCAGAACGGTGTGATGAACTGCTAATAAACCAACGGTTCAACCAGGATCTCTAATAGGTGGTATCTATTAAAAATAAAACCATGCACGTCCACAACCATAATCAGAATAAATACACAATAGCAGAAGTCTTATAGTAAATGAACTGAGAACTCTAAATGTAATAATCATAATTAAAATATCAAGTTATTGTTGTATCAACTGAGACATAAATAAATAAAATATCGATTACATCCTTTTATAAATTCAAATAAAATTCTAATAGAATACGCATGAGTTGCACTCGCATGAGGGGTCATGCGTATCCTCCAAGTCTTCGGCTTCCATTGCAGCAATACGCGCATACACCAGAGCATTCTTATAATCTTCAAATGTAGTACCTGCATCAACCACTAAAAATATTCGACGTCGAGAGGGTGAGCACACATCATGGCTCAGTGAGTAAACAAAACAATGCAACAAACATATGCATGCATTCAATTCATATCTTTGGTCTGGTAAATAAGTTTGCAATGTTCTATAGAAAGGATAGGTGGCCAAAGGTCACATTTATTGACGCCGCACCTCTATACACGAGTGTGCGAAGCCGCCCAAAGGTAACATTTATTGTCGACCCACATGCACCCACCTTGAACAATGTACACACAAAAGGTCACGTTTATTGTTGTATCCGTTGCCAATACCAACACGTAAGCCCCTGCTGGCGAGGGCTCACAAACTGGGCTCGCAACTAACCAATCCTATGCCAATCAGTGTATCAAAGGCCACACCCCAGCATCCCTCAATACGTCCATAGAGATAGGGCTAAAGCCCCATGGTAGAGTCAGAGACTACACGGTCCGAGACCACTTCCTCTCATACCCTATGACATAATAGTTCTGCTAAGGTAATGGCGATACGATGATGTCAGTGGACAAGACTTAAGTTAGAGATAGAGCTAGAGTGATGAGGCCCCACCTATGACACCTCCCCCTTATACTCGCTCGCATCAAGCACACCAACCACACACATACATCCACATGCCTATTCCTATCATCATCATCATTATCATCTTATAAACAATAATTAAATATGCATGAATAGTAATAATAGAAATATTGGATGACATGTTGAATGCACATAACAATCATACACGCATAAAATCAATCATGGCATTGGACTTAAGAATAAAACAGTTTATTATTAACCAATTAGTTTAGGTCTTGTTCCCTCACCTTTACTTGATCGTAGGTCCTCTTTCAAGCTTTATGAATCAACTATATATCGATATTATATCACTAGAAGACCTAATCAAGTCGATAGAATTTAATTAGAATTAATTCTGATTTTAAAAAGCATTCTGTTAACTAGGGGTCGATGCCAGGGTCGGAGGTTCCATCGTCCTTGGGTGCGACCACCCACAGTCCAGACATCCCAAAAACTGGGGGTCGATTGTTAGGGTCTGGGATGGTCGATTGGCCATTGACCCCCTGTGCGACCCGCTGTGGGTTTAGTCAAATTTTCATCCTACAGTCCATTATTTTGTGTTTGGGGTCCCATGGCTTGCTTCTACAATCCATTCCACACATGTTCTATGGTCTAGAACCGTAGTTCATTCATATATATGGTTTTTATGATCTCCCCCATGGTTTTCCATGAAAACCTAACCATGGATGGATGATTTGGGTTTCTCCTAGATCATTCCCTCTTCACTATCTATTCTAAGGTCTGTAGAATTACATGGAGATAGTACCCTTACCTGAGAATTAGGCTTGTCTCTCTGAAGCCTTCTCTTTGATCTTCTTCTCCACTTTCCTTCTCATCTCTTTCTCTCAATCTAATTAAGGTTCTAAAAGGAGTGAAAGAGGCCTAGGGACGTCCTATTTATAGACTAGAAACTCCAAAATTAAATCCCATTGAGATTAGGAAAGAATCCCAATGAAATTTGGAATGTTTCCAAATCACGATTTTTATCGGCAGACTGGGGTTTGATGAGGGTGTCGGAGATCCCGTCGACCCCTGGTTCTAAAATGTCTGACCCTCGGTTAAAAACTCAGGGTTTGACTTTTATACTGGGGGGTCTGACCCTACCTTGCCGGGTATGCGACCCTCCCCCTATTTTTAGTGTTTTTGGGTCAGTTTAATACCTGGGATCATGATCTCCTACACCCACTTGATCCATTTGGCTCAACCGTGATGGGTAGACCTGGTTCAAGGTGGTAAGACCGGGTTAGTTCAATATGGGTCTTGCAACTCCCCCTACTTATAAAAATTTTGTATCCTCGAAATTGTACATACCTTCAGAGTCAAATAAATGACGATATTGCCTTCGCATAGCGTTCTCTTCTTCCCATGTGATTTCTTCCATATCTCTACTTCTCCAGGTGACCTTAACATAATAGATATCACGGTTGCGTGGTTGTTGAACCTTCCGACTAATGATTTCAGTTGGTGTTACTTCAAATGTCAAATTTTCAGTCAAATCAGGTAGATCTACTATCAGAATGTACGTTGGATCCTTGACATACTTCTTCAATAAGGAAATATGAAATACGTCATGCACACATGACATAGATGGTGGTAGTGCTAACTGGTAAGCCACTTTCCCATGCTTCGCTAGAATTTCATATGGCCCGACATACCTCCGACTTAATTTCCCTTTCTGTTCGAACCGTTTCAATCCTTGCGTAGGCGATACTTTTAAGAATACTTTATCACCCACGACGAATTCAAGGTCTCGGCGTCGAGTATCTGCATATTGCTTCTGACGATTTTGAGTTGTTCTCACTCTTTCTTTGATAATGTTGACCACTCGACAAGTCTCTTCAACAAATTCTGGTCCAACAATACTATGTTCCCCAACTTCATTCGAAAACATAGGAGTTCGACACTTTCTGCCATACAGTGCTTCATAGGGTGACATCTTTATAGTAGCCTGATAGCTATTATTATAAGCGAACTCAATCAGTGGTAAATTTTCATCCCATGATCCTTTAAAATCAATTACACATGCTCAAAGCATATCTTCTAGAATCTGAATTGTATGCTCTGACTGTCCATCTGTCTGTGGATGGAATGCAGTACTAAACTTCAATGTCGTACACATAGCCTTTCGTAATCCTTCCCAAAATTTTGAAGTAAATCGTGGATCTCTTTCGAACACAATGCTTTCAGGTACACCGTGTAATCGCACAATGTTATCCACATACAGCTTGGCTAACCTCTCCAGTGTATTCTGAGGTCGTATAGGTATAAAGCAAGCTATTTTAGTGAGACGGTCTACAATCACCCAAGCTGCGTCAACAACTCGAGGAGTCAATGGTAATCCCGTGACGAAGTCCATAGTGATGCAGTCCCATTTCCATGCTGGTTTCGGTAATGGTTGTAACAGTCTGGCCAGTCTTTGTCGTTCAGCCTTTACTTTCTGACAATTTAGGCATTGAGACACGAACTTAGCTACATCTGCTTTCATTCTTCTCCACCAATATAATTTCTTTAGATCATAATACATTTTTGTACTTCCAGGATGTATCGAATAGATGGTGGTATGGGCTTCTTTCATCAATCGGTGTCTAATGTCCAAGCTTTCTATTTCGGGTACACATATTCTTCCTTTGTACTTCAGTACTTTTCCTTCGTCCATGGTGAACTCAGGGTTAGTCCTACCTTTTTCGATGTCCTCTTGTACCGTTCTTAGCTAAGGGTCTGATTTGATAGCTGTCTTGACTTCATCAACTATATCCGGTATAATCTTCAATGCGGCGAACATATTTGAAAACCGATAAATAAACCCTTGGTTGGCTGATCCATCTGGTACATCTATCACAAACTGCTCATTACCGTGCTTGAATACCTTTCTGTTAGTACACATTGCGGCGGTTGTGCTAACCTCTCCCTGAGATTTTATCATTGCCTTTCTACTCAACGCATCGGCTACTACATTAGCTTTCCCTGGATGATACTGGATATCACAATCATAGTCTTTCAATAGTTCCAGCCATCTTCTTTGTCTCATATTCAGCTCCTTCTGATTAAATAGATAAGTAAGACTTTTATGGTCTGATTTAATCTGAAACTTCTCCCCGTATAGATAATGTCTCCATATTTTGACAGCATGTACTACTGCTGCTAGTTCCAAATCATGTGTAGGATAGTTCTTCTCATGTGTCTTTAGTTGTCTTGAGGCATAAGCAATAACTTGTTCTCCTTGCACGAGTACACATCCTAATCCCAGTCCTGACGCATCGATGTATAAGATAAATGATTGTCCTGGAATTGGGATGGTCAAGATTGGAGCTAATATCAATCTAGCCTTCAAGGTTTGGAAACTCTTCTCGCATTTGTCCTTCCAAACAAACTTCTTGCCCTTCTTAGTCAAACTGGTAAGAGGTACGGCAATTCGGGAATAGTCTTCCACAAATCGTCGATAATATCCAACTAGACCCAAAAAATTTCTAATTTCTGCAACGCTCTTCGGTGCTTTCCACTTTACAATAGCCTCGATCTTGCTGGGATCTACTTTAATTCCTTCAGCGGATACTACATGTCCTAGAAATGCAACTTCCTTTAGCCAAAACTCATACTTTGTAAATTTGGCGTAGAGCTTTTCCTTCCGTAGTCGCTGCAGAGCGGCGTTTAGATTCTTAACATGCGTTTCCTCATCCTCGGAGTAGATTAATATATCATCAATGAATACAATAACCAACGTATCCAACATGTCGTGGAAAACCCGGTTCATAAGTTCCATAAAGGTTGTTGGTGCGTTTTTCAATCCAAAAGACATGACCAAAAATTCATAACGCCGCTCCAACAGTTCTTGTAGTTGTACTTTCAATTCCTTCAGTTCAGTAGGAGCCATTCTATAAGTTGCTTTCGATACTAGTGTGGCTCCAGGTATAAGATCTATAACAAACTCTATAGTTCGGTCAGGTGGTAATCCTGGTAGTTCTTCAGTAAAATGTCTGGAAAGTCATGCACGGCATCAATATCTTCCATTCGTGGTGCTTCCTTGGTAAGGTCAACCACAGATACTAAATATCCGACTGCTCCTTTCTCAAGGCACTTCTTAGCCTTTAGCGCCGAGAGTATGAGCTTTCGTTTACGGGGAAGTTTGATTCCCAAAAAACTGAACTCTGCTCCTTCCTTGTCTTTAAATGTTAGCTTCTTTTTGACACACAATAAGTTTGCACAATGCCGAACTAACCAGTCCATTCCCAAGATGACGTCAAAGTCTGCCATCTCAAGTTGGATCAAGGTGGCATCCAAGGTCTTTTTACCAATAAGAACTGGACATGGTCCATAACCTTTTTCTAACTACACTTCTAATCCCATAGGTGATCGTACAAGTAGTTTGTAGTCTAAGGATTTAAGGGGTAGATTTTACTTCTTTCCAAACGTCACAGATATAAAAGAATGAGTAGCTCTTGAATCAAAGAGTACTCTGGCAGGAATTCCATTAATAGGTACGATACCTGTGATTTGTTTATGTTTAGTCTACATACTCATACAATGTAATAAAACTAACTAAAAATGTAAGTCATACCTGTGACCACATCAGGCGATGCGGCAGCATTCTAAGACGTAACCGCGTAAACTCGTCCTTTATGTAGCTGTTTCTTGGGCTTAAGACATTCCCTTGCTATATGTCCCAATTGGTTGCAGTTAAAACATTTTATCCCTTTAGTAATTGGCTTCTATTGCTGTTGAGCTACGGGAGTAGTCTTGGTTGCAGCGGTAAAGCCTTGAGCACAGAAGGGTTTGAATGTCTTGTTATTCCCTCCATTACAAGAATTTCCAGCTGACCTTTTTATACCTCTGTTTTGCATGAAATAACTCTCCTTCTGGCTCGATTCTATAACTCGAGCAATTTTTGCCACTTCATTATAGATTTTCTTTTCATGTCCCAGAACGTGCTCGCGGATGCTTCCCCTAAGTCCCATGATGAACCTTCGGGTCTTTGTGTTTTCCTCTTGCACACTAGTGGGTGCAAAGAAGAACAGTTCTTCATAACGCTGTTGATACGCATCCACGGTCATCTGCCCCTGATATAAACTCAGGAACTCATTTTCCATAGAATCTTTAAAACTTCTCGAAAAGTACTTCTTAAAGAATGCCTCTTCATAAATATCCCAAGTCAGTTGGGCGTGCTTTGTAAGTAAATACATCCTGGTAGACCTCCACCAATGGTGTGCATCTCCTTTCAGCATAAAGGTGGCGCACAACACTTTTTCTTCTTCATTTATTGTCATCATCATAAAATTTCTTTCCATTTCATCAACCCAGTGTGCCAGCCATAAAGGATCTGCTGGCTTGCCATTAAACTCTCTGGGCTTCAGTTTCAGAAAATTCTCCACCAGTCTGGAGTGGTCTAGTGGCTGCGAGACATACGCTCCATACATAGGTGGTTGGTATTGATATCCACCTTGAGCTATCTCAGGATTTTGTACATGAGCCTGCATGATAGGAGTCTGAGGTGCATGGGGTGCTGTGTTACTCCCCCCTGGTGCTATGCTTTCCTGTCCTACTGGTAATGGAGGTGTCTGTGCAGCTGGAGGAGTTATGCCTATAGCAGCTTGTATAGTAGCTTATGCCTGTTGCATTTGTTGCAGCTGTTGTGCCAAGTTCATTACGATTGTGGCCATGTCTGTAGGTGGAGCTGGCAGATTGGTAGGATTTGTCTGCCCATTTATAATGGACAGTGCCGTGTTTATGTTCCCTTATGTTCCCGGTTGTTTCTGGTTCTCTTCCCCCATAGGTGGTGGTGGTGGAATAGAGTTACGGCTCTGTCTGGTTACTTTGCATCCTGCCATTAATTAATCTGATAGTAAGATTGCCAAGGTACCCAGAGTTCGCGACCGTCTTGGCTTCCATTCAATGAAGTCGAGGCACAGTATGCCCACTACGCTCGCAAGAAGGTAGAGGGCAGCCACAAAGTGGACTTGGCTAGCTTAGCCTTGTTCAATGTGGGGAGGGCCTTTGGTGATATGGGCTGGCTTCCCGTCATCACCTATGACGCGTGTACCCGTCCTGACTTGGTACGCCAGTTCTACTATAATCTCTTGGTGGTAGGAGATTACAATGATGATGAGAGGGGTGGTGGGCTTAGGATCACCAGTTACGTCAAGGGGGTCGATGTTTCCTTTGATTATCGATAGCTGGCCGACTTGTTGGGCATTTCCTATGATGGCCCCTTGGTGTTCTGTGCTCCTGGAGAACCCCAGTTCTTTTCTCTACAGATGAGGGTTGAGATCGATCGTCAGCTCATCAGACCTGATCGCTGGGAGATGAAAGCGAGTTATCTGCGTTCAGATCCACGGGTATGCTGCAATATCATTCAGCATTATCTGATACCGCAGAGTGGACACTACGAGAGGGTCTCCCAGTTGACCCAGTACCTGCTGTACTACATATGCACTAGGCAGCCCGTCTTCCTTCCCTACATCATCATGCATACGATGATCAGTGCCACGTTGCCTAGTCACACTGGCAACCTTCCTTATGGACGCATGATCACTACCTTGCTTACCCGCTTGGGGGTTGATTTATTGGATGTGAAGACTCAGGAGAAATCCTTCTCATCGCCTCTGGATAAGGAGGCTATTTGCATGATAGCATGCGGGATGTAAGACCCGCACGCCACGAACCCGGTCTAACCTTACATTTTGTGTCGTGAACCGTCTACATATCATGGTTGAGCCAAGTGGACCAAGTGTGTGAAGAAACCCAAGACCCAATATGAAAATTTACCCAAAAACAGTCAAAATGAGGGTAGGGTCGCATGTTTTAACAGGCAGGTCCGACCCTCCCATCGACCCTCACCATTGACCCTCAACCATGGGTCGCAGGGTCTATGAGTTGTCCGACCCTCCCATCGACCCTTGGTATTCAGGAAAAACAGCACGAACCGAAAATTGAGAAACCTTCCTAATTTCAATTGGAACCTTTCCTAAACTCAATGGGACTTATTTTGGGAGGTTTTTCCCTATAAATAAGACATCTCTAAGCCTCTTTCACTCATTTTACAACCCTAATTGGATTGAGAAAAAGAGAAGAGAAGGAAGAGAAGAAGAGAAGGAAAACTTGAAGAAAAGGCTAAGGAAGAGGAGGAAATTCAGAGGAACTCTGAATCTCAGCAAACCTAAGGTATGAATACATTCCCCATGATTTATTTAAGACTTTAGAATGGTTTATGAAGATGATATGACTTAGAAGAAACCCAAATCATCCATCCATATTTAGGTTTTCATGGAAAAACAATGAAGGAGATCATTAAAACCATGTGGGTGAATAAAGTATAGTTCTAAACCATAAAACATGTATAGAATGGATTGTGGAAGTAAGCCATAGGACCCAACCATGAAAGAGAGAACAAAATCTGATATTTTCAACTCAAACCATAGAGGGTCGCACCTAGGGTCGATGGCAGATCCGACCCTAGCATCGACCCTCAGTGTTTGGGAAGTTCAGATTAGGGGGAGGGTCGCACCCAGGGTCGATCATGACTCCGTCCCTACCTCCGACCCTTAGTTAACATAATGGTTTTTAAATTCTGAATAAATTTTATCGGCTTTGTTAGGTCTTCTAGCAGTATAATAACATTATAAAGGTGATTCTAAAGCTTGGAAAAGTATCTATTAGCAAGCTAAGGTGAGGGAACAAGACCTAAACTAATTGGTTAATAATAAACTATTTTACTTCTTGAGTCCAATGCCATATTGATTCTATGCATGTATGCTTGTATGTGCATTTAACATGTCATCCAATATTTCTATTATTTGTTCATGCATATTTACTTTATTGTTTATAACATGATGATGATGATGATGATAAGAATAGGCATGTGAATGTTTGTGTTTGGCCAGTGTATATGGTGAGGGTAGGAATGGTATCAACCGGTACAACCATGACCGTTCTTCATGGGGTGTATATTGTGCTATGGTCTACTCAAGTCATGTCCACTGATGTCGTCGTATCGCCATTACCTTAGCAGAGCTGTTATGTCGTAGAGCATCAGGGGAGGTGGTCTCGGCCCTTGTAGTCTCTGACTCTACCGGGGGGCCTTAGCTCTATCTCTATGGATGTTCTGAGGGATGCTGGGGTGAGGCCTTGGATACACTGTTTGGCATTAGGATTGGTTAGTTGCGAGCCCAGTTTGCAACCCTAGCCAGCAGGGGTTTATTTGTTGGTAGAGTATCAACCGGTACAGTCATGCCGTTTTCATGGGGTGTATATTGTGCCAGTTTGGGTGTTGTGGGCGACAGTGCAGGAGTCATTGGGCGTATCCACACACTTGTGTATAGAGGTGCGGCGGCCACCTATCCTTTCTATAGCACAGTTCAAACGTAAAACCAGACCAAAGATATGATTTAACTACATGCATATGTTTGTTACATTGTTTTGTTTTCTCATTGAGCTCAAGTTGGAGAGTTGACCCTCGTGCGCACAAATCTTTTAGTTTCTGATGTTGCAGGTATTATGATTGAAGATTATGTCAACACGCCATGATGAGCAAGCTGTGGAGGAGGAACGTGATTCGTTAAGCGAGCGTTTTAACGATGGATACATTTAGTGTTTTGTTTTCATATTTGAATATTGTAATATGTATTAAGTTATGTTTTGGTTACTTGGAAATAAATGGAATATTAATTATTTATAATGAATAGACCTCAGTTCATTATCTGTAAGACTTCCGCTATTTACTTTATTACCTCTGATTAATGTGGAATGTGTTTTGGTTTATCATATGTGGGATAGCCTATTGTGAGATCCTGGTTGAACCGTTGGTTTATTGACGGTTCATTACATCATTCTGGTTAGTCCAGAATTGGGGTGTGACAACTTGGTATCAGAGCTCTCGTAGGCCTTACCCATTAAACCTAAATACTTCCACTAGAGTCCATGAACTGAGCTAGGATAAATTAAAAGCTTTAATACAAACAAACCATAAGCACCTGTATTGGTTGAGACAGAAATTAAACAAGACGATAATGTACATATAAAAGGTGGAACCATATATATACACTCAAACAGAAAGAGAAGACCAAAAATTATCCTAATAAACAAATGATATAGGGTATTATCTATAAGTCGGACAGTTATCTAGAAATATAACGGATAAAGTACAGTAGCAAGAAGGGAGCTTCTGTAAAGCAGAAAAGTTGGAATACCGAGTTGGTACTCACAAGATGTGAAACTCGATGCATGACCAAGAAAGAAGAAAAATGGCTAGTAATGCCTAAATCCCTATGGAGATAAAGAGAGAGATCTCGGGCTAAATCCAATAGAGATAGGAGAATAATGGCCATACATTATGAATAAGAATAACTACAAGAAGATAAAGTTATACTCTGGGTGACATGGAAACTCAGAGTGAGATCCACCACAAGCTGATCCATTACCCTCTCAGCATTAAAAAGAGGTTGCAACTTGACCCCACCACTATCAGGGTCGAGAATGGATAATGAAAACTCATCTGAGTAGATAATCAGATTAGAGCAAATCAAAGGAGGTGAACAACCAGACCACTCCAGCCAACCACCTGGATTATTAAGTACCTTGGTTATGGTTGTCATAAACTTGACCCAATAAAATACATGAGCAACAATAGATGAGACCGACTATGAAAGTTACTATGTAAATCACTACCCAAGTTGCCGATGCCACATCAACACCTCCGAGTCAAACCATGTATGGTATCAATTGGTAGCAACATTGTACCCCAACACCTGTTAACTATAACACAGTGCCTACCATATAGCAAGTCCCAGTAATGCACACCCCCGTGTAGAAGTTTGGTGCACAACAAGCAGTGTATCAAGGTGGTTACCCTTATCAACCACCGAAGTATGGGATAGCTGCATTATGACAGAATGATCCAACAGGGGTTGAGGAATATTTTCTGAAGATGAAGCCTCAAACATTTTCAACAAAGATCAAATCTATTGTGGCCATATGGCAAGATAGTTTATATAGAATGCAGTGCATTATTGATTAACTCTTATGATTATAGAGGATGCACATACCAGATTTTAATTCTCGTACCTTGACAAGATACCTTCTTGATTTAACCTGTCAATTGAAGTCATAGATATTGTTTCTTTAGTAGTAGTCCTGATTATACCAATCTTAGCCACTCTCATGATCGACCACATGAACAAAGATGTGAACTGAATGAATAGTTAAATGTTTAATCATGTTGAGCGTACATCATTTCGATTTACACCTGATTAATTGATGTACAAAATTTTTCTCCATATTATACCTGATTTACTGATGTGCAAAATCTTTCTCCAGATTTACTCCTGTAGTGCCTCGACCAATGGCATTATATATTGGATAGAACCTGTAACCATGAGGTTAAGAACTGAAAAACCTCTATTCCATGTATTTGGACCACCGTGCAACCTAACGACATTTGGATGCCGGTTGGACTACCACAGATTTACTCTTGATCCTTTAAACCTAGGTTCACTAGATAAAGCAAGTGTTGCCATTATGCTAAATTGAAAGAAGGAAATGAATTATTTTGGACAAACATTATGATTTATACACTCCCTGATCATTGTTGATAAAGATGTGTAGTGATAATGGAGTGATTGGAAGAAAGATGATTGGATTCAGATTAAATGCTATAGCCAAGAGACCTCCGATGAAGTAATAGAGAACTATTTTGAGATTTTTAAATGGATGGATATGAGTCATGTCTATAAAAGAGTGCATGAGAAAAAGTGAGAACAATCAAGAGTAGCCAGTAAAGAAATAGATAGCACTCAATTAGAGTTAAGGATGGCTATATCGGTATGAATTTTGACAAGGTAGAAGATTCCTAAAGGCAAATCTAAGAGTGGATACAAGGATAAAGTCAAAAAATCATGGCATTAATAGTACTCGGTTTAATACAATGATAATTGAGTTATGCCCAATATTGAGTGATATGATTAAGAAAAGACGAAAAGATTTTGGCTGAATTAATGAATTTATAAGCATATACCCTAATTCTTATAGTTAGACTTGGGATATGAAGTTACAATCACAAGATATTTTTGAGGTATATGAAAGAGAGATTAGGGTAGAACAGCAAAGAAAAAAGAAATATAAGCTAATGAGTACAATATGAGATTTTGACGATAGTCTTTGAAAAATCATAAGAGATGAAGGAACTAGAAATGCTCTTAAGACCTTACTACTAGATTTTGCTAGTTCAAGCCCTTTTGGACTAAATGTTGTATTAGATGAGTGTTATGAACAATGTCCAAATCGTATGGATGGGAGAAATTTGGACGCAACCTAATTAAACTTGAGATGGCAGACTTTGACGTCATCTTGGGGATAGACTGGTTGTCTCAACACTCTACAAAGTTGTTATGTGCATAGAAGAGGTTATCATTCAAGAATAAAGATGGCATATAATTTGGTTTTATTGAAAGCCTATTGCCTAGGAAGCGGAAGCTGATCCTCGCTATGCTAAAGGCGAAGAGATGCTTTGAAGAGAAAGAAGTTAGATATGGTATCTTGTGGTATACGTTACCAAAGAAGCACCACAGATGGAAGATATTGAAGTGATGCGTGAAATTCTTGATGTATTCCCAGGAAACTTATCGGGTTACCATCTGATTAAGTGACCGAGTTCGTCATCGACTTGTTACCAAGGACGATACTTGTGTCAAAGGCACCATAGAGTAAGCTCATATGGGGTTGAAGGAATTGAGACTCAACTACAAGAGTTATTAGACAAGGGTTCTCATCGGCTAAGTATTGCATCACAGGGAACGCCAATGCAATTTGTGAAGAAGAAGGACGGTAGTGTCAGATTATGCATAGACTACCGGGAACTAAACAAGTTCAAAGATCAAGAATCGATATCTACTACCTTAGATTAAATAGTTGCAAGAAGCAAAGGTATTTTCTAAGATTGATCTTCGATCAAGATAGCATCAGCTGAAGAATTTGGACAGAAATATCTCGAAGATAGCTGTTAAAATCAGGATTGGCCAATTATGACGTTTGGATTAAGCAATGTCCTTACATTTTTCATGGAGCTGATGAACTGGGTGTTTCATGACATGTTGGACACGTTGATCATAGTTTTCATAGGTGATATTTTGGTTTATTCCAAGAATGAAGCAACTCATACAACGGATTTTAGAACAGCTTCACAACAGCTGAGAAGGGAAAAGCTTTATGCCAATTCCAAGGAATATGAGACTCGATTAAACAAAGTGGTCTTATTAGATCATGTAGTGTCATAAAAGGGATTAAAGTTGACCCTATTAAGATAGAGGTAATCATATGGTAAGAAACACCTAAAGAGTATTGCGAAGATCAGAAGTTTCTTGGGTTTAGTTGGTTATTACTGACAATTTTGGAGACCACTCTAAGTTTGCAAAACCTCATACCAAGCTAACCAGGAAGGGAGAGGAGTTTAATTTGACTGACAAGGGTGAAGAATATTTCCAGATTTTAAAGTAAGATTGATATCAGCTCCCATCTTGATCGTTTCGGCAGCAGGGAAACCTTTTACCCTATCCATCGGAGCTTTCGTATTGGATCTAGGATGCAGATTGATGTAAGGTAAATGAGCGATTTCATATGCTTTAAGAAAAATGAAAGAGCATGAGAAGAGTTACCCAACTCATTATTGGAGTAAACAATTGTGATTCTTGCAATCAAGACTTAGAGACATTATTTAAACGGAGAAGAATTTTATATTAGATCGGATTACAAGTATTTTATTTATCTCTTCATTAGAAAGAGTTGAACTTGAGGATAAAGAGATGGTTAGGAATACTTGAAGGATTAAGACTGTGATATTCAATGTCACCCGAGCAAGGCTAATGTAGTAGCTAAGGCCTTAAGCAAAAAGGGAATTATGAAGTCCAAGGAAGGACCCAGGATAAATGATGCCTTATGTTTCGTAGCAATAAATTCAGATTTAGAGGAAGAGTAACTTATAATAGAAGCTAGTGATGATCCAATTGAGCGAGAACTTATGGATGAATTATGAAACAATAGTTTAGTTGCGTTTATGGCATTAAAGATCATCTCTAAATAATTGGATTAAGTAAAAGTAACAAATTTGTTAGATCTGTATATAAGAACAATGCAAGAAGATTTAGAGAAAGAAAAAACCTAACCCTGACTTACTTTGGATGCGGAGATGGTACTCAGATACAGAGGCAGATTCTGAATACATGAAGATAAAGACTTGGATACTATGAAGAGGATAATGATAAGAGTCCATTGTACTCAATATTCAGTACATACTAGAGTACCAATATGTATCATGACATGAAGAGATTATTTTGGCAGGAAGGGAATGGAAGTGGTTGTGGATAGATGCATGTTTCAGTAATTGAATTATTAGCAAGTAAAGGCTGAAAGACAAAGACCAACATGGCTACAACAATAACTATCAAAGTCAGTCTGGAATTGAAACTGCATTACAATGAACTATGTCACTGATTTGCCACTGACTCCTAGATCGGTTGACGCAGTATGGGTGATTGTTGATTACCTTATGAAGATAGCTCATTCCATTGCTATATGACCTCGGTATGCTTGGAGCGGCTAAGTATGCTATATACGGATAGTATTGTCAGATTGAATGGTATGCATGAGAGCTTAGTGATGGCCAGAAGCTCATGCTTTACCTTGAAGTTTTGGAAGGATCTACAGGAAATAATGGCAACAAAGTTGAAGTTTGGTACCGCATTTTACCTTAAACCGATGGACAGTCGGGGCAGACTATACAAATCCTAAGAGATATGCCCCGAGTTTATGAAATTGATTTCAAGGAACTTGAGTTGAGAAGTTACAGTGAATTGAAGTTTCTATTAAGCTACCATGTAAATGTTACCTATAAAGCAGATACGATAGAATCAAATTCCTTTCTTTTGGAATGAAGTTAGTGAATGAAGAGTTTAAGACCTAAGTCAATTACAGAAAACTGTCGAGTGGCAGACAAGATCAACGAAAAAGGGGCCAAGACAGCTCAGGATGGTCAGGAGAGACACCAAGACCTCGAGTTCGCCATAAATGAAAAAGTGTTGTTTTTGAAGATATCACTTATGCGCAATTTGAAATGATTAGACAAGAAGGAAAGTAGTATTCTATATATGCGTCGAATCCTATAAACTTTGGAGAGAAGTAGAAAAGTTGCATATCAATTAGCGTTACTACTATCCATGTCTAGTGTGCATGATGTATTTTGTTTGTCTCTATTGAAGAAGTACATTGGAGATCCATATCAAAAGAATTGACCACGGAGTCACTAGATTAGATAGAATGTTTAACTATTGAAGAGGTACCAGCCTAGTTTACTAGTTGGAAGGTACAATGTTTCCAAAGCTGGGATAATTATTATATGAAGATAATCTGACGAAGACAAGACATGGAGAAGAGTGCATAGGAGGAATAAGATGCAATGTGGAAACAGAATTCCCACCTATTGACTCCGAAGTAAATTCAAAATTTTGAGGACAAAATTTATTTTAAGGATGGGGGAGTTACAAGATCCGTACTTTCAAATTTCGAGGACGAAATTTCATTTAAGGGTGGTGGAGTTGTAAGACCCGCACGCCATGAACGCGGTCTAACCTTACATTTTGTGTCGTGAACCGTCTACATATCATGGTTGAGCCAAGTGGACCAAGTGTGTGAAGAAACCTAAGACCCAATATGAAAATTTACCCAAAAACCGTCAAAATGAGGGTAGGGTCGCATTTTTTAACAGGCAGGTCCGACCCTCCCATCGACCCTCACCATCGACCCTCAACCATGGGTTGCAGGGTCTATGAGTTGTCCGACCCTCCCATCGACCCTCCCATCGACCCTCGGTATTCAGGAAAAACAGCACAGACGGAAAATTGAGAAACCTTCCTAATTTCAATTGGAACCTTTTCTAAACTCAATGGGACTTATTTTGGGAGGTTTTACCCTATAAATAGGACTTCCATAAGCCTCTTTCACTCCTTTTACAACCCTAATTGGATTGAGAGAAAGAGAAGAGAAGGAAGAGAAGAAGAGAAGGAAAACTTGAAGAAAAGGCTAAGGAAGAAGAGAAAATTCAGAGGAAATCTGAATCTCAGCAAACCTAAGGTATGAATACATTCCCCATGATTTATTTAAGACTTTAGAATGGTTTATGAAGAGGATATGACTTAGAAGAAACCCAAATCATCCATCCATGGTTAGGTTTTCATGAAAAACCATGGAGGAGATCATTAAAACCATGTAGGTGAATAAAGTATAGTTCTAAATCATAGAACATGTATAGAATGGATTGTGGAAGTAAGCCATAGGACCCAACCATGAAAGAGAGAACGAAATTTGATATTTTCAACTCAAACCATGGAGGGTCGCACCTAGGGTTGATGGCAGATCCGACCCTAGCATCGACCCTCAGTGTTCGGGAAGTTCAGATTAGGGGGAGGGTCGCACCCAGGGTCGATCATGACTCCGACCCAACCTCCGACCCTCAGTTAACAGAATGGTTTTTTAATTCTGAATAAATTTTAATTAAATTTTAACGGCTTTGTTAGGTCTTCTAGCAATATAATAACATTATAAAGGTGATTCTAAAGCTTGGAAAAGTATCTATTAGCAAGCTAAGGTGAGCAAACAAGACCTAAACTAATTGGTTAATAATAAACTGTTTTACTTCTAGAGTCCAATGCCATATTGATTCTATGCATGTATGCTTGTATGTGCATTTAACATGTCATCCAATATTTCTATTATTTGTTCATGCATATTTACTTTATTGTTTATAACATGATGATGATGATGATGATAGGAATAGGCATGTGAATGTTTGTGTTTGGCCAGTGTATATGGTGAGGGTAGGAATGGTATCAACCGGTACAACCATGACCGTTCTTCATGGGGTGTATATTGTGCTATGGTCTACTCAAGTCATGTCCACTGATGTCGTCATATCGCCATTACCTTAGCAGAACTATTATGTCGTAGAGCATCAGTGGAGGTGGTCTCGGTCCTTGTAGTCTCTGACTCTACCGGGGGCCTTAGTTCTATCTCTATGGATGTTCTGAGGGATGCTGTTGGGTGATGCCTTGGATATACTGTTTGGCATTAGGATTGGTTAGTTGCGAGCCTAGTTTGCAACCCTAGCTAGCAGGGGTTTATTTGTTGGTATGGTATCAACCGGTACAGCCATGCCGTTTTCATGGGGTGTATATTGTGCCATTTTGGGTGTTGTGGGCGTATCCACACACTTGTGTATAGAGGTGCGGCGGCCACCTATCCTTTCTATTGCACAGTGCAAATGTAAAACCAGACCAAAGATATGATTTGACTGCATGCATATGTTTGTTGCATTGTTTTGTTTTCTCACTGAGCTCAAGTTGGAGAGCTGACCCTCGTGCGCACAAATCTTTTAGTTTCTGATGTTGCAGGTATTATGATTGAAGATTATGTCAACACGCCATGATGAGCAAGCTGTGGAGGAGGAACGTGATTCGTTAAGCGAGGATTTTAACGATGGATACGTTTAGTGTTTAGTTTTTGTATTTGAATATTTTAATATGTATTAAGTTATGTTTTGGTTACATGGAAATAAATGGGATATTAATTATTTATCATGAATAGACCTCAGTTCATTATCTGTAAGACTTCCGCTATTTACTTTATTACCTCTGATTAATGTGGAATGTGTTTTGGTTTATCATATATGGGATAGCCTATTGTGAGATCCTGGTTGAGCCGTTGGTTTATTGACGGTTCATCACATCATTCTGGTTAGTCCAGAATTGGGGTGTGACACGGGATGCCCAGGTCAGTGATGAGGAGAGGAACGCGATGGTGCGCCCTCGCACTCGAGTGGAGATGGCCGACGCTGAGGCAGCAGTAGCAGCAGCCGCTGGAACAGGGGTTCATGGGGATGATGACGACCGGCTATACATGGATGTAGATGCCATACCTCCTTCATCACCTACTCATGCTATTAGAGCTGGTCCGTCTTCTTCAGCTGGTCCTTCGCATGCAGCTAGTCTTCATATTCTCCATCTGATGACATGATGAGGATATTACACGAGATACGAGAGGCTCAGCGTATGTCTGACCTGATGATGGGAGAGCTTAGGGATGCTCAGCGTGTGACTGACCAGTGGGTGGCTAATCTTACAGCTAGTCTCCAGACGACCTAGACTCAGATAGCTTGGTTGACTAGAGTCTACGCTGAGGACTATAATAGAGACTGAGAGGCACCGCCTCCCCCATCACCTCTAGCTTCTTGATGTACTTCTTTTATTTCTCTTTTTGCATTTCAGAGTAACTATCCAGACTGTGGACTGTACTCTACTTTAATCATATATATATAAACATTTGTTCTTCCTTTTTGGTTGTATATAAATTTATTTCTCATTTAATAGATGTATTATTCTCCTTCAGTTTAGTCTCAAATGACACAGATGCTTATGGTGTGTTATTATTACATCTTTTAAATTTTTATCCTATCTCACTTCACGACCCTTTTGTGGAAGTATACGGTTTCACAGTTAAAGCCTGAGATGCTCTAATACCAAGTTGTCACACCCCAATTCTACACCATTTAGAACGGTGTGATGAACCGCTAATAAACCAATGGTTCAACCAGGATCTCTAATTGGCGGTATCCATTAAAAATAAAACCATGCACGTTCACAACCATAATCGAAATAAATACACAATAGCGGAAGTCTTATAGTAAATGAACTGAGAACTCTAAATGTAATAATCATAATTAAAATTTCAAGTTATTGTTGTATCAACTGCGACATAAATAAATAAAATATCAATTACATCCTTTTATAAATTCAAATAAAATTCTAATAGAATATGCATGAGTTGCACTCGCATTAGGGGTCATGTGTATCCTCCAAGTCTTCAGCATCCATTGTCGCAATATGCGCATACACCGAAGCATTCATATAATCTTCAACTGTAGTACCTGCATCATCAACTAAAAATATTCGACATCGAAAGGGTGAGCACACATCATGGCTCAGTGAGCAAACAAAACAATGCAACAAATATATGCATGCATTCAATTCATATCTTTGGTCTGGTAAATAAGTTTGCAATGTGCTATAGAAAGGATAGGTGGCCAAAGGTCACGTTTATTGATGCCGCACCTCTATACACGAGTGTGTGAAGCCGCCCAAAGGTAACGTTTATTGTCGACCCACATGCACCCACCATGGGCAATGTACACGCAAAGGTCACGTTTATTGTTGTACCCATTGTCCATACCAACACGTAAGTCCCTGCTGGCGAGGGCTCACAAACTGGACTCGCAACTAACCAATCCTAATGCCAATCAGTGTATCCAAGGCCACACCCCAGCATCCCTCAATACATCCATAGAGATAGGCTAAAGCCCCCCGATAGAGTCAGAGACTATACGATCTGAGACCACTACCCCTCACACCTTATGACGTAATAGTTCTGCTAAGGTAATGGCGATACAACGATGTCAGTGGACAAGACTTGAGTTAGAGATAGAGCTAGAGTGCTGAGGCCCCGCCTATGACACCTCCCCCTCCCCCTTATACTCGCTCGCATCAAGCACACCAACCACACACATACATCCACATGCCTATTCCTATCATCATCATCATCATCGTGTAATAAACAATAATTAAATATGCATGAACAGTAATAATAGAAATATTGGATGACATGTTGAATGCACATAACAATCATATACGCATAAAATCAATCATGGCATTGGACTCAAGAATAAAACAGTTTATTATTAACCAATTAGTTTAGGTCTTGTTCCCTCACCTTTACTTGATCGTAGGTCCTCTTTCAAGCTTTAAGAATCAACTATATATCGATATTATATCACTAGAAGACCTAATCAAGTCGATAGAATTTAATTAGAATTAATTTTGATTTTAAAAAGCATGCTGTTAACCAGGGGTCGATGCCAGGGTCGGAGGTTCCATCGACCCTGGGTGCGACCACCCACAGTCTAGACTTCCCGAACACTAGGGGTCGATTGTTAGGGTCTGGTAGGGTCGATTGGCCATCGACCCCCGTGCGACCCCCTCTGGATTTAGTCAAATTTTCATTCTACAGTCCATTCCTTCGTGTTTAGGGTCCTATGGCTTGCTTCTACAATCCATTCTACACATGTTCTATGGTCTAGAACCGTAGTTCATTCACCTGTATGGTTTTTATGATCTCCCCCATGGTTTTCCATGAAAACCTAACCATGGATGGATGATTTGGGTTTCTCCTAGATCATTCCCTCTTCACTATCTATTCTAAGGTCTATAGAATTACATGGAGATAGTACCCATACCTGAGAATTAGGCTGTCTCTCTGAAGCCTTCTCTTTGATCTTCTTCTCCACTTTCCTTCTCTTCTCTTTCTCTCAATCCAATTAGGGTTCTAAAAGGAGTGAAAAAGGCTTAGGGACGTCCTATTTATAGAGTAGAAACTCCAAAAATAAATCCCATTGAGATTAGGAAAGAATCCCATTGAAATTTGGAATGTTTCCAAATCACGGTTTCTGTCGGCAGACTGGGGGTCGATGAGGGGGTCGGAGATCCCGTCGACCCCTGGTTCTAAAATGTCTGACCCCCGGTTAAAAACTCAGGGTCTGACTTTTATACTGGGGGGGTCTGACCCTACCTTGCTGGGTATGCGACCCTCCCCCTATTTTTAGTGTTTTTGGGTCAGTTTAATACCTGGGATCGTGATCTCCCTCACGCACTTGATCCATTTGGCTCGAGGATGATGGGTAGACCTAGTTCAAGATGGTAAGACTGGGTTAGTTCGATACGGGTCTTACAGGATTGGTCGATCGTTATGTCTTCGGAAGACCATACACCCGGTTCTCACCTTCCGTCGGTCACCCCCTATTGATTCTAGGGTTTCTCCTACACATTCTATGTCTGAGTATTGAGTTAGAGTTGTTTCCAATTCCATTCAAGTCCTAGTTTCGATGATCTTCAACCTAGAACTTGAATCATGGGTTTACCGACTGATAAGGGTTTGACGGCAAAATATGATTTAGATCAAGACCTCGCCTTGCATGGTATTGATCCAATCATGACTAACCTTTCTAGAATGCTTAACGTAGAGGAAGCTTTAAGCACTTATCATTGGTTCGCGGTAATGTGTTCTTTGTCCGACGGCAATGGCGGCTCTTCTTTCTCCTTCCTTAGCTTCTTCTCCTTCTTCAATCTCTTTCTCATCTCTAGGGTTTGTGAGGATCAATAAAAGGGATTTTAGGAGGTTTAGGAGTCCTTATATAGGCTAGGGTTGAGTTTAGGAAGCCTCCTAACATTAGGAAAGTCCTTCGGTTTAGAATTTGGAAAGTGGGACCCGTAAAGATCCGTTTCTGGATCTAAGTGGTCTGCTGCGCAGGCTATACCAGTCGACCGGTACCATAGACCGGTATGAAATATATCATACTTTGAGGTCTTTTTTTGTACATGATAGTCATCTACTCATCCTGTCTGGCCCGGTGATGATTGGATGACCTGTTATGACTTGAATGAAAGGTTTAGATCGGGTTCATGGAGTGCGGGTCTTACATGGGGCATCTAGCTTGCAGCTTATGGGTCACACAGGACCAGGTTCATTGGCTTAGAGAGCCTTATGAGCATGATTATGATATCATTGATCCGATTCCACCCAGGCCTCCAACTCCACCATAGCCTGATCTTGTCTCATTCACTTATATATATATATATATACGGTTTATTTTGTTAACAGAGTAACTGTCCGACTTGTGACTGTACTCTGTCGTACACTTTGTATTTCCTTTATGTTCATGTTATTACATGGTTATTTGGTTTTCTCCTAGACATCAGTGCTTATAAATTTCTCTTTTATTAAATAGTATGTTATGCATCTTCTCTTAAGTCTCAGGCATCAAACAAGCTTATGGTGTATTTTTATTAAAGTTTTTAATTTCCTATCTCAGTTCATTGGATACAGTTAGATGTAGAATGATTAGCTGGACAGAGCCTAAGTGCTCTGAATCCAAGTTGTCACACCCCAATTCCGGCTGAACCAGAAGTGTGAGTGAACCGTCTCCAAACCACGGCTCACACCAAGATCTCACTAGACCGTGTCAACAAACCATTCCAAGCAAACCAACCAAAATCAAAGAGTAATAAATAGTTACGGATTTAAATAAATAAATAAACTGAGTTTTCTATTTGTAATTAAATAATTATCCAGTTATGCCATCATCCATAATCATAAATAATAATTTATTACATCGTTTATATCCAACTCAAAGAATAAATAAATAAATAATCCCTAAAGGAACACGCAGAAAGAGCACTCGCATGAGGCATCATGCTCGTCCTCTACTACTTGTGTGTCAATAGCAGCTACTTTCCCGTACATTGGGGCAGCAATAATGTCTTCAATCGTATAACCTGCATCAAGATCTGAAAAAGAGAATATATATATATATATTCGGGTGAGCTCACAACTTAACTCAGTAATGCATAAGACCAATGCTACATACAAAATGCATGAGATAACATTACAATTGGGTCAGGTATAACTCACATCCACACTACTGTTGTTGCCCCACATCACTCACTCTGGTATAGAGATAGAGGTAGAGTCTGGCGGGCAGGCTGTGCTACCATCCCACGTCATCCCCCTGATACCCTACACCGCACCAACACTTAAACCCCTGTTGGCAAGGGCTTGCAAGTGGGTTCCATTTCTAACCAGTCCTATATGTCCACACAGTATCTATGGCCCTACCCCAGCATAGCTCCATATGACATAGAGATAGGGCTCGAGTCTGGTGGGCAGGCGGAGCCACAATCCCACGTCCTCCCCCTGATAGCCTATTCGCACCAAGCTCGTTAAGGTAGACGGCGATACAAAAAGGTATTAGTGTGAGGATATATCCAGGGCTCCACTCCCCTTCACATTCCATACACTAACAAAAAATAATCACATGCCTAACAAACAGTATCCTAGCATACAAATATGCATGAAAAGATAATAAAATTTAAATAACTATATGGCATGTAAAATACACAAGCAACAAATAATAATCACAGAAACAGATATGGTCACAACGCTTTACTGTTATTTAGTTACTTAGGGTTTGGGGTCTTGACCCTTACCTGATGTGTGATAACAAGTCCACTCTGCGTCACAGAGTCCACTCATGCTGTCTACATGTCCTACATGATCATACTTATAGATTAGAATTAAATTATTAGGCTTTCAATTGGTTAGAACCATGTCTGGCCAACAACCAGGCTTCGGTAAGCATACCGGTTGCAACACCAGTCTCAATATAGTGAGACCGGTATGTGCTGCAGTATATACCAGTCTCGATATCGGTCTCAGTATCGGTCTTAGTACCGGTCTCAGTATACTACAGCCGGTATGTGCCTATGGTATATACCACAAGACCATACCACAGGACTTATTGTCCAGTCGGTATGCCTAGCGGTATGGGTCCGAGAGCCCAATCTCGGACCTCCCTTTCCCATCGATCATCGGCTTGGTTTTTAGGGTTCCTCCTAAAGCATTCTAAGGTCCAAATACTTGTTTAGTCATCTAAGTTTCGACTATTTCTTTGCATCCTTCTCAGATTGGATCTCAATGAGAACTAGGGTTTTTTGGTTCTAGGATTTTGGATCTTTACACCATTTTAAGGCTTTGATCCAAAATCCTAACATCAATATAGAGGTTGAGCACTTATCGATGTTTGTTGAATGGTGGTGCTCTCCTCCAACAGACAAATCCTCCTTCTTCCACAGTCTCCTACCTCCTTGCTCCTTCTCAGATCTCTTCCAGACGGTCTAGGGTTTGAGAATGTTTGGAAAGGATCTAAGGAGAAGGAGTTATGTGTATATATATAGTGGGAGACAATTCTAGGAAGGTCTCCTATATCTAAAAGGTTTCCTAAACTCAATTCAGAGTGTGGGACCCACTAGAGTCTTTCTCCACTCGAGAAATACATACCGGTCGCATATACTGATCTCACTCTGAGTGAGACCGGTACTGAGACTAGTATGTAAAAATTGTATTTTTACAGATCGTTTCTCATACCTGGATATCGTGGTTCGACACCCGGCCTCGTCTTTCGGTCTGATTACTATTGGGAGACCTGTCACAATGTAAACCATGAGTTAAATCGGATTTTCGGAGTACGGTTCTTACAATAGTGCTACTTCCTCCCCCTGATACCCTACCTGCACCAAGCATGCTAAGACGGGAGCGATACGAAAAGGTGCAAGTGTGAGGGATGATCCCTGTCACACCCCAATTCTGGTCTAACCAGAATGGTGTGATGAACCGTCAATAAATCAATGGTTTACCCAGGATCTCGTATAGGTCGTACCCAGCATATCAAACCAAACACACATTAATAATCAGAGGTAATAAACAAATAAGCAAAAGTCTTACAGATAATGAACTGAGAGTCTAAGAGTGATAAATAAGTATTTAATCTAATTATCTCCAAACCACAAGACATAAGAATAAATAATCAATTACATATCTGATGTTCAAATTATAACTAAACATAAGCAAAAACACATTGCTTGCACTTGCATGATGAATCATTTGCATCTTCTTCAGCTTTTACGTCCATCACAGCAATGTGTCCATACGTCGATGCATTCATATATTCTTCAACGGTAAGACCTGCAACATCAACTAAAAATATTCGACTTCGAAAGGGTGAGCAAACATCACGGCTCAGTGAGCAAACAAAACAATGCAACAAACATATGGATGCATTCAATTTTTATCTTTGGTCCGGTTTATAAGTTTACAATATCCTATGGAATGGTTTGGTGGCCGCCGCACTCTATACATGAGTATGTGAATCTGTCTAATGGATCAAGCACCATTGTCGTCCCACATGCACCCATCGTGGATTAAAGATAGAGCTAAAGTGTTCGGATCAAAAACCGCCAATACTTCCCCTGATGCCCTACCCATACCAACACGTAAGCCCCTATTGGTGATGGTTTGCAAACTAAGTTCACAACTAACCAATCTTAATTCCAAACAGTGTATCCAAGGCCTCACCCCAGCATCCCTCAATATGTTCATAGAGATAGAGCTAAGGCCCCTTGACAGAGTCAGAGACCACACGGTCTAAGACCACCTCCTCTGATGACCTACGATGTAATAGTTCTGCTAAGGTAATGGCGATATGACAATGTTAGTGGGAAAGACTTGAGTGGAGATAAAGCTAATGTTTAGTGATGAGGTCAAAAACCACCATGCCACGTCCTCCCCCTAATGCTTCACTCGCATCCAATACATTAACCACACACATACATTCACATGCCTATTTCTAGCATCATCATTGTCATCATGTTATAAATAAACAGAATTAAATATGGATGAACAATAATAGTAGGAATATTGGATGACATGTGAGATCCACATTACAAGCATATAAGCATAGAATCAATCATGGCATTGGACTCAATAAAAATAAATAATTTATTATTATCCAATTAGTTTAGGTCTTGTTCCCTCACCTATTAGCAATACTCGATGTCCTTCCAAGCCTTGAAAATCTCTTTGAATTGATTTAACAACTTAAAAGTTATATGAATTTAAGTTAGGGTTCATATATGACATGTTACATTAGTCAAAAATCAAAACAGAGCACTTCTAGGTGTCTGATTGGTCCTATGGTCTCATGCTATATTGACCTGACTGTCTATGGTCGATACCCTATGATCTCATATGGTGCCACTATAGCTGCGACCAAAAGATTTTTGAAACTGAATGCCTATGGTCGATCCTTTAGTCATACTAGTCATGCTATGGTCGACCGTAGCTGTGACCTCGAGATTTTTGGTCACAGTCTACATGAAATTAAAGTTCTTCCTGGGTCAATTCTTCTGTTCTTCAATGGGGTTTATTCTAAGGTCATCTTATGGCCATCATTAGTAATTTCTTATCAACCTTAATCATCAAATTCACTCCTCATGGTTCTCCTAGGGATTTTCTCAAGGAAATCACAAAGATCATAATAGGTTGATATTGCTTATCCTCCATAGAAGTCTTATTCCTTAGAGTTTACATCTCCAAAGATTCGTTTCTTACCTTTGTCTGTGATAGAGAGTCAATCTCTTCTCACCAAATTCTTCTCCTTAGCTTTTTCCTCTTCTCCTTCTCTTCCTTCTCTTCCTTGTCTTTCTCCAGGGTTTTTTAATGTTCTAAAAGAGTGAAAAAGGACTGCGGGACGTCCCTTATATAGAAGAAAACTCTCCATATAATGCCCTCTTTCAATTAGGAAAGTAATCCCTTAGTTTAGAAAAGTTTTCAAAAGTTGGAGTCAGATCTGGGTTCTCACGATCGATCATAAGGTCAAAATCATCGACCGTTGGGTTCTGGATTCAAGATTTTTGGTTCCCTTCCTTATGGTCAACCATACCTACCCAGGCATGCGACCTTATGTATGTTTTTAGTGTTTTTAACTCGATTCTCATCCTAGTTTGTGATCTATCTTCACATGCTTGGTCCACTTCGTCCAGGAATGATGGAAAGACCTAGCACGACACGGTTAGACCAAGTTAGTGGAGTGCGGGTCTTACAACTCCCCCCCCCCCCTTATATAAATTTTGTCCTCAAAATTTATGCATACCTTCCGAGTCAAATAGGTGATGATATTGCTTCCACATAGCGTTATCTTCTTCCCATGTAACTTCTTCTAATTTTTGGCTTCTCCAAGTAACCTTAACATAGTAAATGTCGCGGTTGCGAAGGCGTTGCAACTTTCAGTTAGTGATCTCAAAAGGTACTACTTCAAACGTCAAATCTACAATCAAATCCGGTGGATCAATTGTTAAAACATGTGTTGATCTCTGACATACTTCTTCAGTAATGAGATATGAAATACATCATGCACATTCGACATGAATGGTGGTAGTGCTAACTGATAGTTACTTTTCCACGTCTATCTAGAACTTCAAAAGGTCCAATATATCTGGGACACAGCTTTCCCTTCTGTCCAAACCTTTTCAAACCATGCATAGGAGATATTTTCAAAAATACCATAACACCTATGGCGAATTCGAGATCTCTGCGTCGATTATCTGCATATTGCTTCTGACGATTCTGAGCTATTCGGACTCTTTCCTTGATAATGTCGACTACTCGACAAGTCTCTTCAACAAACTCTGATCCAACAATACTCCATTCTCCAACTTCATTCCAAAACATAGGAGTTCCACATTTCCTACCATACATTACTTTATAGGGTGACATCTGTATAGTCGCTTGATAGTTATTGGTATAAGAAAACTTAATCAATGGTAATTTCTCATCACATGACCCTTTGAAATCAATGACACAAGCTTGAAGCATGTCTTTTAAAATGTAAATAGTATGCTCCGACTGTCCATCTGTCTTATGATGGAATACAGTACTAAACTTCAATGTTGTACCCATAGCCTTCTGTAATCCTTCTCAAAACTTTGAGGTAAAGCGTGGGTCTCTGTCGAACACAATGCTTTCAGGTACACAATGTAATTGGACAATATTATCTACATAAAGCTTAGCTAACCTCTCTAGGGTATACTGGTGTCATATAGCTATGAAACGAGTTGTCTTAGTCAAACGATCCATAATCACCCAGACCACGTCAACTACTCGGGGAGTCAATGGTAACCCAGTGACGAAGTCCATAGTGATGTAGTCCCATTTCCATGCTGGTTCTGACAGTGGCTGCAATAATCCTGCAGGTCTTTTCCTTTCAGCCTTTCCTTGCTGACAATTCAAGCATTGAGACACAAATTTAGCTACATCCACTTTTATTCCTCTCCACCAATATAGTTTCTTCAGATCGTGATACATCTTCGTGCTTACAGGATGTACCGAATAAGCAATTGTGTGAGCTTCCTTCATTAGTCTATGTTTAATAGCTAAGTCTTCATTTTCAGGAACACATACCCTTCCTTTGTATTTTAGTACCTTTTCAATGTCCAAGGTGAACTCAGGAGCAGTCTTACCTTTTTTGAGGTCTTCTTGCACTGTTATCAAATAAGGGTCTGATTTAATAGCGGCTTTCACTTCATCTAATATATCAGGTACAATCTTCAATGTAGCAAACATGTTTGAGAATAGATGAATAAACCCTTGGTCAGTTGATTCATTCAGAATATCAATCTAGAACTACTCTATACTGTAATTAAATACTCTCGCTGTGACACACGCCATAGCATTTGCACTAACTTCTTCTTGGGATTCTGTCATTGCTTTCCTGCTTAGTGCGTCAGCAACTACGTTAGCTTTTCCTGGATGATACTGCATATCGCAATCATTATCCTTTAATAATTTCAGCAATCTTCTTTGTCTCATGGTCAACTCCTTCGGATTAAAAAGATGAGTAAAACTTTTATGATCTAATTTATCTAAAATTTCTCTCCATACAAATGATGTCTACATATCTTAATAGTATGTACTACTACTGTTAATTCTAAGTCATGAGTGAGATAGTTCTTCTCATGTGTCTTCAGTTGTCTTGAGGCATACACAATTACTTGTTCTCCTTGCATAAGCACACATCCTAAACCTAACCTAAACACATCAGTATACAAGGTAAATGGTTGTCCTGGGATCGAAATAATCAAGATGGTGAGTAGATATCAATCTAGCCTTCAATGTTTGAAAACACTTTTCACATTTATCAGTCCAAATAAACTTTTCTCCTTTCTTTGTCAGACTAGTGAGAGGTACGACGATTCTAGAGTAATCTTCCACGAATAGTCGATAATAACTAGATAAACCTAAGAAACTTCTAATTTTGGAAACATTCTTAGGTGCTTCCCATTTCACAATGGCTTCAATCTTGCTAGGATCAACTTTAATTCCTTCAGTGGATACAACATGGCCTAAGAAAGCGACTTCATTTAGCCAGAACTCATACTTCATAAATTTTGCGCAAAGCTTCTCTTTTCTTAGTCGTTGCAGAGCGGCTCTTAGATTTGTGACATGAGTTTCTTTGTCCTTGGAGTAGACTAGTATGTCGTTAATAAATACAATGATTGACGTATCCAATATATCATGGAATACCCGATTCATGAGTTCCATAAAAGTTATGGGTGTATTAGTTAATCCAAAAGACATGACTAAAAAATCATAATGTTCATATCTGGTTCTAAATGCTGTCTTCAAAATATCACCTTCCTTAATCTTCGACTGATGGTATCTTGACTGAAGATCAATTTTGGAGAACACTTTGGCACCTTGCAACTGATCGAACAAGTCATCGATCCGAGGCAACGGGTACCAATTCTGATTGTAAGCTTATTCAATTCTCGATAATCTATACACAGTCGAACGCTAGCGTCCTTCTTTTTCATGAACAATACTGGCACTCCCCATGGTGATATACTGAGTCCGATATAACCCTTGTCTAGTAATTTCTGTAATTGTACCTTCAGTTCCTTCAGTTCAGTAGGAGTGATTCGATAAGGTGCTTTCGACACTAGTGTAGCTCTGGGCATAAGATCTATAACGAACTCTGCCGCTCAGTCGGGTGGTAGTCCTGGTAGTTCGTCAGGAAATTCATCTGAAAATTTATCCACAACTTTAATATTCTCCATTCGTGGTGCCTCCTTAGTGAGGTTGACCACAAATACTAGATACCCAATTCTTCTTTCCTCGAGGCATTTTCTAGTCTTCACTGCAAAGAGATTGAGTTTTCGTTTATGGGGAAGTTTGGTTCCTACAAAATTAAACTCTGCTCCTTCCTTGTCTTTAAATGTCAATTTCTTTTCTACACATAATAGGTTTGCAGAGTGCCAAGCTAACCAATCCATTCCCAAGATATCGTCAAAGTCTGCCATCTCGAGTTGAATTAAGGTTGCATCAAAAATCTTATCGTCGATAAGAACTGGACATGATTCATAACCTTTGTCTAGTTCCACTTCTAATCCCATAGGTGATCATACAAGCAGTTTACAGTCCAAAGGTCTGAGGGGTACATTTAACTTCTTTCCAAATGACACAGATGTAAAAGAATGAATAGCTCCAGAGTCGAATAATACTCTAGCGGGTATGCCATTAATAGGTACAATACCTGTGATTTGATTTAATTTACTCTACATACTCACACAAGGTAGTACAAAACAAAAGGTTTAGGTCATACCTGTGACCACATCAGGCGATACGACAACATCCTCATAAGTATCTGCATAAAATTTTCCTTGCTGAAACTGCTTCCTTGGCTTGGGACACTCTCTTGAATAATGTCCCACTTGATCATAGTTAACTCCAGCACTACTTTGCTTTTGTTGAGGTTGGACTATCGGAGTAGTCTTGGTTACAGCATTGAAGCCTTGAGTACAGAAGGGTTTAAATGTCTTGGAGTTCCCTCCATTGTATGAGTTTGCATTGAGCCTTTTAATACCTCTGTTCTGAGCAAAATAACTTTCCCACTGGCTCGATTCTAGTACTCGAGCAATCTGTACAACTTCATTATAAATCTTCTTTTCCAGTCCCAATACATGCTCATGGATGCTTCCCCTAAGTTCCATGATGAACCTTCGGATTTTGATATTTTCCTCCTGCATGCTAAAGGGAGCAATGAAAAATAGTTCTTCATAACGCTATCTGTCCCTGATATAGACTCAGAAACTCCTTTTCCATTTGATCTCTGAAACTCCTGGGAAAATACTTCTCGAAGAAAGTTTCTTTATAAATAGCCCAGGTCAGTTGGGCGTGCTTTGTCAATAGATAACTTCGAGTAGATTTCCACCAATGGTGCGCATAATACCTTCTCTTCTTCATTTATTGTCATCATCATAAAGTTTTTTTCCATCTCATCGATCTAGTGAGCTGGCC
This sequence comes from Protea cynaroides, assembly GCA_028583415.1. Taxonomy (NCBI): domain Eukaryota; kingdom Viridiplantae; phylum Streptophyta; class Magnoliopsida; order Proteales; family Proteaceae; genus Protea; species Protea cynaroides. Next base: position 43,650,399 of record CM053274.1, on the reverse strand, counting down.
ATAATGGATCTAATGCTTGCATGTAAATTCCTTTGGCTTCAACTTCAAGAAACGCTCGATTAGTCTGGAGTGATCAAGCTAATACTGTGCATATACTCCATACATAGGTAGTTGGTACTGATAATTTCTTTGGTTATACTAGCCTTACGGTGCTTTAGGGATTTGCACTTGGCCTTGTACTGCTGGTGTCTGCAGTGCTTGAGGTATAGTGTTGCTACCACCAGGTGCAGTACTAGCTTGTCCTACAGGTAGAGGTGTTGTGTTTGCTGCTGGGAAAGCAATTCCCATAGCAGCTTGCATGTTGGCTTGCACTTGTTGTATTTGCTGCAATTGTTGTGCAAAATTTACCATCGCAGTAGCCAAATCTATAGGTGGTACAGGTAGGTTGGTTGGGTTGGCTTGGGTGTACACATTCTGAGGTGTAGCATTTGGAGTTCCAATATTTCCTTCCTGTCCTTGCTGACCCTCATTGTCATTAGTCTCCATAAGTGCTGGAGATGGGTTTGCATTTTGTCTCCTTCTACTTACTCTGTGTCCAGCCATTTAAACTCTTGGTTGAATGGTACTTGGAAAGGTTGTACATGTGAGACAAGATATGATGGTAGTATTGGGTTAGTCTCACAATGGAAGGTAAGAGAAAAAAAAATCAATAGGCAAAAGTTCAAGCAGAATCAAAATGCAGACAACAGTCATTCATACGGTCGTTGGCCTATGGTCGCATGTTGTGCGACCATAGGTTTGACCTTCAAAATCTTGGAACTTACCAAGACCCTATGGTAGATCATACGGTAGATCATACGGTCGATGGTTTTGGTCGAATTTTGCGACCGTATGGTTCAAAATCAGGTTTTTAAACCTGTTTTTTGAAATTTTTCCCACTCATTTTTCTTCTTCCTCTTACGGTGTCTGCTCAACTCGCCACCAGTGAGTTGCTACAGTCTCGACCATACCAACTTGGTCATTTTTCCATCGATCAACATCCGTCACTCCATTCCTTGAGCTATGTTCTCTACTTTTTTCCATTTTTAAGCTTTCATACCTAGGGTTTTTGCTATTTGTAGGGTTTTCTTCTAAATAATATTTTTCTGATTGTAAAAATTAAATTTTTATTGGGGGATTTTTCTATTGACCACCCAATGGATGAAAACCCTCAAGAAAATTTAAATTTTATCGGTTAGTTTAGTAGAAACTTAAAAATTCCCATTTTTTACCTAAATTTTGGGGTTTTTTGCAATTATCAAAATTTCTTCAAATTCGACCTACCTAGTTTAAATTTTCGATTGTATGAGCCTTGTAGGATGGTTTGGGACCTATGTAACTCCTCCTGCCCAATGTTTGGTGAAAAGTGAGGCTTTTTCCCTTTTACGTCGTTATGCTGTCAATTTTTTTTTTCAAATTTATCTCACTTATTTTCTTATTTTCTTCTCTTGCAGTTATCATGATTCACGCTAAGGTTCCACAAGTTCATGACCCATGACGCTTCAGGTCTGTTGAAGCAAAGGTGTGATATCCTTGGTTTGATTAGAAGAAAGTTGAAGGGGGTCAGTGTGTGAACCTGGCCCATGTAGCCATATTTGATGTGGAAAGGACGTTTGGTGACATGGGTTGGCTTCCAGTGATCTTGTACGAGGCTTGCACTTGCCCGGACATAGTCAAATAGTTCTATTTTCACCTATAGGTAGAGGGTGACTTAGAAGATGTTGATAGGGGTAGAGAGGTTCGGATCACCAGCTGGGTGAAAGGGGATCCGATCTCTTTCAACTGTCAGAAGTTGGCTAATATCCTAGGCATTTCCAAAGATTGTCAGTTGGTTTACTGTGCACTGAGGGAGCTATAGTTCCTATCTACATAGGTGCTTGTAGAAATAGATAGCCAGATTCTTCGGGATGATTGTTGGGAGTTGAAAGAAGTCAACCTGTGTCCAGAGCCATAGGTCTACTATAAGATTATCCAGCATAATCATATTCCCCAGGGCGGCAACTACGAGATGATCTCGTAAGTTAGGATAAAATTTAAAAACCTAACTACGAGATGATCTCACAGTTGTTCTTATTATAGCTTTTAAATTTTATCCTAACTCAGTTCATGACTCATGTGTGTGGAAGTAGTTAGGTCAATGGGTAGAACCTGAGATGTTACACCCCAATTCTGAAACAACCAGAATGGTGTGATGAACCGTTTATGAACCAACGGTTCAACCAGGATCTCGTATAGGCTATGCCAACCATGTTAAACCAAAACACATTCCACATTAATCAAAGATAATAAAGTAAATAGCGCAAGTTTTATTAATAATGAACTGAGGTCTAATCATGATAAATAATTAATATTCCAATTATCTCCAAGTAACCAAAACATAATTTAATACATATTACAAATATCCAAATATGAAAGTTAAACACCAAGAGCATCCACAGTTGAAAAGCTCACTTAACGAAACATAATAGTCCTCCATAGCTTGCTCATCCATAGCCGCCACCTGTTCATATATTGGCATGTCGACATAATCTTCAATCATAATACCTACAACATCAGAAACTAAAAGGAATTGTGCGCGAGGGTCTACTCTCCAACTAAAGCTCAGTGAGTAAACAAAACAATGCAACAAATATTTGCATGCATTCAATTCATATCTTTGGTCCAGTTTATAGGTTACAATGTACTATAGAAAGGATTGGTGGCCGCCGCACCTCTATACACGAGTGTGTGAAGCCGTCCAATGGATCAAATACCATTGTTGTCTCACATGCACCCATCATGGAATAGAGATAGAGCTAAAGTGTCCGGATCAAACACCGCATAACACTTTCACTGATGCCCTACCCATACCAACACGTAAGCCCCTATAGGAGAGGGCTTACAAACTGGACTCGCAGCTAACCAATCCTAATGCAATATAGTGTATCCAAGGCCTCACCCCAGCATCCCTCAATACGTCCATAGAGAAAGAGCTACGGCCCCAAGCAGAGTCAGAGACTACACGGTCCGAGACCACCACCCTTGATGCCCTACGACGTAATAGTTCTGCTAAGGTAATGGTGATACGATGATGTCAATGGACAAGACTTGAGTAGAGATAGAGCTAGACTCTGGTGACCATGAAGAACCACAGTGCCACATCCTCCCCCTAATGCTCCACTCGCATCAAGCACACTAACCACACACGTACATTCACATGCCTTTCCTAACATCATCATCATCATCATGTTATAAATAAACAGAATTAAATATGCATGAGCAGTAATAGTAGGAATATTGGATGGCATGTGAAATGCACATTACAAACAAACAAGTATAGAATCATTCATGGCATTGGACTCAATAAGTAAAATAGTTTATTATTAGCTAATCAATTTAGGTCTTGTTCCCTCACCTTTGGTCGATGGTTATTCCTCATCCTAGTTTTGTAAATCACTTTAAGACCACTTGAAAATATAACAAATTTATAGATTTTAAATTAGAATTTATTTTCGTTAATTCAGACTTCCAGAAGCTGAGTGGTCGCAGGTGTGGCTGCACCTGTGGCCTCAGTTTTTGCGACCACAGGGTGTGTGGTCACAAGGTGTGGTCGCATATCATGCGACCATACATGCGACCACACCCTCCCTAAAACTTCCCCGCGGGCGTATGGTCGCTATGTGTGGTCGCATATCATGCGACCATACATGATATGCGTCCACACATGTGACCACACCCTCCTTGGAATTTTCTCGAGGGTGTATGGTCGATTATGTGTGTCTCGTGTGGTCGCATATCATGCGACCACACATGCGACCACATCCTCCCTAGAATTTTCCTGAGGGTGTGTGGTCGCTATGTGTGGTCGCATATCATGCGACCATACATGATATGCGTCCACACATGTGACCACACCCTCCTTGGAATTTTCTCGAGGGTGTATGGTCGATTATGTGTGTATCGTGTGGTCGCATATCATGCGACCACACATGCGACCACATCCTCCCTAGAATTTTCCTGAGGGCGTGTGGTCGATCATATGTGCCTCATGTGGTCGCATATCATGCGACCACACATGTGATGATCGATTTTTCCATTCCCAACTCAATTTCTTCTTGTTTTGATTCATGGGCTTATCATTATGATCCTTCCTATGATTATTCTATGGCTTAAATTTCATATTTTACGCAATCCATCATCCTAATAGAGTCCCTCCATGGATCTCTTAGAATTTGTCCATGTTCTGATGATTAGGTCTCACCTTGAATTACTATCTCCTCCATGATCTATTCTAGGTATTCAACTGATGTGGGGGATGGTTTTATACCTTAAACTTGTTGAAGATTCAGAGTTCTCTCTGAAATTCCTCCTCTTAGTCTTCTTCTTTAGTTCTCCTTCTTTTCCTCCTCTTCTCTTTCTCTCTATTTCAGTTTGAGTTCTAAAAGGATGAAAAAGGCTAAGGGACGTCCTATATATAGAGGAAAACCCTCCATATAGAGTCCCACTTAGATTAGGAAAGAACCCCCTTAGGATTAGGAAGGTTTTTTAATCACAGAGTTTGTTTGAATTCGTGTGGTCACACGTGGGGTCGCAAAACCCATCGACCACACAATCTAAAACTTGCGACCACACATCCTAGACTCTTGTGGTCGCATTTTTTTGAGGTGTGGTTGACCACCTTTTTAATTATGTGACCACACACTCCTAAATAGAAGTTTTTGGGTTCAATTTCATACCTAGCCTTGTGGTTTCTTCATGCACCTGATCCACTTGGGCCGACCATGATAGGAAGACCTGTCACGACATAAGAACGTAATGTTAGACCGGGTTCTTGGCGAGTGGGTCTTACAAATCCACCACATTTAAAAGAAATTTTGTCCTCAAAATTTACACATACGGGTCTCACAAGTCTCCCACCCTCAATAGAAATTTCATCCTCGAAATTTAGATTTACCTTCCGAGTTGAATAGTTGGGAATATTGTTTTCGCATTGCATCTTCCTTTTCCCATGTAATCTTCTCCACGTCTTGTCTTCGCCAGGTTACCTTCATATAATAATTATCCCAGCTTTGGAGATATTGTACCTTTCAACCAGTGAACTAGGCTGGTACCACTTAAATAGTTAAATCTTCTATCTAATCTAGTGGATCCGTGGTTAATACCTTTCATATGGATCTCCAATGTACTTCTTCAATAGGGACATGCGAAATACATCAGGCACACTAGACATGGATAGTGGTAACACAAGTTGATATGTAACTTTTCTACGTCTCTCCAAAAAAATTTTATGAGGTCCAAAACATAAATAAGATACCACTTTCCCTTCATGTTGAATCGTTTCAAACCATGCATAAGTGATATCTTCAAGAACACTTTGTCACTTATGGCGAACTCGATGTCCTGGTGTCTCTTCTGACAAATTTGAGCTATCTTGGCCCTTTTCTTTGATCTTGTCTGCCACTCAACAGGTTTCTTCAACAGACTCAGGTCTTACAATTCCTTATTCTCCGACTTCATTCCAAAACAAAGGAATTCGACATTTCTACTGTACCACGCTTCATAGGTGACCTTTACATGGTAGCTTGATAGAAAATTCAATCCATGGTAACTTTTCAACTCATGCTCCTTGAAATCAATTTACAAGCTCGGGGCATATTTCTTAGGATCTGTATAGTCCGCTCCAACTGTCTGTCAATTTAAGGTAAAATGCGATACTAAACTTCAACTTCGTTCCCATTGTTTTCTATAGATCCTGCCAAAACTTCAAGATAAAGCATGAGCCTCTGACTGACACTATGCTCTTAGGCATACCGTTCAATCTAGCAATATTATCCACATATAACTTAGTTAGCCGCTCCGAAGCACACTGAGGTCGTATAGCAATGGAATGAGCTTTCTTCATAAGGCGATCAACAATCACCCAAACTGCATCAACCGATTTGGGAGTCAGTGGCAAATCGGTGACATAGTTCATTGTAATGCAGTTTCACTTCCAGACTAGCTTTGATAGTGGTTGTAATAAGCCATGTTGATATTTTTCTTTCAGCCTTTAATTGATGATAATTCAGACACTAGAACATGCACTAAGTTACATCTGTTATCATTCCTCTTTACCAGTACAATCTCTTTAGGTCATGATACATATTGGTACTCCAGGATGTCCTGAATATAAAGTACAATGAGCTCTTATCATTATCCTCTTCATGATATCAGAGTCTTTATCTTCAGGTATTCAAAATCTACCTCTGTATCTGCGTACCGTCTCTGCATCCAAAGTAAGTCATGGTTAGGTTTTTCTCTCTAAATCTTCTTACACCGTTCATATATACGGATCGAACAAAATTGTTACTTTTACTTCATCCATCAATTCAGAGATGATCTTTAATTCCACAAGCGCAGCCGAATAACTATTGCTTCATATGTTCTCACTCAATTGGATCATCATGAGTTTCTATTATATGTTACTCTTCTTCTAAATCTAAATCTATTGCTGTGAAACATAAGGCACCTATTGTACTAGGTCCTCCTTTTGGCTTCATTATTTCTTGTTGCCCAAAACCTCAACTATCATTAGCCTTGCACCAGTGATAGTGAATATCACGGCCTTAATCCTTTAGGAGTTTCAACCATCTCCTTAGCTTCCTATTCAACTCTTTCTGGGTGAAGAGATAAGTAAGACTCTTGTAATCCTATTTAATCCGAAATTCTTCTCTGTATAGATAATGTCTCCAAGTCTTGATTGCATGAGTCACAGTTTCTAACTCCAAATCATGAGTTGGGTGATTCTTTTCATGCTCTTTCAGTTATCTTGAAAAATAGGCAATCGCTTGTTTACCTTACATCAACCCGCATCCTAAACCCAATCCGAACGTAACAGTGTGTAGGGTAAAAGGTTCCCCTAGTACCAAAATGGTCAAGATGGGAGCCGATATCATCCTTACTTTAGTATCTAGAAACATTCTTCACACTTGTCAGTCCAATTAAACTCCTCTCCCTTCCCAGTAATCTTGGTAAGAGGTTTTGCGATCTTACAGTGGTCCTCCACAAATCGTTTGTAATAACCAGCTAAACCCAAGAAACTTCTGATCTTTACAATATTCTTTAGGTGTTTCTCACCATATGATTACTTCTATCATAATATGGTCTACTTTAATCCCTTTTTATGATCCTATGTGATCTAAGAAGATCACTTTGTTTAATCAGGTCTCATATTTCTTGGAATTGGCATAAAACTTCTCCCTTCTCAACTGTTATGAAGCTAATCTAAAATTTTGTATAGGACTTTCTTCATCTTTGGAATAAACCAATATATAGTCTATGAAACTATGACTGATGTGTCCAACATATCATGAAACACCCGGTTCATAAGCTCCATAAAATATGCTGGAGCACTGGTTAATCCCAATGATATACCTCGGAACTCATAATGCTTATTTTTAGTTTTTAAAAAAAAACTATCTTCAGAATATCGCTGTCCAAATTCTTCAGCTGATGATATCTAGACCGAAGATCAATCATAGAAAATACCTTTCCTCCTTGCAACTGTTTAAATAAGTCATCGATCTGAGGTAGTAGATATCGATTCTTGATCATGAGCTTGTTTAGTTCTCGGTAGTCTATACGTAATCTGACACTACTGGCCTTCTTCTTCACAAATTGCATTGGCGCTCCCCGTGATGCAATACTTAGCCAATTAGAACCCTTGTCTGATAACTCCTGTAGTTGAGTCTCAATCCCTTCAACTCCATAGGAGCTACTCTATAGGTGTCACACCCCAATTCTGCACCAACCAGAATGGTGTGATGAACCGTCGATAAACCAACGGTTCAACCCGGATCTCAAAATAGGCTATCCCACATATGATAAACCAAAACACATTCCACATTAATCAGAGGTAATAAAGTAAATAGCGGAAGTCTTATAGATAATGAACTGAGGTCTAATCATGATAAATAATTAATATTCCATTTATTTCCATGTAACCAAAACATAATTTAATACATATTACAATATCCAAATACGAAAACTAAACACTAAACGTATCCACCAATTCAAACGCTCGCTTAACAAACCATGTTCGTCTTCCACACCTTGCTCATCATAGCCACCACATGTTCATATGTTGGCGTGTCGACATAATCTTCAATCATAGTACCTGCAACATCAGAAACTAAAAAAAATTGCGCGCGCCAGGGTCAGCTCTCCAACTTGAGCTCAGTGAGTAAACAAAACAATGCAATAATACATATGCATGCATTCAATTCATATCTTTGGTCTGGTTTAAAGTTTACAATGTGCTATAGAAAGGATAGGTGGCCGCCGCACCTCTATACACGAGTGTATGGAAACGCCCAATGAAAACGGCACTGTCGCCCCACATGCACCCACCATGGACAATATACACCTCATGAAAATGGCATGGCTGTACCGGTTGCCCATACCAACACGTAAGCCCCTGTTGGCGAGGGCTTGCAAACTGGGCTTGCAACTAATCAACCCTAATGCCAAACAATGTATCCAAGGCCTCACCCAAGCATCCCTCAATACATCCATAGAGATAGAGCTAGGGTCTGGTGACCAGGCTGAACCACAATGCCACGTCCCCCCTGATACCCTACGACATATTAGTTCCGCTAAGGTAATGGCGATACGAAGATGTTAGTGGACAAGACTTGAGTAGAGATAGAGCTAGAGTCTGGTGACCAGGCTGAACCACAATGCCACGTCCTCCCTTTAATGCCCCTCGCATCAAGCACACTAACACTTGCTTAGTGGACATGACTTGAATAGACCATGGCACAATATACACCCCATGAAGAACGATCATGGCTGTACCGGTTGATACCATCCCTACCCGCACCATATACACTAGCCAAACACAAACATTCACATGCCTATTTCTATCATCATCATCATCACCATGTTATAAACAATAAAGTAAGTATGCATGAACAAATAATAGAAATATTGGATGACATGTTAAATGCACATACAAGCATACACGCATAGAATCAATATGGCATTGGACTCAAGAAATAAAATAGTTTATTATTAACCAGTTAGTTTAGGTCTTGTTCCCTCACCGTAGCTTGCTAATAGATACTCTTCAAGCTTTAGAATCACCTTTATAATGTTATTATATTGCTAGAAGACCTAACAAAGCCGACAAAATTTAATTAGAATTTATTCAGAATTTAAAAATCATTCTGTTAACTGAGGGTCGGAGGTAGGGTCGGAGTCATGATCGACCCTGGGTGCGACCCTCCCCCTAATCTGAACTTCCCGAACACTGAGGGTCGATGCTAGGGTCAGATCTGCCATCGACCCTAGGTGCGACCCTCCATGGTTTGAGTCAAAAATTTTAGATTTCGTTCTCTCTTTCATAGTTAGGTCCTATGGCTTACTTCCACAATCCATTCTATACATGTTCTATGATTTATAACTATACTTTATTCACCTACATGATTTTTATGTTCTCCTCCATGGTTTTCCATGAAAACCTAACCATGGATGGATGATTTGGGTTTCTTCTAAGCCATATCCTCTTCATAAACCATTCTAAAGTCTTAAATAAATCATGGCGAATGTATTCATACCTTAGGTTTGCTGAGATTCAGAGTTTCCTCTAAATTTCATCTCCTTCCTTAGCATTTTCTTCAAGTTTTCCTTCTCTTCTTCTCTTCCTTCTCTTCTCTTTCTCTCAATCCAATTAGGGTTGTAAAAGGAGTGAAAGAGGCTTAGGGACGTCGTATTTATAGGGCAAAACCTCCCAAAATAAGTCCCATTGAGTTTAGGAAAGGTTCCAATCAAAATTAGGAAGGTTTCTCAATTTTTGGTTCGTGCTGTTTTTCCCGAATGCCGAGGGTCGATGGTGAGGATCGATGGGAGGGTCGGACCTGCCTGTTAAAACCTACGACCCTACCCTCATTTTGACTGTTTTTGGGTAAATTTTCATATTGGGTCTTGGGTTTCTTCACACACTTGGTCCACTTGGCTCGACCATGATATGTAGACGGGTCCCGACACGAAATGTAAGGTTAGGCCGGGTTCGTGGCGTGCGGGTCTTATAACTCCACCACCCTTAAAAGAAATTTCGTCCTCGAAATTTGAAAGTACGGATCTTACAACTCCCCCATCCTTAAAATAAATTTTGTCCTCAAAATTTGAACGTACGGATCTTACAACTCCCCTATCCTTAAAATAAATTTTTTCCTCAAAATTTTGAATTTACTTCAGAGTCAATAGGTGGGAATTCTATTTCCGCATTGCATCTAATTCCTCCTATGCACTCTTCTCCACGTCTTGTCTTCGTCAGATTATCTTCATATAATAATTATCCCAGCTTTGGAATGTACCTTCCCACTAGTGAACTAGACTAGTACCACTTCAATAGTTAAACATTCTATTTAATCCAATGATTCCTTGGTCAATACCTTTAATATGGATCTTTAATGTACTTTTTCAACAGTGACACACGAAATACATCATGCACACTAGACATGGACAGCAGTAACGCTAATTGATATGCAACTTTTCTTCGTCTCCCCAAAATTTATAAGATCCAACACATATATAAATTATGACTTTCCCTTCTTGTCTAATCATTTCAAACTGCGCATAAGTGATATCTTCAAAAACACTTTGTCACTTATGGCGAACTCAAGGTCTTGGTGCCTATTCTGACAATCCTGAGCTATCCTGCCCCTTTTCTTTGATCTTGTCTGCCACCCGATGGTTTTCTTCATTAGACTTAGGTTTCCAAAATTCTTCATTCACCAACTTTATTCCAAAATAAAAGAATTTGTCATTTCTACCGTACCATGCTTGATAGGTAATATTTACATGGTAGCTTAATAGCAACTTCAATTCACGGTAACTTCTCAACTCAAGTTCCTTGAAATCAATTTTACAAGCTCGGAGCAGCTCTTAGGATCTGTATAGTCCGCCCCGACTGTCCATCGGTTTAAGGTAAAATGCGATACTAAACTTCAACTTTGTTCCTATTGTTTCCTATAGATCCTTCCAAAACTTTGAGATAAAGCATAAGCCTCTGACCGACACTAAGCTCTCATGCATACCATTCAATTTGACAATACTAACCATATATAGCTTAGTTAGCCGCTCCAAAGCATACCGAGGTCGTATAGCAATGGAATGAGCTATCTTCGTAAGGCGATCAACAATCACCCATACTGCGTCAACCAATCTAGGAGTCAGTGGCAAATCAGTGACATAGTTCATTGTAATGCAGTTTCACTAGACTGACTTTGATAGTTATTGTTGTAGCCATGTTGGTCTTTGTCTTTTAGCCTTTACTTGCTGATAATTCAATTACTGAAACATGCATCTATCCACAACCACTTCCATTCCCTTTCTGCCAAAATAATCTCTATATGTCATGATACATATTGGTACTCTAGTATGTACTGAATATTGAGTACAATGGACTCTTATCATTATCCTCTTCATAGTATCCAAGTCTTTATCTTCATGTATTCAGAATCTGCCTCTGTATCTGAGTTCCATCTCCGCATCCAAAGTAAGTCAGGGTTAGGTTTTTCTTTCTCTAAATCTCCTGACATTATTCTTATATACAGATTTAACAAAATTGCTACTTTTATTTCATCCACCAATTCAGAGATGATTTTTAATGCCATAAACGCAACCGAACTATTGTTTCATAATTCATCCATAAGTTCTCGCTCGATTGGATCATCACTAGCTTCTATTATATGTTACTCTTTTCCAAATCTGAATCTATTGCTGCAGAACATAAGGCAACATTTATACTCGGTCCTTCTTCAGACCTCATAATCCCTTTTTGCTTAAGGCTTAGCTACTACATCAGCCTTGCTCAGGTGACACTGAATATCACAGTCATAATCCTTGAGCAATTTCCAACCATCTCCTTATCCTCATGTTCAACTCTTTCAAATGGAGAGATAAATAAAACACTTGTAATCCGATCTAATCTAAAATTCTTCTCTGTATAGGTAATGTCTCCAAGTCATGATTGCATAATTCATCACCGGTAACTCCAAGTCATGAGTATGGTAACGCTTCTCATGCTCCTTTAGTTTTCTTGAAACGTATGCAATCGCTTATTTACCTTGCATCAACCCGCATCCTTGATCCAATCCGAAAGCTCCGATGGATAGGGTAAAAGGTTCCCTTGGTACCAAAATGATCAAGATGGGAGTTGATATCAACCTTACCTTAGAATCTGAAAACATTCTTCACACTTGTAGGTTCAAATAAATTCCTCTCCCTTCCTGGTTAGCTTGGTAAGAGGTTTTCCGATCTTAGGGTGGTCCTCCAAGCATCGTCTGTAATAATCAGCTAAAACCAAGAAACTTCTTATCTTCGCAATATTCCATACAATTGCTTCTATCTGAATAGGGTCCACTTTAATCCCTTTATATGATGCTACGTGATCTAAGAAGATCATTTTGTTTTATCATGTCCCATGTTTCTTGGACTTGACATGAATCTTTTCACTTCTCAGCTGTTGTGAAGTTGTTCTAAGATCTGTTGTATGAGTTACTTCATTCTTGGAATAAACCAAATATCATCTCTGAAAACTATGACCGACGTGTCCAATATGTCCTGAAACACCCAGTTCATCAGCTCCATAAAAGATGTAAGGGCATTGGTTAGTCCAAACGTCATAATCGAGAACTCATAATGCCCAATCCCGATTCTAAAAGCTATCTTCGAGATATTTCTGTCCAAAATTCTTCAGCTGATGATATCTTGACTGGAGCAAATACCTTTGCTCCTTGCAACTGTTTAAACAAGTCATCGATCTAAGGTAGTAGATATCGATTCTTGACTGTGAGCTTGTTTATTTCCCGGTAGTCTATACGCAAACAACACTACCATCCTTCTTCTTCATGAATTGCATTGGCACTTCCCATGATGCAATACTTAGCCAATTAGAACCCTTGTCTAATAACTGTTGTAGTTGCGTCTTAATCCTTTTAACTCCATAGAAGCTACTCTATAGGTGTCTTTGACATGAGTATTGTCCTTGGTAACAAGTTGATGATGAACTCGGTCGCACGATCAGGTGATAACCCGGTAAGTCTCCTAGAAACACATCAGGGAATTTATGCATCACATCAATATCTGTCATCTGTGGTGCTTCTTTGGTAACGTATACCACAAATACCATATATCCAACTCATTTCTCTTCAAAGCATCTCTTCGCCTTTAGCATAGAGCGGATCAACTTTCACTTTCAGTTCATGGACCCTCATTTTGACTGTTTTTGGGTAAATTTTCATATTGGGTCTTGGGTTTCTTCACACACTTGGTCCATGTGGCTCGACCATGATATGTAGACGGGTCTCGACACGAAATGTAAGGTTAGGCCGGGTTCGTGGCGTGCGGGTCTTACAACTCCACCACCCTTAAAAGAAATTTCGTCCTCGAAATTTGAAAGTATGGATCTTACAACTCCCCCATCCTTAAAATAAATTTTGTCCTCAAAATTTGAACGTACGGATCTTACAATAGGTGTCTTTGACATAGGTATCGTCCTTGGTAATAAGTCGATGATGAACTCGATCGTATGATCAGATGGTAACCCAGGTAAGTCTCCTGGAAACACATCAGAAAATTTACACATCACATCAATATCTTCCATCTATGGTGCTTCTTTGATAACGTATACCACAGATACCATATATCCAACTCCTTTCTCTTCAGAGCATCTCTTCGCCTTTAGCATAGAGAGGATCAGCTTTCACTTATTAGGAAACATGTTTCCAATAAAACTAAATTATATGCCATCTTTATTCTGGAATGATAACCTCTTCTATGCACATAACAACTTTCTATAGTGTTGAAACAACCAGTCTATTCCCAAGATGACAACAAAGTCTGTTATCTCAAGTTGATTTAGGTTGCATCCAAATTTGGTCCTTTTATATGATTCGAACATTGTTCATAACACTCATCCAATACAACATCTAGTCCAAAAGAACTTGAACTAGCAAAATCTGGTATAAAGGTCTTAAGAGCACATCTAGCTCCTTAATTTGTTATGGTTTTTTAAAGACAAACGCCAATAATCTCATATCCCAAAAAGCTCATTAGCTTGCACCTTCTTTATCATTGTTGTTCTACCTTGATCACTCTTTCATATACCTTGAAAAATATCTTGTGATATTACTTACTTTCTTGCTCATGCACTCTTTTATAGACAAGACTCATATCCATCTATCTAGCAATCTTGAAATAGATTCTCTACTACTTTGTCTGAGGTTTCTTAGCTATATAGATAATTCTGAATTCAATCATCTTCCTTCCAATAATTCCTTATTAACTAAACATCTTATCAATGGATGTCGAGAAATGTAAGAATCAGATTGTTTATCCAAAAGTAATTTATTTCCTTCTTTCAAATTCAGTATGATGAAGGACACTTGTTTTATCTAACGAAATTAGGTTTAAAGGATCAGGAGTAATTCTATGGTAATCCAACCATCATCCAAAGGTCGTTAAGTTGCACGGTGGTCTGAATACATAGAAATAGAGGTTCTACAGCTCTTAACCTCATGGTTATAGGTTCTATCGATTGTATAATTCCATTGGTCAAGGCACTACAAGAGTAAATTTGGAGAAAGTTTTGGTTCATCAATAAATCAGGTATAAATCGAAAAGATGTACGCTAAACATGATTAAACATTTAAATGTTTATTCAGTTCATATCTCTGTTCATGTTGTCGATCATGAGAGTAGCTCAGATTGGTATAATTAGTACTAATACTAAAGAAACAATATCTATAACTCCAATTGACAGGTTAAATTGAGAAGGTATCCTATCAAGACACGAGAATTTAAAATCAGGTATGTGCATCCTCTATAATCATAAGAATTCGTCAATAATGCACCGCATCCTATATAAACCTATTTAGTTATATGGCCATAATAGATTTGATCCTTTGCTGAAAACATTTGAGGCTTCATCTTCAGAAAATATTCCTCAACCCCTGTTGGATCATTTTGCCATGATGCAGCTATCCCATATATCGGTGGCTAATAAGGGTAACCACCTTGATACACTGCTTGTTGTGCACCAAGTTTCTACACTGGGGTGTGTATTATTGGGACTTGTTGTATGGTAGGCACTGTATTATAGCTAACAGGTGCTGCTGGTACAGTGTTGCTACCAATCGGTACCATACTTGGTTTGACCCATAGGTGTTGATGTAGCATTAGTAACTTGGATATTGATTTCCATGGCAACTTAAATAGCCGGTATCATCTATTGTTGTTCTTGTATTTTGTCAGGCCAAGTTTATTACAACCATAGCCAAGGCACTTGGTAGTCCATGTAGATTGGCTGGAGTGGCCTGGTTGTTCACCTCCTTTGATTTGTTCTAAGTTAATTATCATTATTTAGCATCTGCTTAGATGAGTTTTTACTATCCGTTTTCGACCCAGATAATGGTGGGGTCAAGTTGCAACCTCTTCTTAATGCTCAGTGGGTAATGGATCAATGCGTGGTGGATCTCACTTAGAGTCTCCATGTCAACCAGGAGTATAGCTTCATCTTCTTATAGTGTCTCTTATTCATAGTGTATGGCCATTGTTCTCCTATCTTAGTTGGATTTAGCCCGAGATCTTTCCCTATATCTCTACAGGGTTTTATGTGTTACTAGCCATTTTTCTTCTTCCTCTATCATATATCGAATTTTTCATCTTGTGAGTACCAATTCGGTATTCCAATTTTCTGCTTTATAGATGCTCCCTTCTTGCTATTGTACTATATCCTTTGTATACTTAGACAACTGCCCAACTTATAGATCATACCCTATATTATTTGTTTATCAGGATACTTTTAGATTTTCTTTTTCTGTCTGTATATACATATGGTTCCACCTTTTATATGTACATTATTGTCTTGTTTATGTTCTATCTCAACCAACACAGGTGCTTATGGTATGTTTGTTCTAAAGTTTTTAAGTTTATCCTAACTAATTTCATAGACACAAACATGAATGTATTTAGGTTTGATGGGCAAGGCATGAGAGCTCTGATACTAAGTTGTCACATCCCAATTCTGAACCAACCAGAATGGTGTGATGAATAGTCTATGAACCAATGGTTCAACCAGGATCTCGTATAGGCTATGCCAACCATTTAAACCAAAACACATTTCACATTAATCAGAGATAATAAAATAAATAGCGAAAGTCTTATTAAAAATAAACTGAGGTCTAATCATGATAAATAATTAATATTTTAGTTCTCTCTAAGTAACCAAAACATAATTTAATACATATTACAAATATCCAAATACGAAAGTTAAACACTAAGCGCATCCATAGTTGAAACGCTCTCTTAACGATCATAATAGTCCTCCCCAACCTGCTCATCCATAGCCACCAATTGTTCATATATTGGTGTGATATAATCTTAAACCGTAATACCAGCAATATCAGAAACTAAAAAGAATTCCGCGTGCGAGGGTCAGCTCTCCAACTTGATCTCAGTGAGTAAACAAAACAATGCAACAAACATATGAATGCATTCAATTCATATCTTTGGTCTGGTTTATAAGTTTGCAATGTGCTATAGAAAGGATTGGTGGCCGCCGCACCTCTATACAC
The DNA here is from genome assembly GCA_028583415.1 of Protea cynaroides. NCBI lineage: Eukaryota > Viridiplantae > Streptophyta > Magnoliopsida > Proteales > Proteaceae > Protea > Protea cynaroides. Next base: position 43,633,822 of record CM053274.1, on the reverse strand, counting down.
GAGTATGTGAAGCCGCCGAATGGATCAAACACCATTGTTGTCCCACATGCACCAATCATGGAATAGAGATGGGGCTAAAGTTCCTAGATCAAACACTGCATAACACTTCCCCTGATGCCCTACCAATATCAACACATAAGCCCCTAGGCGAGGGCTTGCAAACTGGGCTTGCAACTAGCCAATCCTAATGCCAAACAGTGTAACCAAGTCCTCACACCAGCATCCCTTAATACGTCCCTAGAGATAGAGCTAAGGCCGTCCGAAAGAGTCAGAGACTACACGGTCCGAGACCACCTCCCCTAATTCCGTACAGCGTAATAGTTCTGCTATGGTAATGGCGATACGACGATGTATGTGGGCAAGACTTGAGTAGAGATAGAGCTAGACTTTGGTGACCAGGATGAACCACAGTGTCATGTCCTCTCCCTAATGCTCCACTCGCATCAAGCACACTAACAACACACATACATTCACATGCCTATTCCTAAAATCATCATCATTATCATGTTATAAATAAACAGAATTAATTATGCATGAACAATAATAGCAAGAATATTGGATGACATGTGAAATGCACATTACAAACATACAAGCATAGAATCATTCATGGCATTGGACTCAATAAGTAAAGCAGTTTATTATTAGCTAATTAAATTAAGTCTTGTTCCCTCACCTTTGGTTGATGGTTATTCCTCGTCCAAGCATTGTAAATTACTTTTAGAAACCTTGAAAACCTAACAAATTTATAGATTTTAAATTAGAATTTATTTTCACTAATTCAGACTTCCAGAAGCTGAGTGGCCGCAGGTGTGGCTGCACCTGTGGCCTCAGTTTCTACGACCACAGGTTGTGTGATCGCAAGGTGTGGTCACATATTATGCGACCATACATGCGACCACACCCTCCCTGAAGCTTCCCCGAGGGCGTGTGGTCGTTATGTGTGGTTGCATCTCATGTTACCATACATGCGACCACACCCTCCCTGGAATTTTCCTGAGGGTGTGTGATCAGTATGTGTGGTCGAATATCATGCGACCACACCCTCCAGGGAATTTTCCCAAGGGTGTGTGGTCGGTTATGTATGTCTCGTGTGGTCACATATCATGCGACCACACATGCGACCACACCCTCCCTAGAATTTTCCCGAGGGCGTGTGGTCGGTCATATGTGCCTCGTGTGGTCGCATATCATGCGACCACAAATGCGACCACACATGTGATGGTCGACTTTTCCATTCCCAACTCAATTCTTTCATGTTTTGATTCATTGGCTTATCATCATGATCCTTTATATGATTGTTCTATGGCTTAAAATTCATATTTTATACAATCCATCATCCTAATAGATTCTCTCCATGGATCTCTTAGAATTTGTCCATGGCATGATGATTGGGTCTCACTTTGAATCACTATCTCCTCCATGATCTATTTTGGGTATTCAATTGATGTGGGGGATGGTTTCATACCTTAAACTTGTTGAAGATTCAGAGTTCTCTCTGATTTTCTCCTCTTAGTCTTCTTCTTTAATTCTCCTTCTCTTCCTCCTAATCTCTTTCTCTCTCTTTTAGTTTGAGTTCTAGAAGGATGAAAGAGGCTAAGGGATGTCCTATATATAGAGGGAAACCCTCTATATAGAGTCCCACTTAGATTTGGAAAGAACCCCCTTCAGATTAGGAAGGTTTCCTAATCACGAAGTTTGTTTGACTTCGTATGTTCGGACATGGGGTCACAGAATCCGTCGACCACACAGTAAAAAACTTGCGACCACATGTCCCAGGCTCCTGTGGTCGCATTTTTCTGAGGTGTGGTCGACCACACCTGTTTAGTTCTGCAATCACACACTTCTAAATAGAAGTTTTTGGGTTCAATTTCAAACTTGGCCTTGGGGTTTCTTCACGCACTTGGTCCACTTGGCCCGACCATGATAGGAAGACCTGTCACGACACGAGAACGTAAGGTTAGACCGGGTTCATGGCGTGCGAGTCTTACATGAGATGCTCGGATACCAAGTTGTCACACCCCAATTCTGATCTAACCAGAATGGTGTGATGAACCGCCAATAAACCAACGGTTCACCCAAGATCTCATATAGGTCGTACCCACCATATAAAACCAAACATACATTCGACAATAATAATCAGAGGTAATGACCAAATAACTGGAAGTCTTACAGATAATGAACTGAGAGTTTAATAGTGAAAAATAAGTATTTAATCCAATTATTTCCCAACCACAGGACATAAAAATAAATAATCAATTACATGTCTGATATTCTAATTATAACTAAACTTAAGCAAAAATGCATTGGTTGCACTCGCATGATGAATCATGCGCATCTTCTTCAGCTTCTACATCCATCGCAACAATGTGTCCATACATCAGTGCATTCATATATTCTTCAACGATAAGACCTGCATCATCAACTAAAAATATTCGACGTCAAAAGGGTGAGCATACATCACGGCACTATGAACAAACAAAATAATACAACAAACATATGCATGCATTCAATTCATATCTTTGGTCTGGTTTATAAGTTTGCAATATGGTATAGAAAGGTTTGGTGGCCACCGCACCTCTATACATGAGTGTGTGAATCCACCCAATGGATCAAACACCGTTGCCGTCCCACATGCACCCACCATGGAATAGAGATAGAGCTAAAGTGTCTGGATCAAACACCGCCAACACTTCCCCTGATGCCCTACCCATACCAACATGTACGACCCTATTGGCGACGGCTTACAAACTGAGCTCGCAACTAACCAATCGTAATGCCAAATAGTGTATCCAAAGTCTCACCCCAGCATCCCTCAATACATCAATAGAGATAGAGCTAAGGCCCCCTGGCAGAGTCAGAGACCACATGGTCCGAGGCCACCTCCCCTGATGCCCTACAACGTAATAGTTCTGCTAAGGTAATGGCGATACGTTGATGTTAGTGGGCAAGACTTGAGTAGAGATAGAGCTAGAGTCTGGTGACGAGGTCAAAGACCACCATGCCATGTCCTCCCCTTGATGCTTAACTCGCGTCCAACACACCAATCACACACATACATTCACATGCCTATTCTTAGCATCATCATTATCATCATGTTATAAAAAAATGGAATTAAATATACATGAACAATAATAGGAAGAATATTGGATGACATGTGAGATGCACATTACAAGTGTACAAGCATAGAATAAATCATGGCATTGGACTCAATAAAAATAAACAGTTTGTTATTATCCAATTAGTTTAGGTCTTGTTCCCTCACCTGTTAGCAATACTCGATGACCTTCTAAGCCTTAAAATTCTCTTTGAATTGATTTAACAACCTAAAAGTTATATGAATTTAAGTTAGGGTTCATATGTGACATGTTACAGTTGTCAAAAATGGAAACAGAGCACTGATAGGTGTCACACTCTAATTCCATACTATTCAGAACGGTGTGATGAACCGCTAATAAACCAACGGTTCAACTAATAGGCTGTATCCTTTAACTTAAACCATACACATCCACAACCATAATCAGAATAAATACATAATAGCAGAAGTCTTAATATTAAATGAATTATGAATCGAACTGTGATAATCATAACTAAAATATCCAATTATGTTGTATCAACCTAGACATAAATAAATAAAATATCAAATTACATTTCCTTAATAGTTTAAATAAAAATCTAATAAAAAACGCATGAGTTGCACTAGCATGATGAGTCATGTGTCTCCACTATATCTTTAGCATCTATTGCAGCAACGTGCCGGTATGCGAGAGCATTTATGTAATCTTCCACAGTAGTACCTACATCATCAACTAACAATACTCGAATTTGAAAGGGTGAGCACACATCACGGCTCAGTGAGCAAACAAAATAATGCAATAACCATATGCATGCATTCAATTCATAACTTGGTCTGGTATATAAGTTTGCAATGTTCTATAGAAAGGTTCGGAGGCTGCCTTACCTCTATACACGAGTGTGTGGAGCCGCCCAATGAGTATCGGCACTGTCGTCCCACATGCACCCACCATGGACAAGTATACACCCAATGAAAATGGCATTTCTGTACCGGCTGCCCATACCAACACGTAAGCCCCTATTGGCGAGGGCTTGCATACTGGGCTCACAACTAACCAATTCTAATGTCAAACAATGTATCCAAGGCCTCACCCCAACAACCATCAATACACCCATAGAGATAGAGCTAGGGTCTGGTGACCAGGACACACCACAATGACACGTCCCCCCCTGATGCCTTACGATGTAATAGTTCTATTAAGGTAATGGTGATACGACGATGTTAATGGACAAGACTTGAATAGAGCAATGGTACAATATACCCAATGAAAATGGAATTGCAGTACCGGTTGCACCATCCCCTATCCACATCAAATATACCAACATTTACTTAGTGGACAAGACTTGAGTAAAGCAATGGCACAATATACCCAATGAAAATGGTATTGAAGTACCGATTGCACCATCCCCTACCCACATCAAGTACACTAATCAAACACAAACATTCACATGCCTATTCCTATCATCATCATCATGTTATAAACAACGAAGTAAATATGCATGAACAGTAGTAATAGAAATATTGGATGACATCTTAAATGCCCATTACACGCATACAAGCAATGAATCATACACAGGGTTGGACTCAATAAAATAAAATAGTTTATTATTAGCCAATTAGTTTAGGTCTTGTTCCCTCACCTTTGCTTGAGTGTAGATCCTCTTTCAAGCCTTTAGAATCACCTTTATATCAATAGGAAAACCTAACAAATCGATGGATTTTAATTAGAATTCATTCCGATAGTTTAAGCTTGCTGTATTGCTAGGGTCGTAGGTTGGGTCGCAGGATGGGTCCCAAATATATGAGACCCCAGGGTATAGGGTCGATCATATGGTCGATTATCCATCCTCCCTAGGTGCGACCTTGGCTTCCCTGGACTTCCCGAGAGCTAGGGGTCGATCCTGTGGTCTAATAGGGTCGGTTACCCATCGACCCTAAGTGCGACCAGATGTAAATTGAGTCAATTTTTCATCCTACAGTCCACTCTTTCATGTTCAGATCCTTTGGCTTACTTTGATGGTCCATTTTCTGATTGTTCTATGGCTTGAAACTACAAGTTACTTCCTTCACTTTGTTTTCCATGATTCCCTCCATGGATTCCATCGAAACCTTCCCATGGATGGTTGATTTGGGTTTCTCCTAGATCCTATCCTCTTTATATGCTATTCTAAGCTCTTACATAATTTATGGAGAATGATTTCGTACCTTAGTCTTGCTGAATTCAGAGATTCCATTGAAACTCTCCTCCTTAGCCTTCTTCTCCAACTTTCCTTCTCTTCCTTCTCTTCTCTTCTCTCACTTTCAATTAGGGTTTCAAAAGGAGTAAAAGAGACTAAGGGACCTCCTATTTATAGAGGAAAACCTCCCAAAATACGTCCCAACGAGTTTAGGAAAGGTTCCCTTTGAATTAGGAAAGTTTCCTAATTTCCAATTTCTGTCAGTTTGTCTAGGGTCGATCCTAGGGTCACAGAATCCGTCGACCCTAGGGTCTCAAGTCATCCGATCCTAGGACTCAAAAGTCATGGGTTGGACCCTGCTGAGGTGGGGTCGACCCTACCTGTTTAGGCATGCGACCCTACCCTCCATTCTACTATTTTTGGGTCAATTTCATACCTGGTTTTGTGATTTCCTTCACGCACTTGGTCCGTGTGGCTCGACCAAGATAGGTAGACCTGGTACAAGGTGGTAAGACCGGTTAGTTCGGTATGGGTCTTACAATAGGTGTCTAATTGGTCCTATGGTCTCATGCTGTATCAACCTGAGTGTCAACGGTCGATACCCTACGGTAGCATATGGTGCGACCGTAGCTGCGACCATATGATTTCTAAAATCTTCCTGAATACCTATGGTTGATCCTCTGGTCATACTGATCATGCTATGGTCGATCGTAGTTGTGACCTTGAGATTTTTGGTCACAGTCTACATGAAATTCGAGTACTTCCTGGGTCAATTCTTTTGTTCTTCAATGGGGTTTATTCTAAGGTCATCCTATGGCCATCATTAGTAATTTCTTATCAATCCTAATCATCAAATTCACTCCTCTTGGTTCTCCTTGGGATTTTCTCATGGAAATAACATAGATCATAATAGGTTGATATTGCTTATCCTCCATAGAAGTCTTACTCCTTAGAGTTTACATCTCCAGAGATTCATTTCATACCTTTGCTTGTGATAGAGAGCAAATCTCTTCTCAGCAAATTCTTCTCCTTAGTTTTTTCCTCTTCTCCTTCTCTTCCTTTTCATTCTCCAGGGTTTTCTAATGTTCTTAAAGAGTAAAAAATGGTTGAGGGACGTCCTTTATATTGAGGAAAACTCTCCATATATAGTCCTCTTTCAATTAGAAAAGCAATCCCTTAGTTTAGGAAAGTTTCCAAAACTTTGAGTCTGATCTGGGTTCTCATGGTCGATCATATGGTCTCATAAACCATCGATCGTAGGGTCTCAAAATCATCGACTGTGGGGTTCCAGATTTGAGAATTTTGGTTCCCTTCCTTATGGTCGACCATACCTACCCAAGCATGCGACCTTAGGTATGTTTTTAGTATTTTTAACTCGATTCTCATACCTGGTTTGTGATCTATCTTCACATGCTCGGTTTACTTGGTCCAGGAATGATGGGAAGACCTAACACGACACGGTTAGACCAAGTTAGTAGACTGCGGGTCTTACAATCCCAGACCCCAGGCCCTTCCCATTCCACACACCAAAAAAAACAATCACATGCCTAACAATCACATCGTAGCATAGCGAGTATGCATGGACAATACAATAACTGAAAGTAAAGATGACATGCGAGTATGTACAAACATCATTCCCCGAAATCATAATTACTAACAATGTTTTACTGTTATTAAGTTATTAGGGTTTAGGTCCAATTCCCTTACCCGAGGCTTGATTGCTAGCTTGCTTCACGTTAGAAAATCCAAACTCGCTATCACAAGGTCCTACACAATGTTAGGGTTGAATTAGAATTAGTTTCTTAGGGTTTACGTATATCCCTCACATTGCACACCGATCACAAGTACCAATCGTTGTACTATGGGGAAAGGTGTAAATGGTATGGTCAATTGGTCCCCCACAGACCAGCTCCCGAGAGGTACCGGTTGCAGTACCGGTCGTATATGGTGCGACCAGTATGATCTACCAGTATGCCTCTGGAGGACCACCAATCTTGGTGTTCGCCTTCCGTCGATCACCCCCTATTGGTTTTAGGGTTTCCCCTATGTATTCTAGGCCTGAGCAATGAGTTAGAGTTGTTTCATGGTCCATTCAAGTCCTAGTTTCGATGATCCTTAGCTTAAAATGCAAATCTATGGTTCATCGACTGTATTAGGGTTTGACGGAAAATTTAAGGGTTTTAGATGAATACCTCACCTTGCATGATATTGATCAATTCATGATTAATCATCTATAATTCTTAACTTAGAGGAAAGTTTAAGCACTTACTATTGGTTCACAACTATGGTGTTCTTCGTCCAACGGTGGCTCCTCTCCTACCTTTCTTAGCTCCTTCTCCTTCTTCGATCTCTTTCTCCTCTCTAGGGTATGTGAGAATCAATTAAGGAATTTTAAGGTGGTTTAAGGGTCCTTAAATAGACTAAGATAGAATTTAGGAAGTCTCCTTATGTTAAGAAATTCCCTAGGCTCAAGATTTGGAAAGCGCACAGACATCCATTTTTGGATCTAACTAGTCTGCCAGCGCAGACGTACCGGTCGACCAGTACCATCGACTAGTACCATAAACCGGTATGAAAAATATCATATTTTAGGTTTGTTTTCGTACTTGGTTGTCGTCCGCTCATCTTGTCTGGCCTGGTGATGATTGGAATACCTATTACGACATGAACTAAAGGCTTAGATCGGGTTCATGGAGTGCGGGTCTTACAACTCCCCCACCCTTAAAAGAAATTTCGTGCCCAAAATTTACATGTAGGTTTTACAAATCGCCCACCCTTAAAAGAAATTTTAGCCTTGAAATTTGCATGTACCTTGTTCGTCGAAAAGGTTAGGGTATGCCTCTCGCATTGCGTTTTCCTCCTCCCTAGTGATTTCTTCTACATTTTGGCTTTTCCAATGCACTTTGACGTAATGGATATCCTTGCTTTGGAGATGTTGTACCTTTCGACTTGTGAGCATCACAGGTAGTACTTCAAATGTCAAGTCCTCTGTCAAGTCTGGTCGGTCTACTATCAAGGTGTGCGATTGATCCCTGACATACTTCTTCAATAAAGAAACATGGAACACATCATGAACGCTTGACATGGATGGTGGTAGAGCCAGTTGATTTGCCACATTACTAAGTCTGGTCAAAATCTCGTATGGTCCCACATACCTGGGGCATAGCTTTCCCTTCTTACCAAACCATTTCAGACCTCGCACAAGTGATATCTTCAAGAACACCTTGTCACCTACTACAAACTCCAGATCTCGACGTCAGTTATCTGCATAGTGCTTTTGTTGAACTTGATCTGTCTTCACTCTTTCCTTAATTTAATCAATCGCTCGACAAGTTTCTTCTACGAACTCCGATCCTACAATCTTTCTCTCTCCCACCTCATTCCATAATAGAGGTGTATGACATTTCTTCCCATAGAGTGCCTCATATGGAGCCGTCTGGATCGTAGCCTGGTAACTATTGTTATAAGCAAACTCAATAAGCGATAGCTTCTCGTCCCAAGCTCCTTTAAAATCTAAGGCACATGCTCGGAGCATATCCTCTAAGATTTGAATAGTTCTTTCTGATTGCCCGTCTGTCTGAGGATGAAAAGCTGTGCTAAACTTCAACTTAGTTCTGATGGCTTTCTGTAATCTTTCCCCAGAACTTTGATGTAAAACAAGGATCTCTGTCAGATACTATACTCTCTAGGATGTCATAAAGTCTGACTATATTATCCACATATAGCTTGGCTAGCTTGTCCATGGTATACTGAGGTGTGACAGCGATGAAGTGAGCTGTCTTGGTAAGTCGATCGACTATAACCCATACGGCATCCATTGACCTTGGTGTCAAGGGTAGGCCAATGATAAAATCCATTGTGATACAATACCACTTCTATGCTGGCTCTGGTAGTGGTTGTAGCAAACCTGTGGGTCTTTGCCTTTCTCCTTTAACTTGCTGGCAATTCAGACATCGGAATACGAATCGAGCTACATCCGCTTCCATACCCCTCTACCAATTTAATCATCTTAAATCATGGTACATCTTGGTGCTTCCTGGATGTACCAAATATGGGGTGTAATGAGCTCCTATCATAATTATGTCTCTGATATTTGAGTTCTCACTCTCAGGTATACATAATCGTCCACGATACCTAAGTACCTTGTCTGAATACAAGGTAAAGACAGTGTTGCTTTTACTCTTCTCTAGATCTACTTGTACAGTCTTGAGGTGTGGATCTTGTAGGATTGCTACTTTTACCTCATCTATTAGATCCGATGAGATCTTCAAAGCTGCGAACATAAATGTGAACTTACGAATTAAGCCCTGTTCCACTAGATCTTCTGCAGTATCTAATATATACTCTTCATCATTCTCTGTTGAGCCTGAGGCTGCAGCACACAGTGTAGCATTTTGTACTAGGTCCTGCCTTAGGTTTCAATGCCCACTTTATGCTTAAGGAATTAGCTACGATGTTTGCCTTATCCGGATGGTACTAGATGTCACAATCATAATCTTTTAATAGCTCCAACCATCTCCTATGTCTCATATTTAGGTCCTTCTGAGTAAAAAGGTAAGTTATACTATTATGATCTGACTTAATCTGAAACTTCTCATCATAAAGGTAGTGCCTCCAAGTCCTGATTGTGTGAATGACTGCTGCTAACTCCAGATCATGCATAGGATAGTTCTTCTCATGCTCTTTCAATTATCTTGATGCGTAGGCAATCACCTTTTCTCCTTGCATCAACATACATCCAAGACCCAACTCTGAGGCATCCGTATATAGGGTGAATGAAAAGCCTGGTGCTAGGATGGTCAAGATAGGTGCAGAGACTAGTCTTCATTTCAGAGTCTGAAAGCACTTCTCACACTCATCTGTCCATGTGAACTTTTCTCCTTTCTTGGTTAGTCTAGTAAGTAGAACGGCGATTCTTGAGTAGTCTTCCACGAATCTTCTATAGTAACCAGCCAATCGAAGGAAACTACGAATCTCTGCAACTGATTTCGGTTCATCCCATCCCACTATAGCTATGATCTTGCTTGTTTTCACCTTGATACCATCTGCAAATACTACGTGACCCAAGAAGGACACTTCCTTCAGCCAAAATTCACACTTCTTCAACTTGGCGTAAAGCTTCTAACTTCTCAGTGGTTTGTAGGGCTGCTCTCAAGTGTGTTGCATGAGTCTCCCTATCCATTGAGTAGACCAAGATGTCGTCAATGAATACAATGACTGAAGTGTCCAACATGTCATGAAACACTCGATTCATCAATTCCATGAAAGACGCTGGGGCATTGGTCAATCCGACCGACGTTACAAGGAACTCATAATGCCCATACCTTGTCTTGAAAGCATTCTTTGGAATATCTGCTGCCTTGATCTTCAATTGGTGATACCCTGATCTAAGATCAATCTTCGAGAAAACCTTTGCACCCTGCAACTGATCGAACAGATCATTGATCTTAGGCAAAGGGTATCGTTTCGTGATGGTTAAATTGTTCAACTCCCGGTAGTCGATACATAATCATACGCTACCATCCTTCTTCTTCACGAATTGCATTGGTGCTCCCCGTGATGCAATACTTAGCCAATTAGAACCTCTGTCTAACAACTCCCATAGTTGAGTCTCAATTCCTTCAACTCCATAGGAGCTACTCTATAGGGTGCCTTTGACACAGGTGCCATCCCAGGTAATAAATCAATAACGAACTCGGTTGCATGATTAGGTGGAAACCCAGGTAAGCCTTTGGAAATACATCAGGAAACTTATGCATCACATTAGTATCTTCATCTGTGGTGCTTTTTTAGTAGCATTTACCACAGATACCATATATCCAACTCCTTTCTTTTTAAAGCATCTCTTCGTCTTTCGTGCAGAGAGGATTAGCCTTCGCTTCCTAAGCAATATGCTTCTAATAAAACCAAATTATGTGTCATCTTTGTTCTTAAATGATAACCTCTTCTATGAACATAATCACTTCTAGAGTGTTGAGATAACTAGTCTATTCCCAAGATGACGTCAAAGTCTGCCATCTCAAGTCGATTTAGGTTGCATCCACATTCTGTCCATCCATATGATTCAGACAATGTTCATAACACTTACCCACTACAACATCTAGTCCAAAAGAGCTTGAACTAGTGAAATATGATATAAAGGTCTTAAGAGCTTGTCTAGTTCCTTCATTTCTTATGATTTTTCAAAGACTATCGTCAAAAATCTCATATTGCACTCAATAGCTTACATCTCTTTTATCACTGATGTTTTACCCTGATCACTCTTTCGTATATCTCGAAAAGCATCTTCTGACTATTTACTCATTACATATCCCAAGTCTATCTATAAGCATTAGGGTATATGCTTATAAATTCATTAATTCAACCAAACTCTTTTGGTCTTTACTTAATCATTTTAGTCGACATTGGGCATAACTCAGTATTACTTGTACTAATTCGAATACTATCAATGTCATAATTTTTTACTTCATCTTTGTATCCACTCTTAGATCTATCTTTAAAAATCTTCTACCTTGTCAAAATTTATACCGATATAGCCGTCCTTAACTCTACTTGAGTGCTATCTATTTCTTTACTAGCTACTCTTGATAGTTCTCACTTTTTACTCATGCACTCTTTTATAGACATGACTCATATCCATCCATTCAGCAATCTTGAAACAGATCCTCCATTACTTCATCTCAGGTTATTTGGCTATAGAATCTAATATAAATTTAATCATCTTCCTTCCAATAATTCCCTTATTAACTAAACATCTTATCAATGGATGTCAAGAAATGTAAGAATCATAATGCTTATCCAATAGTGATTCATTTTTTTCTTTCGAATTCAGTATAATGATGAACACTTGTTTTATCTAGTGAACTTAGGTTTAAAGGATCAGGAGTAAATCTAGTAATCCAACCATCATCCAAAGGCCATTAAGTTTCACGATGGTTGAAATATATGGAAATAGAGGTTTTACAGTTCTTAACCTCATGGTTACAGGTTCTATCGAGTATATAGTGCCATTGGTCAAGGCACTACAGGAGTAAATTTGGAGAAGTTTTGGTACATCAATAAATCAGGTATAAAATTGAAAAGATGTATATTCAAAATGATTAAACCTTTAAATGTTCATTCGGTTCATATCTCTATTCGTGGTGTCGATCATGGGAGTAGCTTAGATTGGTATAATTAGGACTAATTCTAAGGAAATAACATCTATAACTCCAATTGACAAGTTGAATCAAGAAGGTATTCTATCAAGGTATGAGAATTAGAATCAGGTATGTACATCCTCTATAATCATAAGAGTAAGTCAATAATGCACCACATCCTATATAAACCTATCTAGTTATATGACCACAATAGATTTGATCCTTTGCTTAAACATTTGAGGCTTCATCTTCAGAAAATATTCCTCAACCCTTGTCGGATCATTCTGCCATGATGCAGCTATCCCATACATCAGTGGCTGATAAGGGTAACCACCTTGATAAACTGCTTGTTGTGCACCAAGCTTCTACACTGGGGTGTGCATTACTAGGACCTACGATATGGTAGGCACTGTGTTACGGCTAACATGTACTGGGCATACAGTATTACTACCAATCGGTATCCAGCATAATATTGTCCCTCAAAGCAGCCACTACAGTGAGTTGTCTCAGCTCACCCAGTACCTCACTTATTGTGTCTGTACTGGGGAGCGAGTCTGTCTCCCTTATATTATCATCAGGACTATGCGTCAAGCTACCATGCCTGACCAGATAAGCAACCTTCCTTATATCTGGTTTATCACTACACTCCTGCAGCGCCTTCGAGTAGATATGAGGAATGAGATTGTGGTTGAGGACACATGACATCAGACATTGACTGGGATGCCATTGTCTGGACCAAGATGCATAACCTGTCGATCAGTGATGAGGAGTTATAGGCTCTTCCTCCTCCCCTTAAGAGGGTAGCGGAAGCAGCAGTAGAAGCCGATGCAGCTTATGCCGAAGAGGTAGGGGGTGATGATGATGAATAGATGGAGGACATTCTTGCCCCGGAACCACAGCCCATACCTGCAGCAAGACCATCCTAACCTCTTCCCGATACCGTAATGGGTATGTTTTTGGAGATTTAGGATGCCCAGCATGAGATGAACCGTGACCTAGGGCTCCTCTCTTATAGCCTCAGAGTCATGCAGGAGCAGGTACACTGGCTCAGGGTCGCATATGAGCGTGACTATGACATTGTTGACCCTATTCCTTCAATGCCCCCAATCCCATGATAGATCACCTTATATTTCTCTTCTTCATAGTACATTGACTTTTATAATAGGGTAACTGTCCAGTTTGTGGACTGTACCCTGTAGCACAATTAACTTTTCACTCTTGGAATGTTTTATGCTTTATTCTTTGATACAATTTTTCTTCTTACTTGTTATTGAAATTTATGATCATTTTTGCTTGTTGTTATGGTCTCCTTACTAGAGCATGTATGTTTACTAGGTTCTCACTTGTAATACAGTACATTATGCTCTTTAGCATTTGCTCTCAGGCATCAAACAAGTGCTTAAGGTATGTTTTTATTAAGGCTTTTAATTTTTTTCTATCTCAGTTCATTGACTCAGTCAAGTGCATGTATGGTCTGTTGGACAGAGCCTAAGAGCTCTGATACCAAGTTGTCACACCCCAATTCTGGCTGAACCAGAAGTGTGAGTGAACAGTCACTAAACCAACAGTTCACACCAGGATCTCAATAAGACCGTGTCCACTTATACAAACCATTGCACATAACCATAATCAGAATATAAATAGATACAACAAAAGTCTTAATAATAATGAACTGAGTACTTCTATTGATAAATAAGAAAATTATCCAATTAATCAAAATACCATAAAGTAAATAAATATCTTTACATCATTTATAAAATTCAACTAAAATAAATAAAATAAATTAAAACCATCCTAGAGGTACACGTAGTAACGGCACTCGCATGAAGCGTCATGCTCGTCCTCCCCGACTTACACTTCCAGGGTAGTAACTCTTCCATATACTGGAGCATCCACGTAGTCCTCCATAGTGTAACCTTCATCAACATCTAAAAAATAGTGTGTACGCAAGGGTAAGCTCACAACTTAGCTCAATAAGAAAATCAGATAATGCAACAAACAACATTCATGAATAACATTCACATTATGGTCTGGTTTTAAGTTTGCAATGTGCTCTAGAAAGAATTGGCGGCCATCGCACCTCTATACACGACTATGTGAATCAATCCAATGGATCAAACACCACTGTTGTCCCACATGCACCCACTATGAAATAGAGATAGAGCTAAAGTATCCGGATCAAACACCGCCAACACTTCCCCTGATGCCCTGCCCATACCAACACATAAGCCCCTATTGGCAAGGCCTTGCAAACTGGACTTGCAATAAACCAATCCTATATGTCATCACAGTAGGCCTTATCCCAGCACATCTCCCTATGACATAAAGATACGGCTCGAGTCTAGTGGCCAGGCTGGAGACCACAGTGCCACTTCCTCCCCCAGATACCCTAACCACACCAAACATGCTAAGAGAGGAGCGATACAAAAAGGTGCTAGTGTGTGGGATGATCCCAGACCCCAGGCCCTTTCCATTCCACACACCAACGAAAACAATCACATGCCTAACAATCACATCCTAGCATAGCTAGTATGCAGGAACAATATAATAACTGAAAGCAGAGATGACATGCAAGTATGCACAAACACCATTCCATAGAATCATAATTACTAACAATGTTTTACTGTCATTAAGTTATTAGGGTTTAGGTCTGATTCCCTTACCTGACGCTTGATTGCTAGCTTGCTCCGCGTCACAAAATCCAAACTTGCTATCACAAGGTCCTACACGATGTTAGGGTTGAATTAGAATTAGTTTCTTAGGGTTTACATTGGTCGAAAAACCAACTAGATCAATATATACCCCTCACATTATACACCAATCATAGGTATTGATCATTGCACTGTGGGGAAAGGTGTGACCGGTATGGTCAACTGGTCCCCCATAGACCAGCTCCGTACCGGTTGCAGTACCGGCCCATATGGTACGATCGGTATGGTCAACCGGTATGCCTCCAGAAGACCACCAATCTTGGTTTTTAATATGCATTCTAGGTGTGAGCAATGAGTTAGAGTTGTTTCATCTTCCATTCAATTCCTAGTTTCGATGATCCTTAGCCTAGAATGCGAATCTAGTGTTCATCGACTGTATTAGGGATTGACGGCAAATTTAGGGGTTTTAGATCAAGACCTTCCCTTGCATGGTATTGATCAATTCATGATTAATCATCTATATTGCTTAACTTAGAGGAAAGTTCAAGCACTTACCATTGGTTCACAACTATAGTGTTCTATTTCCTTTATTCATTCTGTCTTCCTCTACGAACTTTCCAGTCTTTGGATAAAATACGCTAAACGGCAATATTATGAAGACAATACATGATTGTTCCCCAATAACCGAATACCTTTGTCTGTAAATACTGCATATTTGATTCCATCCGGGCAAAGGGATTGATCGAGAAAGATCTCTTGTTTTTATTATAAGATCGTGATTGTATCCGCATATGTTTGGTATCATTTCCAAAAATTTTGCCTATACAAGATATGCCTTATTTGCAAGATGGAAGACCGGAAAAGCAACTCGGTTCAAGTCTGAGTGGCAGCATCTTCTAACCACTTTACCATTCTGTATAAATGGGCTATTCTATTTGTATAGATAAGGTAGAGGGGCCCATCCAATTCTTGTTTGTCCATTCCTTCCTTGTAGCTCCTTCCTTTTCTTCGATCTCTTTCTCCTTTCTAGGGTTTGTGAGGATCAATCAAGGAGTTTTAAGGAGGTTTAATGGTCCTTAAATAGACTAGGATAGAGTTTAGGAAGTTTCCCTATGTTAGGAAAGTCCCTAGGCACGAGATTTGGAAAACGGGACCCATAGAGATCCATTTTTGGATCTAACTAGTCTGCCCTTGCAGACATACCAGTCACCGGTACCATAGACTGGTATGAAAAAATATCATAATTTAGGTCCCTTTTGCTCCCTAGTTGTCATCCACTCGTCCCGTCTAGCCCGGTGATGATTGAAAGACTTGTTACGACATGAATTAAAGGTTTAGATTGGGTTCATGGAGTGTGGGTTTTACAACTCCCCCACCCTTAAAAAAGAAATTTCATCCCTGAAATTTGCATGTAGGTTTCACATCCAGTACCATCCGGGTAAGGAAAACATCGTAGCTGACGCCTTAAGCAGAAAGTGGGCATTAAAACTTGAGGCAAGACCCATTACAAATGCTACACTGTGTGTTGTAGCCTCGGGTTCAATAGAGAATGATGAAGAGCATATATTAGAGACTATAGAAGATCCAGTGGAACAGGACTTAATTCATAAGTTTACATTGATGTTCGCAGCTTTGAAGATCTCATCGGATCTTATAGATGAGGTAAAAGTAGCAATCCTACAGGATCTACACCTCAAGACTGTGCAAGAAGATCTAGAGAATGGTAAAAGCAACCTTGACTTTACCTTGGATTCAGACAAGGTACTCAGGTATCGTGGCCGATTAGGTATACCTAAGAGTGAGAACTCAAATATCAGAGACAGAATTAGGACAGAAGCTCATTATACCCCATATTCGGTACATCCAAGAAGCACTAAAATGTATCATGATTTACGAAGACTATATTGGTGGAGTATGAAAGTGGATGTAGCTCGATTCGTATTTCAATGTCTAAATGGCCACAAGTGAAAGCAGAGAGATAGCGACCAGTTGGATTATTACAACCACTATCGAAGTCAGCATGGAAGTGGGATTGTATCACAATGGATTTCGTCACTAGCCTACCCTTGACACCAAGTTCAGTGGATGCCACGTGGGTGATAGTCGATCAACTACCAAGACAGCTCGCTTAATCGCTGTCAGACCTCAGTACACCATGGACAAGCTAGCCAAGTTATATGTGGATAATATAGTCAGACTTCACGGCATTCCAGAGAGTATACTATCTGGCAAAGATCCCCATTTTACATCCAAGTTCTGGGAAGAACTACAGAAAGCAATGGGAACCAAGTTGAAGTTTAGTACAGCTTTTCATCCTCAGATAGAAGGGCAGTTAGAAAGAACCATTCAAATCTTGGAGGACATGCTCCGAGCATGTGCGCTAGATTTCAAAGAATCTTAGGACGAGAAGCTATCGCTCATCGAGTGCTTATAATAATAGTTACCTGGCTATGATCCAGATGGCTCCATATGAGGCACTCTATGGGAATAAATATCGTACACCTCTATTATGGAATGAGGTGGGATAATGGAGGATTGTAGAACCGGAGTTCGTAGAATAAACTTATCAAGCGATTGATCAAATTAAAAAAAGAGTGAAGACAGCTCAAGTTTAACAAAAGCACTACGTAGACAACCGACATAGAGATCTGGAGTTTGCAGTGGGTGACAAGGTATTTTTAATGTTATCACCTGTGCGAGGTCTAAAAGGATTCGGTAAGAAGGGAAAGCTATGCCCCAGGTATGTGGGACCGTACAAGATATTGACCAGATGTGGTAATGTGGCTTATCAACTGGCCCTACCACCTGTCCATGTCAAGCATTCATAATGTGTTCCATGTTTCTTTTCTAGAGAAATATGTTAGGGATCCATCGCACATCTTGACAGCAGACCCACCAGACTTGACGAAGGATTTGACCTTTGAGGTGATACCTGCGATGCTCACATGCCAAAAGGTACAACATCGATGAAGAAAGGATATCCATTACGTCAAGGTGCATTGGAAAAGCGAAGATGTAGAAGAAATCACTTGGGAGGAGGAGAACGCAATGCGAAAGGAGTATCCTAACCTTTTCCATGAACAAGGTACGTGCAAATTTCGAGACCAAAATTTCTTTTAAAGGTGGAGGAGTTGTGAGACCTACATTCAAATTTTGGGGATAAAATTTCTTTTAAGAGTGGGGGAGTTGTAAGACCCGCACTCCATGAACTCGATCTAAACCTTTAATTCATGTCATAATAGGTCTTCCAATCATCACTAGGCCAGACGGGACGAGTGGATGACAACCAAGTACGAAAATAGACGTAAAGATATGATATTTTTCATACCGGTCTTATGGTACAAGTCTATAAACCGGTCGACCTGTATGTCTATGCAAGCAGACTAGTTAGATCTAGAAACAGACCTCTGTGGGTCCCGCTTGCCAAATCTCAAGCCTAGGGACTGTCCTAATGTAGGGAAACTTCCTAAACCCCAACCTACTCTATTTAAGGATCCTTAAACCTCCTTAAATCTCTTTGATTGTTTCTCACAAACCCTAGAGAGGAGAAGGAGATCTGAAGAGGAGGAGGAGCTAAGAAAGGTGGGAGAGGAGCCGCCGTTGGAAGAAGAACACCGTAGTTTTAAACCAACGGTAAGTTCATGAACTTCTCTCTAAGTTAAGCATTATAGATGATTGATCATGACTTGATCAATACCATGTAGGCTAGGTATTGATCAAAAATCCCTTAAATTGCTGTGAAACCCTAATTGTTCGTTAAACCCTAGATTCAAAATCTAGTCAAAGAAATAGTAGGAACTAGGACTTGAATGGAACTTAAGACAATCGTAACTCATTGCTCAGGCCTAGAATGCGTAGGAGAAACCCTAGCAGCCATAGTGGGTGATTGACGGAAGGCAAAAACCAAGATGGTGGTCTTTCAGAGGCATATGTATGACACGTACCTTTCGAGAGCTGGTCTATGGAGGACCAGTCAACCATACTGGTCACACCTTGCCCCACAGTGATGCAACCGGTACCTGTGACCGGTATGCACTATGAGGGTGTTTTAAATCCTAGTTGGTTTTCGACTAATGTAAACCCTAATAAACTAATTCTAATTTAACCATAACGTCATGTAGGACCTTGTGATAGTGAGTTTAGATTCTGTGACATGGAGAAAGCTAGCAATCAAGCGTCAGGTAAGGGAATCGGATCTAAACCCTAGTAACTTAATAATAGTAAAACGTTGTTAGTAATTATGATACTGTGGAATGGTGTTTTTGCATACTCGTATGTCATCTTTACTTCCAGTTATTATATTGTTCATGCATACTCGCTATGCTAGGATGGGATTGTTAGGCATGTGATTGTTTTCATTGGTGTGTAGAAGGGGAAGGGCCTGGGGTCTTGGATCATTCCTTACACTAGCACTTTTGCGTATCGTTTCTGTCATAGCATGCTTGGTGCAGGTAGGGTATCAGGGAGAGGAAGTGGCATTGTGGTCTATAGCCTGGCCACTAGACTCGAGCCCTATCTCTATGCCATAGGGAGCTGTGCAGGGATAGGGCCTAATGTGATGACATATAAGATTGGTTAGTTGCGAGCCTAGTTTGCAAGCCCTCACCAATAGGGGCTTACGAGTTGGTATGGGTAGGTCATCAAGGGAAGTGTTGGTGGTGTGTGATCCGAACACTTTAGCTCTATCTCTATTTTATGGTGGGTACATGTAGGACGATAGTGGTGTTTGATCCATTGGACGGATTCATATGCTCGTGTATAGAAGTGCGATGGCCACCAATCTTTTCTATAGCATTTTGCAAACTTAAAACCAGACCATAATTTGAATGTTATTCTTGCATGTTGTTTGTTGCATTGTCTGATTTTCTTACTGAGCTAAGTTGTGAGCTCACCCTTGTGTACACACTATTTTTTTTAGATGTTGATGCAGGTTACACTGTGGAGGAATACGTAGATGCTCCAGTATATGGAAGAGTTGCTGCCCTGGAAGTGCAAGCTGGGGAGGACGAGCATGACGCTTCATGTGAGTGCCCTTTCTGCGTGTACGTTTAGGATGGTTTTAATTTATTATATTTATTTCAATTGGATTTTATAAACAATGTAAGGATATTTATTTATGTTTTGGTATTTGAATAATTGGACATCTTTTTAAGTTTATCAATAGAGTACTGAGTTCATTTAATTTAAAACTTCCACTGTATTTATTTATATTCTAATTGTGGTTATGTGCAATGGTTTGTGATAGTGGACACGGTCTTATTGAGATCCTGGTGTGAACCATTGGTCACACTTCTGGTTTAGCCGAAATTAGGGTGTAACATGAAACAATATCTATATATAGATAATTTAAAATAAAATGACATAAAATGTATCCAAAATCTTATTACAGTCCACAAGCCGTATAGTTACTTTGTACATATCAAAAGAGAAATGTATACATAGGAGAGATATGGAGATCTATCACTAAGCTGGAGGAGTAGGATGAGGAGGTGCCTCTCAGCCCCTATCATAGTCCTTTGCATACACCCTTGAAAGCGAGGCTACCTGCACTTGAGTCGCTCGAAGACTCTCAGCAAGGTCTGCTACCTGTTGATCTGTTATACACTTAGTATCTCAAATCTCATAGGAGTGCCATCATGTCATCTGGTGGTGGATGCAAAGGATAAGTAGAAGGGGCAGTATGAAAAGTGTCAGCTCCAGTGGAATGCTGTGGTGATGGAGGGAGAATGTCATCTACATCCATGAGCATCCGATCAACATCATCGTCATCACCTTCTACTGTAGTTGCAGCTTGACGTGGTGGACGGACCAATGCATTTCGTTCCTCGTCGCTGACCTGTACATTCAGCATCTCCATCTTGCATATGGCCTCCTAGTCAAGGTTTGCAGAGACTGTATCCTTGTATATCCTCTCACCCATCATGTCCACCTGTAGCTGGGAGAGGATAGTAATGATCATACGACCGCAGGGTAGGTTGCCCTTTAGGCCGATCATTACAGTTCAATACATGGTGTGAATGATGATGTAGGGCAAGCATATGGGTTGCCTGGTGTAAATACAGTTTAGTAGATACTAGGAAAGCTATGAGACCATCTGGTAGGGCCCACTCTGTGGCACTAGGTTATGCTAGATGATCTTGCAATAGACTTTGGGCTCTAGGCGTAGATTCATCGCCTTCATTTTGCGAGGGATCACACCGTAGGATCTAATTACCTATCTCAGCACGCATCCTCAATGTCAAAAACTAGCACTCTTTTGGGGAGCAGTAGACCAGTAGACCATCATTGGAGATACACAGAAGGTCTGCCAACTGCTGACAGTTGAATGAAGTGGGTACCTCTTTTACCCAACTTGTGATCCTGAGGTCTCTACCTCTATCCACATCCTATGGATCACCCTCTATGTCACACCCTAATTCTGGTCAAACCAGAATGGTGTGATGAACACCCAATAAACAAATGGTTTACCTAGGATCTCGTATAGGTTGTACCCATCATATCAAACCAAACACACATTCTACATTTATAATCAGAGGTAATAAACAAATAAGCAGAAGTCTTATAGATAGTGAACTGAGAGTATAACAGTGATAAATAAGTATTTAATCCAATTATCTCCAAACCACAGGACATAAAAATAACTAATCGATTACATATCTAATGTTCAAATTATAACTAAACTTAAGAAAAAACATATTGGTTACACACGCATGATGAATCATGCGCATCTTCTTCAGCTTCTACGTCCATCCCAACAACGTGTCCATATGTAGGCGCATTCATATATATTCTTCAACAGTAGGACCTATACCATCAACTAAAAATATTCGACGTCGAAAGGGTGAGCACACATCACGACTCAGTGAGCAAACAAAACAATGCAACAAACATATGCATGCATTCAATTCATATCTTTGGTCTTGTTTTTAAGTTTGCAATATGCTATAGAAAGGTTTGGTGGCCGCCGCACCTCTATACACGAGTGTGTGAATCTGCCCAACGGATCAAACACCATTGCCATCCCACATGCACCCACCATGGAATAGAGATAGAGCTAAAGTGTTTGGATCAAACACCGCCAATACTTCCCCTGATGCCCTACCCATACCAACACGTAAGGCCCTATTGGCGAGGGCTTGCAAACTGGGCTCACAACTAACCAATCATAATGCCAAATAGTGTATCCAAGTCCTCACCCAAACACCCTCAATACATCCATAGAGATAGAACTAAGGCCCCCCGGTAAAGTCAGAGACCACACGGTCCGAGACCACCTCCCCTGAGGCCCTACGACGTAATAGTTCTGCTAAGGTAATGGCAATACGGTGATGTTAGTGGGCAAGACTTGAGTAGAGATAGAGCTAGAGTCTGGTGATGAGGTCGAAGACGACCATGCCATGTCCTCCCCCTGATGCTCCACTCGCATTCAACACACCAACTATACACATACATTTACATGCCTATTCCTAGCATCATAATCATCATTATGTTATAAATAAATGGAATTAAATATGCATGGATAGTAATAGCAGGAATATTGGATGACATGTGAGATGCACATTATAAGCATGCAAGCATAGAATCAATCATCGCATAGGACTCAATAAAAATAAACAGTTTGTTATTAATCAATTAGTTTAAGTCTTGTTCCCTCACCTGTTAGCAATACTCAATGTCCTTCCAAGCCTTGAAATTTTCTTTGAGTGGATTTAACAACCTAAAAGTTACATGAATTTAAGTTAGGGTTCATATGTAACATGTTACAGTAGTCAAAAATCGAAACAGAGCACTGATAGGTGTCTGATTAGTACTATGGTCTCATGCAGTACAACCTGACTGTCTACGATCGATACCCTACAGTTGCATATGGTGCAACCATAGCTGCGACCATATGAGTTTTGAAATATTCCCGAATGCCTATGGTCGATCCTCTGGTCATACTGGTCATGCTATGGTCGACCGTAGTTGTGACCTTGAGATTTTTAGTTACAGTCTACATGAAATTCGAGTTCTTCCTTGGTCAATTCTTCTGTTCTTTAATGGGGTTCATTCTAAGGTCATCCTAAGACCATCTTTAGTAATTTCTTATCAACCCTAATCATCAAATTTACTCCTCATGGTTCTCCTTGGGATTTTCTCAAGGAAATCACATAGATCATAATAGGTTGATATTGCCTTTCTTTCATAAAAGTCATATTCCTTAGAGTTTACATCTCCAAAGATTTGTTTCATACCTTGGCCTGTGATAGAGAGCCAATCTCTTCTCCGCAAATTCCTCTCCTTAGCTTTTTCTTCTTCTCCTTATCTTCCTTCTCTTCCTTCTCTTTCTCTAGGGTTTACTAATGTTCTAAAAGAGTGAAAAGGATTGAGGGACGTTCTTTATATAGAAGAAAACTCTCCATATAGAGTCCTCTTTCAATTAGGAAAGCAATCCCATAGTTTAAGAAAGTTTCCAAAACTCAGAGTCTGATCTGGGTTCTCAAGGTCGATCATACGGTTGCATAAACAGTCGACTGTAGGATCAAAATCATCGACCGTGAGGTTTTGGATTTGAGATTTTTGATTCCCTTCGTTATGGTCGACCATACCTACCCAGGTATGCGACATTGGATATTTTTTTAGTGTTTTTAACTCGATTCTCATACCTGGTTTGTGATCTATCTTTACATGCTCGGTCCACTTGGTAAAGGATTGATTGCTAGACCTGGCACGACACGGTTAGACCAAGTTAATGGAGTGCGGGTCTTACAACTCCTCCCCTCTTATATAAATTTTGTCATCAAAATTTGCACATACCTTTCGAGTCGAATAGGTTTGGATATTGCTTTCGCATAGCGTTCTCTTCTTCCCATGTAATTTATTTTACATTTTGGCTTTTCCAAGTAACCTTAATGTAGTAAATGTCACGGTTGCGAAGTCGTTGCACCTTTCAACTAGTGATCTCAAAAGGTACTACTTTGAACGTCAAACCTGGTGGATCCATTGTTAACACATGTGTTGGATCTCTGACGTACTTCTTCAGTAATGGGATATGAAATACATCATGCACACATGATATGGATGGTGGTAGTGCTAACTGATATGCTACTTTTCCATGTCTGTCTAGAACATTATGAGGTCCAATATATTTGAGACACAGCTTTCCCTTCTGTCCAAACCTTTTCAAACCATGCATAGGAGATATTTTCATAAATACATTATCACCTATGGTGAATTCAAGATCTTTGCGTCGACTATCTGCATATTGCTTCTGACGATTCTAAGCTATTCAGACTCTTTCCTTGATAATGTGGACTACTCAACAAGTCTCTTCAACAAACTCTGGTCCAACAAAACTTCGTTCTCCAACTTCATTCCAAAACAAAGGAGTTTAACATTTCTTACCATACAGTGCTTCATAGGGTGACATTTGTATAGTCACTTTATAGCTGTTGTTATAGGCGAACTCAATCAATGGTAATTTCTCATCCCATGATCCTTTGAAATCAATGATACATGCTCGAAGCATGTCTTCTAAAATCAGAATAGTATGCTTTAACTGTCCGTCTGTCTAAGGATGGAATGCAGTACTAAACTTCAACGTTGTACCCATAGTATTTTGTATTCATTCCCAAAACTTTGAGGTAAAGCATGGGTCTCTGTCAGACACAATGCTTTCAGGTACACCATGTGATCGGATAATATTATCTACATAAAGCTTAGCAAACCTCTCTAGGGTATACTGAGGTCGTATAGCTATGAAACGAGCTGTCTTGGTCAAACGATCCACAATCACCCAGACCACGTCAACTACTTGGGGAGTCAATGGTAACCCGGTGACGAAGTCCATAGTGATGCAGTCACATTTCCATGTTGGTTCTGGCTGGGGCTATACAACAATCCTGCAGGTCTTTGCCTTTCAGCCTTTACTTGCTGACAATTCAAGCATTGAGACACAAATTTAGCTACATCTGCTTTCATTCCTCTCCACCGATATAGTTTTTTCAAATCATGATACATTATCGAACTTCCAGGATATACCGAATAAGTAGTGGTGTGAGCTTCCTTCATTAGTTTGTGTCTAATATCCAAGTCTTTATTTTCAGGAACACATACCCTTTCTTTGTATCTTAGTATCTTTTCAATGTCCAAGGTGAACTCAGGAGTAGTCCTACCTTTTCTGAGGTCTTATTGCATCATTCTCAAATAAGGGTCTGATTTAATAATAGCTTTCACTTCGTCTAATAGATCAGGTATAATTTTCAATGTAGCAAACATGTTTGAGAATAGATGAATAAACCCTTGGTCAGTTTATTCATTTGGAATATCAATCACGAACTGCTCTTTATCGTTATCAAATACTCTCCCTGTGACACACGCCACAACATTTGCACTAACTTCTTCTTGGGATTCTATCATTGCTTTCCTGCTTAGTACGTCAGCAACTACATTATCTTTTCCTGGATGATACTGGATATCGCAATCATAATCCTTCAATAATTCCAGCCATCTTATTTGTCTCATGTTTAACTCCTTCTGATTAAAAAGATGAGTGACTCTTGTCTGATTTAATCTGAAATTTCTCTCCATACAAATAATGTCTCCATATCTTAACAGCATGTACTACTGCTGCTAATTACAAGTCATGAATGGGATAGTTCTTCTCATGTGCCTTCAGTTGTCTTGAGGCATACTCAATTACTTATTCTCCTTGCATAAGCACACATCCTAAATCTAACCGAGACGCATCAGTGTACAAGGTAAATGATTATCCTGGGATCTGAATAGTCAAGATGGGAGCTGATATCAATCTAGCCTTCAATGTTTGAAAATTCTTCACATTTATCTGTCCAAACAAACTATTCTTTTTTCTTTGTCAGATTGGTGAGAGGTACGACGA
Source organism: Protea cynaroides (assembly GCA_028583415.1). Lineage (NCBI taxonomy): Eukaryota > Viridiplantae > Streptophyta > Magnoliopsida > Proteales > Proteaceae > Protea > Protea cynaroides. The sequence goes on along the minus strand of CM053274.1, from coordinate 43,607,903 downwards.
TTCTAAAGTAATCTTCCATGAATTGTCGATAGTATCCAGCTAAAGCTAAGAAACTTCTAATTTCTGTAACATTCTTAGGTGCTTTCCATTTCACAATGGCTTCAATCTCTCTAAGATCCACTTTAATTCCTTTAGTAGATACAACATGGCCTAAGAAAGCTACTTCATTTAGCCAAAACTCACACTTTGTAAATTTTGCATAAAGCTTCTCTTTTCTTAGTCACTGCAGAGCGGCTCTCAGATTTGTGATATGAGTTTCTTTATCCTTGGAGTAGACTAGTATGTCATCAACGAATACGATGACTGGCGTATCCAACATATCATGGAATACCCGATTCATGAGTTCCATAAATGTTACAGGTGCATTAGTCAATCCAAAAGACGTGACTAAAAATTCAAAATGTCCATATCTGGTTTTGAATGTTGTCTTCAAAATATCATTTTCCTTAATCTTCAACTGATGGTATTCTAACCGAAGATCAATTTTGGAGAACACTTTGGCACCTTGCAACTGATCGAATAAGTCATCGATCCGAGGCAACGAGTATCGATTCTTGATTGTAAGCTTATTCAATTCCTAATAATCTATACACAGTCGAACACAACCGTCCTTCCTTTTCATGAACAATACTGGTGCTCCCCATGGTGAAATGCTAGGTCTAATATAACCCTTGTCCAGTAATTCCAATAATTATACTTTCAGTTCCTTCAGTTCAGTAGGAGCCATTCGATAAGGTGCTTTCGATACTGGTGCAACTCTGAGCATAAGATCTATAACGAACTTTGTTGCTCAGTCGGGTGGTAGTCCTGGTAGTTCTTCAGGAAATACATCTGGAAATTCATGCACTACTTTAATATCCTCCATTCGTGGTGCTTCCTTGGTGAGGTCGACCACGGTTACTAGATACCCAATTCTTCCTTTTTGGAGGCATTTTCTAGCCTTCAAAGCAGAGAGAATGAGTTTTTATTTATGGGAAAGTTTGGTTCCCGCAAAACTAAACTCTGCTCCTTCCTTGTCTTTAAATGTCAATTTCTTTTCTGCACATAACAGGTTTGTAGAGTGCCGAGCTAACCAATCCATTCCTAAGATCACGTCAAAATCTACCATCTTGAGTTGAATTAAGGTTGCATCCAAAATCTTCTCGCCGATAAGAACTGGACATGGTCCATAACCTTTGTCTAGTTCCACTTCTAATCCCATAGGTGATCGTATAAGCAGTTTTTAGTCTAAAGGTTTGAGGGGTAGATTTAACTTCTTTCCAAACGATAGAGATATAAAAGAATGAGTAGCTTCAGAGTCAAAGAGTACTCTGGCGGATAGGCCATTAATAGGTATGATACCTGTGATTTGATTTAATTTAGTCTACATGATTATACAAGGTAGTACAAAATGAATAGTTCAGGTCATACCTATGACTACATCAGGCGATGCGGCAGCATCCTCAGATGTAACTGCATAAACCTTTCCTTGCTGTAGCTGCTTCCTTGGCTTAGGACACTTTCTTGAATAATGTCCTACTTGATCGCAATTGAAGCATTTGACTCCGGCATTACTTTGCTTCTATTGAGGTTGGGTTGTCGGAGTAGTCTTGGCTACATCATTGAAGCCTTGAGTACGGAAGGGTTTAAATGTCTTTGAGTTTCCACCATTGTATGAGTTTCCATTGGTCATTTTAATACCTTTGTTCTGAGCAAAATAACTTTTCCTCTAGCTCGATTCCAGTACTCGAGCAATCTGTACAGCTTCATTATAAATTTTCTTTTCTAGACCAAATACATGCTCATGGATGCTTCCTTTAAGTCCCATGATGAACCTTCAGGTTTTGGTATTTTCCTCCTGCATGCTTGAAGGAGCAAAGAAAAATAGTTCTTCATAACGTTGTTGGTACGCATCTACAGTCATCTGTCCCTGATACAGACTTAGAAACACCTTTTCCATTTGACCTCTGAAACTCCTGGGAAAATAATTCTCGAAGAAAGCTTCTTTATAGATAGCCCAGGTCAGTTGGGCATGCTTTGTCAATAGATAACTCCGAGTAGATTCCCACCAATGGTTCGCATCACCTTTCAGCATAAAAGTGACACATAATACCTTCTCTTCTTCATTTATAGTCATCATCATAAAGTTTATTTCCATCTCATGGATCCAGTGAGCTGGCCATAATGGATCTGATGGCTTGCCTGTAAATTCTTTCGGCTTCAACTTCAGGAAATGCTCAATCAGTCAGGAGTGATCAAATTGATACTGTGCATATGCTCCATACATATGCGGCTGGAACTGATAAATTCCTTTGTTATACCCACGTTATGGTGCTTCAGGGTTTTGCACTTGGCCTTGTACTGCTGGTGTTTGCGATGCTTGGGGTACAGTGTTGCTACCACCATGTGCCGTACTAGCTTGTCCTGTAGGTAGAGAGGTTATGTTTGTAGCTGGAAAAGTAATTCCCATAGCAGCTTGCATGTTGGCTTACACTTGCAATATTTACTGCATTTGTTGTGTTAAATTCATCACCACAGTAGCCAAATCTATAGGTGGTGCAGGTAGGTTGGTTGGGTTGGCTCGGGTGTGCACATTCTGAGGTGCAGCATTTTGAGTTCCAATATTTCCTTCTTGTCCTTGTTGACCCTCATTGTCATTAGTCTCCATAAGTGGTGGAGATGGGTTTGCATTTTGTCTCCTTCTACATACTCTGCATCCAGCCATTTAAACTCTTGGTTGAATGGTATTTGGAAAGGTTGTACATGTAAGACAAGATATGATGGTAGTATTGGGTTAGCCTTACAATGGAAGGCGATATATATATATATATATATATATATATATATATATATATATATATATATATATATATATATATATATATATATATATATATATATATATATATATATATATATATATATATATATATATATATAAGAGAAAAACAAAATCAATAGGCAAAAGTGTAAGCAGAATCAAAATGCAGACAATAGTCAGTCATATGGTCTGTAAGACCCGTATCGAACTAACTAGTCTTACCACCTTGTACCAGGTCTACCTATCATTGTCGAGCCTAGTGGACCAAGTGCGTGAAGAAACCACAAGACCAAGTATGAAGTCTAACCCAAAAACAACAAATGTGAGGGTAGGGTCGCATGCCTAAACAAGTATGGTCGACCCCACCTCAACAGAAGTCCAACCCATGACTTTTTAATCATAGGGTCGCAAGACTAAGAAGGTGTAGGGTCGACGGATTTTGCGACCCTACGTCCGACCCTATAATGACAGACAGAAACCGAAAATTAGGAAACTTTCCTAATTCAAAGGGGATCTTTCCTAAACTCGTTGGGACTTATTATGGAGGGTTTTCCTCTATAAATAGGATGTCCCATAACCTCTTTCACTCCTTTAAAACCCTAATTGAAAGTGAGAGACAGAGAAAGAGAAGGAAGAGAAGGAAGAGAAGAAGAGAAGAAAACTTAAAGAAGAAGACTAAGGAAGAGGAGGAAGTTCAGAGAAACCTCTGAATAAAGGTATGAACCTAATTCCCTACCTGAATAAGAGATCTTAGAATAGTTATGAAGAACATAGGATTAGGAGAAACCCAAATAATCTATCCGTGGACAAGTTCCAAGAGATTCCATGGAGGAAATCATTATGGACTATAAATAGTGTATAACTTATAGTTTTGAGCCATAGAACAATCATAGAATGGACCATGAAAGTAAGCCAAAGGATCCAAACATGAAGGGATGGACTGTAGAGTGAAAGGCCGACACAGAATACGTCTGGTCATACGTAGGGTCGAATGATATCCGACCCTACGAGACCATATGATCGACTACATGCCCTCGGAAAGTCCTAGGGAGGGTGTGGTCGCATGTAGGGTCGAATGGTATCCGAACCCACCTGTGACCCTATACCCTAGGGTCACAGAAACTGCTACCCTAAGTGCTACCCTACCTATGACCCTACAGGTTCTGTTAATCTAAATCTATTGGAATTAATTCTAATTAAAATCTATTGACTTGTTAGGTCTTTCAAGTGATTTTAAAAGTGATTCATAAAGCATGAACGAGGATCTACACTCAATCAAAGGTAAGGGAACAAGACCTAAACTAATTGGCTAATAATAAATAATTTTTGTTTATTGAGTCCAATACAATGAATGATTTTATGCTTGTATGATTGTAATGTTCATATCACATGTCATCCACTATTCCTATTAATACTGTTCATGCATATTTAATTTTGTTTATTATAACATGATAATAGTGATGCTAGGAATAGGCATGTGAATGTATATGTGTGGTTAGTGTACTTGATCCGAGTAAAGCATCAGAGGAAGGACATGACACTACGGTTCATCCTAGTCACCAGACTCTAGCTCTATCTCTACTCAAGTTTTGCCCACTAACAATGTCGTATCGCCATTACCTTAGCAGAACTATTACGTCGTAGGACATCAGGGGAGGTGGTCTCAGACCGTATAGTCTCTAACTCTGGCGAGGGGCCTTAGCTCTATCCCTATGGACGTATTGAAGGATGCTGGGGTGAGGCATTGGATACACTGTTTGACATTAAGATTGGTTAGTTGCAAGCCCAGTTTGCAAGCCCTCGCCAACAGGGGCTTACGTGTTGGTATGGGTAGAGCATTAGGGGAAGTGTGATGCGGTGCGGTCCTAAGCAGTTTAGCTCTATCTCTATTCCATTGTGGGTGCATGTGGGGGCGACAATGGTGTTTGATCCGTTGGGCGGTTCCACACATTCGTGTATAGAGGTGCGATGGCCACCTATCCTTTCTATTGCACATTGCAAACTTATGAACCAGACCAAAGATATGAATTGAATGCATGCATATGTTTGTTGCATTGTTTTGTTTGCTCACTGAGCCGTGATGTGTGCTCGCCCTTTTTGAATTTGAATATTATATGAATGCTCCAACATAAGGGCATGAGGCGGCAATGGAGGCAAAAGTGATGATGGAGTCGCATGATTCATCATGCGAGTGCAACTCCTTTGTTTTTTATTAGATTTTGTTTAAGTTATATAGACAATGTAATTGATTTAATTATTTTAATTTATGTCTTAATCATTTTGGGAGATAATTGAATAATTTATCTACTTTATCACAGCTAGCCTCTCAGTTCATTTAATATTAAAGAATTCCGCTATCGTGTATTTATTTTGATTTTTGTTGTGAATGCATATGGTTTAAGTAAACGGACACAGCCTATTCAAGATCATGGTTAAACCATTGGTTTATTAGCAGTTCATCACACTATTCTGAATAGTATGGAATTTGGGTGTGACAACTTGGTATCAGAGCCATCGGGCCCTGTCTATTAAACCGGTATATTTCTACAAAAGTTTATGAACTGAGTTAGGATAAAATTTAAAAGCTTTAATAATAACACACTATAAGCACCTGTGTTGCTTGAGACAAAATTAAGAATGACAATAATGTATATATAAAAGGAGAAACAAGTTCCATATACATCAAATAAAAAGGAACGTTTATACATATCCAAATCAAAGTACAGTCCATAACCCAGACAGTTACTCTGTAGTACAAAGAAAAAGAAAAAAGAAAAATATACATCATGGAGTTGGAGGTGTTGGAGGAGGAGGTGCCTCGCGATCTCTATCGTAGTCCTCAGCATATACTCTAGTCAACCAAGCCACCTGAGTCTGGGTCACCTGGAGTCTAGCTGCCAGCTCGGCCTTTTGCTGATCCGACGTATGCTGGGCCTCTCTAATCTCATGCAGTAGCCCCATCATATCATTAGAGGATGAGTGTGATGGACCAGCAGTGTGTGAAAGAGCTCGAGATGGACCAGATCCAGTCGAATGTAGAGGTGATGGCGGAGGTATGGCATCTACATCCATAAACATACGATCATCATCCTCAGCATCACCCCCATGGACCCTTGCTCCTGCTGCTCCTGCTGCTGCCGCCGCAGCGTCTGCTATCTCCACTTGAGTACGAGGATGCACCAAAGCATTCCTCTCATCATTACTGATCTGAGCATCCTGCATACCCATCATACAGATGGCCTCCCAGTCAAGATCCAATGAGAAGGTCTTCTCCTTAATCCTCTCATCCACTAAATCAACGTGTAAGCGGATGAGCAGTATAGTGATCAGACGCCTATAGGGCAGGTTACCTAACTGACCAGGCAGAGTAGTGCGGATCATCGTCCAGATGATAATATAAGGAAGGCAAACAGGCTGCCTAGTGCAAATGCAGTGGAGGACATACTGAGTCAATTGGGAGATCCTATCATATTGTTCACTCTAGGGAATCAGGTTGTGCTAGATGATTTTGCAGTACACCCGAGGCTCTGGCTGTAGGTTGATCACTTTCATCTCCTAGCGATCATCTCTAATGAGGTGACTATCAATCTCAGCACGCATCACCATGGATTGGAACTAGGGTTCCTTGAGAGCATAGTACACTAAAGGGTCGTCATTTGATATGCCCAAAAGATCAGCCAACTGCTGGCTGTTAATTGAAACCTCCACCCCTTTGACGTAGCTAGTGATCCTGAGCTCCCTACCCCTCTCTGTGTCATTGCGATCCCCCACTACCTGGAGATTGCAATAGAACTGCTTCACCAAAGCAAGACTAGTACAAGACTCATAGGTGATCATCGGAAGCCAGCCCATGTCACCAAATGCCCCCTCCATGTTGAACAAGGCTAGGCTAGCCAAGTTCCCATAGCGACCCCCTTCTACTTTCTTAGGCTCATAGCTAGCATACTGAGCTTCGGCCATGATGGAGCGGAAACAAACTGGGTTATGAGCCCTAGGAACCTTGGTACGAGCCATACAGTCTGCCAAGACACAGAAGAACAAACAAGATATCAGTAATGGTGAAAAACTTAAAATTTTGATATTATAATGGCATGATTTGGCCAAAAGCCTCACTTTTCACCCAAACAACTTACATAGGTTCCAAACCATCCTGCAAGGCTCATACAGTTGGAAATTTAATCTTGAAAGATCAAATTTGAAGAAATTTCAATAAATTTGAAAAATCTCGAAAATTATGTCAAAAATGGAAAATTTCAAGTTTCTCGATAACCAATCGATGAAACTCAAATATTTTTGAGGGCTTTCATCCATTGGGTGACCAATAGCAAAAGCCCCCAATAAAAATTAAATTTTTACGATTAGAAAAGTTGAATTTAAAGAAAATGATGTAATGGACGAAAAACCTAGTTTGGAAAGCTTAAAAATGTGAAACAATCACCATACCCTAGGGTCGATACTGTAGCAACTCAGGGAAACGAGTTGAGTTCGAAGAAAAGAGAAAGAATGAGAAATGAATCCAAAATTAGGTTTAAAAACCTAATTCTGGGTCGTAGGGTTGCAAAATTCGACCAAAATGTGCGACCTTTCGACCGACCCTACCATCGACCCTAGGCTCTCAGTGATCTGACGGAGAACCATGGGTCGGACCTAGGGTCGGACATAAACTGACCCCACGATCGACCCTAGGCTCTCGGTGAGCTGACAATGTTCTCAGGGTCGCATACCCTAGGGTCGCATAAAGACCGACCCTACCATCGACCCTAAGATGGAAAATACAGTATTTTGTCAGAATGACTTGAAAAATTGGAAATTTATATTCATTAGTTGGATTTTGACTTGAGAACAACTTATATTGATTGCCTCACATATTCTATGATTGTTTTCAGACACTACTACCACCAGAACAGGAAATGATTGGGCGAGGAGTGACCAGATGAGGCTGTAACCTAATTCCACCACCACCACCTGTGGAGGAAGGCAGCCAAGAAAATCCTGATGTACTAGAGAATCTGAATATGGCACCGCCAGTGGCTAGTGGCCAGGAAAATCCTACAACTTGCCAACCCCACCTACAGATCTGGCTACAGCGGAAATGAACCTGGCACAACAGTTGCAGCAAATACAGCAGGTGCAAGCCAATATGCAAGCGGCTATAGGAATTGCCTTTCCAGCTGCCCATACGACACCTATGCTAGCATGACAAGCTAGCACAGTATCAAGGGGAAGCAACAAGGTCCCCCACGCACCTCAAAACACTAGTGGTACAAGCTCAAGTGCAGAATCCTGAGGTAGCTCAAGGAAGTTACCTGTACCAACCACATATGTATGGGGCCTATGCTCTATATCAGCTGGACCACTCCCGACTGATCGAGCATTTTCTGAAGATGAAGCCCTAAGAATATAATGGTAAACCCGCTGATCCTTTGTGGCCATCACGTTGGATCGATGAAATGAAGAGAAATTTTATGATGATGACAATGAATGAGGAGGAGAAAGTAATGTGTGCAACCTTTATACTGAAAGACGACACACACCACTGGTAGAAGTCCACACAGACTTATCTATTAACAAAGCATGCCCAACTGACCTGGGCTATCTATAAAGAGGCATTCTTTGAGAAGTACTTCCCTAGAAGTTTCAGAGATTTTATGGAGAGAGAGTTCCTGAGTTTATATCAGGGGTAAATGACTGTAGATGCATACCAACAGCATTATGAAGGGTTGTTCTTCTTTACACCCGCTAGCATGCAAGAGGAAAATACAAAGACCTGAAGGTTTGTCATGGGACTTAAGGGAAGCATTCGTGAGCATGTTCTGGGACTGGAGAAGAAAGTCTACAATAAAGCAGTACAGATTGCTCGAGTGATAGAGTCAAGCCAAAAAGAGAGCTATTTTGCTCAGAATAGAGGTATCAAGAGGCCAAATGGGAATTCTTATAACGGAGGGAACACAAGGATATTCAAACCCTTCCGTACTCAAGGCTTCAACACTGCAGCCAAGACTACTCCAGCAGCTTAACTGCAACAAAAACAAAATAATGAAGGAGTAAAATGCTTTAACTACAACCAAGTAGGACATTATTTCAGGAAATGTCCTAATCCCAGAAAGCAGCTACAGCAAGGAAAGGTTTATGCTGTTACATTTGAGGATGCTTCCGCATTTCCTGATGTGGTCACAGGTATGACCTGAACCTTTCATTTTGTGTTACATTGTGTGAGCATATAGACTAAATTAAAATAAATCACAGGTATCATACCTATTAATGGCAAACCCACTAGAGTACTCTTTGATTCTGGAGCTACTCATTCTTTTATATCTTTGTCATTTGGAAAGAAGCTGAATCTACCCCTCAAATCTTTAGACTACAAACTGCTTATGCGATCACCTATGGGATTACAAGTGGAATTAGAAAAAGGTTATAGACCATGTCCAGTTCTTATTGACAAGAAGACTTTGGAAGCAACCTTGATTCAAATTGAGATGGTAGAGTTTGACGTCATCTTGGGAATGGACTGGTTAGCTTGGCATTTTGCAAACCTATTATGTGTAGAAAAGAAGCTAACACTTAAAGACAAGGAAGGAGCAGAGTTTAGTTTTGCGGGAACCAAACTTCCCCATAAACAAAAAATCATCCTCTCTACATTAAAGGCTAGAAAATGCCTCGAGAAAGGAAGAGTTGGCTATCTAGTATCCGTGGTTGACCTCACTAAGGAAGCACCACAAATGGTGAATATTGATGTTGTGTGTGACTTTCCAGATGTATTCCCTGAAGAACTACCAGGACTACCACCCGATCGAGCGACAGAGTTCTCTATAGATCTGATAGCCGGAGCCGCACTAGTATCTAAAACACCCTGTAGAATGGCTCCTACGGAATTAAAGAAATTGAAGGTACAGTTACAAGAATTATTGGACAAGTGTTATATCAGACCCAGCATATCACCATGGGGAGCGCCAGTATTATTTGTAAAGAAGAAGGACGGTAGCGTTCGACTGTGTATGGACTACCGGGATTTGAATAAGCTGACAATCAAGAATCGGTACCCATTGCCTCAAATCGATGACTTATTCAATCAGTTGCAAGTGCCAAGGTGTTCTCCAAGATCGATCTTTGGTCAGGATACCATCAGTTGAAGATTAAGGACAGTGATATTCCAAAGATAGCATTCAGAACAAGATATGGACATTATGAATTTTTAGTCATGTCTTTTGGATTGACTAACGCACCCACAACTTTTATGGAACTCATGAATCAGGTATTCCATGATATGTTGGATACATTGATCATTGTGTTTATTGATGATATATTGGTCTACTCTAAGGACAAGGAAACTTATGTCATGAATCTAAGAGCCGCTCTGTAGCGATTAAGGAAAGAGAAACTTTACGCCAAATTTACAAAGTGTGAGTTTTGGCTAAATGAGGTCACTTTCTTAGGCCATGTTGTATCCTCGGAAGGAATTAAAGTGGATCCTTGCAAGATTGAAGCCATTGTGAAGTGGGAAGCACCGAAGAGTATTGTAGAAATTAGAAGTTTCCTAGGTCTAGCTGGGTATTATCGACGATTCTTGGAAGACTATTCCAGAATTATCGTACCTCTCACCAGTTCAACTAAGAAAGGAGAAAAGTTTGTTTAGACTCATAAATGTGAGAAAAGTTTTCAAACATTGAATGCTAAATTGATATCTGCTCCGATCTTGACTATTCCTATTCTAGGACAGCCATTTACCATGTATACCGATGCGTCTGGATTGGGTTTAGGAAGTGTACTTATGCAAGGTGAACAAGTAATTGCGTATGCCTTAAGACAAATAAAGACACATGAGAAGAACTATCCCACCCATGACTTGGAATTAGCGGCAGTAGTACATGCTGTCAAGATATTGAGACATTACTTGTATGGAGAGAAATTTCAGATTAAATCAGATCATAAGAGTTTCACTTATCTTTTTAATCAGAAGGAGTTGAACATGAGACAAAGAAGATGGCTGGAATTATTGAAGGATATTGATTGTGATATCCAGTATCATCCAGGAAAGGCTAATGTAGTTGCTGATGCGTTAAGCAGAAAAGCAATGATAAAATCTCAAGGAGAAGTAAACACGACTGCACAGGGAAAGTATTCAATTATGGTAATGATCAGTACGTAATAGATGTACTGGGTGGATCAACCAACCAAGGATTTATTCATCAGTTTTCAAATATGTTCGCAACATTGAAGATTGTACCAGATATAATTGGTGAAGTGAAAGTCACTCTTAAATCAGATCCTTATCTGAGAACAATACAAGAAGACATCGAAAAAGGTAGAGTTATTCCTGATTTTACCTTGGACGATGAAAAGGTACTGAAGTACAAAGGAAGTGTATGTGTTCACGAAACAGAAAACATGGACATTAGACACAGACTAATGAAGGAAGCTCACACCACCGCTTATTTGGTACATCCTGGAAGTACAAAGATGTATCATGATTTGAAGAAATTATATTGGTGGAAAGGAATGAAAGCAGATGTAGCTAAATTCGTGTCACAATGCCTAAATTGTCAGAGGGTGAAGGCTGAATGGCAAAGACCTGTAGGACTATTGTAGCCACTGCCAGAACCAGCATGGAAATGGGACTCCATCACTATGGACTTCGTCACCGGGTTACCATTGACTCCTCGAGTAGTTGACGTAGTCTGGGTGATTGTAGATCGTCTGACTAAAATAGCTCGCTTTATAGCTATACGACCATAGTATACCCTAGAGAGGTTAGCCAAGATATATGTGGATAACATTGTCAGATTACATGGTGTGCCTGAAAGCATTGTGTCCGATAGAGACCCACGCTTTACTTCAAAATTTTGGGAAGGATTGCAAAAGGCTATGGGTACAACGTTAAAGTTCAGTACTGAATTCCATCCTCAGACATACGGACAGTCAGAGCGTACCATTCAGATTTTAGAAGACATGCTTCGAGCCTGTGTAATTGATTTTAAAGGATCATGGGATGAGAAATTACCCTTGATCGAGTTCGCCTATAACAACAGCTATCAGGCTACTATACAGATGTCACCCTATGAAGCACTGTATGGTAGAAAGTGTTGAACTCCTCTATTTTGGAATGAAGTTGGTGAACGTAGCATCGTTGGACCAGAATTTGTTGAAGAGACTTGTCGAGTAGTCGACTTTATCAAAGAAAGAGTTAGAACAACTTAGAATCGTCAGAAACAGTATGCGGATACTCGACGTCGAGACCTTGAATTTGTCGTAGATGATAAAGTATTCTTGAAAGTATCACCTATGCGGGATTTAAAATGATTCGGACAGAAAGGGAAGCTAAGTCCGAGATATGTCGGGCCATATGATATTCTAACTAAACGTGCAAGAGTGGCTTATCAGTTAGCATTACCACCATCTATGTCAAGTGTGCATGACGTATTTTATATCTCATTGATAAAGAAGTACGTCAGAGATCCAATGCACGTATTGACAGCAGATCCACCAGATCTAACTGATGATTTGACATTCGAGGTGGCACCAACTGAAATCACTAGCCGAAAGGTTCAACGTCTACATAATCATGACATATATTCTGTTAAGGTCACCTGGAGGAGGCGAGATATAAAAGAGATCACATGGGAAGAAGAAAATGCTCTGCGGAAGCAATATCCTCACATTTTTTACTCGAAAGGTATGTACAAATTTCGAGGATGAAATTTTAATAAGAGGGGGGGAGTTGTAAGACCCGTATGGAACTAACCGATCTTACCACCCTGTACCAGGTCTACCTATCATGGCCGAGCCAAGTGGACCAAGTGCATGAAGAAACCACAAGACCAGGTATAAAGTCTAATCCCAGAACATCAAATGTGAGGGTAGGGTCACATGCCTTAACTAATATGGTCGACCCCACCTCAACAGAAGTCCAATCCATGACTTTTTAGTCGTAGGGTCAGATGACTAAGAAGGTGTAGGGTCGATGGAATCTGTGACCCTACATCCGACCCTACGATGACAGACAGAAACCAAAAATTAGGAAACTTTCCTAATTCAAAGGGATCTTTCCTAAACTCATTGGGACTTATTATGAAGGATTTTCCTCTATAAATAGGACGTCCCATAGTCTCTTTCACTCCTGTAGAACCCTAATTAAAAGTGAGAGAAAGAGATAGAGAAGGAAGAAAAGAAGAGAAGGAAACTTGAAGAAGAAGACTATGGAAGAGGAGGAAGTTCAGAGAAACCTCTGAATAAAGGTATGAACCTAATTCCCTACCTGAATAAGAGATCTTAGAATAGTTATGAAGAACATAGGATTAGGAGAAACCCAAATCATCCATCCATGACCAAGTTCTAAGAGATTCCATGGAGGAAATCATTATGGACAATAAATAGTGTATAACTTGTAGTTTTGAGCCATAGAACAATCATAGAATGGACCATGAAAGTAAGCCAAAGGATCCAAACATGAAGGGATGGACTGTAAAGTGAAAGGTCGACTCAGAAAACATGTGGTCACACGTAGGGACGAATGATATCCGACCCTACGAGACCATATGATCAACTACATGCCCTTGGGAAGTCCTAAGGAGGATGTGGTCGTACGTAGGGTCGAATGGTTTCCGACTCCACCTGCGACCCTACACCCTAGGGTCACAGAAACTACTACCCTAGGTGCTACCCTACCTGTGACCCTACAGGTTCTGTTAATCTAAATCTATTGGAATTAATGGTAATTAAAATCTATTCACTTGTTAGGTCTTTCTAGTGATTTTAAAAGTGATTCATAAAGCCTGAACGAGGATCTACGCTCAATCAAAGGTGAGGGAACAAGACCTAAACTAATTGGCTAATAATAAACTATTTTTGTTTATTGAGTCCAATACCATGAATGATTGTATGCTTGTATGATTGTAATGTGCATATCACATGTCATCCACTAGTCCTATTAACACTGTTCATGCATATTTAATTTCGTTTATTATAACATGATGTTAGTGATGCTAGGAATAGGCATGTGAATATATGTGTGTGGTTAGTGTACTTGATGCGAGTAGAGCATCAGGGGGAGGACGTGACACTGTGGTTCATCCGAGTCACCAGACTCTAGCTCTATATCTACTCAAGGCTTGCCCACTAACAATGTCGTATCGCCATTACCTTAGCTGAACTATTACGTCTTAAGGCATCAAGGGAGGTGGTCTCAGACCGTGTAGTCTCTGACTCTGCCGAGGGGCCTTAGCTCTATCTCTATTCCATGGTGGGTGCATGTGGGGCGGCAATGGTGTTTGATGCGTTGGGTAGTTCCACACATTCGTGTATAGAGGTGCGGCGGCCACCTATCCTTTCTATTGCACATTGTAAACTTATGAACTAGACCAAAGATATGAATTGAATGCATGGATATGTTTGTTGCATTGTTTTGTTTGCTCACTGAGCCGTGATATGTGCTCACCCTTTTCGAATTTGAATATTTTTAGTTGATGATGCAGGTACAACAGTGGAAGATTATATGAATGCTCCAACATATGGGCATGCGGCGGCAATGGAGGCAGAATTGATGATGGAGTCGCATGATTCATAATGCGAGTGCAACTCCTGTATTTTTTATTAGATTTTGTTTAAGTTCTACAGACAATGTAACTGATTTAATTATTTTAATTTATGTCTCAGTCAATTTGAGAGATAATTGGATAATTTATTTACTTTATCACAGCTAGATTCAGTTCATTTAATATTAAAGACTTCTGCTATCGTGTATTTATTTTGATTTTTATTGTGAATGCATATGGTTTAAGTAAACAGACACAGCCTATTCAAGATCCTAGTTAAACTGTTGGTTTATTAGCAGTTCATCACACCATTCTGAATAGTATGGAATTGGGGTGTGACAACTTGGTATCAGAGCCATCGGGCCCTATCTATTAAATCGGTATATTTCCACAAAAGTTTATGAACCGAGTTAGGATAAAATTTAAAAGCTTTAATAATAACACACCATAAGCACCTGTGTTGTTTGAGACAAAATTAAGAACGATAATAATGTATATATAAAAGGAGAAACAAGTTTCATATACATCAAATAAAAAGCAGTGTTTATATATATCCAAATCAGAGTACAGTCCACAACCTGGACAGTTACTCTGTAGTACAAAGAAAAACAAAAAAGAAAATTATACATCATGGAGCTGGAGGTATTGGAGGAGGAGGTGCCTCGCGATCTCTATCGTAGTCCTCAGCATATACTCTAGTCAACCAAGCCACCTGAGGATGAGCGTAAAGGACCAACAGTGTATGAAAGATCTCAAGATGGACCAGATCCAGTCGAATGTAGAGGTGATGGCAGAGGTATGGCATCTACATCCATAAACATACGATCATCATCCTTAGCATAACCCCATGGACCCTTATTGTTGCTGCTGCTGCTGCCGTCACAGCGTTTGCTGTCTCCACTCGAGTACGAGGATGCACCAAAGTGTTCCTCTCATCATCACTGACCTGAGCATCCCACATACCCATCATATAGATGGCCTCCCAATCAAGATCTGATGAGAAGGTCTTCTCCTGAATCCTCTTATCCACTAAATCAATGTGTAGGTGGGTGAGCAGTGTAGTGATCAGATGCCTATAGGGCAGGTTGTCTAACTGACTAGGCAGAGTAGCGCAGATCATCGTCCAGATGATAATATAAGGAAGACAAACAGGCTGCCTGGTGCAAATGCAGTAGAGGACATACTTGTCACACCCCAATTCCGCACTATTCAGAATGGTGTGATGAACCGCTAATAAACCAACGGTTCAACCAGGATCTCGAGTAGGCTATCCCCACGTTATCTGAACCTCCATACATCCGTAATCACAATCAAAGTAAATACACAATAGCGAAAATCTTATAAATAAATGAACTGAGAATCTATGTGATATTAAAATTTAAATAACAATTTATTCTGTTTCAACTGAGACATAAATATTTAAATACCAAATACATGTCGTAATAAATCCAAATAAAGAAACATATAAAATATCTAATCAAATACACACGAGTTGCACTCGCAAGAGGAGTCGTGTGTATCCACTTCAGCTCCAGCTTCCATTGCTGCCACGTTCCCGTACGTGGACGCATTCATATAATCTTCAACGGTATAACCTGCATCATCAACTAAAAATATTCGACGTCGAGGGGTGAGCACACATCACGGCTTAGTGAGTAGCCAAAACAATGCAACAGTACATATGTATGCAATCAATTTATATCCTTGGTCTGGTTTAAAGTTTGTAATATGCAATAGAAAGGTTAGGTAGCCAAAGGTCACGTTTATTGACCCCGCCTTTATACACAAGTGTGTTACGTCACCCGAAGATCACGTTTATCGTCGACTCACATGCACCCAACCATGAACAGTATATAACAAAGGTTAACGTTTATTGCTATATATTTCCATACCAACACGTTAGCCCTTGTTAGCGAGGGCTGCAAACTGGGCTCGCAACTAACCAATCCTAATGCCAAAAAGTGTATCCAAGGCCTCACCCCAGTGTGGGGACAAAGATGGAAATCTTTAGAAGTCGCCACCTAGATTTAGGTCTAGGACCTTAGAAATGTGAAATCTCACCCCAAGGTAAGACTTCGATTGACTCATGACCCTTAGATTGGATTTCTGGTCCATCAGAGATTGGATAAGCGTCAGGTTACGGTTATGGGAAGGGGTTAGGCACCCAAACCACCCGATCGAAATCGATCTCCTATACCTTTCCTATGCTAGACTCTATTTATTAAATTAAACCAAACCAAGTGGTTTGATATCATTGAACCGAATCTATATCCATCAGATAGCCTACGTATCACGGAATTATTCTGAAAATCAGGTTCCCCATCGTAGTTCAGGTGTGATTAAAGTTTATGGATGTAATTTATGCTTGTGCATGATTAAGTTCATTGTTCAAGTTGAAATTTATGCTTGAAAGGCTGAGAAATCCTATGGATTAGGATCTGGATAGTCCATGTGGACTAATAGATAGTCCTAGTGGATCTAAGAATAATCCTATTTGGGTCAAAATATGGATAACCCTATCTGGGTTGGAATGTGGATAACCCTATCTGGGTTGAAATGTGGATAAATATCCTAGTGGATCTATGGATAGTCCAAGTGGACTAAGGTTTGGATCCGAATTTAGGTTTCTCCCAAATAGCCTACGTATCGTAGGGTTTGCCCTAGGAATCAGAATCTGCGTAGTTCAAAATTGGGTTGAAATGGATGGGTATCCTAGTAGATCCATGGGTAGTCCAAGTGGACTAAGGTGTGGATCCGAATTTGGGTTTCTCCCAAATAGCATACGTATCCTAGGGTTTGCCTTAGGAATCAGAATCTGCGTAGTTCGGGATGGATAACCCATTCTGGGTCAGAAAGTGAGAATCTGTTCTAGGTTTGGGATTGAGAACATATTCTAGGTTTAGGGTTTAGAACCTATTCTATGTATAGGGTTTCGAACCTATTCTAGGTTTAGGGTTTAGAACCTATTCTAGGTTTACGATTTGTCGAGGGGCAAAATCATCCTAAATCACCCTTTTTATCCTGAATTCTAATTTTAGAAAGTTTGGCAAGGCATTCTCTTTCTTTATTAAGATTTTATCATTCCCATTATGCCCTTCCCAAGAATGTGGGTGCCTAAATGCACGTCCCCACACCTACATTGTCTTCTAGAAGTGTGCATATATGGCGCTTTAACTAGGGTGTTGCATAAAATAAGTTATTGCCAAAAAAATAGATTATTCTATCTAAATATGGCACATAAAACATTTATGACAAGAAATTCACATACAAGTAAGATTGTTTAAAATCTTTCAAATATGGCATGTATTGCAAATAAGGCAAGAGCCTACATGGCATGATCTAGTATGCTATTTTCTACCCTAATTGTTATTTTCTTTCCATTTTAGGGTTTTCAACCCTAATTATTATTTTATTTCCATTTTTTAGGGTTTTCTACCCTAATTGTTACATTCTTTCCATTTTAGGGTTTTCTACCCTAATTATTATTTTATTTCTATTTTTTAGGGTTTTCAACCCTAATTGTTACTTTCTTTCCATTTTAGGGTTTTCTACCCTAATTATTATTTTCTTTCCATCTTAGGTTTTCTACCCTAAATGTTACTTTCTTTCCATTTTAGGGTTTTCTGCCCTATTTATTATTTTATTTCCATTTTTTAGGTTTTCTACCCTAACCTACTTTCTTTCCATTTTAGGGTTTTCTACCCCTAATTATTATTTTATTTCCATTTTTTATGGTTTTCTACCCTAATTGTTACATTCTTTCCATTTTAGGGTTTTCTACCCTAATTGTTATTTTATTTCCATTTTTTAGGGTTTTCTACCCTAATTGTTACATTCTTTCCATTTTAGGGTTTTCTACCCTAATTATTATTTTCTTTCCATCTTAGGGTTTTCTACCCTAAATGTTACTTTCTTTCCATTTTAGGGTTTTCTACCCTAATTATTATTTTCTTTCCATCTTAGGGTTTTCTACCCTAAATGTTACTTTCTTTCCATTTTAGGGTTTTCTACCCTAATTATTATTTTATTTCCATTTTTAGGGTTTTCTACCCTAACTGTTACTTTCTTTCCATTTTAAGGTTTTCTACCTTAATTATTATTTTATTTTTATTTTTTAGGGTTTTCTACCCTAACACTATTACTTTCTTTCCATTTTAGGGTTTTCTACCCTAATTATTATTTTATTTCCATTTTTTAGGGTTTTCTACCCTAACTATTACTTTCTTTCCATTTTAGGGTTTTCTACCCTAATTATGGCAATAAACATCCAACTATGGCAATGAGCATTCAAACATGGTAGTGTATCTAAAAAAAAACTCATGATGAAAAATTTAATGGTATAAATCACTATTAATGGTAATCTAACCGTTCAGATGCTTTGAAATCAATCATGATGATAATCTAATGGTTTAGATGCATTTAAAACATTCATAGTGAAGATCCGACGATTCAGATTCATTTAAGACACTCATAATGAAGATCCATTGGTTTGGATCAAGCATCAACATATCTAAAATCAATGGTCCAGATTTGCTAATTCAAACTTCCAAGATCAATGACCCGATTTTATCATTAAAGCATCCGAGATCGATGGCCAAATTTTATCTCATAAAAATTCATAATCAGAGGCCATGATCAATCACTTAAGGAAAAATCTAAATCAAAGGCTAGATCAATCACCTTAAGATTTCGAATCATATGGCTCACAATTGATCAAATTAAAATTCATTCAATATCAATGGCTCAAATTACATCCTCATCAGATTAACATCAATGACTCAAATCCTATGACCATTTCATGGCATCATATGATCAAACAAAAATAATCATCCAAAAACTCAATTTCATGGGAGAGAAGATTAGGTGATAAATTTACGGATCAAGGGGGATTGCAATGGATATGGAGTAGCGAGTTGGGATAATGGCTGCAGGTGATAGGATGTTACAGTGGTACACCGAGTCAGGTAAGTGAATGGTGGTATTGATAATAAAAAGAATGAAAGAGGAGAGGGTTTACCTAGTTTGCAGATCCCTGAACCTTCTGCTCTTCTTCTTCTCCTCTCTTCAGCTTTCTTTAGCTTTCGGATTCCCAAAACCGAACCCCCCTAAGAAAGCCCACATTTCCTCCTTTTTTCTCTCTTTTTCCCTTCTTTTTCTCCCAAAAACGTGAGCCACAAAGGCCTTTTCACGTTTTTTTTCTTTCCCCTTTTTTTCTCTCTTTTTCCCTTACTTTTCTCCCAAAAACGTGAGCCACAAAGCCCTTTCACGTTTTTTTTCTTTCCCCCTTTTTTTTCTCTCTTCTTCACTTACTTTTCTCCCAAAACTTAGCTCAAAAGCCTTTCCACGTTTTTTCTTTCTCTTTTCCTTTTTTTTCTCCTTGGAAAAAGTCCCTTCTTCTCTCTCCCACGTCCCTTTTATCTTCTCCCTCTTTCCCTTTTAAAAAAAACAATCTAGAAACCCTAAATCCTCTCATTTTTTTTTCCTTTTTTTCTTTTTTTTTTTCCTCCCTAAAACCGTCCCTCCTAAAAACCCCCACGTTTTCTCTTTCTTCTTTCCTTTTTTTTTCTCAAAATCTTTTGGATTTATCCCCAAAATCGAAATCCCCATTCTCTTCCACGTTTTTTCTCTTCCCTCTTTCTTTTTTCTTCTCAAAAATCTTTTGGATTATCTCCAAAATTGAAATCCCCCTTCACTTTCACGTTTCTCTCTCCCCTCTTCCCTTTTTCTTCTCAAAATCTTTTGGATTATCTCCAAAACCGAAATCCCCATTCTCTTTCACTTTTTTTCTCTCCCCTCTTTCCTTTTTCTTCTCAAAAATCTTTTGGATTATCATTTACATATAATAATATATATTATACACATATATTTAATAACATATATATATATATATATATATATATATATATATATATATATATATATATATATATATATTATACAATATATAAATATTATGCACATAGATGAACTGATTCGAAATGGATTTAAACTGACTTAGGTTGACAACTGATATGGGTTGAGCTAGGTTAGACCGAAACTGGTTTGAACTGAGTTGACTGGACTGATTGGAATTAACTGGGTTTTCTCTCTTTGTCATTTCACGGGTCATTTCCGCTGTCATCCCGCATGGAATTTTCTGATGGCCTCTATTCCAAATTTTTTACGTTCATTTTGTAGAACATTAAAAATGAGGAATATAGGAACTTGAATCACCTCATTTGGAAGTAAAATGGTCAACTTATGAATTTTTGAAGTTTAAGCGGACCAATTATCGATAATTTGGCTGACCATTCTGCATGAGATCCTTCGGAGGCTTTTATCGGAAATATTTTACGTCCACAATGTAGAGCACTAAAAATGGAACATAATGAGAATAGAATCACCTGAATCCGATGTAGAACGGAAAAGATATGCAGCTTTGAAGTTCTGACGATAATTTTGCATGCAAGCTTGCATGGGACCCACTGGTGACTTCTACCTGGGATTTTTTACATCCTCTTTGTAGAACATCATGAATGAAGAATAATGGTCTTGGAATCATCTGAATCCGATGTAGAACGGGAAAGATATGAAGCTTTGAAGTTCTAACGATCATTTTGCATGCAAGTTTGCATGGGACTGTCACACCCCAATTCCATACTGTTCAGAATGGTGTGATGAACCGCTAAATAACCAACGGTTCAACCAGGATCTCTAATAGACCATCTCCGCGTTATCCAAACTTTACACACACCCACAATCATAATCAGAGTAAATACACAATAGCGGAAATCTTGTAAATAAATGAACTGAGAACTAAGATAATATTAATAATTTAATAGCAAATTATTCTGTATCAACCGAGACATAAGTAAATATCAATACAAGTCTTTAATAAATCCAAACAAAAGAAATCTATAAAAATATCTAATCAAATACACACGAGTTGCACTCGCAAGAGGAGTCGTGTGTATCATCTTCAGCTCCGGCGTCCATTGCTCGCTATATTCCCGTATGCGACGCGCTTCATATAATCTTCGACCGTGTAACCTGCATTATCAACTAAAAATATTCGACGTCGAGGGGTGAGCACACAACACAGCTTCGCTGAGTAGCCAAAACAATGCAACAATACATATGCATGCAAAAAGTTAATTTATATCTTTGGTCTGGTTTATAGTTTGCAATGTGCAATAGAAAGGTTGGGTGGTCAAAGGTTAACGTTTATTGACACCGCCTCTATACACAAGGTGTGGAAGCCCGCCCGAAGGTTAACGTTTATCGTAGTCCCCATCCACCCTACCTTAACATTATACAACAAAGGTTAACGTTTATTGCTATATAATGCTATACCAACACGTAAGCCCCTGTTAGCGAGGGCTTGCAAACTGGGCTCGCTGCTAACCAATCCTAATGCCAAACAGTGTATCCAAGGCCTCACCCCAAAGATCCCCTCAGAATACCCATAGAGATAGAGCTAAGGCCCCCTGGTAGAGTCAGAGACTACAAGGACCGAGACCACCTCCCCTGATACTCTACGACATAATAGTTCCGCTAATGTAATGGCGATACGACGATGTCAATGCACAAGACTTGAGTTAGAGATAGAGCTAAAGTGCTGAGACCCGCCAAAGGTTAACATTTATTGACGTTCTCATCACACCTCCCCTGATACTCGCTCGCATCAAATACATCAACCACACACATACAAGCACATGCCTATTCCTATCATCATCATCATTATCATGTTATAAACAATAAAGTAATTATGCATGAACAAGTAATAGAAATATTGGATGGCATGCTGTATGCACATTACAAACATATTCGCATACAATCAAACATGGCATAGGACTCAAGAATAGAAAACAGTTTATTATTAATCAATTTAGTTTGGAGTTAAGGTTCCTCACCTTAGCTTGTTAAAAGATATTTTTCCAAGCTTTAGAATCACCGTTACAACGTTATTATATTGCTAGCAAACCTAACCAAGTCGATAGAATTTAATTAGAATTAATTCAGAATTTAAAACCATTCTGTCAACTGAGGGTCGATGCTAGGGTCGATGCTAGGGTCGATGGGTCTATCGACCCTCCCTCCATTCTGGACTTCCCGAATGCTGAGGGTCGATGGTCAGAAACACCTTGGGTCGGATGGTCATCGACCCTCGGTGCGATCCTTGGTGCACTTTGGTCCAATTTCCACTTTTTAATCCATTCTTCGTGTTTGGGGTCCTATGGCTTGCTTCCTACATTCATTCAACAGTCATTCCATGGTCTAGAACCATGTATAATCCATCTAAATAGTTTTCGTGCATCCTCCTATGATTTTCCATGAAAACCTAACCATGGATGGATGGTTTGGGTTTCTCCGAAATCCTACACTCAACCATATCTAACCTAAGGTCTGTAGAAACTCATGGAATTAGTATCCATACCTGAGAAGATTACTTTTCTTTGGAATTTCTTCTCTTTTTTGCTAAGTCCTCCTCGTTGTCTCCTTTCTTCCTCTTTTCCTTCTTCTCTCTTTCTCTCAATTCAATTAGGGTTGTGAAAGGAGTGAAATTGGCTTAGGGACGTCCTTTAAATAGACTAGGAACATCCTAAATAAGTCCCATTGAGATTTGGAAAGAATCCCACTCAAAAATTAGGAAATTTCCTAATTTCTATATTCGTCAGAAACCGAGGGTCGATGGGAGGGTCGATGATCCCGTCGACCCTAGGGTCTTAAGGCTGTCCGACCCTCCCTTAAAATCCGAGGGTCCGACATTCTGTTTTGGGAGGTCCGACCCTACTTGGCTGGGTATGCGACCCTCCCCTAAAATTAAGTGTTTTTGGGTCGATTTTATACCTGGGATCTCGATCTCCATCACGCCCTTGGTACATTTGACTCGACCATGATGGGTAAACCTGGTTCAAGGTGGTAAGACCGGGTTAGATTGATACGGGTCTTACAACTCCCCCCAACTTATAAAAATTTCGTCCTCGAAATTGTAGGTACCTTCTGAATCAAATAAGTGTGGGTACTGCCTTCGCATAGCATTCTCTTCCTCCCATGTAATCTCTTCCATGTCTCTACTTTTCCATGTGACCTTAACATAGTAGATATCTCTGTTGCATAGACGTTGAACCTTTCGACTAGTGATTTTTGTTGGTGTTACTTCAAATGTCAAATCATCACCACAAATCGGCAAAGCTATCGTCAACACGTGCGTCGAATCCTTGACATACTTCTTCAATAGAGAAATGTGAAATACGTCGTGCACACTTGACATAGATGGTGGTAATGCCAACTGATAAGCTACTTTTCCACGCTTAGCTAGAATTTCGTATGGCCCGACATATCTTGGACTTAATTTTTCTTTCTGTCCGAACCTCTTTAATCCTCTCATAGGCGATACTTTCAAAAATACTTTATCGCCTACGGCGAACTCTAGATCTCTTCGTCGAGTATCTGCGTATTGCTTCTGACGGTTCTGAGCTGTTTTCACTCTCTCCTTGATGATGTCGACCACTCGACAAGTCTCTTCAACAAATTCTGGTCCAACAATACTACGTTCTCCAACTTCAGTCCAAAACAAGGGAGTTCGACTCTTCCTACCATACAGTGCTTCATAAGGTGACATCTGTATAGTAGCCTAATAGCTGTTATTGTAAGCGAACTCGATCAATGGTAAATTTTCGTCCCATGATCCTTTGAAATCAATCACACATGCTCGTAGCATATCTTCTAGAATCTGGATTGTACGCTCCGACTCCGTGGGTGGAATGCGCATCTGAACTTCAATGTTGTACCCATAGCCTTTTGCAGTCCTTCCCAAAATTTGGAAGTAAATCGTGGATCTCTATCGGACACAATACTTTCGGTACACCGTGTAACCGAACAATATTATCCACATACAGCTTTGCTAACCTTTCCAAAGTATACCGGGGTCGTATCGGTATGAAGCGAGCTGTCTTAGTCGACGGTCCACAATCACCCAAACTGCGTCAACTACTCGAGGAGTCAATGGTAGTCTTGTGACGAAGTCCATAGTGATGCAGTCCCATTTCCATGCTGGTTCCGGTAATGGTCGTAATAGTCCTCGCGGGTCTTTGTCGTTCCGCCTTTACCTTCCGACAATTTAGGCATTGAGACACGAACTTGGCTACATCCGCCTTCATTCCCCTCCACCAATACAGTTTCTTTAGATCATGATACATTTTTGTACTTCCAGGATGTATCGAGTAAATGGTGGTATGGGCTTCCTTCAGCAGTCGGTGTCTAATGTCCATATTTTCTGTTTCAGGTACACATATTCTTCCTTTGTATTTCAGTACCTTCTCGTCATCCAAGGTGAACTCGGGGGTTAGTCCTACCTTTCTCAATATATTCGCGTACTGTTCTCAGATAAGGATCTGCTTTGATAGCTGTCTTCACTTCATCCACTATATCCAGTATAATCTTCAATGCCGCGAACATATTCGAAAACCGATGAATAAACCCTTGGTTGGCTGATCCATCTGTTGTATCTATCACATATTGTTCGTTGTCGTGATTGAACACCATTCCGTTGGTATACATTGCTGCAGTCGTGCTAATTTCTCCTTGAGATTTTATCATTGCTTTCCTGCTCAATGCATCTGCTACCACGTCGCTTTCCCGATGATACTGGATATCACAATCATAGTCTTTCAATAGTTCCAGCCATCTTCTTTGTCTCATATTCTACTCCTTCTGATTAAATAGATAAGTAAGACTTTTATGGTCCGACTTAATCTGAAATTTCTCTCCGTATAGGTAGTGTCTCCATATCTTGACAGCATGTACTACTGTCGCTAACTCCAAATCATGAGTGGGGTAATTTTTCTCATGTACTTTCAACTGTCTCGAGGCATACGCAACTACTTGCTCTCCTTGCATAAGTACACATCCTAGTCCCGATCTCGATGCATCAGTGTATAAGGTAAATGTCAGTCCTAGAACGGGAATGGTCAAAATTGGGGCGGATATCGATCTGGTCTTCAGTGTTTGAAAACTATTTTCACACTTATCCGTCCATACAAATTTTTCTCCTTTCTTGGTTAAACTGGTGAGAGGTACGGCAATCCGAGAATAGTCTTCTACGAATCTCCGATAATATCCAGCTAGACCCAACTTAGCCAAAACTCACACTTCGAAAATTTGGCGTATAACTTCTCTTTCCTTAAACGCTGTAGGGCTGCGTTTAGGTTCTTGACATGGGTTTCCTTGTCTTTGGAGTACACCAATATGTCATCAATAAATACTATAACCGACGTATCCAACATATCGTGGAAAACTCGGTTCATAAGTTCCATGAATGTTGCCGGTGCATTAGTTAATCCGAAGGACATCACTAAGAACTCATAATGTCCGTATCTTGTTCTGAAAGCTGTCTTCGGAATGTCACCTTCTTTAATCTTCAGTTGATGATAGCCTGATCGAAGATTGATCTTTGAAAATACCTTCGCTCCTTGTAACTGATCGAACTAGTCATCGATCCTGGGCAGTGGATATCGATTCTTGAGTGTCAGCTTATTCAACTCTCGATAGTCGATACATAATCGAACACTACCATCCTTCTTCTTTACGAACGACACCGGTGCTCCCCATGGAGATATTTTGGGTCTAATATAACCCTTATCCAGCAGTTCTTGTAATTGCACTTTTAATTCCTTCAGTTCGGTAGGAACCATTCTATAAGGTGCTTTTGATACCGGTGCGGCTCCAGGTATCAGGTCTATTACAAACTCCGTGGCCCGGTCGGGTGGTAATCCGGGTAGTTCCTCCGGAAATACATCAAGAAAATCTCGCACGACATCAATATCTTCCATTCGTGGCACTTCCTTGGTTAGGTCGACCACTGATACTAGATATCCGATGGCTCCCTTTTCAAGGCACTTCTTAGCCTTTAATGCTGAGAGTATGAGCTTGCGTCTTCTGGGAAGTTTGGTTCCCGAGAAACTGAATTCTGCTCCTTCTTTGTCTTTGAATGTTAGCTTCTTCTCGGCGCATAACAGATTTGCAGAATGCCGAGCTAACCAATCCATTCCTAAGATGACATCTGCCATCTCAAGTTGTATTAAAGTTGCATCCAAGGTTTTCTCGTCAATGAGAACTGGACATGGCCCATAACCTTTCTCTAATTCCACTTCTAATCCCATCGGTGACCGTACAAGTAACTTGTAGTCTAATGTTTTGATGGGTAAATTGGTCTTCTTTCCAAACGACACAGATATAAATGAATGCGTAGCTCCTGAATCGAAGAGTACTCTGGCTGGTACGCCATTGATAGGTACAATACCTGTGATCCATTTTACTTAGTCTACATGCTCAATCAATGTAATTATAATCTTAAAAGTTTCGGTCATACCTGTGACCACATCGGGCGATGCGGCTGCATCCTCTGATGTAACAGCATATACCCATCCTTGATGTAACTGCTTCTTGGGTTTTGGACATTCTCTTGCCATATGCCCTGGTTGGTTGCAGTTATAACACTTTAGGGCTTCAGAATTTGGCTTTGGCTGTGGTTGAGCTGCGGAAGTAGACTTTGGTGCAGTAGCAAAATTCTGAGGACGAAAAGGTTTATACGTCCTATTATTGCCTCCGTTGTAGGAGTTTCCGGCTGATCTCTTGATGCCTCTGTTCTGGGAGAAATAACTCTCCTTCTAGCTCGATTCGATCACTCGAGCAATCTGGACAGCTTCGTTGTAGATTTTCTTCTCTAAGCCTAGAACATTTTCTCTTATGCTTCCTCTTAGTCCCGCGACAAACCTACGGGTTTTTGTATCTTCTTCTTGCATGCTAGCCGGTGCGAAGAAAAACAGCTCTTCGTAGCGATGTTGATACGAGTCTACGGACATCTGCCCCTGGTACAGACTCAGAAATTCCTTCTCCACTGAATCTCTGAAGCTTCTTGGGAAATACTTCTCGAAGAATGCTTCTTTATATATAGCCCATGGCAGTAGGGCGTGCTTGGTCAATAAGTACGTCTTTGTAGATTTCCACCAATGGTGTGCGTCGCCTTTGAGCATGAAGGTGGCGCATAGTACTTTCTCTTCCTCGGTAATAGTCATCATAAGGAAGTTCCTTTCCATTTCGTCTATCCAAGGTGCTGGCCACAATTGGATCGACGGCTTGCCATTAAATTTTCTCGGTTTCATTTTCAAAAATCTCTCCACTAGCCGGGAGTGATCCAGCTTGATTTTGGTATGCCCCAAACATCGGGGGTGGATACTGATAGTTCCCTTGGGCTGCTTCTGGGACTTGCATTGGAATTGGTGCAGCCAGTTATTGAGGTGTCTGTTGAGGTGGGTGATTACCCACTGGGGCTACACTAGCTTGCCCAGTGTGCATGGTTGCAGCCTGAGTGGCTTGAAACATAACTCCCATTGCAACCTGCATTTGAGCTTGTGCGTGTTGCATTTGCTGTAGCTTTGTGCCGCATTCATAACCACAGTTGCTAGCTCCGGTGGTGGAGGTGGCAAATTTGTAGGGCCTACTGGTTCTAGATTACCCTGTGCATGGTTATTCTCTTGACTAGTCTCCTCCACTGGTAGGGGTGGTGGGACTGTATTTCGGGTCAGTCGGATAACTCTACATCCAGACATATTTTCTTCTGAGATGGGTGGTGCCTGAAAATCATCAAAATCAGTGAGAAATCATTTATACTTCATGTAGGCACGCTAACCGATATAAAATTCAAAATCCCCAATTCATTCTGAAATAAATACTGTCTTTTATATGTAGGGTCGATGGTGAGGGTCGCTAGTATGTCCGACCCTGGGTATTCGACCCTGGGAATGACCTGTTCTTCCCGAGAGCTGAGGGTCAATGCGAGGGTCGATGGGTGTCCGACCCTCAGTCCGACCCTCAATTTTCTGTCAGATTCCCGAGAGCCGAGGGTCGATGGGAGGGTCGATTCTAGGGTCGATGGTGTCAGTCGAATTGTCCGACCCTCGGACCAAAAATCAGATTTTTTAAGATCTGATTTTGGGTCATTTCTCACTATTCCTCCTCCGTTTCGACTCGCCTCTTCTCTCCGAGGTACTACAGTGCTACTTCCCTGTTGTGGATCATTCTTAGTCCGAGTTTCGACATCCACATCACCTCTACAGGTATACTTTCCCAACTTTACCTGATTTTAGGTTTTTAATTCTAGGTTTTTGCTCATTTAACTTGTATTTTCCAAATTAAACTCTTTCCAACCATAAAAATTCGATTTTTATTGGGGGATTTTGTTATTGGGGTCTTGAGGAACGAAAGCCCTCAAAATTTTTTGAGTTACATCGGTTGGTTATCGAGAAACTTAAAATTTTCTCTTTTTGCCATAATTTGTCGACATTTTCAATTTTTCTTGAATTTCTTCAAATTGAGCTTCGTCGGTTAAAATTTCCTACTGCATGTGGGTTGTAGGATATGTTTTATCCTACGTAAGTTCTTATGCCCACTTGTATGGTGAGAAATGGGGCTCTTTTTTAATTTTTTTTTTGGATTTTTGTCCTATTAACTCCTTGTTTTCTTTCTCTTTCTTATTTTGCAGATACTATTGCCCATACCAAAGTACCTAGAGTGCGCGATCCACTTCGCTTCCGTTCGAATGAAGCCAAGGCACAGTATGCGGACTATGCCCGTAAGAAGGTTGAAGGGGGTCGCATGGTGAACTTGGCTGAGCTAGCCTTGTTCAATGTAGAGGGAGCATTAGGTGATATGGGGTGGCTCCCTGTCATCACATACGACGCGTGCACATGTCCCGACTTGGTACGCCAGTTTTATTGTAATCTCCAGGTGGTGGGGAATTACAATGACGTCGAGCGTGGTCAGGAGTTGCGCATCACTAGCTACGTCAAGGGGGTGCACATCTCCTTTGATTATCGGCAACTGACCGATCTGTTGGGCATTCCCTATGATGGCCCTATGGTGTACTGTGCGCCGGGAGAGCCACAATTTGTTGAAATGGAGATGAGAGCAGAGATCGACAACCAGTTTCTCCGGTCCCGATAGATGGCGGATGAGAGCTTGCTACTTGCGTCCAGCTCCACGGGTTTTCCCGCAAGATTATCCAAAGCATAATCTGATCCCGCAGATGGGCATTATGAGAGGGTGTCTCAACTGACCCGGCTTCTTGATCTACAAAGATATGCACTCGCCACCGGTCCCGCCTTCCTTACATCATTATGCGGACGATGATTAGTGCCACATTGTCCGGTCATAGGGGTAATCTACCCTATGGACGCATGATTACAAGTGTTACCGACCTGCCCGGGGGTGGATCCGGTAGATGAGAAGATCCAGAGAAGACCTTCTCGCCGCCTAGATTGGGAGGCTATCTCGCAAGATGGGGCTGCGAGATGCGGAGGTTAGCGATGAGGAGAGGAACGCGATGGTGCGCCCTCACACTCGGATTGAGATGGCTGATGCTGAGGCTGCTGCTAGGGCTCGTGGAGATCCAGTCGACGATGATGATCGCTTGTATATGGATGTCGATGCGATACCACCGCCATCACCCACGCATGCGGCTGGAGTTGGTACATCTTCTGCGGCGGCTGCTGCACCGAGGGCTGGTCCTTCTCACTGGGCGGATCCTTCACTTCCACCTTCAGCCATGATGGAGATGCTGCAGAGATCGGGGATGCTCGGCAGATCTGATCCGAGGATGGATGAGCTGTTGGCTGCTCAAGACGCATCGACGCCAGCGGATGGGAGAGCTCCTAGAGGTGCAGCGTGCGACTGATCAGAGGATAGCCGGTCTCACAGGTAGTCTCCAGACGACCCAGACCCAGGTGGCCTGGTTGACTAGGGTCTATGCTGAGGACTATGACAGAGATCGTGAGGCACCGCCTCCTCCTTCGCCTCCAGCTTCCTGATTGTACTTCACTTTTCTTGTACTACAGAGTAACTGTCCGGGTTGTGGACTGTACTCTGCTTCAGCGATGTATATACGTTTTGTTTTTCTCACTCATTGTATGTAACTTGTTTCTCTTTTTAATAGATGCATTATTCTCTTTTTAATTTGGTTTCAATCATCACTTGTGCTTACAGTGTGTTTGTATTAAAGCTTTTAATTTATCCTATCTCAGTTCACAATGGTCTTGAATGTGTGTTAGTTCGGCGGGCAAAGCCTGAGAAGCTCTGATACCAAGTTGTGACACCCAATTCCACACTGTTTAGAATGGTGTGATGAACCGCTAAATAACCAACGGTTCAACCAAGATTTCTAATAGACCATCCCCGCGTTATCCAAACTTTACACACACCCACAATCATAATCAGAGTAAATACACAATAGCGGAAATCTTGTAAATAAATGAACTGAGAACTAAGATAATATTAATAATTTAATAGCAAATTATTCTGTATCAACCGAGACCTAAGTAAATATCAATACAAGTCTTTAATAAATCCAAACAAAAGAAATCTATAAAAATATCTAATCAAATAGACACGAGTTGCACTCGCAAGAGGAGTCGTGTGTATCATCTTCAGCTCCAGCGTCCATTGCTGCTATATTCCCATACACAGACGCATTCATATAATCTTCGACTGTGTAACCTGCATCATCAACTAAAAATATTCGACGTCGAGGGGTGAGCACACAACACAGCTCAGTGAGTAGCCAAAACAATGCAACAATACATATCCATGCAAAAAGTCAATTTATATCTTTGGTCTGGTTTATAGTTTGCAATGTGCAATAGAAAGGTTGGGTGGTCAAAGGTTAACGTTTATTGACACCGCCTCTATACACAGGGTGTGGAAGCCCGCCCGAAGGTTAACATTTATCGTCGTCCCCATCCACCCTACCATAACATTATACAACAGAGGTTAACGTTTATTGCTATATAATCACGTAAGCCCTTGTTAGCGAGGGCTTGCAAACTGGGCTCGCTGCTAACCAATCCTAATGCCAAACAATGTATCCAAGGTCTCACCCCAGCATCCCTCAGAATGCCCATAGAGATAGAGCTAAGGCCCCCCGGTAGAGTCAGAGACTACAAGGACCGAGACCACCTCTCCTGATACTCTACGACATAATAGTTCCTCTAAGGTAATGGCGATACGACAATGTCAATGCACAAGACTTGAGCTAGAGATAGAGCTAAAGTGCTGAGACCCGCCAAAGGTTAACGTTTATTGACGTTCTCATTACACCTCCCCTGATACTCGCTCGCATCAAATACATCAACCATACACATACAAGCACATGCCTATTCCTATCATCATCATCATCATCATGTTATAAACAATAAAGTAAATATGCATGAACAAGTAATAGAAATATTGGATGGCATGCTGTATGCACATTACAAACATATTCGCATAGAATCAAACATGGCATAGGACTCAAGAATAGAAAACAGTTTATTATTAATCAATTTAGTTTGGAGTTAAGGTTCCTCACCTTAGCTTGCTAAAAGATATTTTTCCAAGCTTTAGAATCACCGTTATAACGTTATTATATTGCTAGCAAACCTAACCAAGTCGATAGAATTTAATTAGAATTAATTCAGAATTTAAAACCATTCTGTGAACTGAGGGTCGTTGCTAGGGTCGATGCTAGGGTCGATGGGTCTATCGACCCTCCCTCCATTCTGGACTTCCCGAATGCTGAGGGTCGATGGTCAGAAACACCTAGGGTCGGATGGTCATCGACCCTCGGTGCGACACTTGGTGCACTTTTGTCCAATTTCCACTTTTTAATCCATTATTCGTGTTTGGGGTCCTATGGCCTGCTTCCTACATTCATTCAACAGTCATTCCATGGTCTAGAACCATGTATAATCCATCTAAATAGTTTTCGTGCATCCTCCTATGGTTTTCCATGAAAACCTAACCATGGATGGATGGTTTGGGTTTCTCCGAAATCCTACACTCAACCATATCTAACCTAAGGTCTGTAGAAACTCATGGAATTAGTATCCATACCTGAGAAGATTACTTTTCTCTGGAATTTCTTCTCTTTTTTGCTAAGATCTCCTCTTTGTCTCCTTTCTTCCTCTTTTCCTTCTTCTCTCTTTCTCTCAATTCAATTAGGGTTGTGAAAGGAGTAAAATTGGCTTAGGGACGTCCTTTAAATAGACTAGGAACATCCTAAATAAGTCCCATTGAGATTTGAAAAGAATCCCTCTCAAAAATTAAGAAATTTCTTAATTTCTATATTCGTCAGAAACCGAGGGTCGATGGGAGGGTCGATGATCCCGTCGACCCTAGGGTCTTAAGCTGTCCGACCCTCCCTTAAAATCTGAGGGTCTGACATTTTGTTTTGGGAGGTCCGACCCTACTTGGCTGGGTATGCGACCCTCCCCTAAAATTAAGTGTTTTTGGGTTGATTTTATACCTGGGATCTCGATCTCCATCACGCCCTTGGTCCATTTGACTCGACCATGATGGATAAACCTGGTTCAAGGTGGTAAGACCGGGTTAGATTGACACGGGTCTTACAGGGACCCATTGGTGACTTCTACCTTGGATATTTTACGTCCACTTTATAGAACATCATGAATGAAGAATAATGGTCTTGGAATCATCTGAATCCGATGTCGGATGATCAAGATATGATGATTTGAAATTCAAACGATCCGACTTAGGATAATTTGCATGAAGGCCCCTGGGATTATTATTTATAATAATTTCAGAAACCTCCCCTATATGTATCATCCGACTAAATATCTTCCTCATTTGATATCAGAATTGAGCAATTCTGGTCTCGTTTCGAAGATAATTCTATGACCTACGCATCTATGCAGATAATAGCCCATGACCCTGCTGTGGGGATCAGTGAAAAATCACAAATCTTTGGGTTAAAGGTCAGAAACCTGCCATATTGGTTCATTTATGCCGAGGGTGGAAAAAATGGGGTGCTTACTCCCAGCATCCCTCAGAATGTCCATAGAGATAGAGCTAAGGCCCCCCGGTAGAGTCAGAGACTACAAGGACCGAGACCACCTCCCTGATACTCTATGACAAAATAGTTCTGCTAAAGTAATGGCGATACGACGATGCTAATGCACAAGACTTGAGTTAGAGATAGAGCTAAAGTGCTGAGACCCACCAAAGGTTAACGTTTATTGACGTCCTCATCACACCTCCCCTAATACTCGCTCGCATCAAGTACATCAACCACACACACACAAGCACATGCCTATTCCTATCATCATCATCATCATCATGTTATAAACAATAAAGTAAATATGCAGGAACAAGTAATAAAAATATTGGATGGCATGCTGTATGCACACTACAAACATATTTGCATAGAATCAAGCATGGCATAGGACTCAAGAAATAGAAAAATAGTTTTGTTATTGACCAATTAATTTGGAGTTCTGGTTCCTCACCTTAGCTTGCTAATAGATACTTTTCCAAGCTTTAGAATCACATTTACAATGTTATTATATTGCTAGAAGACCTAACAAAGCCGATAGAATTTAATTAGAATTAATTCTGAATTTAAAAACCATGTTGTTAACTGAGGGTCGGAGGTAGGGTCGGAGTCCTGATCGACCCTCGGTGCGACCCTCCGCAAACTCTTAACTTCCCGAACATTGAGGGTCGATGGTCAGAATCACCTAGGGTCGGATGGTCATCGACCCTTGGTGCGACCCTCTGTGCACTTTGGTCCAATACCCGCTTTTAAATCCATTCTTCGTGTTTGGGTCCTATGGCTTGCTTCTACATTCTATTCAACATTCATTCCATGGTCTAGAACCATGAATCATCCACCTAAATAGCTTTCATGCATTCTTCTATGGTTTTCCATGAAAAACCTAACCATGGGTTGATGGTTTGGGTTTCTCCGAGATCACACTCTCATCAATAGCTAACCTAAGATCTGTAGAAACTCATGGAATTAGTATCCATACCTGAGAAGAATACTCCTTCTCTGCAAATCTTCGCTTTTGGCTAAATTATCTTCCTTGTTTCTCTTCGTCTTCTTTTCCTTCTCTTCTCTTTCTCAATTCAATTAGGGTTGTGAAAGGAGTGAAAGTGGCTTAGGAACATCTTTTAAAAAGACTAGGAACATCCCAAAATAAGTCCCTTTGAGATTAGGAAAGAATCCCAATCGAAAATTAGGAAATTTCCTAATTCTATTTCCTACGGTAACCGAGGGTCGATGATCCCGTCGACCCTAGGGTTCTAAGCTGTCCGACCCTCCCTTGAAAACTGAGGGTCTGACTTTCTGTTTTGGGAGGTCCGACCCTGCTTAGCTGGGTATGCGACCCTCCCCCTATTTTAAGTGTTTTTGGGTCGATTTGATACCTAGGATCTCGATCACCTTCACGCCCTTGGTCCATTTGGCACGACCATGACGGGTAAACCTGGTTCAAGGTGGTAAGACCGGGTTAGATTGACACGGGTCTTACAACTCCCCCCAACTTATAAAAATTTCATCCTCGAAATTGTACGTACCTTCTGAATCAAACAAGTGAGGGTATTGCTTCCGCATAGCGTTTTCTTCTTCCCATGTAATCTCTTCCATGTCTCTACTTTTCCATGTGACCTTAACATAGTAGATATCTCTGTTGCGTAGACGTTGAACCTTTCGACTAGTGATTTCTGTTGATGTTACTTCAAATGCCAAATCATCAGTCAATTCGAGCAAATCCACTGTCAAAACATGCGTTAGGTCTTTGACATACTTCTTCAATAGGGAAATGTGAAATACGTCATGCCCACTTGACATAGATGGTGGTAGTGCTAACTGATAAGGCACTTGTCCACGCTTAGCTAGAATTTCATATGGCCCGACATATCTTGGACTTAGTTTCCCTTTCTGTCCGAACCTCTTCAATCCTCCCATAGGCGATACCTTCAAAAATACTTTATCACCTACGACGAACTCCAGATCTCTTCGTCGAGTGTCTGCATATTGCTTCTGACGGTTCTGAGCTGTTCTCACTCTTTCCTCGATGAGGTCAACCACTCGACTAGTCTCTTCAACAAATTCCGGTCCAATAATACTACATTCCCCAACTTCATTCCAAAAAAAGGGAGTTCGACACTTCCTGCCATACAGTGCTTCATAAGGTGACATCTGTATGGTAGCCTGATAGCTATTGTTATAAGCGAACTCGATCAATGGTAACTTTTCGTCCCATGATCCTTTAAAATCAATTACACATGCTCGTAGCATATCTTCTAGAATCTGGATTGTACGCTCCGACTATCCATCTGTCTGTGGGTGGAATGCAGTACTGAACTTCAACGTTGTACCCATAGCCTTTTGCAATCCCTCCCAAAACTTGGAAGTAAATCGTGGATCTCTATCAGACACAATGCTTTCTGGAACACCATGTAACCGAACAATATCATCCACATACAGCTTCACTAACCTTTCCAGTGTATACTGAGGTCGTATAGGTATGAAGCGAGCTGTTTTAGTCAGACCGTCCATAATCACCCAAACTGCGTCAACTACTCGAGGAGTCAATGGTAGCCCTGTGACGAAGTCCATAGTGATACAGTCCCATTTCCATGCTGGTTCCGGTAATGGCTACAACAGTCCTGTGGGTCTTTGTCATTCAGCCTTTACCTTCTGACAATTTAGGCATTGGGATACGAACTTAGCTACATCTGCTTTCATCCCCCTCCACCAATATAGTTTCTTTAGGTCATGATACATTTTTGTACTTCTAGGATGTATCGAATAGATGGTGGTGTGGGCTTCGTTCATTAGTCGGTGTCTAATGTCTGCACTTTCTGTTTCAGGTACACATATTCTTCATTTATATTTTAGTACCTTCTCGTCATCCAAGGTGAACTCAGGGTTGGTCCTACCTTTCTCAATATCTTCTTGTACTGTTCTTAGATATGGATCTGCTTTGATAGCTGTCTTCACTTCATCCATTATATCCGGTATAATCTTCAATGCCGCGAACATATTCGAAAACCGATGAATAAACCCTTGGTTGGCTGATCCATCCGTTGTATCTATCACATACTGCTCGTTGCCGTGATTGAATACCCTTCCGGTAGTACACATTGCTGCAGTAGTGCTAACTTCTCCTTGCGATTTTATCATTGCCTTTCTGCTTAATGCATCCGCTACTACGTTCGTTTTTCCCGGATGATACTGGATATCACAATCGTAGTCTTTCAATAGTTCCAGCCATCTTCTTTGTCTCATATTCAACTCCTTCTGATTAAATAGATAAGTAAGACTTTTATGGTCCGACTTAATCTGGAATTTCTCTCCGTATAGGTAATGTCTCCATATCTTGACAGCATGTACTACTGCCGCTAACTCCAAATCATGAGTGGGGTAATTTTTCTCATGTACCTTTAACTGTCTTGAAGCATAAGCAATCACTTGCTCTCCTTGCATAAGCACACATCCCAATCCCAGTCCCGACGCATCAGTGTATAAAGTAAAGGTCTGTCCTGGAATGGGAATAGTCAAGATCAGAGCGGATATCAATCTGGTCTTCAGCGTTTGGAAACTCTTCTCACATTTATCGGTCCACACAAACTTTTCACCTTTCTTAGTCAAACTGGTGAGAGGGACGGCAATCCGATAATAGTCTTCTACGAATCTCCGATAATAACCAGCTAGACCCACTTTGATTCCTTCAGCGGATACTACATGGCCTAAGAAGGCGACTTCACTTAGCCAAAACTCGCACTTTGAAAATTTGGCATATAACTACTCTTTCCTTAAACGCTGTAGGGCTGCGTTTAGGTTCTTGATATGGGTTTCCTTGTCCTTGGAGTATACCAATATATCATCAATAAATACTATAACCGATGTATCCAACATATCGTGGAAAACTCGGTTTATAAGTTCCATGAACGTTGCCGGTGCATTAGTTAATCTGAAAGACATAAC
Source organism: Protea cynaroides (assembly GCA_028583415.1). Taxonomy (NCBI): domain Eukaryota; kingdom Viridiplantae; phylum Streptophyta; class Magnoliopsida; order Proteales; family Proteaceae; genus Protea; species Protea cynaroides. Next base: position 43,570,765 of record CM053274.1, on the reverse strand, counting down.
CAAAAATTCATAATGTCCATATCTGGTCCTGAATGCTGTCTTCGGAATATCACCTTCTTTAATCTTCAGCTGATGATAGCCTGATCGAAGGTCGATCTTAGAACTGGACATGGTCCTGAATGCTGTCTTCGGAATATCACCTTCTTTAATCTTCAGCTGATGATAGCCTGATCAAAAATTCATAATGTCCATATCTGGTCCTGAATGCTGTCTTCGGAATATCACCTTCTTTAATCTTCTTTTTGGCGCATAACAGATTTGCAGAAAACCGAGCTAACCAGTCCATTCCCAAGATGACATCAAAGTCTCCCATCTCCAGTTGTATCAAGGTTGCATCTAAGGTCTTCTCTCCAATGAGAACTGGACATGGTCCATAACCTTTCTCTAATTCCACTTCTAACCCCATCGGTGATTGTACAAGTAATTTGTAGTCTAATGTTTTGATAGGTAAATTTATCTTCTATTCGAATGCCACTGATATAAAGGAATGAGTAGCACCGGAATCAAAGAGTACTCTGGCGGGCATGCCATTTATAGGTACAATAACTGTGACCACATCGGGTGATGCGGCCGCATCCTCGGACGTAACAGCATATACCCATCCCTGGTGGAATTGCTTCTTGGGCTTAGGGCACTCTCTTGCCATATGTCCCGACTGGTTGCAGTTAAAACACTTCGGGCTTTCAGAATTTTCCTTTGGCTGAGGATGAGCTGCTGAAGTAGTCTTGGTTGCAGCAGTAAAATTCTGAGGACGAAAAGGCTTATATGTCCTGTTATTGCCTCCGTTGTAAGAATTTCCGGCTGGCCTTTTGATGCCTCTGTTCTGAGTAAAATAACTCTCCTTCTGGCTCGATTCAATAACTCGAGCAATCTGGACAGCTTCATTATAAATTTTCTTTTCTAAGCCCAGAACATGTTCTCTGATGTTTCCTCTCAGTCCCGTGACAAACCTACGGGTTTTGGTTTCTTCTTCTTGCATACTCAGTGGTGCGAAGAAAAACAGCTCTTCATAACGCTGTTGGTACGCATCCACTGACATCTGTCCCTGATAAAGACTCAGAAACTCCTTCTCCATCGAATCTCGAAGGCTCCGTGGAAAATATTTCTCAAAGAAGGCTTCTTTATATATAGCCCAAGTTAGTAGGGCGTGCTTGGTCAATAGATATGCCTTCGTGGATTTCCACCAATGATGTACGTCGCCCTTGAGCATGAAGGTGGCACATAATACTTTCTCTTCCTCTGTGATAGTCATCATGAGGAAATTTCTCTCCACCTCGTCTATCCAGTGTGCTGGCCACAACGGATCAAACGGTTTACCGTTGAATTCCTTGGGTTTCATCTTCAAGAATCTCTCCACTAGTCGAGAGTGGTCCAACTGATTTTGGGAGTTTGCCCCAAACATATGGGGTGGATACTCGTAATTACCCTGAGGTGCTTCCGGAACTTGCACTGGAATCTGTACAGCAGGTTGTTGTGGTGTCTGAGGAGCTGGGTGGTTACCCACCGGTGCTGCACTGGCTTGTCCTATGTGCATGGGTGCAGCCTGAGTGGCTTGAAACATAATGCCCATGGCAACTTGCATCTGAGCCTGTGCGTGTTGCATCTGCTGCAGCTGTTGTGCCAGATTCATCACCATGGTTGTTAGCTCTGGTGGTGGAGGTGGCAAATTTGTAGGGTTTGCCTGTTCTGGATTACCCGATGCATAATCGTTGTCCTGACTGGTCTCCTCCATGGGTGGTGGTGGTGGAACTGCATTCCGGGTTTGTCGGGTTACTCTATGTCTAGACATAATTCCTTTCTGTGATTGGTGGTGCCTGAAAATTATCAAAATAGGTGAGAAGTCATTTATATTTTATTTAGGCATGCTAACCGATAATCAATTCAAATTCTAGCTCATTTTATAAAAAAAATTCTGTCTTTTCTATGCAGGGTCGATGGTGAGGGTCGATAGGTGTCCGACCCTCAGTTCCGACCCTTAGTTTTCTGTCAGATTCCCGAGAGTCGAGGGTCGAAGGGAGGGTCGATTCGAGGGTCGATTGTTCAAGTCGAATTGTCCGACCCTCAAACTAAAAATCAGATTTTTAAGATCCGATTTTGAGTCATTTCCTATTATTTCTCCTCCGTTTTGACTCCTCTCTCCTCTCTGAGTTGCTACAGTGCTACTCCACTGTTGTGGGCCGATTTTAGTCCGGGTTTCGACGTCCAAGTCATCCATACATGTATGTTCTCTCATTTTTGGCTGTTTTTAGGTTTTCATTTCTAGGTTTTTGTCCATTTAACTTGTATTTTTCAAATTAAACTTTTTCCAACCGCAAAAATTTGATTTTTATTGGGGGCTTATGTTATTGGTGACTCATGGAACGAAAGCCCTCAAAAATTTCTGAGTTTCATCGGTTGGTTATCGAGAAACTTGAATTTTTTCCCCTTTTTGTCCTAATTTGTCGAAATTTTCGATTTTTCTTGATTTTCTTCAAATTGGACATCGTCAGTTAAAATTTCCTACTGCATGTGGGTTGTAGGGTATGTTTAGACCTACGTAAGTTCTCATGCCCACTTGTATGGTGAGAAATGGGGCTTTATGGTCAACTTACATCGTTATTAAAATCAAATTTCGGATTTTTATCCTATTAACTCCTTGTTTTCCTTTTCTTTCTAATTTTGCAGATACAATGGCTCGTACCAAGATACCCAGAGTGCGTGATCCACTTTGCTTCCGTTCTAATGAAGCCGAGGCACAGTATGCCGACTATGCCCGTAAGAAAGTGGAAGGTGGTCGTATGGTGAACTTGGCTGAGCTAGCCTTGTTCAACGTAGAGAGGGCATTTGGTGATATGGGGTGGCTCCCTGTCATCACCTACGATGCGTGCACATGTCCGGATTTGGTGCATCAGTTCTATTGTAATCTCCAGGTGGTGGGGAATTACAATGACGTTGAGCATGGTCAGGAGTTGCGCATCACCAGTTACGTTAAAGGGGTGCACATTTCTTTTGATTATTGGCAACTGGCCGATCTGTTGGGCATACCTTATGATGGCCCCATGGTGTACTGTGTGCCTAGAGAGCCACAGTTTGTTTCTATGGAGATGAGGGCAGAGATTGACAACAAGCTGCTACGACCTGATCGCTGGTAGATGAGAGCCTGTTACTTGCGTCCAGCTCCACGGGTCTTCTGCAAGATTATCCAGCATAATCTGATCCCGCAGAGTGGGCACTATGAGAGGGTTTCTCAGCTGATCCAGTTTCTAATATACAGATATCCGCACCAGACAGCCGGTCTGCCTTCCTTACATCATCATGCGGACCATGATTAGTGCTACATTGTCCGGTCATAGGGGTAATTGACCCTATGGGCGCATGATTACAGTTCTACTGACCCGTCTGGGGGTTGACCTAGTAGATGAGAAGATCCAGGAGAAGACCTTCTCGTTGCCTCTAGATTGGGAGGCTATCTGCAAGATGGGCATGCGGGATGCCCAATTTAGTGACGAGGACAGGAACGAGATGGTATGCCCTCACACTCCCGTTGAGATGGCTGACGCTGAGGCTGCTGCTGCCGCTGCTAGAGCCCATGTGGATCCTTTCGATGATGAAGACCGCATTTATATGGATGTTGACGCGATACCACCGCCTTCACCTACGCATGCGGCTGGTGTTGGTACTTCTTCTGTGGCGGTTCCTGTACCGGAGACCGGTCCTTCTCATGTGGCTGGTCCTTCATGCTCACCTGCTGATGACGTGCTGAGTATGTTTCACGAGATTAGAGAGGCTCAGTGCGCATCGGATCTGAGGATAGGGGAGCTTCTAAATGCCCAGCGCTGTACTGATCAGCGGGTGGCTGATCTCACAGCTAGTCTACAGACGACTCAGTCTCAGGTGGCTTGGTTGACTAGAGTCTCAGGTGGCTTGGTTGACCGTGAGGCGCCGCCACCTCCTTCGCCTCCAGCTTCCTGAGTATACCTTATTCTCCTTGTACTACAGAGTAACTGTCTGGGTTGTGGACTGTACTCTGCTTTAGTTATATATATTTTGTTTCGCTCTCACTCATTGTATGTAACTTGTTACCCCTTTAATAGATGCATTATTCTCTTTTTAAATTTGGTCTCAATCATCACTGGTGCTTAGAATGTGTTAATATTACTGTTTTTATTATTATTTTTTTCCTATCTTAGTTCACAATTGTCTTGAATGTATGTTAGTTCAGCGGGCAAGGACTGAGATGCTCTGATACCAAGTTGTCATACCCCAATTCCACACTATTCAGAATGGTGTGATGAACCGCTAATAAACCAACGGTTCAACCAGGATCTCGGGTAGGCTATCCCCGCGTTATCTGAACGTCCATACATCCGTAATCACAATCAGAGTAAATACACAATAGCGGAAATCTTATAAATAAATGAACTGAGAATCTATGTGATATTAAAATTTAAATAACAATTTATTCTGATTCAACTGAGACATAAATATTTAAATACCAAATACATGTCGTAAAAAATCTAAATAAAGAAACCTATAAAATATCTAATCAAATACACACGAGTTGCACTCGCAAGAGGAGTCGTGTGTATCCACTTCAGCTCCAGCTTCCATTGCTGCCACGTTTTCTTATGCAGACGCATTCATATAATCTTCAACGGTATAACCTGCATCATCAACTAAAAATATTTGACGTCGAGGGGTGAGCACACATCACGGCTCAATGAGTAGCCAAACCAATGCAACAGTACATATGCATGCAATCAATTTATATCCTTGGTCCGGTTTAAAGTTTGCAGTATGCAATAGAAAGGTTTAGGTAGCCAAAGGTCGCGTTTATTGACCCAGCCTCTATACACAAGTGTGTGACGTCACCTGAAGATCACTTTTATCGTCGACTCACATGTACCAACCATGAACAGTATATAACAAAGGTTAACGTTTATTGCTATATATTGCCATACCAACACGTAAGCCCCTGTTAGCGAGGGCTGCAAACTGGGCTCGCAACTAACCAATCCTAATGCCAAAAAATGTATCCAAGGCCTCACCCCAGCATACCTCAGAATGTCCGTAGAGATAGAGCTAAGGCCCCCAGGTAGAGTCAGAGACTACAAGGACCGAGACCACCTCCCCTGATACTCTATGACATAATAGTTCTGCTAAAGTAATGGCGATACGATGATGCTAATGCACAAGACTTGAGTTAGAGATAGAGCTAAAGTGCTGAGACCCGCCAAAGGTTAACGTTTATTGACGTCCTCATCACACCTCCCCTGATACTCGCTCTTATCAAGTACATCTACCATACACATACAAGCACATGCCTATTCCTATCATCATCATCATCATCATGTTATAAACAATAAAGTAAATATGCATGAACAATTAATAGAAATATTAGATGGCATGCTGTATGCACATTACAAACATATTCGCATAGAATTAAGCATGGCATAGGACTCAAGAAATAGAAAAATATTTTTGTTATTAACCAATTAATTTGGAGTTCTGGTTCCTCACCTTAGCTTGCTAATAGATACTTTTTCAAGCTTTAGAATCACCTTTACAATGTTATTATATTGCTAGAAGACCTAACAAAGCCGATAGAATTTAATTTGAATTAATTTCAAATTTAAAAACCATGCTGTTAATTGAGGGTCGGAGGTAGGGTCGGAGTCCTAATCGACCCTCGGTGCGACCCTCCCCAAACTCTGAACTTCCCGAATACTGAGGGTCGATGGTCAGAATCACTTAAGGTTGGATGGTCATCGACCCTCGGTGCGACCCTCTATGCACTTTGGTCCAATACCCTCTTTTAAATCCATTCTTCGTGTTTGGGTCCTATGGCTTGCTTCTACATTCCATTCAACATTCATTCCATGGTCTAGAACCATGAATCATCCACCTAAATAGCTTTCATGCATCTTCTATGGTTTTCCATGAAAACCTAACCATGGGTTGATGGTTTGGGTTTCTCCAAGATCACACTCTCATCAATAGCTAACCTAAGGTCTATATAAACTCATGAAATTAGTATCCATACCTGAGAAGAATACTCCTTCTCTGCAAATCTTCTCTTTTGGTTAAATTCTCTTTCTTGTTTCTCTTCTTCTTCTTTTCCTTATCTTCTCTTTCTCTCAATTCAATTAGGGTTGTGAAAGGAGTGAAAGTGGCTTAGGAACATCCAATAAATAGAGTAGGAACGTTCTAAAATAAGTCCCTTTGAGATTAGGAAAGAATCCCAATCAAAAATTAAGAAATTTCCTAATTCTATTTCCTACGGTAACCGAGGGTCGATGGGAGGGTCGATGATCCCGTCGACCCTAGGGTTCTAAGCTGTCCGACCCTCCCTTGAAAACTGAGGGCCTGACTTTCTGTTTTGGGAGGTCCGACCCTGCTTAGCTGGGTATGCAACCCTCCCCTTATTTTAAGTGTTTTTGGGTCGATTTGATACCTGGGATCTCGATCTCCTTCACGCCCTTGGTCCATTTGGCTCGACCATGACGGGTAAACCTGGTTCAAGGTGGTAAGATCGGGTTAGATTGACATGGGTCTTACAATATTGATTCAATTGGGAGACCCTATCATAGTGTCCACTCTGGGGAATCAGGTTGTGCTGGACGATTTTTCTGTACACCCGAGGCTCTGGCCATAGGTTGATCGCTTTCATCTCCCAACGATCATCTCTAATGAGCTGACTATCAATCTCAGCATGCATCACCATGGATAGGAACTGGGGTTCCTTGGGAGCATCGTACACTAAAGGGCTGTCATTTGATATGCCCAAAAGATCAGCCAACTGCTGGCAGTTAAATGAAACCTCCACCCCTTTGACGTAGCTTGTGATCCTGAGCTCCCTACCCCTCTTTGTGTCATTGCGATCCCCCACTACCTGCAGATTGCAATAGATTTGCTTCACCAAAGCAAGACTAGTACAAGCCTCATAGGTGATCATCAAAAGCCAGCCCATGTCACCAAATGCCCCGTCCACATTGAACAAGGCTAGGCTAGCCAAGTTCACACAGCGACCCCCTTCTACTTTCTTAGGCTCATAGCTAGCATACTGAGCTTCGGCCTTGTTGGAGTGGAAAAAAACTGGGTCATGAGCCCTAGGAACCTTGGTACGAGCCATACTATCTGCCAATACACAGAAGAACAAACAAGATATTAGTAATGGTTAAAAACTTTAAATTTTGACATTATAATGGCATGATTTGGCCAAAACCTCACTTTTCACCCAAACAACTAGGCAGGAGGACTTACATAGGTTCCAAACCATCCTTCAAGGCTCATACAGTTGGAAATTTAATCTTGAAAGATCAAATTTGAAGAAATTTCAATAAATTTGAAAAATCTCAAAAATTAGGTCAAAAAATGGAAAATTTCATGTTTCTCAATAACTAACCGATGAAACTCAAATATTTTTGAGGGCTTTCATCCATTGGGTGACCAATAGCAAAAGCCCCCAATAAAAATTAAATTTTTACAATTAGAAAAATTTTAATTTAAAGAAAATGATGTAATGGACGAAAAACCTAGTTTGGAAAGCTTAAAAATGTGAAACAGTAGAGAGCATACCTGAACAGAAAGTGTGGGAGTCGTGAGCAGAAGAAACAATCACCATACCCTAGGTTCGATACTTTAGCAACTCAGGGAAACGAGTTAAGTTGGAAGAAAAGAGAAAGAATGGGAAATGAATCCAAAATTAGGTTTAAAAACCTAATTCTGGATCGTAGGGTCGTAAAATTCGACCAAAATGTGCAACCCTACCATCGACCCTAGGCTCTCGGTGATCTGACAGAGAACCATGGGTCGGAACTAGGGTCGGACATATACCGACCCCACGATCGACCCTAGGCTCTCGGTGTGCTGACAGTGTTCTCAGGGTCCCATACCCTAGGGTCACATAAGGACCGACCCTACCATCGACCCTACGATGGAAAATACAGTATTTTGTCAAAATGACTTGAAAAATTGGAAATTTATATTGATTAGTTGGATTTGGACTTGGGAACAACTTATATTGATTGCCTCACATGTTCTATGATTGTTTTCAAACACTACTACCACCAGAACAGGAAATGGTTGGGCGAAGAGTGACCAGACGAGGCCGTAACCCAATTCACCACCACTACCTGTGGAGGAAGACATCCAAGAAAATCCTGATGTACAAGAGAATCTGAATATGGCACCGCCAGTGGCCAGGCAAATCCTGATGTGTGCTCACCCTTTTCGAATTTGAATATTTTTAGTTGATGATGCAGGTACGACAGTGGAAAATTATATGAATGCTCCAACATATGGGCATGCGGCGGCAATGGGGGCAGAAGTGATGATGGAGTCGGATGATTCATCAGGCGAGTGCAACTCCTATGTTTTTTTATTAGATTTTGTTTAAGTTATACAGACAATGTAATTGATTTAATTATTTTAATTTATGTCTTAGTCATTTTGGGAGATAATTGGATAATTTATTTACTTTATCACAGCTAGACTCTCAGTTCATTTAATATTAAAGACTTCTGCTATCGTGTATTTATTCTGATTTTTGTTGTGGATGCATATGGTTTAAGTAAACGGACACAGCCAAGATCCTTGATGAACCGTTGGTTTATTAGCGGTTCATTACACCATTTTGAATAGTTCGGAATTGGGGTGTGACACGGTCGATGGCCTACGGTCGCATGTTGTACGACCATAGGTGCGAGCTTCAAAACCCTGGCAACTTACCGAGACCCTATGGTTTATCATACGGTCGACGGTTTTGGTCGAATTGTGCGACCGTATGGTTCAAAATCAGGTTTTTGAACCTATTTTTTGAAAATTTTCCCACTCATTCTCCTTCTTCTTCCTATGGTCTCTACTTAACTCGCTACCAGTGAGTTGCTACAGTGTCGACCATACAAACTTGGTGATTTTTCCATCGATTAACATCTGTCACTCCATTCTTTGAGGTATGTTGTCTACTTTTCTCCATTTTCAAGTTTCATACCTAGGGTTTTTGCTCTTTGTAGGGTTTTTGCTCTTTGTAGGGTTTTCTTCTAATTAATATTTTTCTGATCGTAAGAATTTAATTTTTATTGGAGCTTTTGCTATTGGTCACCCAATGGATGAAAGCCCTTAGGAAAATTTGAGTTTCATCGGTTAGTTTAGTAAAAACTTAAAAATTTCCATTTTGACCTAAATTTCTGAGTTTTTCTCAATTGTCAAAATTTCTTCAAATTCGAACTATCTAGTTTAAATTTTCGATTGTATGAACCTTGCAGGATGGTCTGGGACCCATGTAAGTCCTCTTGTCCAAATGTTTGGGTGAAAAGTGAGGCTTTTTCCAATTTACGTCGTTATGCTGTCAAATTTTTCAAAATTATCTAATTTGTTTTCTTTTTTTCTTCTCTTGCAGTTATCATGGTTCGCACTAAGGTTCCTCGAGTTCATGACCCACGATGCTTCAGGTCCGTTGAAGCAGAGGTGCGATATCCTTGGTTTGACTGAAAGAAAGTTGAAGGGGGTCAGTGTGTATACCTAGCCCATTTTGTCCTGTTTGATGTGGAAAAGGCGTTTGGTGATATGGGTTAGCTTCCTGTGATCTTATACGAGGCTTACACTCGCACGGACTTGGTCAAACAGTTCTACTGTCACCTATAGGTAGAGGGTGACTTAGAAGATGTTGATAGGGGTAGAGAGCTTTGGATCACCAACTGGGTAAAAGGGGTTCCGATCTCTTTCAACTGTCAAGAGTTGGCTGATCTCCTAGGCATTACCAACGAGGGTCAGTTGGTTTACTGTACACCCAGTGAGCTACAGTTTTTATCTACACAGGTGTGCACAGAAATAGATAATCAAATTCTTTGTGATGACCGCTAGGACATGAAAGTAGTCAACCTACGTCCAGAGCCACAGGTCTACTGTAAGATTATCCAGCGTAATCTTATTCCCAGGGCGGACACTACTAGATGATCTCAAAGCTGACTCAGTACCTGCTATAATGTATCTATACTAGGCAGCCTGTCTACCACCCATATATTATTCTTTGGACCATGCACAGAGCTATCTTGCCTGACTCGAAAGGTAACTTTCCCTATGAGCGGTTGATCTCTACCCTACTCGCTCGTCTATAGGTGGAACTAGTGGATGAGAGGACCTTTAAGTCACCTCTCAGCTGACCTTTATTGGGAGGCCATCAGCAGCATGGGCATGAAAGAGATACAGGTTAGTGATGACGAGAGGAATGCTATGAGACGTCCTCTCACTCGGATAGGCACAGTAGATGCAGAGGTGGCAGCAGCAGCAGTAGCAGAGGCACACATAAGTGATGATGAGGAGGATGATAATTGGATGTACATGGATGTGGATGCCATCCCTCCTCCATCGTCATAGCATTCTACTGGAGCTGGCCCTTCTAGGGCTTCTCATTCAGCTAGCCCTTCACACCCACCACCAGATGACAAGATGTGGCTATTATATGAGATTAGAGAGGCTGAGCGTGTGACTGATTGGAGAGTAAGAGAGTTTCTAGATGCCCAGTGTTATACAGACCAGCGGGTAACGGATCTGATGGCTAGTCTCCGAGTGACTCAGACTTAGGTGGCTGGCTCGCGAGAGTATATGCTGAGGACTACGATAGAGATCATGAGGTACCTCCTCCTCCAGCACCTCCAGCTCCATGATTACAATTTATATCTTTTTCCCTTTTATACTACAGAATAACTGTCCAGATTATGGACTGTACTCTGAATTTGATGTACATTTGTCTTGTTTTTATTCGACATACATATATATATATATATATATATATATATATATATATATATATAATTGGTTTCCCTTTTACATATGTGCATTATTCTCTTCCTTAGTTTATGTCTCATACAACACATGTGCTTGTGGTGTGTTCTTATTACAGCTTTTAAATTTTATCCTAACTCAGTACATGACTCATGTCGAAGTAGTTAGGTCAATGGGTAGAACCTGAGATGCTCTGATACCAAGTTATCACACCCCAATTCTGGTCTAATTAAAATGGTATGATGAACTACCAATAAACTAATGGTTCACCCAGGAACTCGAATAGGTTGTACCCACCATATCAAACCAAACACACATTCGACATTAATAATCAAAGATAATAAACAAATAAGCGAAAATCTTACAGATAATAAACTGAAAGTCTAACAGTGATAAATAAGTATTTAATCTAATTATCTCCAAACCACGAGACATAAAAATAACTAATTAATTACATATCTGATGTTCAAATTATAACTAAACAGAAACAAAAACACATTGGTTGCACTCGCATAATGAATCATGCGCATCTTCTTTAGCTTCTACGTCCATCGCAGCAATGTGTCCATATGTAGGCGCATTCATATATTCTTTAACAGTAATACCTGCATCATCAACTAAAAATATTCGATGTCGAAAGGGTGAGCACACATCACGGCTCACTGAGCAAACAAACAATACAACAAACATATGCATGCATTCAATTCATATCTTTGGTCTGGTTTTTAAGTTTGCAATATGCTATAGAATGGTTTGGTGGCCGCCGCACCTCTATACACCAGTGTGTAAATCTGCCCAATGGACCAAACACCATTGCCATCCCACATGCACCCACAATGGAATAGAGATAGTGCTAAAGTGTCTGGATTAAACAACACCAATACATCCCCCGATGCCCTACCCATACCAATACGTAAGTCCCTATTGGCGAGGGCTTGCAAACTGGTCTCGCAACTAACCGATCCTAATGCCAAACAGTGTATCTAAGGCCTCACCCCAACATCCCTCAATAAGTCCATAGAGATAGAGCTAAGGCCCCCCGGTCGTACCAGAGACCACACGGTCTGAGACCCCCTCCCCTGATGCCCTATGATGTAATAGTTCTGCTATGGTAATGACAATTCGACGATGTTAGTGGGCAAAACTTGAGTGGAGATAGAGCTAGAGTCTGGTGACGAGGTCAAAGACCATCATGCCACGTCCTCCCCCTGATGCTCCACTCGCATCCAACACACCAACCTCACACATACATTCACATTCCTATTCCTAGCATCATCATCATCATCATGTTATAAATAAACGGAATTAAATATGCATGAACAACAATAGCAAGAATATTGGATGACATGTGAGATACACATTACAAGTATACAAGCATAGAATCAATCATGGCATTGGACTCAATAAAAATAAAGAGTTTATTATTAATCAATTAGTTTAGGCCTTGTTCCCTCACCTATTAGCAATACTCGATGTCCTTCCAAACCTTGAAATTTTCTTTGAATTGATTTAACAACCTAGAAGTTATATGAATTTAGGTTAGGGTTCATATGTGACATGTTATAGTAGTAAAAAATTGAAACAGAGCACTGATAGGTGTCTGATTATTACTATGGTCTCATGCTGTATCGACCTGACTGTCTATGGTCGATACCCTATCATCGGATTTTGTGCGATCATAGCTGTGACCATATGATTTCTGAAATCTTCCCGAATGCCTATGGCCGATCCTCTGGTCATACTGCTCATGCTATGGTCAACCATAGCTGCGACCTTGAGATTTATGGTCATAGTCTACATGAAATTCGAGTTCTTCCTGGGTCAATTCTTCTATTCTTCAATGGAGTTCATTCTAAGGTCATCCGATGACCATCATTTGTAATTTCTTATCAACCCTAATCATCAAATTGACTCCTCATCGTTTTTCTTGGGATTTTCTCAAGGAAATCACATAGATCATAATAGGTTGATATTGCCTATCTTTCATAGAAGTCTTATTCCTTAGAGTTTACATTTCCAGAGATTCGTTTCATACCTTGGCCTATGATAGAGAGCCAATCTCTTCTCAGCAAATTCCTCTCCTTAGCATTTTCTTCTTCTCTTTCTCTTCCTTCTCTTACTTCTCTTTCTCTATGGTTTACTAATGTTCTAAAAGAGTGAAAATGACTGAGGGACATCCTTTATATAAAAGAAAACTCTCCATATAGAGTCCTCTTTCAATTAGGAAAGCAATCCCTTAGTTTAGGATAGTTTCCAAAACTCAGAGCCTGATCTGGGTTCTCGAGGTCGATCATACGGTCGCATAAACCGTCGACCGTAGGGTCTTAATCATCGACCGTGGGGTTCTGGATTTGAGATTTTTGGTTCCATTCCATATGGTCGACCACACCTACCCAGGTATGCGACCTTAGGTATGTTTTTAGTGTTTTTAACTCGATTCTCATTCCTGGTTTGTGATCTTTCTTCACACGCTCGGTCCACTTGGTCCAGGAATGATGGGAAGACATGGCACGACATGGTTAGACAAAGTTAGTAGAGTACGAGTCTTACACTCTATCTGCAGATTGTAGTACAACTGCTTTACCAATTTGGGACGGGTACACCCTTGTTACTGTATCACTGGGAGCCAACCCATAGCCTGGAAGGCATCCTCAATGTCAAAAAAGGCAAGGTTGGCTAAGTCCACAAACCGGCCTACTTCCACTCTCTTGGCCCTGAACCAGGGGTACTGTGTCTCAGCTTTTACTGACCTAATGCAAACGGCATCATGGACCCGAGGAACCTTGATACAAACCATGTTATTTGGAAAGAGCATAAACCAATAAGCAAGTTGTCAGTTAGAGAAAATTTTGAAAATTTTGGCATTATAACGGCGTAATTTGGCCAAAAGCCTCATTTTAACTAAATGCTGGGACTAGAGGACTTACGTTAAGGGAAACACGATTATACATACCTAACAATAACACATGATTAAGGAATTGAATTAAATCTAATGAATTTTAAAGAAATTTGAAATTTTGAGAAAAACCCCAAAATCTAAGGCAAAAACTTGATTTTTTTGGGATTTACAATAAACCCACCGATGAAACCCCAAATAAGTTTAGGGCTTTGCTTTGCATTATGCCCAATAACAATGCTATGTAATAAAAATGAAATTTTTACAGTCAAATAAAATTTAATTGGATAAAACATGAAAAGATGACAAACCTAGGTTTAGTGATCCAAAAGAAGGCAAGGGAGGAAGACATTACCATTAGAAGAGGTTTGGAGGTTGTTACTCGATGGTGGTTTGAAGAAAATTTGTGTGGCAGCACTGTAGCAACTCAGTGGAGGCGAGTGGGTTCAAACTCAGTGGAAGACAAGGAGAAGACTGAGAAAAAAATTACCTGTTTTGGGTTAAAAACCCAATTCTGAGTTGTGTGGCCGCACAAACCGTCGACCACACATTCGGCCACACAGTTGGCCACAGACCCTTGGCCTTTGTTGTAGGATTTGTGTGGATGCACGAGTGGCCGCACCATGCGTGACCACCCAAGTTCAGCCACACAAAAATATTTGGTTGCAAAGACTATGGAATTTTGCGATTCTGATTGTTTTGAGATATTTAGTAAATTTCCATGCGACTAACCATAAAATTGCCATTTTTTAAAAATTCTCACCTATGTTGGCTATCCAAACACTTATCAGTTGACAATCTGAGATGGCTCCCTTACTCGTGAAAATAATCATAAAGGTCGTAGCTCGACCTCGCCACCAACTGAATCGGGGAATGCTAACGAAAACCCTGAAGGACAAGTAGGAAAAAATGTGAATTAGAACAATACACCTCAGGGATGAAATAATCAGGCTACTCCTACTAACCTTCCAGGACCACCACTAGGTCTGGCTACTGTTGTGATGAATTTGGCACGACAAGTGTAGGACCTCCAGCAATCACTTATGAACATGCAGGTGTAAGCACCCCATTTTTGCCACCCTCGGCATAAGTGAACCAATATGGCAGGTTTCAGACCTTTAACCCAAAGATTTGTGATTCTCCACTGATCCTCACAACAGGGTCATGGGCTATTATCTGCATGGATGCATAGGTCATAGAATTATCTTGGAACGAGACCGGAATTGCTCAATTCGATATCAAATGAGGAAGATATGATCATTTTAGTCGGATGCTACATATAAGGGAGGTTTCGAAATTATTATAAAATAATAATCCCGGGGGGCCTTCATGGAAATTATCCTAAGTTGGATTGCTTGAATTTCAAATCATCATATCTTGATCATCTGACATCGGATTCAGATGATTCCAAGACCATTATTCTTCATTCATGATGTTCTACAAAGTGGACGTAAAAAATCCCGGGTAGAAGTCGCCAGTGGGTCCCATGCAAACTTGCATGCAAAATGATCGTTAGAACTTCAAGGCTTCATATCTTTCCCGTTTTACATCGGATTCGATGATTTCAAGACCATTATTCTTCATTCATGATGTTCTACAAAGTGGGCGCAAAAAAATCCCGGGTAGAAGTCTCCGGTGGGTCCCATGCAAGCTTGCATGCAAAATTATCATCGAACTCGGGCTGCATATCTTTTCCGTTCTACATCGGATTCGGTGATTCCAGTCTCATTATGTTCCATTTTTAGTGCTCTACAAAGTGGACGTAAAATATTTCCGGTAGAAGTCTCCGAAGGATCTCATGCGAAATGGTCAACCAAATTATCGGTAATTGGTCCGTTTAAACTTCAAAAATTCATAAGTTGACCATTTTACTTCCAAATGAGGTGGTTCAAGTTCCTATATTTCTCATTTTTTATGTTCTACAAAATGAACGCAAAAAATTTGGAATAGAGGCCATCGGAAAATTCCATGCGGGATGACAGCGGAAATGACCCGTGAAATGACAAGGAGAGGAAACCCAGGTGAATTCCAATCGATCCAGTCAACTCAATTCAAATCAGTTGTCAACCTAAGTCAGTCTCTATATATATTATAATATATATATATATATATATATATATATATATATATATATATATATATATGTATATATATATATATATGTATGTATGTATGTATGTATGTGTATGTATGTTATTAAATATATATGTGTAATATATATGTGTAAATCATAATCCAAAAGATTTTTGAGAAGAAAAAGGAAAGAGGGGAGAGAAAAAACATGGAAAAGAATGGAGATTTCAATTGTAGAGATAATCCAAAAGATTTTTGAGAAAAAAAAGGAAAGAGGGGAGAGAAAAAACGTGGAAGAGAATGAGGATTTCGATTTTGGAGATAATCCAAAAGATTTTGAGAAAAAAAAGGAAAGAGGGGAGAGAAAAAAATGTGGAAGAGAATGAGGATTTCGATTTTGGAGATAATCCAAAAGATTTTGAGAAAAAAAAGGGAAAGAGGGAGAGAGAAAAAAATGTGACCTTTTTCTAAGAGAATCCAAAGGATTTCTTTGGAGAAAAAAAAGGAAAGAAGAAAGAGAAAAATTAGGAGCCACGGTTTTAAGAGAGGAATAAAAGAAAAAAAAAGAAAAAAGGGGGGAAAAAGATTCCCCTTCACGTTTTCTAGAAAGAAAACGTGAAAGAGAGAGAGGAGAAAGAAAGAAAGAAAAAAGGAAGGAAAGAAAAAGAAAAAAAAATTTTTTTTTAGAAAAAAGGATCTTTTAGAAAATGAGTGAAAAATTATAAATAGGCAAGAGGAGGATCCTTTTTTCCAGAGCAGAGAGAGAGGGAAACGTGGGTGAGAGAGAGAAAGGTGAGTGAGAGAGAGAAAACGTGAGAGAGGAAGAAAGAAAGAGAGAGAAAAGAGAAAAGAAAGAAAAGAGAAGAAGAAAAGAGAGAAAGAGAAGAGAGAAAGAAGCAGAAGAGAGGAAAAGGAAGATTCACATTCAAAGGGGATTGATACAATCCCCAATCACCCTTCATCAACGGTTTCGCTCGATTTGAGCCCAAGGTTAGTACTCTAAACAAATTTAGAGGTCGTTATAATGCCCGAATGCCGATTTTGCTTGAAAAAGGCTAATTTTCATGAAATCTCAATCATGAATGCTCTATTACATGCTTGTTAATGTTAGGATGCCTATGTCTAACATTTTTCATGAATGATAATTTGTCTAAGCTATTCAATGATTAATTTTTGATTGATATACAATGACGTTTGATGTTTTTTATAAATTTCATAAAGTGATTTTCTGATCTGAAAATTTCAGATTTAGGGTTCAAACTTAGGACGTACATCATATGTATTTTTTCTAAGATTTTGAAGCACAAATTTTATGGGAGTCTCTCTGATATGATAGAAGACTACCCTAAAAATTTCGTTCCATTTGGAATTGGGGAAATATATCAAACAATTTGTCTTTGACATTGCTATTTTTCTCGGATTTAATGCAATCCTCCATCGGAAAGTCTCTAGACAAAGGCCTTATGGCCATAATCAGAAATTCCACTTAACATGAACTTTTTAGACATGAAAGTCTTCTAAAAAATGGCACTGGTTTCATATTTTTTCCATTTTTTGTTGAATTGATATCAATTTTTAAGTGCATAAAGCTTTGATTTCAGATCTGTCATGATGTGCTGATTTGCATGATTGAAAAGAGTCATTTTTCACAAAGAAAATATACTGTTTTAACTTGTTTTTCTTAATGAAATTTTAGATCAGATAGTTATCTACATAGACATATGTCTGTATTTAATTTTCATTAAGAATAGGATTTTATTTGGAATTTATGGTGCAACTGGTCAAAAATCTGGAACAGACCTGACCAGTGTATTTGCCTGTACTTGGGGAATGTTTTCGACCTGCCTATGGTCTCTTTTAGGAATATCTTCCTTGAGACAAAATGTTGGCCTCTGAGTCTTCTTTCCAGGGATATATTTTAAGAAATTTTTGAGTAAGTACAGTGCCCTATGTGCCCATTTTGGTCCAGCCTGACAAAGCTGTCATCTTGCTGCGTGTTCCATCATGTTTTGATTGATTCTCATATGCTTTGGTTGTTTCTCACATGCCATATTTGATGCTATGCTATGTTCGGATGCTCGTATGCATACACTGCCATAATTGGAATGATCACATTGCCATAATTGAAATAATCACATTGCCATGATTGGAATGATACACATGTTTATTGCCATATTTGTCTGCTACACTTGCTCACATGCTATATTAAATGCTTATTGTCACAATTAGGGTAGAAAACCCTAAGATGAAAAGAAAGTAACAATTAGGGTAGAAAATCCTAAAAATAGGAAAGAAAATAATAATTAGGGTAGAAAACCCTAAAATGAAAAGAATGTAACAATTAGGGTAGAAAACCCTAAAAATAGAAATAAAATAATAATTAGGGTATAAAACCTTAAAATGGAAAGAATGTAACAATTAGGGTAGAAAACCCTAAAAATAGAAATAAAATAATAATTAGGGTATAAAACCCTAAAATGGAAAGAAAGTAACATTTAGGGTAGAAAACCCTAAGATGGAAAGAAAATAGCAATTAGGGTAGAAAACCCTAAAATGGAAAGAAAATAACAATTAGGGTAGAAAATCCTAAAAAATAGAAAGAAAATAATAATTAGAGTAGAAAACCCTAAAAATGGAAAGAAAATAATTAGGGTAGAAAACCCTAAAAATGGAAAGAAAATAATTAGGGTAGAAAACCCTAAAATGGAAAGAAAATAACAATTAGGGTAGAAAATCCTAAAAAATGGAAAGAAAATAGCAATTAGGGTAGAAAACCCTAAAAAATGGAAATAAAATTACAATTAGGGTAGAAAACCCTAAAATGGAAAGAAAGTAGCAATTAGGGTAGAAAATCCTAAAAAATAGAAATAAAATAATAATTAGGGTAGAAAACCCTAAATATGGAAAGAAATAGCAATTAGGATCTTTCCATGCTTAGAAGATAGCATACTAGATCATGCCATATAGGCTCTTGCCTTATTTGCAATACATGCCATATTTGAAAGATTTTTAAACAATCTTACTGTATGTGAATTTCTTGTCATAAATGTTTTATGTGCCATATTTAGATAGAATATTCTATTTTTTGGCAATAACTTATTTTATGCAACACCCTAGTTAAACTGCCATATATGCACACTTCTAGAAGACAATGTAGGTGTGGGGACGTGCATTTAGGCACCCACATTCTTGGGAAGGGCATAATGGGAATAATAAAACCTTAATAAAGAAAGAAAATTCTTTGCCAAACCTTTCAAAATTAGAATTCAGAATGAAAAGGGTAATTTAGGACGATTTGCCCCTCGGCAAACCCTAAACCTAGAATAGGTTCTAAACCCTAAACCTAGAATAGGTTCTAAACCCTAAACCTAGAATAGGTTCTAAACCCTAAACCTAGAATAGGTTCTCAATCATTAACCTAAAAGGGGTTATCCAAACCTTAGTCCACTTGGACTATCCATAGATCCTCTAGGATACTTACCCATATTTTTACCCAAATAGGGTTATCCATCCCGAACTACGCGGATTCTGATTCCTAGGGCAAACCCTAGGATACGTAGGCCATTTGGGAGAAACCCAAATTCGGATCCACACCTTAGTCCACTCGGACTATCCATAGATCCACTAGGATACCCCCCATATTTAACCCAAAAAGGGTTATCCAAACCTTAGTCCACTTGGACTATCCATAGATCCACTAGGATATTATCCACATTCCAACCCAAATAGGGTTATTCTTAGATCCACTAGGACTATCTATCAGTCCACATGGACTATCCAGATCCTAACCCATAGGATTTCTCAACCTTTCAAGCATAAATTTCAACTTGAACAATAAACTTAATCATGCACAAGCATAAATCACATCCATAAACTTTAATCACACCTGAACTACGATGGTGAACCTGATTTTTGGAATAATTCCGTGATACGTAGGCAATCTGATGGATACAGATTCGGTTCAATGATATCAAACCCCTTGGTTTGGTTTGGCTTAGCAGATAGAGTCTAGCATAGGAAAGGTATAGGAGACCGATTTCGATCGGGCGGTTTGGGTGCCTAACCCCTTCCCATAACCGTAACCTGACACTTACCCAATCTCTGATGGACCAAAAATCCAATCTAAGGGTCATGAGTCAATCGAAGTCTTACCTTGGGGTGAGATTTCACATTTCTAAGGTCCTAGACCTAAATCTAGGTGGCGACTTCTAAAGATTTCCATCTTTGTCCTCACAGTGGCGACTCCACTGGGGATATAAATGTCAAACTCCTAAATGAAAACTTTCCTTGTGTGCATTGGATGCTAGATTTTAGGATACTATATTTATGCTTGTATATTATTGCTTTGGGGGGAATGGGTTCAGTCACACATTCGTGCGAGTAGCCGAACCGGGTCCCATGCATATGGGGCAGCCCGCTAGGAGAAACACACGACCTTGGCCTGTACTTTGTGAGACCACGACCGGTGAGCAGCCTCTAACGAGCGTTTCTTGGGTCCGCCTGGGAATGCGTTATGCTACTCCACGTCGCTTGGATCCTTGCAACATAGTATATAAAGGGATTGGGGGCCCATTATTCATCGAGCATTTGGTGATAGGTTACCCCATCCTCGTCAAGGTGGCCTTTTCTGTCCTAACCCAGATTGTAGCCCAATGTTTGTTATTTTTTGGTTCATCCCTGAACCGACCCGGTAAAATCGGCTTAACCATGACATCCATGTTCGAGACATCGAAGTTCTGCCCGTTTTTGTCCTCGATTGATCAACATGTTAGAATCTGCACGATGAGCATCATGAACTCTCACTCATTGGGAGTATGAGGTATGTATACACCTGTTCTACATCATAGTAGACGGTTACTATACATCCTCCATTAAGTAAGCCCGATGTGTCGAATCTCTCATTGTTAACACGTCGATTTCAAAAAACGTACAGAAAATCCCTGTCAAGACATAGATACCATGGTCAAGAAGAAATTTACTAGTTTGTTCATCTATGAACCGCTTTTGCTAACCATCCCTAATAAGGATGACGGATTAATATATCCATTTCAATTTCATCGAATTCGATAATCCAATTGGCCTGACCTTGGTACCACTGATTATCCATTTTGGAATCACGAGGTCCCAAGACTGAACACATGGCTTAATCAAATTCAATTAAATTGACTCGGATAATGTTTACCCAATCGCCCTTATAAGGGATCTAACTTTTGTTTGGTTAAGTCATCTTTGATTGTGCATGTGACTTCTTCCATTCCTCTAAATGTCTAAAATATCGATATTCCTCCATTAGGAATCAATCTAACCATATCCACCCTTTTAGGGTGAGAGGCCCCTACAATTAGGGAATTGTCTTGATCTCCCATCTCGAGATCCATCCATATTATCTTTCCAAATGAATCAATGGAAGTCATGAATCCAGATCTTGATTGAACATCAAATTTTATAAGAAAGAATGAAAGATTCAGCCCCTAGGCAAATTCAATCATTGTTCCCTATTCACCTTTGAATTAAGGAAAGATTCAGCCCCTAGGCAAATCCAATCAAAGTTCTGAATTCATCTCTGAATTAAGGAAAGATTCAGCCCCTAGGCAAATCCAATCACCATTCTCAATGTACCTCTAAATTAAGGAAAGATTCAGCCTCTAGGCAAATCCAATCATGGTTCTCAATGCACCCCTGAATTAAGGAAAGATTCAGCCCCTAGGCAAATCCAATCATAGTTCTCAATGTATCTTTGAATTAAGGAAAGATTCAACCCCTAGGAAAATCCAATCATAGTTCTCGATTCACCTCAGAATTAAGAAAAGATTCAGCCCCTAGGCAAATCCAATCACCGTTCTCGATTCACCTTTGAATTAAGGAAATATTCAGCCCCTAGGCAAATCCAATCATTGTTCCCTATTCACCTTTGAATTAAGGAAAGATTCAGCCCCTAGGCAGATTCAATTACATCCAGTTTATCTCAGAATCAAAAAAAAAATATTCAGCCCCTAGGCAGGTCCAACCACCATTTCTGGTTCATCTCAGAACCGAAGGAAAGATTCAGCCCCTAGTCAGGTCCAATCATCATTTTGGTTCATCGGAATTAAGGAAAGATTCAGCCCCTAGGCGATTCAATCACATTCAGTTCATCTCGGTATCAAAGAAATATTCGGTCCCGATTCAATCACCATTTCTGGTTCATCTCGGACCCGAAGAAAGGTTCAGCCCCTAGGCGGGTTCAATCATCATTTTGGTTCATCCGAGAATTAAGGAAATATTCAGCCCCCAGGCAGATTCAATTACATCCAGTTCATCACAGAATCAAAAAAATATTCAGCCCCTAGGCAGCTCCAACCACCATTTCTGGTTCATCTCAGAACTGAAGAAATATTCAGCACTTAGGCAGGTCCAATCATCACTTCGGTCCATCCAGAATGAAGGAAAGATTCAGCCTCTAGGCAGATTCAATCACATCCATTTCATCTCAAAATCAAAGAAATATTCAGCCCCAAATTCAACCACCATTTATGGTTCATCTCAGAATTAAAGAAGGGTTTAACCTTTAGGCAGGTTCAATCATCACTCCCAGATCATGCTAAAATGAAGAAGGCATTCGGCCCCTAGGCTTTTTTTTCACCCTTCACCTCCTGTTTAGGTTCTGATTCATGTTGGACCTAGGAAAAATTCCATTCATTTGAATTCAATTAGCCACTAGGCTTATCCAACCATCAACTTTGGTTAGGGTTCCAGTTCATGTCGAAACTAGAAAAAGTTCCATTCATCTGAATTTATTTAGCCCCTAGGCTTGTCCAACCATCAACTGTGGTTCAAGTTCTGATTCATGTTGGAACTAAGAAGAGTTCCATTCATCTGAATTCATTTAGCCACTAGGCTTATCCAACCATCAACTGTGGTTCAGGTTCTGATTCATGTCGGAACTAAGAAATGTTCCATTCATATGAACTCAATGTGAGCATGAGTTAGCCTCTAGGCCTGTTCAATCATTACCTTTGGTCCACGTTCCACTTCATAAAGGAATCAAAGAGAATTTCAGTCATTCCATCATCTCTAGCAATTAGAGTCAAATCCATTATTGTCATCCTTGGCCTCTATCAATCGGAGCCCAACTCAAGCAATCCTTGCTTCTAGCAACTAGAGCCCAGTCCCTGACTGTCAATCTTGATCTCTATCAATCAGAGATCGATTCAAAGTCAATCTTGATCTCTATCAATCAGAGATCAATTCAAAGTCAATCTTGATCTCTATCAATCAGAGATCAATTCAAAGTCAATCTTGATCTCTATCAATCAGAGATCAATTCAAAGTCAATCTTGATCTCTATCAATCAGAGACCAACTCAAAATCAATCTTGATCTCTATCAATCAGAGACCAATTCAAAATCAATCTTGATCTCTATCAATCAGAGACCAATTCAAAATCAATCTTGATCTCTATCAATCAGAGACCAATTTAAAATCAATCTCGATCTCTATCAATCAGAGATCAATTCAAAATCAATCTTGATCTCTATCAATCAGAGACCAATTCAAAGTCAACTCTGTCTCTATCAATCAGAGACCAATTCAAAGTCATTCTTGTCTCTATCAATCGGAGACTGATTCAAAATCAATCTTTGGCTCTATTAATTAGAGCCCGATCCATGTCTATCATAGCCCAGTGCTACAAGTTAGGATAGCCGTCAGGAATGGTGAATGAGAAGCATTCTGGAGTCATCAAGAAATCATGAACCTTCAGCTATGATAGTGCTGTCCCATCTCGGGCATTTCTGCCCCATTGGCCAAAGAAATGCTAGAATCCAAAGAATTGCCCTCGTATTCCTCATTGTTCAAAGAGAGGGAATGGAATTTTCCCGGGAATTGAATGCGGTCTAATGAGGAAAGCCATTATGCCCTAAATTGGGGCATGGACCAAATTGACCTTAGACCCAAATTGAGAGTGGTCTAACAAAGAAATCCATTGAACCCCCCAAGCCAAGGCATAAATTAGTCCAATCTTGGATTCAAAATGGTGTAGTGCAATGGTGATACCCCTTGCTCCACAAGCTGGGGCATAAGCCAAAATGATTTTGAATTCAGCTAGAAGTGGTCCATTGATGAATCCACTGAACCCCAAACTGGAGCATGAACCAGAGTAACCTTGTGCTTAAAAAGCAATAGTCCGGTTATGAATGGATCTTAAACTGAAAAAGAGGGTAAGAATTATATGGAACCCTGAAAGGTAGGCATCCTGCACCTATTGATAGAGGGGCATGATGAGTCTTGCTATTAGAAATCTGAAGGAAGGTTTATTCCCACAGTGACTGAAGGTGGTCGTCGAAGGCGTTATGCCCAACTGGAGCCGCTTGGACGAACTAGTTGTTTCAACTTTCTATTATCGGTATTCGATAAGTCATCCATGTCTGGGTCCAAGATTGATATGCTCGTTGACAAGTCCAGCCCAATTTACCCTGTAAGTAAAAGAAAACTACCCCGCTTGGGATTTCAAACTTTGTGCTTTGTCTCTTCCATACATTTCCTCCCGAGTTTCATACATCTTCCTATTCTACGTGCGCAATCAATTCGGACTACGAAAATGATTGAAACGATGAGCCGTCTCCTGAACTTCTACGCCACCTGGCCTCTTGAGAAAGAAAGGTCCAACCCGTCTGGGAAAGGTTTAAATGATCAATCGGGAGACACAAGAGTACTCTCAAGAAACATGTATTAGAGAAGCTGTCATTTGTTCTACCTGTTAAAAGATTCCAAAGAAAGCATTAGATCAACAGGTCAGCCAATCAGTACAAATGAGTGGAGGACAGATGTGCCACCAAAAGGATAGAAATTTCAAAGTTCTTACAAAGTACATCATCTGCAAGCAAGAGATACATGATGAATGATCAATCCCAAAATCAAAGAATGAGGTCATTGGAATACCCAAAAAAAAAAAAAAAAAAAAAAAAAAAATTCAAGCCTATGTTTTATCTACATCAATAATGGGAAGGCAGTCACATCAGATAGAAGGTGATGATTAACTTCCAGAGGATAACATACGGATTCACCATTAAGATAAAATCAGATACTATATGAGCAGTCACAAATGCTCATAAAGTTTACAGAAGATCAGAGTGCTAGTGGGGGCAAAGACGTTCTATCTAATTGAAAATGTTTGGAAGAAGAAGATTCAAATCTAATATTGAAAGTCAGGATTCAATTTCGCGATCAAGCGAAGCACTGCATTATGTGGCCTTCACGTCCAAAAAAAAAAAAAAAAAAAAAAAAAAAAAAAAAAAAAAAGAGAGAAGAAAGAAAATAATAAGATGTTGAATGGCATTGGAGCTTGACAGTAAGCCAATTGTCCCTCTCACTTCAAGAGGATGATAGTTCCAACCAAAGCCTGATAGCAAGTTCGATCATTCGTCAAGATTGACAACATGTTGGACCGGACTTTTGATTTAGGCCAATTACATCCCGCCTTTACAGGAGATGATCTCATCACTTCTTCATCATCAGAGAAACATTTCTCATCGGCATTAGACTCTCTCTCCCGTCTATCAATCTGACGGCTTTCCAAGGAGTCTTTATCACAAGCCCTTCTTTTGATTATCATTTTCTATGGCATTGTATCTCATGATCATGTCATCATTTTATGTACAATTTCATAAATCTGGTTGGAACTCTCATCTGTCGTTCATTACATCCGATGGCTTCCCAAGGTTCCTATAAGCCCTTCATTTCTCAAGCCAATAAAATGGGATCTTCTCGGTAAGATAAATCCATTCTACATAAACAACCAAACACTCTCCCAATGGTAGACCCATGTGGACAGTTTCACATCCGTCCTCTTGGACCTTCAACATCAATATTTGTCAACAAACCTAAAGGTTTCAGGCCCCGGATATGATCGTGACTGATTCGGAATCTCGATATAGCTTGTTGGGACACGTGTTCCATCCCGAACATCTCCAAGAAAGGAAAACATAATTTGGCACCATTTTTAATTTGGTGTGGGACTGCATTTCCCTAAGATCTCTTTTAGTGATGATTCAAATAGCTGCCCGCCTATCAATACGTGTAGGTGTCAACTTAAATAGTGGGGCAAGGCTATCCATTTGTCATAAAAGTCATGCCGTTCAGATTTCCCCTAAGGGTTTCAGACCATTGGATAGGACCATAATTTTGGCAATATCCTCACCACATTAGGACTCTTTATTCAACCCAAGATGGGATTTGCAAAAAGAAGAAAATGAAAAAAAAATAATGGGAAGAAAAGAAACCTCAGCGGGGAAAGACAACCCGAGAAACCTCAATGGGCAACCTATAATACCTCAGTGGGGATAGGCGACCTGATGCAGCCCTAAAGCATTGCCCTCATTGGCCCTTCAAAGAAAAAATTCAGTGGTTCATGTAGACAAGTGTCATACCAGTCTACCCTCCATAAGGAAAGGAACCCCTCTTGCTCTCCAGTGAATCATACTCGGAGGAGTTGAACAAACCATCATCTGTTGGGCTCCATAGCATTACCTTTCAACGGACTCTATCTTCAAATCCCGTTTGGTCATGTTAGGGAGAGAGCAAATTCTCATGGCCTTGGTTACGGATGTAGCCAAATTCATTCAAATCATCGGTTCCTTCATTTTTCAAAATTCGGGAAGGGCTTATCTAAGAAGTCACTTCCCGCAACCAATCTGTCAATCTTTCCTTGACCTTGGAAGCATGGTCAATTATGGATGCAATCCGGATTCAACCTAGTTCTAACTCCGTTAGATTGCACGTGCCCTAGCATATTACGGTAGTGGTCTATCACAACATGCGGACAACGGGGGCATAGATATACCCTATGTAGAGGAATTGAACTTGATCATGAGCATTAAATCTAGGATCCATTGTCTAGTCCGAAGTCACGACTTTCCTAGTCAATAGAAGTAGGTCTGTCCAAGTTGGTTTTTACCAATTTTTCAGTTCTCTTATCCCGTTGATGAAGAAAATCCAATGTGGTCACTCACTGTTAAGATTTGGTCACCAAATTCTACGAAGGAACACTTGAATCCTTTGCTCCTCGTGCCTACTTTGGGGCCATGGTTCATTCATCTTTCAAAATTGGCACAACAATGTTGCAATGCCCCTGAGCTTTTCATGAGCCTAGATTGAGGGCCAAAACCATGTCACATTTCATCGCCGCTTGGCTATTCTACCAATTTGTTCTACCATAATGCACAGTCAAAGAACTTAGTTGACCAAATGTCCCTTGACAATTTAACACCATGGTCAATCAATAAAGTCACTTTGGTTAAAGACTGTCAAGGTCCCCTCATTCTTGTCCAAAATCCTCGCTAGAGTTTCTTTCAATCCAAAATCCAACAACACCAATGTTGGCTGAAGAAAATCATCACCTTTAAATTACTTGGAACCCTTCAAAGGGAGTAACCAAGTCATCCATACCGTGCTGAAATTGAGTCAAACTTTCGGTACCAGGTCATAAATGGGAAATTTCAAATCTAGGTATCATGCCACCAAAGTCCATGACACCACTTCCAATGATGTCATGTTTTGTGCCTTTACCAATAAAGCGGGGAGCAAAAAACTCGGAAAGCCGCCAAGGAATTCACCATCATTTCAAAGATATCCGGCACTCTATAGGTTCAAAGTCAATAGACTTCCAAGATGGGTCAGATTCCAACCCTAATGGTTCAAAGTCAACAAAGCCTTCTGTATGGGTCACTTTCAAGCATCCTAAAGGTTCAAAGCCATAGAGCTTCCAAGAAGGATATTCCTATTTTCAATCCCGAAGGTCCAAAGCTGGTAGGAACGCCAAGATGAGTCATTCGGTATCACCCTATAAATGACCTTCGAGTTCTTGCTCATTTCGGAATCAATAGCAAATTCCTCACCCTATAAGTGACTTTACGAGTCCTTGCTCATTTCGAGAATCAAATGCGAGCCCTAGCTCATCCAAATTTCAAATCAATCTCGGGCTATAAGTAAATCAAATGTAGAGCCCTAGCTCATTCAAAGATCAAGTCAATCTCGGCCTATAAGTGAATCCAGGCCCTAGCTCATTCAAAGATCAATTCAATCTCGGCATATAAGTGAATCAAATGCGAGCCCTAGCTTATTCGAGAAAAACAATCTCGAGAATCTCAATCAAAAGAGCCTCGGTTCAATCAAAGAAGACATCAAATTTTCCATCCAAATCAAATCCGAGCCCAAGCTCATGCAATCGGCCTTGTATTCACGGCCTAGCTTCATACAAGAAGAGGTTTATCGGCCTACAAATGGATCAAGCCGGGTCCAAGCCCGCACATACCTTGCATTGAGTTCCACCTCGGCAAGAAGAGGTTCCTAGCCTACAAATGAGCCTTGTATTCACGGCCCTAGCTTCATACAAGAAGAGGTTTATCGGCCTACAAATGGATCAAGCCGGGTCCAAGCCGCGCGTACCTTGCATCATGAGTTCCACCTCGGCAAGAAGAGGTTCCCAGCCTACAAATGAGCCTTGTATTCACGGCCTAGCTCCATACAAGAAGAGGTTTATCGGCCTACAAATGGATCAAGCCGGGTCCAAGCCCGCACATACCTTGCATTGAGTTCCACCTCGGCAAGAAGAGGTTCCCGACCTACAAATGAGCCTTGTATTCACGGCCTAGCTTTATACAAGAGGAACAATCATCAATCTTCCAAGAAGAGCAAACCTTCTTGCCCGGTCGAACTACGTTACGGGCTTGATTTCTAGGACACCCTTAGAATACGTAGGCGGTTTAGGAAGAAATACCCTAAGTGCAGCCCAATAAACAATGTCACTCATACCCCAAAAATGTGGTTCTTTTATCTTTAGCCTTCAACCGATAACAATCTCGGCTAAAGAGGGGCATCTGTAAGCACCCCATTTTTGCCACCCTCGGCATAAGTGAACCAATATGGCGGGTTTCTGACCTTTAACCCAAAGATTTGTGATTCTCCACCGATCCTCACAACGGGTCATGGGCTATTATCTGCATGGATGCATAGGTCATAGAATTATCTTCGAAACGAGACCGGAATTGCTCAATTCGATATCAAATGAGGAAGATATGATCATTTTAGTCGGATGCTACATATAAGGGAGGTTTCCGAAATTATTATAAAATAATAATCCCGGGGGCCTTCATGCAAATTATCCTAAGTTGGATTGCTTGAATTTCAAATCATCATATCTTGATCATCGCCACCCGGGATGATGTCCAAGACCATTATATCTTGATTCATGTTATAACCCCAAAAAAAGAAAAAAAAACCCCGAAAAAAAACCCGGAGGGGCCCCATGCAAACTTGCATGCAAAATGATCGTTAGAACTTCAAGGCTTCATATCTTTCCCGTTTTACATCGGATTGATGATTTCAAGACCATTATTCATTCATTCATGATGTTCTACAAAGTGGACGCAAAAAAACCCCGGGTAGAAGTCTCCGGTGGGTCCCATGCAAGCTTGCATGCAAAATTATCATCAGAACTTGAAGCTGCATATCTTTTCCGTTCTACATCGGATTCGGGTGATTCCGTCTCATTATGTTCCATTTTTAGTGCTCTACAAAGTGGACGTAAAATATTTTCGGTAGAAGTCTCAGAAGGATCTCATGCGAGAATGGTCAACCAAATTATCGGTAATTGGTCCGTTTAAACTTCAAAAATTCATAAGTTGACCATTTTACTTCCAAATGAGGTGGTTCAAGTTCCTATATTTCTCATTTTTTATGTTCTACAAAATGAGCATAAAAAATTTGGAATAGAGGCCATCGGAGAAATTCCATGCGGGATGACGGCGGAAATGACCCGTGAAATGACAAGGAGAGGAAACCCAGTGAATTCCAATCAGTCCAGTCAACTCAATTCAAATCGGTTGTCAACCTAAGTCGAGTCTCTATATATATATATATATATATATATATATATATATATATATATACATGTATGTATGTATGTATGTATGTGTATGTATGTTATTAAATATATATTGTGTAATATATATGTGTAAATCATAATCCAAAAGATTTTTGAGAAGAAAAAAGGAAAGAGGGGAGAGAAAAAAAACGTGGAAAAGAATGGAGATTTCAATTGTGGAGATAATCCAAAAGATTTTGAGAAAAAAAAGGAAAGGGGGAGAGAAAAACGTGGAAGAGAATGAGGATTTCGATTTTGGAGATAATCCAAAAGATTTTGAGAAAAAAAGGGAGGGGGGGGAGAGAAAATGTGGAAGAGAATGAGGATTTCGATTTTTGGAGATAATCCAAAAGATTTTGAGAAAAAAAAAGGAGAGAGAAAAAAAAAAAAGGGGAGAGAGGAAAATTAGGTTTAGCCACGGTTTTAAGAGAGGAATAAAAAAAAAAAAAGGAAAAAAGGGAAAAGATTCCCCTTCACGTTTTCTAGAAAGAAAACGTGAAAGAGAGAGAGGAGAAAGAAAGAAAGAAAGAAAAAGGAAGGAAAGAAAAAGAAAAAAAATATTTTTTTAGAAAAAAGGATCTTTTAGAAAATGAGTGAAAAATTATAAATAGGCAAGAGGAGGATCCTTTTTTTCCCGGAGCAGAGAGAGAGGGAAACGTGGGTGAGAGAGAGAAGAAAGGTGAGAGAGGAAGAAAGAAAGAGAGAGAAAAGAGAAAAGAAAGAAAAGAGAAGAAGAAAAGAGAGAAAGAGAAGAGAGAAAGAAGCGGGAAGAGAGGAAAAGGAAGATTCACATTCAAAGGGGATTGATACAATCCCCAATCACCCTTCATCAACGGTTTCGCTCGATTTGAGCCCAAGGTTAGTACTCTAAACAAATTTAGAGGTCGTTATAATGCCCGAATGCCGATTTTGCTTGAAAAAGGCTAATTTTCATGAAATCTCAATCATGAATGCTCTATTACATGCTTGTTAATGTTAGGATGCCTATGTCTAACATTTTTCATGAATGATAATTTGTCTAAGCTATTCAATGATGAATTTTTGATTGATATACAATGATGTTTGATGTTTTTTGTAAATTTCATAAAGTGATTTTCTGATCTGAAAATTCCAGATTTAGGGTTCAAACTTAGGACGTACATCATATGTATTTTTTCTAAGATTTTGAAGCCCAAAATTTTATGGGAGTCTCTCTGATATGATAGAAGACTACCCTAAAAATTTCGTTCCATTTGGAATTGGGGAAATATATCAAACAATTTGTCTTTGACATTGCTATTTTTCTCGGATGTAATGCAATCCTCCATCGGAAAGTCTCTAGACAAAGGCTTTATGGCCATAATCAGAAATTCCACTTAACATGAACTTTTTAGACATGAAAGTCTTCTAAAAAATGGCACTGGTTTCATATTTTTTCCATTTTTTGTTGAATTGATATCAATTTTTAAGTGCATAAAGCTTTGATTTCAGATCTGTCATGATGTGCTGATTTGCATGATTGAAAAGAGTCATTTTTCACAAAGAAAATATACTGTTTTAACTTGTTTTTCTTAATGAAATTTTAGATCAGATAGTTATCTACATAGACATATGTCTGTATTTAATTTTCATTAAGAATAGGATTTTATTTGGAATTTATGGTGCAACTGGTCAAAAATCTGGAACAGACCTGACCAGTGTATTTGCCTGTACTTGGGGAATGTTTTCGACCTGCCTATGGTCTCTTTTAGGAATATCTTCCTTGAGACAAAATGTTGGCCTCTGAGTCTTCTTTCCAGGGATATATTTTAAGAATTTTTTGAGTAAGTACAGTGCCCTATGTGCCCATTTTGGTCCAGCCTGACAAAGCTGTCATCTTGCTGCGTGTTCCATCATGTTTTGATTGATTCTCATATGCTTTGGTTGTTTCTCACATGCCATATTTGATGCTATGCTATGTTCGGATGCTCGTATGCATACACTGCCATAATTGGAATGATCACATTGCCATAATTGAAATAATCACATTGCCATGATTGGAATGATACACATGTTTATTGCCATATTTTTTTGCTACACTAACTCACATGCTATATTAAATACTTATTGTCACAATTAGGGTAGAAAACCCTAAAAAATGGAAAAGAAAATAACAATTAGGGTAGAAAACCCAAAAATGGAAAGGAAAATAATAATTAGGGTAGAAAACCCTAAAAATGAAAAGAATGTAACAATTAGGGTAAAAAAAAAAAACCAAAAAATAGAAATAAAATAATAATTAGGGTATAAAACCTAAAATAAAAATGGAAAGAAAAATAACAATTAGGGTAGAAAACCCTAAAAATGGAAATAAAATAATAATTAGGGTAGAAAACCCTAAAAAGGAAAATGGAAAGAAAATAGTTATTAGGGTAGAAAACCTAAAATGGAAAGAAAATAACAATTAGGGTAGAAAACCTAAAAATAGAAAGAAAATAATTAGGGTAGAAAACCCTAAAAATGGAAAGAAAATAATTAGGGTAGAAAACCTAAAAATGGAAAAGAAAATAATTAGGGTAGAAAACCTAAAATGGAAAGGAAATAACAATTAGGGTAGAAA
Organism: Protea cynaroides; assembly: GCA_028583415.1. Classification (NCBI taxonomy): domain Eukaryota; kingdom Viridiplantae; phylum Streptophyta; class Magnoliopsida; order Proteales; family Proteaceae; genus Protea; species Protea cynaroides. Next base: position 43,538,554 of record CM053274.1, on the reverse strand, counting down.
ATCCTAAAAATGGAAAGGAAAATAGCAATTAGGGTAGAAAAACCTAAAAAATGGAAATAAAATTACAATTAGGGTAGAAAACCCTAAAATGGAAAGAAAGTAGCAATTAGGGTAGAAAATCCTAAAAAATAGAAATAAAATAATAATTAGGGTAGAAAACCCTAAATATGGAAAAGAAATAGCAATTAGGATCTTGCCATGCTTAGAAGATAGCATACTAGATCATGCCATATAGGCTCTTGCCTTATTTGCAATACATGCCATATTTGAAAGATTTTTAAACAATCTTCTTGTATGTGAATTTCTTGTCATAAATGTTTTATGTGCCATATTTAGATAGAATATTCTATTTTTTTGGCAATAACTTATTTTATGCAACACCCTAGTTAAACCGCCATATATGCACACTTCTAGAAGACAATGTAGGTGTGGGGACGTGCATTTAGACACCCACATTCTTGGGAAGGGCATAATGGGAATAATAAAACCTTAATAAAGAAAGAAAATTCTTTGCCAAACCTTCCAAAATTAGAATTCAGAATGAAAAGGGTAATTTAGGACGATTTGCCCCTCGGCAAACCCTAAACCTAGAATAGGTTCTAAACCCTAAACCTAGAATAGGTTCTCAACCCTAAACCTAGAATAGGTTCTAAACCCTAAACCTAGAATAGGTTCTAAATCATTAACCTAAAGGGGGAGGGGTAGTATCCAAACCTTAGTCCACTTGGACTATCCATAGATCCTCTAGGATACTTACCCATATTTTTACCCAAATAGGGTTATCCATCCCGAACTACGCGGATTCGATTCCTAGGGCAAACCCTAGGATACGTAGGCCATTTGGGAGAAACCCAAATTCGGATCCACCATTAGTCCACTTGGACTATCCATAGATCCACTAGGATATTTATCCACATTTTTGTCCACTTGGACTATCCATAGATCCACTAGGATATCCCCCATATTTTAACCCGAAAGGGTTATCCACACCTTAGTCCACTTGGACTATCCACAGATCCACTAGGATATTATCCACATTCCAACCCAAATAGGGTTATTCTTAGATCCACTAGGACTATCTATCGGAGTCCACATGGACTATCCGGATCCTAACCCATAGGATTTCTCAACCTTTCAAGCATAAATTTCAACTTGAACAAAGAACTTAATCATGCACAAGCATAAATCACATCCATAAACTTTAATCACACCTGAACTACGATGGTGAACCTGATTTTTGGAATAATTCCGTGATACGTAGGCAATCGATGGATCTGATTCGGTTCAATGATATCAAACCCCTTGGTTTGGTTTGGCTTAGCAAATAGAGTCTAGCATAGGAAAGGTATAGGAGACCGATTTCGATCGGGCGGTTTGGAGTGCCTAACCCCTTCCCATAACCGTAACCGACACTTGCCCAATCTACGATGGACCAAAATTCCAATCTAAGGGTCATGAGTCAATCGAAGTCTTACCTTGGGGTGAGATTTCACATTTCTAAGGTCCTAGACCTAAATCTAGGTGGCGACTTCTAAAGATTTCCATCTTTGTCCTCACAAAGACCTTCAAGCCATTATGGACTCAAGGCTTCAATGCAACAGTTAAGACTACTCAGTCTACTCAACTTCCACAAAAGCAATGAAGTGCTGAAGTTAAATGTTTCAACTGTGATCAAGTAGGGCATTATTTAAGGGATTGTCCTAAACCAAGGAAACAACTGCAACAAGGAAAGTTTTATGCCGTCACATCTAACGATGCTACCGCATCACCTGATGTGGTCATAGGTATGACTCGACCATTTATTTTTACAATACGTTGTGTGAGCATGTAGACTAAATTAAGTAAAATCACAAGTACCGTATCCATAGCTGGCATACCCACTAGAGTAGTTTTTGACTCTAGAGCCACCCAGTCTTTTGTATCTGTGTCTTTTGGAAAGAAACTAAATGTGCCCCTCAGACCTTTAGATTTCCAGCTAATAGGGCGATTGCCTATGGGATTAGAAGAAGAATAAGACAAAGGTTATGGACCATGTCTAGTCCTCATTCGTGGACAAACTATGGATGCAAACCTAATTCAATTGGAGATGGCAGACTTTGACGTCATCCTAGGAATGGACTGGTTATCTTAACACTAAGCAAGTTTATTATGCACTGAAAAGAAACTGACCTTCAAAGGCCAAGATGGTGTCGAATTCAACTTTTTGGGAACCAATGTTCCACGTAAACGTTAACTCATTCTCTCTCCATTGAAGACTAAGAGATGCCCTGAGTAGTGTAGAGTTGAATACCTTGTATCTATTGTGGACCTTACCAAAGAAGTGCCACGAATGGATGAAATAGAGGTTGTGGATGAATTTTTAGATGTATTTGTTGAAGATTTACTAGGTTACCACCTGATCGAGCAACAGAGTTTGTTATAGTCCTTTTACCCAAGGCCATGCCTGTATCTAAGGAACCCTATTGAATGGCTCCTACGGAACTGAAGGAATTGAAAGTTTAAATACAAGAGTTACTGGACAAGGGTTACATCTGACCCAATATATCACCATTGGGAATGCTACTATTGTTCGTAAAGAAAGACAGTAGTGTTCGATTGTGTATCGACTACCAAGAACTGAACAAGCTCACGATAAAAAATTGGTATCTGTTGCCTTAGATCGATGACTTATTCGACCAGTTGCAAGGTGCCCAGGTGTTTTCTAAGATTGATCTTCGGTTCAGATATCATCAGTTGAATATCAAGGACAGTGATATTTCGAAGATAGCTTAGAGACCAGATATGGACATTATGAGTTTCTAGTTATGTCTTTTGGGTTGACTAATGCCCCTACAATTTTCATGGATCATATGAACTGAGTATTCCATGACATGCTAGATACATTGGTCATAGTGTTCATAGATGACATCTTAGTTTATTCCAAGACGAAGTGACTCATGTAATGGATTTTAGAACAACCTTAAAACGGCTATGGAAGGAGAAGCTGTAGGCACGCCCAATTATTAGTAAGGCACGCACCAGAACAAGCAAGCAAGGGATGAGCCCAATGGAGAGTAAGCTGATTGTAAATCAGCCTGATTTACAACCAGCCTGCGGTCGAGCTGATCGTAGAGCACTCTCTCCCGGTGGTCGAGCTGAGTTCAAGAAATGTGAATTCTGGTTAAAAGAAGTAGCATTCCTAGGCCATGTAGTATCAGCTGAAGGAATTAAAGTGGACTCCGACAAGATTGATGCTATTGTAAAATGGAAAGCACCTAAGAACATTGTTGAAACCAGAAGTTTCTTAGGGTTAGTCGGTTATTACAGACGATTTGTAGAAGATTAATCCAGAATCACCATACCTCTCACCAGGTTAACTAAGAAGGGAATAATGTTTGTTTGGACTGACAAGGGCGAAGAGTGTTTCCCAATGTTGAAGGCAAGATTGATATCGACTCCCATCTTGACCATTCTGGTACCAGGGCGGCCATTTATCCTGTACACCAATGCCTCTGGATTGGGTTTGGGATGTGTTCTCATGCAAAGAGAGCAAGTAATTACGTATGCATCAAGGAAACTAAAGCTATACAAGAAGAATTATCTACTCATGACCTAAAGTTAACAGCGGTGGTACATGCCATCAAAATATGGGGACATTACCTATATGGTGAAAAGTTTCAGATTAAATCAGACCATAAAAGTCTCACCCACTTGTTTAGCTAAAAGGAGTTGAACATGAGACAGGGAAGATGGTTAGAATTATTAAAGGATTATGATTGTGATATCCAGTATCATCTAGGGAAGGCTAATGTAGTTGCTGATGCATTGAGTAGAAAAGTGTTAAGGAAGCCCGATGAAGAAGCTAGCACAAATGCTGTTATTTGTGTCGTAGGAAGAGTATTTAATTGTGGCAATGACAAATTTGTGATAGATAAACCATATGGTTCACCAGACTCAGGGTTTATTCATCGGTGCTTAAATATGATCACTACATTGAAGATTGTACTTGATTTGATAGACAAAGTAAAATGGAAATCCAATCACATCCCTATCTGAGGACAGTGCAAGAAGCTTTGAAAAAGGGTAAGACCTCTCCTGATTTCACTCTGGATTTCGAAAGAGTACTAAGGTACAAAGGAATGGTGTGAGTACTTAAAAGTAAAAATTCAAATATCATAAATAGATTAATGAGGGAAGCCCATTCCCCCTCTTACTCAGTACATCATGGAAGTATAAAGATGTATCATGATTTGAAGAAGCTATATTAGTGGAGGGGAATGAAAGCAGATGTAGCTCAATATGTGTCTCAATGCTTAAATTGTTAATAGGTTAATGCAAAAAGACAGAGACCAGCAGACTTGTTACAACCACTACCTGAACCAGCTTAGAAGTGGGATTGCATTACTATGGACTTCATCAATGGGTTACCATTAACTCCCAGATCAGTTGATGCAGTCTGGGTAATTATAGATCGACTTACAAAGACAGCTCTTTTCATTGCTATACGACCCTAGTATACCTTAGAGCAGTTAGCCAAGCTATATGTAGATAACATCATCAGGCTCCATGGTGTACCCAAGAGTATAGTATCTGACAGAGACCCACGTTTTACTTCAAAGTTCTGGGAAGGATTGTAGAAGGCTATGGGGACAACATTAATGTTCAGTACCGCATTCCACCCTCAGACTGATGGGCAATCCGAGTAAACCATTCAGATCTGATATGCTCCGTGCTTGTGCCATTGATTTCAACGGGTCTTGGGATGAAATGATTCCATTGATCGAGTTTTCTTATAACAATAGCTATCAAGCTACTATACAGATATCACCCTATGAAGCATTGTATGGTAGAAAGTGTCGAACTCCTTTGTTCTGGAATGAAGTTATAGAGCAAAGAATCGTAGGACCTGAGTTTGTCGAAGAAACTTGTCAAGTGGTTGACATAATCAAGGAAAGAGTTAGGATAACTCAGTATTGTCAAAAAAAGTATGCAAATAACCAACACCAAGGCCTTGAGTTTATGGTAGGTGACAAGGTGTTCTTGAAAAAACCTATGTGTAGTTTGGAGCAGTTCGGTAAGAAGGGTAAGCTGTGTCCCAGATATGTTGGACTTTATGAGATTCTTGCTAGATGTGGAAAGGTAACGTATCAGCTAGCACTACCATCATCTATGTCTAGGGTGCATGATGTATTTCATGTTTCATTGTTGAAGACGTAGATCAGAGATCTAATATACATGTTAACAGTGGATCCACATGATTTGACTAAGACTTGACATTCGAAGTACTACTTTTTGAAGTCACCGGTTGGAAAGTTCAATGTCTTCTCAACCGTGACATCTATTTTCTCAAAGTAACCTAGAGAAGCCAAGATGAGGAGAGATAACGTGGGAAGAAGAAAATGCTATGCGAAAACAATATCCTCACCTATTCAACTCAGAAGGTATGTCCAAATTTTGATGATGAAATTTATTTAACGGAGAGTTGTAAGACCCGCACTCCATTAACCGGGTTTAACCATGTCGTGCCAGGTCCTCCCATCATAGTTGGTTCAAGCGGACTAACTGTATAAAGGTTACACAAGGTTAGGTGAGTGATTTAACTCAAAAATGGTGTATTTTAATTAAGTAGGTGCACAAACTGACTTGTGTGGTCGAGCACACAGTCAGAATGTGAGGTTAGTCAAAATATATTTGTGTAGCAGCACTTTTGGCCTTGTTTGGTCAACGGAACTATGACTACACATGAGGCCACACAAATTTATAATTGAGTCCGACATATGGAAACTTTCCAAGTTTAGAGGATCTCTTTCCTTGTTGAGAGGGGGCTCTATATGGAAGTTTTTCCTCCATATAGAGGACGTCCCTTGGCATCTCTCACTCTTTTAGAACTACTTCTAAAACTCTAAACCTAAGAGAGAAAGAGAAGGAGAAGGAGAAGAAAGAAAGAAGGAGACTTGGAGAGGGAATTTTATAGAAAAGCTTGCCATTCTTTTCTAAAGCAAGGGGCAAAGGTAAAAAACTAATCTTTGTAGGTATAGGATGGTTAGAATTGATCTCCCAACAGTGATTTGGTGATCGAAACTTAGTATTGTGGTCGAATTCATGTAATATTTTGAACAATCTCAAGGAGAAACCATTTATTAGGTTAGGGGTACAATTGTTAATGGAAAATCCATAATCAAGGCCATAGAAAGACCTAAAAGGTGCTCTAAAGGTAAACCACAGAATAAACTGAGAAAATAGAGTTAAACACAACCTTTAAGTTATGCGGCTGCATCAGTGGTCGACCGTAGAGTGACCAAAGTATGACCACACAATCTCGGGAAGATATACAAGGATGTGTGGCCTCATCAGTGGCAGCATGATGTGTGACCACACATTCGGCCACACAAATCATGAAGCCTATTTTGAGGCCAAACTTAATGTTAGACTATTGTAACCTAATCCTGTCAAACCCTAATCTAAATTTATGAATTTCCTAGGTTGTTAAGTAAGTTCCAAAGCTTGGATTAGAGTTAATATTACAATCGAAGGTGAAGAAACAAGACCTATACTAATTGGTTAATAACAAGCTATTTTCTCTTATTGATCAATGCCATGATTGCTTCTATGCTTGTTTGATTGTAATGTGCATCCCACATGTCATCCAATATTACTGCTATTCTTGTGCATGTAAATTTACTTTATTATTTTTACTATACTGTGGTTGATGCTAGGAATAGGCATGTATTTGTGAGTATGGTTGGTGTGCTATGTAGGGAGGAGTGTTTGATCCCTAAAATATATTTCACATTGACATCGTCATATCGCCGTTACCTTAGTGGAATTATTACTTCGTAGGGCATCAACGGGGTAGTGGTGGACCGTGTGGTTTTTTACTCTGTTGAGAAGCCCTAGCTCAATCTCTATGGACGTATTGAAAGACATTGGGGTATGGCCTTAGATACATTTCAATGGCATTAGGATTGGTTAATTATGATCCTAGTTTATAAGCCCTCGCCAGTAGGGGCATACATATTGGTATGGGTAGGGCATCAGGGGAAGTGTTAGCAGTGTGTGATTTGGACACTTTAGCTCTATCTCTATTCCATGGTGGGTGCATTGGGATGGGAATGGTGTTTGATCCATTAAACAGATTCACACGCTCATACATAGAGGTGCGGTGGTTGCCAATCCTTTCTATAGCACAGTTGCATACTTAAAACAAGATCAACAATATTGAATTAAATGCATACATATATTTGGGCATTATTTTGTTTGCTTACTGAGCCATGATGTGTGCTCACCCCTCGACGTCGAATATTTCTAGTTGATGATGCAGGTATTACTATTGAAGATTATATGGAGGTGCTGGCATACGGACATATAGCAGCGATAGACATTCAAGTTATGGAAGATGAGCACAATATTTAGTTGTGCGAAGCGTTGTTGACAAGACTTACTTAACTCACTGCTTTCACCTGCTTCCGGTGACAACTACCACTCTTTTTTGAATGGGAGGGTAGAGTACCAAGACATAGGGGTTGACCAGCGAAGGCGGTTTTTTTAGTAAAATAAATACGTATTTCGAATTCTTTTCATGGCAGTTCAAAGGCACGAGAGATAAGGAAAACTGAAAAGCTTCTCAAACCAGAGGAGGAATTCGATCAATCGCTATCAATGCCAGGAGGCAGATCAAGATTCATGGGAACGATAACCTTTTTCCGAGAAGAGTAACTCTTCATGCGAGTGTTTTCAGTGTCTCTATTCTTAATTATTTTCTGTTTGAGATTTATGGGAACTTGTAATGGATTATCTAAGTATGTTTTACGTTATTTGGAGATAATTGATTTAATTATTTATTTTATCATGTAGACACTCAGTTCAATACTTATAAAGACTTTCGCTATTTATTTTATTATCTCTGATTATGATGTGGAAATATGTATTTGGTTTGCATGGTTGGCTCGGTTGTTACAAGATCCTGATTAAACCGTTGGTTCTTACGATGGTTCATCACACTACTAGTTAGTTCAGAATTGGGGTGTGATAAGTAGTATCTTCGAAAGGGATTAAAGTGGACCCCAGTAAGATAGATGCAATTGTAGGATCGGAAGCACCTAAGAACGTTGCAGAGATCAGATGTTTCTTGGGGTTTGCTAGTTATTACAAACAGTTTGTAGAGGCCTACTCTAGAATTGCAGTGCCTCTTACCAAGCTAACTAGAAAGGGGGAAAAGTTCGTTGGAACGACAAGTGTGAAGAATATTACCAGATGTTGAAGGCAAGGTTGATATCAGCTCCCATCTTGACCATTTCGCTACTAAGGCAGCCATTTAACCTATACATCGATGCTTTTAGATTTGGTTTGGGATGCTTGCTTATGCAAGGTGAACAAGTAATTGCCCATGGTTCAAGACAACTGAAGGAGCATTAGAAGAACTATTCTACACATGATTTGGAACTAACAACGGTGATTCATGTAATCAAGACTTACAGACATTACTTGTACAGTGAGAAATTTTAGATTAAGTCGGATTACAAGAGTCTTACTTATCTCTTCACTCAGAAAGCACTGAACATGAGACAAAGAAGGTGGTTGGAACTTCTGAAGGATTATGATTGTGATATTTAGTATCACCCAGGTAAGGCTAATGTAGTAGCCGATGATTTGAGCATAAAGGGAATAATGAAGCCAAAAGGAGGACCAGGTACCAATGCAGCCTTGTGTATTGTAGAAACAGTCTCAGATTGGGATGAAGAGCAGCATATAATAGAAACTCGTGATGATCCGATAGAACAAGGACTAATCCATAAGTTATCATTTATGTCCATGGCATTAATGATCATTCTAGATCTGATAGATGAAGTAAAAGCAATAATTCTATTCGATCTACATCTAAGGACAGTACAAGAAGATTTGGAAAAGGATAAGCTAAATCTTGATTTTACATTAGACACAGATAAGGTACTGAGATATAGAGGACGATTATGTATACCTAAAAGTGAAGACTTAGACATAAGAGATAGAATAATGCTAAAATCTCATTCCACACTGTATTCACTACTTCCTGAAAGTACAAAAATGTATCATGACCTGAAGAGATTATATTGGTGGCAAGGAATGAAAGTTGATGTGGCTAGGCATATGTTCCATTGTCTGAATTGGTAGCAAGTAAAGGCTAAATGACAGAGACCAGCGGGCTTACTACAACCATTGCCTAAACCTGCATGGTAGTGGGACTATATTACAATGGACTTCGTCACCGATTTATCATTGACTCCCAAATCAGTTGACACAGTTTGGGTGATTGTCGATCTTCTTACCAATATGGTTAGTTTCATTGATATACGACCTCCGTATGCTTTGGAGCGACTAGCTAAGCTGTACATGGATAATATTATCAAACTAGATGATTTACCTAATAGCATAGTGTCTGACAGAAACCAACATTTTACTTTGAAGTTCTAGGAGGTTTACAAAAAGCAATAGGAACGAAGTTGAAGTTTAGTACAGCTTTTCATCCTCAGACCGATGGACAGTCGGAGCAGACCATCCAGATTCTAGATGATATCCTTCGAGCTTGTGCTATCAATTTCAAAGGAGCTTGGGATGAGAGGTTGCTATTGATCGAGTTTGCTTATAACAATAGTTACCAGGCTACTATATGATGTCACCCTATGAAGCATTATATGATAAGAAGTGTTGAACCCCTCTACTGTGGAATGAAGTTGGTGAACGAAGAATAGTAGGACAAGAGTTCTTGGAAGATACTTATTGAGTGGTTGACAAGACAGCTCAAGATCAACAGAAGCAGTGGATACCAGATGTCAAGATTTTGAGTTCATTATAGGTGACAAGGTATTCTTGAAAATATCACCTATGCGTAGTTTGAAACGGTTCAGTAAGAAAGATAGATTGTGTCCCAGGTATATTGGACCTTATGAAATTTTGGAAAGACGTGGGAAAGTAGCATATCAACTCGTGCTACCGCCATCTATGTATGGTGTACATGATGTCTCTCACATTTTACTATTGAAGACATACATTAGAGATCCAATACACGTTTAACTATGGAATCATCAGATTTCACAGACGACTTAACATTCGAAGTGGTGCCAACTGAGATCACTAGTCAAAAGGTTTAACATCTTCGCAATCGAGATATCTATTACATTAATTGGCTCCAGTGAACCAACCATATATGTAAGACCCGTATTGAACAAACTGGTCTTACCACCTTGTACTAGGTCTACCTATTATGGTCAAGCCAAATGGACCACATGCGTGAAGAAACCACAAGACCAGGTATGAAATTTAACTCAAAAATAGTCAAATATGAGTATGTGGTCACATGCCTAAACAGGTATGACCGACCCCACCTCAAAAGAGTCCAACCCATGACTACTGGTCATGGGGTCGGATGCTTTAAAAATGTAGGGTCGACGGATTCTACGACCCTAATCCGATTACGGAAACCGTCAGAAACCAAAATTAGGAAACCTTCCTAATTCGAATGGGGGTCTTTCCTAAATTCATTGGGGCTTATTATGGAGGATTTTCCTCTATATATAGGACGTCTCTTAGCCTCTTTCACTCCTTTTAGAATCCTAATTAAATGTTAGAGAAAGAGAAGAAAAGGAAGAGAAGGAAAATTGAAGGAGAAGACCAAGGAAGAGGAAAGTTCAGAGAAAACTCTGAATGAATCTCAGCAAACCTAAGGTATGAACCTAATTCCCTACTAGAATTAAGAGCCTAGGATAGTTTATGAATAAGAGAGGATTAGGAGAAACCCAAATCATCCATCCATGGATAAATTCCAAGGGAATCTATGGAGGAGTGTGTAAAAATTATAGTTTTGAGCCATAGAACAATCATAGGAAGGACTATGAAGATAAGCCAAAGGATTCGAACATGAAGGAATGGACTTAAGAGTGAAAGGTCGACCATAACATGTGTGGTCGCATGCAGGGTCGCATGATATTCAACCCGACGAGAACTACATGTTCGACCACATGCCCTCGGGATGATTCCAGGGACGGTGTAGTCACACGTAGGGTCGATGTATGTCTGACCTCACCTGCGACCCTACACCCAGTGGTCGTAAAACTGAGACCCCAGGTGTTACCCCACCTGCGACCCCTCAGCTTCTGTTAGTCTAAACATAAGAAAATTAATTATAATTAAAATCTATCAACTTGATTAGGTTTTTCAATGATTTAAAAGTGATTCATAAAGCTTGGACGAGGATCTATGACCAAATATGGTGAGGGAACAAGACCTAAACTAATTGGTTAATAATAAACTATTTTTGTTTATTGAGTCCAATGCCATGAAAGATTCTATGCTTGTATGCGTGTATTGTGCATTTCACATATCATCCAATATTTCTGCTATTAATGTTCATGCATATTTAATTTTATTTATTTATAACATGATGATGATGATGATGCTAGGAATAGGCATGTGAATGTATGTGTGTGGTAAGTGTATTTGATGCGAGTGGAGCATCATGGGGAGGACGTGACACTGTGGTACATCCTGGTCACCAGACTCTAGCTCTATCCCTACTCAAGTCTTGTCCACCAACATCGTCGTATCGCCATTCCTTTAGCAGAACTATTACGTCGTAGGGCATCAAGGGAGGTGGTCTCGGACCGTGTAGTCTCTGACTCTATCGGGGGGCCTTAGCTCTATCTCTATGGATGTATTGAAGGATGCTGGGGTGAGGCTTTGGATACACTGTTTGACATTAAGATTGGTTAGTTGCGAGCCCAGTTTGCAAGCCCTTGCCAATAGGGGCTTACGTGTTGGTATGGGTAGGGCATCAGGGGAAGTGTGATGCGGTGCGGTGTGAAACACTTTAGCTCTATCTGTTTTCCATGGTGGGAGCATGTGGGATGGCAATGGTGTTTGATCTGTTGGGCGGCTTCACACACTCGTGTGTAGAGGTGCGGCGGCCACCTATCCTTTCTATTGCACATTGCAAACCGATGAACCAGACCAAAGATATGAATTGAATGCGTGAATATGCTTGTTGCATTGTTTTGTTTGCTCACTAAGCCGTGATGTATGCTTAATCATTCGACGTCGAATATTTTTAGTTGATTATGCAGGTACTACTGTAGAAGACTATATGCAATGCTCTGATGTACGGACATGCTGCGACGATGGATGCAGAAGTTATGATGGAGTCGCATGATTCATCGTGTGAGTGCAACTCATGCATCTTTGATTAGATTTATTTATTGGATTATTTAGGATACGTAATTGATTAATTTATTTTATTTTAGGTCTTAGTCATTTGAAGATAATTGAATAATTTATTTATGTTATCACTATTAGACTCTCAATTCATTAAGTATTAAAGACTTCCGTTATTGTTTATTTACTATGATTATGGTTGTGGATGTGTATGGTTTAAGCAAACGGACACAGCTTATTCGAGATTCTAGTTGAACCGTTGGTTTATTAAGGGTTCATCACACCATTCTGGTTGGTGCAGAATTGGGGTGTGACAACTTGATATTAGAGCTCTCGGGCCCTGTCTATAAAATCTATATACTTCCTCAAAAAGTTCGTGAACTGAGTTAGGATAAAATTTAAAAGCTGTAATAATAACACACTTTAAGCATCTGTATTGTTTGAGACAAAATTAAGAAAGAGAATAATGCACTATTAAGATGAGAAACAAGTTTAATATATACATCGAATAAAAAGTAACGTATATACATATCGAAATCAGTGTACAGTCCACAATCTGGACAGTTACTCTGTAGTATAAGGAAAAACAAAAAAAAATATGCATCATGGAGCTGGAGGTGCTGGAGAAGGAGGTGCATCGCGATCTCTATCGTAATCCTCAGCATACACTCTAGTCAGCCAGGCTACCTGAGATAAGGTCACCTGATGATTAGCTGTCAGGTCGGCCATCCACTGATCAGATGCGCATTGGGCATCTAGAAGCTATGCTACTCTCCAATCAGTCACGCGCTCAGCCTCTCTAGTCTCACGCAATAGTCCCATCACATCATCAGATGGTGGGTGCGAAGGACCAGCTGCATGTGAAGGAACCCAAGATGGGCCAGCCCTAGTAAAATGCGGGGGTAATGGAGGAAATATGGTGCCTACAACCATATACATATGATCATCATCCTTAGCATCACCCCCATGGACTCCTGTTGCTGCTGCTGCTGCTGCCTCAGCATCTGCCATCTCTACCCGGGTACGGGGAAGTACCAAAGCATTCTTCTCATCATCACTGACCTTCGCATCTCACATCCCCATCCTGCAGATGGCCTCCTAGTCTAGGTCAGAAGAGATAGTATCCTCATGAATCCTCTCATCCAATAAGTCGACGTGTAGGTGTGTGAGCATAGTAGTTATCTGACATCCATAGGGCAGGTAGCCTATATGAGAAGGCGTCGTAGCACGGATCATCGCCCAAAAAATAATGTATGGAATGCAGACCGGCTGCCTAGGGAAAATGTAGTAAAGATATACTGGGTCAACTGAGAAATCCTATCATAATGGCCACTCTGGGGAATCAGGTTGTGCTGAATGATCTTGCAGTACACCCGACGCTCTGGCAATAAGTTGATTGCCTTCATCTCCCAGCGATCACCTCTAAGAAGCTGGCTATCAATCTCAGCATGCATCATCAAGGATATGAATTGGGGTTCCTTCGGAGCATAGTATCAACCACCTATGTACGGGGCCTATGCTCAGTATCTGTTGGACCACTCTCGATTGATCGAGCGCTTCCTGAAAATGAAACCTAATGAATATAATGGCAAGCAGCAGATCCTTTGTGGCCAGCTCATTAGATCAATGAGATGGAAAGGAATTTTATGATGATGACAGTTAATGAGGAAGAAAAAGTGTTGTGCGTCACATTTATGCTGAAGGGCGATGCACAACATTGGTGGAAGTCTACCTGGACATATCTATTAACAAAGCACGCCCAATTGACCCGGGGCTACCTATGAAGAGGCATTATTTGAGAAATACTTTTCCAAAAGTTTCAAAGATGCTATGGAGAGAGAGTTCCTGAGTTTATATCAAGGACAGATGACTGTGGATGCATACCAACAGCGTTAAGAAGAGCTGTTTTTCTTTGCATCCTCTAACATGCAAGAGGAAAATACTATGACCCAAAGGTTCATCATGGGACTTAGGGGAAGCATTCCTGAGCATGTTCTGGGACTTGAAATGAAAGTTTACAATGAAGCAGTACAGATTGCTCGAGTGATAGAATCGAGCTAGAGGGAGAGCTACTTTGCTCAGAATAGACGTATAAAAAGGCCAAATGGAAATTCATACAATGGAGGGAACACAAAGAAATTTAAACCTTTCCATACTCAAGGCTTTAATGCTGCAGCCATGACTACTCCAACAGCCCAACAGCTACAAAAGAAAAATAATGAAGGAGTAAAATACTTTAATTGTAACCAAATAGGACATTATTTAAGGGAGTGTCCTAAGCCCAGGAAGTAGCTACAGCAAGGAATGATTTATGCAGTTACATCTGAGGATGCTGTCGCATCGCCTGATGTGGTCACAAGTACTACCTGGACCTTTCATTTTGTGTTACATTGTGGGAGCATGTAGACTAAATTAAAACAAATCATAGGTATCGTACCTATTAATGGCAAACCCGCCAGAGTACTCTTCGATTCTGGAGCTACTCATTCATTTATATCTATATCATTTGGAAAGAAGCTAAATCCACGGCTCAAATCTTTAGACTACAAATTACTTGTATGATTACCTATGAGATTAGAATTGAAATTAAAAAAAGGTTATGGACCATGTCTAGTTCTTATCGGCGAGAATATTTTAGATGCAACCCTGGTTCAACTTGAAATGGTAGACTTTGACGTTATCTTATTAATGGATTGGTTAGCTAGGCATTCTACAAACCTATTATGTGCAGAAAAGAAGCTGACATTTAAAGACAAGGAAGAAGCAGAGATTAGTTTTGTGGGAACCAAACTTCTCCGTAAAAGAAAACTCATCCTCTCTGCATTAAAGGCTAGAAAATGCCTCGAGCAAGGAGGAGTTAGGTATCTAGTATCCATGGTTGATCTTACCAAGGAAGTACCACGAATGGAGGATATTGATGTTATGCGTGACTTTCCAGATGTATTTCCTAAGGAACTACCAAGACTACCACCCGATCGAGCGACAGTGTTCGTTATAGATCTGATACCCGGAGCCGTGCTAGTATCTAAAGCACCCTATCGAATGGCTCCTATTGAACTGAAAGAATTAAAGGTACAATTACAGGAATTACTGGACAAGGGTTAAAACAGACCTAGCATATCACCATGGGGAACACCAGTATTGTTTGTAAAGAAGGACGGTAGCGTTCGACTGTGTATAGATTATCAGGAATTAAATAAGCTTACAATCAAGAATCGGTTCCCGTTGCCTCAGATTGATGACCAGTTTGATCAGTTGCAAGGTTGCAAGGTGTTCTACAAGATTGATCTTTGGTCAGGATACCATCAGTTGAAGATTACAGAAGGTGATATTCCAAAGACAGCATTCAGAACAAGATATGGACACTATGAATTTTTAGTCATGTCTTTTGGATTGACTAACACACCCACAACTTTTATGGAACTCATGAATCAGTTATTTCATGATATGTAGGATACGTTAGTCATTGTGTTTATTAATGATATATTGGACTACTCCAAAGAAAAGGAAACTCATGTCATGAATCTAAGAGCCGCTCTACAACGACTAAGAAAGAGAAGCTTTACGCCAAATTTACAAAGTATGAGTTTTGGCTAAATGAGGTCACTTTCTTAGGCCATGTTGTATCCGCTGAAGGAATTAAAGTGGATCCTAGCAAGATTGAAGCCATTGTGAAGTGGGAAGTACCTAAGACTGTTGCAGAAATTAAAAGTTTCTTAGGTCTAGCTAGGTATTATCGGCGATTCGTGGAAGACTATTCCAAAATTATCGTACCTCTCACCAGTTTGACTAAGAAAGGAGAAAAGTTTGTTTGGACCGACAAATGTGAGAAAAGTTTTCAAACATTGAAGGCTAGATTGATATCTGCTCCCATCTTGACTATTCCCCTTCCAAGACAATCATTTACCTTGTACACTGATGCGTCTGGATTGGGTTTAGGATGTGTACTTATGCAAGGAGAACAAGTAGTTGCGTATGCCTCAAGGCAATTGAAGACACATGAGAAGAACTATCCCACTCATGACTTGGAATTAGCAGTAGTAGTACATGCAGTCAAGATATGGAGACATTATTTGTATGGAGAGAAATTTTAGATTAAATAAGATCATAAGAGTCTCACTTATCTTTTTAATCAGAAGGAGTTGAACATGAAACAAAGAAGACGGCTGGAATTATTGAAAGATTATGATTGTGATATCCAGTATCATCCAGGAAAGGCTAATGTAGTTACTGATGCGCTAAGCAAAAAAGCAATGATAAAATCTCAAAAGGAGAGGTTAACACGACTGCGGCAATGTGTGTTACAAGGAAAGTATTCAATTACGATAATTAGCAGTTCGTGATAAATGCACCGGGTGGATTAACCAACCAAGGGTTTATTCATCAATTTTTACATATGTTTGTCACATTGAAGATTGTACCTGATATAATTGATGAAGAGAAAGCCGCTCTTAAATCAGACCCTTATCTGAGAACGGTACAAGAAGGCATCGAAAAATATAGGACTATTCCTGAGTTCACCTTGGATGATGAAAATGTATTGAAGTACAAAGGAAGAGTATGTGTTCCTGAAACAAAAAACTTGGACATTAGACATAGACTAATGAAGCTCCCACCATCGCTTATTCGGTGCATCCTAGAAGTACAAAGATGTATCATGATTTAAAGAAATTAAATTGGAGGAAAGGAATAAAAGCAGTTGTAGCCAAATTCGTATCTTAACGCCTAAATTGTCAGAGGGTAAAGGCTGAATGACAAAGACTTGTAGGATTGTTGCAGCCACTGCCAGAACCAATATGGAAATGAGACTGCATTACTATTGACTTCATCACCGGGTTACCATTGACTCCCCGAGTAGTTGACGTGGTTTGGGTGATTGTAGATCATCAGACTAAAACAGCACGATTTATAGCTATACGACCACACTATACCCTAGAGAGGTTAGCCAAGCAATATGTGGATAACATTGTCAGATTACATGGTGTACCTGAAAGCATTGTGTCCGATAGAGACCCACGCTTTACCTCAAAGCTTTGGGAAGGATTATAGAAGGCTATGGGTACAACATTGAAATTCAGTACTGCATTCCATCCTCAAACAGACGGAAAGACGGAGCGTACCATTCAGATTTTAGAAGACATGCTTCGAGCCTGTGTTATTGATTTCAAGGGATTATGGGATGAGAAGCTACCATTGATCGAGTTCACCTATAACAATAGCTATCAGGCTACTATACAGATGTCACCCTATGAAGCATTGTATGATAGGAAGTGCCGAACTCCTTTGTTTTGTAATGAAGTTAGAGAACAGAGTATCGTTGGACCAGAATTTGTTGAAGAAACTTGTCGTGTAGTTGACATTATCAAGGAAAGAGTTAGAACGGCTCAGAATCATCAGAAACAATAAGCAGATACTCGACGTCGAGACCTTGAATTTTTCATAGGTGATAAGGTATTCTTGAAAGTATCACCTATGCGAGGTTTAAAACGATTCGGATAGAAAGGGAAGCTAAGTCCGAGATATGTCAGGCCATATGAGATTCAGCTAAACGTGGAAAAGTGGCATATCAGTTAGCACTACTAGCATCTATGTCAAGTGTGCAAGATGTATTTCATAACTTGTTATTGAAGAAGTACATCAGGGATCCAATACACATCTTAACAGCGGATCCACCAGATCTAACTGATGATTTGACATTCAAAGTAGAACCAACTGAAATCACCAGCCGAAAGGTTTAACATCTACACAACCATGACATTTATTATGTTAAGGTTATTGGGAGGAGCCGAGATATAGATGAGATCACATGGGAAGAAGAAAATGCTATGCGAAATCAATATCCTCACCTTTTTGACTCAGAAGGTATGTGCTGCAAATTTCGAGGATGAAATTTCTAATAAGATGGGGGGAGTTGTAAGACCCGTATTAAACTAACCGGTCTTACCACCTTGTACCAGGTCTACCTATTATGGTCGAGCCAAGTGGACCAAGTGCGTGAAGAAACCAAAAGATCAAGTATGAAATTTAACTCAAAAATAGTCAAATATGAGTGTGTGGTCGAATGACTAAACATGTATGACCGACCCCACCTCAAAAGAATCCAACCCATGACTTTTGGTCGTGGGGTCGGATGTTTGAAAAACATAGGGTCGATGGATTATACGACCCAACATCCGACCCTAGGGAAACAGTCAGAAACCGAAATTAGGAAACCTTCGTAATTCGAAGGGGGGTCTTTCCTAAACTCATTGGGGCTTATTATGGAGGGTTTTCCTCTATAAATAGGACGTCCCTTAGCTTCTTTCACTCCTTTTAGAACCCTAATTGAAAGTGAGAGAAAGAGAGGAGAAGGAAGAGAAGGAAAGTTGAAGGAGAAGACTAAGGAAGAGGAAAGTTCAGAGAAAACTCTGAATCTCAGCAAACCTAAGGTATGAACCTAATTCCCTACAAGAATTAAGAGCCTATGATAGTTTATGAAGAAGAGAGGATTAGGAGAAACCCAAATCATCCATCCATGGATAAAATCTAAGGGAATCTATGGAGGAAATCATTGTGGACAATAGATAGTGTGTAAAAATTATAGTTTTGAACCATAGAACAATCATAAGAAGAACTATGAAGATAAGCGAAAGAATTCGAACATGAAGGAATGGACTTAAGAGTGAAAGGTCGACCATAACATGTGTGGTCGCACGTAGGGTCGCATGATATTCGACCCGACGAGAACCACATGTTCGACCACATGCCCTCGGGAAGATTCCATGGAGGGTGTGGTAACACGTAGGGTCGAAGTATGTCCGACCCCACCTGTGACCCTACACCCCGTGGTCGCAGAAACTGAGACCCCAGGTGCTACCCCACCTGCGACCCCTCAACTTTTGTTAGTCTAAACTTAGGGAAATTAATTCTATCAACTTGATTAAGTTTTTTAGTGATTTAAAAGTGATTCATAAAGCTTGGACGAGGATCTACGATCAACCAAAGGTGAGGGAACAAGACCTAAACTAATTGGGTAATAATAAACTGTTTTTGTTTATTGAGTCAAATGCCATGAATGATTCTATGCTTGTATGCGTTTATTGTGCATTTCACATGTCATCCAATATTCCTACTATTAATGTTCACGCATATTTAATTCTGTTTATTTATAACATGATGATGATGATGATGATGATGCTAGGAATAGGCATGTGAATGTATGTGTGTGGTTAGTGTATTTGATGCGAATGGAGCATCAGGGGGAGGACGTGACACTATGGGTTATCCTGGTCACCAGACTCTAGCTCTATCTCTACTCAAGTCTTGTCCACTAACATAGTCATATCATCGTTATTTTAGCAGAACTATTACATCGTAGGGCATCAGGGGAGGTGGTCTCGAACGGTGTAGTCTCTGACTCTGCCGGGAGGCCTTAGCTCTATCTCTATGGACGTATTGAGGGATGCAAGGGTGTGGCCTTGGATACACTGTTTGACATTAGGATTGGTTAGTTGCGAGCCCAGTTTGTAACCCCTCGCCCATAGGGGCTTAAGTGTTGGTATGGGTAGGACATCAGGGGAAGTGTGATGTTCCGTCTTCTCCGCCGAGTCGGAGAAAAAATCTAAACAGTGCTCCTGGCTTTGATTTTATGACTCAAAAAAGGCTTGTTCCGTCTGTTCCGAATCCTCTCCACAATTATTATAGTTAAGGTGCGGTCCTAAGCACATTAACTCTATCCCTATTCTAGGGTGGGTGCATGTGACAACAATGGTGTTTGAACCATTGGGCGGCTTTACACACTCGTGTATAGAGGTGTGACGGCTACTTATCCTTTCTATTGCACATTGTAAACTTATAAACTAGACCAAAGATATGAATTTAATGCATGCATATGCTTGTTGCATTATTTTGTTTGCTTATTGAGCTGTGATGTGTGCTCACCCTTTCAATGTCAAATATTTTTAGTTGATGATGTAGGTACTACTGTAAAAGAATATATGAATGCTCCGATGTACGAACATGCTGCAGCGATGGATGCAGAAGTTATGATGGAGTCCCTTTTTTTGTTATGCGAGTGCAACTCATGCGTATTTGATTAGATTTATTTATTGGATTATTAAGGATATGTAATTGATTAATTTATTTTATTTTATGTCTTAATCATTTGAAGATAATTGAATAATTTATTTATGTTATCACTGTTAGACTCTCAGTTCATTAAGTATTAAAGACTTCCGCTATTATTTATTTACTCTGATTATGGTTGTGGATGTGTATGGTTTAAGCAAACGGACGCAATCTCTTCGAGATCCTGGTTGAACCGTTGGTTTATTGATGGTTCATCACACCATTCTGGTTGGTGCAGAATTGGGTTGTGACAACTTGGTAACAGAGCTCTCGGGCCCTTTATTTTAAATCGATATACTTCCACAAAACGTTCATGAACTGAGTTAGGATAAAATTTAAAAGCTGTAATAATAACACACTATAAGCATCTGTATTGTATGAGACAAAATTAAGAAAGAGAATAATGCACTATTAAGATGAGAAACAAGTTTTATATACACATCGAATAAAAAGCAACGTATATACATATCCAAATCAGAGTACGGTCCATAATCTGGACAGTTACCCTATAGTACAAGGAAAAATAGAAAAGAAAATGTGCATCATGGAGCTGGAGCTGCTAGAGGAGGAGGTGCCTCGGGATCTCTATCGTAATCCTTAGCATACACTCTAGTCAGCTAGGCTACCTGAGTCTGGGTCACCTGGAGACTAGCTGTCAGGTCGGCCATCTACTAATCTGACGCACACTGGGCATCTAGAAGCTCTGCTACTCTCCAATCAGTCACGTGCTGAGCCTCTCTAATCTAACGCAGTAGCCCCATCACATCATCAGATGGTGGGTGCGAAGGACCAGCTGCATGTGAAGGAACCCGAGATAGGCCAGCCCCAGTAGAATGCGGTGGTAATGGAGGAGGTATGGCACCTACATCCATATACATAAGATCATCATCCTCAGCATCACCCCCATGGACTCATACTGCTGCTGCTGCTACTGCCTCGGTGTCTACCATCTCTACCCAGGTACGGGGAGGCACCAGAGCATTCCTCTCATCGTCACTGACCTGTGCATCTCGCATCCCCATCCTGCCGATGGCCTCCCAGCCTAGGTCAGAAGTGAAAGTATCCTCGTAAATCCTCTCATCCAATAAGTCAACGTGTAGGCGTGTGAGCAGAGTAGTGATTATACGTCCGTAGGTCAGGTTGCTTATATGACCAGGCGTCGTAGCACGGATCATCTCCTGGATAATAATGTATGGAAGGCAGACCGACTGTCTAGTGCAAATGCAGTACAAGATATACTGGGTCAACTGAGAAATCCTATCATAATGTCCACTCTGGGGAATCAGGTTGTGCTGAATGATCTTGCAGTACACCCGAGGCTCTGGCCATAGGCCTTCATCTCCCAGCGATCAACTCTAAGAAGCTGGCTATCAATCTCAGCACGCATCATCAAGGATAGGAACTGGGGTTCCTTAGGAGCACATTATCAACCACCTATATACGGGGCCTATGCTCAATATCAGTTGGACCACTCTCGACTGATCGAGTGCTTCCTGTAAATGAAACCTAAAGAATTTAATGGCAAGCTAGCAGATACTTTGTGGCCAGCTCATTGGATCGACGAGATGGAAAGGAATTTTATGATGATGATACTTAATGAGGAAGAAAAAGTGTTGTGTGCCACATTTATGCTGAAGGGCGATGCAAACCACTGGTGGAAGTCTACCCGGACATATCTATTAACAAAGCACGCCCAATTGACCTGGCTATCTATAAAGAGGCATTCTTTGATAAATACATTCCCAGAAGTTTCAAAGATGCTATGGAGAGAGAGTCCCTGAGTTTATATGAAGTTCTTGTTTCTGACGCTTTAAAGAGCGAATAGCAGGGGTTTCAGGATTTAAGGCACCCCAGTAGGGGACCCGATTACAACTCTTTTAATACAACTTAAGCTCTTAACAGACCCTGCACCAGCCTTATCAAAATAAAGGGCTTCTGGCTCGGGCAAGGTTGACTTGGCTCAGTTCAACTAGAGTGGAGTAGGAGATTCTGGTTTTGGTCCCCTTGTAGACTTATCAAAAGCGATAACCGAATCCTGTCCAATACGTGGAGTAGAAGAAAAGCGCTAATGCCCCTTCGATCCTTTGAAGATCCGTTCTAGCCAAGTCATTTCCATGGCTACAATAATTGGGGCGGTAGTACTCGCAATGACAGATGACTGTGGATGCAGACCAACAACATTATGAAGAGCTATTTTTCTTTGCACCCTCTAGCACGCAAGAGGAAAATACTATGACCCAAAGGTTCGTCATGGGACTTAGGGGAAGCATTCGTGACCATGTTCTGGGACTGGAAAATAAAGTTTACAATGAAGCAGTACAGATTTCTCGAGTGATAGAATCGAGCCAGAGGGAGAGCTACTTTGCTCAGAATAGAGGTATAAAAAGGCCAAATGTAAATTCATACAACGGAGGGAACACAAAGATATTTAAACCCTTTTGTACGGCTTTAATGCTGCAGCCAAGACTACTCCAACAGCCCTACAGCCACAAAAGCAAAATAATGAAGGAGTAAAATGCTTTAACTGTTACCAAATAGGACATTATTCAAGGGAGTGTCCTAATCCCAGGAAGCAGCTACAACAAGGAAAGGTTTACGCAGTTACATCTGAGGATGCTGCCGCATCGCTTGATGTGGTCATAGGTACGACCTGACTTGGTGTTACATTGTGTGAGCTTGTAGACTAAATTAAAACAAATCATAGGTATCGTACCTATTAATGGCATACCTGCCAGAGTACTTTTTGATTCTGGAGCTACTCATTCTTTTATATCTGTGTCATTTGGAAAGAAGCTAAATCTACCCCTCAGATCTTTAGACTACAAATTACTTGTACGATCACCTATGGGATTAGAAGTGAAATTAAAAAAAGGTTATGGACCATGTCCAGTTCTTATCGGCGAAAAGATTTTGGATGTAACCCTAATTCAACTCGAAATGGCAGACTTTGACATTATCTTAGGAATGGATTGGTTAGCTCGGCATTCCGCAAACCTATTATGTGCAGAAAAGAAGCTGACATTTAAAGACAAAGAAGGAGCAGAGTTTAGTTTTACAGGAACCAAACTTCGTCGTAAACAAAAACTCATCCTCTCTGCATTAAAGGCAAGAAAATGCCTCGAGAAAGGAGGAGTTGAGTATCTAGTATCCGTGGTTTATCTCACCAAGGAAGTACCACGAATGGAGGATGTTGATGTTATGCGTGACATTCCAAAAGTATTTCCTGAGGAACTACCAGGACTACCACCCGATCGAGCGACAGAGTTCGTTATAGATCTGATACCCGAAGCCGCGCCAGTATCTAAAGCACCCTATCAAATGGCTCCTACTAAACTGAGGAATTAAAGGTACAGTTATAGAAATTACTAGACAAGGGTTATATCAGACCTAGCATAGCACCATGGGGAGTGCCAGTATTGTTCCAAGGTGTTCTACAAGATTGATCTTCGGTCAGGATACCATCAGTTGAAGATTACAGAAGGTGATATTCCAAAGACAGCATTCAGAACAAGATATGGACACTATGAATTTTTAGTCATGTCTTTTGGATTGACTAACGCACCCACAACTTTTATGAAACTCATGAACCAGGTATTTCATGATATGTAGGATACGTCAGTCATTGTGTTTATTAATGATATATTGGACTACTCCAAAGACAAGGAAACTCATGTCATGAATCTAAGAGTCGCTCTGCAGCGACTAAGAAAGAGAAGCTTTACGCCAAATTTACAAAGTGTGAGTTTTGGCTAAATGAGGTCGCTTTCTTAGGCCATGTTGTACCCGCTGAAGGAATTAAAGTGGATCCTAGCAAGATTGAAGCCATTGTGAAGTGGGAAGCACCTAAGACTGTTGCAGAAATTAGAAGTTTCCTAGGTCTAGCTGGGTATTATCGACGATTCGTGGAAGACTATTCCAGAATTATCGTACCTCTCACCAGTTTGACTAAGAAAGGAGAAAAGTTTGTTTGGACCGACAAATGTGAGAAAAGTTTTCAAACATTGAAGTCTAGATTGATATCTGCTCCCATCTTGACTATTCCCCTTCCAAGACAATCATTTACCTTGTACACTGATGTGTCTGGATTGGTTTAGGATGTGTACTTATGCAAGGAGAACAAGTAGTTGTGTATGCCTCAAGGCAATTGAAGACACATGAGAAGAACTATCCCACTCATGACTTGGAATTAGCAACAGTAGTACATGCTATCAAAATATGGAGACATTATTTTTATGGAGAGAAATTTTAGATTAAATTAAATCATAAGAGTCTCACTTATCTTTTTAATCAGAAGGAGTTGAACATGAGACAAAGAAGATGGCTGGAATTATTGAAGGATTATGATTGCGATATCTAGTATCATCCAGGAAAGGCTAATGTAGTTGCTGATATGCTAAGCAAAAAATCAATGATAAAATCTCAAGGAGAGGTTAACACGACTACGACAATGTGTGTTATAGGAAAAGTATTCAATCATGGTAATGAGCAGTTCGTGAAAGATGCACCGGGTGGATCAACCAACCTAGGGTTTATTCATCGGTTTTCAAATATGTTTGCCACATTGAATATTGTACCTGATATAATTGATGAAGTGAAAGCCGCTCTTAAATCAGACCCTTATCTGAGAACGGTACAAGAAGGCATCGGAAAAGGTAGGACTATTCCTGAGTTCACCTTGGACGATGAAAAGGTATTGAAGTACAAAGGAAGAGTATGTGTTCCTGAAATGAAAAACTCAGACATTAGACACAGACTAATGAAGGATGCTCACACCACGGCTTATTTGATGCATCCTGGAAGTACAAAGATGTAACATGATTTGAAGAAATTATATTGGTGGAGAGGAATGAAAGCAGATGTAGATAAATTCGTATCTCAATGCCTAAATTGTCAGAGGGTGAAGGCTGAACGGCGAACACCTGTAGGATTGCTACAGTCACTACCAGAACTAGCATGGAAATGAGACTGCATCACTTTGGACTTCATCACCGGGTTACCATTGACTCCCTGAGTAGTTGACACGGTTTGGGTGATTGTAGATCGTCTGACTAAAACAGCATGCTTTATTGCTATACGACCACAGTATACCCTGGAGAGGTTAGCCAAACTATATGTGGATAAAATTGTCAGATTACATGATGTACCTGAAATCATTGTGTCCGATAGAGACCCACGCTTTACCTCAAAGTTTTGAGAAGGATTACAGAAGGCTATGGGTACAAAGTTGCAATTCAGTATTGCATTCCATTCTCAGACAGACGAACAGTCAGAGCGTACCATTTAGATTTTAGAAGAGATGCTTCGAGCCTGTGTTATTGATTTCAAGAGATCATGGGATGATAAGCTCGAGTTCGCCTATAACTACTGCTATCAGGCTACTATACAAATGTCACCCTATCAAGCACTGTATGGTAGGAAGTGTCAAACTCCTTTGTTTTGGAATGAAGCTGGAAAACGAAGTGTCTTTGGACCAAAATTTGTTGAAGAGACTTATCATGTAGTCGACATTATCAAGGAAAGAGTTAGAACGGCTCAGAATCGTCAGCAACAATATGCAGATACTCGACGTCAAGACCTTGAATTTGTCGTAGGTGATAAGGTATTCTTGAAAGTATCACCTATGCGAAGTTTAAAACGATTCAGACAGAAAGGGAAGCTAAGTCCGAGATATGTCGAGCCATATGAGATATTAGGTAAATGTGGAAAAGTGGCGTATCAGTTAGCACTACCACCATCTATGTCAAGTGTGCGTGATGTATTTCATATCTCATTATTGAAGAGATACGTCAGAGATCCAACATACATCTTAACAGTGGATCCACCAGATCTAACTGATGATTTGACATTCGAAGTAGAACCAACTGAAATCACCACCCGAAAGGTTCAACGTCTACGCAACCGTGACATTTGTTATGTTAAGGTTACTTGGAGGAGCCGAGATATAGAAGAGATCACATGGGAAGAAGAGAATGCTATGCGAAAGCAATATCCTCACCTTTTCGACTCAGAAGGTATGTGTAAATTTTGAGGTTGAAATGTTTAATAAGAGGGGGGGGGGAATTGTATGACCCGTATTGAACTAACCGGTCTTACCACCATATACCAGGTCTACCTATTATGGTCGAGCCAAGTGGACCAAGTGCGTGAAGAAACCACAAGACCAGGTAGAAAATTTAACTCAAAAACATTCAAATATGAGTATGTGGTCGCATGTCTAAAAAGGTATGACCAACCCCACCTCAAAAGAGTCCAACCATGACATTTGGTCGTGGGGTCGGATGTTTTAAAAACATAGGGTCGACGAATTCTGCGACCCTACAACCGACCCTACGGAAACAGTCAGAAACTGAAATTATGAAACCTTCCTAATTCGAAGGGGGGTCATTCCTAAACTCATTGGGGAATATTATGGCGGGTTTTTCTCTATAAATAGGACATCCATTATCCTCTTTCATTCCTTTTAGAACCCTAATTGAAAGTGAGAGAAAGAAAAGAGAAGGAAGATAAGAAAAATTGAAGGAGAAGACCAAGGAAGACGAAAGTTCAGAGAAAACTCTGAATCTCAGCAAACCTAAGGTATGAACCTAATTCCCTACATGAATTAACAGACTAGGATAGTTTATTATGAAGAGAGGATTAGGAGAAACCCAAATCATCCATCCACGGATAAATTCCAAGGGAATCTATGGAGGAAATCATTATGGACAATAGATAGTGTGTAAAAATTATAGTTTTGAGTCATAGAACAATCATAGGAAGGACTATGAAGATAAGCCAAAGGATTCCAACATGAAGGAATGGACTTAAGAGTGAATGGTCGACCATAACACGTGTGGTCACATGTAGGGTCGCATGATATTCGACCACATGAGACCCACATGTTCGACCACATGCCCTCGGGAAGATTCCAGGGAGGGTGTGGTCACACGTAGGGTCAAAGTATGTCCGACCCCACCTATGACCCTACAGCCTATGGTCACAGAAACTGAGACCCCAGGTGTTACCCCACCTATAACCCCTCAGCTTCTGTTAGTCTAAACAGAAGAGAATTAATTCTAATTAAAATCTATCAACATGATTAGGTTTTTCAGTGATTTAAAATTGGTTCATAAAGTTTGGACGAGGATCTATGATCAACCAAAGGTGAGGGAACAAGACCTAAACTAATCAGTTAATAATAAACTATTTTTATTTATTGAGTCCAATGCCATGAATGATTCTATGCTTGTATATGTGTATTGTGCATTTCACATGTCATCCAATATTCCTGCTATTAATGTTCATGCATATTTAATTTCATTTATTTATAACATGATGATGATGATGATGCTAGGAATAGGCATGTGAATGTATGTGTTTGGTTAGTGTATTTGATGCGAGTGGAGCATCAGAGAGAGGACTTGACACTATGGTTCATCCTGGTCATCAGACTCTAGCACTATCTCTACTCAAGTCCTGTCCACTAACATCATCGTATCGCCATTACTTTAGCAGAACTATTACGTCGTAGGGCATCAAGGGAGTTGATTTTGGACCGTGTAGTCTCTGACTCTGTCGGGGGGCCTTAGCTCTATCTCTATGGACATATTGAGGGATGTTGGGTGAGGCCTTGGATACCCTATTTGACATTAGGATTGGTTAGATGCGAGCCCAGTTTACAAGCGCTCGCCAATAGGGGCTTATGTATTGGTATGGGTTGGGCATCAGGAGAAGTGTGATGCGATGCGGTCCTAAGCACTTTAGCTCTATCCCTATTCCATGGTGGGTGCATGTGGGATGGCAATGATGTTTGATCCATTGGGTGGCTTCACACACTCGTGTATAGAGGTGTAGCAGCCACCTATCCTTTCTATTACACATTGTAAACTTATGAACCAGATCAAAAATATGAATTGAATGCATGCATATGCTTGTTGCATTGTTTGTTTGCTCACCGAGCCATGATGTGTGCCCACCCTTTCGACGTCGAATATTTTTAGTTGATGATGTAGGTACTACTGTAGAAGACTATATGAATGCTACGATGTATGGACATGCTACGACGATGGATGCAGAAGTTATGATGGAGTCGCATGATTCGTCGTGCGAGTGCAACTCATGCGTCTTTGATTAGATTTATTTATTAGATTATTCAGGATATGTAATTGATTAATTTATTTTATTTTATGTCTTAGTCATTTGAAGATAATTGAATATTTTATTTATGTTATCACTGTTAGACTCTCAATTCATTAAGTATTAAAGACTTCCGCTATTGTTTATTTACTCTGATTATGGTTGCGTATGGGTATGGTTTAAGCAAATGAACACAGCCTATTCGAGATCTTGGTTTAACCGTTGGTTTATTGACGGTTCATCACACCATTCTGATTGGTGCAGAATTGGGGTGTGACAATTTAAGGAAACCACCTACCTAGATAAAAAAAACCAGCCAATTATAGGTTGTCTGATAAAGAGTTTTAAATTATCTGGTCCTCATGTTTTGTGACTGGTGAGTCAACCAGTTAAGCCCAAAAATAGACTCTGAGATTAGAAATTTTTTTAATTTGAGAAGGCTACTATCCTAATTGAGAGAGGATTCTTCATGGAGATTTTTTCTCTATATAGAGGATGTTTCTCTACCCTTTCTCACTCTTTTTGCTCATTCCCAAAACCTAGAACTGAGAGAAAGATAAGAAAAGAACGAGAAGAAGACTTGGAGAGAAAAAAATCTTAAAGAAAGGAGGAATTATTGTTGGATCCCAACCAACTGCTTATGGAGCCAACGGTAAGTACCTTGTCTATGTAGAAGGTTAGATTACAGTAGGTTTATGGATTGGAGATCATATTGCAAGGAAGATCAGATCCAATCCCATGCTTCGATCCTAAATATTTTGAATATAGAATTCGTAATAACATTAAAATGGTTAAGGTTAGTTAAATAATGTATAATGGCCATAGAATGACCTTAGGAGGAGTCCCCTTGTTGAACCGAAGAATCGAATCAGAATAAATTCGTACTGAAAGACAAACCTAGGATATGACTCAAGAGTTGTCCAGTCCCTTGACCGATCGACTATAACCGGTGATGTGACCAATGACTCTTGGGAAGTATAACAAGGTTTGTCTGCTCGACTCGTTGATCGACCAATGCAAGATCGGTGACTCGACCGGATAGTATCCGGAGGACATAAATAAGAGACAGGACAGTGAGTCCTAGTACCAAAACTCAATGGAATAAAACCCTAACCTAAGTTCATTAATTGTTTAGGCTTTCCACTAATTCAAGATAGTTTTCAAGGCTGAGAAGAGGAACAAAAATCACATATTGGTAAGGAAAGAAGACCTAAACTAATTGGTTAATAACAAGCTATCTTTTAATTTTCTGTTAAACTAATATGATGCCATGCTTGTATGATTATATGTGTATCTCACATGTCATCCAATAACTATAATTTCTGTTCATGCACATTTATTTATTATGATGATGATGATAGGAAAAGGCATGTATTTATGTATGGTCGGTGTGTTGAATGGGGAGAGGTTGGAGCATTGAACCGTTCACCATACTGGCATCGTCATATCGCCATTACCTTAGTGGAACTAGTACGTCATAGGGTATCAGGGGGAGTGATCTTGGTGTGTGGCTGTAAGTTTTATCGATGGACCCGAGCTCTATCTTTGTGCCGTATTAAGGGATGCTGGGGTGAGGCCTTGGATACAAAACTGGATGATATCTAGGATTGGTTAGACACGAATCCAATTTATAAGCCCTCACCAGTAGGGTCCTACATACTAGTATGGACTACAGTATCAGGGGGAGTGCTGTCGGTGTGTGATCTGTTAGGCTCTAGATCCATCTCTATTCTATAGTGAGTGATGTGGGGCCATAATAGTATGTGATCCATTGGGCATGCCACACTCTCGTGTATGGAGGAGTGGTGGCCGCCTATCTTTTCCATAGCACATTGCAAACTTATATCAGAGCAAAGATATAAATTCACTGCATGCATATGTTTCTGCATTGTTTGGTTTACTCACTGAGCTATGTTGTGTGCTCACCCCTCGACGTTGAATATTTTTACTCGATGATATGAGTACTATTGGAAAAGATTATATGAACATGTTGTCGTATGGACACGTGGGGCTTTGGACGTGCAAGCTGTGGAGCACAAGCATGACTCTTCATGCGAGTGCTTTCTGTGTGTTTTTGCTTAGTTTTACTTCATAGTTTGATTTATGGAAACTTTTAACAAATGATTATTTATATCTTGATTTACTTGCAGATAATCAGTTTAATATTTATTTATCATGTTCGATACTCAGTTCATATTAATAAAAAAATTTCTAATTTATTTATATGTTATGGTTGTGTGGAGTGAGTATG
Organism: Protea cynaroides; assembly: GCA_028583415.1. Taxonomy (NCBI): domain Eukaryota; kingdom Viridiplantae; phylum Streptophyta; class Magnoliopsida; order Proteales; family Proteaceae; genus Protea; species Protea cynaroides. The sequence goes on along the minus strand of CM053274.1, from coordinate 43,507,920 downwards.
GTTTGATTATTGGCACAGTCCTATGTGATCCTGGCTTGAACTGATGGTTTAGTGACTGTTCATTGACACTTTGAGTTTGTCCAGAATTAGGGTGTGACACCAGTAATATGGCTAATTAGGTGGACTTGGTTAGTTGAACATTAATATTCGTATAACTGTATCCCTTGCCATTAGGGGGTTATGTAATTGCATGGATTTAATAAAAAGGTAGTATGAACATAGCTGTGACGTTTTCCACGGCCGACGTAATACGGGTGGGTGGGCAAGTCAACTAGTGGGATTACTGTCTCTTCAAGTAGTTGGCGTAATATAGGCTTAGGATGAGTTGTGGGCAAGGGCCGGTGAAATATGATCATGTTCTATAATGATGGACCCATAATTGGGGATGCAACTATGCTCCGTGTGTGGGATAGCATCATTCGTAATGGAGACCCATACAGCCTAGAGACTCCATCCGTGGATTATCTTAAGGTGGCACTTATTGTTATCATTCCTGACCATAGTTGATAGTTGCATGCATTTGCTTGTTGGACGTTTAGTTTTCTTGCTAAGCTCGGTGGTTGAGCTTATCTTGTGTGCACAAACTATTTTTAGATGTTGAAAGGCTTCACAATTTGGTTTGCCTTTCATCTGGTGTGGAGGAGGAAGATAGTGAACTTGAGGAGGATGTCTCTGATCCATCGTGCGATGCGTAGACTTACTTTTAGGCCTAAGATGAGCCTATTTCGTTATTGCTTTGGCTTTGGGATTTTATAACTTTGGGTTTACGTTTTAAATAAGCTTTAAATAATGGTTATTACTTTAATTTGAATTACTTCGGATAACTGGATAATGGTTTTAATTTTTTTGAATTTGGGATAATGCTTTAATGGTTTTATTTAAACTTTAGTAATTATGGGGATTTAAATAACTTAAATGAGTTCATTTTAAATTTTTAGATGTCAGTATATAATAATTGGTTTTTAGTCTATAAGACTTCCAGTAATAATTATTCTCTGATTTCTTAATAAATGTTTTAATTGGGTATGGAAATTAGAAATGTTTCTATTACTCTGATAAATTTTGTAACAAATGTTTAGGGGTTGATTTGTGGAATACTATGATGTGTGACCTTGGAAGGAGATTTGTTGTGCCCAGAAAGGATGGAGAGATCCCGTTGAATTCCATAGTACCGATACGTCTGGAACGGGGTGTGACCAGGATCATCCTTAAGCTACCATTTTTATCTTAGCTCTCAATTTGGAAGGTTAGGCTAAGAATTCTCTTTTTTGGTTATGAGTTTTGTTATTTTCCATTATACCCTTCCCATGAAGGTCGGAGCCTAAATGCACGTCCCTACACCTAAACTGTGTTCTAGAAGTGTACATATATGGTAGTTCGACTAGGGTGTTGCACAAAATAGGTTATTGCCAAAATTAACTATTCTATCCAAGTATGGCAATTACGACATTTATGTAAAAATTCACATATATGGTAAGATTTAAACATGGCATGCAAATGTATGTAATTTGCCAAATATAGCAAATATACTTATCTAATATGGTAAACATGATGAACATGGACAGAAATGTTCTACTTACCAAATATGAAAAATATGCATATAATATCAAATATGACAAGTAATCTAATAATTATATGCCAAAATGGTGAAAAAATGGGGCAAAGATGCCAAATTAGTGATTACGTAAAATTGGCCAATTTACGCCTTCCAAGTATAGATTTGTACCTATTCGAAACCCTATCCAAAAGTCCAAATCAGCCTCAAGACACATCTAATCGAAATTCTTATAGAGACCTACAACTTGTCTGAAGATTTCATAACCCTATCCAAAAATCCAATTTAGCCCACAAGATTCTTCTAAACAAAATAGGCTAAACTAGCTTTAAATCCAAAATAGCAATGAGAGGATATTCATGAAATATTATGTAGGCCTCGAAAAAATATTCTAGACTGCTAGGGCTAACTTTCTCACTTTTGAGTGAGTCCAAACTAGGTCTCAAAGGTTCTCTAACACATTCATTAACATGATATTTCCTGCGGTGTGTTGATTTCTTTCGACCTGAGGTAGATTCATTACATGAGACACTTTCTATGTCAAAATGAGTCACAAAAAATGTCCCTAGAAAGAGGACTTAAAATCCTAACTTTTGTTCCAATGGAAAAAAATGGTAGAAAAGGGCCTAAGTAGGTCAAAATTGCACCCTAAGTGAGAGACTGTGCACTGGTGGAATCTGTTCCAGATTCAGACCATTCACACAAGAAAATCCATATTAAATTCAATTCATGCTGAAAATTTAAACCACTTACATTTCTAGATTCATAACAGATAGATTTATATTTTACCAAGGAACCAACATACAAATTCTAGTTCTATGATATTGCAAACTTTAGTTTACAGTCATACAAAAATTCTGCCCAGAACTTGAAAAAACAGTGAGTAATATGCATCCAATAAATCATATCAAATACTACATAAATCCAAAAAAAAATGAAATTAGTTCCAAGAGTTAGGAATTTTCTATACCTACAACTTCTATGAAGAAATTTTCCTTAAAATATAAATGGATGACCCTATTCCAGTGCTCCCAATAGGGGTGGTCTCAACTGAACCCGTGGTAGATAATTTCAACTTCAGGGATTTTTCACATGGCCTTAACCAAAATCCAATGAGGTCGAATTTTTTATAGGATCTTCCTCTCATATGAGGGAAGCCCTCAGAAATTTTTGGGCTTAAAATTCAATAATGAAGTAGGCCTCTCATGTAATGCAAATTCCGATTCCATATTTGGAATTTTATTCAAAAAATTATTTGACTAAGCAAACCATCGAGGAAAGAGCTCAAATTTATTATATCATGGGAATCTATAAAAAAATATAAAACCATGATTATCATGGTGAAAAATTTCACAGGAATGAAATCACATGCAAAGGACCATGCTTCCTCCTATTTGGCTATTTAGCATGCAAACTGTATCGGAGCCATTAATGTAGGATGTTGGAGGCCACTTACCTGGCCCCAAGAGTGGGTGAAGAACCTTTCCTAGTACTTGGAGAAAATCCAAGATGATGGTGGAGGTAAGCTTCTTTCTACCCTTCATTCTTCTTCTTATCTTTTTCTTTCTCTCTTTTTTTTTCCCCACCTATCTCTCCCTCCCTTTTTCAAGGTTCTAGGGAAAGGAGTAGCTCTCCGAAATGTGGTAGCCTCTCCCTTGGCTCTCTCATTTTCTTTGAATAGAGTTAGGGTAATCTCTTGTGCTGCTCTAACCTTCCTTGTTCGCAATATTGAGTATCTTTAAGCTCAATTCATGAGATTGCTTTCCAAAGTTACAGAATGCCATTCTATTTCATTCCAAATTATTTTTTGCTTTGATTTTCATTCTTTTTATGCAAAGATGCCAACTCACACACATGGCATACACATATACAATTTTACACACACACACACACCCACTCTCTCTCCTTTACAATTTTGGAGAGTGATTCTCTCTCCAAAACCATGGAAGGAGAGAGGGAATCTCATTTTTTTATATTTTTTTTGTTATTATTTTTGTCTTTTTTTTTTTTTTCGACTTTTATGCCTATTTCTATTTGCAATTAAATCCCTATCTCTTTCTCATTCACACTTTGTCATACAAAAGGGAATGGAGAACTAAATTTAGCCTTCCCATATGAGCTTTTAGGGTTTAACTTGGGCATAGTGGGCATTGAATGGGCTCATTTTCTCTCTTCCATTTCATTTTTCTCTCCCTACTTTCTATCTCACCACCTATAGGCATAAAGGGTATAATGATTGGAGTACATATTAAGTGCCATATGGACACCTAAAGTGACACTTACGATGTGATTAGGTGACATAGAAGGGGCATTGATTAGGTTTGACTTAGGTTGACTCTAAGTTGACTTTCTTGACTAGGGTTGACTATTTTGACCACCTTTAACTAACATTGACATATTTTGACCAGGTTTGATAAGGATTGACCAACTTTGACCAAATGGTCGAAGTACCCTCAGAAATGGAAAGTGACCGGTTTTAGGCTTGGGAATGACTTTGAAGATCCAAATATGGCAGTTTTGACTTGCTAGGGGAAATGTGATACAGGGGGTCTACTTATGGAAACTTCCTAACCTAAAGGGGAACTGATACTCGGGGGAGCTAATTATGATAGATTTCTAACCTAAAGGGGAAATGGCACTCAAGGGAGCTATTTATAGTAGGTTTCTCATCTAAAGGGGAAATAACACTCATGGGAGCTATTTATGGCAGGTTTCTACCTAAAGGGGAATGACACTTAGGGGAGTTATTTATGGTAGGTTTCTAACCTAAAGGGGAAATGACACTCTTGGGAGCTATTTTTAGTAGGTTTTTAACTTAAAGGGGAAACAATACTCTAGGGAGCATCTACCTAAAAAAAAATACTCTGGGGAGCATCTACTTTTGGCATGTTTCAAACCTAAAGGGAAAACAATACTTAGGGGAGCTATTTGTTGCAGGTAAAGGTTCCTAATATTAGGGGATGACATATGTTAAAGTGACTGGTGATGGTTGTGAGAGATTGATGAGGCAAAAATGGGGGTGCTTACAGATGCCCCTCGTTAGTCAAGATTATTCCAATTGAAGGCTAAAGACAAAAGAACCACATTTTTGGTATGAGTGATTGCTTATTAGGCTACACTTAGGGTATTTTTCCCTAAACTGCCTATGTATTCACTGAATGGTTTGGAAATCAAGCTCTGAAAGTAGTTCGACTGGCAAGAAGATTAACTCTTCTTGGGATATCGTGGGCTAGAGCCATCAAATTGGCTTCGTTGTCCTAATGAGCTAGGGTTCAATTTACTTGTAGGCTCAAGACCTCTTGTTGCTAAGGTAGGGCTAATGACGTAAAGCATGTACATGCTCGGACCCATCTTTAATCCATTTGTAGACTGTGGACCTCTTCTCGTATGATGCTAGGGTTATGAATATAAGGCTCATTTATAGACTGGAAACCTCTTCTCGCTGAGCTAAGGCTCATAACATAAGGTACGTATGGGTGCAGACCCATCTTTAATCCATTTATAGGCTGATAAACCTCTTCTTGTATGAATATAGGGCTGTGGATACATGGTTCATTTGTATGTTGGGAATCTCTTCTTGCTAAGCTAGGGCTGATGACATAAGGTACGTGCTAGCTCAGACCCGACTTTAACCAATTTGTAGGCTGATAAAATTCTTCTTGTATGAAGCTAAGGCCATAGACACAAGGCTTATTTATAGGCTGGGAACCTCTTCTTACTTTGTTAGGGCTGATGACACAAGGTATGTACGGGCTTAGACCCAGCTTTAATCCATTTGTAGGCTGATAAACCTATTATTGTATAAAGATAGGGCTATGGAAACAAGCCTGGTTGAATAAGCTTTGGCTTGGCTTTGATTTGTCTGGATGGAAGAGTTGTTGTTGTTATGTCCCTAATAAGTATCCGGGGTCCACCACGCTGATTAGACCTGCAAGACACGAGAAAAGACAAGGGGGAGGTTGGCATATGGCTCTGATGCCAAAGTTAAGGCTCTATGAATAGTGAATGGGTTTGGTATCTGAGTTCACTTTTATATTAGTAGGGTAAGTGAAAGATTCTTAGTCCAAGGTGTTAGAGTGGCATCCCTTGGAAAGAGTATTTAATGTTACCTACCAAAAATCTTGGGATTCGTTGAGTATTTATAGTGAATAGTGCCTATGTGCAAATATCACTTTTACCCTTGATTCTGTATATGATAACTAAAATATCCTTATAAAGCTATAAAAATGGCTCTTTTACCCTAATCAATTAGTAAGATTTGTAGGAATGTCCTCTTAGACTCCTTTGAAGGTGCTGACGTGAACGGTCGAATCTTATCTATCGCCATCTTATTGGTGATGTAGGAAATTCCCCCAACTCTTGCCTCGTTGCTTTGTTGAATTTGCAAGGTTTGGTTGAGTAAGTAAAAAATATAATAGAAATTGCCCTAACAGTTGACATTCCTTTGGTTGAGCTAGGGCTCTTTTAATTCACTTTTTGGTTGAGTACCTATTGTTGTTTGGAATGGAGTAGGGTGGTACCACCATTGATTCAGTTATAGGCTGAGAACCTCGTTTGATCACTTGTTGATTAAGAACCTAAAATTGATCTTTTAAATGAGCTAGGGCTCTGTATTTGATTCACTTATAGGCTGAGAACCTGGTTTGATCACTTATGGGCTGAGAACCTAAGATTGATCTTTTGAATGAGCTAGGGCTTTGCATTTAATTCACATATAGGCTGAGGACCTAAGATTGATCTTCTGAATAAGCTAGGGCTCTGAATTTGATTAACTTATAGGTTGAGAACTGGGTTTGATCACCTATGGGCTGAGAACCTATGATTTATCTATTGAATGAGCTAGGGCTCTACATTTAATTCACTTATAGGCTGAAAATCTGATTTGATCACTTATGGGCTAATAACCTAAGATTATTCTTTTGAATGATCTAAGGCTCTGCATTTGATTCACTTATAGGCTGAGAACCTGTTTTGATCACCTATGGGCAACCTAAGATTGATCTTTTGAATGAGCTAGGGCTCTCGAGGTTACATCGTGGATAAAGACTTCGTTATTGAATCTAATATGAGCAAGAACTCTTAAGGTCATTTATAGGGTAAGGACCTTGCTATTGATTCTGAAATGAGCAAGAACTCAGAAGGTCACTTCTAGGTTGAGGAACTTACTAAATGACCCATCCATGCCAACTTTGAAGCTTCAAGGTTGGAAAGTAGAATATCTTTCTTGGTAGCTCTATGGCTATGAACCTTCGAGATTGTAAACTAGAATATCCTCTTAGCTAACTTTGTTGCTATGAACCTTTACGATGTTTTAAAGTGACTCATATAGGAAGTTTATTTAGGCTTTGAACCTTCAGGGTTAAAATCTGACTGATCTTGAAAGTTTTTTGACTTGGACATATTTAAATGATGATGATGAATGCCTTGGTAGCCTTTTGACGTTGAATTATGTTTTTGTTGGTGAATGCCTAAATTGACATTGATAGGAATGGTGTCGTGGACTCTGCTAGCATGATACCCAGATTTAAAGTTGACCTTTTGTTACTTGATATTGAAAGTTTGACTCAACTTTTACATGAGTACAAGGATTATTCGATTGGTTTCTCATTTAGAAGGGTTTGATGTAAGTAATGATTTTCTTCAGCCAACATTGGTGTTGTTGGAATCTGGATTGAATGAAAATTTAGTGAAAATTCTGGCTAAGTATGTAAGGAGAGCTTGACAACTTCTGACCAAGGTGATTTTATTAATCGACTTTGGTGTTAATCTATCGTGGGACATTTGGTTGATTAAGTTCATTAACTATGCACTATAACAAGCCAAATTAGTGAAATAGCCTAGCGGCGACGAAATGTGACATGGGTCCGACCCATGATCTGGAGTTATGAAAGGCTCAAAACTTTTGCATCACTGCTGTATTGATTTTGAACAATGAACAAATCTGTCGCAAGTAAGCAAGAAGAGCAAAGGATTTAAATTCCACCTTTCAAGAATTTGGTGTTCTAACCCTAACAGGTGTAAGATCACAATGGATTTCCTTCCTCAATGGGATTGAGGGAGTTGAGAAGTTGGTGAAAACTGACTTGGATGGACCTACTTCTGTCAAAAAGGAAAGTCAATGACTTCCAGACTGGACAATGGATCTTAAATGTGATTCTCATGATTATGTTTGTGTGAAACCTGTACCCAAAAATTCGTGCTAATTTGAATTTTTCTCACATAATAGGTTCTCCTGCCAATACTAGCATAGCATTCGTTTCATTAATGGAGTGTATGGGACTCTAGGTAAGAGTTAAAACCCTCTTTTTTGTAGTATAGAAACTTTGTTTGGGAAGAATCAGTCGAACCAACCAAGATCTGGCCATTTTGAACTAGTTCAGAATAGGCAATCGACGAAGGAGGACAACAAAATGGAGTTGATCGACCACCCTTGTTCGATTGACCACTAGCACCTAGAATTGGGCTAGTATGAGTTTAACTTTGTTGGGCTTGGTTTCAGTTGATTCTTAACCACCCATTAATGTCCCAAATCATGTGGGACCTACTTTTGAATGTGTTAGAGTGTCAATTGATAACTCCAAGTCTCCTCTACCACACTTATATTAGAAATAAGACTCTCAAGGGAAGAGTTACGGTACAACTCTAACTCTTATATAAATTCTTTAATATAAACTCTCTATGAACCCTAATTGAGATCATTAGAACTTCTGACATGTTTTGGGGAGAGAGAGAGAGAGAGAGAGAGAGAATTAGAGCAAGTTGAAGGAAGAAGAAGAGGAAGAACTACCATTGAAGGTCCTCCCTCAAGCTTCTCACCACAATAGCTTTAGCATAAGCATTAAGGTAATCCTTAAAACTATCTTACCTTACTTAAAATAAACCCTTGATGATCTCAAGAGGTAAACTCCAACCTCTGATCATATGGGAGTACGTAGTTGAAGCCTAAGAAGCATCACCATCCAACCTCTGATCATATGGGAGTTGAATGTGCTCCCAAGTGTATAAGCATGTGTTGTTGTAAAGTCGACATTCAATGTCATGAACCATACTTGCATATAGCCTATGTAAATAGGATTTTATCCTATCAAATGATTCAAACCTATCATAAGAAATCTGTAGAAGCAACCCTACAAAGGTGTAAGCCTCTGGAATCCATCTAGGCCAAAAAAACCTTGGCGGTTGATAAAACTGAGATGATCAACCACCATAGTTGATCAACCAACTCATTATAGCAACCTGTTTTTGTTGAGTTTTTTACCATGGACTTTGAGATTTAACCAAGTGACCCTACGACATGTTCCTAAGACTAATGAGGATACCCTAGACCTAATGGAAGCGAGAATAAACAATCATATGTAACGTTCATACATTAATTGTAATAGGTAAGCCGATATAGGAAATAAGGAAAGGGACTCTGTCTGCAATAGAGTAAAGATTAGCTCACCAGATACAGGTGAGGGAATAGTATGTATTTTATTTTCTTGTTTATATACATATGTGCTTGCTATTTGTTTAAATTACTGTGTGATAACATGCCATCCAATAACTGTGATATTTGTTCATTCATTGGCATATTATAACTTTATATTGGATCGGTTGATTATGGAAGGTTTGATAACATGTAGATGTTGAATAACATGATTGTTTGCCATTCGCTTATGTCACACCCCAATTCCACACTGTTCAGAATGGTGTGATGAACCGCCAAATAACCAACGGTTCAACCAGGATCTCTAATAGGCTATCCCCGCGTTATCCAAACTTTACACGCATCCACAATCATAATCAGAGTAATACACAATAGCGGAAAATTTATAAATAATGTGAACTGAGAACTGAAATGATACCCATAAATAATAGCAAATTATTCTGTGTTTAACTAAGACATAAATATTTAAATACCAGATACATGTCTTATAAATCCAACGAAGAAACCTACAAAAATATCTAATCGAATACACACGAGTTGCACTCGCAAGAGGAGTCGTGTGTATCGTCTTCAGCTCCAACTTCCATAGCTGCTACAGTTCCGTACGCCGATGCGTTCATATAATCTTTGACTGTATAACCTGCATCATCACCTAAAAATATTCGACGTCGAGGGGTGAGCACACACGAGGCTCAGTGAGTAGCCAAAATAATTCAACAATACATATGCATGCAAAAAGTCAATTCATATCTTTGGTCTTGGTTTATAGTTTGCAATGTGCAATAGAAAGGTTAAGTGATCAAAGGTTCACGGTTATTGATACCGCCTCTATACACAGGGTGTGGAAGCCCGCCCGAAGGTTAACGGTTATCGTCGTCCCCATCCACCCTACCATAACATTATACAACAAAGGTTAACGGTTATTGCTATATAATGCTAGACCAACATGTAAGCCCCTGTTAGCGAGGGCTTGCAAACTGGGCTCGCTACTAACCAATCCTAATGCCAAACAGTGTATCCAAGGCCTCACCCCAAAGATCCCTCGGAACATCCATAGAGATAGAGCTAAGGCCCCCCGGTAGAGTCGAGACTACAAGGACCGAGACCACCTCCCCGATACTCTACGACATAATAGTTCTGCTAAGGTAATGGCGATACGACGATGCCAATGCACAAGACTTGAGTTAGAGATAGAGCTAAAGTGCCGAGACCCGCCAAAGGTTAACGTTTATTGACGTTCTCATCACACCTCCCCTGATACTCGCTCGCATCAAGCACATCAACCACACACATACAAGCACATGCCTATTCCTATCATCATCATCATCTTCATGTTATAAACAATAAAGTAAATATGCATGAACAAGTAATAGAAATATTGGATGGCATGCTGTATGCACATTACAAACATATTCGCATAGAATCAAACATGGCATAGGACTCAAGAAATAGAAAACAGTTTATTATTAACCAATTTAGTTTGGGGTTAAGGTTCCTCACCTTGGCTTGTAAAAGATATTTTTTCAAGCTTTAGAATCACCTTTACAATGTTATTATATTGCTAGCAAACCTAACATAGTCGATACAATTTAATTAGAATTAATTTAGAATTTAAAAACCATTTTGTCAACTAAGGGTCGATGCTAGGGTCGATGCTAGGGTCGATGGGTCTATCGACCCTCCCTCCATTCTGAACTTCCCGAATGCTGAGGGTCGATGGTCAGAAACACCTAGGGTCGGATGGTCTATCGACCCTCGGTGCGACCCTTGGTGCACTCTGGTCCAATTTCCACTTTTAATCCATTCTTCGTGTTTGGGGTCCTATGGCTTGCTTCCTACATTCATTCAACAGTCAATCCATGGTCTAGAACCATGTATAAACCATCTACATAGTTTTCGTGCATCCTTCTATGGTTTTCCATGAAATCCTAACCATGGACGGATGGTTTGGGTTTCTCTAAAATCCTACACTCAACCATATCTAACCTAAGGTCTGTAGAAACTCATGGAATTAGTATCCATACCTGAGAAGATTACTTTTCTCTGCAATTTCTTCTCCTTTTTGCTAAGCCTTCTTCCTAGCCTCCTCTCTTCCTCTTTTCCTTCTTCTCTCTTTCTCTCAATTCAATTAGGGTTGTGAAAGGAGTGAAAGTGGCTTAGGAACGTCCTTTAAATAGGATAGGAATGTCCTATAATAATCCCATTGAGATTTGGAAAGAATCCCAACCAAAAATTAGGAAATTTCCAAATTTCAGTTTTCGTCAGAAACCGAGGGTCGATGGGAGGGTCGATGATCCCGTCGACCCTAGGGTCTTAAGCTGTCCGACCCTCCTTTCAAAACTGAGGGTCTGACTTTCTGTTTTGGGAGGTCCAACCCTGCTTTACTGGGTGTGCGACCCTCCCCTAGAATTAAGTGTTTTTGGGTCGATTTCGTACCTGGGATCTCGTTCTCCTTAATGCCCTAGGTCCATTTGACTCGACCATGATGGGTAAACCTGGTTCAAGATGCTAAGACCGGGTTAAATTGACACGGGTCTTACAACTCCCCCCAACTTATAAAAATTTCGTCCCCGAAATTGTACGTACCTTCTGAATCAAACAAGTCAGGGTATTCCTTTCTCATAGCGTTTTCTTCTTCCCATGTAATCTCTTCCATGTCTCTACTTTTCCATGTGACCTTAACATAGTAGATATCTCTGTTGCGTAGACGTTGAACCTTTCGACTAGTGATTTCCGTTGGTATTACTTCAAATGTCAAATCATCAGTCAGTTTCGGCAAATCTACTATCAACACATGTGTTGGGTCTTTGACATACTTCTTCAATAAGGATATGTGAAATACGTCATGCACACTTGACATAGATGGTGGTAGTGCTAACTGATAAGCTACTTTCCCACGCTTAGCCAGAATCTCATATGGTCCGACATATCTTGGACTTAGTTTCCCTTTCTGTCCGAACCTCTTCAATCCTCGCATATGCGATACTTTCAAAAATACTTTTTCGCCAACGACGAACTCTAGATCTCTTCGTCGAGTATCTGCGTATTGCTTCTGACGGTTCTGACCTACTCTTACTCTTTCCTTGATGATGTCGACCACTCGACAAGTCTCTTTAACAAATTCTGGTCCAACAATACTACGTTCTCCAACTTCATTCCAAAACAAGGGAGTTCTGCACTTCCTACCATACAGTGCGTCATAAGGTGACATCTGTATAGTAGCCTGATAGCTGTTATTGTAAGCGAACTCGATTAATGGTAACTTTTCGTCCCATGATCCCTTGAAATCAATCACACATGCTCGTAGCATATCTTCTAAAATCTGAATTGTACGCTCCGACCGTCCGGTCAATGTCGTGGGTGGAATGCGATCGAACTTCAATGTTGTACCCATAGCCTTTTGCAGTCCTTCCCAAAATTTGGAAGTAAATCGTGGATCTCTATCGGACACAATGCTTTCTGGAACACCATGTAACCGAACGATATTATCCACCTACAGCTTTGCTAAACTTTCGAGTGTATATTGGGGTCGTATCGGTATGAAGCGAGCTGTTTTAGTCAGACGGTCTACAGTCACCCAAACTGCGTCAACTACTCGAGGAGTCAATGGTAGTCCTGTGACGAAGTCCATAGTGATGCAGTCCCATTTCCATGCTGGTTCCGTAATGGTCTGTAACGATCCTCGGGTCTTTGTCATTCAGCCTTTACTTTCGACAATTTAGGCATTGAGACACGAACTTAGCTACATCTGCCTTCATTCCCCTCCACCAATACAGTTTCTTTAGATCATGATACATTTTTGTACTTCCAGGATGTACCGAGTAGATGGTGGTATGGGATTCTTTCATGAGTCGGTGTCTAATGTCCACACTTTTTGTTTCGGGTACACATATTCTTCCTTTGTATTTCAGTACCTTCGTCATCCCAAGGAGAACTCGGGGTTAGTCCTACCTTTCTCAATATCTTCTTGTACCGTTCTCGAGATAAGGATCTGCTTTGATAGCTGTCTTCACTTCATCCACTATATCCGGTATTATCTTCAATGCCGCGAACATATTTGAAAACCGATGAATGAATCCTTGGTTGGTTGGTCCATCCGGTGTATCGATCACATACTGCTCGTTACCGTGGTTGAATACCATCCCGGTAGTACACATTGCTGCAGTTGTGCTAGTTTCTCCTTGAGATTTTGTCATTGCTTTTTTTACTCAATGCGTCTGCTACTATGTTCGCTTTTCCTGGATGATACTGGATATCACAATCATAGTCTTTCAATAGTTCCAGCCATATTCTTTGTCTCATATTTAACTCCTTCTGATTAAATAGATACGTAAGGCTTTTATGGTCCGACTTAATCTGGAAATTTTTCTCCGTATATCTAGTGTCTCCATATCTTGACACCATGTACTACTGCCACTAACTCCAAATCATGAGTGGGGTAATTCTTCTCATGTACCTTCAACTGTCTCGATGCATATGCAACTACTTGTTCTCCTTGCATAAGCACACATCCTAATCCCAATCCCGATGCATCAATGTATAAGGTAAATGTCCGTCTCGGAATGGGAATGGTTAAAATTGGAGCGGATATCAATCTGGTCTTCAGTGTTTGAAAGCTCTTTTCACACTTATCCGTCCATATGAACTTTTCTCCTTTCTTGGTCAAACTGGTAAGAGGTACGACAATCCGAGAATAGTCTTCTACGAATCTCCGATAATAACCAGCTAGACCCAGAAAACTTCTAATTTCTGAAACGCTCTTTGGTGCTTCCCACTTCACAATAGCTTCGATCTTACTGGGGTCCACTTTGATTCCTTCTACGGATACTACATGGCCTAGAAAGGCGACTTCACTTAGCCAAAACTCACACTTCAAAAATTTGGCGTATAACTTCTCTTTCCTTAAACGCTGTAGGGCTGCGTTTTGGTTCTTGACATGGGTTTCCTTGTCCTTGGAATATACCAATATGTCATCAATAAATACTATGACCGACGTATCCAACATGTCGTGGAACACCCGGTTCATAAGTTCCATGAATGTTGCCGGTGCGTTAGTCGATCCGAAGGACATCACTAAGAACTCATAATGTCCGTATCTTGTCCTGAAGGCTGTCTTTGAATGTCCCCTTCTTTAATCTTCGGTTGATGATAGCCTGATCGAAGATCGATCTTTGAAAATACCTTCGCTCCTAGTAACTGATCGAACAAGTCATCGATCCTGGGTAGTGGGTATCGATTCTTGATGGTCAGTTTATTTAATTCTCGATAGTCGATACATAATCGAACACTACCATCCTTCTTCTTTACGAACAACACCGGTGCTCCCCATGGAGATATACTGGGTCTAATATAACCCTTATCCAGTAGTTCTTGTAATTGCACTTTTAATTCCTTTAGTTCCGTATGAGCCATTCTATAAGGTGCTTTTGATACTGGTGCGGCTCCGGTATAAGGTCTATTACAAACTCCGTGGCTCGGTCGGGTGGTAGTCTGGGATATTCCTCCGGAAATACATCAGGAAAATCCCGCACGACATCAATATCTTCCATTCATGGCACGTCCTTAGTTAGGTCGACCACTGATACTAGATACCCCACCACTCCTTTCTCAAGGCACCTCTTAGCCTTTAATGCCGAGTATGAGCTTACGTCTCCCGGGAAGTTTGGTTCCGAGAAACTGAATTCTGCTCCTTCTTTGTCCTTGAACGTTAGCTTCTTCTCGGTGCATAACAGATTTGTGGAGTGCCGAGCTAACCAATCCATTCCTAAGATGACGTCAAAGTCTGCCATCTCAAGTTGTATTAAGGTTGCATCCAAGGTCTGCTCTCCAATGAGAACTGGACATGGTCCATAACCTTTCTCTAATTCCACTTCTAATCCCATCGGTGACCGTACAAGTAATTTGTAGTCTAATGTTTTGATGGGCAGATTGGTCTTCTTTCCAAACGACACGGTATATAAATGAATGAGTAGCACTTGAGTCAAAGAGTACTCGGCGGGTATGCCATTGATAGGTACGATACCGTGATTCGTTTTTACTTAGTCTACATACTCAATCGGTGTGATTATAATCTTAAAGTTTCGGTCATACCTTGGCACCACATCGGGCGATGCAGCTGCATCCTCTGATATAACAGCATATACTCGTCCTTGATGTAACTGCTTCTTGGGTTTTGGGCACTCTCTTGCCATATGCCCTGGTTGGTTGCAGTTATAACACCTCGGGGCTTCAACATTTGACTTTGGCTGTCGTTGAGCTGCGGGGATAGTCTTGGTTGCAGCATTAAAATTCTGAGGACGGAAAGGTTTATACGTCCTGTTATTGCTTCCATTATAAGAATTCCCAGCTGACCTCTTTATGCCTTTGTTTTGAGTGAAATAACTCTCTTTCTGGCTCGATTCAATCACTCGAGCGATCTGGACAGCTTCATTATATATGTTCTTCTCTAATCCCGAACATGTTCCCTTATACTTCCTCTTAGTCCCGCAAACGAATCTACGGGTTTTTGTATCTTCTTCTTGCATACTTAGTGGTGCGAAGAAAAACAGCTCTTCATAACGTTGTTGGTACGCATCCACCGACATCCGTCCCTGATAAAGACTCAGGGAACTCCTTCTCCATCGAATCTTTGAAGCTTCGTGTAAAATATTTCTCAAAGAAAGCTTCTTTATATATAGCCCAAGTCAGTAGGGCGTGCTTAGTCAATAGATAGGCCCTGGTCGATTTCCACCAATTATGTGCGTCGCCTTTGAGCATGAAGGTGGCACACAATACTTTCTCCTCTTCAGTAATAGTCATCATAAGAAAATTTCTTTCCATCTCGTCTATCCGATTGTGCTGGCCATAGTGGATCGACGGCTTGCCATTGAATTCTCTTGGTTTCATTTTCAAAAACCTCTCTACTAGTCGGGAGTGATCCAGTTGATTTTGGTATACCCCAAACATAGGGGGTGGATACCGATAGTTCCCTTGGGCTGCTTCGGGACATGCACTGGAATTGGTGCAGCCGGTTGTGGAGGTGTCTGTGGAGCTGGGTGGTTACCCACCGGTGCTGCACTAGCTTGCCCAGTGTGCATGGCTACAGCCTGAGTGGCTTGAAACATAACTCCCATCACAACCTGCATTTGAGTTTGTGCATGTTGCATTTGTTGTAGTTGTTGAGCCAGATTCATCACCACTGTTGTTAGCTCAGGTGGTGGTGGTGGCAAATTCGTAGGGTTTGCCGGCGCGGGATTACCCTGTGCGTAATTGTTCTCTTGACTAGTCTCATCCACCGGTGGTGGTGGTGGGACTGTGTTTCGGGTCTGTCGGGTAACTCTACGGCCAGACATATTTACTTTTGAGGTGGGTGGTGCCTGAAAATCATCAAAATCAGTGAGAAATCATTTATACTTCATGTAGGCACGCTAACCGATATAAAATTTGAATCCTCAATTCATTCTGAAACAAAATACTGTCTTTTCTATGTAGGGTCGATGGTGAGGGTCGATGGTATTTCCGACCCTTAGTATCCGACCCTGGGAATGTCCTGTTCTTCCCGAGAGCTGAGGGTCGATGCGAGGGTCGATGGGTGTCCGACCCTCAGTCCGACCCTTGAATTTCCCGCGATTCCCGAGAGCCGAGGGTCGATTGGAGGGTCGATCCGATGGTTGATGGTGTCAGTCGATTTGTCCGACCCTCGGACCAAAAATCAGATTTTTAAGATCCGATTCTAGGTCAATTCTCACTATTCTTCCTCCGTTTCGACTCGTCTCTACTCTCCGAGTTGCTACAGTGTTACTTTACTATTGTGGATCATTTTTACTCCGAGTTTCGACGTCCACATCACTTCTACAGGTATAATTCAACTTCCCCTGTTTTTTGGTTTTTATTTCTAGGTTTTTACTCATTTAGCTCGTCTTTTCCAAATTAAACTTTTTCCAACCGTAAAAATTCGATTTTTATTGGGGGCTTTTGTTATTGGGGTCTTGAGGAACGAAAGCCCTCAAAAATTTTCAGTTTCATCGGTTGGTTATCGAGAAACTTAAATTTTTCTCTTTTTGCCCTAATTTATCGAAATTTTGATTTTTCTTGAATTTCTTCAAATTGGACCTTATCCGTTAAAATTTTCTATTGCATGTAGATTGTAGGATATGTTTAAACCTTCGTAAGTCCTTATGCCCACTTGTATGGTAAGAAATGGGGCTTTATGGTCAACTTACGTCGTTATTTACTCAAATTTTGGATTTTTATCCAACTAACTCCTTGTTTCCTTTCTCTTTCTTATTTTGCAGATGCTATGGCCCGTACCAAAGTGCCAAGATTGCGTGATACACTTTGCTTCCATTCGAATGAAGCTGAGGCACAGCTTGCTACTTGCGTCCATCTCCACGAGTCTTCTACAAGATTATCCAGCATAATCTGATTCCGCAGAGTGGGCACTATGAGAGGGTGTCTCGGCTGACCCGGGTTCTTGATTTACGGTATATGCACTCGACCCGGCCCGGTCTGCCTTCCTTACATCATCATGCGGACGATGATCGGTGCCACATTGTCCGGTCATAGGGGTAATCTACCCTATGGACGCATGATTACAAGTGCTCTTGACCCGTTTGGGGTGGATCTCGGTTGATGAGAAGATCCGGGAGAAGACCTTCTCGTCGCCTCTAGATTGGGAGGCTATCGCAAGATGGGGCTCCGAGATGCGGAGGTTAGTGATGAGGAGA
This sequence comes from Protea cynaroides, assembly GCA_028583415.1. Taxonomy (NCBI): domain Eukaryota; kingdom Viridiplantae; phylum Streptophyta; class Magnoliopsida; order Proteales; family Proteaceae; genus Protea; species Protea cynaroides. Next base: position 43,490,231 of record CM053274.1, on the reverse strand, counting down.
GGAACGCGATGGTGCGCCCTCACACTCGGGTTGAGATGGCTGATGCTGAGGCTGCTGCTAGGGCTCGTGGGGATCCGGTCGACGATGATCGCTTATATATGGATGTCGATGCGATACCACCGCCATCACCTATGCATGCAGATCGGGCTGGTACTTCTGCTGCGGCAGCTTCGGTACCCGAGACCAGTCCTTTTCATGATGCTGGTCCTTCACGCCCATCTTCTGATATGATGGAGATGTTGTGCGAGATCAGAGAGACTCAGCGCAGATCGGACCTGAGGATGGAGGATTTGCTAGATGCTCAGCACACATCTGACGCGCGGATAGGTGAGCTCATGGAGATCCAGGCGACCGGTGGCACGGAGAGTAGCCGATCTCACGGCTAGTCTACAGACGACCCAGACTCAGATAGCCTAGTTGACTAGAGTCTATGCTGAGGACTACGACAGAGATCGTGAGGCACCGCCTCCTCCTTCGCCTCCAGCTTCTTGATTGTACTTTACTTTTCTTGTCCTACAGAGTAACTGTCCGGGTTGTGGACTGTACTCTGCTTTAGCGATGTATATACGTTTTGTTTCTCTTACTCATTGTATGTAACTGGTTTTCCCTTTAATAGATGCATTATTCTCTTTTTAATTCGGTTTCAATCATCACTTGTGCTTACAGTGTGTTTGTATTAAAGCTTTTAATTTATCCTATCTCAGTTCACAATGGTCTTGAATGTGTGTTAGTTCGGCGGGCAAGGCCTGAGATGCTCTGATACCAAGTTATCAGACCCCAATTCCACACTGTTCAGAATGGTGTGATGAACCGCCAAATAACCAACAGTTCAATTAGGATCTCTAATAGGCTATCCCCGTGTTATCCAAACTTTACACGCATCCACAATCATAATCAGAGTAATACACAATAGCGGAAAATTTATAAATAATGTGAACTGAGAACTGAAATGATACCCATAAATAATAGCAAATTATTCTGTGTTTAACTAAGACATAAATATTTAAATACCAAATACATGTCTTATAAATCCAATGAAGAAACCTACAAAAATATCTAATCGAATACACACGAGTTGCACTCGCAAGAGGAGTCGTGTGTATCGTCTTCAGCTCCAACTTCCATAGCTGCTACAGTTCCGTACGCTGATGCGTTCATATAATCTTCGACTGTATAACCTGCATCATCAACTAAAAATATTCGACGTCGAGGGGTGACCACACAACACGGCTCAGTGAGTAGCCAAAACAATGCAACAATACATATGCATGCAAAAAGTCAATTCATATCTTTGGTCTTGGTTTATAGTTTGCAATGTGCAATAGAAAGGTTGGGTGATCAAAGGTTAACGGTTATTGATACCGCCTCTATACACAGGGTGTGGAAGCCCGCCCGAAGGTTAACGGTTATCGTCGTCCCCATCCACCCTACCATAACATTATACAACAAAGGTTAACGGTTATTGCTATATAATGCTATACCAACACGTAAGCCCCTATTAGCGAGGGCTTGCAACCGGGCTCGCTACTAACCAATCCTAATGCCAAACAAGTGTATCCAAGGCCTCACCCCAACATCCCTCGGAACATCCATAGAGATAGAGCTAAGGCCCCCCGGTAGAGTCGGAGACTACAAGGACCGAGACCACCTCCCCTGATACTCTACGCCATAATAGTTCTGCTAAGGTAATGGCGATACGACGATGCCAATGCACAAGACTTGAGTTAGAGATAGAGCTAAAGTGCTGAGACCCGCCAAAGGTTAACGTTTATTGACGTTCTCATCACACCTCCCCTGATACTCGCTCGCATCAAGCACATCAACCACACACATACAAGCACATGCCTATTCCTATCATCATCATCATCATCATCATGTTATAAACAATAAAGTAAATATGCATGAACAAGTAATAGAAATATTGGATGGCATGCTGTATGCACATTACAAACATATTCGCATAGAATCAAACATGGCATAGGACTCAAGAAATAGAAAACAATTTATTATTAACCAATTTAGTTTGGGGTTAAGGTTCCTCACCTTGGCTTGCTAAAAGATATTTTTCCAAGCTTTAGAATCACCTTTACAATGTTATTATATTGCTAGAAAAACCTAACAAAGTCGATACAATTTAATTAGAATTAATTCAGAATTTAAAAACCATTCTGTCAACTGAGGGTCGATGCAAGGGTTGATGCTAGGGTCGATGGGTCTATCGACCCTCCCTCCCTTCTGAACTTCCCGAATGCTGAGGGTCGATGGTCAGAAACACCTAGGGTCGGATGGTCTATCGACCCTCGGTGCGACCCTTGGTGCACTCTGGTCCAATTTCCACTTTTAATCCATTCTTCATGTTTGGGGTCCTATGGCTTGCTTCCTACATTCATTCAACAGTCAATCCATGGTCTAGAACCATGTATAAACCATCTACATAGTTTTCGTGCATCCTCCTATGGTTTTCCATGCTAGCCTAACCATGGACGGATGGTTTGGGTTTCTCCGAAATCCTACACTCAACCATATCTAACCTAAGGTCTGTAGAAACTCATGGAATTAGTATCCATACCTGAGAAGATTACTTTTCTCTGCAATTTCTTCTCCTTTTTGCTAAGCCTTCTTCCTAGCCTCCTCTCTTCCTCTTTTCCTTCTTCTCTCTTTCTCTCAATTCAATTAGGGTTGTGAAAGGAGTGAAAGTGGCTTAGGAACGTCCTTTAAATAGGCTAGGAATGTCCTATAATAATCCCATTGAGATTTGGAAAGAATCCCAACCGAAAATTAGGAAATTTCCAAATTTCAGTTTTCGTCAGAAACCGAGGGTCGATGGGAGGGTCGATGATCCCGTCGACCCTAGGGTCTTAAGCTGTCCGACCCTCCCTTCAAAACTGAGGGTCTGACTTTCTGTTTTGGGAGGTCCGACCCTGCTTCATTGGGTGTGCGACCCTCCCCTAGAATTAAGTGTTTTTGGGTCGATTTTGTACCTGGGATCTCGATCTCCTTCATGCCCTTGGTCCATTTGACTCGACCATGATGGGTAAACCTGGTTCAAGATGGTAAGACCGGGTTAAATTGACACGGGTCTTACAGCTTATGTCCTAGTAGATACGAATAGCTAGTATGGGACGGTTTATCTTGGTCCATTAAGCTAAGATACTGGTACCTGCATTAGTAATATTCTTGGTTTAGGTGTTTATATACTGTGACAAGCAACCCTTGCCAATAGGGGTTTAGGTATTGACATAGGCTTATTTATGAACCAATCATGGGTTGAACTCTTTCATAGCTGGAGCAAGGTTTTGAACATGGATTGGGCATTGGCCTCTAATGTCTCAGGTGAAAGCTAGGGATGACTCCAGTTTAAGTACATGTATGATGGACTGGGAGCACACCTAGAGAAGTAAAATGAGGCTCACTACTGTGATGCCAGGAGGAAGCCTGTAATGGGAGAATGCTGGTAAATACCAGGACAGTGTACTTGGGTCGTATATTTATTCATTGGGTATTGATTCACATGCGATGAAGAGCCAAGTGTGTTTCATTCACTTTACCCGTGCTTGAGTGTTCATTACTAGAATTTATTTATGATCTACTTTGAGATCCTCAGGATTTGGATCTCTCTGTATCTGGTCTTACTATGCCAACCCTTGGTATACTATTTTGGGACCAATGAAGCTATGAGTACTAGATCATATGGGAGTAGGTACTTGAAGCCTAAGAAGCATCACCATCAAATTTGGCCCATGAAGCTAGGCCCAGATATGCTTTAAGTCTTACTGGAGGCACAACCGGAGGACTATTCTTTCGCTTAACTTTTATCGATTGAGTAAGAGTAGGACACTATCTTTTTCTATGAGTCCAATAAAAGGAGGGCACACTCTCCTTTTTCCTCTCTTGCTAAACCGTGGGAGAGTGAGACTACTTGGAGCTTGAAGACTTAGAACTCAAGCACCGATTCCTCTTTAAGGTATGGGTTCTTCATCATTCTTTCCTATTCCATTTTTATAGGGATGTAGGCTTGAGACAATGGTGGAGCTCCACCATTGATGGCCTCCATGAATGGGGACCAAACCTTCGCCTAGAAGCTTAGGTCTTCACCCTCTCCATGAATAGAGATGATAATGGAGTCTAAATGGCTCCCATTGTACTCAATAAGGGTTGGTTTATGTTTCCCATCATTTAATGTAAAGGAAACCATGGTGGAAAATCTTCCCCAAAGTACGAAACCCTTTTTGGTTCATGTTTGGCTTCTGGGCCAGAACCAAAAGCACGAACCAATAGACTGGTAGTGGCCTTAATATCAGTTGACTCATGACCAATCTATCGCCAAGATAAATATCTTAACATGTCAGACCAAGGAATATCCAGTATCACTTAATCAGTATCACGTGATCGAAATAATGGACCATTGGGTACATCACACCAATTATGTGCATGGCACCGTTTGGCCGTGCCTCCGTGTATGCTTAATTATAACCAAAGCCAATGCTTGATGACCGATCACCTATCCTAGTTTCTAAATAACCCATTGGAATCCTCATTACTATAAATAGTATATGAAACAGATGACCAATCGGATGATCAATCATCCAATCTGTCTTCTGACTTAGTATACATGAGAGATGGCTTAATGTTAACTGGCATCATGTACATGTGGAATACCCAAATGATTCTATCTATCTGTTCAGTAGGTATTGACTTATAATCCTAGAAATGATTAAGAAGACTACCTTTTGGTTCTTGGCTTATCTTGGGACCCATGCAAGCTCTAGGAATTATCTATGCTGGTTTAAAAGATGTTTACCAACCTAATGAAGCTTATTTAATTAATTAGGTAAAACACTGAGGGTAGTGGATGAAGCCTTCTACTTGCTTCAAGGTTCAGCAGCACCATTGGTGTCTAAACATGAGCGATTGGGTCAGGTAGAGTTTGAGCATGTGCTTGTTGTATGTATTTATTGTTGCTTTTCTTTTATAACATATCATCCAATGAATTGTATATAACTGTTCATGCATTTGCATATAACTATAACTATGTATGCTGATAGCTATTGTTACCTTGGTAAAGGAACAGTAAACCATGGGAGTGGGGATCCGGGGTCACCGCAAGGGGGTAGTTATTGATGTCGTCGTATACATAACCATGTATGATGGTGCGTGTGATGTATCGGACTATGAGCATGTGTACCATGTTGGTGTGCCAGTGTTCTAGTGGAGACACGGTGATCCATGGGAATGGGGATGTGGGGTTTTCTATTGGGATGCCACCAATGTATGGTGGTTCATGTAATGAGTGACCTCATGAATCACGTTGGGAGTGGCTATACCTTAGTAGAGGCACAACGAACCATGGGAGTGGGGTGTTGGGGTTCCCTGCTACGTGCAGTCTGGTAGAGACCATGCATGATGGGCATGTAGAGTATGGGAGTATGATACATGTGCCATGTTGGCACTCTATGCTCTAGTCAGGACACAGTCAGTCTATGGCAGAGGAACGAAGATTCCTGTCGGAGTATAGTTTTACTTACTGCGTGTACATGCCATGATGAATGATTGATTGTTTGGATATGATTGTATTATGGGGTAGACAATCTTGCGACGTATGGGAGTACGTCACATGGCCATGTACCCGGTGACTCTTTAGTGGGGGCATGGTCAGTCCATGGGACTGAAACAGGGATCTCTGGTAGGATGTAACCCTCTTAATGTTATGTTATCATTTCATGCATCAACTTAGTCAAATGATTTGTGCTTTAGTGAGGGGAATATTATCCAGGCGGTGGGGTACGAAATACTCAGGCAGAGGGGTACAGGTACAAATCATCCAGGCGGTGGGGTATGCAGTACTCAGGGGGTGGGTTACTGGTATATATGCTCAGGTGTTGGGGTACGGATTAATTGCTCAGGCGGTGGGGTATGGGGTAGATCCTCACTTGGGTACAGATCGACCATGACTTGCATTCAGACTTGTATAATACTCACAATTTCTCACTTATTTGCTTTTGTACTGCATTCATAAATTATTGCATAGGATTGCATTGGATACTTAACTTCTCGCTGAGCTGGGATCTAAGCACACCCCTTGACATCAAAATCTTTTTAGCTTTGGTTATAGGTATCTCTTTTGTGACCGCTGACATGGATGCTATTGATGTAGAGGGCACTTCTGTTGGTGGGGTTCCTTTGAGAGATCATGTCAAGGGCTATAGGGATTGCATCTATGGGACCTGAATCAGTTCCTTGATTCTGTTGATTTTGCTATCTGTAGATAAATGATGGTTTGGTCTATCCACAGGAACATATTTGGATTTATTCTAGTCACTAGAAGGGGATGTACGTAATAGTAATGACATTATGAAACAGTTGTATTGAATAACATATTTATGACATTTAACTATCATTAGTTGGATCTTGTTCTATATTATGATTTTAGCTGCAACTTTGATATTCTGCTGCAAATTATTATTATTATCTACTATTGACTATGGTGGACATTGTGTGTGTAGACTGTGGGGTTTGTTGGTGGATAATTTTGGTTATTGGTCGCTAGAAGATTCGGGTTGTCTCAGGGATGACTCAGATATCACGCCCGATTCCCCAGAATGGGCTATGACAATACTAGTATCAGAGCACAATTACTCTACCTTTACCTACAGACGTCCACTGCACATGCATTTCCATGTGTCAAAACAGATGCTTAGGCAAATAAAAGCTTTTATGAACCAAGTAGTAAGTAAAGAGAATAGTAAGTTAGGTTACATTCCATTACAAAAACTAAAGAAAGAGCATAATACACAATATGAACTAGGAACAAACAAAGACATGTAATATATATATGTGTATCTAATTTAAGTACAAAAATTGAGATACGGTTCACAGTTCGAACCGTTATCTCAAGACACAGCTCCTAATCAATGCAAAAGTAAAGAAAGTATAAGTATAAGTTAAAATAAGGATGATGTGCATAAGTCAAGTAGGGTACAGTCCACAACCTAGATAGTTATCCTATGTACATGAGATATCAAAAGATACTAGCAAAAATAAAGTATTGGATCTGGTCTCTGTCTGCTGAGGTCCACTCGGTGAGGTAGGAGGATCGAGACCAGTAACAAGTGCTAAAGAATAAGGCACGTAATCAGGGAGTAATGGCAGAGAATCACTCTGAGATGTAGGCACTATTGGTGCATCACGTGAAGAGGATGGCCGTGTAGTACTAAGAACTGCATTAGCTGAAGGGATGTCCTACTAAGGTGCTGGTAGTGGGACACTGAAAAAAGCTGCTGTAACAATAGCCCTGCGCCATACATAGTGATACAAGTAGCCTACATTGATCATCAAATCATGGATATAGCCTACGTGAGTGTCTATAGTGCTAATTCGAGTCTCCACCTCACCCAACCTGGTTATAGCATCCCTCAAATCTATCTCTGTGGCTCCTACCCATCTCTCTAGTCTAGTCTGGGCCTCTGAGATCATGTCCAGCTGCTAATGCATGAGCTGGAGTACCTCTAGCACCAGGCCCAAGTTGGCTGTACGTGTCAGTGATGGTGTAGCTGCAGGTGGCCTCAAAGTACCGATAGTAGGAGTTGTCTCTCGGGTGTGAGTAGTTGCAGGTGCCACTCTGGTGCTAACAGCTAGAGGCACATCTCCTGTGGGGATAGCTGTGTCCACATCCTTGTAGTCATCACCATTGCTATCCCGGTGTCACCGCTATTACCCTCACTATCATCATCGTACTCCTCTTCATCACTACACGATGACTGGGGTGCTACGATCACTCTCCTGATGCCACAGCTAGTGCCCTCACCCACTCCAGTAGCTACTGCTACTGCTCTGGCTGCTACTGCTACTAATGCCCTCCTAGAAGGTTGTTCTGCTCTAGGTGGTCTGGAGGGTGCCTTAAAGATAGGATCCTCCATGACTAGGTCACCAAGATGCATCTGAGCAATGGTGTCCCAATTGAGCACAAACGAATCCTTTCCATTCTCGATGACCTCTCCCACCACATTCATGCCAAAGTGCACAAAGATGTCAGTCAGGAGACGTCCATAGGGTAGGTGCCCCTTGTAGGGTAAATGTTAGAAGGAGTGTAGAATGGTGTGCAGAATCAGGTATGGGAGGCACATGGGTTTCCTCTGCACCAGACGATCGATTAGTAACATACAGAACTAGTTCAACTCCTCCCTGTGACCAGAACTGGGAATGATGTTGTGGTGTATAATACTACTAAGAAGTCGAGGAGTAGGCTTGAAGGACGATTCCCTCTCCTCATGAATAGACCCTATCATCTCAGGGCGAGTGAGTGCATGTCTCATCCTCTTGTAGTCCTCCTCTGTCATGCCTAGAGACTCCTTAGGAGCCTTATAAATCTGTTCCCCCTCTGGTGAAATGTCGAATATAACTGTCAGGATAATATCAACCCCCTTGACCCTACTGGTCACTATCAACTCACTAGTCACCTCGTTTACTCGCTAGCCAATGTTGTAGAAGAAGTAACGCACCAAGTTTGGGTGCTTACCATCTTGGATATGCATGGCTGGTGTCCAACCGAAGTAATCGAATGCATCATGAAGGTCAAATCTGGCCAACTCCTCAAAGTGTATGCTGCGGCCAGCTATCACTGGGCTCTGGCCAAACCTATCCCAGCATCTGCTAGCGTGATAAGAAATGAATCGGTTCATAGCCCTTGGTTACTTTCTCAGCCTCTCTCCTAAAAGGCATGATGTCTGAAAAGAGAAATAGAATGGAAAAGTTAGATGCACAAATAGATAAGCATGAAATTGCAAAAATGCATTAAAATGGATTCAAGGGATGCATAAGTGCAATGCATGATTTTAATGACTACGATCTACCCTGTAAATTAGGGGTAACTGTAAACCCCAAATTAGAGGAAGCTGTGGATGACTTGTTAAACCTATCTACTTATTATTACCCCTATTAGCTACATCACCAAATAGATGTTGGGGTGATTCATGAAATGTTATTAAGGTGCAATACAGAGTAGAGTGTAGAATTTAATGCTTGGGGTGATTAACTGGTGTTATACCTCATGAATGTAGTACTGATCCAGGTATAGTTGGTGTGCTACCATGAAAAGGGGTGTTGTGGTAGGATTTTGGCATGATCTAGTAGTGTAAGAAGGGTATTAATGGCTGAATTGGTGCCAATCCAAATGGGCTGTCCAATATAAGCTGAGGGAAGCTCAGCCTTGCAATAAATCATATGGTAACTAGGGAGGTAGTCTGACCTTAGTGATTGCTTTGACCCATTAATTGGTGCCATTTCAACATGGTTTAGATCTATTTATGCCATGTGTGTAGGGCTACCCCATCAGTGGCTAGCATTGTTTCCCTATAAATGGGCAGTCCATTATAAGTCTGAAGCAGCCAATAGTGAGGGTGAGCCTATAGTATACAATGTCAAGTGTTACAAATGCAAGGTGCACAATGCGCATGGCTAAAATGGACAAAGATAATCCCTTGATTTTCATTTGCTTTAGTTCTGGTTATGCATGGATTGACTAATGAAGTGATGCATTTGTGTGATGCCTTAACGCGGATGTGAACGTAAGTTTACTAACTATTCACTAAAGAAAAACAAAGGTGATGCAATGCAGTATGAGGGCTGATAGTGTAGAAGGTTTGAGTAGCCTAGGCCATTGATTTCAATCAGATCATGTGCATCAAACTACCATATGGACAGCAACAAATGCGATGATACAAATGAATATATGTCCAAGGCTAAGATATGGGAGCAGCTAATGGTGGCTGAATATGCACTAGTCTGACATGGAGACAAGCACCAAAGTACAACGCATGATATATACCTGCAATGATCGTGGATGCAAAAAAAATGGGCTTGCACTACTCTTTGGGAGGGCTAAATTCATGCCATAGTATTGGCCCATGGGATGGGCAGTACTAGGGGATTCGGTCAGTGCCTAAGCATAGCTAGGCCAATGCGTTGGCCAGTATTGCCGGCCATTGTACAAATGCCACCAACTGCAGGTGACTAAGTCAGTGTAGCTGCCCCTTTCGACAGAGCCATATGGGGGCACCAATATTTCTTTGGTCTGCAAGTGCTAATGTTACAGTGCCTACCAATGTAGGGATGGCAGCCACTTTGTAATGCCTAGGGATCCATGGTCAGTAGGCAGTAGTGCCTTAACTCCATGGTTGGGTTCCAATAGGTCTGGCCAAGACCTTTAGGTAGGCCATTTGAGTGAGACATGGAGGAACCCCCACTCGATTAATGAAACTATATGTATGGCTTCATCTATTATGGGGGAATGCATGAAAACCCTAGAGAAATGAGAGTGAATGTAATGCAGGAATAAAAATGATAAGGAAGGGAAGGAGAAGAATACCTGAGCAGTAGAATGGGGGAAATTTTTTTATTGTTGCCAGAGAAATGAGCAAGCGGAAGCACTTGGAGGGATGTCAGAGTCTTGATCTCTGGTGTTTCTCTGTTGACAATTGAAGTGGGGAGCAAATGAGGGCCGTTGAGCCCTTTTTTCAAAAGAAATTCCCATGGTATCGATGTACCATAACTTAATCATTGCTGCCAGTTACGTTATGCCGATTAGACCAAGAGTTAGAACCCTTAAGGGTTTACCGCCCAAATAACAAGAACCATAGACATGACTGGTAGATCGTTTCCCAATCTTGATCTTTTGGTTCAATAACGGTTAATGATCGGATGGTTAACTGGATGACGAACGTTCACCACTGCTTTTAGAAAACCTTCTGGAAGTGTTAAAACATTGACAGCCTGAGAACCGGCTGAACAACAATAACCGAAAGTATGAAATACCGACAGGTCTTTTGGTTGACAGAATAAGGACTTGTTTGGATTGGGGATTTATCCAATATCTTTACCCTCTTATATAGGGCTTACTCCTTTAAATTAGGGGTACCCCAATTGAAATTTTTGCATACAAACCGTTGGCAACCTACCCCGTAGTTAGTATGAGGTCAAGGATTGCCACAACACTTGAATTTATGCATATGCTTTGTAAAGATTTCCACTTTAGTTCTTAGCCTTTCGTAGAAATTGTTTAGCATATGATGTCATTTCCCTTACGTTATTGGGATAAGTTGACGCTAACCTTGGGTGATTTATTGGTACTTTTCCAGATTTATGGCCAAGAAAAATTATATGTCATCGTCCAAGCATCTTAATGGAAAGCATACCTCTAAGGCACCAGCTTTGGAAAGTGATCTGGAAGAGCATTGGTACGCCATAGCAAAAGCATTAGCCGATAGCCACCTATTGGCCTCCACCAATCGGAGGAGCTAATAGAGAGCTACACCATCCTCCCTCGTTCATGGTGTAGACCCGAGCACTACTTATAACACCATGGTTGATTTTCAACAGCTGGACCTAGAGCAATTCGATGGTTCATGCACAAGTTCCTTCCACCCAAGAAATTGAATTCAAGCTATGGAGGCAACTATTGGCAACCTCCACTGTTCAGATGAACAAAAGATAATGTGTGCTACCTACCAACTGCTGGGCATGACATACGAATGGTGGTGAATGACTCAGCCCATCCTGTTGCAGTGCCACAGGGTCATAACTCGGGATATTTTTCGTGAAGCCTTCTTGGCTAATTATGCTTTACAACATAGGGAACCTGACCCGGTGTTGGTTGAGACCATTCGAAGGGTCTGAGAGGGCTTGGCTGCACACAGGAGTGCTGCCGAGATAAGGGCAGACTATCGAGACCTTTATCCTGGTGAAGGTAGTAATTCGAAACCCCATGACCCAGGTAAACCTTAAATGATTAAGTGCCCCAATTATACTAAGCATGGGATAACATGATGTTCACAAATGCATTATGCACACGACATGATTTCATTATGCACAAGGAGTTAGAATGTTGTCTCCATCAAGTATTTTAGTTCTTTGATGTAAACTCATCATGCAACTTATCGAGCTGTGTAGTGATATAGATGAATTTTTGGAAGAACCTATTTTTTTGGTAATTCTTGGTCATATAAATACTGACCATTGTGTTGTTGCAAATGAGAGGTATATGTAGGATATAAATACATAGGAATGAAAATAATACTTTGCCAATAGAAAACTCATTATACGTATAAGGATCATGGGGTAGCAAGGAAGGGGAGTTTACGAACACAATGACTAAGGTGCCCTTATATACGTTTGGGTGTGATGTAGGAAGAACAAAGGGGGGAACTAAAGCAGTAAGAAGTTCCACTGAGTAGTATCTATCACACCTGGGCACCATTAATTGAATCATATTTCATTAGGAACAACCAATGATGTTGGATATGATGAATTGTATGACAAGATTTTGAGATATCGGAATTGTATAATGTGATTGATTTGATAATAACATGGATTACTAATATTGAGTTTCTGTCTTGAATGTCTTATAAATGAGGGCCTACTAACGAGTTGAGAATGTACTAGGTAACGGAACGTACACAACTCCTTAATTCAGCTTGTTTGAAGGACTAGGCCCGTAAAGCAGAAAATCCGGATAACCTGATGGACCAAGGTGCGACTTCGTCTCACTATCAGGACACTCGGGATATTGTGATAGTGATAGGTGACACCACTAGAATGGTCTACAAGAAACATAGTGAGTTCTAGCAAAGGACAATTGGAACTCTAACAAAGGCTATGCGCAATGACACCGCCTCTGTATCAGTTTTGATAGAAGTGTCAGACTTATTGGGGCACCTTGCCCAAGGTCTCTAGCAACAATAGAGGGGCATGGATGCATGAATAGTAGTCGAGTGCCACAACCAAGGAAATCAAGGGCCTCAGGAAGAGATGTTTGTAGCACAAGATAAGAGTAAACAAGTGAACAAAACCCTAGAAGAAGAATCACCCCCAGAGGTATGTAAGGTGCCTCGAGTTGAGAATGAAGAGCCACTAGTGGGACCACCATCCGTCGCTATTGAAACCTAAATGCCACCTAGGGCTGGTCATCTGAAATGTTATTGGTGTGAAAGTTGAAAACACCTTATGCGACAATGCACCCTACCTGCTGAAAGGGCACCACTATCGAAACCTGAGAAAGTTGTTACATGCCTCTCCTACCAAGTGGTGGGGCATGAGGCTCATGACTGTCAAAATTATTGGGAGTGCTACACCTCTATGTAAGCATGGACCTCGCATTAATTGGAGGGACTTTTTAGAGAATTGGTAAGCCTTGAGCTCCCTTAATTACTAGATAGCATAGATAATATATAGTGACCTCATGAGTTATTGTATATAATAGACACCCATAGGCATGGGAAATGAACTTACAACTATGACCTGATTTTAGGGGTGAAATCCTTATAAATTTGGGGTATTGTAAGACCTACTTCGAGATCTTCATGATTCGGATCCCTCCGTATTGGGTCTTACTGTGCTAACCTTTGGCACACTATCTTGGAACCCTACATATGATGTGGGTCAGCCCCTTATGTCACCAAGGAGTACTAGATCATATGGGAATAGGTTCCTGAAGCCTAAGAAGCATCACCATCAAATTAGGCCCATGAAGCTAGGCCCAGATATGCTTTAAGTCTAATCGAAGACACAACCGGAGGAACATTCTTTCGCTTGACTTCTACTAGTTAAGGAAGAGTAGGACACACATTTTCTCTCTCCACGAGTCCTATAAAAGGAGGGCTCACTCTCCTTTATCCTCTCCTGTTGAACCGTGGGAGAGTGAGACTACTTGGTGCTTGAAGACTTGGAACTCAAGCACCGGTTTCCTCTTGAAGGTATGAGTTTTGCTTCCTTCCTTCCTCTTCCATTCTTGTTGGGATGTAAGCTTGAGACTATAGTGGAACTCCACCATTGATGGCCTTCATGAATGGGGACTAATCCTTGACCTAGAAGCTTAGGTTTTTACCCTCTTCATGAATGGAGATGATAATGGAGTTTAAATGGCTCCCATTGTATTCAATAAGGGTAGGTTTGTGTTTCCCACCATTTAGAGTGAAGGAAACCATGGTGGGAAACCTTTCCCAAAGAAGGGAAACCCTCTCTGGTTCATATTTGGCTTCTGGACAGGAACCAAAAGCATGAACAGGTTGAATGGTAGTGGCTCTAATACCGGTTGACCCATGACCAGTCTACCACCAGGGTAAATATCATAACTTGTCAGACCAAGGAATATCCAGTGTCACTTAACCAGTATCATGTGATCGGAACAATGGACCATCGAGTACATCACATTGATTATGTGCATGGTATCATTTGGCCCTACCTCCGCATATGCTTAATTACAAGCAGAACCAGTACTCGATAACTGATCATCCAACCTAGCTTTCGAATAACCCACTAGAATCTTCATTACTGTAAATAGTATATGAAGCAGATGATCAATCATCTGATCTGTCTTCCAGTTCAATATACATGAGAGATGGCTAAGTGTTAACCGGCATCACGTACCGGTGGAATGCCCAATCGACTCTATCTGTCAGTTCAGTCTATATGAACTTATAAGCCTAAAAATGATTAGGAAGACTATTCTTTTGGTTCTTGGCTTATCTTGGGACCCGTGCATAGGCTTTAGGACCTGTCTATGCTGGTTTAAAATATGTTTACCAACCTAACTAAACTTATTTAATTAATTAGGTAAGACACCATGGGTAGTAGATGAAGCCTTATATCGGCTTTAAGGTTCAACAACATCACTGGTGTCTACAGGTGAGGGGTTGGGTCATGTATAGTATGAGGATGTGCTTGTTGTGTGTTTATTGTTGTTTTTCTTTTATAACATGTCATGCAATGAATTGTATATAATTGTTCATGCATTTACATATAACTACAACTATGTATGTTGATAATTGTTGTTACCTCGGTAGAGGCAAAGAGAACAATGGGAGTGTGGATCCGGGGTCTCTGCAAGGGGTAGTTGTTGATGTTGTTGTGTGCATAACCATGTATGATGGTGCGTGTGACATATGGGAGTACAGGCATGCATACCATGTTGGTGTGCCAATGTTTTAGTGGAGACATGGTGATCCATGGGAGTGGGGATCCGGGGTTCTCTATGGGATGCCACCCATGTATGGTGGTTCATGTAATGAATGACCTCATCAATCACGTTGGAAGTGGCTATAACTTAGTAGAGGCATAATGAACCATGGGAGTGGGGAGTTGGGGTTCTATACTAGGTGCAGTGTCACATCCCAATTCTAGTCTAACCAGAATGGTGTGATGAACCGCCAATAAACCAATGGTTCACCCAGGATCTTGTATAGGTTGTACCCACCATATCAAACCAAACACACATTCCACATTAATAATCAGACGTGATAAACAAATAAGCGGAAGTCTTACAGATAAGAATTGAGAGTCTAACAGTCATAAATAAGTATTTAATCCAATTATCTCTAAATCACAAGCCATAAAAATAACTAATCAGTTACATATCTGACGTTCAAATTATTACTAAACTTAAGCAAAAACACATTGGTTACACTCGCATGATGAATCATGCGCATCTTCTTTAGCTTCTACGTCCATCACAGTAACTTGTCCATATGTTGGCGCATTCATATATTCTTCAACAGTAGGACCTGTATTATCAACTAAAAATATTCAACATCGAAAGGGTGAGCACACATCACAGCTCAGTGAGCAAACAAATCAATGCAACAAACATATGCATGCATTCAATTCATATCTTTGGTATGGTTTATAAGTTTGCAATATGATATAGAAAGGTTTGGTGGCCACAGCAGCTCTATACGCGAGTGTGTGAATCCACCCAATGGATCAAACACCATTGCCATCCCATATGCACCCACCATGGAATAGAGATAGAGCTAAAGTGTCTGGATCAAACACCGCCAACACTTTCCCTGATGCCCTACCCATACCAACACGTAAGCCCCTATTAGGGAGGGCTTGCAAACTGGGCTCGCAACTAACCAATTCTAATGCCAAACAGTGTATCCAAGACCTCACCCCCAACATCCGTCAATACAACCATAGAGATAGAGCTAAGGCCCCCTGACAGAGTCTGAGACCATACGGTCCGAAACCACCTCCCCTGATGTCCTACGACGTAATAGTTCTGCTAAGGTAATGACATTACGAAAATGTTAGTGGGCAAGACTTAAGTAGAGATAGAGCTAGATTCTGGTGACAGGGTCAAAGACCACCATGCTACGTCCTCCCCCCGATGCTCCACTCACATCCAACACACCAACCACACACATACATTCACATGCCTATTCCTAGCATCATCATCATCATCATGTTATAAATAAACAAAATTAATTATGCATGAACAGTAATAGCAGGAATATTGGATGACATGTAAGATGCACATTATAAGCATACATGCATAGAATCAATCATTGCATTGGACTCAATAAAAATAAACAGTTTGTTGTTAACCAATTAGTTTAGGTCATGTTCCCTCATCTGTTAGCAATACTTGATGTCCTTTAAATCCTTAAAATTCTCTTTGAATTGATTTAACAACCTAAAAGTTATATGAATTTAAGTTAGGGTTCATATGTGACATGTTACAATAGTCGAAAATCAAAACAGAGCACTGTAGGTGTCTGATTGGTTCTTTGGTCTCATGCTCTATCGACCTGACTGTCTACGGTCGATAGCCTATGATCGCATATGGTGCGACCGTAGCTGCGACCATATGATGTTTGAAATCTTCCCGAATGCCTATGGTCGATCCTCTAGTTCTACTGGTCATGCTATGGTCAACCGTAGCTACATCCTTGAGATTTCTGGTCACAGTCTATATGAAATTCGAGTTCTTCCTGGGTTAATTCTTCTATTGTTCAATGGGGTTTATTCTAAGGGCATCCTATGGCCATCATTAGTAATTTCTTATCAACCCTAATCATCAAATTCACTCCTCATGGTTCTCCTTGGGATTTTCTCAAGGAAATCACTTAGATCATCATAGGTTGATATTTCCTATCATCTATAGAAGTCTTATTCCTTAGAGTTTACATTTCCTGAGATTCGTTTCATACCTTTGCCTGTGATAGAGAGCAAATCTCTTCTCAGCAAATTCTTTTCCTTAGCTTTTTCTTCTTATCCTTCTCTTCCTTCTCTTCCTTCTCTTTCTCTAGGGTTTACTAATGTTCTAAAAGAGTGAAAAAGGACTGAGGGACGTCCTTTATATAGAGAAAAACTCTCCATATAAAGTCCACTTTTAATTAGGAAAGCAATCCCTTAGTTTAGGAAAGTTTTCAAAACTCAGAGTCTGATCTGGGTTGTCACGGTAAATCATAGGATCGCATATACCGTCGGCCATAGGGTCAAAATCATCGACCGTGGGGTTCTGGATTTGAGATTTTTGGTTCCCTTCCTTATGGTTGACCATACCTACCCAGGAAACCTACCCAGGCATGCGACCTTAGGTATGTTTTCAGTGTTTTTAACTCGATTCTTGTATCTAGTTTGTGATCTATCTTCACAGACTCGGTCCACTTGATCTAGGAATGATGGGAAGACCTAGCACGACACGGTTAGACCATGTTAATGGAGTGCGGGTCTTATAACTCCCCCCACTTTTATAAATTTCATCTTCAAAATTTACACATACCTTCTGAGTCAAATAGGTGAGGATATTTCTTATGCATAGCGTTCTCTTCTTCCCATGTAATTTCTTTTACATTTTGGCTTCTCTAAGTAACCTTAATCTAGTAAATGTCGCAGTTGCGAAGAGTTACACCTTTCGACTAGTGATCTTGAAAAGTACTACTTCGAACGTCAAATCTTCAGTCAAATCTGATGGATCCGTTGTTAACACGTGTGTTGGATCTCTGACGTACTTCTTCAGTAATGAGATATGAAATACATCATACACACTTAACATGGATGGTGATAGTGCTAACTAATATGCTATTTTTCTACGTCTATCTAGAACTTCATAAGGTCCAATATATCTGGGACACAGCTTTCCCTTCTGTACAAACCTTTTCAAAACACGCATAGGAGATATTTTCAGAAATACCTTATCACCTATGTTGAATTCAAGATCACTGTGTCAATTATCTACATATTGCTTCCAACGATTCTGAGCTATTTAGACTCTTTCTTGATAATGTTGACTACTCGACAAGTCTCTTCAACAAACTCTGGTTCAACAATACTCTGTTCTCCAACTTCATTCCAAAACAAAAGAGTTCGACATTTCTTACCATACAGTGCTTCATAGGGTGACATCTGTATAGTCGCTTGATAGCTGTTGTTATAAGCGAACTCAATCAATGGTAATTTCTTATCTCATGATCCTTTGAAATTAATGACACAAGCTCAAAGCATGTTTTCTAAAATCTGAATAGGGGGCTTCGACTGTCCGTCTGTCTAAGGATGGAATGCATTACTAAAATTCAACGTTGTACCCATAGCCTTCTGTAATCCTTCCCAAAACTTTGAGGTAAAGCGTGGGTCTCTGTCGGACACAATACTTTCAGGTACACCATGTAATCTAACAATATTATCTACATAGAGCTTAGCTAACCTCTCTAGGGTATATTGAGGTCGTATAGCTATGAAATGAGTTGTCTTGGTCAAACGATCCACAATCACCCAGACTGCATCATCTACTCGGGGAGTCTATGGTAACCAGGTGATGAAGTCCATAGTGATGCAGTCTCATTACCTTACTGGTTCTGGTAGTGGCTATAATAATTTTGCATGTCTTTGTCTTTCAGCCTTTACGTGCTGACAATTCAAGCATTAAGACATAAATTTAGCTACATCCATTTTCATTTCTCTCCATCAATATAGTTTCTTCAGATCATGATACACGTACTTTCAGGGTGTACCGAATAAGCAGTAGTGTGAGCTTCCATCATTAGTGTCTAATATCCAAGTCTTCATTTTTAGGAACACATACCCTTCCTTTGTATCTTAGTACCTTTTCAATGTCCAAGGTGAACTCAGGAGTAGTCCTACCTTTTTTGAGGTCTTCTTGCACCATTATCAGATAAGGGTCTGAATTAATAGCGGCTTTCAGTTCGTCTAATAGATCAAGTACAATCTTCAATGCAGCAAACATGTTTGAGAATAGATGAATAAACCCTTGGTCAGTTGATTTATTCAGAATATCAATCAGAAATTGCTCTTTATAGTAATTAAATACTCTCCCTGTGACACACACCATAGCATTTGTACTAATTTCTTCTTGGGATTCTATCATAGCTTTCCTGCTCAGTGCGTCAGCAACTACATTAGCTTTTCTTGGATGATACTGGATATTGCAATCATAATCCTTTAGTAATTCTAGCCATCTTCTTTGTCTCATGTTTAACTCTTTCTGATTAAATAGATGAGTGAGACTCTTGTGATCTGATTTAATCTAAAATTTCTCTCCATACAAATAATGTCTCCATATCTTAACAGCATGTACTACTACTGCTAATTCTATGTCATGAGTGGGATAGTTCTTTTCATGTGTCTTTGGTTGTCTTGAGGCATGCATAATTACTTGTTCTCCTTGCATAAGCACACATCCTAAACCTAACCCAGATGCATCAGTGTACAAGGTAAATGGTTGTCCTAGGATCGAAATAGTCAAGATGGGAGCTGATATCACTCTAGCCATAAATGTTTGAAAACACTCTTCAAATTTATCGGTCCAAACAAACTTTTCTCCTTTTTTTGTCAGACTGGTAAGAGGTATCGTTATTCTAGAGTAATCTTCCATGAATCGTCGATGGTAACCAGCTAAACCCAATAAAATTTTGATTTCTGCAACATTCTTAGGTGCTTCCCATTTTACAATGGCTTCAATCTTGCTAGGATCCACTTTAATTCCTTCAGTGGATACAACATAGCCTTTAATGTAGGGAGAATGAGTTTTCATTTATGAAAAAGTTTGGTTCTCATAAAACTGAACTCTGCTCCTTCTTTGTCTTTAAATGTCAGTTTCTTTTTTGCACATAATAGGTTTATAGAGTGCCGAGCTAACCAATCCATTCCCAAGATAACGTCAAAGTCTGCCATCTCGAGTTGAATTAAGGTTGCATCCAAAATCTTATTGCCGATAAGAACTCGACATGGTCCATAACCTTTGTCTAGTTCCACTTTTAATCCCATAGGTGACCGTAGAAGCAGTTTGTTGTCTAAAGGTCTGAGGGGTAGATTTAACTTCTTTCCAAATGACGTAGATATAAAAGAATGAGTAGCTCCAGAGTCAAAAAGTACTCTGGCGGGTAAGCCATTAATAGGTACGATACCTATGATTTGATTTAATTTAGTCTACATGCTTACACAAGGTAGTACAAAATGAACAGTTCAGGTCATACCTACAACCACATCAGGCGATGCAGCAACATCCTCAGATGTAACTGCATAAACCGTTCCTTTGTGTAGCTGCTTCCTTGGCATAAGACACTCTCTTGAATAATGTCCTACATGATCGCAATTGAAGCATTTGACTCCAGCATTACTTTGCTTCTGTTGAGGTTGGGCTGTCGGAGTAGTCTTGGCTGCAACATTGTAGCCTTAAGTACAGAAGAGTTTAAATATCTTTGAGTTCCCTCCGTTGTATGAGTTTCCATTGGGCCTTTGACTACCTCTGTTCTGAGCAAAATAACTTTCCCTCTAGCACGATTATAGTACTCGAGCAATCTGTACAGATTCATTATAAATCTTCTTTTCCAGTCCCAATACATGCTCACGGATGCTTCCCCTAAGTCCCATAATGAACCTTCGGATTTTAGTATTTTCCTCCTGCATGCTAGAGGAAGCAAAGAAAAAAATTTCTTCATAATACTATCGATATGCGTCTATAGTCATCTTTCCCTGATACAGACTCATAAACTCCATTTCCATTTGATCTCTAAAACTCCTAGAAAAATATTTCTCGAAGAAAGATTCTTTATAGATACCCCAGGCCAATTGGGCGTGCTATGTCAACAGATAACTCTGAGTAGATTTCCACCAATGGTGCGCATCACTTTTCAGCATAAAAGTGGAACATAATGCCTTATCTTCTTTATTTATAGTCATCATCATAAAGTTTCTTTCCATCTCATCGATCTAGTGAACTGGCCATAACGGATCTGATGGCTTGCCTATAAATTCCTTCGGCTTTAACTTTAGGAAACCCTCGATGAGTCTGGAGTGATCAAGCTGATACTGTACATATGCTCCATACATAGGCGGTTGGTACGGATAATTACCTTGGTTATACCCGCTTTGCGGTGCTTTAGGGTTTGGTACTTGGCCTTGTACTGCTGGTGTTTGCGGTGCTTGGGGTACAGTGTTGCTACCACTAGGTACCGTACTAGCTTGTCCTATAGGTAGAGAGATTATGTTTGCAGTTGGAAAAGAAATTCCCATAGCAGCTTGCATGATGGCTTGCGCTTGTTGTATTTGCTGCATTTGCTGCATTTGTTGTGCTAAATTCATCACCATAGTAGCCAACTCTGTAGGTGGTTCAGGTAGGATGGTTGGGTTGGCTTGGGTGTGCACATTCTAAGGTACAGTATTTTGAGTTCTAATATTTCCTTCCTGTCCTTGCTGACCCTCATTGTCATTAGTCTCCATAGGTGGTGGAAATGGGTTTGTATTTTGTCTTCTTTTACTTACTTTGCATCCAGCCATTTAATCTCTGGTTGAATGGTACTTGGAAAGGCTATACATGTAAGACAAGATATGATGGTAGTATTGGGTTAGTCTCACAATGGAAGGTGGGAGAAAAATAAAATCAATAGGGAAAAGTTCAAGCAGAATCAAAATGCAGACAGCAGTCATTCATACGGTCGATGGCTTACGGGCACATGTTGTGCGACTATAGGTGCGACCCTTAAAACCCTGGCAACTTACCGAGACCCTATGGTTGATCATACTGTCGATCATATGGATGATGGTTTTGGTCGAATTACGCGACCATATGATTCAAAATTATATTTTCAAACCTATTTTTCAAAAATTTTCCCACTCATTCTCCTTCTTCCTCTTACGGTCTCTACTCAACTCGCCACCAGTGAGTTGCTATAGTGTCAACCATATAAACTTGTGGATTTTTCCATCGATCAACATCCGTTACTCTATTCCTTAAGGTATGTTCTCCACTTTCCTCCATTATTAAGCTCTCATACCTAGGGTTTTTGCTATTTGTAGGGTTTTCTTCTAATTAATATTTTTCTAACCATAAAAATTTAATTTTTATTGGGGGCTTCTGCTATAGATCACCCAATGGATGAAGAAAATTTGAGTTTCATTGGTTAGTTTAGTAGAAACTTAAAAATTTCCATTTTTCACCTAAATTTTGGGGTTCTTCCCAATTGTCAAAATTTCTTCAAATTCGACCTACCTAGTTTGAATTTTCGATTGTATGAGCCTTGCAGGATGGTTTGGAACCTATGTAAGTCCTCTTGCCCAAAAGTTTGGATGAAAAGTGAGGCTTTATCTATTTTACGTCGTTATGCTGTCAAATTTTCAATTTTTTCTAACTTGTTTTCTTTTTTCCATTTTACATCGTTATACGTCATTTGACTCTGGAGCTACTCATTTTTCTAATAGTTTGGAACCTATATAAGTTCCTCAAGTTCATGACCCATGACTCTTCAGGTCCGTTGAAGCAGAGGTGTGATATCCTAGGTTTGACCAAAAGAAAGTTAAAGGGGGTCGGTGTGTGAACCTAGCCCATTTAGCCTTGTTTGATGTGGAAAGGGCGTTTGGTGACATGGGTTGGCTTCTAGTGATCTTGTACGAGACTTGCACTCATCCAAATTTAGTTAAACTGTTCTACGATCACCTACAGGTAGAGGGTGACTTGGAAGATGTTGACAGGGGTAAAGAGCTTCGGATCACTAGCTGGGTGAAAGGGGTTGTGATCTCTTTCAACTGTCAAGAGTTAGTTGATCTCCTAGGCATTTCCAATGATGGTCAGTTGGTTTACTGTGCACCCAAGAATGCATAGTTTTTATCTACACAGGTGCGTGCAGAAATAGATAATCAGATTCTTTGGGATGACCTTTGGGAGTTGAAAGTAGTCAACCTACGTCCAGAGCCACGGGTCTACTGTAAGATTATCCAGCATAATCTTATTCCCTAGGGCAGACACTATGAGATGATCTCACAGCTGACACAGTACCGGTTGTACTGTATCTGTACTAGGCAGCTTGTCTGCCTTCCATATATTATTCTTCAGACTATGCACAGAGCTACGTTGCTTGACTCGAGAGGTAACATGCCCTATGGGTGGCTGATCTCCACCTTACTCGCTCATCTACAGGTGGACCTAGTAGATGAGAGGATCCTTGAGGACACCTTCTCAACTGACCTTGATTGGGAGGCCATCATATGATGGGCATGAGAGAGATATAGGTTAGTGATGATGAGAGGAATGCTATGAGACATCCTCTCACTTGTATAGCGGTAGCAGATGCATAGGTGGCAGTAGAGGTAGCAGCAGAGGTACACGAGGGTGATGATGATGAGGATGATGATTGGATGTACATGGATGTGGATGCCATCCCTCCTCCATCGCCACATCATTTTAATGGAGCTGGTCCTTCTAGGGCTTCTCATTCAGCTGTCCCTTCAAGCCCACCATCAGATGATATGATGTGGCTATTACATGAGATTTGAGAGGCACAGCACGTGACTGATTAGAGAGTAGGAGAGCTTCTAGATGCCCAACACTCTACAAACCAGCGGGTAGCGGATCTGACAGCTAGTCTCCGAGTGACTTAGACTCAGGTGGCCTGGCTCGCGAGAGTATATGCTGAGGACTATGATAGAGATCGTGAGGCACCTCCTCCTCCAGCACCTCTAGCTCCATGATATCATTTATATATTTTTCCCTTTTATACTATAGAGTAACTGTCTGCATTGTGGACTGTGCTTTTCTTTGGATGTATATTTGTCTTATTCCCATTTGGATATATATATATATATATATATATATATATATATATATATATATATATATATATATATATATATATATAATTGGTTTCCCCTTTACATATGTGCATTATTCTCTTTCTTAGTTTATGTCTCATACAACACAGGTGCTTATGGTGTGTTCTTATTATAACTTTTAAATTTTATCCTAACACAGTTCATGACTCACGGGGAAGTAGTTAGGTCAATGGGTAGAACCAGAGATGATTTGATACCAAGTTGTCACACCCCAATAAACCGACGGTTCACCCAGGATCTCGTATAGGTCATACCTACCATATCAAACCAAACACACATTGTCACACCCTAATTTTGGACTAACCAGAATGGTGTGATGAACCGTCAATAAACCAATGGTTCAACTAGGATCTCGTATAGGCTATGCCAACCATGTTAAACCAAAACACATTCCACATTAATTAGAGATAATAAAGTAAATAGCAAAAGTCTTATTAATAATGAACTGGGGTCTAATCATGATAAATAATTAATATTCCAGTTATCTCCAAGTAATCAAAATATAATTTAATACATATTACAAATATCCAAAAATGAATGTTAAAACACTAAGTGCATCCATAGTTGAAACACTTGCTTAATGAATCATAATAGTCCTCCACAGCTTGCTCATCCATAGCCGCCACCTATTCATATGTTGGCGTGTCGACATAATCTTCAATCGTAACACCTGCAACATAAAAAACTAAAAATAATTACACACGCGAGGGTCATCTCTCCAACTTGAGCTCAGTGAGTAAACAAAACAATGCAACAAACATATGCATGCATTCAATTCATATCTTTGGTCTGGTTTATAAGTTTGCAATGTGCTATAGAAAGGTTTGGTGGCCGCCGCACCTCCATACACGAGTGTGTGAATCCGCTCAATGGATCAAACACCATTTCTGTCCCACATGCACCCACCATGGAATAGAGATAGAGCTAAAGTGTCCGGATCAAACACCACCAATACTTCCCCTGATGCCCTACCCATACTGACACGTAAGCCCCTATTGATGAGGGCTTGCAAACTAGGCTCGTAAATAATCAATCCTAATGCCAAACAGTGTATCCAAGGCCTCACCCCAGCATCCATTAATATGTCCATAGAGACAGAGCTAAGGCCTCCCGACAGAGTCAGAGACCATACAGTCCGAAACCACCTCCCCTGATGCCTTACGACATAATAGTTCTGCTAAGGTAATAGCGATACGATGATGAGTAGGGATAGAGCTAGAGTCAGGTGACGAGGTCGAAGACCACCATGTTACGTCCATCCCCTGATGCTCCACTCGCATCCAACATAAAAACCATACACATACATTCACATGCCTATTCCTATCATCATCATCATCATTAGGTTATAAATAAACAGAATTAAATATGCATGAATAGTAATAGCAGAAATATTAGATGACATGTGAGATGCACATTACAAGCGTACAAGCATAGAATCAATCATGTCATCGGATTCAATAAATAAAACAGCTTGTTATTAGCCAATTAGTTTAGGTCTTGTTCCCTCACCTTTGATCGAGGTTTGTTCATCTCCTTGTTCCTCTCCCAAGCTTTTGGCAGTCACTTTGAATCTATTAGGATCCTAAACAATTAATGTATGTAAGTTAGGGTTTAAGTTTACCAAGTTACAGTAGTCAAAAACCTTGTTTGGTCTTAAAATATGCTTGTTGTTTTCCTATGGTCGATACCCTAGGGTCGCATTACATTTGACCGTAGTTGCGACCGTATATTTCCTGAATTCTTCTCGAATGGCTGTGGTTCATACTTTCCCATCCTATGGTCGACCATAGCTATGACTATACGTAGTTTGGTTGATTTTTACTTCTCACATGAGTTCCTCCTCTTGGATCATCAATGGGGTCCTCCCTAATGATCATTCTTAGGCCAATATTCTTGGTTTATCCCTCATTCATTAACCTTAACCTATTCTCTATGGTTTTGTTTATAAATTCCATATGCGAAATTGTTACATTAGATTCAACACATCAACTTGATGGAAAGGAACATATCCTATCTAATATATCCTATAGAGTTATGTCCAAACCTTAAGCATGTTGTAGAAAGATAGAACTCTTCTCTGCAAACCTTTCTCTCAGCCTTCTTCTTCAAACTTCCTTATCCTTCTCTTCCACTTTCTCTTTCTCTCTTAGGTTTAGAGTTTCAATTTGGGTTCTAAGAGAGTGAGAGAGGCTAAGGAACATCCCTTATATAGAGGGAAAACCTCGATATAGAGTCCTCTTTCAATTAGGAAAGAGTCCTCCTCAAATTAGGAAAGTTTCCTAAACAAGGAGTGGATTCTGGGTTCGTACGGTCAACCATACGGTCGCATAAACCATCGACAGTACCACCAAAACATGCGACCATAGTTCACATGGTCTTACTACGGTCGAGCATAGGTGCAACTGTAGCCCCTAAACATGCCACCATAGGTCCAAAATTCACTGGTTTTTAGTTTTTGACTGGTTGCTTCCATACAAACTTAACCAGTCAACCACAATAACTAAATTTGACTTTTGACTTACCTCATCTTGTGGTTTCTTTATATAATTGGTTCACTTGAGTCAATTATGATGGGAAGACCGGTCACGACATGAGAACATAAGGTTAAACCGGATTCGTGGCGTACGGATCTTATAACTCCACCACCCTTAATAGAAATTTCATCCTCGAAATTTACACGAACTGATTTTACAACTTCCCCACCCTCAAAAGAAAATTTGCCCTCGAAATTTAGATGTACCTTTAGAGTAAAATAGGTGGGAATACTGTTTCTGCACTGCATTTTCCTCTTCCCATGTAACCTCTTTCATGACTTAGCTTTACCAGGTTACCTTCATAATAAATATCCCGACTCCGGAGATGTTTTACCTTTCTACTGGTGATCTAGGTTGGTACCACTTCAAAAGTTAAGTCTTCTATCAAATCTAGTGGATACGAGTCAATACATGAGATGGATCTCTAACGTACTTCTTCAATAGAGACACGTGAAATGCATCATGCATATTAAACACGGATGGCAGTAAAGCTAGTTGATATGCAACTTTGTCACTTATGAAAAACTCGAGGCCTTGGTGTCTCTTTCGACAGTCTTGAGCTATCTTGGCCCTTTTCTTTGGTCTTATCTGCTACTCGACAAGTTCTTCTTTAGACTCATGTCTTATAATTCTTCATTCTCCAACTACATTCCAAAATAAAGGAGTTCGACATTTCCTACCACATAGTGCTTCATAGGGTGACATCTGTATAGTCGTTTGATAGCTGTTGTTATAGGCGAACTCGATCAATGGTAGCTTCTCATCCCATGATCCTTTGAAATCAATAACACAAGCTCAGAGCATGTCTTCTAGAATCTGAATAGTACGTTCCAACTGTCCGTCAGTCTGAGGATGGAATGCAGTACTAAACTTCAATGTTATACCCATAACCTTCTATAATCCTTTCCAAAAGTTTGAGGTAAAGTGTGGGTCTCTGTCAGATACATTGCTTTTAGGTACACCATTCAATCTGAAAATATTATCCATATATAGCTTAGTTAGCAGCTCCAAAGCACACCGAGGTCGTATAGCAATGGAATGAGCAAATCGATCTAATCAAACTGCATCAACCGATCTGGGAGTCAGTGGCAAATCGGTGACATAGTTCATTGTAATGTAGTTACACTTCCAGACTGGCTCCGATAGTGGTTATTGTAAGCCATGTTGGTCTTTATCTTTCAGCCTTTACTTGTTGATAATTCAATCACTGAAACATGCATCTATCCATAACTACTTTCATTCCCTTCCACTAAAATAATCTCTTCATGTTTTGCTATATTTTGTACTTCTAAGATGTACCCAATATAGAATAGAATGGGCTTTTAACATTATCTTGTATCTATGCAATGTTTTTCACTTTCAGGTATGCATAATCATCCTCTGTATATCAAGACCTTTTTCACATCTGAAGTAAGTCAGTGTTATGTTTTTCTTTCTCTGAATCGTCTTACACCGTTCATATATAGAGATCTAACAAAATTGCTACTTTTACTTCATCCATCAATTTAGAGATGATCTTTAACGCTACAAACATAAGCGAGAAAATATTGCTTCATAAGTTCATCCATAAGTTCTCGTTCAATTGGATCATTACCAGTTTCTATTATAGGTTACTCTTCTTCCAAATCTGAATAAATTACTGCAGAACACAAGGCAGCTATTATACTAGGTCCTCCTTTTGGTTTCATTATTCCTTGTTGCTCAAAACCACAACTACCATATTAGCCTTGCACGGGTGACATTGAATATCGTAGTATTAGTCCTTTCAGAGTTCCAACCATCTCCTTAGCTTCATGTTCAACTCTTTCTTGGTGAAGAGATATGTAAGACTCTTGTAATCCGATTTAATCTATAATTCTTCTCTGTATAGATAATGTCTCCAAGTCTTGATTACATGAATCACAGTTACTTACTCCAAATCATGAGTTGGGTGATTCTTTTCATGCTCTTTCAGTTATCTTGAAACATATGCAATCACTTGTTTACCTTACATTAACCCGCATCCTAGACCCAATACGGAAGCATCGGTGTGTCGGGTAAAAGGTTCCTCCTGGTCCAAGAATGATCAAGATGGGAGCTGATATCAACCTTGCTTTTAAAGTTTGGAAACATTCTTCACACTTGTCAATCCAAATAAACTCCTCTCCCTTCCTGGTTAGCTTGGTAAGAGGTTTTGCGATCTTAGAGTGGTCCTCCACAAATCGTCTGTAATAACCATCTAAACCCAAGAAACTTCTGATCTTCACAATGTTCTTAGGCGTTTCTCACCTTACGATTGCTTCTATCTTACTAAGATCCCCTTAAATCCCCTTTGATGATGCTATGTGATCTAAAAAGAACACTTTATTTAATCAAGTCTCATATTTCTTGGACTTGATATAAAGTTTCTCCCTTTTTAGCTGTTGTGAAGCTGTTGTAAAATTTTTTATAAGGCTTTCTTCGACTTTAGAATAAACCAATATATAGTCTATGAAACTATGATCAACAAAAATTAGGAAAGTTTCCTAAACACAGAGTCAGTTTTGGTTCGTACGGTCACATAAACCATCGACCGTTCCACCAAAACATGCGACCATAGGTCTCATGGTCTCACTACGGTTGACCATAGGTGCGACCGTAGCCCCCAAACATGCCACCATAGGTCCAAAATTCATTGGTTTTTAGTTTTTAACTGTTTGCTTCCATACAAACTTTACTAGTCAACCACAACAACTAAATTTGACTTGTAACTTACCTCATCTTGTGGTCTCTTCATATAATTGGTTCACTTGAGTCAATTGTGATGGGAAGACCGGTCACGACACAAGAACATAAGGTTAAACCGGATTCGTGGCGTGCGGGTCTTACACACATTCCACAATAATAATCAAAGGTAATAAACAAATAAGCGTAAGTCTTACAGATAATGAACTGAGAGTCTAACAGTGATAAATAATTAATCCAATTATCTTCAAACCACAAGACATAAAAATAACTAATCAATTACATATCTGATGTTCAAATTATAACTAAACTTAAGCAAAAACACATTGGTTGCACACGCATGATGAATCATGCGCATCTTCTTCAGCTTCTACGTCCATCACACCAACGTGTCCATATGTCGATGCATTCATATATTCTTCAATGGTAGGACCTACGTCATCAACTAAAAATATTCAACGTCGAAAGGGTGAGCACACATCACGACTCAGTGAGCGAACAAAACAATGCAACAAATATATGCATCCATTCAATTCATATCTTTGGTCTGATTTATAAGTTTGCAATATGCTAAGAAATGTTTACTGGCCGCCGCACCTCTATACACGAGTTTGAGAATCCACCCAATGGATCAAACATTATTTTCATCCCACATGCACCCACCATGGAATAGAGATAGAGCTAAAGTGTTACCTCACCTGTTAGCAATACTCAATGTCCTTCCAAGCCTTGAAATTCTCTTTGAATTGATTTAACCATCTCAAAATTATATGAATTTTAAGTTAGAGTTCATATGTGACATGTTATAGTAGTCAAAAATCAAAATAGAGTACTGATAGGTGTCTGATTGTTCCTATGGTCTCATGCTGTATGGACCTGACTGTCTACGATGGAAACCTTGTGGTCGCATTTGGTGCTACCATAGTTGCGACCATATGATTTCTAAAATCTTCTCGAATGCCTATGGTCGATCCTCTGGTCCTACTAGTCATGCTGTGGTCGACCGTTGCTGCGACCTTGAGATTTTTTGTCATAGTCTACATGAAATTTGAGTTCTTCCTAGGTCAATTCTTCTGTTCTTCAATGGGGTTTATTCTAAGGTCATCCTATGACCATCATTAGTAATTTCTTATCAACCCTAATCATCAAATTCACTCCTCATGGTTCTCCTTGGGATTTTCTCAAGGAAATGACATAGATCATCATAGGTTGATATTGCCTATTATTCATAGAAGTCTTATTCCTTAGAGTTTACATCTCCAGAGATTCATTTCATACCTTTGCCTGTGATAGAGAGCTAATATCTTCTCAGTAAATTCTTCTCCTTTGCTTTTTCTTCTTCTCCTTCTCTTCCTTCTCTTCCTTCTCTTTCTCTAGTGTTTACTAATGTTCTAAAAGAGTAAAAAAAAAGGATAAAGGATGCCCTTTATATATAGGAAAACTCTCCATATAAAGTCCTCTTTCAATTAGGAACAATCCCTTAGTTTAGGAAAGTTTCCAAAACTCAGAGTCTTATCTGGGTTCTCACGATCGATTATACGGTCGCATAAACCGTCGACTGTAGGGTCAAAATCATCGACCGTGGGGTTCTGGATTTGAGATTTTTAGTTCCCTTCCTTATGGTCGACCATACCTACCCAGGCATGTGACCATAGGTTTGTTTTTAGTGTGTTTAACTTGATTCTCATACCTGGTTTGTGATCTATCTTCATATACTCGGTCCACTTGGTCCAGGAATGATGGGAAGACTTGGCACGACACGATTAGGCCAAGTTAGTGGAGTGTAGGTCTTACATGCAGTCTGGTCGAGACCATGTATGATGGGAGTGTAAAGTATGGGAGTACGATACATGTGCCATGTTGGCACTCTATGCTCTAGTGGGGATACGATTAGTCTATGGAAGAGGAATGGGGATTCCAACTAGAGTATGGTTTTATTTACTATGTGTACATGCCATGATGAATGATTGATTGTTTGGATATGATTGTGTTATGGGGTAGATGATCTTGCAACTTATGGGAGTTTGTCACATGGCCATATACCCAATTACACCTTAGTAGGGGTACAGTCAGTCCATGGAAGTGGAACGAGGTTCTTTGCTGGGGTGTAATCCTTTTAACATTATGTTGTTATTTCATGCATTAACTTGGTCAAATGATTTCTACTTTAGTGAGGGAAATATAATCCAAGCAGTGGGGTAAGGAATACTCAGGCAGAGGGGTACAGGTATAAATCATTTAGGCGGTGGGGTATGGAGTACTCAGGTGTTGGGGTACGGGTATATATGCTCAGGAAGTGGGGTACAGGGCAATTGCTCAAGCGGTGAGGTACGGGCCAGATCCTCACTAGGGTACAGATCGACCATGACTTGCATTTACACTTGTATGACACTTACAATTTCTCATTTATTTGCTTCTGTACTGTATTCATAAATTATTGCATATGATTGCATTAGATACCTGACTTCTCACTAAGCTGGGATGTGAGCTCACCACTTGATATCGAAATCTTTTTAGCTTTGGTTGCAGGTACCTCTTCTATGATGGCTGACATGGATCCTATTAATGTAGAGGGCACTTCTCTTGGTGGGGTTCCTCTAAGAGATAATGTTGAGGGCTATACCTATAGGGATTGCACCTATGGTACCTAAGTCAGCCCCTTGATTCTGTTGATTTTTCTATCTATGGATAGATGATGGCTTGGTTTATCTGTAGGAACATATTCAGTTTTATTCTAGTTACTAGAAGGGGATGTATGTAATAGTAATGATATTGTGAAACAATTATATTGAATAATAGATTAATGACATTTAAGTATCATTAGTTGGCATCATGTTATATATTATGATTTCCACTGCAACTTTGATATTTCAAGGCAAATTAATATTATTATGAACTGTTGATTATGGTAGATATTGTGTGTGTAGACTGTGGGGTTTTTTAGTAGATCATTTTAGTTGTCGGTCGCTGAAAGATTCAGATTGTTTCGTGGATGACTCAGATATCACCTCCGATTCCCCAGAATGGGCTGTGATAATTTTGGGGTAACACTACTCGCACATGCTAGTTCACAGATCATATTAATCTTAATAATTTATTCATGCATTGTGTACTTGTCCGTACTGATTTCTCACTGAGCATTTGATTTTTCTCACCGTTGTACGTACACCTTTATTTTAAAAATGTTTTACAAATAACTTAACTGAAAATGATATGCTCGAAGATGAAGAACCTGAAGAAGATTTGCATGATTCTTCATGAGAATGTGATGATTGTCTTTATGGTTAGAAGACAATGTTTTTTAGAAGGGAAGACTTCTCTATTTGAGAGAGAAGATTTTATTAGTAGTATTTTACTTAAGACAATTTCAGTTTGTTTATTTGTTTGTTTCGGGGATTATTTGACCCGTGAGTTTTATTTAAATAATAAATACTTGGTATTATTATTTTATGTTCTGGTTTGAAGATGGATAAGCCTTTATCAAATTTATTTAATACAATTAGACTTGGTTTGGTGGTTCTTTGTTATTTAATTCTGCTATTATTTAATTGGTACTCTAAAATTCTTGTAATCTATGTTGTGATTAGTGGAAGAGTTGTGACATATTATGACAATGAATGGATCTTTGCAAGACCCGTACTACATGAACCCAGTTTAACCATATTGTGCCAAGTCTTCCCATCATTTTCAGCTCGAGTAAACCAACCGTATGAAGGAACCACAAGGCTAGGTGAATAAATTGACCCAAAATAGTAAAATTTATTTGTGTGGTCGACTGCTTGAGTTTGAGTAGTCGACCAGTCAATTGGCAAAGTGAGACCAGTTAAAAATCTTATGTGGTCGACACTTTTGAGTTGTGTGGTCAACGGATTATGGAACCACATAGTCGATCACACAATCCCAGCAATCTCTTTCATAATTGTAGAAGGACTCTATATGGAGAGTTTCTCTCTATATAGAGGACGTCCCTCTACCCTCTCTTAGTCTTTTGGATAAATCTCAAACCTTAAACCTAAGATAGAAAGAGAGTGGAAGAGAAGGAGAAGGAACTTGGAGAGGAAGATTGGGAGAAGGCTTTCCAGAGAAGGTTTTCTAACACTCTACAGCAAGCTTAAGGTATGGAATTTGTCTCTGTAAAAGTAGATCCAAAAATAAAGTACGAGATTAAACTAGGGTAGGATTTTGACCATGAGATTCTCTAAGTAAATCGTAAGAAAAATCTTGGAGAATAGGTTAGGGTTAATTGTTACAAGAAACTATAATTTAATGGCCTTATGATGACCATAGGATAAACCCCATCGTTGAGCCAAGGAATCAACTCAGGAAGAACTCGGATTGAAAGACTGAAATTGACCAAACATTGTGTGGTCGTATTACTGATCAACTATACTGTGACTAGTGAGTCGACCATAGAGCCTCGATAAGTTTTCCAAATTTGTGTGGTCGCATCAATGGTCGCATGATGCACGACGAAAGAGTCAACCGCACAAAGTGTAGTTGCTGTCTATGTGGGACCACAGAGTCGACCATTTAACCAGAAGGGACTCTGTTTTGTTTTCCAATTATTGTAACTTGTGATAAACAACCCCTAACCTAAATCCATAAATTTCTTAGGTTTCCAAGTAGTTCAAAGTAGTTTCCAAATCTTGGAAGAGGATCAAACATCATTTACAGGTCAAGGAACAAGACCTAAATTAAAAGGCTAATAATAAGCAACCCTTTTTATTTTATTTTCTATTATTGAATATGATGTCATGCCTTGTATGATTGTTTATGCATCTCACATGTCATCCAATACTTGTTATATCTGCTCATGCATATTTATTTATGTTTATTTATAACATGATGATGATACTAGGGATAGGCATGTGTTTATGTGTGCGGTTGGTGTGTTAGATGTGAGTGGAGCATCAAGGGGACGACATAGAACTGTGGTTTATCCTGACCACCAGACTCTAGCTCTATCTCTACTCAGTCCTACCTACTAACATCATCATATCGTCATTACCTTAGCGAAGCTAGTATGGCGTAGGGCATCAGGGGGAGGATGCGGTACAGTGGTTTATCCTGACCACCAGACTCTAGCTCTATCCCTATGGGCATATTGAGGGATGCTGGGGGTAAGGCCATGGACAAAAATGGTGATGACATCTTGGATTAGTTAGATATGAGCTCAGTTTGCAAACCCTCGCCAGTAGGGGCTTACGTGTTGGTATCGGTAGGGCATTAGGGAGAATGTTGGCAGCGTATGATCTGGATACTTTAGCTTTATCTCTATTCCATGGTGGGTGCTTGTGGGATGGCAATGGTGTTTGATCCATTGGGTGGATTCACATACTCGTATATAGAGCTGCGGTGGCTGTTAATCCTTTGTATAGCACAGTTGCAAACTTAAACCAGACCAAAGATATAAATGTGACTGCATGTATATGTTTGCGCATTATTTTGTTTACTCATTGAGCCACGATTGTGCTTACCCCTCGACGTCGTATATTTTTAGTTGATGATACAGGTTCCAAAGTGGAGGACTAGATGAATGCACCATCGTACAGACACGAGGCAGCTATGGATGTGTAAGTTGTAGAGGACACGCATGATCCATCATACGAGTGCTATCAATGTGTTTTCGAGTAGCTAATTTATTCTTGAAGGAGATTGGACCTTGTAATAGATTATTTTACTTATGTCTTAAGTTAATTGGAGATAACTGGTTTTAAAATAATTATTTATCAGGTTAGACCTCAATTCATTATTAATAAAGACTTTTACTATCTGCTTATTACCGTTGATTGTTATTGTGGATTGTCTTTGGTTTGTTATGGTTGGCATGGTCTTTACGAGATCCTACTTTGAACCGTTGCTTCTTATGACGGTTCATCACACTACTGGTTAGTCCAGAATTAGGGTGTAAGAATTTGGTATCAGAGAAACTAAGGCTCTGTCCATCAAACTTGAATACTTCTACATGAGTCATGAACTGACTTAGGATAAATTAAAGGTTGTAATATAAACACACCATAAGTACCTTGTTGTTTGAGATAGAAATTAAGAAAGAGAATAATGTACACAATGTAAATGAGAAACAATATATATATACATATATATATATATATATATATATATATATATATATATATATATTAATGCCCAAAATAAAAATGAAGAAATGTATATCCTAAATTAGAGTACAGTCCACAATCTAGACAGTTACTCTATAGTATAGGAAAAAAGAAAAGGAAATGAAACTATCATGGAGCTGGAGGAGGAGTTGCCCCTTGGTCTCTATCGTAATCCTCTGTGTACACCCACATGAGCCAAGCTACATGTATCTGGGTAGCTCGGAGACTACCAACATGGTCTGCTACCCGCTGATCTGTAGTACACTGAATGTCTCGAATCTCATGGAGGAGCGCCATCATATCATCCAATAGCAGTTACCAGGGACCAACCGAAGAGGTAGTCTGAGAAGGGCCGACCCCAGTGGTGTGTTCTGGTGAAGGAGGAGGGATGTCGCCTACATCCATGTACATGTGATCATCACCCTCATCATCCTCTGCTGCTGCTTCTGCTGCTTCTGCCGTATCTATCATATCTGTCACCATCATCCAAGTAAAAGGACGTTCCATAACATTCCTTTCCTCATTACTGACTTGCACTCCTTGCATCCACATCCTGCAAATAGCCTCCCAGATTTGGTCTGCTGACATGGTATCCTCGTATATTCTCTCATCCTCGATGTTCACCTATAGGCGAGCTAGCATGGTAGTGATCAAATGCCCATAGGGCAAGTTTCCCTTTAAACCAGGTGTCGTGGCCCCATACATAGTCTGAATAATGATGTAAGGAAGGCAGACACTCTGCTTGGTGTAGATGCAGTATAGGAGATATTGGTTCAGCTGTAAAACTATCTCATAATGGCCACTCTACAAGACAAGATTATGCTGGATAACCTTGCAGTACACCCGTGGCTTTTGGCTGAGATTTATCACCTTCATCTCCGAGCGGTCATCTCGGAGTATCTGACCAATCACCTCTGCGCACAAGGTCTTTGTAAAAAACTTACGATCTTTAGGAGTGCAATAAACCAACTTACCAGCATTGGATATGCTTAGAAGATCTGTCAACTGTTGGGTGTTGAAAGAGATTAAAACCCCTTTTACCCAACTGGTAATCCTGAGATCCATACCTCTATCCAGGTCCTCTGGGTCACCTTCCAACTGAAGGTTATAGTAGAAATGCTCGACCAATTCAGGGCATGTACAACCCTTATACTGGGTCATAGGGAGCCAGTCCATGTCTCCAAATGCACTTTCTACATCAAACAGGGCTAGGCTTGGCAGGTTAACCAATCGACCCACCTCAACCCTCTTTCATCGGTACCATGGGTATTATGCCTCGACTTCTGTAGAACAAAAGTGAGATGCATCATATGGTCTGGGCATCTTGGTTCAGGCCATGTTAACTATAAGAAATTGAAACAAATAAATAAGTTATTAAAAGTTAGAAAATTGGGCAGTATAACGACGTAAAATGGGAAAAAGCCTCACTTTTCACCCAAACACCTAGGCAATCACAAAACCATCCTGCAATGATTAACTAATAGGAAATTGTGACAAATTTTAGAAAATTTTAATAAATTTTGAAATTTGGACAAAATTCTCAATTTTTAGGTCAAAAAGATAATTTTGGGTGTTTGGCCAACCAACTAATAAAACCCAATTTTCTTGAGGGCTTTCGTCCATAGGGTGCCCAACAACAAACTTCAGCAATAAAATTTAAATTTTTAAGATAGAATAGACTTTAATTTGATAAAAATAGTAAAAGATGATAAAAACCTAGTATAACAGCTTAAAGAAAAGAGAAGAATGAAAAACATACCTTAAAGAATGGAATGGAAGTCATCGATCGATGAAGAAGTCTCCAAGATGATTGGTCTGCATTATTGCAACTCACTGGTGGCAGGTTGAGTTGATGCCAGAAGAAGACAATAGAGAAATGGGAAGAAAATGGCTCGAATCAGGTTAAAAATCAAAATTTTAGATTGTGTGGTCACCAATTTTGACCAAAAGGGGTGACCACACAGTCGACCGCAGAGCCCCAAGAAGTTGCCAGGGTTCATGGGGTCGCTTCTGTGGTCACATGTCGTGCGACCGGTCAATGTCCACCATACAAAATTTTTTATACCTATTATGCTCTGTTTGGACTCCGAGCTTGGGAATTTTCTTCTTTTAATGTGGGACTAACATGACACTACTGCATACTCGAATTGTCTCACATATTTTTGACTTACTAGACACCACCATAGCCGATAATTAGAAATGGCCGAACATAGAACAAGCTGAAGGGGAAGGAACCTGAGTGCACCTCCACCACCACCTGTGGATGTGAATGCCAATGGAAACCAGGAAGAACAAGCTAACAATACTAAGAACCAAAATATTGCTCCACAAGGGGTCAATAATCAGGCCTACCCAACAAATTTACTGCCACCAATTGATTTGTCTACATATGTGATAAAACTGGCACTACAAGTGCTGGAGCTACATCAGATGTTGGAAAATATACAAGCTGCTATGGGAATTGCTCCCTTAACTATGAATATGATGCCAGCTTCTACAGGTCAAGCCAGTGGAATACCAGGAGGTCACAACACTGTGCCCCAAGCCTCTGTGATTAATAATGTAGCACCTTAAGTACAACAAACTCCCATGGTGCACGCCCTAGTATAGAATTTAGGAGCATAATGGGATAATTATCAGTACCAACCACCCATGTATGGAGCTTATGTACAGAATCAGATAGACCACACTAGGCTGATAAAGTGCTTTCTGAAGATGAAACCAAAGGAGTTCATGGACAAGCTGTCAGATCCTTTGTGGCCAACTCACTGGATTGACGATATAGAGAGGAATTTTATGGTGATGACTATTACAGAAGAAGAAAATGTGCTATGTGTGACCTTTATACTGAAAGGTGATGCACATCATTGGTGAAAGTCTACTCGAGGTTATCTTCTGACCAAGCACACCCATCTAACATGCATTTTCTTCAATGAAGCCTTCTTCGAGAAATAATTTTCTAAAAGTTTCAGTGATCAGATGGGAAAGGAATTCTTGAGTTTGTATCAAGGTCAGATGATTGTTGAGGCTTACTAGTAGCATTATGAAGAACTGTTCTTCTTTGCTCCTTCGAGTATGCAATAAGAAGATACCAAAACCCAAAGGTTCGTCATGGGACTTAGGGGAAGTACTAGAGAGGATGTATTAGGACAAGGAAAGAAGATCTATAATGAAGCAGTTCAGATTGCTCATGTTCTAGAGTCAAGTCAAAAGGAAAGCTATTTCACTCAAAACAGGGGTATTAAGAGGCCTAATAGAAATTCATTCAATAGAGGAAACTCAAAAAACTTCAAACTATTATGGACTCAGGGCTTCAATACAACAGCTAAGACTACTCAGCAGGCTCAACCTCAGCAAAAGCAAGGAAATGCTGGAGTAGATGCTTCAATTGGGATTAAGTAGGGCATTATTCAAGAGACTGCCCAAAACCAAGGAAGAAACTGCAACAAGGAAAGGTTTATGTCGTAACTTCAGAAGACGCTACCGCATCACCTGATGTAGTCACAAGTATGACCCAACCTTTTGTTTTATAATACCTTGTGTGTGAATATATATTAAATTAAGTAAAATAATCACACGTATCGTACCTATAGCTGGCATACCCGCTAGAGTACTCTTTGACTCTGGAGCTTCCAATACTTTTGTATTTATGACTTTTGGAAATAAACTAAATGTGCCCCTCAGACCTTTAGATTTCAAGCTAGTAGTGTAATCGCCTATGGGATTAGAACTAGAATTAGACAAAGGTTATGGACCATGTCTAGTCCTCATTGGTAAACAAACTATGGATGCAAACTTAATTCAAATGGAGATGGCAGACTTTGACGTCATCCTAGAATGGACTATTATCTCAACACTCAGCAAGTTTATTAGGTGCTAAAAAGAAAATGATCTTCAAAGACCAAGATGGTGTAGAATTCAACTTTTCTGGAACCAAACTTCTTTGTAAATAAAAACTCATCCTCTCTGCATTAAAGGCTAAGAAATGCCTTGAGAAGGGTAGAGTTGAATACCTTGTATTTGTGGTGGACCTTACCAAAGAAGCACCATGAATGGAAGAAATCAAAGTTATGCGTAAATTTTTAGATGTATTTCTTGAAGATTTAACTAGATTGCCACCAGATCGAGTGACAGAGTTTGTTATATACCTATTGCCAGGGTCGGCACCTGTGTCTAAAGAACCATAACGAATGGCTCCAATTGAACTGAAGGAATTAAAGGTTCAAATGCAAAAGTTATTGGACAAGGGATTTATCCGACCTAGTATATCGCTATGGGGAGGACCTATGTTGTTTGTAAAGAAGAATGTGTTTGACTATGTATAGACTATCAGGAGTTAAACAAGCTAATGATCAAGAATCGGTACCTACTACCTCGTATCAATGATTATTTGATCAGTTGCAAGGAGCAAAGGTGTTTTCCAAGATCAATCTTTGGTCAGGGTATCATCAATTGAAGATTAAGGAAGGAGATATTCCAAAGACGACATTTAGAACAAGGTATGGACACTATGAGTTTTTAGTCTTGTCTTTTGGACTAACCAACGCACCAATATCTTTTATAGAATCATGAATCGAGTGTTCCATGACATGATAGACATGTCATTCATAGTTTTTATAGATGACATATTGATTTATTCTAAGGATAAAGTGACTAATGCGACGGATCATAGAGCAGCCTTACAACGACTAAGAAAAGAGAAGTTTTATGTCAAATTTAAGAAATGTGAGTTCTGGTTGAACGAAGTGTAATTCTTAGGTCATGTTGTATCTTCAGAAGGAATTAAAGTAGATCCCTTTAAAATAGAAGTGATTGTAATGTGGGAAGCACATAAGAAAATCATCGAGATTCAAAGTTTCCTGGGATTAGTTGGTTATTACAGACGATTTGTAGAGGATTACTCTAGAATCACCGTATCCCTCACCAAACTGACTAAGAAAGTAGAGAAGTTTACATGGACTAACAAGTGTGAAGAATGTTTCTAGACATTGAAGGCAAATTTGATATCAGCTCCCATCTTGACCATTTCGGTAACAAGACAGCCATTTATCCTATACACCGATGCTTTCGGATTGGGTTTTGGATGTATTCTCATGCAAGTAGAGCAAGTCATTACATATGCTTCAAGGCAACGAAAGGAACATGAGAAGAATTACCCTACTCATGACCTGGAATGAGCGGCGGTGGTACATGCTATCAAGATATGGAGACATTACTTATATGGTGAGAAATTTCAGATTAAGTCAGACCATAAAAGTCTCACTTACTTGTTTAACCAAAAGGATTTGAACATGAGGCAGCGAAGTTGGTTGGAGTTGCTAAAGGATTACGAGTGTAGCATCCAATATTAACCAGGGAAGGCTAATGTAGTTACTGACGCATTGAGTAGAAAAGCGTTAAGGAAGCCCGATGAAGAAGCTAGCACAAATGCTGCTATGTGTGTCGTAGGAAGAGTATTTAATTGTGGCAATGAACAACTTGTGATAGATAAACCTGATTGATCGATAGATTTAGGGTTTATTCATCGATTTTCAAATATGTTTGCTACATTGAAGATTGTATATGATCTGATGGACAAAGTGAAAACGACAATCCAATCGGACCCCTATCTAAGGACAGTACAAGAAAATTTGAAAAAGGATAGGACCACTCTTGATTTTACTCTGGACTCCGAAAGGGTACTAAGGTACAAAGGAAGGGAGTGTGTACCTAAAAGTGAAAATTTAGATATCAGAAACAAACCAATGAGGGAAGCCCATTCCACCTCTTCCTCAGTACATCCTTGAAGTACAAAGATGTATCATGATTTGAAAAAGCTATATTGGTGGAGAGGAATGAAAGCGAATGTAGCTCGATATGTGTCTCAATGCCTAAATTGTCAATAGGTAAAGGTAGAAAGACAGAGATCTGCAGGCCTACTCTAGCCATTACTTAAACCAGCCTGGAAATGGGACTACATTACTATGGACTTTGTCACTGGGTTACCATTGACTCACAGATCAATTGATGCAGTCTGGGTGATTGTAGATTGACTAACAAAGATAACTCGTTTCATTGCTATACGACCCCAGTATACCTTAGAGCGGTTAACCAAGCTGTATGTGGATAACATTGTCAGACTTCATGATGTACCCAAGAGTATAGTTTCTGACAGAGACCCATGCTTTACTTAATGATTTGGGAAGGACTACAGAAGGCTATGGGAACAACATTGAAGTTCTACTGCATTCCACCCATAGACTGACGGGCAGTCAGAGTGAACCATACAGATCTTAGAAGATATGCTCCATGCTTGTGCTATTGATTTCAATGGGGCTTGGGATGAGAAGTTGCCATTGATCTTGTTTGCTTATAATAATAGCTACTAAGCTACTATACAGATGCCATCTTATGAAGGATTGTATCGTAGAAAGTGTCGAACTCCTTTATTTTGAAATGAAGTCGGAGAGCGAAGAATTGTAGGACCTCAGTTTGTTGAAGAAGCCTATAAAGTAGTGGATATATTCAAGGAAAGAGTTAAAAGGGCTCAAAATTATCAGAAATAGTATGCAGATAACCGACGTCAAAATCTTGAATTCGCAGTGGGTGAAAAAGTATTTTTGATGATATCCACTATGAGTGGTTTAAAGCGGTTCGATAAGAAAGGAAAACTATGTCCTAGATATATTGGACCTTATGAGATTTTAACTAGACGTGGAAAGGTAGCGTATCCGCTAGCACTACCACCATCTATGTCTAGAGTACATGATGTACCTCATGTTTCATTGTTGAAGAAGTACATCAGAGATCCAACGCATGTTTTAATGATGGATCCATAGGATTTAACTGAAGATTTGATGTTCAAAGTAGTACAATTCGAGATCACTAGTCGGAAGGTTCAATGCCTTCGCAACTGTGATATCTATTATGTTAAAGTTACCTGGAGAAGCCAAGATGTGGAATAGATAACATTGGAAGAAGAGAATGTTATGCGGAAGCAATATCCTCACCTATTTGACTCAGAAGGTCTGTGCAAATTTTGAGGATGAAATTTTTTTAAGAGGGGAGTTGGAAGACCCACACTCTATTAACCCGGTTTAACCATGTCATGCCAGGTCTTCCCATCATTATCGACTCTAGTGGACCAACCATATGTAGAAACTACAAAGCTAGGTGAGTAAATCGTCCCAAAAATAGTAAAATTTAGTTGTGTGGTCGACTACTTGAGTTTGAGTGGTCGACCAGTCAATTGACAAAGTGAGACCAGTCAAAAATTTTGTGTGGTCTATACTTTTGAGTTGTGTGGTCGACGGATTCTACGATCACACAATCAACCGCACCATCCCAACTACGACTCCATGATTTGGAAACTTTCCAACTCACAAGAGTTCTCTTTCCTAATTGTAGAAGGACTCTATATGGAGAGTTTCTCTCACTATATAGAGGACATCCCTCCACCCTCTCTCACTCTTTTGGATCAATCTCAAACCCTAAACCTAGGAGAGAAAGAGAAAGGAATAGAAGGAGAGGGAAACTTGGAGAGAAAGGTTGGGAGAAGGTTTTGCAGAGAAGGTTTTCTAACTC
The DNA here is from genome assembly GCA_028583415.1 of Protea cynaroides. Lineage (NCBI taxonomy): Eukaryota > Viridiplantae > Streptophyta > Magnoliopsida > Proteales > Proteaceae > Protea > Protea cynaroides. Next base: position 43,447,414 of record CM053274.1, on the reverse strand, counting down.
TCAACATCAAGCTTAAGGTATGGAACTTCACTCTGTAGAACTAGATCATAGAGTAGAGTTTCCCATGGTTAAGTGAAGGTATTGAACCAGTGTAGGATTTTGACCATGAGATTCTCTAAGTAAATCTCAAGAAAAATAACTGAGAATAGGTTAGGGTTAATTGTTATGAGAAACTATGATTTAATGGCCATAGGATGAATCCCATCGTTGAGCCTAGGAATCGACTTCAGAAGAACTCGGATTGAAAGACTAAAATTGACAAAACATTATGTGGTCACATCATCGGTTAACTATACTGCAACCAGTGAGTCAACCACAGAGCCTCGGTAAGTTTTTCATATTTATGTGGTCGCATGATGCACGACCACAGAGTAGACTACACAATGTGCGGTTACTGTATATGTGTGACTACAGAGTCGACTACTCAACCAGAACAGACTCTGTTTTGTTTTCCAATTACTGTAACCTGTGATAAGCAACCCGTAACTTAAATCCATTAATTCCTTAGGTTCTCTAGTAGTTTAAAGTAGTTTCCAAAACTTGGAAGAAGATCAAACATCGTTTACAGTTGAGGAAACAAGACCTAAACTAAAAGGCTAATAATAAGCTACCCTTTTTATTTTATTTTCTATTATTGAATATGATGTCATGCCTTGTATTGGATCTCATATGTCATCCAATACTTGTTATATATCTGCTCATGCATATTTATTTCTATTTATTTATAACATGATGATACTAGGGATAGGCATGTATTTATGTGTATGGTTGGTGTATTGGATGTAAGTAGAGCATCAAGGGGAGGACATGGTACTGTGGTTCTTCCTGACCACCAGACTCTAGCTCTATCTCTACTCAGTCCTATCCAATAACATCGTCGTATCTACATTACCTTAGTAGAGCTAGTATGCCATAGGGCATTAGGAGAAGGACATGTTACCCGGTCCATCCTGACTACCAGACTCTGGTTCTATCCCTATGGGCATATTGAGGGATGTTGGGGTAAGGCTTTGGATTCAAATGGTGATGATATCTAGGATTGGTTAGATACGAGCCTAGTTTGCAAGCCTTCGCCAGTAGGGGCTTACGTGTTGGTATGGATAGGGCATCAAGGGAACTATTGGCAGTGTGTGATCTGGACACTTTAGCTCTTTCTCTATTCCATGATGGGTGCATGTAGGACTACAATGGTGTTTGATCCATTGAACGGATTCACACACTTATGTATAGATGTGCAGTGGCCATCAATCCTTTCTATAGCACAGTTGCAAACTTAAACCAGACCAAAGATATAAATGTGATTGAATACATATGTTTATGTATTATTTTGTTTACTCACTGAGTCATGATGTGTGCTCACCCCTCAATGTCGTATGTTTTTATTTGATGATACAGGTACCACAATGGAGGACTACATGAATGCATTGTTGTAGTGATATGTGGCGGCTATCAATGTACAAGCTATGGAAGATGTGCATAATCCATCATCTGGGTGCTATCAATGTGTCTTCATGTAGTTAATTTATACTTTAAGGTGATTGGACCTTGTAATAGATTATTTTACTTATGTCTTGAGTTAATTGGATATAACTGGTTTTAAATAATTATTTATCAGGTTAGACCTCAGTTCATTATTAATAAAGAGTTCCGCTATCTGTTTATTACCTCTAATTATTATTGTGGAATGTCATTGGTTTGATATAATTGTCACGGTCTTTACAAGATCCTGGTTTGAACCGTTGGTTCTTATGATGGTTCATCACACTACTGGTTAGTTCAGAATTGGGGTGTGAAAATCTTGGTATGAAAGTACTTGCACAACAAGGAACCCATGGTCATACCAAAACGCCAGGGTTTTGGGTTATGACAAAAAGTGGTATCAGAGCGATTACTTTACCTACATTCACAACTGTTAATTGAGTAAATTGAACCAAAACTAGCTAGGTTTAAATAAAAGCTTATAAGAAAACAAATAATAAACACTTATTGGTTCAGACAATAGCATAAATTGTAAAAAGATCATAATATAAAGATCATAATATACTAAGTGTTCAAACATCTTGATTCTCATAAGTGATGTTTGTTACAAAATAAAGTACAGTTCACAATCTGAATTGTTACTCGACAAATAAAGATAAAAGAAAATACATACAAAAGGGGAAAATAAATTATGACTAAAGCCTGAAAAGAAATGAAAAAGTCCTTCCTCCCTCTAGCAAGGCTACTGACTTTCTCCAGGTGGAAACACAAAGCCTGTAACCCTCATAGCCTCACGCATCTAATGGACCTCATCTCTAAGTCTCTGAATGATGTCATACAAGTCCCTGATCGAAAGCTTAAGAACTGTAGGTGTAGGATTATGAACCTCCATCGGTGCTGATGGAATATCCCTATCCTCAGTGACTGGTGTACCCTGCTGCTAAGTACCCTCCACATCATCTGTATCATCGTCATCATCATCAAAATTGGTAGAATCAATGGGAATGTCCTCTGCCTATACACCCTTTGCAGCCATTGCCTCATCGTTAATGATAGCTTCCTCCTCTATAAGTATGCAAAAAGCGATAAGAGCAATAATTGGAGAAAGAATAGCCTCTAACTCATCATCGCTCAGCACCACATCCTATAACCCATGCATGCAACCCAATCCATGCCAGCTAAAATCTGAATGCACTAATGCCTACACTCCCTTATCAGCAAAGATGTCAATGCCTAATCCCTGAATAACCATGTGAGTAGTCAATTATATGGCATGTTCCTCTCATTGCCATATGCAGTAACAATCATCGTCCTCATTAGAATATAGGACAAGCACAACTGATAATGGGTACAGACGCAGTAAGTCACATACTCGTTAAAGCTTGCAGTCCTCTATGTCCACTCCTACGGATGAGGTTATGCTAAATAATCCGATTCTAGACCCTCAGCATCGGTTGATACCCAGACTCAACATATTTCCCTCCTGGTATGCACAACTGACTCCAGATTTTCTATCTGAGAGTCTCTGAGATAAGATCAAAAGTAGAAGAACCCGTCCCAACGTATACACAGTCTCCTACTGCTGAAACATGCAATAACTCCATCAACTGATGGACATCGAAAGAAATATCCCGACCATTCACCCAGATGGATACCCTCAAACCTAAATCCAGATGCTCATCATCGAGATCGGTCTCTACTTGAAGATTACAGTAAAATAATCTAACCAGATTAGGCCCGGTGACTATCCTATACCTCAGGACTGGTATCTAGCCTAATGTAGTAAATGCCTCACCGACAGCAAAGTGTTGTAGCCTCTCGAAGTCTAAAAATCTCCCAGACTCAATGAAAGCACCCTCGAATCTAGGCCAAGCATCCTGCTCAACCTGAGAATGAAACCTGGGAGCATCGAAGGCTGGCGGTTTAACCATTTTGATGCAAAAACACACAAGAAAGGAAAATTATGTGAGGAAGCAAGTTGAGCAAAGTGTTAGACTAATGCAAAGTATTTATAATAGGGTAAAACACAGTTTGAGTTAATTATAAACCGAGTAAGAGAAGCTTCGTTAGAAAATTCGATTAAAATGCATCAAATAACCGACATGGAAAATATGGACTGCATAGCGATACTTGGAAAAGAGATTCTAAATGGCTAGAAACGTTTTAAACATATCATCAAAGGACTGTTTTGACATTGGAAGCATTGAAAATCGATAGATTATTAATTTGATGCAATTTTATGAAATATGAGAAAAACCGACATGGGAAAAAAAACTTAAAGTTAACAAATATGTGAAGAAAACCATATTTAATCGGTTAAAAACATTTTAACAACTTCTAAATGTGATTTGAATTGAGTTTTAGCAAGTTACATGAAGTAAATAAGAGTTAATATGAAAACCTAGGTATTAACCAAACCAAAATGGCAAATTTTCAATTAGTTTATGATTTGCATACCTTTGGAATTGTTTAAGCCATGGAATGGGTTGGGAATGAGTGGATTTGACCAAAAAAGTGATTAGAATTGGTCTCTAGCCCTTCTCTCCTTTTTTACCTAGTTTAAAATGAGAATGAGAGGGAAAATAACAACACTCAGCCCCATTAAATCACGTTTACGAGTCAGCCGGTCAATAAAATTGATCTGATCGACTACCTCGATCGACCGCCTACTGACAGAAAGCTTAATTAACTGATTTTTGGAAACTTTATATTGTGAAACCCATTTTTGCATGCTCTAATACGATTATGAAGTGATTTTAAGTTATAGTTAATCATTAGAGCATAATTTTGGATTGAACTAACTTGTTATTACTGGTAAATATTGATATGCTGTGTAGGAATAGATAGCAGCATTGTCAATGGCTCCCAATACCTCTGACAATCATCAAAATTCAAATGATGATCAACATCCCTGGCAAAATACACCCTTGCCTCCTGCTACCACTAGAAATGTTCCACCTCCTCCACCTCCCCTGTGAGGACTAATGCTGACCTAGCATCCATCATTGGAAACCTTGCAAGATCCATGGAACAACAGCACTAGTAGTAGCAGCTGTAGTAGCAAACAATGAATGAACTCATTCTGGTTTTGCAATAAACCCTTGTGCAAACCGGTGTTCCCCTTGCACCGGTAGCTGCCACTGTGCCATTACCTCCTAGATTTAATGAAAATGTGCCAACCATTGCAACTGCCCATCCTACAGGATTGCCACAGCTGATTTATCATGTCAATTTAGGAGTACCTATTGACCCATTTCTGAATGAAGCCGGTTAGGCCAAATGTTCAAGATTTTTGAAAAGGTTTCAGAAAATGAAGCCATTGAAATTCACAGGAGTGGGTGATAACCCACTATAGCTTGCAGTCTAGATGCAGTCTATAGAGAAGTATTTCAAGATGATGATACTGACCACAAACAACATAACCTTTGCATATGTCATATGATGGATGGTGAACCTTACACTTGGTGGGAATCAAATCAGGTGATTCTTGTAACCTTGAACCCCATTGTGACTTGGGTCATGTTTAAGGAAGCATTCTTCAACAACTACTTCTCGAGAAGCTTCCACGACAAGAAGGAAATAGAATATAAGAGTCACTATCAAAGCTAGAAATCCATTCAGGATTACCAAACTAAGTTTGAGCCACCCTTTAATTTTTTCCCTGACTTGTATGCGTACTGAAGAAGCCAAGGCAAGGAAATTCTTCAAAGGTATTCGAGGTACAATAAGAGCTACTATGGAGACAGAGTGTGTCCAAACTGCTAAGATCATGGAAGATGCCCTTCGATATAGCTATCAGGCTAAGAATGGGTTCAATAAGAAGTTAACTACCACTCTGGACAAAAAGATCGCTAAGAAGACATTCTAGAGCAAGTTTCAAGAACAAGAGTGCTGCCACTACAAAGACTGCTAAAAGGTACTCTGCAAATACCACTCCTACTAGACTAATCAAATGTTTCAACTAGCAGTAGATTGGTCATATCAGGTCTAACTTCCCAAAACTTGCCAATGCCTCGCAGGGCAAGCAAATTTGCAATGTCCGTTGAGGAAGTAGAAAGGGCCACTGGTGTAATGATAGTTATTTTGTATTCTAGTACTGTGACTATTTTTACACTACTACATGCTTATGTGTGTGCTAATGCATGGACTATACATGATAGGCACTCTTAGGATATCTGATCACCTGACTCGAGTTCTATTTGATTCTAAAGACACTCACTCATTCGTGTCACCTGAGTTCGCCAAGATGTCCATGGCTGTGAATCGGTGAGTATCTAAATTAGTTATTCGAACCCCGTTAGTACTGGAAGTAATACTAATAGAGTACCCTGGACAATGTCAAGTTCAACTATAGGATGAGAATTTGAATGTTAATTTGATTCAACTCAACATGTTAGATTTTGATGCAATCTTAGGCATGGACTGGCTCTGCACTCAGAGCCAGCGTGCTTTGTGCTAAAAGGAATATTCTTTTCCAGCCTTCCGATGGAAAAGCTTTTGAATATATTGGAGCTAAACCTAGAATTAATTTTCTAAAGTGTTTCCAAAAGATCTACCAGGTCCACCATCTGACAGAGCAATGGAGTTTGTAATTGACTTACACCCAAGATTGACACCTGTCTCCAAAGCACCCTATAGGATGGCACTTGTAAAACTAAAGGAACTTAAGGTTTAATTATAGAATCTGCTAGATAAAGGCTTTATTAGGCCATGTATTTCACCATGGTAAGCACCATTCTTATTCGTCAAGAAGAAAGATGAAATTGTCAGACTATGTATTGACTATAGATAATTGAATATGCTCACAGTCAAGAATCGACACCTGTTACCCACCATCAATGACCTGTTTGATTAACTACAAAGAGCCTCTATTTTTTCAAAGATCAACTTATGATCCTACTATCACCAGTGGAAGATCAAAGAAGCTAATATTCTGAAAACCGCCTTCAAGACCCGCTATGGACATTATGAATTTTGGGTCATGTCGTTTGGATTGACTAAAGCTCCTGCATCGTTCATGGAACTAACGAATAGAGTATTCCATGACTTTTTGGACCAGTTTGTCATAATATTCATTGGTGACATTCTTGTGTACTCAAGCTCCCAGGAAGAACATGAAGAACACCTGAGAAAGGTTTTGCAACGACTTAAGGAAGAGAAGTTGTACGCTAAATTTAAGAAGTGTAAGTTTTGGTTGAGCAAAGTGGCATTTATCATACCCTATTCTGTCACACCCTAAATCTGGTCTAACCAGCGGTGTGATGAACCGTCAAGAAAACCAATGGTTCAACCAAGATCTCGTATAGGATGTGCCCATCCGATTAAACCAGATACATTCCACAAGCATAATCAGAATAAATAAACAATAGCGGAAGTCTTTAATACTAATGAACTGAGTATCTAACAATAATAGCATAATTAATTATCGAATTATCTCCAAAGTAACCCAAGCCATAAAATAAAATAAAGTAACCAATTACATGTTCTGATAACCAAACAACTAAACTAATCGAAAACACATGAATTGCACTCGTATGACGGATCATGTGCCTCTAAAGTAGCTTCTACATCTATCGCTGCTATGTGTCCATACGTCAGCCTGTTTATGTAATCTACAAAGGTAGGACATGTATCAACAACTAAAAATATTCGATGTCGAAAGGGTGAGCACACATCACGGCTAAGTGAACAAACAAAATAATGCAACAAACATATGCATGCATTCAATTCATATCTTTGGTCTAGTTTTTAAGTTTGCAATATGCTATAAAGAAGGATTGGCTGCCACCGCAGCTCTATACACGAGTGTGTGTGTCACACCCTAATTCTGCACTATTCAGAATGGTGTGATAAACTGCCAATAAACCAACAGTTCAACTAGGATCTCGAATAGGCTGTGTCCGTTTTCTTAAACCATATGCATCCACAACAAAAATCAGAATAAATACACAAGAGCAAAAGTCTTTAATATTAAATGAACTGAGAGTCTAGCTGTGATAAAGTAAATAAATTATCCAATTATCTCCCAAAAGGACTAAGACATAAATTAAAATAATTAAATCAATTACATTGTCTGTATAACTTAAACATAATCTAATAAAAAACACAGGAGTTGCACTCACATGATGAATCATGCGACTCCATCATCACTTCTGCCTCCATTGTCGCTGCATGCCCGTATGTTGGAGCATTCATATAATCATCCACTGTCGTACCTGCATTATCAACTAAAAATATTTGAATTTGAAAAGGGTGAGCACACATCATGGCTCAGTGAGCAAACAAAACAATGCAACAAATATATGCATGCATTCAATTCATATCTTTGGTCTGGTTCATAAGTTTGCAATGTGCAATAGAAAGGATAGGTGGCCGTCACACCTCTATACACGAATGTGTGGAACCACCCAATGGAGCAAACACCATTGCCGCCCCCACATGCACCCACCATGGAATAGAGATAGAGCTAAAGTGCTTAGGACCTCACTGCATCACACTTCCCTGATGCTCTACCCATACCAAGATGTAAGCCCCTACTGGCGAGGGCTTGCAAACTGGGCTCGCAACTAACTAATCCTAATGTCAAACAGTGTATCCAAGTCCTCACCCCAGTATCCCTCAATATGTCCACAAAGATAGAGCTAAGGCCCCCGACAGAGTCAGAGACTACACGGTCCATGACCACCTCCCTTGATGCCCTACGACGTAATAGTTCTGCTAAGGTAATGGCGATACAACGATGTTAGTGGACAAGACTTGAGTAGAGATAGAGCTAGAGTCTGGTGACCAAGATGAACCACAGTGTCACGTCCTCCCCCTGATGCTCCACTCGTATCAAGTACACTAACCACACACATACATTCACATGCCTATTCCTAGCATCATCATCATCATCATGTTATAAATAAACGAAATTAAATATGCATAAATAGTAATAACAAGAATAGTGGATGACATGTGATATGCACATTACAATCATACAAACATAGAATCATTCATGGTGTTGGACTCAATAAACGAAAATAGTTTATTATTAGCCAATTAGTTTAGGTTTTGTTCCCTCACCTTTGATTGCGTGTAGATCCTCGTTCAAGCTTTATGAATTAATTTTAAATCACTAGAAAGACCTAACAAGTCGATAGATTCTAATTAGAATTAATTCTGTTAAATTTAGACTAACAGAAACTGTAAGGTCGCAGGTAAGGTAGCACCTAGGGTAGCAGTTTCTGTGACCCCAGGGTGTAGGGTCGCAGGTGGGGTCGGATACCATTCGACCCTACGTGCTACCACACCCTCCCTGGGACTTCCCGAGGGCATGTAGTCGATCATATGGTCTCGTAGGGTCGGATATCATTCGACCATACATGCGACCACACATATTCTGAGTCGACCTTTCATTCAAAGTGCATCCCTTAATGTTTGGATCCTTTGACTTACTATCATGGTCCATTCTATGATTGTTCTATGGTTCAAAACTATAATTTATACACCATTCATTGTCCATAATGATTTCCTCCATGGAATCTCTTGGAACTCGTCCATGGATGGATGATTTGGGTTTCTACTAATCTTAAATTCTTCCTAATTATTCTAGGCTCTCTTATTCAGGTAGGGAATTAGGTTCATACCTTAATTCAGAGGTTTCTCTGAACTTCCTCCTCTTCCTTAGTCTTCTTCTTTAAGTTTCCTTCTCTTCTTCTCTTCCTTCTCTTTCTCTTGCTCTCACTTTCAATTGAGGTTCTAAATGAGTGAAAGTGGCTAAGGGACATCCTATTTATAGAGGAAAATCCTCTATAATAAGTCCAAATGAATTTTGGAAAGACCCCCTTTGAATTAGGAAGGTTTCCAAATTTTTGGATTCTATCTGCTATCGTAGGGTCGCATTACGTTTTTCTAGTCATGCGACCCCACAGCTAAAAAGTGATGGGTTGGACTCTTTTGAGGTGGGGTCGATCATACCTGTTTAGGCATGCGACCCTACCCTCATATTTTACTATTTTTGGGTTAAACTTCATACCTGGTCTTATGGTTTCTTCACGCACTTGGTCCACTAGGCTCAACCATGATAAGTAGACCTGGTACAAGGTGGTAAGACTAGTTAGTTCGATACGGGTCTTACAGTGTGAATCCGCCCAATGGATCAAACACCATTCCCGTCCCACATGCACCCAGCATGGAATAGAGATAGAGTTAAAGTGTCTGGATCAAATACCACCAACACTTCCCCTGATGCCTACCCATACCAACACGTATGCCCCCATTGGCGAGGGCTTGCAAACTGGGCTCGTAACTTACCAATCCTAAATGTCATCCAGTGTATCCAAGGCCTCACCCGAGCATCCCTCAATACATCCATAGAGATAGAGCTAAGGCCCCCCAACAGAGTCGAAGGCTACACGGTTCGAGACCACCTCTTCTGATACCCTACGACGTAATAGTTTTGCTAAGGTAATGGTGATATGATGATGTCAGTGAACAAGACTTGAGTAGAGATAGAGCTAGAGTCTGGTGACTAGGATGTATCACAATGTCACGTCCTCCCCCTGATGCTCTACTCGCATTAAGTACACTAACCACATACACATAATCACATGTCTATTCCTAGCATCATCATCATCATCATCATGTAATAGTAGAAAAAATTAAATATGCATGAATAATCATAGCAGGAATATTGGATGGCATATTATATGCACATTACAAACAAGAAATCATAGAATCAAGCATAGCATTGGAATTAATAAAAGTAAACAGTTTATTATTAGCCAGTTAATTTAGGTTCTATTCCCCCACCTACTAGAAATGTTCAATCTTCTCCAAGCTTCTTAACTTACTCTTGAACCTCTTGAAACCTAAGAAATTTGTAAGTTCTAAGTTAGGGTTCAAAATCATCAATTTATAGTAGTCAATGGTCCATAATAGAACCAAACAGACCTCCAGAAGCTGAGTGGTCGTAGGTGTGACTGCACATGTGGTCTCAGTTTATGCGACCACATGGTGTGGGATCGATACTTGTGGTTGCATGTCATACGACCACACACATGAGACCATACCCTCCCTAGATCCATCCCAAGGGCGTATGGTCTAACATATGTGCCTTGTGTGGTCAATCATACTTGTGACCACATGACTTTTTGGTCGACTTTTACTCTCAGCCACATCCCTTCATAACTTGATTCCATGGCTATCATTAAGATCCTTCATATATTGTTCTATGGCTTAAAATTCACACTTTTACATAATCCTTCACCTTAATCTGTCCTTCATGGATCTCCTTAGAGTTTTGTTCATGGTCTTAGGATTGAGATCTTACATTGAACAAATATCTCCTCCATAATCTATTCCAGGCATTCAACTATTGTAGGGAATGATTCCATACCTTTTACTTGCTGGAGAATCAGAGCTTTTTCTATAATTCCTTTTCCTAGTCTTCCACTTTAATTCACCTTCTCTTCCTCCTCTCTATCTTTGTCTTTCAGTTTGGGTTCTAAAAGAGTGAAAGAGACTAAGGGACGTCCTTTATATAAAGAAAAACTTTCATATAAAGTCCCACTTTGATTAGGAAGGAAACCCCCCTCAGATTAGGAAGGTTTCCTAATAACGGAGTCGGTTATACCATCGTGTGGTCGCATGTGGGGTCGTAGAATCCGTCTACCATACGTCTCAAAACTATAACCACATGTCTCAGACTCGAGTGGTCTCAATATTCTGAGGTGTGGTCGACCACACCTGTTTAGGTATGCAACCACACACTTCTAATTAGATGATTTTGGTTCGAATTGCACACCTAGCCTTGTGGTTTCTTCACGCACTTGGTCCGCTTGGTCCGACCACGATAGATTGACCTAATACAAGGTGGTAATATCGGGTTAGCAAGGTACGGGTCTTACACATTCCCTATGTATCGATACAATGGAATGGATGAGATCTCCACATCCTAATTTAGGGCATTCAAAATCCCTTTCCAGGATCACGGGACATGGAATATCAATTAGTAAAATTTACATCACATATGAAACCATAATAAATTACACCACCAGGTTACCAAAAGATTTTAAACAAGAGTATAGCAGAAGTTCTATAATTAACTAAACATTTATTCGCTAAAATATTCAAATGATAATTACTATATAAATCGCCAAACCATTATATGAGTAAATAATTAAGATAATTATATTTTGAAACATAAATTATCCACACGGATAACACGCCCCAAATTCAAATAAAATAAATTGACTTCAAATAGTTTATTAATCATTTAAAGTGTCTATCCATAGACATAGTCATCACACTCGCACGTATCATCATAAACTTCACCATCGCTTAATTATATAGCGTCGTAATCCATCATACCTTCATCTAAAAGAATTTGTATACACAAGGGTAAGCTCAACCACTGAGCTTAGTAAGAGAATCAAATATGCACAAATAAGATGCATGAATTAACAACTACGGTCTAGTATATAACTGTAAGTGCCAGCTCAAGACAACCCATGTACAGAGTCTCCGACTACAGGGTCACTCCCAAAGAATGAATACTGTCCCACACACAGGGCACAACAACATCACCCAAATATGGATCTGTCGTTGTAGTGAAAGTCCATTTTACGTCGGCTGCCTGCAGACAATTTATCCCAAATCCACAGAATGTTGGGTACTTAAAGAGATGGTAATCCTATTAATCAACTCTCCAGCCCATCCACACTGCATCAGGTATGGGGAGCATCGTAGCTATGTTCACACTACATTTTTATTGGATTCATGCCACTATATAACCCCCAACGGCCAGGGATACAGTTACTAGGGTGATTTTTAGTTCAACTAACCAAGTTCTCCTATTAGTCAGGTTAACAGACTGTAACATTACCAAGCTTCTGACCCTGTTCAGTTCCCACTTAGGATATCATGACTTGGTTAAGTTACATATGATCATTGCAAAGTATCGTTAGAAAGAAGTGGTGTAAGGATTCCATTCCACACACCTTCCTCCTTACCAACTTAACCAAATATCAAGAAACACCAAGACCAGATCTACCTTTCATGGAGAAGTCATGAGGCATCCCATTCCACCCCGTTTCCTAACCATTACAGGTTTCACTGATCACATACAAAGAACACATATGCATAAGTAAACAATATAGTTTATTGGATGGCATGTTATCAAACATAGGTCATGTTATTATTCGCATTACATCATTCAACAAGATAAGGAAAGCTAATTAACTAATCAAAGGTTTAGTTCCCTTACCTGAAAAAGTAACTGCAAAAATAATGAATATGGATTCCAGAACAGTTTCTCCTAAAGTTGATGTACTTTAAATAGCAATAATAATGATAACATTTGTTTATTAGTGTATTTTTGTCTCTAGCATAGCCTATTAACTTATTTATATTTTCCAAAGGACTGTCTACCATGATTAAACACTTTATGCTGGCTGCTTAGAGTTTCAAGTACATAGACATCCTAAACAGCAAGTATACAAGGCATAAGCATATGTTATTAAATCGAAATGATGGAACATACCTCTGTAGGCATATGTTTCTAGGCATATAAATACACAAATAGGCTCATAAAATTCCTATAAACATGAAGTCCAAAAATGATTTTGACAAGAGGTCATTTCATCGTGCGGCACATGATCGATCGCACCTAACTGTGAAGTGCAGAACCCCTAGTTTAAGTACTGAATTTGTATTTTTGGGTGCTAGGGTTAAACTAGATTACCTTTATTGGGTTTCATTGATCCGGTCCACCTTGGTTTGAGTCATTTGTCATGGTAAGACCTGTTGAAAAGTTAAAATTTCAAATTAGGACCAAAATTTTGGGTGTAGGTCTTATAGCATTCCTCAAACTCCTCAAACATATCATCTCCAGGGAAGTGATAGCTATAGACCCCAGTAAAGTCCAAATAGTATGGGAATAGGAAACCCCAAAGATAGTCATGGAGGTAAGGTGTTTCTTTGGTCTAGCTAGATACTATCAATTATTCTTACAAGACTACTCAAGAATCTCTGTGCCGTTAACCCAACTCATAAAGGAGGGATAAAAGTTTGAATGGACTATGAAGCAAGAGTAAGCTTTTAGACTTTAAAGCAGAAACTAGTGACAACCATAGTAATAACTGTACCTAGTGGAAATACTAGGTACACTGTATTCATCGATAAATCCAACATAGGAATGGGGTGCCTGTTAATGCAACATGATCAAGTCATAGCATATGTGCCACTACAACTGAAAGAGCTGGAGGAGAACTACCCCACACATGACCTTGAATTGACAGTGGTAGTCTTCGCACTGAAGATATGGAGGCACTATTTATTTGGTGCTACTTTTAAAATAATGTCAGACCATAAGAGCTCGGTCTACCTGTTCAATCAAAAGGAGTTGAACATAAGGCAATGACGGTGGTTAGAGCTATTCAAAGACTACGAGATAGACATATAATATCACCCAGGGAAGGCCAATGTAATGGCTGATGCCTTGAGTAGGAAGGTTGTCTACTTGAGAAAAGATGCTAGGCAAGGGGAGGAAGATGATGCATCTATGGCTGCACATGTCGCAACAACTCAACTTCCAACTAAACCTGGCGAATTGATTACGGAAGCCTTAATTAAAGAGTTTGTTACATCCACCTCTGCCCTTTGTAATGCGTTGAGCATCAAGCCAACCCTGCCAGATAATATAAAGGAAGCAATGCCGAAGGATTTATATTTGTGGAAGATTATGATGGAACTAAGGAACGGTAACCTAGTCCCTTACTTCTCTAAAGGTGATGACGGATAACTTTGGTTTTAGGGAAGAGTATGTGTCACACCCTAATTCTGAACCAACCAGAATGGTGTGATGAATCATCCATAGACCAGTAGTTCAACCAGGATCTTGTTTAGGACGTGCCCATTCGAATAACCATATACATCCCATAAGCAAATTCAGAGTAAATAAACGATAGCGGAAGTCTTTAATACTAATGAACTGAGTATCTGACAGTGAGAGCATAATTAAGTATCCAATTATTTCCAACATACCTCAAGACATAAAATAAAATAAAATAATCAATTACATGTTCCATAACTAAACAACTAAGCTAATGAAAAACACATGAGTTGCACTCGCACGACGAATCATGTGCATCTTCTTTAGCTTCTACGTCCATCGCAACAACGTGTCCATACGTCGATGCATTCATATATTCGTCAACAGTAGGACCTGCATCAAGAACTAAAACTGTTAGACGTCGAAAGGGTGAGCACACATCATGGCTCAGTGAGCAAACAAAACAATACAACAAACATATGCATGCATTCAATTCATATATTTGGTCTGGTTTTTAAGTTTGCAATGTGCTACAGAAAGGTTTTGTGGCTGCCGCACCTCTATACACGAGTGTGTGAATCTACCCAATAGATTAAACGTCATTGTCGTCCCACATGCACCCACCATGGAATAAAGATAGAGCTAAAGTGTCCAGATCAAATGCCAGTAATACATTCCCTGATGCCTTACCCATACCAACACGTAAGCCCCTATTAGTGAGGGCTTGCAAACTGGGCTCAGAACTAACCAATCCTAATGCCAAATAGTGTATCCAAGGCCTTACCCCAATGTCACACCCCAATTTTGGTCTAACCAGAATGGTGTGATGAACCGCTAAATAACCAACGGTTCAACCAGGATCTCAAATAGGTTATCCCCGCGTTATCCAACTTACACACATCCGTAATCATAATCAGAGTAAATACACAATAGCGGAAGTCTTATAATAAGATGAACTGAGAATCTATATGATATTAAAATTTAAATAACAAATTATTATATTTCAACTGAGACATAAAGATTTAAATACCAAATACATGTCTTAATAAATCCAAATAAAGAAACCTATAAAATATCTAATCAAATACACACGAGTTGCACTCGCAAGAGGAGTCGTGTGTATCCACTTCAGCTTCAGCTTCCATCGATGCTATCGTCCCGTACGCAGAAGCATTTATAAAATCTTCAACCGTATAACCTGCATCATCAACTAAAAATATTCGACGTCGAGGGATGAGCACACATCAAGGCCCAGTGAGTAGCCAAAACAATGCAACAATACATATGCATGCAAAAAGTCAATTTATATCTTTGGTCTGGTTTTAAAGTTTGCAGTATGCAATAGAAAGGTTTAGGTAGCCAAAGGTCGCGTTTATTGACTCCGCCTCTATACACGAGTGTGTGACGTTACCCGAAGATCACGTTTGTCGTCAACTCACATGCACCCAACCATGAACAGTATATAACAAAGGTTAACGTTTATTGCTATATATTGCCATACCAACATGTAAGCCCCTGTTAGCGAGGGCTACAAATTGGGCTCGCAACTAACCAATCCTAATGCCAAAAGTGTATACAAGGCCTCACCCCAGCATCCCTCAGAATGTCCATAGAGATAGAGCTAAGGCCCCCCGGTAGAGTCAGAAACTACAAGGACCCCGGTAGAGTCAGAGACTACAAGGACCGAGAACACCTCCCCTGATACTCTACGACATAATAGTTCTACTAAAGTAATGGCGATACAACAATGCTAATGCACAAGACTTGAGTTAGAGATAGAGCTAAAGTGCTGAGATCCGCCAAAGGTTAACGTTTATTGACGTTCTCATCACACCTCCCGTGATACTCGTTCGCATCAAGCACATCAACCACATACATACAAGCACATGCCTATTCCTATCATCATCATCATCTTCATGTTATAAACAATAAAGTAAATATACATGAACAAGTAATAGAAATATTGGATGGCATGCTGTATGCACATTACAAACATATTCGCATAGAATCAAGCATAGCATAGGACTCAAGAAATAGAAAACAATTTATTATTAACCAATTTAGTTTGGAGTTAAGGTTCCTCACCTTAGCTTGCTAATATATATTTTTCAAAGCTTTAGAATCACCTTTACAATGCTATTATATTGCTAGAAGACCTAACAAAGTCGATAGAATTTAATTAAAATTTATTCGGAATTAAAAACCATGCTGTTAACTGAGGGTCGGAGGTAGGGTCGATGCTAGGGTTGATGGGTCTATCGACCCTTCCCTCTTTCTGGACTTCCCGAATGCTGAGGGTCGATGGTCAGGAATACCTAGGGTCGGATGGTCATCGACCCTGGGTGCGACCCTTGGTGCACTTTGGTTCAATTTCCACTTTTAATCCATTCCTCGTGTTTGGGATCCTATGGCTTGCTCCTACATTCCATTCTACATTCATTCCATGGTCTGAAACCATGTATAACCCACCTAGATAGCTTTCATCCGCTTTCCTATGGTTTTCCATGGAAACCTAACCATAGATTGATGGTTTAGGTTTCTCAGAGATCACACTCTCAACATTAACTAACGTAAGGTCTGTAGAAACTCATGGAATTAGTATCCATACCTGAGAAGATAATCTTTCTCTGCAACTCTTCTCTTTTGGCTTAATTTCTCTTCCTTCCCTTTCTTCTTCCTCTTTCCTTCTCTTCTCTTTCTCTCAATTCGATTAGGGTTGTGAAAGGAGTGAAAGTGGCTTAGGGACATCCTTTAAATAGACTTGGAACATCCTAAATAAGTCCCTCTGAGATTTGGAAAGAATTCCAATAAAAAAATATAGAAATTTCTTAATTTCTATATTCGGCAGAAACCGAGGGTCGATGGGAGGGTCGATGTCCCGTCGACCCTAGGGTCTTAAGCTGTCCGACCCTCCCTTCAAAACTGAGGGTCTGACTTTCTGTTTTGGGAGGTCCAACCCTGCTTAGCTAGGTATGCGACCCTTCCCCTATTTTAAGTGTTTTTGGGTCGATTTGATACCTGGGATCTCGATCTCCTTCACGCCCTTGGTCCATTTGACTCGACCATAATGGGTAAACCTGGTTCAAGGTGGTAAGACCGGGTTAGATTGACACGGGTCTTACACCCAACATCCCTTAATACGTCCATAGAGATAGAGCTAAGGCCCCCCGACAGAGTCAAAGACCACACGGTCCGATAGTACCTCCCCTGATGCCCTACGACGTAATAGTTCTGCTAAGGTAATTGTGATACGACAATGTTAGTGGGCAAGACTTGAGTAGAAATAGAGCTAGAGTCTGGTGATGAGGTCAAAGACCACCATGCCACGTCCTCCCCCTGATGCTCCACTGACATCCAACACACCAACCTCACACATACATTCACATGCCTATTCCTAGCATCATCATCATCATCAAATTATAAATAAATAGAATTAAATATGCATGAATAGTAATAGCAGGATTGGATGACATGTGCGATGCACATTACAAGCATGCAAGCATAGAATCAATCGTAGCATTGGACTCAACAAAGTAAACAGTTTATTACTATCCATTTAGTTTAGGTCTTGTTCCCTCACCTTTGATCGTTGGTTGTTCCTCTTCAAAGCTTTGTATATCACTTTTGGATCACTTGGGAACCTAATAAATCTATGGATTCTAAGTTAAAGTTCATATCCATTAATTATAATGTTTAATTGTCCCATCTGGAATCAATCAGACCTCTAGAAGCTGAGCGGTCTCAGGTGTGGCTGTACCTATGGTTTCAGTTTCTATAACCACAGGGTGTGTGGTCGATACGTGTGGTCGCATATCATGCGAGCATGCACATGCGATAACACCCTCATTAAAAACTTCCCGAGGGCATGTGGTCGACACATGTGCCTCATGTGGTCCACCATAGCTGTGACCACATGAGTGTTTGGTCGACTTTCATTCTCAGTCTGACCCCTTCATGATTTGATTCCTTGAACTATCACTAGGGTTCTTCCTATGATTGATCTATGGCCTTAATTTCATATTTTCACAATTATCTACTCCAACCTAATCTTCATGGATTTCCTTTGAGTTTTCGTCTATGGGTCTCATGGTTGAGATCCTACTTTAAATCAATACTTCCTCTATGATCTATTCTAGGCATTCAACTAATGTAGGGGATGTTTTCATACATTAAACTTGCTGAAGAATCAGATTTCTCTTTGAAATTCCTTCTCTTAGCCTTCCTCTTCAATTATCCTTCTCTTCCTCCTCCTCTCTTTCTCTCTCTTTCAGTTTGAGTTCTAAAAGAATGAAAGTGGCTAAGGGATGTCCTATATATAGAGAAAAACTCTCTATATAGAGTCCTACTTTGATTAGTAAAGAACCCCCTTTAGATTAAGAAGGTTTTCTAATTTCGGTGTCAATTATACCATCGTGTGGTCGCACATGGGGTCACAGGATCCGTCGACCAAACGTCCCAAATCTGTGACCACACGTCCCATACTCCAGTGGTCTCATTATTCTGAGGTGTGGTCAACCACACATATTTAGGTATGCGACCATACATCCAAATCGATGATTTATGGTTCGAATTACATACCTAGCTTTGTGATTTCTTCACGCACTTGGTCTGCTTGGTCCGAACATGATAGGAAGACCAGATATAAGGTGGTAAGACCAGGTTAGTACAATACGGGTCTTACAACTCCCCCCCTCTTATATAAATTTTGTCCTTGGAATTTGTACATACCTTATGAGTCGAAAAGGTAAGGATATTGCTTTCGCATAGCATTCTCTTCTTCCCATGTGATCTCTTCCACGTTTTGGATCCTCCAAGTATCTTTAACATAGTAAATGTGATACTTGCGTAGACATTGAACCTTCTGACTGGTAATTTCGATTGGTGCTACTTTGAATGTCAAATCATCAGTTAGACCTAGTGGATCCGCTGTTAAGACGTGTGTTGGATCCCCGATGCACTTCTTCAGTAATGAGATATAAAATACATCATGCAAACTTGACATAGATGGGGATAATGCTAACTGATACGCTACCTTCCCATGTCTAGCTAGAACTTCATAAGGTCCAATATACTTGGGACAAAACTTTCCCTTCTGTTCAAACCTTTTTAAACCATGAATAGGAGATATATTTAGAAATACCTTATTACTTATGGTGAATTCGAGATCTCTATGTCGATTATCTGCATATTGCTTTTGACGGTTCTGAGCAGTTCAGACTCTTTCCTTGTTAATGTCGACCACTCGACAAGTCTTTTCAACAAACTCTAGTCCAAAAAATACTTTGTTCTCCAACTTTGTTCCAAAATAAAGGAGTTTGACACTTTCTACCATACAGTGCTTCATAGGGTGACATCTGTAAAGTCGCTTGATAGCTGTTGTTATAAGTGAACTCAATCAATGGTAATTTCTCATCCCATGATCCTTTGAAATCAATTATGCAAGCGTGGAGCATATCTTCTAAAATCTGAATGGTACATTTTGACTATCCATCGGTCTGAGATGGAATGCAGTACTAAACTTCAACGTTGTACCCATAGCCTTCTGTAATCCATCCCAAAACATTGAGGTAAAATGTGGGTCTCTTTTGGACACGATGCTTTTAGGTACACCATGCAATCTGACAATATTATCAACATACAGCTTAGTTAACCTCTCTAAAGTATACTGAGGTCATATAGTTATGAAATGAGCTATCCTAGTCAAATGATCTATAATCACCCAGTCCACATCAACTACTCAGGGAGTCAATGTTAACCTACTGACGAAGTCCATAGTGATGCAATTCTATTTCCACGCCGGTTCTGGCAATGGCTGCAGCAATCCTGCAAGTCTTTGCCTTTTAGCCTTTATCCGCTGATAATTCAAGCATTGAGACACAAATTTAGCTACATCGGCTTTCATTCCTCTCCACCAATAGATTTTCTTTAAATCATGGTACATCTTCGTGCTTCTAGGGTGTACCAAATACGCAGTGGTGTGGGCTTCCTTAATGAGTCTTTTTCTAATATCCAAGTCTTTATTTTCAGAAACACATACCCTTTCTTTGTATCTTAGTACCTTTTCAACGTCCAAGGTGAACTCAGGAGTAGTCCTACAGGCCTTCTTGCACCGTTCCCAGATAAGGATCTGATTTAATAGCTGCTTTCACTTTGTTTAATAGATCAGGTACAATCTTCAATGTAGCGAACATGTTTGAGAATAGATGAATAAATCCTTGGTCAATTGATTCATTTGGAATATCAATCACGAACTGCCCTTTATCTTAATTAAATAGTCTTTTGTGACACACACTACAGCATTTGCTCTAGCTTCTTCTTGGGATTCTGTCATAGCTTTCCTACTTAGTGCTTCAGCAAATACATTAGCTTTTCCTGGATGATACTGGATATCGCAATCATAATCCTTTAGTAATTCCAACCATCTTCTCTGTCTCATGTTCAACTCCTTCTGATTAAAAAGATGAGTAAGACTCTTATGATCTAATTTAATTTGAAATTTCTCTCCATACAAATAATGTCTCCATATCTTGACAGCATGTACCACCGCTGCTAATTCCAAGTCATGAGTGGGATAGTTTTTCTCATGTGTCTTCAGTTATCTTGAGGCATACGCAATTACTTGTTCTCCTTGCATAAGCACACATCCCAAACCTAACCCAGATACATCGGTGTACAAGGTAAATGGTTGTCCTGGGATCGAAATAGTCAAGATGGGAGCTGATATCAATCTAGCCTTCAATGTTTGAAAACACTCTTCACATTTATCGGTCCAAATAAACGTTTCTCTTTTCTTTGTCAGACTGGTGAGAGGTACGACGATTCTAGAGTAATCTTCCATGAATCGTTGATAATAACCAGCTAAACCTAAGAAACTTCTGATTTCGGCAACATTCTTTGGTGCTTTCCATTTCACAATGGCTTTAATCATGCTAGGATCCATTTTAATTCGTTCAGCGGATACAACATGGCCTAAGAAAGCGACTTCATTCAGCCAGAACTCACACTTAGTAAATTTTGTGTAAAGCTTTTCTTTTCTTAGTCGCTGCAAAGCGGCTTTTAGATTTGTGATATGAGCTTTTTTGTCCTTGGAGTAGACTAGTATGTCGTCAATAAATACAATAACTGACGTATCCAACATATCATGGAATACCCAATTCATGAGTTCCATAAAAGTTGTGGGTGCATTAGTCAATCCAAAAGACATAACTAAAAATTCATAATGCCTATATCTGGTTTTGAATGTTGTCTTTGGAATATCACCTTCCTTAATCTTCAACTAATGGTATCCTAACCAAAGATCAATTTTGGAGAACACTTTGGCACCTTGCAACTGATCGAACAAGTCATCAATCTGAGGCAATTGGTACCGATTCTTAATTGTAAGCTTATTTAATTCCCGATAGTCTATACACAGTCGAACGCTACCGTCCTTCCTTTTCATGAACAATACTGGTGCTCCCCATGGTGATATGCTATGTCTGATATAGCCTTGTCCAATAACTCTTGTAATTGTACCTTCAGTTCCTTTAGTTCAGTAGGAGCCATTCGATAGGGTGCTTTTAATACTGGTACGACTCTAGGTAAAAGTTCTATAACGAACTCTGTCGCTCGGTCAGGTGGTAGTCCTGATAGTTCCTCAGGAAATACATCTGAAAATTTATGCCCAACTTCAATATCTTCCATTTGTGGTCCTTCCTTGGTGAGGTAGACCATGGATACTAGGTACCCAATTCCTCATTTTTTGAGGCATTTTCTAGCCTTTAATGGAAAGAGAATGAGTTTTCTTTTATGGGGAAGTTTGGTTCCCGCAAAAATAAACTCTGCTCCTTCCTTGTCTTTAAATGTCAGTTTCTTTTCTACACATAATAGGTTTGCAGAGTGCCGAGCTAACCAATCCATTCCCAAGATAATGTCAAAGTCTGCCATCTCAAGTTGGATTAAGGTTGCCTCCAAAATCTTCTTGTCAATAAGAACTGGACATGGTCTATAACCTTTGTATAGTTCCACTTCTAATCCCATAGGTGATCGTACAAGCAGTTTGCAGTCTAGAGGTCTAAGGGGTAGATTTAACCTCTTTCTAAACGACACAGATATAAAAGAATGAGTAGCTCCAGAGTCAAAGAGTACTCTAGCGGGTAAGCCATTAATAGGTATGATACCTGTGATTTGATTTAATTTAGTGTACATGCTTACACAAGGTAGTACAAAATAAAAAGTTCAGGTCATACCTGTGACCACATCATGCGATGTGGCAACTTCCTCAGAAGTAACTGCATAAATAACTATTATTAATCATTTTTCTTACTGTTTGTCTCTATTGGTTGCTCATCGACATCCTATTGAGTTATTGACATCTTCAGGGGTATGGTGATCTAGTTTTGACATAATACACTTGCTGTCCAAAGGATTAAGGCCTTTCTAATAATGAATGAAAGCAACTAGACAAGTCATTAAGCTATTAATCAAAATAACAAAGAGTACATGTCTAAAAACATATTTCCAGGGATTCAACCGTTTAAATAGGTTCCCAAAATTTTTACAAAGCCACTAATCAAAATCCTGTGAGGCAATTGGCATCGATCGCACGGTCTGGTCAACAGGCGTGCGGTACGTGTCATTGACTGCACATCAAAAAGTGGTCGTTTGACGGTGTTGATGCCCCAAAAGGGTTGCCTAGCTCCTATAGGTTAGGTTTTTGGTCTCACATTATAGAGCCAATGCATGGTTGGTCATTTTATTGTGTAAACCAAAACTTACCTTAGGTATACATGTTGTACAATGGATTTCGCATCAAAGAAATACTATTTCTGGGTTCCAAGTCTTAATAAATTCAAAATAAATTCTAATAAGTCACTAACCATGTTTGGCCTAGATCTGCCATCAGAATGGTATGCGGCTAATGCCATTGACCCCACGTCACGACGATTGGGTCATACAACTCGTCCCATCTGCTCTACGTCAAAATGTGGTCCGATGGTTTCCAAACTTTTTCGACATGCTTCTCATATTTTTCATGGTCCAAATAAGGAGTTTGAGCTCCAAACACGATTGCTAAGCTAGGTTTTGGATATCATTTCGATTGTCCGTTTAGCCAAGATATCAGATCTGATCTTATACTTCAGATCTGACTTCTAGACATTCGGATCCCTTCATTGGTCTATGATTCAAGTCTTATAGAGTCATTCCAAGGTCTATAACAATCGATGGGTATTTGTATAGTCCAATAGTTATTCTTACCCTTCGAAGGTTTGATCCCATCATTATTTGTGCTATGTACATCACCATCTTTGATTCAAAACTCTAAACAGTGGTCTACACGCTCATGGCTCTACCATGAAATAAGGGATTCATTGATCTCTTCTTCTGATTTAGTTACAGAGAGACCATTACAACAGCACTTACTGTTACAAGAGACGTCGTCTCCTTAAATCCTTAAGACATTATTACCAATTTGATCTACTAACTGACTTAGATCTTAGAGTTGGATTCATACCTACAAGGATTCATCTCCACCTTAGTCCAAGTTCTCCAACAATGGGTCTTGCACTCACTCGATTTCAAACCCAATTTGAATGTTGGGGTTGTGGCGGCACACGTGCGGCTGGTGTTCAACCCACCTCCATTGCCTAGTGTCGGACTTCTTTTTGGTCAACCAGCTTAGGTGTGTGAAAGCCAAACTTTTAGGTGTCACATAGTCTGCCACACCCCAATTTAAGACTAACCAAAATAATGTGATGAACCATCATGAGAACCAATGGTTCAAACCAGGATCTCGTATAGGCTATGCCAACCATGTTAAACCAAAACACATTCCACAATAATAATCAGAGTAAATAAATAAATAGCGAAAGTCTTATTAGTAATGAACTAAGAGTTTACAATGACAATTAAATATTTAACAAGTTATTTTTGAGTAATCAAAACATAATTAATACTGATTACAAGTATCACAATACAAAAGTTAAGCACTAAGCGTAAACATTGTTGAAACACTAGCTTGATGAGCCATATTCGTCCTCCACAGCTTGAACTTCCATAGCCACTGCATGTCCACACATTGGCGTATTCATGTAATCTTCAACCGTAACACCTGCAACATCAGAAACTAAAAATAATTGTGCACGCGAGGGTCAGCTCTCCAACTTGAGCTCAGTGAGTGAACAAAACATTGCAACAAACATATGCATGCATTCAATTCATATCTTTGGTCTGGTTTATAAGTTTGTAATGTGCTATAGAAAGGTTTGGTGGCCCCTGCACCTCTATACACGAGTGTGTGAATCCACCCAATAGATCAAACACCATTACTGTCCCACATGCACCCACCATGGAATAGAGATTGAGCTAAAGTGTCCAGATCAAACACTACCAACACTTCCCCTGATGCCCTACCCATACCAACACGTAAGCCCCTATTGGCGAGGGCTACAAACTGGGCTCGCAACTAACCAATCCTAATGCCAAACAATGTATCCAAGGCCTCACCCCAGCATCCCTTAATACGTCCATAGAGATAGAGCTATGGACCCCCGGCAGAGTCAGAGACCACACCGTCCAAGACCACCTCCACTGATGCCCTAAGATGTAATAGTTCTGCTAAGATAATGGCGATACGATGATGTTAGTGGGCAAGACTTGAGTAGAGATAGAGCTAGAGTCTAGTGACGAGGCCGGAGACCACCATGCCACGTCCTATCCCTGATGCTCCACTCGCATCCAACACACAAACCACACACATACATTCACATGCCTATTCCTAGCATTATCATCATCATCGTGTTATAAATAAACGAAATTAAATATGCATGAACAGTAATAGCATGAATATAGGATGACATGTGAGATGCACATTACAAGCATACAAGGCTAGAATCAATAACGGCATTAGACTCAATAAAAATAAATAGTTTGTTATTAACCAATTAGTTTTGGTCTTGTTTCCTCACTTTTGATCAATGTTTGCTCCTCTCCTTGTTCCTCTCCCAAACTTTGGAAGTCACTTTGAATCTATTAGGATCCTAAAATATTAATGTATGTAAGTTAGGGTTCAAGTTTACCAAGTTACTGTAGTCAATAACCTTGTTTAGTCTTAAAATATGCTTACTGTTTTCCGACTGTCGATGCTATGGTCGATCCTATGATTGCAATATATGCCACTGTAAGACCTACGGTCGATACCCTATGGTCGCATTACATGCGACCGTACCTGCGACTGAATGTTGCTTGAATTCTTCCAGAATGGCTATGGTTGACACTTTTCTCATCCAATAGTCGACCATAGCTGCGACCATACGTAGTCAAGTTTATTTTAACTTTTCATATGAGTTTCTCCTAATGGATCATCAATGGGACTCATCCTAAAATTATTCTATGGCCTTTGATCATAGTTTATCCTTATCAATTATCCTTAACCTATTCGCTCATGGTTTTTCTTAGAAATTCAATAACCGAAATCGTTACATTAGATTCAACACATTAATTTGATGGAAAGGAACCTACCCTATCTTATCTATCATACAGAGTCAAGTCCATACCTCAAGCTTCTTGTAAAGAGATAGAACTCTTCTCTACAAAACTTTCCTCTCAGCCTTCTTCTCCAAATCTCCTTCTCATTCTCTTCCTCTCTCTCCTTCTCTCTTAGGTTTAGAGTTTCAATATCGGTTCTAAAAGAGTGAGAGATGCTAAGGAACGTCCCTTATATAGAGGAAAAACTTCCATATAGAGTCCCACTTTCCTCCTCAAATTAGGAATGTTTCCTAAACACGGAGTCGGTTCTAGGTTTGTATGGTCGATCATACGGTTGCATAAACCATTGACCATACCACCAAAACATGTGGCCATAGGTCATACGGTCTCACTATGGTCGACCATAGGTGCGACAGTAACCCTCAAAACTGCCACCATAGGCCCAAAATTTATTGGTTTTTAGTTTTTGACTAGTTGCTTCTACATAAACTTAAACAGTCAACCACACCAACTAAATTGAACTTATTGCTTACCTCATCTTGTGGTTTCTTCATACAATTAGTTCACTTGAGTCAATTATGATGGGAAGACCAGTCACGACATGAGAACGTTAAGGTTAAAGCAGATTCTTGGCATGCGGGTCATACAACTCTACCACCCTTAATAGAAATTCCGTCCACAAAATTTATACGCACCGATCTTACATAGTCTGGGTCCAAAACTTCTTGTAGTGCAATTTCATGCACTCTAGTGAGACGAGAGGTTTAAGGTAGTGGCTCTGTGTCCTCATAATTATATCCTCATCTTCGGTCATGCTGGTACAATACGTTCGTATATGGGAATACCCGACACATGCCCAAAATGGTCTAATCGTAACGGGAGTTGGGCATGGGTCTTACAACTCCAGCGCCTTATAAAAATTTCATCCTCAAAATTTAGGTGTATCTACGCTCTTGATCATTGGGGTATTACTTGTACATATTACTCATCCACCTTCTCTTTTAATAGATCTTCTGACTCTATGATCCTTCCACAGGACTCTGACAAAAGAAGTATTATGGTTTGAGTCCTTTACCTTCTTGGTCTACAATGGTTGAAGGTTCCATTGTATATGACAAATAGGCCTTTTCCTGGGGCTGTTTCATGGTCAACACGTATGTCATGTCTTCGATGTACTTCCTTATCATCGACGCACATGGAACACAATTTAAATGCCGAATAGGGCTAGTGGTAAAGCCTTTTGGTAAGATCACTCCACTTTGGCCCAATACTTCATAAAGTTCGATATAACGAGGACTCGACTTTTCTTCCTTGCCAAATCTCTTTATTCATCAAAGGGGAACACCTTTAAGATACCAGCTTCTTTGGGGAGTAACGAGGCTGAGTGGTCTTGATTTTCCCTCTAATCCCTTCGACCTTCTCACTAGTTTCTTGAATGATATTATCTCAAAATTCTTCTTTTATTGACATCAATCCAATACAATGAAGTCCTACACCTTCTTCCATTCAAGATCACAACTTACTGACAAGTCAGATTAATATAAAAATCTGGCCACATCGGCTTTCATTCCTTTCCAATCAATTGCTCTTTTTCCATTTATGGTACATCCTTGTACTTCCTGGTACATGGAGTGGAGAGTGGTGTGGGCACCCTTCTTGATGGTTTCTCTCAATGTTTCCAATATTTTTGGACACACAAATCATTCCTTGAAGTATAATAATTCATCACCTCTTTATGAAATTAGGAACTAACTTACCTTCGTCAAGGTACTCGACAACCATACTAAGGGAGGGGTCCTTAGGTACCAATTCCATTATACCAATTTTTGATAAGTATGACTGATCACTCATAACTAAGGCATCAGCCATTACATTAACCTCTTCAGGGTAGTACCGTACATTGAACTCACAGTATTTCAATAACTCCAATCACTATCATTATCTCCATTTAGTTCCTTCTAGTTATATTTGTAAGATCCACACTACACGAACCCAGTTTAACCTTACATTCACGTGTCGTGCTAAGTCTTCCCATCATAACCCAGTAGGACGTACCAGCTAGATGACGCCAAACCATAAAGCCAAGTAAGAAATCAGTCTCTCATAGGTTATCCAATCGGACAATTTAGATCGTCGAGCCCTCGTATTTGGAGGCCCGTCAGTCGACCAGTCAAGCCCAGAACTTGTCTCCGAGATTAGGAATGTTTTCTATTTTGAGGACAGTACTTTTCTAATTGAGAGATGACTCTATATGGAAACTTTCTCTCTATAGAGGGGACATCCCTCTATCTTTTCTCAATCTTTTAATCAACCTTAAACCCTAGAATTAAGAAAAAGAGAGGAGAAGAAGTAGAAGAAATTAGAGAGGAAGGAAGCTTGAAGAAAGGAGGAGAAGCTCTACAGTAAAGAGAATTATCATAGGACCCCAACCAACCACATTGAAGAGCCAACGGCAAGTCCATTTATCTCTGTAGAAGGTTAAAATGTACTAGGATGTGAGATCGAAATGTGTTGTATCAGATCCATTACCATGATTCAAATTCAAATGATTTTTACATAAATCTATGTTAATACTAAATGCTAGGGTTCTTTGAAGGACCAACCTTTAAAGGCCATAGAATGACCCTATGATGGATCCCATTGTTGAGCCGAAGGATCTACTCAGAAGGAATTTGGACTGAAAGACAAACCTGGGAAATGACAAAGGAGTTATTCGGTCCCTTGATCGGTCGACTATATAGTATACTGGTGAGGCGACCGATGACTCTCAGGATGTATGACAGGGTTTATCTAGTAGACTCGTTGGTTGACTAAGGCATATATTAGATGCCGGACAGTGAGTCGAGTATTAAATTTGACAAAATGGAACCCTAATTTAATTATACTAATTATTTAGGCTTTCAAACAATTCAAGATAAATTTCCAAAGCTTGAAAGAGGAACAAACATCATTCATATGTGAGGAAACAGACCTAAACTAATTGGTTAATAACAAGCTACCATTTATTTTCTGTTAATTTGACTTTTATTGCCATGCTTTATATAATTGTTTGTGCATCTTACATGTCATCTAATTAACTGCTATTTATCTTCTTCATGCATATTATCTATTTCTATATATGATGATGATGTTGAGGATAGGCATCTGTTTGTATTTGGTTGATGTGTTAGATGGGGAGAGATTAGAGCATCAAACCATTCACCACACTGACATTGTCGTAGCACTGTTACCTTAGTAGACTTAGTATGTCATAGGATATCAGGGGTAGTGATTGCACTATGGACCCTAATCTAGCCAGTAGACTCTAGATCTATCTCTGTGGGCATACTGAAGGATGTTGGGGTAAGGCCTTAGATACGCCTTTGATGACTGTTATGTGGGAAAAACATCATCCACTTAAAATCTTACACGTGGCATCCATTATCCTCAAAGCCGACCATGAATGATGTGGTGCATTCGGCTTCTCCCATTCGGAGTTTCAATCCTGTTAGAACATGGTACCAATCGGAGGTATAGACCTGTTCGGTTACGTTTCTTGGTCGGAGGTCAGAGTCCTAAGGCAACTATGTTACGTCAGAGGAGTCCTTCTCCTAGTACGATACGACGCCGATCATCATGGTCATACAAATATCCATGTGGTAAGGCGTGTCACTCTTACTGTTGACTGACTTGGTTTCCTTGGCTACAGTCTCCCACTCCTACTCAGAGTCTATGACCTGGGTGTCCCTCAGAGCGACACTTGGCAGTCCTATTGGCGATCCACATCCCTGAGTCTTGGTACGTAAGACCCGTATCGAACTAACCAGTCTTACCACCTTGTACCAGGTCTACTTATCATGGTCGAGCCAAGTGAACCAAGTACGTGAAGAAAATCACAAGACCAGGTATGAGTCAAACCCAAAAACAGTAAATGTGAGGGTAGGGTCGCATGCCTAAACAAGTAGGGTTGACCCCACCTCAACAGAAGTCCAACCCATGACTTTCTAGTCGTAGGGTCGCATGACTAGAAAAACGTAGGGTCGATGGATTCTGCGACCCTACGTCCGACCCTACGATGACAGACAGAAACCGTAAATTAGGAATCTTTCTAAATTCCAAGGGGTTCTTTCCTAAACTTGATGGGACTTATTTTGGAGGGTTTTCTTCTATAAATAGGACATCCCTTTGCCTCTTTCACTCCTTTTAGAACACTAATTGAAAGTGAGGGAAAGAGAAAGAGAAGGAAAAGAGAAGAAAAGACTAAGGAAGAGGAGGAAGTTCAGAGAAACCATTGAATCTCAGCCAACTTCAGGTATGAACCTAATTCCCTTCATAAATTAAGAGCCTAAAATAGATTATGAAGAAGTTAGGATTAAGAGAAACATAAATCAGCCATCTATAAACGAGTTCCAAAGGAATCTATGGAAGTAATCATCATAGCCAATGGAAAGTGTGTAAAATCATAGTTATGAGCCATAGAACAATCTTAAAATGGACCTACGAGATCACAGGATCAACCACATGCCCTCGGGAAGTCTCAGGGAGGGTGTGGTCGCACGTAGGGTCGAATGGTATCCGACCCCACGTCCGACCCTACACCCTAGGGTCGCAAAAACTACTACCCTAGGTGCTACGCTACCTGCGACCCTACGATTTCAGTTAGTTTAAATTTATTGGAATTCATTCTAATTAAAATCTATTGACTTGTTAGGCCTTTCTACTAATTTAAAAGTGATTCATAATGCTTGAACGAGGATCTACACTCAATCAAAGGTGAGGGAACAAGACCTAAACTAATTGGCTAATAATAAATTGTTTTTATTTATTGAGTCCAATACCATGTATTATTGTATGATTGTATGATTGTAATGTGCATATCACATGTCATCAACTATTCCTATTATTACTGTTCATGCATATTTAATTCTGTTTATTTATAATATGATGTTGATGATGATGCTAGGAATAGGCATGTGATTGTATGTGTGTGGTTAGTGTACTTGATGCTAGTGGGGCATCAAGGGGAGGACGTGACACTGTGGTTCATCCTGTTCACCAGACTCTAGCTCTATCTCTACTCAAGTCTTGTCCACTAACATTGTCAAATCGCCATTACCTTAGCTGAACTATTACGTCGTAGGGCATCAGGGGAGGTAGTCTCGGACCGTGTAGTCTCTGACTCTGTCGGGGGGCCTTAGCTCTATCTCTATGGACGTATTGAGGGATGCTGGGGTGAGGCCTTGGATACACTGTTTGACATTAGGATTGGTTAAATGTGAACCCAGTTTGCAAGCCCTCGCCAACAGGGGCTTACGTATTGGTATGGGTAGAGCATCAGGGGAAGTGTGATGCGGTGCGGTCCTAAGCACTTTGGCTCTATCTCTATTCCATGTGGGGGCATGTGGGGGTGGCAATTTTGTTTGATCCATTGGGCGGTTCCACACATTAGTGTATGGAGGTGCGGCGGCCACCTATCCTTTCTATAGCACATTGCAAACTTATGAACCAGACCAAAGATATGAATTTTATGCATGCATATGTTTGTTGCATTGTTTTGTTTGCTCACTGAGCCGTGATGTGTGCTCACCCTTTCAACGTCGAATATTTTTTTAGTTAATGATGCAGGTACGACTGTAGAGGACTATATCAATGCTCCTATGTACGGACATGCGGCGATGAACGCTGAAGTTATGATGGAGTCCCATGATTCGTCATGTGAATGCAACTCATGCATTTTTATTAGATTTGTTTAGATTATACAGAAAATGTAATTGATTATTTTATTTACATATGTCTTAGTCAATGAAAGATAATTGGATATTTTATTTATGTTATCACTCTTAGAATTCTCAGTTCATTTAATATATAAGACTTCCGCTATTGTTTATATACTCTGATTATAGTTGTGGATGTATATGGTTTAAGCAAACGGACACAGTCTATTCGAGATCCCGGTTGAACCATTGGTTTATTAGTGGTTCATCACACTGTTCTGAAGAGTATAGAATTGGGGTGTGACAACTTAGTATCAAAGCTCTCAGGCCCTGTTTATTAAACCAGTATATTCCCATAAAAGTCATGAACTGAATTAGGATAAAATTTAAAAGCTTTAATAAGAACACACTATAAGCACCTGTGTTGTTTGAGACAAAATTAAAAAAGGGAATAATGCATATATAAAATGGAGAAACAAGTTTTATATACATCAAATAAAAAGCACATTTATACATATCCGAAGCAGAGTACAGTCCACAACCCGGACAGTTACTATGTAGTACAAAAAAGGATAAAAAGAAAATATACATCATGGAGTTGGAGGTGATGGAGGAGGAGGTGCCTCACGATCTCTATCATAGTCCTCAGCATACACTCTAGTAAACCAGGCTACCTGATTCTGGGTTGTCTGGAGACTAGCTGTCAACTCGGCCATCTACTGATCAGATGCATGCTGAGCATCTAGAAGCTCGCCTACTCTCCTATCTATCATGCGCTGAGCATCTAAAAGCTCTCCCACTCTTAAGTCTGTCATGCACTGAGCCTCTCTAATCTCACGCAGTAATCCCATCATATCATCTAATGGTGGGTGTGAAGGACCAGCCATGTGTGAAGGAGCCCGAGATGGACCAGCTCTAGTAGAATGTGGAGGTGATGGAGGAGGTATAGCATCTACATCCATATACATGCGAACCTCATCCTCAACATCACCCCCATGGACCCCTGCTCCGGCTGCTGCTGTTGCTGCCGCCTCAGCGTCTGCTGTCTCAACTCGAGTAGGAGGACGCACCAGAGCGTTTCTCTCATTATCACTGACCTGAGCATCCTGCATACCCATCCTATAGATGGCCTCCTAGTCAAGATCCAATGAAAACATCTTCTCCTGAATCCGCTCATCTACTAAATCAACACCTAGGTGGGTGAGCAGTGTAGTGATCAGATGTCCATAGGGTAGGTTGCCTAGCTGACCAGGCAGCATAGCACGGATCATTGTCCTCATGGTAATGTAAGGTAGGCAGATTGGCTGCCTAGTGCAAATGCAGTGGAGGACATACTGAGTCAATTGGGAGATCCTCTCATAATGTCCACTCTGGGGTATCAGGTTGTGCTGGATGATCTTGCAGTACACCCAAGGCTCTGGACGTAGGTTGATCGCTTTCATCTCCCAACGATCATCTCTAATAAGCTGACTGTCAATCTCAGCACGCATCTCCAAGGATAGGAACTGGGGCTCCTTGGGAGCACAGTACACCAAAGGGTCATCATTTGATATCCCCAAAAGATCAGCCAACTGCTGGCAGTCAAATGAAACCTCTAACCCTTTGACATAGCTCGTGATCCTGAGCTCCCTACCTCTCTCTATGTCATTGCGATCCCACACTACCTGGAGATTACAATAGAACTGTCTCACCAATTAGGGTGGGTACAAGCCTCATAGGTGATCACAGGAAGCCAGCCCATGTCACCAAAAACACCCTCTACGTTGAACAAGGCTAGACTAGCCAAGTGCACATAGCGACCCCCTTTTAATTTTTTACGCTCATAGCGAGCATACCGAGTCTCGGCCTCATTAGAGCGGAAATGAACTGGGTCATGAGTCCTAGGAACCTTGGTACGTGCCATACTATCTGCCAAAACAATGAAAAACAAATAATAGATTAGTAATGGTGAAAAACTCAGAAATTTCGACATTATAACGGCTTGAATTGACCAAAAGCCTCACTTTTCACCCAAACAACTGGGCAGGAGGACTTACATAGGTTCCAAACCATCCTGCAAGGCTCATACAGTTGGAAATTAAATCTAGAAAGATTTAATTTGAAGAAAATTCAATAAATTCAAAAAATCTCAAAAATTAGGTCAAAAATGGAAAATTTCATGTTTCTCGATAACCAACCGATGTAACTCAAATATTTTTGAGGGCTTTCATCCATTGGGTGATCAATAGCAAAAGCCCCCAATAAAAATTAAATTTTTACGATTGGAAAAAGTTTAATTTGAAGGAAACGATGTAAATGGATAAAAAAAAACTAGTTTAGAAAGCTTAAAAATGCGGAAACAGTAGAGAGCATACCTTTAGAGAAGGAGCGGAAGTCGCAAACGGAAGGAAAGATCACCAAACACTAGGGGTTGATATTGTAGCAACTCAGGGAAATGGGTTGAGATGGAAGAAAGCAGAAAGAATGAGAAATGAATCCAAAATATGGTTTAAAAACTTGATTCTGGATCGTAGGGTCGCAGAATTCGACCAAAATATGCGACCCTACGTCAGACCCTACCATCGACCCTAGGCTCTCGGTGATCTGACAGAGAACCATGGGTCGGATATATACCAACCCCATGATCAACCCTAGGCTCTTGGTAAGCTGACAGGGTTTCTTAGGGTCACATACCCTAGGTCGCATAAGGACCGACCCTACCATCGACCCTACGATGGAAAATATAGTATTTTGTTAGAATGATCTAAAAAATTTGAAATTTATATTAATTAGTTGGATTTTTACTTGAGAACAACTTATGTTCATTGCCTCACATGTGCTATGATTGTTTTCAGACACTACCACCACCAGAACAGGAAATGGCTGGGCAAAGGGTAACCAGACGAGGCCGTAACACAATTCCACCACCACTACCTATGGAGGAAGACAGCCATGTAAATCCAGAAGCATAGCAGAATCTGAATATGGCACCGCCAGTGACTAATGGCTAGGAAAATCCTACAAACTTGCCATCCCCACATATAGATCTGGCTACAACAATAATGAACTTGGCTCAACAGCTGCAGCAAATATAGTAGGTGCAAGCCAATATGCAGACTGCTATAGGCATGGCTTTTCTAGCTGCACATACGACACCTATGCCAGCAGGACAAGCTGGCATAGTACCAGGGGGAAGCAACATGGTACCCCACGCACCTCAAACACCATTCACGCCGGCTCAAGTACAGAATCCTGAGGTAGCTCAACCACCTATGTATGGGGCCTATGCTCCGTATCAGCTGGACCACTCTCGACTGATCGAGCATTTTCTGAAGATGAAGCCCAAAGAATATAATGGTAAGCCAGCAGATCCATTGTGGCCAGCACACTAGATTGATGAAATGGAAAGAAATTTCATGATGATGATGGTAAATGACGAGGAGAAAGTATTGTGTGCAACCTTCATACTGAAAGGCGATGCACACCACTGGTGGAAGTCCACACGGACTTATCTATTGACCAAGCATGCCCAATTAACCTGGGCTATATATAAAGAGGCATTCTTTGAGAAGTACTTCCCCAGAAGTTTCAGAGATTCTATGGAGAGAGAGTTCCTGAGTCTATATCAAGGCCAGATGACTGTGGATGCATACCAACAACATTATGAGGAGCTGTTTTTCTTTGCACCCACCATCATGCAGGAAGAAAACACAAAGACCCGAAGGTTCATTATGGGACTCAGGGGAAGAATCGGTGAGCATGTTCTGGGACTAGAAAAGAAGGTCTACAATGAAGCAGTACAAATTGCTCGAGTAATAGAGTCGAGCCAGAAGGAGAGCTACTTTGCTCAAAACAGGGGTATTAAAAGGCCAAATGAGAATTCTTATAATGGAGGGAATACATGGACATTCAAACCCTTCCATACTCAAGGCTTCAATGCTGCAGCCAAGACTACTCCAGCAGCTCAACCGCAACAAAAGCAAAACAATGAAGGAATAAAATGCTTTAACTGCAACCAAATAGATGTTATTCAAGAGAGTGTCCTAAACCCAGGAAGCAGCTATAGCAAGTGAAGGTTTATGCTGTTACATCTGAGGATGCTGCCGCATTGCCTGATGTGGTCATAGGTATGACCTGAACCTTTCATTTGTGTTACATTGTATGATCATGTAGACTAAAACTAAAACAAATCACAGGTATTGTACCTATTAATGGCATACCCGCTAGAGTACTCTTGATTCTGGAGCTACTCATTCATTTATATCTGTGTCATTTGGAAAGAAGCTGAATCTGCCCCTCAAATCTTTAGACTACAAACTGCTTGTACGATCATCGATGGAATTAGAAGTGGAATTAGAAAAAGGTTATGGACCATGTCCAGTTCTTATCGACGATAAGACTTTGGATGCAACCTTGATTCAACTTGAGATGGTAGACTTCGACGTCATCTTGGGAATGGATTGGTTAACTCAGTAATTTGCAAACCTATTATGTGCTGAAAAGAAACTGATATTTAAAGACAAGGAAGGAGCAGAGTTTAGTTTTGCGAGAACCAAACTTCCCCGTAAACGAAAACTCATCCTCTCTGCATTAAAGGCTAGGAAATGCCTCAAGAATGGAGGAGTTGGGTATCTAGTATCAGTGGTCGACCTCACCAAGAAAGCACCACGAATGGATGATATTGATGTTGTGCGTGACTTTCCAGATGTATTTCCTGAAGAACTACCAGGACTACCACCCGACCGAGCGATAGAGTTTGTTATAGATCTGATACCCGGAGCCGCACCAGTATCTAAAACACCTTATGGAATGGCTCCTACTGAATTGAAGGAATTAAAAGTATAGTTACAGGAATTACTAGACAAGGGTTACATCAGACCTAGCATATCACCATGGGGAGTGCCAGTATTATTTGTAAAGAAGAAGGACGATAGTGTGCGACTGTGTATAGACTACCGGGAACTGAATAAGCTGACAATCAAGAATCGGTACCCATTGCCTCAGATCAATGACTTGTTCGATCAGTTGTATGGTGCCAAGGTGTTCTCCAAGATTGATCTTCGGTCAGGATACCATTAGTTCAAGATTAAGGATGATAATATTCCAAAGACAGCATTCAAAACAAGATATGGACATTATGAATTTTTAGTCATGTCTTTTGGATTGACTAATGCACCCACAACTTTTATGGAACTCATGAATCGGGTATTCCATGATATGTTGGATGCATCGGTCATTGTATTTATTGATGATATATTGGTCTACTCCAAGGACAAGGAAACTCATGTCATGAAATTAAGAGCCGCTTTGCAACGATTAAGGAAAGAGAAGCTTTACGCCAAATTTACAAAGTGTGAGTTTTGGTTAAATGAGGTCGCTTTCTTAGGCCATGTTGTATCCACTGAAGGAATTAATGTGAATCCCAGCATAATTGAAGCATTGTAAAGTGGGAAGCACCAAAGAGCGTTGCAGAAATTAGAAGTTTCCTAGGTCTAGCTAGGTATTATCGACGATTCGTGGAAGATTATTCCATAATTGCCATACCACTCACGAGTTTGACTAAGAATGGAGAAAAATTTGTTTGGATTGATAAATGTGAGAAAAGTTTCCAAACATTGAAGGCTAGATTGATATCTGCTTAGATCTTGACTATTCTTATTCCAGGACAGCCATTCATCTTGTACACTAATGCGTCTGGATTGGGTTTAGGATGTGTACTTATGCAAGGAGAACAAGTAATTGTGTATGCTTCAAGACAATTGAAGACACATGAGAAGAACTATCCCACTCATGACTTGAAATTGGTGGCAGTAGTACATGCTGTCAAGATATGGAGACATTACTTGTACGGAGAAAAATTTCAGATTAAATCAGATCATAAGAGTCTCACTTATCTTTTTAATAAGGAGGAGTTGAACATGAGACAAAGAAGATGGCTGGAATTATTAAAGGATTATGATTGTGATATCCAGTATCATCCAGGAAAGGCTAATGTAGTTGCTAATGCGCTAAGCGAAAAAGTAATGATAAAATCTCAAGGAGAGGTTAACACGACTACGGCAATGTGTACTATAGGAAAAGTGTTCAATTACGGTAATGAGCAGTTCGTGATAGATGCACCAGGTGAATCAACCAACCAAGGGTTCATTCAATGGTTTTCAAATATATTCGCAACGTTGAAGATTGTACCTGATATAATTGGTGAAGTGAAAGTAGCTATTAAATCAGACCCTTATCAAAGGGTGAAGGCTGAACAATAAAGACCTGCAGGACTGTTGCAGCCGCTGCCAGAACCAGCATGGAAATGGGACTGCATCACTATGGACTTCGTCATCGGGTTACCATTGACTCCTTGAGTAGTTGACGCGGTCTGGGTAATTGTAGATCATCTGACTAAGATGGCTCGCTTTATAGCTATACGACCACAGTATACCCTGGAGAGGTTAGCCAAGTTTTATGTGGATAACATTGTCAGATTACATGGTGTACCTGAAAGCATTGTGTCTGATAGAGACCCATGCTTTACTTCAAAGTTTTGAGAATGATTGCAAAAGGCTATGGGTACAACGTTGAAGTTCAGTACTGCATTCCATCATCAGACAGATGGACAGTCGGAGCGTACCATTCAGATTTTAGAAGACATGCTTCGAGCCTATGTAATTGATTTTAAAGGATCATGGGATGAGAAACTACCATTGATCGAGTTCGCCTATAACAACAGCTATCAGGCTACTATACAGATGTCACCCTATGAAACACTGTATGGAAGGAAGTGCCGAACTCCTTTGTTCAGAAATGAAGTTGGTGAACGTAACATCGTTGGACCAGAATTTATTCAAGAGACTTGTCGAGTAGTCAACATTATCAAGGCAAGAGTCAGAACAACTCAGAATCGTCAGAAACAGTATGCAGATACTCGACGTAGAGACCTTGAATTTGTTGTAGGTGATAAGGTATTCCTGAAGGTATCACCTATGCGGGGTTTAAAACGATTCAGAGAAAAAGGGAAGCTAAGTCCGAGATATATTGGGCCATATGAGATTTTAGCCAATTGTGGAAAGGTGGCTTATCGGTTAGCACTACCACCATCTATGTCAAGTGTGCATGATGTATTTCATGTCTCATTGTTAAAGAAGTACGTTAGAGATCCAACGCACGTTTTGACAGCGGATCCACCAGATCTAACTGATGATTTGACATTCAAAGTAGCACCAACTGAAATCACTAGTCGAAAGATTCAACGTCTATGCAACCGTGACATAAACTATGTTAAAGTTACCTGGAGGAGCCGAGATATAGAAGAGCTCACATGGGAAGAAGAGAACGCTATGCAGAAGAAATATCCTCACCTTTTCAACTCCGAAGGTATGTATAAATTTCAAGGATGAAATTTTTAATAAGAGGGGGGGGAGTTGTAAGACCTGTATTGAACTAACCGGGCTTACCACCTTGTTCCAGGTCTACCTATCATAGTCAAGCCAAGTTGACCAAGTCCGTGAAGAAAATCACAAGACCAAGTATGAGTCTAACCCAAAAATAGTAAATGTGAGGGTAGGGTCGCATGATTAAACAGGTAGGGTCGACCCCACCTCAACAGAAGTCTAACCCATGACTTTCTAGTTGTAGGGTCGCATGACTAGAAAAACGTAGGGTCGACGGATTCTGCGACCCTACGTCCAACCTTAGGATGACAAACAGAAACCGTAAATTAGGAAACTTTCCTAATTTCAAGGGGTTCTTTCCTAAACTCGATGGGACGTATTTTGGAGGGTTTTCCTCTATAAATAGGACATCCCTCAGCCTCTTTCACTCTTTTTAGAACCCTAATTGAATGTAAGAGAAAGAGAAAGAGAAGGAAAAGAAGAAGAGAAGGAAAATTGAAGAAAAGACTAAGGAAGAGGAGGATGTTTAGAGAAACCATTGAATCTCAGCCAACTTCAGGTATGAATCTAATTCCCTTCATAAATTAAGAGCTTAGAATAGATTATAAAGAAGTTAGGATTAAGAGAAACCCAAATCATCCATCCATGGACGAGTTCCAAAAGAATCCATGGAAGTAATCACCATAGGCAATGGAAAGTGTGTAAAAATCATAGTTATGAGCCATTGAACAATCTTAGAATGGACCTACGAGATCACATGATCGACCACATGCCCTCGAGAAGTCCTAGGGAGGGTGTGGTCACACGTAAGGTCGAATGGTATCCGACCCCATGTCCGACCCAACACCCTAGGGTCGCAGAAAATTTCTACCCTAGGTGCTACCCTACCTGCGACCCTACGATTTCAGTTAGTCTAAATTTATTGGAATTAATTCTAATTAAAATTTATCCATTTATTAGGCATTTCTATTGATTTAAGAGTGATTCATAAAGCTCGAACGAGGATCTACACTCAATCAAAGGTGAGCAACAAGACCTAAACTAATTGGCTAATAATAAACTGTTTTTGTTTATTGAGTCCAATACCATGTGTGATTCTATGATTGTATGATTGTAATGTGCATATCACATGTCATCCACTATTCCTGTTATTACTGTTCATGCATATTGAATTCCGTTTATTCATAATATGATGTTAATGATGATGCTAAGAATAGGCATGTGATTGTATGTGTGTGGTTAGTATACTTGATGCGAGTGGGGCATTAGGGCGAAGACGTGACACTGTGGTTCAACCTGGTCACCAGACTCTAGCACTATCTCTACTCAAGTCTTGTCTACAATCATCATCGTATCTGTAAGACCTGTGTCAATCTAACCTGGTCTGACCACCTTGAACCAGGTATACCCATCATGGTTGAGTCAAATGGACCAAGGGCGTGAAGGAGATCAAGATCCCAGGTATCAAATCGACCAAAAAATACTTAATTTGAAGGGAGGGTCGCATACCCAGCTAAACAGGGTCGGACCTCCCAAATCAGAAAGTTAGAACCTCATTTTTGAAGGGAGGGTCGGACATCTTGAACCCTAGGGTCGACGGGATCATCGACCCTCCCATCGACCCTCGGTTACCGTAAGAAATTGAAATCAGGAAATTTCCTAATTTTTTATTGGGATTCTTTCCTAATCTCAATGGGACTCATTTAGGATGTTCCTACTTTATTTAAAGGATGTTCCTAAGCCTCTTTCACTCCTTTTACAACCCTAATTGAATTGGGAGAAAGAGAAGAAAAGGAGAAGAGGAAGAAGATAAACAAGGAAGAGAATTTAGCCAAAAGAGAAGATTTGCAGAGAAGGAGTATTCTTCTCAGGTATGGATACTAATTCCATGAGTTTCTACAGACCTTAGGTTAGCTATTGATGAGAGTGTGATCTCGGAGAAACCCAAACCATCAACCCATGGTTAGGTTTTCATGGAAAACAATAGGAGAATGCATGAAAGCTATCTAGGTGGGTTATACATGGTTTCAGACCATGGAATGAATGTAGAATGGAAAGTAGGAGCAAGACATAGGATCCCAAGCACGAAGAATGGACTAAAAGAGGGAATTGGACCAAAGTGCACCGAGGGTCGCACCCAGGGTCGATGACCATCCGACCCTAGGTGATCCTGACCATCGACCCTCAGTGTTTGGGAAGTTCAGAGTTTGGGGAGGGTCGCACCCAGGGTCGATCATGTCACACCCCAATTTTTGTCTAACCAGAATGGTGTGATGAACTGCTAAATAACCAACGGTTCAACCAGGATCTCAAATAGGTTATCCCCGAGTTATCCAACTTACACAGATCCGTAATCATAATCAGAGTAATACACAATAGCGGAAGTCTTATAATAAGATGAACTGAGAAACTGAATGATATTAATAATTTAATAGCAAATTATTTTGTATTCAACTTAGACATAAATATTAAATATCAAATACATGTCTGAATAAATCCAATAAAAAAACCCATAAAATGTCTAATCAAATACACACGAGTTGCACTCGCAAGAGGAGTCGTGTGTATCCACTTCAGCTTCAGCTTCCATCGCCACTACCGTCCCGTATGCAGAAGCATTTACAAAATCTTCAACCGTATAACCTGCATCATCAACTAAAAATATTCGACGTCGAGGGGTGAACACACATCACGGCTCAGTGAGTAGCCAAAACAATGCAACAATACATATGCATGCAAAAAGTCAATTTATATCTTTGGTGCGGTTTTAAAGTTTGCAGTATGCAATAGAAAGGTTTAAGTAGCCAAAGGTCGCGTTTATTGACTTCGCCTCTATACACGAGTGTGTGACGTTACCCGAAGATCACGTTTATCGTCAACTCACATGCACCCAACCATGAACAGTATATAACAAAGGTTAACGGTTATTGCTATATATTTCCATACCAACACGTAAGCCCTGTTAGCAAGGGCTGCAAATTGGGCTCGCAACTAACCAATCCTAATGCCAAACAGTGTATCCAAGGCCTCACCCCAGCATCCCTCAGAATGGCCATAGAGATAGAGCTAAGGCCCCCCGGTAGAGTCAGAGACTACAAGGACCGAGACCACCTCCCCTGATACTCTACGACATAATAGTTCTGCTAAAGTGATGGCGATACGACGATGCTAATGCACAAGACTTGAGTTAGAGATAGTGCTAAAGTGCTGAGACCCGCCAAAGGTTAACGTTTATTGACGTTCTCATCACACCTCCCCTGATACTCGCTCGCATCAAGCACATCAACCATACACATATAAGCACATGCCTATTCCTATCATCATCATCATCATGTTATAAACGATAAAGTAAATATGCATGAACAAATAATAGAAATATTGGATGGCATGTTGTATGCACATTACAAACATATTCGCATAGAATCAAGCATAGCATAGGACTCAAGAAATAGAAAATAGTTTATTATTAACCCATATAGTTTGGAGTTAAGGTTCCTCACCTTAGCTTGCTAATAGATATTTTTCCAAGCTTTAGAATCACCTTTATAATGCTAC
The DNA here is from genome assembly GCA_028583415.1 of Protea cynaroides. NCBI lineage: Eukaryota > Viridiplantae > Streptophyta > Magnoliopsida > Proteales > Proteaceae > Protea > Protea cynaroides. The sequence continues at coordinate 43,405,046 of CM053274.1, read as the reverse complement.
TATATTGCTAGAAGACCTAACAAAGTCGATAGAATTTAATTAGAATTTATTCAGAATTAAAAACATGCTGTTAACTGAGGGTCGGAGGTATGGTCGATGCTAGGGTCGATGGGTCTATCGACCCTTCCCTCTTTCTGGACTTCCCAAATGCTGAGGGTCGATGGTCAGGAATACCAAGGGTCGGATGGTCTATCGACCCTGGGTGCGACCCTGGGTGCACTTTTGTCAAATTCCCTCTTTTAATCCATTCTCCGTGTTTGGAATCCTATGGCTTGCTCCTACACTCCATTCTACATTCATTCCATGGTCTGAAACCATGTATAACCCACCTAGATAGCTTTCATGCATTTTTCTATGGTTTTCCATGGAAACCTAACAATAGATTGGTGGTTTGGGTTTCTTCGAGATCACACTCTCAACAATTACTAACCTAAGGTCTGTAGAAGTTCATGGAATTAGTATCCATACCTGAGAAGATTACTCCTTCTCTGAAATTCTTCTCCTTTTTGCGAAGTTCTCTTGCTTGCCTCTCTTCTTCCTCTTTTCCTTCTCCTCTCTTTCTCTCAATTCAATTAGGGTTGTGAAAGGAGTGAAAGTGGCTTAGGGATGTCCTTTAAATTGGCTAGGAACATCCTAAATAAGTCCCTCTGAGATTTGGAAAGAATCCTAATCGAAAAATATAGAAATTTCCTAATTTCTATGTTCGGCAGAAACCGAGGGTCGATGGGAGGGTCGATGATCCCGTCGACCCTAGGGTCTTAAGCTGTCCGACCCTCCCTTCAAAACTGAGGGTCTGACTTTCTGTTTTGGGAGGTCCGACCATGCTTAGCTGGGTATGCGACCATTCCCCTATTTTAAGTGTTTTTGGGTCGATTTGATACATGGGATCTCGATCTCCTTCACGCCCTTGGTCCATTTGACTCGACCATAATGGGTAAACCTGGTTCAAGGTGGTAAGACCGGGTTAGATCGACACGGGTCTCACAACTCCCCCCAACTTATAAAAATTTTGTCCTCGAAATTGTACGTACCTTCTGAATCAAATAAGTAAGGGTACTGCTTTCTCATAGCATTTTCTTCTTCCCATGTAATTTCTTCCATGTCTCTACTTTTTCATGTGACCTTAACATAGTAGATATCTCTGTTGCATAGACGTTGAACCTTTCGACTATTGATTTATGTTGGTGTTACTTCAAATGTCAAATCATCAGTCAATTCCAACAAATCCACTATCAAAACATGCGTTGGGTCTTTGACATACTTTTTCAATAGGGAAATGTGAAATACGTCATGTACACTTGACATAGATGGTGGTAGTGCTAACTGATAAGCTACTTTTCCACGCTTAGCTAGAATTTCATACGGCCCGACATATCTTGGACTTAGCTTCCCTTTCTGTCCGAACCTCTTCTGTCACACCCCAATTCTGCACTGTTCAGAATGGTGTGATGAACCGTTAAATAACCAACGGTTCAACCAGGATCTCGAATAGGCTATCCCCGCATTATCTAAATTCCCACACATCCATAATCATAATCAGAGTAATACACAATAGCGGAAAGTTTATAAATAAATGAACTGAGAACTAAGATGATACCATTAATTAAATAGTAAATTATTTTGTTTCCAACTGAGACATACTTATGTAAATATCAAATTCAAGTCTTTATAAATCCAAAGAAACATATAAAATAGCTAATCAAATACACATGAGTCACACTCGCAAGAGGTGTCATGTATATACTCTTCAGCTCTAGCTTCCATTGCTGTGATATTCCCGTACGCAGACGCGTTCATATAATCTTCGACTGTGTAACCTGCATCATCAACTAAAAATATTCGACGTCGAGGGGTGAGCACACAACACGGCTCAGTGAGTAGCCAAAACAATGCAACAATACATATGCATGAAAAAAAAAATCAATTTATATCTTTGGTCCGGTTTATAGTTTGCA